>CM062294.1:115571377-116937072 GCA_031216915.1 Pictodentalium vernedei | reverse complement strand
TTCTGCATTTTCTCCCAGAAATTGTAAAAAGATGCTGGGTAGAAAATTCCACCATGTGCTGTGTGTTTAACAAAGTTGGTGGGGGGGGGGGGGGGGGGGGGGGGGCTTCAGATTATATTGTTTTTATAAAGTGCCTTGCGTAGAAGTGCATGGTGGTGGTTGGGGAGGGGGGGGGGGGGTGAGATCATTTTCCAGCAGGTGTCCTAGCTGATGCTTAACAAACGTAAACACCACCGTTGATTTTTAAACCCAGTGTCTGGTTACAATTTCTGAAGAAAAAGCAGATTGCGCTGGCAAACTTTCTGTCCAAGGCCAGCAAACGCAGCTCAGAATTGACAACAGTTCATGCACTGACAGTTTTTCTAGTGCCTTCTGTATTTTCTCTCAGAAATTCTAAAAAATGTTAGGTGAAAATTCTCCCCGATCATGCGTGTTTAAACTATTTCAGCAGTTGATATGTGTATTTAATAAAGTCGGGGGGAGGGTAGTGGATGGGGGTGGGGGGTGGAGTGGAGGGGTGCTTCAGATTATTTTTTTAGAAAGCGCCTTGCATACAAGTGGTTAGGGGGGAGGGTTTTTTTGGGAGGTTCCCTAGTTGATGCTTTACAAACAAAAACACCATGGTTAACGTTGTCTGTTCAACCCAACGTCTGGTTACAATTTCTGAGGAGAGCACAGATATCTGAATCCGCAACAGATCATGGAGTGAAAGTTTTTAGTGCCTTCTGTTTATTCTCTCAGAAATCGTAAAAAAAACGTTGGGTGGAAAATTCCACCAAGTGATGTGTGTTTAAATTAATTCAGCAGTGTGGGAATATTGAATAAGATGATCTTGTCAACTGATGGGGGATAACGAATAGCCTTGCAAGGGTGAGAACTGTTTATTGTGTCATTGGTTTTACTCTGTGTATTTTTCATTTGCTATGCTTTGTTACTTTGATACAATAAAAAGGAGACATATTGAAAATCAAATGAGTTGTTAATTATTGCTTTCCGCCTCTTTTTACCCTGCCAATTCATGAAAAATTTCGTCTTTTATTCACCAATACTGACTTCTTATTTACATGCTTATTCCATTTGAATAAACAGCCAGCATGGTTATGAACATAGGTTTTTCCAAATGTTTTCAAACATTGTGGCACAAATAAAGTTTTAGTTTGGAACTTTGGATTACATTCTCTGGATTCCGAAATGTAGGGGAAGGTAGATACAATTTACAATTGTTTCTTTTCCAAAGACTGTCAATGCAACTCCCATGCCTTAAAGTTCAATGTATTCATAATACAGACGTCCATCGATGGTATTTGACCCCATCCCCACACAATTGCCCAATTCCCACTCCCAGTTCAAGACAAATGTGTTTGGGTTTCTGAAATAATAAGCCACACAGCAAAATAAACAATTAAAATTCTTTAATTTTTATTAGACACAAAAATCATATAAAGCAAAAAAACAACAATGTTAAACTAGAGGGGGTGTCATTTGTGTGCAAAGCACACTATGGTGTATCCCCGCATTTGCATTCTTGACTTTGTTTGAATGCTTGATACAAAGATGAAATGTATTATATGACACACTAAAATCATATTGAGTGGCACAATGTCTGCAGATGTACAGCTTCGTGCACATCTACAGACTCCACTGCAACATTTGAGCATGGTTTTAGCATTTCTAATTACATACCCTAGGCGCTGTTCACCGGGAACTGTCTTAACCCTTTACCTAACATGAAAAGCAGACGATACTTGCCCAAAAAATTCTTGAATAACTATTATTTTCATTTTTTGTCTCAAAAACATAGGTTATGACCCCTCATTGGAACGAGCTCGTTCCAATGAGGGATCATAACCTATGTTTTAGAGACAAAAAAAGAAAAAATAAAGAAAATTAATTGGTGATTTTTGAGAATAGCGCTGGCCGTTTTTGGCCGTTATGTTAGGTAAAGGGTTAAGAAAACACGAAAGTGGCAACGGTGGCACAGCCACGTGGCACCTAAAAAATCCCAAACCTTTGTGCACATCTACAGACCCTACTGCAAGATTTGAGCATGATTTTAGTGTTTCGAATTACATACCCTAGAAGCGTTTTGCCGGAAACGGTCTAAGAAAACATGAAAGTGGCAACGGTGGCACAGCCACGAGGCACCTGAAAAATCCGAAAACTTCATGCGCATCTACAGACTCTACTGCAACATTTGAGCAGGGTTTTAGCATTTTGAATTACATACCCTAGGAGCCTTTCACCAGAAACAGCCTAAGAAAACACGAAATTGCCAACGGTGGCACAGCCACATGGCACCCAAAAAATCCAAAACCTTTGTGCGCATCTACAGACCCTACTGCAACATCTGAGCATGCTTTTAGCATTTTGAATTACATACTCTAGGAGCCTTTCTTCGGAAACAGTCTAAGAAAACACAAAAGTGGTAATAGTGGCACAGCCACGTGGCACCTGAAAAATCCGAAACCTTTGTGCGCATCTACAGACCCCACTGCAACATTTGAGCATGGTTTTACAGTTTCGAATTACATACCCTTGGAGCCTTTTGCCGGAAACGGTCTAAGAAAACACAAAAGTGGCAACGGTGGCACAGCTACGTGGCAGCTGAAAAATCTGAAACATTCGTGCGCATCTACAGACCCCACTGCAACATTTGAGCATGGTTTTAGCATTTTGAATTACATACCCTAGGAGCCTGCCCGTGGGAACCCCGAGAAGTAAGCAGCACTTGTTTACTGTGGTAAACCAGTTCTGCTTTACTAGTAAAATAGGACGCAGTCACCAATGCTTGGGGTGAAAGTCCTCTAAAATGGGCAACATATAGATCCACGATTGACTAAACTTAACTTCATCTCCATGTTGTGTCACGATTAGCCATGGTGCATAAATATGTGACATTAACCACCAACAAACAAACAAACACAAACAAACCCTAGGAGCCTTTCGCGGGAAACGGTCTAAGAAAACACGAAAGTGGCAACGGTGGCGCAGCCACATGGCAGCTGAAAAATCTAAAACCTTCGTGCTCATCTACAGACCCCACTGCAGCATTTGAGCATGGTTTTAGTGTTTCAAATTACATACCCTAGGAGCCTTTTGTCAGAAACGGTGTAAGAAAACACGAAAGTGGCAACAGTGGCACAGCCACGTGGCAGCTGAAAAATCTGAAGCTTTCGTGCACATCTACAGACCCCGCTGCAATATTTGAGCATGCTTTTAGCATTTCGAATTACATACCCTAGGAGCCTTTCGCCAGAAAGTGTCTAAGAAAACACGAAAGTGGCAACGGTGGTGCTGCTACGTGGCAGCTGAAAAACCTGAAACCTTCGTGCGCATCTACAGGCCCCACTGCAACAATTGAGCATGGTTTTAGCATTTCGAATTACATACCCTAGGAGCCTTTCGGCGGAAACGGTCTAAGAAAACACGGAAGTGGCAACGGTGGTGCAGCCACATGGCAGCTGAAAAATCCAAAACCTTCGTGCACATCTACAGACCCCACTGCAACATTTGAGCATGGTTTTAGTATTTTGAATTACATACTCTAGGAGCCTTTTGCCGGAAACAGTCTAAGAAAACACGAAAGTGGCAATGGTGGCACAGCCACATGGCAGCTGAAAAACCTGAAACCTTCGTGCGTATCTACAGGCCCCACTGCAACATTTGAGCATGGTTTTAGTATTTCGAATTACATACCCTAGGAGCCTTTTGCCGGAAACGGTCTAAGAAAACACGGAAGTGGCAACGGTGGCGCAACCACATGGCAGCTGAAAAATCCAAAACCTTCGCGTGCATCTATAGACCCCACTGCAACATTTGAGCATGGTTTTAGCATTTCAAATTACATACCATAGGAGCCTTTCTCCGGAAACGGTTTTAACATCTTCCTTTGGCATGCCTCAGAGGGTGTATTGACTAACGGGCTATTTTGAAACTTTGTATACTTATTCAGGGTGACCAGGATAGGAGCTATTGATTTTCTTTCCATTTCCATCAACATCTGTTGCTGTTAGCAATAAATAACCTTTGAATTTATTGCATTTGTGCATCAAAATTCTCCTTTGACAGGGCACATTTATCATAGGATTGTTTTTTAAACTTGGTGTGCTCATAAGGTGAGACCTCGTGACCAGAGCTATTGATTAGCATTCATTTCTGTGAAAAAAATTGCCATTTACAATGATCTTCAATCTTACTGGTACTGCATTTGTGTATCAACATTCTTCCTTTAACCAGCCTAACAGTTTACATTTAAAAATGCAAATTGCTCTGATGTGCACACACAATGCTGTTATGTTGAAGTTTGACCAAATAACAATGGAACCAATGATCTTCAATTTTGCCATTTCACTTATAACTTGCCAAGTTCAAGTTTGTCAAGTTAAGCTACAGTGTCATTGACACTTTCATTATGGGTAGACAATAAAAAACTTTCCTCTATTCTCTGCGTCCATAATGGGCCCCATATTTGGCCCATGTAGACACCCAAAACAATCCCTGAACAGGTCCCTGTTGGCAGTGCCGGGGGTGGAAATCATCTAAAATGTGCAGCACACGTATGAATGATTGGCTATACAGTTGAAATTAGAAGTCCTGTCATGAAATGCGCACAAGCAGCATGTTGATATGCGCGTTAATGTACACTCTATGGCCCAAGTAAAGCTATCACATTCTGTACATTTGGCCTGTGCACAAGCAATGTTTAAGCCAATGGACCTCCGGGTAACCCGGAGGTCCATTGGCAGAAACATTGCATGTGCTTGCTATGAGTAACCAAGAGAACCTGCCGTGCTTTGGATGCCATTCGATATGGCAATTGCACGCCATTCCAACGTGCAATTAAGCCTAGATGAGCGCACTATTCGTGACAGGACTTCTAGTTTTAACTGTACTTGATTTCATACCCTTGTTACGGTGATGATGGCATAAATGCTGAAAGTGACCTTAAACACCAATAAATAAATTGTGGTAATCAAATTTCAAAGTACAAAATACTCTGACACAATATATTCTACTACTAGTGCTGAAATGTTAAAGGGTTTTCTTCAACGATTAATCACATGGATTAACCATGGTTATCTGATTAATCACTTGCCTCAATAGATAGCTGAATAATTGCTTTTACCCTTTATCTTAGATAGCAGAATAATTGCTGTACCATTAATGATTTAGTGCATTAACCCTTTACACTTTTATCTTGTAATGGACAACAACCGGCCAGCATTATCTGCAAAAAATCTCCATTCAAATTTATTATGTCGATTTTTGCCTCAAAAACATAGCTATTGACCCATCATTGGAACGACCTCATTGAGCTCGTTGCAGTGAGAGATTATAAGCTGTTTTATGACAAACATTGAAAATTGTTTAGTAATTCAAGAATTTATTTTGCAAATATCAATCTTTTACCCACATTGGGTAAAAGGTCACTTCCAGCTACTGATACAGTTTAATGATCATGCAAGAAAACAAGTATATGTCAGCATGAAACTTGCATGTTTTACTCTGTCTCATATAATTGATATGATTCAGTGTGACAATGTTTGCCTGTTTTGGAGGAAGTTTGTTCCTTCATTAACCCATATAATTTAGCAGTTCAGTAGTAACTGTTAATCGATCAATTACTTTCTTGATCGATCAAGACCTTGACCATTTTTAGCTCAACTTTGACGTAAGTCAAATTTGTTAGCTCAACTTTGACGTAAGTCAAATTTGAGGTTATGTCATGGCCCGTCGTTCGTCTGTCCATCCGTCTGTCCGTCAGCAATTCAATTCAGCTTGGGCTAGTGGCCGTATTTATGAACCGATCTTTATGAAACTTCTTGAGTACCTTTGTTATCACCGTGGGGCGAGAACGAGTGTTACTGGGTGCAGTCCAAAATTCAAGATGACTGCCAGCAGCCATTTTGTACCAAAATTAGGTCCAGTTAGTTTTTTATACACAACTTCTATACGGCTCAGGCTAGAGGCCGTATTTATGAACTGATCTTTACGAAACTTCTTGGGTACCTTTGTTATCACCGTGGGATGAGAAAGAGAGTTTTTGGGTGCGGTCCAAAATTCAAGATGGCCGCCAGCAACCTTTTTGAGCCAAAATCAGTTTTTTGTACAGAACTTCTGTATGAAAGTTCTGATTTGAATAAATTTTTGTAGGAATGTTTAGTAACATGGAATACATCACATACAATACAGGTTTTTTTCTTGTGCAGAAATTATGCAAATTAGATGAACTTTGATTTGTTCAGTGCTACTTATACACAGTACATGTAGTGCACATGTCGATACGGCTTGGGCTAGTGTCTGTATTTACGAACTGATCTTCACGAAACTTCTTGGGGTACCTTTGTTATCACCTTGTGACAGGAACGAGTGTTTTTGGGTGCCTTTGTCATCACTGTGCTATGAGAACAAATATTTTTGGGTCCAGTCAGACCCACTCTGGGACTCATCTAACTGTCGCCCACCTTTACAATACTTTACCTACACATTTGTTACAGGCTACAGTCAGCATTTATGTACAGACCATTACAATACTTTACATGCACCTTTGTTATCAGGTAATTACCTAGATGTTTTTCATTGTTGTGTCACATACTATACATGTGCATTTCTTAAACAAGTTGAGCTACAGTGTCATTGACACTTTCATTTGTACACAATTTCTATACAGCTCAGGCTAGAGGCTCTATTTATGAACCAATCTTCACGAAACTTCTTGGGTACCTTTGTTATCACCTTGGGACAAGAACGTGTGTTTTTGGGTGTGGTCTGAAATTCAAGATGGCTGCTGGTGGCCATTTTGTAACAAAATTAGGTAAGTTTTTGGTACAGAACTTCTATATGAAGGTTCTGATTTGAATAAATTTTTGAATAAATGTTTAGTAACATGGAATACATCACATATAATACGGGTTTTTATCTCGTGCAGAAATTATGCAAATTAGATGGACTTTGATTTATTTAGTGCTACTTATACACAGTAAGTGCACATGTCATTACGGCTCGGTCTATGAACCGATCTTCACGAAACTTCTTGGGTACCTTTGTTATCACCTTGGGGCAGGAATGCTTGTTTTGGGTGCCTTTGTTATCACTGCGCTATGAGAACAAATATTTTGGGGTTCAGTCAGACCCACTCTGGGAGCGCGGTGGCTCAGTAGGTAGAGGTGCAGGCTGCAAGCTGAGAGGTCCTCGGTTCGAATCCCACCTGCGCCAACCGCGTTGTGTCCTTGGGCAAGACACTTCATCCCCATTGCCCGCGTGGGGGTACGATGACGCCGTGTACTAAGGCATACTGCACGTCGATTGTGCGAATGTCTTCAACCAATCTAACCCTGCCTGTGCTGCAGTGCGGAGTTACAATGTTGGGAAGCTGGCAGCTGCTCATCGTTGCTCGGTGGTTCTCTCTGGGTACTCCGGCCTCCTCCACCCGTAAAACTGTCACGGTCATGATTAGCCATTGTGCATAAATATGTGACCTTAAACATCAATAAATAAATGCAGACCCACTCTGAAACTCAAAAGTTTTCTTTTCTAGTTTAGCATCTAACTGTCGCCCACCTTTACAATACTTTACCTATACATTTGTTGCAGGCTTGCAGTCAGCATTTATGTACAGACCATTACAATACTTTATATGTACCTTTGTTATCAGGTCATTACCTAGATGTGTGTCATTGCTGTGTCACATACTATACATGTGCATGTCTTACAGAAGTTGAGCTACAGTGTCACTAACACTTTCATTTAATTGATTAATCAGTTAACCGTTTCAGCTCTATCTACTACCCTTATTTCACTAAAAGTATGTTGTATTTTTTCAGTTGCTGGCTGAAAAGTTAAAGAGTCACATTGTAGAAAAAGGATATGAAGTAAATATTCTGGATTTGAAAAACTATGATCCCGAAGACAACCTTGTAGATGAGGTGAGACTTAGTTTCTGCAATTTGGTGGTCATGTTGTTAGTTGACAGTGTACCCTCCTCCCTTTCCCCTTGTTTGCTGAATTGGGTGTGGACCGTACAGCTTGGGCAAGATACTTGATCCTGATTGCCTGTTGGGGATCTTCTTGCCGGACGCGTGGTACTCAGAGGTTATGGCATTGAATTTCCAACCAAAAGGTCCACAGTTCATTCCCAACCACTGGTAACTGCATTGTGTCCTTGGGCAAGGCAATTAATCCCGATTGCCCTCATGGGGGCATGGAGGCACTGTGTACAAAGCCGTGCTACATTTTGAGGGTGCACTTGCCTTCTACTAATGCTAACCCTGCTTGTGTGGAGTGTTGAAGGCAAGTTCACCATCGTGGAGTCTGAAAGTTGCTCCCTGCTTCTCGGTGGATCTCCCCGAGTTCTCTGGCTTCATCCACCCGTAAACTGTCTGATTCTAGGAGATGTTGGCTGTCAAAAGTGTCATTAAACACCAATAAAACAAAAACAGAACAAGTTGTTCGCCGCTCCTGGGTACTTCGACCCAGCTTCCTCTCCCCATAAAACTGTCCGACACGATATGACCCTGGCTGTCAAAAGTGTCATTAAACTATAATAAAATGATCAAACTGTGATTACAAAAGTAGCCTCTATCTCTGTCTGATCATGATATACGTACATGTATACCAGTGGGTCATGATTCATGGATTAAATAACACAAAATCAACAATGCATCAAGAAAAAAAAATGAAAATAGCATATGAGACTAAATTTTTGACAGTTGAGATAGTACAGTGTTGTGGGAGAGGAAAGCAGGCTGAGAGTTTCGACTGGTTTGCAAAATTATCTCCCCACTTTTATAATCACAAGATAGTAAACCTTTAACCCTTTACGCAATGCAGACGATATCAAAATTTAATGTTTTAAATAACATTTTTTAAAAAATTTTCAGAAAATTACAACAAAACCATATCATGTGACTCCCTCATTGCAACGACCTCGATAAGCTTGTTCCAAAGAGGGGTCACATGATATGGTTTTGTTGAAATTTTTTGAAAAACAGTATTTTTTTAGCTGCTGAATTTGCATATTACACGGCTGTATGTGGCCAATATGTTAGCGAAAGGGCTAAAACATCTTTCATTATGTCTCCCCTTCCCAGAAGGGAGACATATTGTTTTAGTGCATATTCTTCTTCTTCTTCTTCTTCTTCTTCTCATACAAACTTTGTCCGAGGCATAACTGTTTTGTCTTTTGACCTAGACCTTAGGTATTTGGCTTGTGGATGTATCACCATGAGCCTGTGTGTTGCGTACCATAGTGACCTTCATGTGACCTTGCCCTTTGACCTGAAGGTCAGATTTATGTGCTTTTTAAGGGAAACTTTGTCCGGGGCATAACTTTTTTGTCTTTTGACCTAGACCTTAGATATTTGACATGTGGATGTATCACCATGAGCCGGTGTGTCGCATACCATAGAGACCTTCATGTGACCTTGACCATTGACCTGAAGGTCAGATTTATGTGCTTTTTAAGGGAAACTTTGTCCGGGGCATAATTTTTTTGTCTTTTGACCTAGACCTTAGATATTTGGCATGTGGATGTATCACCATGAGCCGGTGTGTCGTGTACCATAGTGACCTTCATGTGACCTTGACCATTGACCTGAAGGTCAGATTTATGTGCTTTTTAAGGGAAACTTTGTCCGGGGCATAACATTTTTGTCTTTTGACCTAGACCTACGATATTTGGTATGATTATCAATATTATTTATGTATATATATTTTGCAGTGCATTAAATAGAAAGGAAGGGGAGACATATGTTTTAGTGTGCGAAAGCAGTTTCTAGTTATAATCAGTAGTTTGTGCTGTTGTTTTTAACTCGTTAGTGGGTATTCCTGCCGAGGATAGCAAATCTCGTGCCTTCAAAACAATTTAAGCCTAAAAAAGTTAATCTGTTTTCTCAGGTCCTCTCACATGGTCCTTTTGGCTGAAGCGTTCTCTCTTTTTATAACCAATGCAAACTTAAAAAAAAAAAATTAAAATTAAATGGTTTATGTCTGATATTTTACCCAAGTTAATAAAATTAATAAATTTACCCCTTGAGTGCTACAATGCTTTAGCATTGCAAAGCCTTCTTGCTCTCAAAGGACAAAATACACCACCACCCATGCCATTCTGTATATTATGAGGCCTAAAACATAAAACAAACCAAGAACATGAACTTTTGATGACAAAGAAATAATTAAAAAATAAAAAATAAAATAAAAAAATGCCCGCCCACATGCAGTTTTATGAAAAATGGCCTGAGAAACAGAAGATCTACTTTGTGGGGGCCTTAATTTAATTTTCTTTAATGAGATATGATTTGATTGCATATGATTGGTCGAGGTGAGTTTTTCATATCTCAAATAATTTTCCTATTGTATGAATATTTTGCTGTGTCCCACCCATTTGTTAAATAAAAAATTATGTGCATGTTGGAACAATGCAATTAAACTGTAATTGCTGCAGGTCAGTTCTTAGTATTTATGTGGGTTGTTCACACTGGTTTTTCTCTTCAGTATTTGAGACTACACAGTTAAAATATGACGTTTGTCACAATCAGCAACAATAACAAGGCAACTGCCTTGCCAGGGTCTCGCATGCTTTAAACATTCTCATATTGTGGTAAACCCCTCCGGTGGTATAGGATGAGGTTGTGAATTGAAGGATTATCTTTTTGTCTTCCGCTTTTTGAAAAAAACGGGAGATATTAAATTTGGGGTGTCCTTCCGTCCTTCCATCCTTCCGTCCTTGCGTGTTTTTCGTTTCCAGACTCTAACTTTCTTTACAGTGAGCAGATTTCGATGAAATTTGGGTAGTAGATCACTTTCATCAATTGTGGGTGCAAGTTTGAATATGGGCATTTTTCGCACATATATAATTAGGTTGCTGAAATTTGATTGGCTGACGGTTTCCAGACTCTAACTTTCCTTAAAATCAACCGATTTCAATGAAATTTCATATATGGATTACGTTTATCAATACCTAGGGCAAGTTCGAATGTGGAAAATTTTGTACCGAAAATCTGTCTGTCTGCCTGTCCGCCTGCCCCATGCGTCAGTGCACCTCAGACTAAAAGCCGTATTTATGAACCGATCTACACGAAACTTCTTGGGTATCTTTGTTATCATTGTGAGACCAGAATATGTGTTTTGAGGTTTGGTCCAAAATTCAAGATGGTCGCCAGTGGCCATTTTGTTTCAAAATTGGGTGTAATCAGTTTTTTGTACAGAACATCTATATGAAAGTTCAGATTTGAATAAATTTCTGTTCGAATGTTTAGTAACATGCAATACATCACATATAATACGGGTTTTGTTCTAGTGCAAAATTTATGCAAATTCGGGAAACTTTTGGAGGGTGGATTACTACTAAATTGCTGTGGGTTGATTTTTCATTTGGAAATTATTTACAATTTCTGAGGACAAAACACAGAAAGCACTTGCAAACTTTCATCATATGGACTACCGGGTTGCACCCAGTGGTCCATGTATTGAAAGTTTGCAAGTGTTTCTTGCGCTATTATGAAAAATAAAAGTACTTTTTGAGTGGAGAATATATGATGCTGCGATTCAGTAGAAATCTACTCTCTTCATTCTGTATATGAAGTCGGCATTTAACCCTTTACCCAATGCAGACGATGTCAAAATTATTTATTTTAAATATAATTGTTTGAAATTTTTCAAAAAATTTCAACAAAACCATATCATGTGACCCCTCGTTGGAACGAGCTCGACGAGGGGTCACATGATATGGTGTTTTAAAAATTTTTTGAAAAATAATATTTTTTCAATTACTGAATTTGCATATTACGCGGGCGGATGCGGGCGATTCGTTGGGTAAAGGGTTAACATCTATTTACATCATTACATGTACATGTATCCCAGTAGAGGTTAAGAATGATGTTAACCCTTTACCCAACAAATCGCCCGCATCCGTCCGCGTAATATGCAGATTCAGCAGCTGAAAAAATATTATTTTTCGAAATATTTCAACAAAACTATATCATGTGACCCCTCACTGGAATGAGCTCGTCGAGCTCATTCCAATGAGGGGTCATATGATATGGTTTTGTTGAAATTTTTCGAAAAAAATTAAAAAACGATATTTAAATTAATAAATTTTGATATCGTCTGGGTTGGGTAAAGGGTTAATGATCTCTATTTACTAGTATAGAATTGAACAGCGTTGGGCACACTGTTTTTCTACAGGAAATGAGTTACGTGAATGGTGCAGTTTGATAGGGTCAAAAGTGCATTTACTTAGCACTCATATTAGTTCAAGATATTGCACAATACAGTGACAGGACTGCTAGTTTCAACTGTATATTAAACTACATGTTGAAATTAGTCCTAATTTACCACTAAATCAGAGCTTGTTTACCACAGTAAACAAGCACTGCTTCACTTCTCAGTATTCCCACGGGCACCATATTCTGATAAAGTGACAAATAATTCATTTCCATTCTTCTACAATTTGTATTCTTGTAACCAAATTATTGTCTGGAAACTGAATCAGTTTTTCCACGGGTGTATTTTTGAGTTGATTTTTTATGAATTTTTAGCTCATCGAACTTATCACTTGCCGTCGTCGTCCGTCCGGCATCGTGAACATTTTTCAAATGACTTCTCCTCTGAAACCGCTAGGTCAATTTGCTCGAAACTTGGTATGGATGTTCATTACCATATGTCAATTCAAGTTTGTTCAAATGAAATGGCCACGTCCCTTGGGGGCTCTGTATGGGGCATAACTCTGATAGCACTGTATGAATTATAGAAAAATTATTAAAAAATCTTCTTCTCCAGAACCAGTGGGCAGAATCTTTTGATACTATGCAGCATCTTGGTATGGGTCTGATTCAAGTTTGTTCAAATCGGCCCCCTGGATTCATATTTGGGCTCACTATAAAAGCTTGAATTCGAACTTAGTGCATTTCAGGCAAATTTCTTTAAAAATCTTCTTCTCAAGATCCAGCAGGCAGAATCTTTTGATATTTGGCATGCAACATTGTGGGGTGGATCTGATTCAACTTTGTTCAAACCGGCCCCCTGGGTTCATATTTGGGCTCAGTATAGGAGCCCAATTTGAACTTAGTGCATTTCAGGCAAATTTCTTTAAAAATTTTCTTCTCAAGATCCAGCAGGCAGAATCTTTTGATATTGGGTATGCAGCATGCTTAGGGGGTGGGGGGGGGGGGGGGGGGGGGGGTGAGATTTAAGTTTGTTCAAGCCAAATCCCTGGGTTCATATTTGGGCTCACTGTGTGGTAGCCGGAATTATTACTTAGTTCAAAATGTGGAATTTTCTTAAAAAATCTTCTTCTTTAGATCCAGCAGTCGGAATGTTTCGATATGTGGTGTGTAGCATCCTTAGGGGGTTGAGATTCAACTTTGTTAAAGCCAAGTTCCTGGGTCCATATTTGAGCTCCCTGTGGGAACCCGAATTATAACTTAGTCAATTTGAGGAATTTTTCTTTAAAAATCTTCTTCAGATTCAGCAGTCAGAATGTTTTGATATTTAGCATGCAGCATCCTTAGGGGGTGAGATTCAAGTTTGTTCAAGCCAAGTCCCTGGGTTCATATTTGGGCTCACTGTGGTAGTCGGAATTATAATTTAGTTCAAAATGAGGAATTTTCTTTAAAAATCTTCTTCTTCAGATCCAGCAGTCGGAATGTTTTTGATATTTGGTATGCAGCATCCTTAGGGGGTGGGGGGTGGGGGGGGGGGGGTGGGGAGATTCAAGTTTTTTCAAGCCATGTCCCTAGGTCCATATTTGGGCTCACTCTGGGAGCCTGAATGATAATTTGGTTCAAAATGAGGTATATTCTTTAAAAATCTTCTTCTTCAGATCCAGCAGTCGGAATGTTTTGAGATTTGGTATGCAGCATCCTAAGGGGGGTGAGATTCAAGTTTGTTCTTTGTTCAAGCCATGTCCCTAGTTCCATATTTGGGCTCACTGTGGGAGCTTGAATTGTAATTTAGTTCAAAATGAGGAATTTTCTTAAAAAATCTTCTTCGTCAGATCCAGCATTCGGAATGTTTTGATATGTGGTGTGTAGCATCCTTAGGTGGGTGAGATTCAACTTTGTTAAAGCCAGGTCCCTGGGTCCATATTTGAGCTCCCTGTGGAAGCCCGAATTATAACTTACTCAATTTGAGGAATTTTTCTTTAAAAATTCTCTTCAGATTCAACAGTCGGAATGTTTTGATATTTGGCATTCAGCATCCTTGGGGGGTGAGAGTCAGGTTTGATCAAGCCAAGTCCCTGGGTTCATATTTGGGCTCACTGTGGTAGCCGGAATTATAACTTAGTTCAAAATGAGGAATTTTCTTTAAAAATTTTCTTCTTTAGATCCAGCAGTCGGAATGTTTTGATATTTGGTATGCAGCATCCTTAGGGGGGTGAGATTCAAATTTTTTCAAGCCATGTCCCTTGGTCCATATTTGGGCTCTCTGCTGGAGCCCGAATGATAATTTAGTTCAAAATGAGGAATTTTCTTTAAAAATCTTCTTCTTTAAATCCAGCAGTCGGAATGTTTAGATATTTGTTATGCAGCATCCTTAGGGGGGTGAGATTCACGTTTGTTCAAGCTATGTCCATATAACTTAGTTATATGGATCCAGCAGATGAATGCTTTTGATATTTGGTATGCAACATCCTTAGGGGGGTAAGATTCAAGTTTGTTCAAGCCATGGCCCTAGTTCCATAAACTTTGTCTCTCATGACTTCATTCCTTTGTAGTGTTGATGAACCACCACTTTGGACGTTGAGCGATTAAGGCTCCTTGGGGCCTCTTGTTCATAAAATCTAGTCATGGCTGCTTTGATGAGAAATAATCACCAGAAAGTACTCAACAGGTTAACTGGTTCAGGGCTAGATTATTTTTTGTGGTCCAAATTTGTTTGTTCAAAATGTGTTTTATTACAAATTATTGGAGAGTGCTCACAGGCACTCTCCAGTACTTTGTAATAGAACAAATTTATATAAACAAAATTTTATTTGCGTTTGACTGAATATGAAACATGAACAAGGAAAATGATGGCTTTTGCTCTGATATCCTCATTTTCCTGAAAGCCCTGATAGTGGCTTCTTATGATATATTCATTGTACATGTATATGCTTCAGGTGGTCCGTGTATTTGCTTCAAATGGAATCTTAGATGCTAATCTTAAACACCAATAAATAAATAAATAAATATGCTTGGAGTAGTCAATAAATATCACTATACATCTACCATTTACCCCAAAACGCAATCACAACAGCGATATAAGTAACAATAAAAGCTCTTGTGTGGTTATTGCAGTAACAGTACAAGTCACATGAAGTAGCGAGAAATGAATGCACATACAGTACGTGGAGAGTGTATTATCACTAAATCACCCGCAGAGTGGAGATTCCACCTGAGGAATAATTGCAAATTTGTTGCAAAGCATAACCAGCACCAGCAAAGTTTCAGCCAATGGACCTCCTGGTTAAACCCGGAGGTCCATTGGCTGAAACATTGCTTGTGTTTTTAGCTCATCTTGACAAAGTCAAGCTGAGCTAATCTCATCGCTTCCCGTCCGTTGTCCGACGTCCGTCGTCACCATGTTTTGGTCTTCTCCTTCAAAGCCACTGGGCCAATTCAAGTGAAAGTTTGTGTGAGTGATGGTCCCAAAGGGGCATTTCATTTTTGTTCAACTCAGCATGCCCAGCCCCATAGGGAGGGAGTGGGGGAAAATGCTCCAAAATATTTTAAAAATCTTCTTCTCAAGAACCAGTGTGTACAATGACTTGATATTTGCTATAGAGCTTCCATATGAGGTGTAGAATCAAGTTTGTTCAAACGAAGTTCGTGAAATAATATTTGGCTTTGTAATAGGAGGGGTAAGATTTTTGGCCCCACCCAAAATTTCTATTTTCTGAACCGATGGTCCGGTATGAACCAAATTTGGTTTGTGGTAGTATTGCATCATAAGTACTTGACCCATGCAAAAAAAAAAAATTCCCGCATCCCCATGGGAACCCTGGGAGCTAAAAATAGAAATATTTTCGAATGCCCGTATTTCCCAAACCCCACGGAACAGAGAGTTTTTATTTGGTATGAAGTATCCTTATGACCAGTAGAATTGAATGGTAAAAAAAAATTGCCATCGGTTATGTTAGGGTGTTCTGTAATGGGCATCGAAAAAATGCGGAGTCAGCATATTTGCAAAAATTTTAAAAAATCTTTTCTCCAGAACCAATCATCAGAATCTTTTGATATTTGGTATACAGCATTCATAGGGGGGTCAGATAAAAGTTTGTTGAAATAAAGCTCATTGGTTCATATTTGGGCTCTCGACAGGAGCCCGAAGTTTTAACATAGGTTAATATGGGGAATATTCTTTAAAAATCTTCTTCTTCAGAACCACCAGTCAGAATCTTTTAATATTTGGTATACATCATTGTTATGAGGATTCTAGATTGTTCAAACCAAGTCCCTAGGTTAATATTTGGGCTTCCTACGGAAGCCCACATTTTATCTTTGTTCAATATGGAGGGTAATTTAAAAAAAATCTTCTTCTTCAGATCCATCAGTCAGAATGCTTTGATATTTGGTATGCAACATCTCTATGGGGGTCAGATTCAAGTTTGTTCAAATCAGATCCCTAGGTATATATTTGGGCTCACTATGGTAGCCCAAATTTTTACTTAGTGCAATATGAGAGAATTTCTTTAAAAATCTTCTTCTTCAGATCCACCTGTCGGAATGCTTTTATATTTGGTATACAACATCTCTAGGGGGTTGAGATTCCAGGTTGTTCAATTCGAGTGCCTAGGTTAATATTTGGGCTCCATACGGGAACATGAAATTTAACTTAGTACAATATGAGGGAATTTCTTCAAAAATCTTCTTCTTCAGATTCACTTGACAGAATGCTTTCACATTTGGTATACAACATCTCTAGGGGGGTCAGATTCAAGTGTGTTCAAATCGGATCCATAGGTCAACATTTTGGCTCGCTATGGTAGCCCAAATTTGAACTTAGTGCAATTCAAAGAAATTTCTTTACAATTTCTCTTCTTCAGATCCAACAGTTAGAATGCTTTCATATTCGGTACACAACATCTCTAGGGCAGTCAGATTTAACTGTGTTCAAATCAAGAGCCAGGGTTAATATTTGGGCTCTCTATGGGAGCCGGAATTGGCCATTTTGCTGAAGAATTAAAAATTTTGTATTCAGTACCCTCTAGAGGTACTAAGATTAATCCACATAGGTTGTATCAAGGGGCTTCATAGGGGAGTTCTACATTTTACTTATGATCAACTGAAGAAAAGGCATGATGCCCAGATTATTTTTGTCACTCCTGAGGGACTCAAGGATTGACAGTGTAGCCTATGGAGATGGCTTGCTTAATGTAGACTCATTCTTGGACTCTGTTTAAATTGTGTTCTGTACAAGATGAGCGCTTCAGGCCCCGTGGGGCCTCTTGTTTGTCTATATGTACAACATTTGAAAGTTATAGCTTGGGTGATAACTCCACTCTGCAGGTGATTTAGTTACAATCCACTCTCCACGTACTGTACACGCCCCTGGCAGACTATTTCAGTGGTACTAGTAATTGCAAGTCATTCCCTTCAACCCTTCCAAAGCTGACAATGCTGCAGTGAACGATCTCCTTCAACATACATACTCAGAAAAACACACATATGTGAATGGGTTAATCGACATGACACGAGTGCCAGCGCAGAAGGATAAAACGAGAGGCTGCAGGCCTCGAGTTTCATCCTTCCGTGATGGTACAAGTGCCATATCTATTAACCCATTCACACATGCGTGTCATTCTGTGTTTATTACATGCCTTTGCGTCTTTTAGAACCATTATTAGAGGGACACTCATCAGCAATTGATTTGACAAGTATCAACAAAAAGAACGCATCGCCAACCAAATTTGTGAAGGGAACCCATGTTGCTATTACGTCTTCTGAGTTCAGATGTGTTCTATGTGCCTACTGGCACATAGAATGCATTGGAACTCAGGAGACGATTTTTAGCTATCGCTAGTGATTCTAACTGTAAATGCGGTGCACGATTTGAAGTCTAGTGAAATTTCGCTTTAAAAAATAGTCCTCAATGATTTCCATTCCGCACATATGTGCAGAACAGATTTTCATTTTCTGCATGGTATGGGTTGCTGTAGATGGAGATTTGATAGTACAGGCATGTAATTAATTCTGTGTTGCAGTGAATTAAATGATCCATCACATGAACAATCCACTTTGTGAAACACCAAGACTGGAGAAAAAAAAATGGAATAGCAATAGCAAGTGGCAGCGAGAAAGTTTTGAAATGTAGTGTCAATCTCATTATGATTTGCACGCTTCTAAAAATTATGAAGTGACATTCTGTATTTAAAGAGATCCTTGCACACTTCAAAGATATAATTCCCTAGTTTTAGTGTTGAAACAATTAGTCGACTAGTAATTGGTGACACTGACTCTAGATTTCTGCACCAAATAGTCAGAACATGTAGTATTTGCTGTAAACCATTACAACGTAACAAAATTCCGATGCAAGGTTTACTGATGAAGAGTTGAAACGATGGTCAGTTGATCTGTTCAGAAAGTGAAAATCAACAACTCCAATAATGAGATGACTGACACAGAATTTGAGATCAAAGTAAACATGACTGTTAAGGCCACACAGAGTAGATGTTCTGTTTCTCAGACCGAGTTTTGTAAAATTGCATGCAGGTGGGCGGTTTTTTATTTTATATTTTATTTTTGTAATTATTTCCTTGCCATCAGAAATTCATATTCTTGGTTTATTTTATGTTTTAGGCCTCATAATAATAATAATGGTGGTATATTTCGTCCCTTGGGTACAACAAGGCTTTGCAATGCTAAAGCATTGCAAAGCCTTGTTGCATTCAAGGGCCAAATTTATCAATTTTATTAACTTGTGTAAAATATCAGACATAAACCATTTAATTTTTATTTTTAGCTCACCTGAGCGAAGCTCAAGGGGAGCTTAACTAATCACTTTCTGTCCGTCGTCCGTCGTCCGTCGTCCGGCGTCCGTCGTCCGTCGTCCGTCGTCCGTCGTCGTCCGTCCGGCGTTAACTTTACATTATCGACTTCTCCTCCTAAACCACTAGCCCAATTTTATTCAAATGTTGGCTAAATGTTTATTACCTAATGCCAATTCAGATTTGTTCAAATGAAGTTGCCCCTCCTCCTGGGTGGTGCCACACCCCCAAGGGGCACCAAAATCTTTGTAAATCTTCTTCTCATGAACCAGCAGTAGCAGAGACTTGATATTTGGTGTGCAGCTTCCTTTTGAGGTGTAGACTCAGATTTGTTCAAGAGAAGTTTGTGGGGCTATACTTGACGTTGTTATGAGAGGGGCAAAATTTTTTGCCCCGCCCAAAATTTCTATTTTCCAAACCGAGAGGCTGATTTGAACCAAATTTTATGTGAGGGCTTATTGGGTCATGAGTACTTGATTTATGCAAAAAAAAATTTTCCCGTAGCCCCGTGGGAACCGCAGGAGCTAAAAATAGAAAAAATTTAAAACGCCCATATCTCCAAAACTGCACGGCACTGAGAATTTTTATTTGGTGTGCAGCTTCCTTAGGACCAACAGAAAGGATTGGTAAAAAAAAATTGCCATCGGTTTTATCATAGGTACAGTTTCGGGACTTTGAAAAAGTGCTGAGTCAGCACTTTTTAACACTGTAGGCAATGGGAAAAACATTAAAAAATCTTCTTCTCCAGATCCAGCAGGCAGAATCTTTTGATATTTGGTATGCAACATTGTAGGGTGGATCTGATTCAAGTTTGTTCAAATCGGCCCCCTGGGTTCATATTTGGGCTCAGTATAGGAGCCCGATTTCGAACTTAGTGCATTTCAGGCAAATTTCTTAAAAAATCTTCTTCTCCAGATCCAGCAGGCAGAATCTTTTGATATTTGGTATGCAACATTGTGGGGTGGATCTGATTCAAGTTTGTTCAAATCGGCCCCCTGGGTTTATATTTGGGTTCAGTATAGGAGCCCAAATTTGAACTTACTGCATTTCAGGCAAATTTCTTTGAAAATCTTCTTCTCCAGATCCAGCAGGCAGAATCTTTTGATATTTGGTATGCAACATTGTAGGGTGGATCTGATTCAAGTTTGTTCAAATCGGCTCCCTAGATTCATATTTGGGCTCACTATAGGAGCTCGAATTTGAATTTAGTGCATTTCAGGCAAATTTCTTCAAAAATCTTCTTCTCCAGATCCAGCAGGCAGAATCTTTTGATATTTGGTATGCAATGTTGCGGGGTAGATCTGATTCAAGTTTGTTCAAATCGGCCCCCTGGATACATATTTGGGCTTACTATAGAAGCCCGAATTCGAACTTAGTGCATTTCAGGAAAATTTCTTAAAAAATCTTCTTCTCCAGATCCAGCAGGCAGAATCTTTTCATATTTGGTAAGCAACATTGTGGGGTGGATCTGATTCAAGATTGTTCAAATCGGCCCCCTGGGTTAATATTTGGGCTCAGTATAGGAGCCCGATTTCGAACTTAGTGCATTTCAGGCAAATTTCTTAAAAAATCTTCTTCTCCAGATCCAGCAGGCAGAATCTTTTGATATTTGGTATGCAACATTGTAGGGTGGATCTGATTCAAGTTTGTTCAAATTGGCCCCCTGGGTTCATATTTGGGCTCAGTATAGGAGCCCGATTTCGAACTTAGTGCATTTAGGCAAATTTCTTAAAAAATCTTCTTCTCCAGATCCAGAAGGCAGAATCTTTTGATATTTGGTATGCAACATTGTGGGGTGGATCTGATTCAAGTTTGTTCAAATCGGCTTCCTAGATTCATATTTGGGCTCACTATAGAAGCTCGAATTTGAACTTAGTGCATTTCATGCAAATTTCTTAAAAAATCTTCTTCTCCAGATCCAGCAGGCAGAATCTTTTCATATTTGGTAAGCAACATTGTGGGGTGGATCTGATTCAAGTTTGTTCAAATCGGCCCCCTGGGTTTATATTTGGGCTCAGTATAGGAGCCCAAATTTGAACTTAGTGCATTTCAAGCAAATTTATTAAAAAATCTTCTTCTCCAGATCCAGCAGGCAGAATCTTTTGATATTTGGTATGCAACATTGTGGGGTGGATCTGATTCAAGTTTGTTCAAATCGGCTTCCTAGATTCATATTTGGGCTCACTATAGAAGCTCGAATTCGAACTTAGTGCATTTCAGGCAAATTTCTTAAAAAATCATCTTCTCCAGATCCAGCAGGCAGAATCTTTTGATATTTGGTATGCAACATTGCGGGGTGGATCTGATTCAAGTTTGTTCAAATCAGCCCCCTGGATTCATATTTGGGCTCACTATAGAAGCTCGAATTCAAACTTAGTGCATTTCGGGCAAATTTCTTCAAAAATCTTCTTCTCCAGATCCAGCAGGCAGAATCTTTTGATATTTGGTATGCAACATTGCGGGGTGGATCTGATTCAAGTTTGTTCAAATCGGCCCCCTGGATTCATATTTGGGCTTAATATAGAAGCCCGAATTCGCACTTAGTGCATTTCAGGCAAATTTCTTCAAAAATCTTCTTCTCCAGATCCAGCAGGCAGAATCTTTTGATATTTGGTATGCAGCATTGCGGGGTGGATCTGATTCAAGTTTGTTCAAATCGGCCCCCTGGATTCATATTTGGGCTTAATATAGAAGCCCGAATTCTCACTTAGTGCATTTCGGGCAAATTTATTAAAAAATCTTCTTCTCCAGATCCAGCAGGCAGAATCTTTTGATATTTGGTATGCAACATTGTGGGGTGGATCTGATTCAAGTTTGTTCAAATCGGCTTCCTAGTTTCATATTTGGGCTCACTATAGAAGCTCGAATTCGAACTTAGTGCATTTCAGGCAAATTTCTTAAAAAATCTTCTTCTCCAGATCCAGCTTCAGAATCTTTTCATATTTGGTAAGCAACATTGTGGGGTGGATCTGATTCAAGTTTGTTCAAATCGGCCCCCTGGGTTTATATTTGGGCTCCGTATAGGAGCCCAAATTTTAACTTAGTGCGTTTCAGGCATATTTCTTAAAAAATCTTCTTCTCCAGATCCAGCAGGCAGAATCTTTTGATATTTGGTATGCAACATTGTAGGGTGGATCTGATTGTGATTCATGAACGTATTTATTTGTAAAGTTGATAGAATCTTAGACAAAATTTGCAGAAAAGATCTACTATAGAAGGGGTGGTATCCAGGGTGAACCGTTTACCCAAATCTAGCAGTACTAATGCATTATTCACACAAATCTTCGTTCAAATTTTATGACCCCTCATTGGAACACACGCATTCAGCTCATTCCAACAAAGGTCATATGCCATGTTTTCGAGACAAAGGAATAAAAATTTTAGTTATTCATGAAATTTTTAGGCAACTGTTGTCTGTTATTCACATTGCTTCATGAAATTTCAGTACTTTTAGAAGTTACCTCAGTAATCAAGGGTTAATTCCCCTTAATTAAATGTCGCCTCTAAAAAACAACCACTTTGCATATCTTACCTTTTTACCAGCATAACTGCCAAAACTTGTCAGCATTCTTCGCAAAAATCGCTATTCAAATTTTAATTTTTGTCTCTTAAACATACATGTACTTATCGCTTGTAAATACCCCATTGGAATGAGCTTTTTGAGCTCATTCCAATGAGAGGTCGCACACCATGCTTTTTGAGTCAAAAAAGCAATTTTTTTAGTTATTCCAGAATTTCGTACGTAAAACACAGCTTTATGACTTCACATTAAAATGAGCTCTCTAAGCTTGTTCCAATCAACATTCACGCACTATGTCTTTCACACAAAAAATAAAATTTTCCATTTATTCAGGAATTTTGTTTGCAAGAACACTCTTACCCCCCCCCCCCCCCCCCCCCACCCACAAACACACACACACACACACAAACACAGACACACACATCTAAAAGTTCGTCAGCAAAAAAACAGTTACTTCAATTTTTAAATGCATTATAGGAACAACTTGCCTAATCAAATTTAAATACTTTTGCATCATTCTGTATCTAGAACAAACCATTTACCATATCTTTACGCAAAATTCTCCAGCATCATTCACAAAAAAACACCATTATTTATATATTCACATTTCTGTCTCAAAAATATACCTGATCTTCCCATACCCCTATTGGAATAAGCTTGTTCCAATGATGATAAAAAAAAATAAAATTTGTGAAAATTTTTGTTTTCTTGCATGCAAATATATACATGTAGCACATGGAAGATATCCACAGTTGGGGAGAGATGTCCAAGGCTATCTCTTCACATTCCTTGTTTGTGCTTCATGCTAAACCAGTTTGTCTGCAGAGATAAATTTGCTTTATTAAAAATCATTGGAGATTGGCCACACACCAATGATTTTAAATAAAACTAATTTTAGGTAACAAATGTTGAACTTCAAACAAAATCTATCACTCAACCAGTTAATGTTGATGAGGCATGACATGGTGAAGGTGACCTAAAATACTTCTTAGAGTCACTTTGTCAGGTGAGCGATTAAGGCCACGTGGGGCCTCTTGTTTCAAGTTTGCATTGGTCATAAAAAGAGAGCAAGCGGCAGCCAAAAGGACCATGCGGGAGGGCCTGAGAAACAGATTTTCAATTTTATTAAGCCCAACTGTGTTGTGTCGGATCCTTTGAACTCGCTAACAGTGGTCTCGCTGCTTGTGCCTTAATACTGTTAATGGCATAGTTATTTGAACTTGTCTAAGTCTTCATCTGCTGCTGATTGTACCTTGAATTGAATCATTAATCTTATAAGCAGATTTTGTTAACAACTTATCACCAAAATAAAATTCAAATATAGCCCATCATGCCTATCTACCCATGAACTAGCATCAGTACAGTGTGCAAGTGGAGAAAAATATTCAACTGCTCAGGTATTGCTGCTTGGTGGCTGAAATTTGGGTGCCAACTGGTCAAGTTTGACTCGACTTTTGGATGTTGACTAATCGACTCCAGAGTCATTTCCAGTACTCCCTATTTGTCACAAACCATCCACCTATCCCTTGGGTGAATATCTGACTTAATTGAATTTGATTAAAAAAATTATTGCCCTTTGGAAAAAGCATACAGTACGTGGAGAGTGGATTGTAACTAAATCACCTGTGGAGTGGAGTTATCACCCAGGCTATAACTTTCAAATGTTGTACATATGGACAAAAAACACAAGCAATGTTTCAGCCAATGGACCTCCGGGTTTAAACTTTGCTGGTGCTGGTAATGCTTTGCAACAAATTTGCGATTATTCCTCGGGTGGAATCTCCACTCTGCGGGTGATTTAGTGATAATACACTCTCCACGTACTGTACTTGGTCTTGGTTTGATTATTTTTTATCACCATGCACAATTTAATTCTCTTGATGTGCTTTTGGCATGAGCGAACTGAAAATTGAGTCCCCTTGTTTTGATCACATGAGTGTGGCTTTTTGTTTGTTATTGACTATTGTTATAGCCCCCATATTATATTGAGACTGATATATCCTTGGTGAGTGGTTATATTGAGATGGATATTTTTGTTCTGCATTCAGTGACTGGTCTTGCTCATTTGCACTGAGTGACCTTTGTTTACATCTTTGTTACACCAATATATTGTACATATAGCTGTTGATTGTTTAATTGTTTAAGTATGTCAATGACCTTGTTTACTTGAACTTTAACAGAATCCCCTAGAAACTGTTAGAACATTGAAGAATTTTCATCTTCTGGAACATTCTATCTGGTTACTATATAAAGGTTTGTCAATGGAATTCAAAAACTCATTTAAGAAAGTCATTTCAGAAAGACTCACTTCAGTTGTTTCCATTGGAGATTATTATTGTTTCAGAACAGTGCATTTATTATAGAAGCAGTGCTTCTTTGTGATCTTGGAAGATTGATTCCAAAAAAGAATTTTGAAGAGAATCTATTTGTCTTGGAAAAGAGAATTGACACTTTCTGTGAAACAGAATAATAATTTTTTGTGAAAAGCCAAAATTCTGCTGGATTATTTGGAAATTGCCTGTGGCGCCAATACTTCTTGGATTTTTACTCCATTTGAATTTTGCGGAGCATTTATTATATTTTATTGGAGACTGCTAAAATTTCAAAGTGAAAATTTTATTACAAATCTACGGGATACTGTTTCTGAGAGACATTCTTGGATTTAATACTACATGTACCAGCTGGTAACTTTCTTCACAAGAGTCCTCACCACTGGATTACTGGATTCTGTCAAACTGTACTTTGGACTAATTCAATAATTGATAAGTACCACTGTTTTTATTTTCTGTAAACCAATCAGTGTAAAAGATCTTTGTATCATTTTTTTTTATATTAATTTTTCTAAATTAAATTTCAGAATAGTTAAATTTATAGTTTTTGTTGCTGATTCTCAGATTTCTTTCTGTTACCAATATCAATAATATTTCCACACCGTAACAGAAATTGGGGGCTCGTTGCCGAGATTGAATATTAGATAACGAGAAAATTTGCATATTTCAATTATTATTTTGGCTCACTTTCAAAACATTTAAACTTTCTTAGAAACTTTCAGTATTATTATTTATATAATCTGAGAACCAGCAAACCTTTTCATCATGGTATTTATTGTTACAGAATTTATATCTGAATTTGAAAAATCTACTAGTTTGGCCCTTGTAGAATCTCTTAAGAAGGAGAATTTATTTCAACTTGCTCAGTATCTAAAATTACCTGCCACCCCTGGTCTGAACAAACATAAACTTAAACAGCTCATTGTTAATCATTATATGGAGGAAGGCCTTTTGCCTCAGTCTGAAACTCTCCCCTCTGAACCACAACCCACTGATGCCCTTGAACTCAAAAAGTTAGAATTGGAATTAAAAAAGTTAGAAATGCAACAAAAAATGAGGGAAATTGAAATTCAGGCTCAAAAAGAAAAAGAGGACAGGGAATTAAAATTAAAAGAATTAGAAGCTCAAAAAGAAAAGGAGGATAGGGAATTAAATTTAAGGGAAATAGAAACTCAAAAAGAAATGCACTTAAAAGAATTAGAAATTCAAAAGGAAATAAAAATAAAAGAATTAGAATCACAGCGTCAAGGCTCAAATGTAATTTCCCCAAGTAGATTTGATGCAACTAAACATGTTAGGCTAGTTCCCCCCTTTCAAGAAAAAGAAGTTGATAAATATTTTTTTCATTTTGAAAAAGTGGCAATAAGTTTAAAATAGCCAAGGGATGTCTGGACTTTGCTATTGCAAAGTGTTTTAAAAGGGAAGGCCCAAAAAATCTATTCCGCTCTATCTTCTGAGCAAAGCAATAAGTATGACACTGTTAAAGAGGCTACACTTAAGGCATATGAACTTGTTCCAGAGGCCTATAGGCAGAAATTCAGAAATTATTATAAAAATGAAAATCAAACTCATGTGGAATTTGCCAGAGAAAAGCAAAATTTATTTGACAGGTGGTGCCACTCAAAAGAAATAGGGAAAGATTTTACAAAATTAAAGGAAATGATGCTGATTGAGGAGTTTAAAGGAAAGATACATTCAGATATAAAGGCCCACCTGGATGAACAAAAAGTTGACACATTAAATAGAGCAGCAGTACTGGCAGATGACTATGCCTTAACTCATAAAATTAGTCGTAACGCCACAAATTTTTGGCCCCATAAGAATTCTTTCCAAAGTGGACCTAAACCAGCTTCAGATAAAACTCATCCTTCCAATCATCCTTCCCATCCTACAAACTTTTCACCACCCAAATTTAATCGGAAGCCTAATGAGAATAAGTCATCTAATGCCAGCCCTACACCATTACGACCCAACAGTTCAACTAAAACTTGTAATTACTGTAAGAAACCAGGGCATTTATTATCTGATTGCTGGCTGTTAAAAAGGAAAAATGAGTCCTCTACTTCACAGAATGCACTAGCATGTGCTCCATGCCCTGAAAATTATGTTATAAAGCAAGACGCTTTAGAAAATTATAAGCCATTTATTTCTGAAGGCTTTGTTTCCCTTGATGGAGATAAGCACTGTTCCTTACCAATAAAAATACTGAGAGACACAGGGGCTACTCAGTCTTTAATGTTAGAAGGCATTTGGCCATATTTTTATACTGTACCAATGACCCAGACTTAGCTGGTGCTAACTCTAACAAAACCAGGGCCAAACACAAATTTTGCCCCCCAATCCCCAAAATTTGCATCCAAAACAAAAAGAAATCATGTCCTAAAGGACCTCCATACTACGCCTCTACTGCGCATGCGCAGTGACGCAGACGTCCCGAAATTGGCGCCAATTATCATTCTCTGTTTGGCCCTTCATCAGTCAACATCTCACTGATCTTTGTGCTTGTAAATCTCAGTTTAAAGGATGCCAGACAGGTAATTTTTGGAGAAAATGTGATTCTAAGGAGGATAGAAGGAGGAGAGGAAAAAGAAGTGACAAAAAATAATCAGGGCTGTACTTAAAATTTTTTGATGAAATTATGTTAAGTTGCCTATTTTCGAGGCATGGGCCTCTTGTTGTCATTCTTGCTAATTGTTGCACTGCTTATTCAGTGTTTCCTCTCCCCTAGCCTTCTAAAGTCCCCCCTTGCAATTCTCCCATGCTTTTGGCATATTTTTGAGAAATTTCATTTCTAAAATTTCCTGGGAGAGTTGCTTGGTTACAGAATGTTTTCTGTTATTTTCCCCATAGTTACGTTTTCACCCATGGGTGTATAACGTTTGTGTTCTGCATCTTCCATCTGATGTTCTGCAGATTCTCCCCTGGGAGTCTCTGTTTTGCATCAGATAGAGTGTAATTGATGACTGATTCCGGGCCAGTTTTTTCAGTGCCTGGAGTCATGTTTTCTGGTGTTTTTATACTGTTTGTTTTCATTGGCAACAGCCTTTTTTGAGGGGGGCTGTTTGCCTTTGCTGTAGTTTATCTCACTATAAGATACATTTATATTATCCGAAAGTGTCTCATTAATTATTTAATATAAATTTAAAATTTTTGACCACACTTTGCCATCGGATCCATCGGGGCTCAACGTTACTTTTCAGCAACTTGGGCTTCGCTGAAAAAATATTTTTTCAAAATTATTTTGTTTTGCAATTGTTTTTTCATTTATTAATGGATCATGTTATTATGTATCTTTGTGTCAGGGGTTTTTGTGAGTAACTAGGACTTATTGTTGTTCTTTCACAATGAAGGGACGTTGTTCAAATTGTAATAGGAAGAAATCTTCCTCTGACTTTCATGATCATTGTATTAATTGTAGTCAGTGTTCTCGCATTAATCCCTGTCCTATATGTGAACATTGGGATG
This sequence comes from Pictodentalium vernedei, assembly GCA_031216915.1. Lineage (NCBI taxonomy): Eukaryota > Metazoa > Mollusca > Scaphopoda > Dentaliida > Dentaliidae > Pictodentalium > Pictodentalium vernedei. Next base: position 116,908,793 of record CM062294.1, on the reverse strand, counting down.
AGAAACATTGGAAACGTGTGTCACGATATGTTGTTTCTGGAGAAAGAGCGATACCAGCTCTTTCTCCGCAAGGTCACTCTACTCTCTCAGTTTCTATTTCAGAGGAACCAGAACAGGGTGATGTTTCCATGTTATCTTCTTCAAGTGTGCGTCCGTCGTCACAAATGAATTCAGAGCTAGCGGCAAAAGTGCTCATGGAGATTAGACAAATGTCGTCCGCTAGCTCGCCCGGTGTATCGTCCATTCACCGAATGGTTCGGCAGCCGGGTTCGTCCGATGCGGTCCAAGAGGAAATTTTGGGTGATGCGAGCACTATAAACATAATAGATGCACACCCAGTGACGGCGGATAGTAAGCGAGAACGGAGGAAGCCTTTGAGTCCGGTTCCTAGCTTGTCCAGGTCCAGCCGGGCCGCGAGCGAGAGAGGCCTCTCTCTCGTACAACAACATCTGGGACCAGATGTTGTAGTACAAAATGTGTCTTTAGCGGAGCATACGTCCGTCGCTCGGGACGCTCCGTTGTATAAGCAGTCCGCAGAGACTGTTAAGGCTTCCTCTTCTCGTCAGCGCACACGACCGCACCTTGGCTGTGTGACCGCCGATATATTACCAGCTTCGCCGATCAAGGATTCTTCGGCGACCAGGTCACACCATCCGGCAGCCAGGGATTCGAGACCGATGGACTCCGGACGTTCACATAGGAAAAGTATGCGGGAGCCATCTGATGCGGAGCTGCCCTCGGCGAAGCAGCGAAAGACTGCGCCTCCGCAGGTCTCGACGCCGGACATTCTTGTGCAGATAGCACAGCTTATCGCAGCATCCCAGCAGCCGACAGAAACGGTGTCGGATCGAGAATTATCCGACGGCACTGGGTCGGTACGCTCCGCCGAAGCTTCGGGGGCGGACGACCGGGAACATCATGAGGTCCGACCGGATGGTGAAAGGGATACGGATGACTTGGAGCTATCCCTTTCGGAACAACATAAAGCTGCCGTGGACTTCATCCGGCACTTTCTCCCTCAAGTTGTTCCGTCGGGCCAGACTGCTGCGCTTCCGGACAAGAGAATTATAGCGTCATTGGACTCTGAATTTTTTGAGTGGTTCAGGGACATCGCTCCCGAGTTTCCGTCGCAGTTCAATAATGTTGCAAGAACATTTGAATTATTGAACGACGCTATATTTAAACTTGCTTCCAGGACGGGGAAAGCAGGTTTCTTGTCCGCTAATACTCTCAACCTGCCTTTCATTAATGCAAGGAATAAATTCGATATGGCAGGACAGGGTATACCGAGAGTTCCTCTGCGTATGGACGACGAGGCGGAAGACTTAGAGCTATCATTACCGTCGTCAGCTTCTAATCCAACCGCGGTGTTGGAAACAGCTATTGCGTCTAACAGAGCCAATTTAGATGCCTTATCTTACGCAGATCACCTTACTAAGGCGTTATCACTGCGCCTTCAGGGGAAAGAGTTTCAGGATATACAATCCTCTTTAAGACTTCTTTCAAGGGCAGTAGCTTATTCCACGTGTAACTCCGCCCTTTCAGTGGCAAATCTGGAGTTGGTTAGACGTGACGCAGCCCTAGCTACATCCACACTAGTGGATTCTAAGGTGAAGAACTCTCTTAGAGTCGCTTCGGTCTCAGGAGAACTTCTCTTTGACGGCAAGCTTTCCGCTATTTATGATAAAATTACTAAGAAAGCTAAGGATTCTCTGTTGTTCAAATCTGCTCCTAAGAAGTCGGATACAGCAGACACGAATAAGACAGGCACTTCTGGGTCTAATGCGCCCAAGAGAGGTTCCTATAGAGGTTCCGGTGCGTCCTCTTGGTCTTATTCGAGAGACCGTCAGGATAGCGACTCTCGTTCGGGACGTCCTTCAGGCCGGGACAATCGGTCGGATGCCCCGAGGTCGACGGGGCGAGGTGCGGGTCGTGGAAGACGTGGTTTCTCCTACCGCAGGCCTCGCAGGTCCAGGAGGTGATGGCTTAAACCTCTATCACGTTCCGGTTGGCGGAAGGTTGTCGAGCTTTTCACAAGAATGGGCGTCGATTACGGACGACCCTTGGGTGAGAGGAGTGACTTCGGAAGGTCTAAAGATATCCTTCAAACGAAAGCCTCCATTAACTCGAAGTCCAAAGTGGACTTATCTTCCGTCAAATCCGCAGAAAAGAGACGCTCTGTTATCAGAGGTGCAGTCTCTTTTAATGAAGAACGCGGTAGAGGTCGTAGAAAACCAGGAATCTCCGGGATTCTACAGCCATCTGTTTCTGGTTCCGAAACCAGATGGCTCGTTCCGTCCAGTCATAGATTTGATCTGGATAAACAAGCTGATCGTCGCTCCGAAGTTTTGTATGGAGACGATTCGATCGGTCAGAGCGAGTATTCGGGTGAACGATTATGCAACGAGCATAGATCTCAAGATGCGTACTTTCACGTCATGGTACATCCGACATTCCGAAAGTATCTACGCTTCGCAGTCCTAGGAGTGGTGTATCAATTCCGGGCGATGTGCTTCGGATTGAATCTAGCACCCTGGGCTTTCACTCGGGTAATGAACTCGGTAATGATCTATTCCGAGCTCATTCGTCTGCGGTAACGTCGGCCTACCTGGATGACATTCTTCAGAGGTACGGCAACGAGTTAACGCTTCAGAACGATGTTCAGAATCTTCTTCTATTGCTCCGACGTCTCGGTTTTATAGTAAACGAGGAGAAGTCGGATCTGGTTCCGTCCAAGTCATTCACTCATCTGGGAATGAGCTTCGAGACGCACAACAATCTCGTTCGTCTGCCGTTAACCGGAGCGAAATTAGTCAGTTGTTACGCTCGCTATTGTCTGCACGCAGACAAAGTCACGGCGAGAGAATTTATGAGACTGATAGGTCTGTGCGGAGCCGCCGCGGATCTCATTCCGATGGGGCGGTTACGCACACGTCCTCCTCTTCAAATTTTCCTGACTCAGAATTGGAGTGTGAAAATTCATTCGCTCGATGTAGACGTTCTCTTGTCAGATCAAGTGAAACAAGAGATTCAGACTTGGGCAAACATTCAGTGGTTAACTCAAGGAGTTCCGCTGCAGTTGCCGGATCCGAGTTTTACCGTTAAGACGGATGCCAGTCAAACAGGTTGGGGTGCATCATTAATCCCAACGGATTCGAGATGCCAGGGTCTTTGGGATCCGCAATTCCTGTGCAAGCACATAAACATCAAGGAAATGATGTCAATTTGGCTTGCGTTACGTCACTGGATGGACATTATTCACGATGCTCATGTCCAAATCCTATCCGACAATACGACAGTAGTGGCGTATATACGGAATCAGGGAGGCACTCATTCAGTTCCGTTGTTCAATCTAACGGAAAGAATCCTTCTGTTTGCGTTAGAACATCACGTTCTTCTTTCGGTCCGTCACATACCGGGTCATCTGAATGTGCTAGCAGACTCCCTTTCACGAAAGGGTCGCTTGTTGCCGTCGGAGTGGACTCTCAACAAACAAGTATTCAATCAGATTTGCTACCAATGGGAACGGCCAATGATAGACTTATTTGCGACACATCTCAACAATCAGTTGCAGACGTATGTGTCTCCGTGTCCGGATCCAAGAGCATTTGCAGTAGACGCTCTGTTGATCCCTTGGGACGGAATGATAGGATATGCGTATCCTCCAGCGCCGTTAATTCAACAAGTATTGCTAAAGATAAAACAATCTCAATGCAAGATTCTGTTGGTAGCATCTCTGTCGCCACAGAGACCGTGGATAAATCTACTCAGGTGTCTGTTGTGGCACCTACCGCGGAAGCTTCCTCCACGGGAGGATCTTCTTTCGCAGGGGAAATCGCGCCAACTCCATCACAACCCGCAGGGTCTCAACCTTCACGTTTTTCCGTTGTGCGGTCCTTCTTGCATGGCAAACACTTTACAGGACGAGCAGTGGACGCGATTTCTAACTGTAGGAGGACCTCCTCTTCGCTAAACTATGCGGCTAAGTGGAAGGTTTTTCGTCGTTGGTGTAGGGATCATTCTGTAGATATATTCGATCCCTCTATACCAGACATTGCAAACCTTCTAGTATACTTGTTTGACGAAATCAAACTGCAGCCTGTTACTATAAAGGGTTATAGATCTATGTTATCTGATACCTATGCACATCATGATAGTTTACAAATTGGATCTAATGTCTCTTTATCGAAGTTGGTTAGAAACTTTTCGATAAATAGACCCAGAACTCTTAGATTAATTCCTAAGTGGAATTTAGCTTGGGTTCTTCTTAAATTGAAGGAAAAGCCATTTGAACCTCTTGGGACAGTAGATTTCAAATTCTTATCTTATAAGACAGCTTTTCTCTTAGCTTTCTCTTCTGCTAGAAGAGTCAGTGAGCTTCATGCACTATCGGTGGATGATTCTCATTATCGTAGTGTTGGGAACACTATCACCTTCACTACTAATGTGGGTTTTTTAGCTAAGAATCAGGCTCCTAATAAATATCCGGAACCTATTGTTATTAAGGCTCTTCCGTCTTCAGACGGGCGTAGGCCTTTACTCTGTCCTGTTAGAGCATTACGTATCTATAAACAGAGATCTCAGTTTATCAGAAAGGGACGGAAACGTTTCTTTCTGTTTTTGATGCCTAATAGAAAGGACATTTCAGTCCATTCTATTGCTAGATGGATTCAGTTAACTATCCGTACTGCTTATGAAGATTTATCTTCTTCTCAGCAGTCTGTGCTTAAGATTTCTGCTCATGAAGTAAGAGCTCTTTCTACTTCCTGGGCTTATGCTAATAGTGTTGCTATTACAGATTTAATGAAGGCTGCTTATTGGTCTCAGCCATCCACATTTACAAATTTTTATCTCAGAAATATTGAGTCCATTTCTGGAGACCTGCATTGTTTAGGTCCGTTATCTGTTGCTCAGAATGTTGTCCACTAAACAGTTGCAACTATAGTTATGCAGGCTTTCTGTTCCGGCAGTGACTCCGTCCGGCTGCCCTCTTCGCTCTGGGCTATTTGACCCAGGGCAAGGGGAAGGGGGGGGGGGGGGGGGGGGGGGGGGGCAGGTGTTCCCTTAGGACACCTGCTTTATAGTGAAAAGCAAGGGAATGCCTCCTCCAAGTCAGTATTTCTGAGTCGCTTCCGGGATGGTTTTAAAGTGTAATATTAATGTTTAAATTCATTCATGTCTTATTAGCTCACCTGAGCGAAGCTCAAGGGGAGCTTTACTAATCACTTTCTGTCCGGCGTCCGTCGTCCGGTGTCCGTCGTCCGTCGTCGTCCGTCCGGCGTTAACTTTACATTATCGACTTCTCCTCCTAAACCACTAGCCCAATTTTATTCAAATGTTGGCTAAATGTTTATTACCTAATGCCAATTCAGATTTGTTCAAATGAAGTTGCCCCTCATCCTGGGTGGTGCCACGCCCCCAAGGGGCACCAAAATCTTTGTAAATCTTCTTCTCATGAACCAGCAGTAGCAGAGACTTGATATTTGGTGTGCAGCTTCCTTTTGAGGTGTAGACTCAGATTTGTTCAAGAGAAGTTTGTGGGGCTATACTTGGCATTGTTATGAGAGGGGCAAAATTTTTTGCCCCGCCCAAAATTTCTATTTTCCAAACCGAGAGGCTGATTTGAACCAAATTTTATGTCAGGGCTTATTGGGTCATGAGTACTTGATTTATGCAAAAAAAAATTTTCCCGCAGCCCCGTGGGAACCGCAGGAGCTAAAAATAGAAAAAATTTAAAACGCTCATATCTCCAAAACTGCACGGCACTGAGAATTTTTATTTGGTGTGCAGCTTCCTTAGGACCAACAGAAAGGATTGGTAAAAAAAAATTGCCATCGGTTTTATCATAGGGTACAGTTTCGGGACTTTGAAAAAGTGCTGAGTCAGCACTTTTTAACACTGTAGGCAATGGGAAAAACATTAAAAAAATCTTCTTCTCCAGATCCAGCAGGCAGAATCTTTTGATATTTGGTATGCAACATTGTAGGGTGGATCTGATTCAAGTTTGTTCAAATCGGCCCCCTGGGTTCATATTTGGGCTCAGTATAGGAGCCCGATTTCGAACTTAGTGCATTTCAGGCAAATTTCTTAAAAAATCTTCTTCTCCAGATCCAGCAGGCAGAATCTTTTGATATTTGGTATGCAACATTGTGGGGTGGATCTGATTCAAGTTTGTTCAAATCGGCCCCCTGGGTTTATATTTGGGCTCAGTATAGGAGCCCAAATTTGAACTTACTGCATTTCAGGCAAATTTCTTTGAAAATCTTCTTCTCCAGATCCAGCAGGCAGAATCTTTTGATATTTGGTATGCAACATTGTAGGGTGGATCTGATTCAAGTTTGTTCAAATCGGCTCCCTAGATTCATATTTGGGCTCACTATAGGAGCTTGAATTCGAATTTAGTGCATTTCAGGCAAATTTCTTCAAAAATCTTCTTCTCCAGATCCAGCAGGCAGAATCTTTTGATATTTGGTATGCAATGTTGCGGGGTAGATCTGATTCAAGTTTGTTCAAATCGGCCCCCTGGATACATATTTGGGCTTACTATAGAAGCCCGAATTCGAACTTAGTGCATTTCAGGCAAATTTCTTAAAAAATCTTCTTCTCCAGATCCAGCAGGCAGAATCTTTTCATATTTGGTAAGCAACATTGTGGGGTGGATCTGATTCAAGATTGTTCAAATCGGCCCCCTGGGTTAATATTTGGGCTCAGTATAGGAGCCCGATTTCGAACTTAGTGCATTTCAGGCAAATTTCTTAAAAAATCTTCTTCTCCAGATCCAGCAGGCAGAATCTTTTGATATTTGGTATGCAAAATTGTAGGGTGGATCTGATTCAAGTTTGTTCAAATCGGCCCCCTGGGTTCATATTTGGGCTCAGTATAGGAGCCCGATTTCGAACTTAGTGCATTTAGGCAAATTTCTTAAAAAATCTTCTTCTCCAGATCCAGAAGGCAGAATCTTTTGATATTTGGTATGCAACATTGTGGGGTGGATCTGATTCAAGTGTGTTCAAATCGGCTTCCTAGATTCATATTTGGGCTCACTATAGAAGCTCGAATTGGAACTTAGTGCATTTCATGCAAATTTCTTAAAAAATCTTCTTCTCCAGATCCAGCAGGCAGAATATTTTCATATTTGGTAAGCAACATTGTGGGGTGGATCTGATTCAAGTTTGTTCAAATCGGCCCCCTGGGTTTATATTTGGGCTCAGTATAGGAGCTCAAATTTGAACTTAGTGCATTTCAAGCAAATTTATTAAAAAATCTTCTTCTCCAGATCCAGCAGGCAGAATCTTTTGATATTTGGTATGCAACATTGTGGGGTGGATCTGATTCAAGTTTGTTCAAATCGGCTTCCTAGATTCATATTTGGGCTCACTATAGAAGCTCGAATTCGAATTTAGTGCATTTCAGGCAAATTTCTTAAAAAATCATCTTCTCCAGATCCAGCAGGCAGAATCTTTTGATATTTGGTATGCAACATTGCAGGGTGGATCTGATTCAAGTTTGTTCAAATCGGCCCCCTGGATTCATATTTGGGCTCACTATTGAAGCTCGAATTCAAACTTAGTGCATTTCGGGCAAATTTCTTCAAAAATCTTCTTCTCCAGATCCAGCAGGTAGAATCTTTTGATATTTGGTATGCAACATTGCGGGGTGGATCTGATTCAAGTTTGTTCAAATCGGCCCCCTGGATTCATATTTGGGCTTAATATAGAAGCCCGAATTCGCACTTAGTGCATTTCAGGCAAATTTCTTCAAAAATCTTCTTCTCCAGATCCAGCAGGCAGAATCTTTTGATATTTGGTATGCAACATTGCGGGGTGGATCTGAGTCAAGTTTGTTCAAATCGGCCCCCTGGATTCATATTTGGGCTTAATATAGAAGCCCGAATTCGCACTTAGTGCATTTCGGGCAAATTTATTAAAAAATCTTCTTCTCCAGATCCAGCAGGCAGAATCTTTTGATATTTGGTATGCAACATTGTGGGGTGGATCTGATTCAAGTTTGTTCAAATCGGCTTCCTAGTTTCATATTTGGGCTCAGTATAGAAGCTCGAATTCGAACTTAGTGCATTTCAGGCAAATTTCTTAAAAAATCTTCTTCTCCAGATCCAGCTTCAGAATCTTTTCATATTTGGTAAGCAACATTGTGGGGTGGATCTGATTCAAGTTTGTTCAAATCGGCCCCCTGGGTTTATATTTGGGCTCCGTATAGGAGCCCAAATTTTAACTTAGTGCATTTCAGGCATATTTCTTAAAAAATCTTCTTCTCCAGATCCAGCAGGCAGAATCTTTTGATATTTGGTATGCAACATTGTAGGGTGGATCTGATTGTGATTCATGAACGTATTTATTTGTAAAGTTGATAGAATCTTAGACAAAATTTGCAGAAAAGATCTACTATAGAAGGGGTGGTATCCAGGGTGAACCGTTTACCCAAATCTAGCAGTACTAATGCATTATTCACACAAATCTTCGTTCAAATTTTATGACCCCTCATTGGAACACACGCATTCAGCTCATTCCAACAAAGGTCATATGCCATGTTTTCGAGACAAAGGAATAAAAATTTTAGTTATTCATGAAATTTTTAGGCAACTGTTGTCTGTTATTCACATTGCTTCATGAAATTTCAGTACTTTTAGAAGTTACCTCAGTAATCAAGGGTTAATTCCCCTTAATTAAATGTCGCCTCTAAAAAACAACCACTTTGCATATCTTACCTTTTTACCAGCATAACTGCCAAAACTTGTCAGCATTCTTCGCAAAAATCGCTATTCAAATTTTAATTTTTGTCTCTTAAACATACATGTACTTATCGCTTGTAAATACCCCATTGGAATGAGCTTTTTGAGCTCATTCCAATGAGAGGTCGCACACCATGCTTTTTGAGTCAAAAAAGCAATTTTTTTAGTTATTCCAGAATTTTGTACGTAAAACACAGCTTTATGACTTCACATTAAAATGAGCTCTCTAAGCTTGTTCCAATCAACATTCACGCACTATGTCTTTCACACAAAAAATAAAATTTTTCATTTATTCAGGAACACTCTTACCCCCCCCCCCCCCCCCCCCCCACACACACACACACACAAACACACACACACACACACAAACACAGACACACACATCTAAAAGTTCGTCAGCAAAAAAACAGTTACTTCAATTTTTAAATGCATTATAGGAACAACTTGCCTAATCAAATTTAAATACTTTTGCATCATTCTGTATCTAGAACAAACCATTTACCATATCTTTACGCAAAATTCTCCAGCATCATTCACAAAAAAACACCATTATTTATATATTCACACTTCTGTCTCAAAAATATACCTGATCTTCCCATACCCCTATTGGAATAAGCTGTTTGAGCTTGTTCCAATGATGATAAAAAAAAATAAAATTTGTGAAAATTTTTGTTTTCTTGCATGCAAATATATACATTTAGCACATGGAAGATATCCACAGTTGGGGAGAGATGTCCAAGGCTATCTCTTCACATTCCTTGTTTGTGCTTCATGCTAAACCAGTTTGTCTGCAGAGATAAATTTGCTTTATTAAAAATCATTGGAGATTGGCCACACACCAATGATTTTAAATAAAACTAATTTTAGGTAACAAATGTTGAACTTCAAACAAAATCTATCACTCAACCAGTTAATGTTGATGAGACATGACATGGTGAAGGTGACCTAAAATACTTCTTAGAGTCACTTTGTCAGGTGAGCGATTAAGGCCACGTGGGGCCTCTTGTTTTTAAAGTGTAGCTCGGTGTGAAGCATTTGTATATGTCAAGTGTCAAACGGGCTTTAATATACATTACTCGGACACTTTTAAATGACTATAAAGAGTCTCAATTCTCTGGACTACTTTATTTATTGGCTTGCTTTAAAAATAATTAGTATAAGGGTTATACTGGATGTTAATAGAGAACATGAATGTTATTGTGCTCAATTATTAAGGGTAGTGTATCTTTCTAATTTAATATTAAATAAGAAAGATACATGTAAAGCCTAATACTCCTTTTCTCCTTAAGGGGTTACCTCTTTACTATATAGTTGAGCTTATTGGATTTTCCTCTATGTCCTAGGCCCTCCAGCCTGTTTACTATTCAGCTAAGTCTGGGTCATTGGTACAGTATAAAAATGTTAAAAAAATTATAGTAATTTATATATTTTTTATACTTACCAATGACCCAGACGGGGATGGCCCTCCCTGGAGTTGGGAACTCTTGCCTCCCCGCTGAGTACATAGCGCTGACCAGGCACTCCCAGTAAGAATGATAATTGGCGCCAATTTCGGGACGTCTGCGTCACTGCGCATGCGCAGTAGAGGCGTAGTATGGAGGTCCTTTAGGACATGATTTCTTTTTGTTTTGGATGCAAATTTTGGGGATTGGGGGGCAAAATTTGTGTTTGGCCCTGGTTTTGTTAGAGTTAGCACCAGCTAAGTCTGGGTCATTGGTAAGTATAAAAAATATATAAATTACTATAAATTTTTTAACTTTCTGAAGAAAGTGCTACAGGGGCACAAGTTCTAATATCAGGTATTGAGTCAAACTCTTTAAATGTCCCACTTCATAAGATAAATTTAAGAAGTAGTTTAGTAAATGGGACTGTGACAGTAGGAATCAGACCTACTCTACCTGTAAAAGGTATTTCTTTATTATTGGGAAATGACTTAGCTGGTGACAAAGTCACTGTAGAACCTCAAGTGGTGGATAAGCCGAGCACGGATGAAAGTATTATTAATTTGAAGGAATGTTTTCCTTTTGCCTTTCCAGCATGTGCCGTGACTCGGTCCATGGCAAAGAAAGCTGAGGTTGATAACAACCTCAATTGTGTTGATTTAAACAGCAAAGCTGAGGATAAGAACAGTCACAGAATTATGGATTCTGAAGGCATTGATTTGTCTCAGACATTTCTGAGTCAGTGTGATGACTCCTCCAGAAAATGTAAAGAGGCCACTACACCTGAGAGTGATAGGGGGACCTCCTTGAATGTCATTTCCCGGACATCTTTAATTCAGGAACAGGAAAGTGATCCTGACCTTGCCGAGCCACGTGAAAAGGCTCTAACACAGGCTGAAGCCCAAAACCCCCCTGTCTGTTATTTCAGAAAATCTGGTGTACTTATGAGGAAATGGCGACCACCGGAAGTACCCTCCAATAGTGATTGGGAGGTTATTTATCAAATAGTTGTCCCCACTAAATACCGGAATGAAATAATAAGCCTGGCTCATGAAAATCCAATGGCTGGACATTTGGGAGTTAGGAAAACCTACTCTCGTATTCAGCAATGTTTTTACTGGCCCAAGCTTCGACAGGATGTTGTTGAATTTTGTAAAACCTGCCACACCTGTCAAATTGTAGGAAAACCCAACCAGAAGATTCCTCCTGCTCCCCTTCGACCAATCCCTGCTTTTGAGGAGCCATTTAGTACAATTATTATAGATTGTGTTGGCCCATTGCCTAGAACAAGATCTGGAAATGAATATCTTCTTACCATCATGTGTGCTTCTACATGATTTCCTGAAGCTATTCCTCTAAGAAATATTAAAACTAAGACTATAGTTAAGGCCTTGATAAAATTTTTCACGACTTTCGGTCTACCCAGGTCAGTGCAATCGGACCAAGGCTCAAATTTTATATCAAACATTTTTCAGCAGGTGATGTATGAGCTCAAAATTAAGCAGTACACATCAAGTGCCTATCATCCCGAAAGTCAAGGAGCTCTAGAATGCTTTCATCAAACACTGAAGACCATGATAAAGGCCTATGGGAAGGATAATGAGAAGGACTGGGATGAAGGAGTACATCTCCTCTTATTTGCAGTCCGTGAGACTGTACAGGAATCTCTTCTCTGTGGGAACCCCGGGAAGTAAGCAGCACTTGTTTACTGTGGTAAACCAGTTCCACTTTACTAGTAAAATAGGACCCAGACATCAATGCATGGGGTGAAAGTCCTCTAAAATGGGCAACATGTTGATCAACGATTGACTAAACTTGACTTCACCTCCATGTTGTGTCACGATTAGCCATGGTGCATAAATATGTGACGTTAACCACCAACAAACAAACAAACAAACAAACAGGAATCTCTGGGATTCAGCCCTTTTGAATTAGTGTTTGGACACTCAGTGAGGGGTCCACTCACTGCTTTGAAGGAGAAATGGCTCGGGGAAGAGCCACCTGAAATTTCTCTCTGGACTATGTGTCCACTTCTAAGGAAAAACTGCACCAGGCCAGAGAAATGGCAAATAAACATTTACAGAAAACCCAGAGTCATATGAAGACCTGGTATGATAAAAAGTCAAAATTTCGCACCTTTAAACCTGGGGACAAGGTGTTAGTATTATTCCCTGTAAAGGGCAATGCTTTACAAGCAAGATATTCAGGCCCTTATATTGTTAAGCACAAGATCAGTGATACTGATTATGTTGTTGAGACTCCCGATAGACTCAAAAATACTCAGCTGTGCCATATAAATATGTTGAAAACATATTATGAGAGAGAACCAAACTCGCTACAAGTCTCAACAGTCACCCACATGGATGAGCTGGAAAATCCTGTAGAGGATATTCATGAAGGCGGCGAAAATGTACCTCTAAAGTTACAGAACTCAGATGTCCTGAGAGATCTACAAAATAAAATAGATTATTTACTGCTTGACCAAAGAAACGATTTAGTTGATTTAATTTTCAAATATCAACACTTATTTCCCGATGTGCCTAGTAGGACATCTGTTATTTTTCATGATGTTGATGTAGGAGAGGCAAATCCCATCAAAAAGCATCCATATAGATTGAACCCTTTCAAAGCTGAGATCATGCGAAAGGAAATACAGTATATGCTGGACAATGATATCATAGAACCTAGCCATAGCAACTGGAGTTCGCCCTGTATACTCGTTCCAAAACCTGATGGCAGTTACCGATTTTGTATGGATTACCGAAAGGTGAACAGCCTCACCAAAACAGACAATTATCCAATTCCTAGAATTGATGACTGCATTGACAAACTTGGCCATGCTAAATTTGTGACAAAATTTGACTTGTTAAAGGGTTATTGGCAAGTCCCTTTAACAGAAAAAGCAAAAGAAATATCTGCTTTTGTTACCCCATTTGGATTGTATCAATATAAAGTTACCCCTTTTGGCATGAAAAACTCTCCGACAACGTTCCAGAGCATGGTTAACCACTTCATTGCAGACCTAGATCACAGTGAAGCTTATATTGATGATGTTATTATATACACAGATACAAATTGGGCTGATCATCTAAAGCATATTCAAGAATTTTTTGACAAAGTGACCCAAGCCAACCTAACTATTAACTTGGTAAAATCAGAATTTGGCAAAGCAACTGTAAATTATTTAGGTCATGTTGTGGGGCAGGAGCAGGTGAGGCTGATTGCGGCAAAAGTTGATGCCATTGTAAATTTTCCAGTACCAAGCTCTAAAAAAGAGCTCATGAGATTCTTAGGCATGGCTGGATATTATAGAAAATTTTGTTTAAATTTCTCAGATGTTGTCTCCCCTTTGACCAGTTTATTGAGCAAAAGGGTTGAGTTTGTTTGGACTGAGGAATGCCAGAAATCCTTCAACAGAATAAAAACTTTATTAAATAATTCCCCTATCCTGGCCAGTCCCAATTATGAAAAGCCCTTCAAATTATTCATAGATGCAAGTGACAATGGAGCAGGTGGGTATATTGCCCAGGAAGATTCCCAAGGTATTGATCACCCTATATGCTATTTTTCCAGAAAATTTCTCAAACATCAAAAGAATTACTCTACAGTAGAAAAAGAAACTTTGGCTCTAATTTTGGCATTAACCCATTTTGATGTGTATCTAGGAACCGCCCAATGTCCAATTACAGTTTACACCGATCATAACCCCTTAACATTTATCAATAAAATGAAAAACAAGAATCAAAGATTATTGCGGTGGAGTTTAGCCCTTCAAGAATATAATTTAGAGATTAGGCATATTTCGGGAAGAGATAATGTTGTAGCTGATGCTCTTTCCAGAATATCCTAATTTAAAATGATATGATCGGTCTCTATTCACTTCAAGTGTGTATATGTTTATTTAAAAAAAAAAAAAAATTGTGAAGATTATGGTGTGTGTGTATTGTAAACCAGTCAGAGACTGCTAAAATTATATAAAAAGTTTTCAGTACCTTCAAACTTTTCTTTTAAGGCGGGGTGTGTTATAGCCCCCATATTATATTGAGACTGATATATCCTTGGTGAGTGGTTATATTGAGATGGATATTTTTGTTCTGCATTCAGTGACTGGTCTTGCTCATTTGCACTGAGTGACCTTTGTTTACATCTTTGTTACACCAATATATTGTACATATAGCTGTTGATTGTTTAATTGTTTAAGTAGGTCAATGACCTTGTTTACTTGAACTTTAACAGAATCCCCTAGAAACTGTTAGAACATTGGAGAATTTTCATCTTCTGGAACATTCTATCTGGTTACTATATAAAGGTTTGTCAACGGAATTCAAAAACTCTTTTTAGAAAGCCATTTCAGAAAGACTCACTTCAGTTGTTTCCATTGGAGATTATTATTGTTTCAGAACAGTGCATTTATTATAGAAGCAGTGCTTCTTTTTGATCTTGGAAGATTGATTCCAAAAAAGAATTTTGAAGAGAATCAATTCGTCTTGGAAAAGAGAATTTATACTTTCTTTGAAACAGAATAATAATTTTTTGTGAAAAGCCAAAATTCTGCTGGATTATTTGGAAATTGCCTGTGGCGCCAATACTTCTTGGATTTTTACTCCATTTGAATTTTGCGGAGCATTTATTATATTTTATTGGAGACTGCTGAAATTTCAAAGTGAAAATTTTATTACAAATTTACGGGATACTGTTTCTGAGAGACATTCTTGGATTTAATACTACATGTACCAGCTGGTAACTTTCTTAGAAGATTCCTCACCACTGGATTACTGGATTCTGTCAAACTGTACTTTGGACTAATTCAATAATTGATAAGTACCACTGTTTTTATTTTCTGTAAACCAATCAGAGTAAAAGATCTTTGTATCATTTTTTTTTATATTAATTTTTTTAAATTAAATTTCAGAATAGTTAAATTTATAGTTTTTGTTGCTGATTCTCAGATTTCTTTCTTTGTTACCAATATCAATAATATTTCCACACCGTAACAACTATTTTTTGTTTTTGTTGACGGAATTGTAGATAAATGTGTTATGTGCTTATTGTGCATGTATGCAATCTTTTATCGTGACTCGGCTCATTTTTGTGGAGGTACAGCAACTTGTCACGCAAGCGTGACTCATGGCTATTCATCTAAAATGAGTCTTGTCACATTAATCCTTTACCCAAAGAATCGGCCACATCTGTCCTCGTAATTCAGCAGCTGAAAAAATATTATTTTTCCAAAAATTTATCGAACTTGTTCCAATGAGGGGTCACATGATATGGTTTTGTTGAAATGTTTGGAAAAAAATAAAAAATTGATATTTAAAATAATAAATTTTGACATCGTCTGCATTGGGTAAAGGGTAAAACAATTCTGTACAAGCACAAAGTGCATATAACATATACAGTACAGTTGCCATGGACTAGTTGTAAACCACAAGTGGGCAGTGATGTCCACACATGGGTTTACCAGTAATAAAAATCTTGTCAGCAAAAATTTAATTAATGAAGCACCAAGTTGTACCAGGTGCTTTATTAATTAAATTTTTGATGATTATTCCTATAATCAGTGTTTGGAATCTAATATCATTCCGTCCGTGGAAATATTGCCCACCTGCGGAAAGTGACCAGCCCTTGGCGGCTGTACAGCATTTAACAAAAAACAAAGACTACACACGATTGTGATTGTGATTGTGAAAGAAGTGCAGGGCTTATATTTCAACGAGAATCCGAGAATCGATTCGCACAAAGATTCGCGCAATAAAACTGACGAGAATCCATGTAGATTCTCGCTGCACCTCTGCTAGGATTCGCGTGAAAAGAATTGAGTCAATTTAACCCTTTATCCAACACAGCGGCAACAAATTTACTAATAGAAGGCTAACATGACCTGAAATATCCTGACACTTTGTCAATAAAATTGCACAATATGGCTGTCATTGGAACCGGCTCATTGAGCTGGTTCCAACGACAGCCATATTTGTAAGATTTTATTGGTAAATATTGTTCATTTAATTATTTTATCATTTATTTATTATTTATTGTTTAAAAATTATCAAATTTAGTTTTAAAAATTAAAAAGGTGTGTTGGGTAAAAGGTTAACATGTGTTATCAGTATACAACAGTGGTTGAATCATGGTGGCGTCCTGGGATCCTGGGACACTTATAGTAGGTATGGATTCTCGCAACCATTTTCACGAGAATCCAAATGGATTCTCACAAATTTAGACGAAATATAAGCCCTGAAGTGTCAGTACCTTTTAACTCCTGTACATTTTTCAGGCCGAAAATAAATGCTGCATTGTTCTGATTATATCCACATATACAGATGGTCAACCACCAGAGGGAGCAACATGGTTTTACAAATGGCTTCAGGATACATCTTCAGACTTCAGGATACAGAAGACTCTCTTGGAGCACTTAGACTATTGTGTTTTTGGTTTGGGTAATTCTTTGTACAAAGAAAATTTTAATACAGTAAGCATCACTCCTTAAGATTGTCTTTTTACCAGCTCTGTCAATATCAATCAGTTTATTCATCTTTGTGCATGTTCTGCAGCTGGCTGAAAAGTAATAGGTTTAACTGGTAGAGTACTGGAAGCCCATATTTGGGCTTTATTTTGAGCTGAAGGTACTGCAGCCTAACAACTTCATACTAGTGATGAACTGATTATCAATACTTGCTATGAAGTGATTACTGATTATTTCACCATATCTTCTGCCAATTCCGATGCCGATTTCAATGGTTTGAATAGGACACTGCTGGTGCCTATAGTGCTGCACGGTATATCGATAGACCGAAATATAACCAAGCCTGGAAATAAGCAATCTGTCATTTACAGAATGAAGTTCCCAGAGGGTGAATTTGCTGATGCTATCCCATACAGTAGACCAATTTATCCTCTGGGTACCTCGTTCTGTTTAGGCTTGAGACCTGGATTCAGATTGAGGTTCACAGAGGGTAAATTTAGTAATGCTACCCTGTTGTGCAGTGTAGGATCACCAAATTCACCCTCTGGGGACCTCACTTTGCAGATGACGGTATGCTTATTTCCAGGCCTGTATATACCGGTATTCAAACCAATATCGATTGAATACCGGTGTAATTACAAAAATATCGGTTTATCGTCAATATTTATTTACCCACAATTTAATTTTCAAGATGTCTTGAGTTTTTTAACTGTTTCCGCGAATGAATAATATTATCCCTTTATCCAAGGAATCGTCTGCTTGTGCCCTCGTAATATACAAATTCAGCAGTTGAAAAAATAATTTTCAAAAATTTCAACAAAACTATATCATGTGACCACTCATTGGAACGAGCTCGTTGAGCTCCTTCCAATGAGGGGTCACATGATATAGTTTTGTTGAAATCTTTGGTGAAAATCTGATAAATTAATTTTGGAAATAATAAATTTTGATATCGTCTGTGTTGAGTAAAGGTGTTTCGAACCACATCATCAAGGCATGCTAATTCGTTCCGACTGTGATGCCTCGCGTCTCGATTGTGGTACTTGTGTTCATATATCTGAACAGTTTTCGATATACCGGTATACCGCAGTATTTTTTTGAATACCGATACCGGTATTCAGTTTTGAATATCGTGCAGCCCTAGGTGCCTATTTTACCACAATATTTCATTGATAAATCACCAATTACAAGGGTTTAATAGCACAATATCAGTAGCAATGGTGTCCATTTAGTGGATCATGCTTAACCCACTGAACACTGGTGGTATCTTCCTTGCCAGTTAAATGGCAGAAATTGGAAGAGTTCATATCTATTATTTGGGGGTTGAGCAATTAATATTTTCAACGTGAAGCCTTCAGGCTGCACATTGAAAATATTAATTGTTCTACCACACACATTGACCTAGTGGCCATCCTACTTAATGAAATTATGACGTATCGTGTTCCTGGACCGGAAACTTGGCCTCTCATGTTGAAAGAATTAATTGAATAATGCTTTTATCAGACAAAAATATTCAAATAATCTCACCTGGCTCAGTACGAAAACTGAATACCAATCAATGTTCACCACAATGAGGTGTCAATGTAACGCTGAATGTGTGTGTTTATTGTTAAAAAAAATTTAGAAAATTTTGAAAATGTTATATCATTTATGTGCTTCGGTGTTCATTTTCGGCTTAACTTGACAAAGTCAAGACAAGCTATTGTCATCACGCGTGCTTAAGTCTGTGATGTCTGTTAACTCTTAGAATCCAGGAGTCAAGTTTTCTTGCCTGTGATGTAATTCAGCAGGTAATCTGGCTGTGATGGCTCGGCTATCTTTGGTCTGGGGGAGAATTAAACACTGAGCAGGTGCTTCTAGTCAAGTGTCAGGCAGACGATTCTTGACGAGAAGCACCTGCTTTACTGTACGTTTTTCATTGTATGTCGTGTTCAATAAATTCATTCTGATTTCCTGACTTTTAAGAGTTAATCTGTTCACATTTTCTTTAGCACAGGCTACACCCCACAGTTCTTGTCCGATTGTCACAAAATTTCATATGCAGATTCGAGGTCATGTTTAGATAACATCCCCTTATTGTTGCAATCGATCAACCGTGATGGCTACATGGGACCGAAACCAGAAAACCTTTAGCACAGTCCACACATCGTATTTATGAAGGAATTTCATTTTAACTTGGTAGGATGACTTTGTATAATGTCTAGATGAGAACATCCTATTTTGGCTGTGATCATTCAGCAGTGATGGCTGCACAAGCACACAACCTAGATTTGTTTAGCACAGTCTACAGTTCATATTTATGAAGCGATTTCTTTGTAACTTGGAAGGTTAACTTGGTATGATGTCCAGATGAGACTGTCATATTTTGGTCACGATCGGTCAGCTTTTACCACCACCTCTTTGCGTGACCTAGATTCCATTAGCACTGTCTACAGGTTGTTTTTGTGAAGGCATTTCATTGTAACTTGGTAGGATAACTTGGTATGATATCTTATTAGCTCACCTGACTGAAAGTCAGAGTGAGCTATTCTGATCACTTTTCGTCCGTCTGTTGTCCATCGTCTGTCATCCGTCGTCCTTGGTCTGTCGTGAAGGTGGTGTTTGGGCCTTTTTCTCCCAAACCACTGGCCACATTTTAATGAAATTTCACATGAGTAGTGGTTATATAGGGGCATTTGGGTCTTTCTTCAAATTGGGTTTCTGTTCATATTGAGGAGGGGGTGGGGCCATAATGCTCCAATTTTTTTTTAAAATCTTCTTCTCATGAACCAGCAGTAGCAGAGACTTGATATCTATCGTATACAGCTTCCTTTTGAGGTATAGACTCAAGTTTGTTCAAAAGAAGTTCGAGGGGCAATATTTGTTGTTATGGGAGGGACAAGAATTTTTGCCCCGCCCAAAATTTATATATTTTTATACTGTACCAATGACCCAGACATAGCTGGTGCTAACTCTTAAAATTCCAGGGCCAAACACAAATTTTGCCCCCCCAATCCCCAAAATTTGCATCTAAAACCAAAAGAAATCATGTCCTGAAGGTCCTCCATACTTTGCCTTCACTGCGCATGCGCAGTGTCAAGGACGTCCCGAAATTGGCGCCAATTATCATTCTTTGTTTGGCCCTTCATCAGTTCACATCTGACTGATATTTGTGCTTGTAAATCTCAGTTTAAATGATGCCAGACACATAAATATTAGAGAAATGGTGGATCTAAGGAGGATATAGAAGGAGGAGAGGAAAAATGAGTGGCAGAAAATATTCAGGGCTGTAACTAAAATTTCTTGGGAGTTTTAGCTGGGTAACAGAATGAATTCTGGTCTTTTCCCCATGTTTACGATCTCACCCATGGGTGTTTAGGCGTAGTGTTCTGCATCTACCATCTGATGTTCTGCAGTTTCTTCCCTGGAAGTCTCTGTTTTGCATCAGATAGTGTATTATTGGTAACTGATTTCGGGCCAGGGTTATCAGTGCCTGGAGTCATGTTTCTGGTGTTTATACATTTCTTGTTTACATTGGCAACAGTCTCTGTGGGGGGGGGGATTTTTTGTCTTTGTACTAGTTTAATTTATTATAAGATACATTATTATTATTCGTAAGTGTTGCATTAATTGTTTAAAATATGTTTAAAATTTTTGTCCACACTTAGGCTTGGGATCCATTGGGGCTCAACGTTACTTTTCAGAAACTTGGGCTTTGCTGAAAAAATATTTTTTCAAAATTTCTTTTTGATTTCAATTATTTTTTCTGTGTTAACTGGTAGAGTGCTAAATTTTATTTGGCCACCAAACTTTTTTCACATGTCTTTGCCTTGTTACAATTTATAGGAGATTGCCCACAGGCACTCTCCTATAAATAGTAACAAGGCAAATCTTAACAGACTAAATAAAATCACTTCAAAGATAATATGATGCACAGCCACTTAATTTGAAGCCTTTAAGTTGCAGTACCTGCACTTCAGAATAAAGCCCAAATATGGGCTTCCAGCACTCTACCAGTTAATGGATCATGTTGTTATGTATCTTTGTTTTCAGGGGTTCGTGCGAGTATTAGGACTTTTTGTTTTCTTTTCACTATGAAAGGATATTGTTCAAATTGTAATAAGAGGAAATCTTCCTCTGACTTTCCTGATCATTGTATTAATTGTAGTCAGTGTACTCGCACTAACCCCTGTTCAGTATGTGAATTTTGGGATGACAAACATTGGAAACGTGTGTCACGGTATGTTGTTAGCGGGGAAAGAGCCATGCTGGTCCTTTCTCCACAGGGTCACTCTAGTTTATCAGTCTCTATTTCAGAGGAACAAGAACAGGGTGATGTTTCCGTGATGTCTTCCAATAGTATGCCTCCGTCATCACAATTAAATGAAGAGCTAGCGGCAAAAGTGCTCATGGAGATACGCCAATTGCCTAAGAGGTCCCTAGTAGGATCGACGGCGTTGACGTCCGCTAGCTCGCCCGATGTAGCATCCATTCATCGAATGGTTCGGCAGCCGGGTTTGTCCGTTTCGGTCCAGGAAGGAGATTTGGGTGATGCGAGCACTATTAATATTCGAGGTGCACACCCAGTGACGGCGGATAAGAGGAGAGAACGGAGGAAGCCTAGTAGTCCGGTTCCTAGCTCATCCAGGTCCATCCGAGCTGCGAGCGAGAGAGGCCCCTCTCTCGTACAACAACATCTGGGACCAGATGTTGTGGTACAAAATGTGTCGCAAGCAGAGCATACGTCCGCCGCTCGGGACGCTCCCTTATATAGACAGTCCGCAGAGACTGTCCGAAAGGCTTCCTCATCCTCTCAGCAGCACACACGACCGCACCTTGGCTACGTGACCAAGGATATCCAGCCAGCTTTGCCACTCACGGATTCCACGGCGACCAGGTCACGCCATCCGGTAGCCAGGGATAAGAGGCCTGTTGACTCCGGACGTTCGCATAAAGGAAATATCCAGGAGTCAGTTTACACGGAGCTTCCAGCGGCTAAGCAGCGTAAGACCGCTACTCCACAGGCCTCAGTGACGGACATGCTATCCTAGATAGCACAAATTATCGCAGCATCCCAGCAAACGACGGAACCTATGTCGGAGCAAGAATTATCCGACGACGCTGGGTCGGTACACTCCGCAGAAGCATCGGGTGCGGACGACCGAGAGCATCCTGAGGTCCGACAGGATGGCAAAAGGGATACTGACGATTTGGAGCTATCCCTTTCGGAACAACATAAAGCCGCCGTAGATTTCATCCGGCATTACCTGCCACAAGTTGTTCCGTCGGACCAGACTGCTGCGATGCCGGATAAGAGACTGATAGCGTCATTGGACACAGAATTCTTTGAGCGGTTCAGAGACATCGTCCCTGAGTTTCCGATACAGTCCAATAATGTCACAAGAACATTCGAATTATTGAACGACGCTATCTTTAAGCTTGCTTCCAAAACAGGCAAAGCTGGTTTCTTGTCCGCTAATGCTCTCAATCTGCCTTTCATCAATTCAAGGAATAAATTCGAAACGGCAGGACAGGGCATACCGAGAGTTCCTCTGCGTCTAGACGACGAGGCGGAAGACTTGGAATTGTCGCTACCGTCATCTATGTCTATTCCAACCGCGATGTTGGAAACGGCTATAACGTCTAACAGAGCAAGCTTAGACGCTTTATCATATGCAGACCACCTTACTAAGGCATTATCTTTGCGTCGTCAAGGGAAAGAATTCCAGGATTTACAATCCTCATTAAGACTTCTTTCAAGGGCAGTAGCTTATTCCACGTATAACTCCGCCCTTTCAGTAGCAAACCTGGAGTTGGTTAGACGTGACGCAGCCCTAGCTACATCCACGCGTGTAGATAGTAAGGTGAAGAACTCTCTCAGAGTCGCTTCGGTCTCCGGAGAGCTTCTCTTCGACGGCAAGCTTTCGGCAATCTATGATAAGATAACTAAAAAAGCTTCGGATTCTCTGCTTTTTAAATCCGCTTCTAAAAAGTCGGATACAGCAGAAAAGAGTAAGACAGGCACTTCTGGGACTAGGACGCCCAAGAGAAGTTCCTACAGAGGTTCTTATACGTCCTCTAGGTCTTATTCTAGAGACCGTCAAGGCAGCGACTCACGTACGGGACGTTATTCTGGCCGAGACAACCGGTCAGACGTTCCGAGGTCGACGGGACGAGGTGCGGGTTGTGGGGGACGTGGTTTCTCCTTCCGCAGGCCTCACAGGTCCGGGAGGTGATGGTTTGAACCTCTATCGTGTTCCGGTAGGCGGAAGATTATCGAGTTTTATAGACGAGTGGACATCGATTACGGACGACCCCTGGGTCAGAGGGGTAATTTCGGAAGGACTAAGAATATCCTTCAAACGAAAGCCTCCTTTAACTCGAAGTCCAAAATGGACTCAGCTTCCGTCAAATCCGCAGAAGAGAGATGCTCTTTTATCAGAAGTACAGTCTCTTCTGTCAAAGAACTTGTAGAGGTCGTAGAAGACCAGGAATCTCAGGGCTTCTACAGCCATCTGTTTCTGGTTCCGAAACCAGACGGCTCGTTCCGCCCAGTCATAGATCTGAGCTGGATAAACAAGCTGATCGTCGCTCCGAAGTTCTATATGGAGACGATTCGGTCAGTCAGAGCGAGTATTCGGGTGAACGACTATGCTACGAGCATAGATCTCAAAGATGCGTACTTTCACGTCATGGTACATCTGACATTCAGAAAGTATCTACGCTTCGCAGTCCTAGGGGTGGTTTATCAGTTCCAAGCGATGTGTTTCGGCTTGAACCTAGCGCCCTGGGCTTTCACTCGAATAATGAACTCGGTAATGATTCATTTCCGAGCTCATTCGTCTGCGGTAACGTCGGCCTACCTGGACGACATTCTTCAGAGGTACGGCAATGAGGTAACGCTTCAGAACGATGTGCAGAATCTGCTGCTATTACTCCGACGTCTTGGTTTTATTATAAACGAGGAGAAGTCAGATCTGGTGCTGTCCAAGTCATTCACTCATCTGGGAATGAGCTTCGAGACGCACAACAATCTTGTTCGTCTGCCGTTAACCAGAGCGAAATTAATCAGTTGTTATGCTCGCTATTGTCTTCACTCAGACAAAGTCACAGCGAGAGAGTTCATGAGACTGATAGGTCTGTGCGGAGCCGCTGCGGATCTCATTCCGATGGGGCGGTTACGCACTCGTCCTCTCCAAATTTTCTTGACTCAGAATTGGAGTGTAAAGATTCATTCGCTCGATATAGACGTTCTCTTGTCAAATCAAATGAAACAAGAGATTCAGACTTCGGCAAACATTCAGTCATTGACTCAGGGAGTCCCACTGCAGTTGCCGGATCCGGGTTTTACGATTATGACGGATGCCAGTCAAACAGGTTGGGGTGCAACATTGATCCCAACGGATTCGAAGTGCCAGGGTCTTTGGGATCCGCAGTTACTGGGCAAGCACATAAACATCAAGGAAATGATGTCAATTTGGCTTGCACTACGTCATTGGATGAACATTATTCAGAAAGCACATGTCCAAATCCTGTCCGACAATACGACAGTAGTTGCGTATATCTGGAACCAGGGTGGCACTCATTCCTTTCCGTTATTCAATTTAACGGAAAGAATCCTTCTGTTTGCACTAGAACACCAAGTTCTACTCTCGATCCGTCATATTCCGGGCCGTCTGAATGTATTAGCAGACTCCCTTTCACGGAAGGGTCGCTTGTTGCCATCGGAATGGACTCTCAACAAACAGGTATTCAATCAGATTTGCTACCAATGGGAACGGCCAATGATAGACTTATTTGCGACACATCTCAACAATCAGTTGCAGACGTATGTGTCTCCATGTCCCGATCCCCGAGGTTATGCAGTAGACGCTCTATCGATTTCGTGGGACGGAATGATAGGATATGCGTATCCTCCAGTGCTGGTGATTCAGCAAATATTGCTAAAGATAAAACTATCTCAGTGCAAAATTCTGTTGTAGCATCTCTGTCTCTGCAGAGACCGTGGATAAATCTACTCAGGTGTCTGCTGTGGGACTTACCGCGAAAACTTCCTCCACGAGAGGATCTTCTTTCGTAGGGGAGATCGCGTCAACTTCATCACAACCCACAAGGTCTCAACCTTCACGTATTTCCACTGTGCGGTCCTTCTTGCACGGCAAGCATTTTACAGGACGAGCAGTGGACGCGATTTCTAACTGTAGGAGGACCTCCTCTTCGCTAAATTATGCGGCTAAGTGGAAGGTCTTTGTCGTTGGTGTAGGGATCATTCTGTTGATATTTTTGATCCCTCCATACCAGACATTGCAAACTTTCTAGTATACTTGTTTGACGAGATCAAACTGCAGCCTGTTACTATTAAAGGTTATAGGTCTATGTTATCTGATACCTATGCACACCATGATAGTTTACAAATTGGATCTAATGTCTCTTTATCTAAATTAGTTAGAAACTTCTCGATAAATAGACCCAGAACTCTTAGATTAATTTAGCTTGGGTTCTTCATAAACTGAAAGAAAAACCATTTGAGCCTCTTGGGACAGTAGATTTCAAATTCTTGTCTTATAAGACAGCATTTCTCTTAGCTTTCTCTTCTGCTAGAAGAGTCAGTGAGCTTCATGCGCTATCGGTGGATGATTCTCACTACCGTAGTGTCGGTAACACTATTACCTTTACTACTAATGTTGGATTTTTAGCTAAGAATCAGGCTCCTAATAAATATCCGGAACCTATTGTTATTGAGGCACTTCCGTCTTCAGACGGGCGTGGGCCTTTACTCTGTCCTGTTAGAGCTCTGCGTATTTATAAACAAAGATCTCAGTTTATCAGAAAGGGACGAAAATGCTTCTTTCTGTCTCTGATGCCTAATAGAAAGGACATTTCGGTCCATTCTATTGCTAGATGGATTCAATTAACTATCCTTACTGCTTATGATAATCTATCTTCAACTCAGCAGTCTGTGCTTAAGATTTCGGCTCATGAAGTAAGAGCTCTTTCTACATCTTGGGCTTATGCAAATAGTGTTGCTATTACAGATTTAATGAAGGCTGCATATTGGTCTCAGCCATCTACATTCACGAATTTTTATCTCAGAAATATTGAGTCCATTTCTGGAGACCTGCATTGTTTAGGTCCGTTATCTGTTGCTCAGAATGTCGTCCACTAAACAGTTGCAACTATAGTTATGCAGGCTTTCTGTTCTGGCAGTGACTCCGTCCTGCTGCCCTCTTCGCTCTGGGCTATTTGACCCAGGGCAAGGGGAAAGGGGGGGGGGGGGGGTGTTCCCTTAGGTCACCTGCTTTATAGTGAAAAGCAAGGGGATTCCTCCTCCGGAGTCAGTAATTCTGAGTCGGTACCGGGATGGTTTTAAAGTGTAATATTAATGTTAAAAATTCATTCATGTATGTTTTTAAAGTGTAGCTCGGTGTGAAGCACTTGTATATGTCACGTGTCAAACGGGCGTTAATATACAATCCTCGGACACTTTTAAGAAAATATAAAGAGTCTCAATTCTCTGGACTATCTTTATTTATTGGCTTACTTTAAAAACAAATTAGTATAAAGGGTTATACTGGATGTTAATAGAGAACATATATGTTATTATGCTCAATTATGAAGGGTGTTGTGTCTTTCTAATTTATCATAAAATAAGAAAGATACATGTAAAGCCTAATACTCCTTTTCTCCTCAAGGGGTTGACTCTATTTATATAGTTGAGCTTATTGGATTTTCCTCTATGTCCTAGGCCCTCCAGCCTTTTTTACTATTCAGCTATGTCTGGGTCATTGGTACAGTATAAAAATGTTGAAAAATTTATAGTAATTTATATATTTTTTATACTTACCAATGACCCAGACGGGGATGGCCCTCCCAGGAGTTGGGAACTCATTCCTCCCTGCTGAGTACATAGCGCTGACCAGGCACCGCTCGTAAGAATGATAATTGGCGCCAATTTCGGGACGTCCTTGACACTGCGCATGCGCAGTGAAGGCAAAGTATGGAGGACCTTCAGGACATGATTTCTTTTGGTTTTAGATGCAAATTTTGGGGATTGGGGGGGCAAAATTTGTGTTTGGCCCTGGAATTTTAAGAGTTAGCACCAGCTATGTCTGGGTCATTGGTAAGTATAAAAAATATATAAATTACTATAAATTTTTTAACTTTCCAAACCGAGAGGCCAATTTGAATCAAATTTGATATGAAGTATTAATGGGTCATAAGTACTTGATTTATGCCAAACAAAATTTTCAAAATGTCCCGTGGGAACCACAGAAGCTAAGAATAGAAAAAATGTCAAAACCCCCGTATCTCCAAAACTACACGGCTCTGAGAATTCTTATTTGGTGTGAAGCTTTCTTAGGACAAACAGAATGGAATGGTCCAAAAAAATTGCTATCGCTTTTATCATAGGGTACGTTTTCAGAACTTTTTGGAAACATGCCGAGTCAGCATTTTTTAACTCTGTAGGTAATGGGGAAA
Source organism: Pictodentalium vernedei (assembly GCA_031216915.1). Classification (NCBI taxonomy): domain Eukaryota; kingdom Metazoa; phylum Mollusca; class Scaphopoda; order Dentaliida; family Dentaliidae; genus Pictodentalium; species Pictodentalium vernedei. The sequence goes on along the minus strand of CM062294.1, from coordinate 116,881,681 downwards.
ACAAATATTTAAGACTCTTCATCTCCCAGACCTCTGCCCCAAAAGCTTTCAAATTTCACATATAACATCTTTGGAAGATTGTTTCACACGTTTGTTGAAATCAAATCCCTGGGTCCATATTTCGGCTCTCTGTGGGAGCCTAAATTTTTAAATTAGTGCAGTATGAGGAGTATTCTTTAAAAATCTTCTTCTTCAGAAGTTCAGATCCACCAATCAGAATCTTTTGATATTTGGTATGCAGAATCCTTAGGGGAGTGAGATTCATGTTTGTTCAATATGAGGAATTTTCCTTAAAAATCTTCTTGTTCAGATCCAGCAGTCGGAATGTTTTGATATTTGGTATACAGCATCCTTAGGGATGTGTGATTCAAGTTTGTTCAAACCAAGTCTCTGAGTCCATATTTGGACTCTCTGTGGGAGACAGAATTGTAACTTAGTTCAATAAGTTCTTTAAAAATCTTCTTCACATCCACCAATAAGAATCTTTTGTTATTTGGTTTACTGTATCATTAGGGAGGTGAGATTCAAATTTGTTAAAGCCAAGTCCCTGGGTTCATAGGAGCCAGAATTATAACTTAGTTCAATATGAGGAATATTTAAAAAAAAACAAAATTTTCAGATCCATCTTCCAGAATGTTTTGATATTTTGTATATGGTTTTCTTAATGGGGCAGATGCAAGTTTATTCAAGGCAGGACCCTCGGTTGATAGTTGTTAGTAGTACTCAAACGATTAGTCGACTTGTCGATGTCGACTCAGGGCAAATCAGTAGTCGACTCTCAATTGTGCAGTCGACTAGTTGGAGGAGTTCAAGCTTTTAGGTAAATAGTATCCCTTCTGTGCCACTGTCAGACAGTTTGAACAGCAATATTGGGCAATCAATGTATACATCTATTGCCATCTAATAGTAGTGACAGTAGTTTGTTTTAACTGGTACTAGTAGAGTGCTGAATTATTTTGGGCTATCAGGATATGTTATTAATTTGCCTTGTTGCAATTTATGGGAGAGTGCCTACAGGCACTTTCCCATAAATTGCAACAAGGCAAATTAAATAATACTATATAATTTCACTCTTAGCATAATTAGAAGCACTTTAACAGAATAATGTTCCAGTAAGTTCCAGTAAGTTGCTGTATATGAATGCCCAAGTGAAGCCAAATTTGGACCTTCAGCACTCTACCAGAACACCAACACTGTTATAAGGAGACAAGTTATCACCAATGACTAGTCAAAATCGACTTGACTTTTGGGTATTGACTAGTCGACTTTGGAATTCACTAGTCGTTTGAGCACTAGTTGTCAGGCCCCTTGCGGCCTCTTGTTTTGGTCACAAGCAGTCAACCATGACTACCGGACCGGCACGTAACCTAGATTCCTTTAGCAAAGTCTACAAATCACATTTATGAACGGATTTCATTGTAACTTGGTAGAATGACTCATTTTGGAATGATTTTACTGTTACTTGGTAACTTTGTTGACATACATTTTGTTTATGTACTACAAGCACCAAAGTTGAAAAGTATAATGTTGATGTTCCAAAACTGTTGGGATTGGGAGAATTTGTCATATTGACAATTGTCATTGTTTTGTTTTCATCATTCACATTCATTGAATTGGGTTGCATCATGCTTGCGAATTACAGGTGGTTACATACATTACAACTTGTCTTTTAGACCGACTCAGAAAGAAAAACATTAAAACAACTAACAATTTTTTCCCATCATACATGCAAGTTTATTTTATCCATTCACACAATAAATCAAAAACACAAGTTATGCAACATTACACAATTTAAAGCATGTGCGACTGATGAATATTCATATATAAACAACCTGTTACATCCCCTTGTATCTGTTCTTTGAACCACCCTTGATAACAGTACATTCAAAAACCTTTGAAATTGTCCACGCAAATTGAAATGAAGATAGATTCCTCTGGCCTGTGCCAATATCCATTCAGAGCATCAATTCTTGATGACAATCAGTTTTTTTTCATCAAGATTTGACTGGATTTGTTTTTCTCAAAACAGATTTTTATAGATCATTTTTAGAAAGAATTCAACCCCTCCTCCTATGTCCAACTATGCCCCCTCCCCCCACCCCCACCTGTTTGAGGCATCATTTCTTGGCTAGTTATCAATGAAAACCTTCTAGGGAATGATATGATAGTGCCAGTGACTAAATTCATCTTTCATTCTAAAAAATGATTTTAGTCACTGGCATTATCATTCTCTGAAAAGTTCCCATTGAAGCGTAACCAAGAAATGCCCCCCCCCCCCCCCCCACCCCCCAACTTTACATCCTTTTTTCTAAATGTATGTATCAGCCAACCCTGGCCCCCAAAACAACGCCAAGTAAATTTTCAGCAACACCAGTTACACCAAAATTGAAATCATATCTCTTATGTTTCTTTGCCTTGTTGAAGTTTGGTTTTCTTCACTGACTTGCCAGTGCTTTGCTGACAACTAATATAAAAAAAATTGTACAGTTGTTTTAACAGCTTTTAAAACTTGACCAAAGCCCCTGTGATAAAGACAATTTAAGAACAAATAGCTATCTTGACAGTTATTTCCTTTTAAGTAAAAAACAATGCACGGCATTAAAGATGGTGGTTTAATTAAATAAAGAATTCAACACATGTCAGTTATGATGTTTTACTTTTTGCCAAATCAGTTGGCAAACTATATATAGATCTGGTCCTTCAACCTCCCTGAATAACCAGCTGAATCCCCACAATGCATGGAGGTTGTAATCAAAACAAACACAACCATTTTAATATGCGATTTGTTATGAAAATAGTCTACCCAATTACATAATGTTAGATCGGAAGAATAAAGATTTTTTTTATCAGTCACCGATTTAAAAGTGTTTAAAGGGCAATCTTCATTTAAATGGCCAAATATGAAAGAGATTGTAGGGTTAAATATAGAATAATCGAAAACTTATGCTTTTAACTACTGGTTGTCATAATCGCCCCATAATTGGACAGTTCTAATTGCTGATTCCGATTTTCAGTTCATCACTTCTTCATACTCTGTGGATGTGCTTCATAATATCTTTAAAATGAACTTATTTTTATCAGCATTGTTTGGCTTGTTGCAATTTATAAGCGTTCAAATTATTTAGGATTAAGTGGTGGGTGTTTTATAATCTGCTTGAAATGTTTTTAGCTCACCTAACTGAAAGTCAGGATGAGCTATTGTGATCACTCACCGTCCATTATTGGGCATCCACACAGGCCTGAAAATAAGCAGTCTGACATTTGCAGAATGAGGTCCCCAGAAGGTGAATTTGATGATGCTATCCCATACAGTGGGCCAATTTATCCTCTGGGTACCTCTTTCTGTTTAGTTTTGAGATCCTGATTCAGATTGAGGTTCACAGAGGGTAAATTTAGTGATGCTACCCTGCTGTGCAGGGTAGCATCACTAAATTCACCCTGTGGGGACCTTATTTTGCAGATGTCAGTCTGCTTATTTTCTGAATTGCATCCATATTCCGTGAACATGGTGTTGCACCTTCTCTCCCAAAACTGCTGAACTGATATCATTTAAATTTGAGGTGATTGCTTGTTCTATCATCGTATTTTGTTTTTGTTCCAATTAATTTGCCCAGCCCCATTGGGAGGGAATGGAAGACAATGCTCCAAAATTTTAGAAAAGTCTTCTTATGAATCAGTAAGTTCAATGACTTGATATTTGGTGTGGTATTTCCTATTGAGGTGTAAAATCAAATTTGTTCAAAAGATGTTTGTGGAGCAATATTTGCCTTTGTAATGGAGGGGCAAGATTTTTGCCCTGCCCCAAATTTCTATATTTTTATAAGACAACCAATGGCCCAGACTAGCTGGTGCGAACTCGATATTATCAAGTGCCAAACACAAATTTTGAACCACACAATCCCCCAAATTTGCATACAAAACCGAAAATTAAAAGTCCTATCTGGCTCTTCATACTTTTACTCTCTGTGCATGTGCAGTGGTCAGGAAGAGACCGGAATTGGTGCCAACATCATTCTTTGTTTGGCCTTAAAGTCAGTAACAATGAGCTGACATCTGTGCTTTAAAATCTCCTTTTTTGAGGATGCCAATGCAATGCAAGAATTGGTCGATCCAAAGCTGTTAATGTATGATGGAAGTGAACTACGGTGGTTTCAGACGTTTAGGGCTGTAACTTTATAATAATTATAAAAATTATTTCATGTTTCCCATTTTCGGGACATACACCTGACGTCATCATTCTTGTTAATGATTAATCAACTGTTTGTTAAGTATTCCTTCCCTATCCTTCCATGAACCCTTCCTGTTAACCCTTTACCTGACGAATCGGCCGCATCCGCCCATGTAATATGCAAATTCAGCAGTTGAAAAAATATTATTCAAAAAATTTCAACAAAACCATATCGTGACCTCTTGTTGGAACGAGTCGTCGAGCACGTTCCAACGAGGGGTTACATGATATGGTTTTGTTGAAATTGTTTGAAAAATTTAAAAAATGATATTTAAAATAATAAATTTTGATATCGTCTGCTTTGGGTAAAGGGTTAAACTACTAAGCTTTTTGGATATTTTTAGCTCACCTGACTGAAAGTCAGGGTGAGCTTTTCTTATCACTCTTCGTCCGTCTGTCCGTCGTCTGTCGTCCTGCGTGAAGGTGGTGTTTGAGCCTCTTTCTCCTAAACCACTGGCCACATTTTAATAAAATTTCATGTGAGTAGTGGTTATTTTGGGGCATTTTGATTTTTATGCAAATTAGGTTTTGGCTCATATTGAGCAGAGTGGGGAAAAAATGGCCAAATTTTTTGAAAATCTTCCTCTAATGAACCACAAGTAGCAGAGACCTGATATGTGGTATACAGAGTCCTTTTGAGGTTTAGAATCAAGTTTGTTCAAGAGAAGTTTGTCGGGCATTATTTGCCATAGTTATGGGATGGGCAGAAATTTTGGCCGCACCTAAAATTTCTATTTTCAGAACAGTGAGGTTGATTTGAACCAAATTTGATATGAGATGATAATGGGTCATAAGTAGTTGATTGATGCAAAAATTTTTTTCTCATTGCTCCGTGGGAACCTCGGGAGCTAAAAATAGGAAAAACCTTAAAACTGCCGTATCTCCAAAACTACACGGCACAGAGAATTCTTATTTTGTATAAAGCGTACTTTTATCCATTAGAATAGAATGGTTAAAAAAAAGCCCTATCGGTTTGATCACAAGGTACTTTTTTCAGGACTTTGAAAAAGTGCTGAGTCAGCACTTTTTAACACTAGGCAATGGGAAAAACATTAAAAAATCTACTTCTCCAGATCCAGCAGGCAGAATCTTTTGATATTTGGTATGCAACATTGTAGGGTGGATCTGATTCAAGTTTGTTCAAATCGGCCCCCTGGATTCATATTTGGGCTGAGTATAGGAGCCCGATTTCGACTTAGTGCATTTCAGGCAAATTTCTTAAAAAATCTTCTCCAGATCCAGCAAGCAGAATCTTTTGATATTTGGTATGCAACTTTGTGGGGTGGATCTGATTCAAGTTTGTTCAAATCGGCTCCCTAGATTCATATTTGGGCTCACTGTAGAAGCTTGAATTCGAACTTAGTGTATTTCAGGCAAATTTCTTAAAAAATCTTCTTCTCCAGATCCAGCAGGCAGAATCTTTTGTTATTTGGTATGCAACATTGTAGGGTGGATCTGATTCAAGCTTGTTCAAATCGGGGCCCCTGGGTTCATATTTGGGCTCAGTATAGGAGCCCGATTTCGAACTTAGTGCATTTCAGGCAAATTTCTTAAAAAATCTTCTCCAGATGCAGCAGGCAGAAACTTTTGATATTTGGTATGCAACATTGTGGGGTGGATCTGATTCAAGTTTGTTCAAATCGGCTCCCTAGATTCATATTTGGGCTCACTATAGAAGCTCGAATTCGAACTTAGTGCATTTCAGGCAAATTTCTTCAAAAATCTTCTTCTCCAGATCCAGCAGGCAGAATCTTTTGTTATTTGGTATGCAACATTGTGGGGTGGATCTGATTCAAGTTTGTTCAAATCGACTCCCTGGGGTTATATTTGGGCTCAGTATAGGAGACCAAATGTGAACTTAGTGCATTTCGGGCAAATTTCTTTAAAAATCTTCTTCTCAAAATCCAGCAGGCAGAATCTTTTGATATTGGGTATGCACCATGCTTAGGGGGGTGAGATTCAAGTTTGTTCAAGCCAAGTCCCTGGGTTCATATTTGGGCTCACTGTGGTAGCCTGAATTATAACTTAGTTCAAAATGAGGAATTTTCTTTAAAAATCTTCTTCAGATCCAGCAGTCGGAATGTTTTGATATTTGGTATGCAGCATCCTTAGGGGAGGGGGGGGGGGGGGGGAGATTCAAGTTTGTTCAAGCCATGTCCCCAGATCCATGTTTGGACTCACTGTGGGAGCTTGAATTGTAATTTAGTTCAAAATGAGGAATTTTCTTTAAAAATCTTCTTCTTCAGATCCAGCAGTCGGAAAGTTTTGAAATTTGGTGTGCAGCATCTTTAGGCGGGTGAGATTCAAGTTTGTTAAAGGCAAGTCCCTGGGTTCATATATGAGCTCCCTGTGGGAGTCCAAATTATAACTTAGTTCAATATGAGGAATATTCTTTAAAAATCTTTTTTTTAGATCCGCTGGTCAGAATCTTTGGATATTTGGTATAAGCTTTTCTTAGGAGGAGCAGATGCAACTTGTTGAAATCAATTCTCTGGGTTGATATTTCGGCTACCATGTCAGGTGAGCGCCCTCAGGCCCCCTGGGGCCTCTTGTTAAATATATGCAGTCAAAAGAATTAGTTGCAAGTTATGTTTTGCCAATTCGGGGCAGTTTGGGATGCAACGGAAATAGGTTTTCACGAGTTACCACGTGGCGAATAAGATAAAAGAATAAAGGAAAATTATTATTAAAAAATACTCGCATGTATTTGTTTTTCGTTGTTTGTTTATCACCCCAATGTCTTCATCCCTGTCAAGAAAATCCAACGCTCGTTTGTGACTGAAACTTCATAGTTTCAGAATCAGAGCACCATTTGCGCCGTAACCTGCGCTGCTGTTGTGATTAAGTTGGTTTTTCCGGAACGTGAGACGTGAGAACGTTCCGGAAAAACCAATAAAAATACAACAAATGCACAGGTTACAGCGCAAATTGTTTTCAAATTGTTGTCCCACTTAAGCATTGTTGGTGCTATTGAAACTAACTTTACCTGGTGCACGTGTGCGTAATTTATAACCGGACATTACACATCAGTGAATTGGAGTTTATGGAATATATAAATACTTCTCTCCAGGTATTGCTGGCATACATTTAATGTGTTATTTATTTTTTCGTTGTTATTTTGATGATTTTGTATTTTTTATGGTTTCATCCATATTGGCCCCACAAACCTGTTGATTTCCGGTGCACGCACTGATGTAAACACATGGGCCATTGAACAACAACGACTAAATAGAATACTTCTTTATTATTATTTATGGTTAAAAGTAACAGAAAACACACATAATATTTTATTGACATTTTATTTTCTGAAGAATTTAAACTGAAATAAAATGAAAAGAAAATAATTTTGTTGAATCTACACTCAGTCAAAACCACACGATTGTACTGTCTGTTATACAATTGATAAACGGTAGGAACAACGTTTGTCCGAAGAAGTTAGTGCCCCGAAAATTCTCTGAAACAAGTCGTACCCATGTATAAGACACACCCCTGATTTTGACATAACATTTCAGGTAAAAAAGTGTGACTTATACATGGACATATACGTATGTTATGTACTGTACTGCTGGCTCAGGTGCAATGAACTGAAATTCAAAATTTATCTGATGGGATGAACTTGAAGGGGATGAAGTTGAACCATTATTGGCTTGTGACAGTTGTGAGTTGTCGGGACCGACGACTTCAACACAGTATTGAGTAACTTTCGAAGTAACATGTATTACAACTATCCAAATTATGCAATGCAATATTGTGAGTAGAGCATGTCTGGTCACAGTGTTTAACTGCATTCATATGATATATCCAACTGCCTTCCATGTCAAAAAAATTAGGAGAGCCATTGGCTCTCCTAGATCATTTCAGGAAAGCAATTTTTAGCCCCCCTAAATTTTTCAGAATGCCAGGCCTGAATATGAAGTCGGTCAGACGTGAGGGAGCCCTGCGGTTCCTATTCTGTTTGATGACTAACACAAGAACAATTCAAGTAATGCGGGTGCGGGGGGTTCAATATGTATTTTTCGTTGACCTCCCCCCCCCCCCCCTGTGTTAAGGGCGATTACAGGGCAGAACGTAGTTTTCCTCCCATTAGCCTTGTATGCATTTAGTATATACATGCCTTTCATGGCTTCTGGATTGGCGGCTGGGTTGTGTTCTAACAGGGACCTCATGTGCACATCCACTTTTTAGTTGGTTTGTTTCTTGTGGTTGTTCTTTTATAAGCCATATACAAGCATATGATTCTATATCAATAAAATTGCTAGCCTTCGTGTACCTGTATGGTTGATATGTCGGTTATCTGGGCGACATTCTCCAATGTAGCAATTACTCCACTCTGAAAAGTTTCACTCTAAGCAGTCTGGCCTTTCCTACGACGTATAAGTTTATTACTCAATTAACTGCATATTAACGTCATAGTATTCATTCAGTTTCACCTGTATCACTCGGTCATACTGTTGTTACAGGCTGTATTCAGATGAGTACATGTGGGATTTCATTGCTCGCGTGCATAATATATGTATTATTAGGCAGACTCATCATTGTTGACAGACTATATAAATTCTTGCTCTGCTTATAGAGCTCATGAGAATTTGGGGGCTATTTGGATCAGTTATGGAACTGCCAATAGGCTGTCTATGCATATGTTCCCATTTTTTGGAATCATTATTCGGAGTAATATATTCTTCTCCGAACACTCATTGGTTGTTAAGGACCTAGAAAACAATGAATTATTTCGGGGACGATCCATGACGGTCTGTTAATCATAGCTTGTTCCATATTCTATATCCAGGTTTTTTGATGATACAGTACACATTCTCATATATTCGAACGGTTCATTGGAGTGTTATTATTGGAATAAATTGTACCTTTGAATGGGGTCGCCTGTAGGTTGCCTTAGAAGCGTGTTTGCTCTTCAGATACTTTTTAATTGGTATCTAATTGGACAAGTGTATGGTCGTACACTATATCACCAGTTTTCATCCTATCTACGTATTCCGACTCCAGTATACATTAGAAGTGTGCTCTGTTGATTACCGGGATCGCCACAATAACCTTAGCTTCTGAAGTGGCATTAAGCACCAATAATTAATAATAATTAATAACAGGGTGCTTATTGGGCGAATATATTTGGATTATTTAGTATCGCTTTGCACTGATTCCAGAGCACTCCCCTCTTTGTTTTGAAGAATATTCCTTCAAAAAAAGGGGGGGGGGGAATTTTCTTCAAAAAATTCTCCTCCGGCTTGATAAGTGTGTAACTATGAGTGAAGCTGTTTTTGTCTGTAGATTATATCTGATCCTAGATACAGCTTGTTTATTATTTATATATGGCGTATGTTTGTGGGGGTTAGTCTCTCACTCAAAAATACGCCATCCTAATTTATGGGGCTTAGTCCAGACTAGCCTTAAAAATTGGAGCTTGTTACACCCAATTAGCATAATCATTCATGCTAAAAATTACTTGGATATGGCTCCTTATTTATGATATGTCTTCTCTATTATTGTATAGAGAGACATACATGTAATTTCATTTAAATTTATTTTCCTTTCACCTTGGAGTGCAGGCTTAGGAGCTATATTTGGTCTGCTAATTCTTAAGTCCTAGGCCTTCTGCCTTTTTACGATTCAGCTAGTCTGGGCCATTGGTTGTCTTATAAAAATATGATAAATTTTAAGTAATTCATATATTTTTTATACTTGCCAATGGCCCAGATGGGGATGGCCCTCCCATAAGTGGGCACTCATACCTCCCTGCTGAGTTATTATTAGTACGCTCATCTACAAAGAATGATGTTGGCACCAACTCCGGTCTCTTCCTGACCACTGCGCATGCGCAGAGAGTAAAAGTAAGGAGTGCCCGATAGGACTTTTAATATTTTTATACTGTACCAATGACCCAGACTTAGCTGGTGCTTACTCTAAAAAATCTAGGGCCAAACACAAATTTTGCCCCCCAATCCCCCAAATTTGCATCTAAAACCAAAAGAAATCATGTCCTAAAGGACCTCCATACTTTGCCCCCAGTGCGCATGCGTAGTGTCAAGGACGTTCTGAAATTGGCGCCAATCACCATTCTTTGTTTGGCCCTTCATCAGTTAACATCTCGCTGATCTTTGTGCTTGTAAATCTCAGTTTAAATGATGCCAGACACATAAATGTTGGAGAAATGGTGATTCTAAGGAGGATAGAGAAGGTGGAGAGGAAAAAGGAGTGACAGAAAATAATCAAGGCTGTAACTTAAAATTTTGTTATAAAATTATGTTAAGTTGCCTATTTTCGAGGCATGGGCCTGTTGTTGTCATTCTTACTTTGAAGTTGCACTGCTTATTCAGTGTTTCCTCTCTCCTTATCCTGTAAGTCCCCCTTTGCTATTCTCCCATTCTTTTGGCATATTTTTGGAGTAAGATTACTCCTAAAATTTCTTGGGAGAATTAGCTTGGTTACAGAATGAATTCTGTTATTTTCCCCATGTTTACGTTTTCACCCATGGGTGTTTAGACGTTGTGTTCTGCATCTACCATCTGATGTTCTGCAGATTCTTCTCTGGAAGTTTCTGTTTTGCATCAGATAGTGTGTAATTTTGATAACTGATTTCGGGCCAGTATTGTCAGTGCCTGGAGTCATGTTTTCTGGTGTTTTTACACTTCTTGTTTACATTGGCAACAGTCTTTTTGAGGGGGACTTTTTGCCTTTGGAGTAGTTTATCTCACTACAAGATACATTATTATTATCTGTAAGTGTTGCAATATTATTTAAAATAATTTTAAAATTTTTTTGACCACACTTACCCTTGGGATCCATTGGGGCTCAACGTTACTTTTCAGAAACTTGGGCTTCGCTGAAAAAATATTTTTCAAAAATAATTTTGAATTTCATTTGCTTTTTTCAATATTAATGGATCATGTTATTATGTATCTTTGTGTTTAGGGGTTTGTGCGAGTACTAGGACTTGTTGTTGTTTTTTCACAATGAAAGGACATTGTTCAAATTGTAATAGGAAGAAATCTTCCTCTGACTTTCATGATCATTGTATTAATTGTAGTCAGTGTACTCGCACTAACTCCTGTTCAATATGTCAATATTGGGATGACAAACGTTGGAAACGTGTGTCACGGTATGTTGTTAGTGGAGAAAGGGCTATACTGGTCCTTTCTCCGCAGGGTCACTCTAGTCTATCAGTTTCTATTTCAGAGGAACAAGAACAGGGTGATGTTTCCATGTTATCTTCCAAGAGTGCGCTTCCGTCGTCACAATTGAATGAAGAGTTAGCGGCAAAAGTGCTCATGGAGATACGACAGTTGCCTAAAAGGTCCCTAGTAGGATCGACGGCGCTGTCGTCCGCTAGCTCGCCCGGTGTAGCGTCCATTCACTGAATGGTTCGGCAGCCGGTCCAGGAGGAAATGTTGGGTGATGCGAGCACTATAAATATACTAGGTGCACACCCAGTGACGGCGGATGTTAGGAGAGATTGGAGGAAGCCTTCTAGTCCGGTTCCTAGCTCGTCCAGGTCCATCCGGGCCGCGAGCGAGAGAGGCCCCTCTCTCGTACAACAACATCAGGGACCTGATGTTGTGGTACAAAATGTGTCGCAAGCGGAGCACACGTCCGTCGCTCGGGACGCTCCGTTGTTTAGGCAGTCCGCGGAGACTGTGCAGGCTTCCTCATCCTCTCACCAGCGCACACGACCGCACCTTGGCTACGTGACCGCGGAGATTCTACCAGCTTCGCCGATAAAGGATTCTTCGGCGACCAGGTCATGCCATCCGGTAGCCAGGGACACGAGGCCGGTAGACTCCGGACGTTCGCATAGGAAGAGTATGCGGGAGTCAGTTGATGCGGAGCTTCCCGCAGCGAAAGACCGCCACTCCGCAGGTCTCGATGACGGACGTGCTTGCTCAGATAGCACAAATAATCCCAGCAGCCGACAGAATCGGTGTCGGATCGGGAATTATCCGACGGCGCTGGGTCGGTACGCTCCGCCGAAGCATCGGGTGCGGAGGACCGGGAGCATCGTGAGGTCCGACCGGATGATGAAAGGGATACGGATGACTTGGAGCTATCCCTTTCGGAACAACATAAAGCTGCCGTGGATTTTATCCGGCACTTCCTTCCTAACGTTGTTCCGTCGGGCCAGACTGCTGCGGTTCCGGACAAGAGAATAATAGCGTCATTGGACACTGAATTCTTTGAGCGGTTCAGAGACATTGTCCCTGAGTTTCCGTCTCAGTCCAATAATGTCACAAGAACATTTGAATTATTGAACGACGCTATATTCAAGCTTGCTTCCAAAACAGGCAAAGCTGGTTTCTTGTCCTCCAATGCTCTTAACCTGCCTTTCATTAATGCAAGGAATAAATTCGATACGGCAGGACAGGGTATTCCGAGAGGTCCTCTGCGTCTTGACGATGAGGTGGAAGACTTAGAATTGTCGTTACCGTCGTCTATGTCCGTTCCAACCGCGGTGTTGGATACGACAATCACGTCTAACAGGGCCAGTTTAGACGCTCTATCTTACGCAGACCACCTTACAAAGGCGTTATCACTGTGTCTTCAAGGGAAAGAATTCCAGGATATACAATCCTCATTAAGACTTCTTTCAAGGGCAGTGGCTTATTCCACATATAACTCCGCCCTTTCAGTGGCAAACCTGGAGTTAGTTAGACGTGACGCAGCCTTAGCTACATCCACACGCGTGGATAGTAAGGTGAAGAACTCTCTCAGAGTCGCTTCGGTCTCCGGAGAACTTCTATTCGACGGCAAGCTTTCTGCAATTTACGATAAAATTACGAAGAAAGCTTCAGATTCTCTGTTGTTTAAATCCGCTTCCAAAAAGTCGGATACGACAGAGAAGAGTAAGACAGGCACTTCTGGGTCTAATGCGCCCAAGAAAGGTTCCTATAGAGGTTCCGGTGCGTCCTCTTGGTCTTATTCAAGAGACCGTCAAGGCAGCGACTCTCGTGCGGGACGTCCTTCGGGCCGGGACAATCGGTCGGACGCCCCGAGGTCGACGGGACGAGGTGCGGGTCGTGGAGGACGTGGTTTCTCCTCCTGCAGGCCTCGCAGGTTCAGGAAGTGATGGCTTCAACCTCTATCGCGTTCCGGTTGGCGGAAGGTTGTCGAGTTTTTCAAAAGAGTGGGCGTCGATTACGGACGACCCTTGGGTGAGAGGGGTGATTTCGGAAGGTCTAAGAATATCCTTCAAACGAAAGCCTCCGTTAACTCGAAGTCCAAAATGGACTCAACTTCCGTCAAATCCACAGAAAAGAGAAGCTCTCTTATCGGAGGTGCAGTCTCTTTTAATGAAGAACGCGGTAGAAGTCGTAGAAGACCAGGAAACACCGGGATTCTACAGCCATCTGTTTCTGGTTCCGAAACCAGTCATAGATTTGAGCTGGATAAACAAGCTGATCGTCGCTCCGAAATTTTATATGGAGACGATTCGGTCAGTCAGAGCGAGTATTCGGGTGAACGATTATGCTACAAGCATAGATCTCAAGGATGCGTACTTTCATGTCATGGTAAATCCGACATTCAGAAAGTATCTACGCTTCGCAGTCCTAGGAGTTGTGTATCAATTCCGAGCGATGTGCTTCGGATTGAACCTAGCGCCCTGGGCTTTCACTCGGGTAATGAACTCGGTAATGATGTATTTCCGAGCTCATTCGTCTGCGGTAACGTCGGCCTACTTGGACGACATTCTTCAGAGGTACGGCAACGAGTTAATGCTTCAGAACGATGTGCAGAATCTGCTTCTATTGCTCCGACGTCTCGGTTTTGTTATAAACGAGGAGAAGTCGGATCTGGTGCCGTCCAAGTCATTCACTCATCTGGGAATGAGCTTCGAGACGCACAACAATCTCGTCCGTTTGCCGTTAACCAGAGCGAAATTAGTCAGTTGTTACGCTCGCTATTGTCTTCATGCAGACAAAGTCACAGCGAGGGAGTTTATGAGACTGATAGGTTTGTGCGGAGCCGCCGCGGATCTCATTCCGATGGGGCGGTTGCGCACTCGTCCTCTCCAAATTTTCTTAACTCAGAATTGGAGTGTGAAGATTCATTCGCTCGACATAGATGTTCTCTTGTCAGATCAAGTGAAACAAGAGATTCAGACTTGGGCAAACATTCAGTGGTTAACTCAGGGAGTTCCGCTGCAGTTGCCGGATCCGAGTTTTACCATTATAATGGATGCCAGTCAAACAGGTTGGGGTGCAACATTGATCCCAACGGATTCGAGATGCCAGGGTCTTTGGGATCAACAGTTCCTAACCAAGCACATAAACATCAAGGAAATGATGTCAATTTGGCTTGCGTTACGTCATTGGATGGACATTATTCACAAAGCTCATGTCCAAATTCTCTCCGACAATACGACAGTAGTGGCGTATATACGGAACCAGGGAGGCACTTATTCCATTCCGTTATTCAATCTAACGGAGAGAATCCTTCTGTTTGCTCTAGAACATCAGGTTCTACTTTCGGTCTGTCATATACCGGGTCGTCTGAATGTACTAGCAGACTCCCTTTCACGGAAGGGTCGCTTGTTGCCGTCGGAGTGGACTCTCAACAAACAAATTTTCAATCAGATTTGCTTCCAGTGGGAACGGCCAATGATAGACTTATTTGCGACACATCTCAACAATCAGTTGCAGACGTATGTGTCACCGTGCCCGGATCCAAGAGCATTTGCAGTAGACGCTCTATCGATCTCATGGGACGGAACGATAGGATATGCATATCCTCCAGCGCCGTTGATTCAGCAAATATTGCTAAAAATAAAACAATCTCAGTGCAAGATTCTGTTGGTAGCATCTCTGTCTCCACAGAGACCGTGGATAAATCTACTCAGGTGTCTGTTGTGGGACCTACCGCGAAATCTTCCTCCACGGGAGGATCTTCTTTCGCAGGGGAAACCGCGTCGACTTCATCACAACCCGCTAGGTCTCAACCTTCACGTTTTTCCGTTGTGCGGTCCTTCTTGCATGGCAAGCACTTTACAGGACGAGCAGTGGATGCGATTTCTAACTGTAGGAGGACCTCCTCTTCGCTAAATTATGCGGCTAAGTGGAAGGTTTTTCGTCGTTGGTGTAGGGATCATTCTGTTGATATTTTTGATCCCTCCATACCAGACATTGCAAACTTTCTAGTATACTTGTTTGACGAAATCAAACTGCAGCCTGTTACTATTAAGGGTTATAGGTCTATGTTATCTGATACCTATGCACATCACGATAGTTTACAAATTGGATCTAATGTCTCTTTATCTAAGTTAGTTAGAAACTTCTTGATAAATAGACCCAGAACTCTTAGGTTAATTCCTAACTGGAATTTAGCTTGGGTTCTTCTTAAACTTAAGGAAAAGCCATTTGAGCCTCTTGGGACAGTAGATTTCAAATTCTTATCGTATAAGACAGCTTTTCTCTTAGCTTTCTCTTCTGCTAGAAGAGTCAGTGAGCTTCATGCACTATCGGTGGATGATTCTCACTATCGTAGTGTCGGGAACACTATCACCTTCACTACTAATGTTGGATTTTTAACTAAGAATCAGGCTCCTAATAAATATCTGGAACCTATTGTTATTAAGGCTCTTCCGTCTTCAGACGGGCTTAGGCCTTTACTCTGTCCTGTTAGAGCTTTACGCATTTATAAACAGAGATCTCAGTTTATCAGAAAGGGACGAAAACGTTTCTTTCTGTCTCTGATGCCTAATAGAAAGGACATTTCGGTCCATTCTGTTGCTAGATGGATTCAATTAACTATCCGTACTGCTTATGAAAGTTTATCTTCTTCCCAGCAGTCTGTGCTTAAGATTTCGGTTCATGAAGTAAGAACTCTTTCTACATCTTGGGCTTATGCTAATAGTGTAGCTATTATAGATTTAATGAAGGCTGCTTATTGGTCTCAGCCATCCACATTCACAAATTTTTATCTCAGAAATATTGAGTCCATTTCTGGAGACCTGCGTTGTTTAGGTCCGTTATCTGTTGCTCAGAATGTCGTCCACTAAACAGTTGCAACTATAGTTATGCAGGCTTTCTGTTCCGGCAGTGACTCCGTCCTGCTGCCCTCTTCGCTCTGGGCTATTTGACCCAGGGCAAGGGGAAGGGGGGGGGGGGGGGAGGGTGTTCCCTTAGGTCACCTGCTTTATAGTGAAAAGCAAGGGAATTCCTCCTCCGGAGTCGTTTCCGGGATGGTTTTAAAGTGTAATATTAATGTTAAAATTCATTCATGTCATATTTTTAAAGTGTAGCTCGGTGTGAAGCATTTGTATATGTCAAGTGTCAAACGGGCGTTAATATACAATCCTCGGGCACTTTTAATGAATATAAAGAGTCTCAATTCTCTGGACTAACTTTATTTATTGGCTTACTTTAAAAATAATTGCTATAATGGGTTATACTGGATGTTAATAGAGAACATGAATGTTATTGTGCTCAATTATGAAGGGTATTGTATCTTTCTAATTTATAATAAAATAAGAAAGATACATGTAAAGCCTAATACTCCTTTTCTCCTTGAGGGGTTCACTCTATAGTATATAGTTGAGCTTATTGGATTTTCCTCTGTGTCCTAGGCCCTCCAGCCTTTTTACTATTCAGCTAAGTCTGGGTCATTGGTACAGTATAAAAATGTTAAAAAATTTATAGTAATTTATATATTTTTTATACTTACCAATGACCCAGACGGGGATGGCCCTCCCAGGAGTTGGGAACTCTTACCTCCCCGCTGAGTACATAGCGCTGACCAGGCACTGCCAGCAAGAATGGTGATTGGCGCCAGTTTCGGAACGTCCTTGATACTGCGCATGCGCACTGAGGGCAAAGTATGGAGGTCCTTTAGAACATGATTTCTTTTGGTTTTAGATGCAAATTTTGGGAATTGGGGGGCAAAATTTGTGTTTGGCCCTAGATTTTTTAGAGTTAGCACCAGCTAAGTCTGGGTCATTGGTAAGTATAAAAAATGTATAAATTACTATAAATTTTTTAACTTTCGGTTTTGTATGCAAATTTTGGGGATTGTGGGGTTCAAAATTTGTGTTTGGCCCTTGATAATATTAAGTTTGCACCAGCTATAGTCTGGGCCATTTGGTAAGTATAAAAAATATACAAATTACTTAAAATTTATCATTTTCTGAACCAATAGTCTGATTTGAACCAAATTTAGTATGTGGTATTATTGTGTCATAAGTACTTGATTTATACCAAAAAAGATTTTCTCTGTCTCTGTGGGAACCCCAGGGGCTAAAAATAGAAATTTTCAAATGCCCATATTTCCCAAACCACATGGAACAGAGAACTGTTATTTGGCATGAAGCATCCTTAGGATGATCGGTTTTGTCAGGGTGTTCTGAAGGGGGGTGAGGGTGATCAAAAAATGCTGGGTCCACATATTTGTAAAATTTAAAAAAAAAAATTTTTCTTCAGAACCACTGATAAGAATTTTTTGATATTTGGTATACAGCATCCACTGGGGTTGTGGGGAGATGAACCTATTCCCCCTGCAAGCAAGTTTCTGCAATTTCTTGCTGTCATTTTCAGATTTCTTTGATATCTAGCAGACTCGTCACTTGAGTGAGCACGGTTGTCTCTCATTTTCCACCAGTGCTCAGCAAAATGTGATAAGATCAAAAGGAACTACAAATCACACAAGAGTCATTTCAATAAAAGCATCTTAAATCTGGATGAGAAATTGAGGAAATCTCGACAATTCTTTTACATGTGACCAGCAGCGAGGGCTGATCCCTCTCCCCCGACTACTGATTGTCAACTGATGGGATGCGATTTAGATAAGGACGTGTGTTAACATCTTTGTCGCCAAATCCTGAAGAATCTCTGCAAAAATACTCAAAGGGTGGGATTTCCACCCATGCAATTAACCAATTAACTACTTCTAATCTTTTTATTTCAGGTTGGTAAAAATATTGACAGGTGGCTCACTGCTTTGTCAGCAAAAAGAATTGTCCCTTTGGGAATTGGTGATGAGAATGTTTCTGAAAGCAAATATGGTGGTATGTACTTTTTGAAGAGTACCTTTAAATCAGATGAAAGCAAGCTTGGAAATATGCAGACTGTCATCTGCAGAATGAGGTCCCTAGAGAGTGAATTTGGTAATGCTACCCTGCCCGGCAGGGTAGCATCACTAAATTTACCCTCTGTGAACCTCAGTCTGAATCCAGGACTCAGGCCTAAGCCGAAAAAGGTACCCAGAGGATAAATTGGGGGATTCTAGCCCACTGTATGGGATAGCATCAGCAAATTTACCCTCCGGGGACCTCATTCTGCAAATGACAAGATTGCTTACTTTCAGGTGATGATGATAGTCTGTTTGTGTTTTGCCCTTTTGAAAAGAAACAAAATAGCAGATGAGGCTTGTTAGATTTGTCACACATCACATCCAACAAAGAAGACTACATAGTCTTGGCTTGTGTTTTACTGACATCTTATCTCTGATCATATCTTGTCTGAAATTTTTTTATCCCCTGCCAAAACGAAGTTTGCTGGGGATATAGACATGGGGTCCGTCCATCTGTTCATCTGATTGTCTGTCCATCCATTCATCTCTCTAGGCATTTGTCTGTCCGCCAGTCCATAACATCTTTGGACCTTCATATCTCAGTCAGTGGATGTCGGATTTAAATGATCTTTGATATGCTGATAGACCAACATGGGGGAAAGGTTCTTCACATGTAACAGTTTTGATGCATTTTTTTTTCTAGAATTGTGGCTTTTTTCTGCTTTTTTCAACTTGAAACGCTTGGTGGGGGATACCTTGGTGTTGCACCTTGTTTTAATATTGCACAGAAAGTATGGTATCGATGGTTCTGTGAAGCTTCAACATTTGATTTGATTTGAAAAGGTTGCGACGATTTGACTATAGTTACCAGTGTTCACACCGGCCTGAACTTTTTTTGGTGCGTAGGGGAATTTTGTTCAGTGCCAAATGAATTTTTTTAGTGCCAAATGGAACCTGATTGTAAATGAGAAAAATTAACCATATATCATCCTTTGAGTGCTGCAAGATGCCTTCTGCAATGCTAAAACTCCCAAAATTGATTAAAAAAATAGATACTAAAAAAGTTAAAGTTTATTATTAAGCTTTACAGAATAATTTCCTGATCATTATTTACTCACTGTTTATTCATTCCAAATAAACTAGTAGCAAATAATTTATTATCTTCCTGGAGGATTATAAAAAAGATTAAACAAGATGAAAACGATTCAGAAGCAAAGAAATGTTTTGATAAGAATCAGATTAAATGGATAAACTTTAATTCAATTCGCCCATAACAAAGACTCATGATTATAACTGTTACCTGTGCATTACTTGACAGGCGTGAATTCTTTCTCACCTTTGTCATAGTGTTGTGCGGTTTTATTTTTCTTGTTTCGGTTTGGTTTCGGTTCGTTTTTTTTAAAAAAAACTCGGTTTATAGGTCGGTTTTCGGTTTTTTATAGTAAGACATCTGCAGTTTCCAACAGAAACTATGTAGTGTCAATATAATGCCCATACTGTCATATTTTCAATGATGATTTAATTGGCAGTGGCTAGCTTTTGTGCTAAGTGTATAAATGGCAGGCATTATCAAAACAAAAAAAATATAAAAGAAAATAAAATGTAACAGTGTTCGCAGAATATCACCACTCACCAATTCTAGGCACTTGCCCCCCCCCCCCCCCCCTCCACCTCTGGTCTTTAAGTTCCGGCATAAGAGAGTCTATGATGAATTGATATTAACACATGGGTGTGAAAAGAGCTAATTCACAATTTCTCAGGGCTCTGTTCAGTGTTCACTCCTGGGTGGGGCCCTGGGCAGCCTATAAAGTGACCCTACCAGGCATTGCAAATAATAACAAGCGTTGCCAAGTGGGTCACCTAGACACCCATCCTAACATATTTGACAATGAACTAATGTATGGACTCTTTTCAATACCCCCCCCCCCCCCCCCCCCCCCCCCCCCCCCCACACACACACACACACAGTGGTGACTAGTGCCACCACCTGTCCTAGTAAAATAATCAGCAATCATTTTTTGTCAGCCTGGAATGGGAAAGTCATATTGTTTGTAGCTGGGTGGGCTTCAAAACGAACCACTTTACCAAATACCTATTGTCTTTCCTCTCCCCCCCCCCCCACCTCGCGCACGCAATGGTTTTAGCTCAACGGAATTGATTTTACAAATTCACTGGTGTACTGTTATATATTGTAACTTTTTTGCGGTTTGCCTCTTGCCATTCCAATTTCTACCGCTGATTTGTTTCTTTGATTGGCCCCTATAAAGTTGTGTGGGAATGCAACCGTGACAGCGATATTACGGAACGCAGCTTTTTCCCGTGGATATGGACGATTCGGTCTTGGGACGTTTCGGCGTCGGGACGTTTCGGTTCAAGACGTTTTGGCCTTCATATATTGAACGAAATAGAATAAGAACTTGCAGTTTCGTGTTTTTAGTGGGCCGAAGCCTTCAGGACAAATCGTCTCGGGTCGGAACGTCCCAAGACTGAATTGCAATAAAACCTCTTCCCAGATAAGCACATCAAGGGAGGCAACAGAGTACATCCGAAATACGTGGTGGGGCAACCCGTGACAAATGTTATTTTCAAATACGACAATGAAATGCCAAGACCTTTTTCCGATATGATATTATCCCCTGTCCAACAGATTGCAGATAAGTAATTTTAATTAAACTGATTGACTATGTCATACAAATCTGTTCAAAAATGAAGCCAATTGCGCAAGGTATTTCCTGTAATCAGTGAAATGTAGGCGTGTTGGCTGTCTGTTTTGTCATTCTCACAGAAAACACAACCCATTTTTACGTCAACGATGTGTGATTGACAACTTGTCATACATCATTCTCGAGTGATCTGGACATGCTGAAGTGGCCCCTTTACACCCAGAATGTGGTGTGCATTGACGACACTGTTATTTCCTGACATTTCAGACATTGGTAGTGCAAACTGATTAAAGAAAACATCTCCTCCCAACATTTTAGGAAAAAAACGAAACCGTACTCATTTACCAGTTACACGGTTTCGGTTTTCAAGCAAAACCGAAACCGACTTATAAAACCGGTTAACCGTACAACACTACTTTGTCATTAGGAAGGGATTATATTGAAAACGTCATATTGCAACAAAAGTAGGTGCACCAAAAGGCAGTTTTGAGATACATTTGCAAGTTACATCCAAGGAACCTTGTCAGTTGTTTCTAAGAATATCTTGGCTGCCTATATAGGCAGCCTAGACTTTCCTAGACACAACTGCAAAGCCACAAAATGTAGACTACTGCGTAAATATCTTGATCATTCAGTAGTATAAGAACAATTTATTTAAAAGAGATTATGGGGACTGATCATTATTTCATGCACTATACATGTAGTAGCTTCTGTATTAAATGTTCTCAGTTCAATATGAAGGTAACATTTCTTATTCTTTGTGTGTTTCTTCTCCTAAACAAATTCCCAGTTGGAGCCTTCACGACGTGAACTTTTCCAGTTGCATGGATCCCGGGCCCTTTACCAAAGAGGGCAGAAGAATCCCTGACAAACCTGCAGAGACCTACCAAAAGTACATTTTTTGTTTCAAATTTTGGTGGCAAATGAATTTTCTAAGTGCAGTTGGCACCAATGGCACCCGACAGTGTTAAGATTGCTAGTTGCAGTGATTCAGAAATTTTTTAATTTGGATATTCACAAAATGCTACCAAGTGCCTCCTTCTGAACTCTTCTTCTGTCATCAGGTCTCCTGTACCCTCTTTACCTCTCATTGCATATTATGCAGTGCCCAGCTAACATTACGTTCATGTTTGCTTATTCCTCAGTCAGAGGTCCCCCTTATGCTGATATTAAAGACAAGCAGAATCCTGCTAAGTCAGTTTTCTTGTTTCTAGCAATGTATATTCCTAATTTTGCATTCATATTTAATTTTCAGGGCTTGAAGCTGATTTTGAAAATTGGGAAAAAGTATTTTGGAGAAAAGTTAAGCCTATTCTAGATGGTAGAATTGATAACTGCAAAGCTGATAAGGAATTATCTGCTTCCGGGGATGAAACAAGTTCATCAGATGCAAAAACACCCCAGAAAGACAAATGTAATAAATCATGCAGTTGTAAAGAGAACAATTCTGAGCAGGTATGATTGTAATATGAATTACTTATAGTTTGCATGCTTTGTAAGGCCTATTAGGGCTGCATGGTTTCAAGCCACAAAATAAGCGGTATCGCATCGCATTTTGCGATGCATTTTCAGCTTCATGCAATGAGATAATGCAGTGGCGGTATGGAAAGTGCGATACAAATTTTGGGGGTATTTAAAGTTCAGTAACTTGAAAGTCTAAACTAAAAACCCGACCAAGTTCAAAGTACCTGTGTTCGGAGTCCTGACTCGTAAACTTATGTTATAAGGGGACGCCTGTCACTTATTCATTCATTCAATGTCATTGGTTTTTCATACTGTAACCCCTCTAGAAACAATTGCTGATCATGTTCAGGAAAACCCAACATAAACACAACAACTGTGCATGTGTACAGCGCAAACTGTGCTTTTGATGTTCCAGTTAAAAACAATTGACACAGATTGATTCAAGGAAATAAGTAAATTGAGCTAAGCAAACTTACTGCTTTTTATTGTGTCAGTGATGCAAACCCATAAAAAAAAGAATGCATGTTGAACTGCACTTTTCATGCCGTAGTCGGTAACAAGTCCTTTTGGCCCAAAGCACACTCGGCCCAATGCACACTCACCCAAACCGAAGTCTCCTCGTCCCAACCCAAGTCGACTTGTCCCAAACGGAAGTCCACTCATCCCACAACAAAAGTCCACTCATCCTAAGTACAGTACAGCCATCATGGTGCGTAATAATCCATGTGCTTCATTAATGTAAATTCTGCTAAGTGTCATAGCGTATCATCTCAGAATTGTATGCATGGACAAAATGTGGATTTTGACCCATCTACAATGGCTCTACAGTCTGTACTGTAGAACTTAGAAGTCATCTTATTTCTTACCTTGGAGTGGGGCAATGCCCTCCTGAACTCATTTCAAGGAGGGTGATGAATTGTCCTCCTTCATTTTTCAAACGGCGAAGCTTGGAAATAGCTCACTCAGCTGACCAATTAACCCTTTACTCAATGCAGACGATATCAAAATTTATTATTTTAAATATAATTCAATGAGCTTGTTCCAATGAGGGGGTCACATCATATGGTTTTGTTGAAATATTTTGAAAAATTTAATTTTTTCAACTGCTCAATTTGCAAATTACATGGGCGGATGCGGGAGATTCGTTAGGTAAAGGGTTAATAACCCTTTCCCATTCATTGACGTGGTGGGAGAATAACCCATTGAATCAGTTATGATAGGTTTAAAATTGTTGTTACTGCTATTGTCTGTTAATAGTACATTACTCTGAACTTTGTGTAATATCATTTGGCAACATTTGCTGGAGTTATCCACCAGCTCAGAAGTGAATAAGGGTTTTAGCTACATTAGTTGATAGCATTGCCAAGTTATCATCAACAAGAGAAGAACACAAATAGATCATATTTTTATACTGTACCAATGACCCAGACTTAGCTGGTGCTAACTCTAACAAAACCAGGGCCAAACACAAATTTTGCCCCCCAATCCCCAAAATTTGCATCCAAAACAAAAAGAAATCATGTCCTAAAGGACCTCCATACTACGCCTCTACTGCGCATGCGCAGTGACGCAGACGTCGCGAAATTGGCGCCAAATATCATTCTCTGTTTGGCCCTTCATCAGTCAACATCTTACTGATCTTTGTGCTTGTAAATCTCAGTTTAAAGGATGCCAGACACGTAATTTTTGGAGAAAATGTGATTCTAAGGAGGATAGAAGGAGGAGAGGAAAAAGAAGTGACAAAAAATAATCAGGGCTGTACTTAAAATTTTTTGATGAAATTATGTTAAGTTGCCTATTTTCGAGGCATGGGCCTCTTGTTGTCATTCTTGCTAATTGTTGCACTGCTTATTCAGTGTTTCCTCTCCCCTAGCCTTCTAAAGTCCCCCCTTGCAATTCTCCCATGCTTTTGGCATATTTTTGAGAAATTTCATTTCTAAAATTTCCTGGGAGAGTTGCTTGGTTACAGAATGTTTTCTGTTATTTTCCCCATAGTTACGTTTTCACCCATGGGTGTATAACGTTTGTGTTCTGCATCTTCCATCTGATGTTCTACAGATTCTCCCCTGGGAGTCTCTGTTTTGCATCAGATAGAGTGTAATTGATGACTGATTCCGGGCCAGTTTTTTCAGTGCCTGGAGTCATGTTTTCTGGTGTTTTTACACTGTTTGTTTTCATTGGCAACAGCCTTTTTTGAGGGGGGCTGTTTGCCTTTGCTGTAGTTTATCTCACTATAAGATACATTTATATTATCCGAAAGTGTCTCATTAATTATTTAATATAAATTTAAAATTTTTGACCACACTTTGCCATCGGATCCATCGGGGCTCAACGTTACTTTTCAGCAACTTGGGCTTCGCTGAAAAAATATTTTTTCAAAATTATTTTGTTTTGCAATTGTTTTTTCATTTATTAATGGATCATGTTATTATGTATCTTTGTGTCAGGGGTTTTTGCGAGTAACTAGGACTTATTGTTGTTCTTTCACAATGAAGGGACGTTGTTCAAATTGTAATAGGAAGAAATCTTCCTCTGACTTTCATGATCATTGTATTAATTGTAGTCAGTGTTCTCGCATTAATCCCTGTCCTATATGTGAACATTGGGATGAGAAACATTGGAAACGTGTGTCACGATATGTTGTTTCTGGAGAAAGAGCGATGCCGGCTCTTTCTCCGCAAGGTCACTCTACTCTCTCATTTCTATTTCAGAGGAACCAGAACAGGGTGATGTTTCCATGTTATCTTCTTCAAGTGTGCGTCCGTCGTCACAAATGAATTCAGAGCTAGCGGCAAAAGTGCTCATGGAGATTAGACAAATGTCGTCCGCTAGCTCTCCCGGTGTAGCGTCCATTCACCGAATGGTTCGGCAGCCGGGTTCGTCCGATGCGGTCCAAGAGGAAATTTTGGGTGATGCGAGCACTATAAACATAATAGATGCACACCCAGTGACGGCGGATGGTAAGCGAGAACGGAGGAAGCCTTTGAGTCCGGTTCCTAGCTCGTCCAGGTCCAGCCGGGCCGCGAGCGAGAGAGGCCCCTCTCTCGTACAACAACATCTGGGACCAGATGTTGTGGTACAAAATGTGTCTTTAGCGGAGCATACGTCCGTCGCTCGGGACGCTCCGTTGTATAAGCAGTCCGCAGAGACTGTTAAGGCTTCCTCTTCTCGTCAGCGCACACGACCGCACCTTGGCTGCGTGACCGCCGATATATTACCAGCTTCGCCGATGAAGGATTCTTCGGCGACCAGGTCACACCATCCGGCAGCCAGGGATTCGAGACCGATGGACTCTGGACGTTCGCATAGGAAAAGTATGCGGGAGCCATCTGATGCGGAGCTGCCCTCGGCGAAGCAGCGAAAGACTGTGCCTCCGCAGGTCTCGACGCCGGACATTCTTGTGCAGATAGCACAGCTTATCGCAGCATCCCAGCAGCCGACAGAAACGGTGTCGGATCGAGAATTATCCGACGGCGCTGGGTCGGTACACTCCGCCGAAGCATCGGGGGCGGACGACCGGGAACATCATGAGGTCCGACCGGATGGTGAAAGGGATACGGATGACTTGGAGCTATCCCTTTCGGAACAACATAAAGCTGCCGTGGACTTCATCCGGCACTTTCTCCCTCAAGTTGTTCCGTCGGGCCAGACTGCTGCGCTTCCGGACAAGAGAATTATAGCGTCATTGGACTCTGAATTTTTTGAGCGGTTCAGGGACATCGCTCCCGAGTTTCCGTCGCAGTCCAATAATGTTGCAAGAACATTTGAATTATTGAACGACGCTATATTTAAACTTGCTTCCAGGACGGGGAAAGCAGGTTTCTTGTTCGCTAATACTCTCAACCTGCCTTTCATTAATGCAAGGAATAAATTCGATACGGCAGGACAGGGTATACCGAGAGTTCCTCTGCGTATGGACGACGAGGCGGAAGACTTAGAGCTATCATTACCGTCGTCAGCTTCTATTCCAACCGCGGTGTTGGAAACAGCTATTGCGTCTAACAGAGCCAATTTAGATGCCTTATCTTACGCAGATCACCTTACTAAGGCGTTATCACTGCGCCTTCAGGGGAAAGAGTTTCAGGATATACAATCCTCTTTAAGACTTCTTTCAAGGGCAGTAGCTTATTCCACGTGTAACTCCGCCCTTTCAGTGGCAAATCTGGAGTTGGTTAGACGTGACGCAGCCCTAGCTACATCCACACTAGTGGATTCTAAGGTGAAGAACTCTCTTAGAGTCGCTTCGGTCTCAGGAGAACTTCTCTTTGACGGCAAGCTTTCCGCTATTTATGATAAAATTAAAAAGAAAGCTAATGATTCTCTCAGATCTGCTCCTAAGAAGTCGGATACAGCAGACACGAATAAGACAGGCACTTCTGGGTCTAATGCGCCCAAGAGAGGTTCCGATAGAGGTTCCGGTGCGTCCTCTTGGTCTTATTCGAGAGACCGTCAGGATAGCGACTCTCGTTCGGGACGTCCTTCAGGCCGGGACAATCGGTTGGACGCCTCGAGGTCGACGAGGCGAGGTGCGGGTCGTGGAAGACGTGGTTTCTCCTACCGCAGGCCTCGCAGGTCCAGGAGGTGATGGCTTAAACCTCTATCGCGTTCTGGTTGGCGGAAGGTTGTCGAGCTTTTCACAAGAGTGGGCGTCGATTACGGACGACCCTTGGGTGAGAGGAGTGACTTCGGAAGGTCTAAAGATATCCTTCAAACGAAAGCCTCCATTAACTCGAAGTCCAAAGTGGACTCATCTTCCGTCAAATCCACAGAAAAGAGACGCTCTGTTATCTGAGGTGCAGTCTCTTTTAATGAAGAACGTGGTAGAGGTCGTAGAAAACCAGGAATCTCCGGGATTCTACAGCCATCTGTTTCTGGTTCCGAAGCCAGACGGCTCGTTCCGTCCAGTCATAGATTTGAGCTGGATAAACAAGCTGATCGTCGCTCCGAAGTTTTATATGGAGACGATTCGATCGGTCAGAGCGAGTATTCGGGTGAACGATTATGCAACGAGCATAGATCTCAAAGATGCGTACTTTCACGTCATGGTACATCCGACATTCCGAAAGTATCTACGCTTCGCAGTCCTAGGAGTGGTGTATCAATTCCGGGCGATGTGCTTCGGATTGAATCTAGCACCCTGGGCTTTCACTCGGGTAATGAACTCGGTAATGATCTACTTCCGAGCTCATTCGTCTGCGGTAACGTCGGCCTTCCTGGACGACATTCTTCAGAGGTACGGCAACGAGTTAACGCTTCAGAACGATGTTCAGAATCTTCTTCTATTGCTCCGACGTCTCGGTTTTATAGTAAACGAGGAGAAGTCGGAACTGGTGCCGTCCAAGTCATTCACTCATCCGGGAATGAGCTTCGAGACGCACAACAATCTCGTTCGTCTGCCGTTAACCAGAGCGAAATTAGTCAGTTGTTACGCTCGCTATTGTCTGCACGCAGACAAAGTCACGGCGAGAGTATTTATGAGACTGATAGGTCTGTGCGGAGCCGCCGCGGATCTCATTCCGATGGGGCGGTTACGCACACGTCCTCTTCAAATTTTCCTGACTCAGAATTGGAGTGTGAAAATTCATTCGCTGGATGTAGACGTTCTCTTGTCAGATCAAGTGAAACAAGAGATTCAGACTTGGGCAAACATTCAGTGGTTAACTCAAGGAGTTCCGCTGCAGTTGCCGGATCCGAGTTTTACCGTTATGACGGATGCCAGTCAAACAGGTTGGGGTGCATCATTAATCCCAACGGATTCGAGATGCCAGGGTCTTTGGGATCCGCAATTCCTGTGCAAGCACATAAACATCAAGGAAATGATGTCAATTTGGCTTGCGTTACGTCACTGGATGGACATTATTCACGATGCTCATGTCCAAATCCTATCCGACAATACGACAGTAGTGGCGTTTATACGGAATCAGGGAGGCACTCATTCAGTTCCGTTGTTCAATCTAACGGAAAGAATCCTTCTGTTTGCGTTAGAACATCACGTTCTTCTTTCGGTCCGTCACATACTGGGTCGTCTGAATATGCTAGCAGACTCCCTTTCACGAAAGGGTCGCTTGTTGCCGTCGGAGTGGACTCTCAACAAACAAGTATTCAATCAGATTTGCTACCAATGGGAACGGCCAATGATAGACTTATTTGCGACACATCTCGACAATCAGTTGCAGATGTATGTGTCTCCATGTCCGGATCCAAGAGCATTTGCAGTAGACGCTCTGTCGATCCCTTGGGACGGAATGATAGGATATGCGTATCCTCCAGCGCCGTTAATTCAACAAGTATTGCTAAAGATAAAACAATCTCAATGCAAGATTCTGTTGGTAGCATCTCTGTCGCCACAGAGACCGTGGATAAATCTACTCAGGTGTCTGTTGTGGGACCTACCGCGGAAGCTTCCTCCACGGGAGGATCTTCTTTCGCAGGGGAAATCGCGCCAACTCCATCACAACCCGCAAGGTCTCAACCTTCACGTTTTTCCGTTGTGCGGTCCTTCTTGCATGGCAAGCACTTTACAGGACGAGCAGTGGACGCGATTTCTAACTGTAGGAGGACCTCCTCTTCGCTAAACTATGCGGCTAAGTGGAAGGTTTTTCGTCGTTGGTGTAGGGATCGTTCTGTAGATATATTCGATCCCTCTATACCAGACATTGCAAACTTTCTAGTATACTTGTTTGACGAAATCAAACTGCAGCCTGTTACTATAAAGGGTTATAGATCTATGTTATCTGATACCTATGCAGATCATGATAGTTTACAAATTGGATCTAATGTCTCTTTATCGAAGTTGATTAGAAACGTTTCGATAAATAGACCCAGAACTCTTAGATTAATTCCTAAGTGGAATTTAGCTTGGGTTCTCCTTAAATTGAAGGAAAAGCCATTTGATACAATTGTATAGCAGTGGGTTTGAACCCACGCCTGGAGAGTCTACTTCGGTGCCAGCCACTTAGCGAAACTATACTGAACCACGCATACCACTCAGCCACCGACAGACCCCAAAAAGAGAATGCAAGTTAACCAAGGACTTATGAGACCAGCAGAGAACACATGGAATACTCAATTTTTCAATTTCTACGTCTGTTTGAAAAACGGTTGTATTACCGTACTGACCTGTGTCCAAGTCTATACTCGTGTATAAGCCCCCCCCCCCCCCCTCCTCCCCCATGTATGTTGTCAGATTTAGAAATCAAGGTGACCTACCCGAGTCAAAGCCCACCCCCAAGTTTTCAGTTTGGCAAAGACAGAGGCGGTGAAATGAAAATAGGTGAGTTATCGCAGCATTGCACTTAACAAAATCAGGAACTGGATTTTGTTTGGTGTTTCGAAGTATAATGTATTTTGTTTTTTTTACCTTCCATTTTATTAATTGGGCATATTTTTTTACGAGGTAAGTGCTTCTTCTTTAATAAAAAATAAAATATATCATTCAACATCGTGTCTTGTTTATTTTTTATCAACCTCTTTTCTGAAACTCCAATTGCGCAGGCTCATGTCAATAATTGTCAGAAACTCGCTCACAATGAAAAATGTACTCCCAGTTTTTTTTAAAAAAATGACCTGGCAGAAACAGTAATTTTCTAATGTTTTTTCTTATAGCTGTTCAATTTAGCTTGTGTGGCAGTTCTTTGATATTACCTTCCAGACAATGTAACCATCCACGCCGCCGATACAACAAATCCCTGTGTAAACACACCAGTGTGATGACCAACTCATTGACAGATTGGCATATGTTGTTATTAATATTCCAATGAGCCATGTGTTCTGTTGTTACGTTTGGAACAACAGTCAAAACGTCCCTTTAGTTCGCCGACCAAATTGTATGGCTTTTTCTGTCCAAAATATATACAAGGGGGGATTAAAATAACTTAATTCATAAACTCAATCACGATGGAAGGTAGTAAAGCAACCACTAGCAGTTCTGGCATCTGCACACATTACACAATTGAAACTGAAGTGTTGAAATCCATGCAATAAATATAAAATCAGCAATTTCTCTTTCCTGTGTTCAATTTTGGTACGGGTCGCTTGTTGCCGTCGGAGTGGACTCTCAACAAACAAGTATTCAATCAGATTTGCTACCAATGGGAACGGCCAATGATAGACTTATTTGCGACACATCTCGACAATCAGTTGCAGACGTATGTGTCTCCGTGTCCGGATCCAAGAGCATTTGCAGTAGACGCTCTGTCGATCCCTTGGGACGGAATGATAGGATATGCGTATCCTCCAGCGCCGTTAATTCAACAAGTATTGCTAAAGATAAAACAATCTCAATGCAAGATTCTGTTGGTAGCATCTCTGTCGCCACAGAGACCGTGGATAAATCTACTCAGGTGTCTGTTGTGGGACCTACCGCGGAAGCTTCCTCCACGGGAGGATCTTCTTTCGCAGGGGAAATCGCGCCAACTCCATCACAACCCGCAAGGTCTCAACCTTCACGTTTTTCCGTTGTGCGGTCCTTCTTGCATGGCAAGCACTTTACAGGACGAGCAGTGGACGCGATTTCTAACTGTAGGAGGACCTCCTCTTCGCTAAACTATGCGGCTAAGTGGAAGGTTTTTCGTCGTTGGTGTAGGGATCATTCTGTAGATATATTCGATCCCTCTATACCAGACATTGCAAACTTTCTAGTATACTTGTTTGACGAAATCAAACTGGAACCTGTTACTATAAAGGGTTATAGATCTATGTTATCTGATACCTATGCACATCATGATAGTTTACAAATTGGATCTAATGTCTCTTTATCGAAGTTGGTTAGAAACGTTTCGATAAATAGACCCAGAACTCTTAGATTAATTCCTAAGTGGAATTTAGCTTGGGTTCTCCTTAAATTGAAGGAAAAGCCATTTGAACCTCTTGGGACAGTAGATTTCAAATTCTTATCTTATAAGACAGCTTTTCTCTTAGCTTTCTCTTCTGCTAGAAGAGTCAGTGAGCTTCATGCACTATCGGTGGATGATTCTCATTATCGTAGTGTTGGGAACACTATCACCTTCACTACTATTGTGGGTTTTTTAGCTAAGAATCAGGCTCCTAATAAATATCCGGAACCTATTGTTATTAAGGCTCTTCCGTCTTCAGATGGGCGTAGGCCTTTACTCTGTCCTGTTAGAGCGTTACGTATCTATAAACAGAGATCTCAGTTTATCAGAAAGGGACGGAAACGTTTCTTTCTGTCTTTGATGCCTAATAGAAAGGACATTTCAGTCCATTCTATTGCTAGATGGATTCAGTTAACTATCCGTACTGCTTATGAAGATTTATCTTCTTCTCAGCAGTCTGTGCTTAAGATTTCTGCTCATGAAGTAAGAGCTCTTTCAACTTCCTGGGCTTATGCTAATAGTGTTGCTATTACAGATTTAATGAAGGCTGCTTATTGGTCTCAGCCATCCACATTTACGAATTTTTATCTCAGAAATATTGAGTCCATTTCTGGAGACCTGCATTGTTTAGGTCCGTTATCTGTTGCTCAGAATGTCGTCCACTAAACAGTTGCAACTATAGTTATGCAGGCTTTCTGTTCCGGCAGTGACTCCGTCCGGCTGCCCTCTTCGCTCTGGGCTATTTGACCAAGGGGAAGGGGGGGGGGGGGCGGGTGTTCCCTTAGGTCACCTGCTTTATAGTGAAAAGCAAGGGAATGCCTCCTCCAAGTCAGTATTTCTGAGTTGCTTCCGGGATGGTTTTAAAGTGTAATATTAATGTTTAAATTCATTCATGTCTTATTTTTAAAGTGTATCTCGGTGTGAAGCATTTGTATATGTCAAGTGTCAAACGGGCTTTAATATACAATACTCGGACACTTTTAAATGACTATAAAGAGTCTCAATTCTCTGGACTACTTTATTTATTGGCTTGCTTTAAAAATAATTAGTATAAGGGTTATACTGGATGTTAATAGAGAACATGAATGTTATTGTGCTCAATTATTAAGGGTAGTGTATCTTTCTAATTTAATATTAAATAAGAAAGATACATGTAAAGCCTAATACTCCTTTTCTCCTTAAGGGGTTACCTCTTTACTATATAGTTGAGCTTATTGGATTTTCCTCTTTGTCCTAGGCCCTCCAGCCTGTTTACTATTCAGCTAAGTCTGGGTCATTGGTACAGTATAAAAATGTTAAAAAATTTATAGTAATTTATATATTTTTTATACTTACCAATGACCCAGACGGGGATGGCCCTCCCTGGAGTTGGGAACTCTTGCCTCCCCGCTGAGTACATAGCGCTGACCAGGCACTGCCAGTAAGAATGATATTTGGCGCCAATTTCGGGACGTCTGCGTCACTGCGCATGCGCAGTAGAGGCGTAGTATGGAGGTCCTTTAGGACATGATTTCTTTTTGTTTTGGATGCAAATTTTGGGGATTGGGGGGCAAAATTTGTGTTTGGCCCTGGTTTTGTTAGAGTTAGCACCAGCTAAGTCTGGGTCATTGGTAAGTATAAAAAATATATAAATTACTATAAATTTTTTAACTTTCAATGTTAATTTTAATCAAATTGATAAATAGTGAGTATTTTCAGGCTTAATTCAGCAAAACATCAGAGCGAACAGTATCGATTTAATAGTAACAAAAATGCTATTAATTTTTCAATTTATACTTTACAAAAACCAATTTAGTATAGTATTTTGCTATACACTTTTAAAAAAGTATTTTGTGCCCTGCACGGTTTTCAGAACCAAATACCGGTATCAGTGATCAAACAAATACCACGGTACATCGCAAAACTGTTCAGATATCTGAACATACGTACTATAATCAGGACTTGAGCCATAACAGTCGGAACGAATCAGCATGCCTTGATGATGCAGTTCGCATCATCCTTTACCCAACACAGACGATATCAAAATTGATTATTCTAAATATTAATTTATCAAAGTTTTCAAAAAAAATGGACAAAACAATATCATGTGACCCCCTCCTCATTGGAACGAGCTTGGTGAGCTCATGCCAATGAGGGGCCACATGATACGGTTTTGTTGAATTATTTTTTTAAATAATTTTTTTTTTCAACTGCTCAATTTGAAAAATACACTGATGTGGTCGATTCGTTTGGTAAAGGGATAACATTATTCATTCAGCTCTACACTTAAATAAACTCAAGATATCTTGAAAATTAAATTGTGGGTAAACAAATGATGATAAACCAATATTTTTGTACTTACATCGGTATTCAATTGATACTTATTTGAATACCAGTATATATTGGTTTATTGATATATCGTGCAGTCCAAAAACCTATTAGTTAAAATGTTTAACTGGTACATCCAAGACAGGGCTGAGTGGCCCAGGGCCTCAATGCTTAAGAGACAAACAAAAGGTGTGTTCTGCACTGTACTTGAAATTTATATGAAAATCAGATTTGATTTTCACAATTGAATCTTGCAAGGAAAACAATGAGAATCAACTTTTGATTTTCACAGAAAGGTAATTGGATTCCTGTTACAGTTGGGCAAGGCACTTTATCCTGGTTGCCTACATGGGGGCACAATTTCACCATGTACGAAGGCGTACTGCACGTCGATGGTGCACATGTCTTCAACAGCTGTAAACATGCTTGAGCGGAGCTTGAACAGAGTTAGTATGCTGAGGAGCTGACAGTTGCTCGGTGGTTCTCTCCGGGTACTCCTGCTTCCTCCACCCGTAAAACTGTCACAGTCATGATTAGTCGTTGTACATAAGTATGTGACCTTTAGCACCAATACAATAAATAAATTGACTTGGCAGTGGTATCTTGTGAAGTCTTGACTGCCTATATAGGCAGCCAAGACTTCACTAGAAACCACAGCCAAGGTTCCATGCCACAAGTTCTATCAGCAAGACCTTCAAAAGTATGTGTTTTCTACATGTTCCTGTGCGATAAGAAATTCATCAGAATTGGAACTAGGCCTTGTCCTTCAATTTTGAAAAAACCCAGGTGCAAACTAAACCGAGTGCCACACCTGGTATTTCTGCAAGCATTTTTCCTGGGTTGCACTATTGTGAATTTTAATGGCCAGTGTACAAGTGACACCTTTTCCCTAAAAATAATTAACCCCAATTTTGTGCCCAAACTAAGTGTGCATGTCATACATTGGTAGGAAGGATTATCCAATTTGGAGAGTTTGGGAGGGTCAGAAAAATCATCAATTTCCTTTGAAATTGACTTTGCAAACCGTTGACACTGCAGTTTTATTTTGGCAATTATCAATCAGGTAAAATTTATTTACTCATCAACTCATATTCATAAAAGCCAATATTTTTAATAAAGCACTTTCCATGTACACATGCACAGTGTTATTTTATTTTGACTTAAAATCACAAAAAGGTGAACAGCTCAAACACAAGGAAAAGTGTGAATATTAATTAATACAGCTGTTACGGGGTGTGGGCAAATTGTACCCTGTGATTTTTTGTTCTCCATTGTTTGGTTCCTCTTTTCATATTTTGCAGTTTTAATGTTAATAGATAACCCAGTGGTATGTTTGCATTAGTTTATAATGCTCACTTAAGTGGTTATTATTAATAGCTGAATGGATTATTATTGTGCAGGCTTCTCTTTCTCTTTGTTTCTGATACTGCACTGTGTGTGCGCACATACCACAGCAAAGCCTATGCTTTGACCGAAACCGGCATGAAATTTTGGAAGTTTTTCAGAACCAGCTTTGATGAGATTTCATAGCCCCCATATTCTAATCTGTTACCTCTGGTTTTAAGAAAAACCAAAAACCAAAAACCCTCTCAACTTTTCATGACAGTTTCAGTTCCAGCACAAACCTGATGGTATGCTTCAATTATAACCAAGCCTGGAAATAAGAATTTGTCATTTGCAGAGTGAGTTCCACCGAGGGTGAATTTGCTGATGTTATCCCATAGAGTGGGCTGGAATCCCCCAATTTATCCTCTGAATACCTCTTTATGTTTAGGTCTCAGGCCTTAATTCAGATTGAGGTTCACAGAGGGTAAATTTAGTGATGGAGCATCACTAAATTCACAAACTCGGGACCTCCATTCTGCAGATGACAGACAGCTTATTTCCAGACTTGAGTATAACACAGATCTTATAGTGTTAGAGGGTTAATATGTATATATTATGGTTTTTTGTGAATTCATTATTAATTGCTTTGAAAATAATGTCTGTAAAAGAATATTTGAAGTAATGAAAAAATGATTTCGTTTTGAAAACGCTGGTTGTCTTTTTGGAAACGGTACCAAAACTGCCAGGGATGTCCTTACCTTTGTCTCAATTTTCCATTGAACAGTTCATTAATATTCATAAGTTCAAAGTTCATACTGACAGTGTTAATGGAAACATTGAACAACCTTGCTCCAGGTTTGAACGTTTATTGGTTTCTTGGATGGATAGAATAAAAGAAACAAACACTCATTATAATTTCTTATCATATATTTTCATCACTTAATTCTACATACTGCATCTCATAGAAATCAGGAAGAATGTCTCTTTTCTCAAAATTCCTGTGTACTATAGCATCAAGAAAGGTTGATGGCTTTATTTACAATTGTATAGCAGTGGGTTTGAACCCACGCCTGGAGAGTCTACTTCGGTGCCAGCCACTTAGCGAAACTATACTGAACCACGCATACCACTCAGCCACCGACAGACCCCAAAAAGAGAATGCAAGTTAACCAAGGACTTATGAGACCAGCAGAGAACACATGGAATACTCAATTTTTCAATTTCTACGTCTGTTTGAAAAACGGTTGTATTACCGTACTGACCTGTGTCCAAGTCTATACTCGTGTATAAGCCCCCCCCCCCCCCCCCCTTCCTCCCCCATGTATGTTGTCAGATTTAGAAATCAAGGTGACCTACCCGAGTCAAAGCCCACCCCCAAGTTTTCAGTTTGGCAAAGACAGAGGCGGTGAAATGAAAATAGGTGAGTTATCGCAGCATTGCACTTAACAAAATCAGGAACTGGATTTTGTTTGGTGTTTCGAAGTATAATGTATTTTGTTTTTTTTACCTTCCATTTTATTAATTGGGCATATTTTTTTACGAGGTAAGTGCTTCTTCTTTAATAAAAAATAAAATATATCATTCAACATCGTGTCTTGTTTATTTTTTATCAACCTCTTTTCTGAAACTCCAATTGCGCAGGCTCATGTCAATAATTGTCAGAAACTCGCTCACAATGAAAAATGTACTCCCAGTTTTTTTTAAAAAAATGACCTGGCAGATACAGTAATTTTCTAATGTTTTTTCTTATAGCTGTTCAATTTAGCTTGTGTGGCAGTTCTTTGATATTACCTTCCAGACAATGTAACCATCCACGCCGCCGATACAACAAATCCCTGTGTAAACACACCAGTGTGATGACCAACTCATTGACAGATTGGCATATGTTGTTATTAATATTCCAATGAGCCATGTGTTCTGTTGTTACGTTTGGAACAACAGTCAAAACGTCCCTTTAGTTCGCCGACCAAATTGTATGGCTTTTTCTGTCCAAAATATATACAAGGGGGGATTAAAATAACTTAATTCATAAACTCAATCACAATGGAAGGTAGTAAAGCAACCACTAGCAGTTCTGGCATCTGCACACATTACACAATTGAAACTGAAGTGTTGAAATCCATGCAATAAATATAAAATCAGCAATTTCTCTTTCCTGTGTTCAATTTTGGTACAAAACAGAAAAGAAAAGTTACGGGTTTAATATCTGTCGCATCGTTTGCAATACTCACATCACATGTTTTTTTCAATTTCAGTACAAAACAGGACGTAGAAAAAAATTGAACTTGTATGTTCAGTAAATGTTCCTGTGATTAGGACGAGGTGAAAGACATTGAAAAAATAGGGGACGTTAATTTTACGTCATTTGTTGTTTGCATTTGATTGTTATATATATTGTGTTTATATTTTGTTGCAATGTTCTTTCAAAAAATAAAAAAAAATATATATAGGAGGCAGTCTTCATTTATTTATTCATTTATATTCCACCAAAGTAAACAACCAGATATTTCCCACGGATGGTTTGGGATTTGACACACTTACCAGTGCATCCGGTTCTGAATTGAAGCACGCTGTACAAACAAAAACAATTGAAAACAACAAAAAGTTTTATTCATTAAAATGATGATCTGAAAGTGAAACGTATGTATAAGATAATCATGTGATTTTCTTTTATTTTATTTGAGAGAAAATATATACTTCCTAAAAGGGGTTCTGCAGAAACTAAATGTACCGAAAGTTGAATTACTGTTATTTACCAGTAATCTCCCGTCCCAATGCATTCTGACCTGACTTACAGGCTCTGACCCTCATGCTAAAGCCCACCCACCAGTTTTTACTTTTTCTACTGCAAGCACCCCCTGGACTTTGGCTCGTGTCAGTATGGTATGCTATCAGTCTGTCCGTCCGTCCGTCTGTCTGTCTCTGTCCGTCCATTAACATTTTTGATTTCCGACCGATAACTCCAGTTTGGTTCATTTGATCTCAACCAAAGTTGTTATGTGTAATAACCAGCTAGTAATACAGACCAAGATCGAATATCTGTTCCGTGCAATTATTTTTACATGAGTTATGGCCCTTTTTCAACTTAAGTTAACATTTTTTGTTTCCGACCGATAACTACAATTTGAATTATTTGAGCTCATCCAAAGTTGTTATGTTTATTACCCAGCTAGTGATACATGCTGAGTTTGAATATGGGTTCCAATTATTTTTACGTGAGTTATGGCCATTTTTTTACTTAGAATTTGACAGTCTGACAACATTTTAGGTTTCCATCCGATAACTCCTGTTGTGATCATTTGATCTCAACCAAAGTTGGTATGGGTATTTTGCATCTAATAATACAGACCAGGTTTGAATATGGGTTTCATCCATCCACTCTTCTTTTTACATGATTTATGACACTTTTTTACGCTTGCAATTTTATCAGTATTGTTAACATTTTCATTTTGATCAGTAATTAGGGATATATCAGATATTCTTTATAAGATAAAAAAAAATTATTTTCGATAGTTTAATTCAAAATGGTTAACAGGCGTATTTTGCCACACCTGGCAGTGCTCTTACATATAATTGCATTGCTTAATTCTACATACTGCACCTCATGGAAATCAGCAAGAACGTCTCTCTTTCAAATTTCCCGTGTACCATAGAATCAAGAAAGGATGCTGGCTTTATTTACAATGGCATAACAGGAGTTTTAACCCAGGCCAGGAGAGTTTTCTTCCCCTGCTATGTCATTGTAAATAAAGCAGTAATTTTATTTTTGTCATTATTTCTTTACCAGCATTAGTTAATGTTCTTGGTTTGTTTTATGTTTTAGACCTCATAATCTACAGAATAGCATGGGTGCTGGTGTATTTCGTCCATACAGCCGCCTAAATGATCATGTGGGATGGCCTGAGAAACAGATTTTTAACTTTTTTTTAGGCCTTACTCAAGATAATTTGCAAATGTCCTCTGCCACTGAGTTTGGTAAAGAGTTCAGGCATTTTGAGATTAGATTATGCTGCTGTCATCTACAAACTGTGCAAAATCAAATATTTTTATACTGTACCATGACCCAGACATAACTGGTGCTAACTCTTAAAATACTAGGGCCAAACACAAATTTTGCCCCCCAATCCCCAAAATTTGCATCTAAATCCAAAGAAATCATGTCCTGAAGGTCCTCCATACTTTGCCCTTACTGCGCATGCGCAGTGTCAAGGACGTTCCGAAATTGGCACCAATTATCATTCTCTGTTTGGCCCTTCATCAGTTAACATCTCACTGATCTTTGTGCTTGTAAATCTCAGTTTAAATGATGCCAGACACATAAATATTGGAGAAATGGTGATTCTATGGAGGATAGAAAAGGAGGAGAGGAAAAAGGAGTGACAGAAAATATTCAGGGCTGTAACTTAAAATTTTCTATGTGAAATTATGTTAAGTTGCCTATTTTCGAGGCAAGGGCCTATTGTTGTCATTCTTGCTAGGAAGTTGCACTGCTTATTCAGTGTTTCCTCTCCCCTTATCCTGTAAGTACCCCCCTGGCTATTCTCCCATGCTTTTGGCATATTTTTGAGTAAGATTACTAATAAAATTTCTTGGGAGAATTAGCTTGGTAACAGAATGATTTCTGTTATTTTCCCCATGTTTACGTTTTCACCCATGGGTGTTTAGACGTTGTGTTCTGCATCTACCATCTGATGTTCTGCAGATTCTTCCCTGGAAGTCTCTGTTTTGCATCAGATAGCGTTTATTTTGATAACTGATTTCGGGCCAGGATTGTCAGTGCCTGGAGTCATGTTTTCTGGTGTTTATACACTTTTTGTTTACATTGGCAACAGTCTCTTTTGAGGGGGGCTTTTTGCCTTTGGAGTAGTTTACTCATTATAAGATACATTATTATTTTCCGTAAGTGTTGCATTAATTATTTAAAATAATTTTAAATTTTTTGACCACACTTAGCCTTGGGATCCATTGGGGCTCAACGTTACTTTTCAGAAACTTGGGCTTCGCTGAAAAAATGTTTTTCAAAAATTCTTTTTGATTGCTATTGTTTTTTCAATATTAATGGATCATGTTATTATGTATCTTTGCTTTTAGGGGTTTGTGCGAGTACTAGGACTTGTTGTTGTCTTTTCACAATGAAAAGATATTGTTCAAATTGTAATAGGAAGAAATCTTCCTCTGACTTTCATAATCAGTGTATTAATTGTAGTCAGTGTACTCGCACTAACTCCTGTTCAATATGTAATTTTTGGGATGATAAACATTGGAAACGTGTGTCACGATATATTGTTAGCGGGGAAAGGACCATGCCGGCCCTTTCTCCACAGGGTCACTCTAGTCTATCAGTTTCTATTTCAGAGGAACAAGAACAGGGTGATGTTTCCATGTTATCCTCCAAAAGTGCGCTTCCGTCGTCACAATTGAATGCAGAGCTAGCGGCAAAAGTGTTCATGGAGATACGACAGTTGCCTAAGAGGTCCCTAGTAGGATCGACGGCGCTGTCGTCCGCTAGCTCGCCCGGTGTAGCGTCCATTCACCGAGTGGTTCGGCAGCCGGGTTCGTCCGTTGCGGTCCAGGAAGGAGTTTTGGGTGATGCGAGCACTATAAACATACAAGGTGCACACCCAGTGACGGCGGATATAAGGAGAGATCGGAGGAAGCCTTCTCGGTTCCTAGCTCGTCCAGGTCCAGCCGGGCCGCGAGCGAGTGAGGCCCCTCTCTCGTACAACAACATCTGGGACCAGATGTTGTGGTACAAAATGTGTCGCAAGCGGAGCACACGTCCGTCGCTCGGGACGCTCCATTGTATAGGCAGTCCGCTGAGACTGCTCAGGCTTCCTCATCCTCTCAGCAGCACACCCGACCGCACCTTGGCTACGTGACCGCGGATATTCTACCAGCTTCGCCGATCAGGGATTCATCGGCGACCAGGTCACGCCATCCGGTAGCCAGGGACACGAGGCCGATAGACTCCGGACATTCGCATCGGAAGAGTATGCGGGAGTCAGTTGATGCGGAGCTTCCCGCGGCTAAGCAGCGAAAGACCGCTACTCCGCAGGCCTCGATGATGGACGTGCTAGCTCAGATAGCACAGATTATCGCAGCATCCCAGCAACCGACAGAATCGGTGTTGGATCGGGAATTATCCGACGGCGCTGGGTCGGTACGCTCCACCGAAGCATTGGGTGCGGACGACCGGGAGCATCGTGAGGTCCGACCAGATGGCGAAAGGGATACGGATGACTTGTAGCTATCCCTTTCGGAACAACATAAAGCTGCTGTGGACTTCATCTGGCACTTCCTTCCTCAAGTTGTTCCGTCGGGCCAGACTGCTGCGGTACCAGATAAGAGACTGATAGCGTCATTGGACACTGATTTCTTCGAGCGGTTCAGAGACATCGTCCCTGAGTTTCCGTCTCAGTCCAATAATGTCACAAGAACATTTGAATTATTGAACGACGCTATATTCAAGCTTGCTTCCAAAACAGGCAAAGCTGGTTTCTTGTCCGCCAGTGCTCTTAACCTGCCTTTCATTAATTCAAGGAATAAATTTGATACGGCAGGACAGGGTGTTCCGAGAGTTCCTCTGCGTCTTGACGACGAGGCGGAAGACTTAGAATT
The DNA here is from genome assembly GCA_031216915.1 of Pictodentalium vernedei. Classification (NCBI taxonomy): domain Eukaryota; kingdom Metazoa; phylum Mollusca; class Scaphopoda; order Dentaliida; family Dentaliidae; genus Pictodentalium; species Pictodentalium vernedei. The sequence goes on along the minus strand of CM062294.1, from coordinate 116,840,234 downwards.
GTCATTACCGTCGTCAACGTCCATTCCAACTGCAGTGTTGGATACGACAATTACGTCTAACAGGGCCAGTTTAGACGCTTTATCTTACGCAGACCACCTTACTAAGGCGTTATTACTACGTCTACAAGGGAAAGAATTCCAGGATATTCAATCCTCTTTAAGACTTCTTTCAAGGGCAGTGGCTTATTCCACGTATAACTCCGCCCTTTCAGTGGCAAACCTGGAGTTGGTTAGACATGACGCAGCCCTAGCTACATCCACACGAGTGGATAGTAAGGTGAAGAATTCTCTCAGAGTCGCTTCGGTCTCCAGAGAGCTTCTCTTCGACGGCAAGCTTTCTGCAATCTACAAGAAAATTACTAAGAAAGCTTCGGATTCTCTGCTGTTTAAATCCGCTTCCAAAAAGTCGGATATGGCAGAAAAGAGTAAGACAGGCACTTCTGGGACTAATGCGCCCAAGAGAGGTTCCTATAGAGGTTCCAGTGCGTCCTCTTGGTCTTATGTCATGGTACATCCGACATTCAGAAAGTATCTACGCTTCGCAGTCCTGGGAGTAGTGTATCAATTCCGAGCGATGTGCTTCGGATTGAACCTAACACCCTGGGCTTTCACTCGGGTAATGAACTCGGTAATGATATATTTCCGAGCTCATTCGTCTGCGTAACGTCGGCCTACCTGGACGACATTCTTCAGAGGTACGGCAACGAGTTAACGCTTCAGAACGATGTGCAGAATCTGCTTCTATTGCTCCGACGTCTCGGTTTTATTATAAACGAGGAGAAGTCGGATCTGGTGCCGTCCAAGTCATTCACTCATCTGGGAATGAGCTTCGAGACGCACAACAATCTCGTTCATCTGCCGTTAACCATAGTGAAATTAGTCAGTTGTTACGCTCGCTATTGTCTTCATGCAGACAAAGTCACAGCGAGGGAGTTCATGAGACTGATAGGTCTGTGCGGAGCCGCTGCGGATCTCATTCCGATGGGGCGGTTACGCACTCGTCTGCTCCAAATTTTCTTGACTCAGAATTGGAGTGTGAAGATTCATTCGCTCAACATAGACGTTCTCTTGTCAGAACAAGTGAAACAAGAGATTCAGACTTGGGCAAACATTCAGTGGTTGACTCAGGGAGTTCCGCTGCAGTTGCCGGATCCGAGTTTTACGATCATGACGGATGCCAGTCAAACAGATTGGGGTGCATCATTGATCCCAACGGATTCGAGGTGCCAGGGTCTTTGGGATCCACAGTTCCTAAGCAAGCACATAAACATCAAGGAAATGATGTCAATTTGGCTTGCGTTACGTCAGTGGATGGACATTATTCAGAAAGCTCATGTCCAAATTCTGTCAGACAATACGACAGTAGTGGCGTATATCAGGAACCAAGGAGGCACTCATTCCGTTCCGTTATTCAATTTAACGGAAAGAATCCTTCTGTTTGCTCTAGAACATCAAGTTCTACTTTCGGTCCGTCATATACCGGGTCGTCTGAATGTACTAGCAGACTCCCTTTCACAGAAGGGTCGCTTGTTGCCGTCGGAGTGGACTCTCAACAAACAAGTATTCAATCAGATTTGCTACCAATGGGAACGGCCAATGATAGACTTATTTGCGACACATCTCAACAATCAGTTGCAGACGTATGTGTCTCCATGTCCGGATCCAAGAGCATTTGCAGTAGACGCTCTATCGATCTCATGGGACGGAATGATAGGATATGCATATCCTCCAGCGCCATTAATGCAGCAGGTATTGCTAAAGATAAAGCAATCTCAATGCAAGATTCTATTGGTAGCATCTCTGTCTCCACAGAGACCGTGGATAAATCTACTCAGGTGTCTGCTGTGGCACTTACCGCGAAAGCTTCCTCCACGAGAGGATCTTCTTTCGCAGGGGAAACCGCGTCAACTGCATCACAACCCGCAAGGTCTCAACCTTCACGTTTTTCCGTTGTGCGGTCCTTCTTGCACGGCAAGCATTTTACAGGACGAGCAGTGGACGCGATTTCTAACTGTAGGAGGACCTCCTCTTCGCTAAACTATGCGGCTAAGTGGAAGGTTTTTCGTCGGTGGTGTAGGGATCATTCTGTGGATATTTTTGATCCCTCCATACCAGACATCGCAAACTTTCTAGTATAGTTGTTTCACGAAATCAAACTGCAGCCTGTTACTATTAAGGGTTATAGGTCTATGTTATCGGATACCTATGCCCACCACGATAGTTTACAAATTGGATCTAATGTCTCTTTATCTAAGTTAGTTAGAAACTTTTCGATAAATAGACCCAGAACTCTTGGATTAATTCCTAAGTGGAATTTAGCTTGGGTTCTTCTTAAACTGAAGGAAAAGCCATTTGAGCCTCTTGGGACAGTAGATTTCAAATTCTTGTCTTATAAGACAGCTTTTCTCTTAGCTTTCTCTTCTGCTAGAAGAGTCAGTGAGCTTCATGCACTATCGGTGGACGATTCTCACTATCGTAGTGTCGGGAACACTATCACCTTCACTACTAATGTTGGTTTTTTAGCTAAGAATCAGGCTCCTAATAAATATCCGGAACCTATTGTTATTAAGGCTCTGCCGTCTTCAGACGGGTGTAGGCCTTTACTCTGTCCTGTTAGAGCTTTACGTATTTATAGGCAAAGATCTCAGTTTATCAGAAAGGGACGAAAACGTTTCTTTCTGTCTCTGATGCCTAATAGAAAGGACATTTCGGTCCATTCTATTGCTAGATGGATTCAATTAACTATTCGTACTGCTTATGAAAATTTATCTTCAAGTCAGCAGTCTGTGCTTAAGATTTCGGCTCATGAAGTAAGAGCTCTTTCTACATCTTGGGCTTACGCAAATAGTGTTGCTATTACAGATTTAATGAAGGCTGCTTATTGGTCTCAGCCATCCACATTCACAAATTTTTATCTCAGAAATATCGAGTCCATTTCTGGAGACCTGCATTGTTTAGGTCCGTTATCTGTTGCTCAGAATGTTGTCCACTAAACAGTTGCAACTATAGTTATGCAGGCTTTCTGTTCTGGCAGTGACTCCGTCCTGCTGCCCTCTTCGCTCTGGGGTATTTGACCCAGGGCAAGGGGAAGGGGGGGGGGGGGAGGGTGTTCCCTTAGGTCACCTGCTTTATAGTGAAAAGCAAGGGAATTCCTCCTCCGGAGTCAGTTATTCTGAGTCGTTTCCGGGGTGGTTTTAAAGTGTAATATTAACGTTAAAAATTCATTCATGTCATATTTTTAAAGTGTAGCTCGGTGTGAAGCATTTGTATATGTCAAGTGTCAAACGGGCGTTAATATACAATCCTCGGACACTTTTAAAGAATATAAAGAGTCTCAATTCTCTGGACTATCTTTATTTATTGGCTTACTTTAAAAATAATTAGTATAAAGGGTTATACTGGATGTTAATAGAGAACATGAATGTTATTGTGCTCAATTATGAAGGGTATTGTATCTTTCTAATTTATTATAAAATAAGAAAGATACATGTAAAGCCTAATACTCCTTTTCTCTTGAGGAGTTGACTCTATATTATATAAGTTGAGCTTATTGGATTTTCCTCTATGTCCTAGGCCCTCCAGCCTTTTTACTATTCAGCTATGTCTGGGTCATTGGTACAGTATAAAAATGTTAAAAAATTTATAGTAATTTATATATTTTTTATACTTACCAATGACCCAGACGGGGATGGCCCTCCCAGGAGTTGGGAACTCATACCTCCCCGCTGAGTACATAGCGCTGACCAGGCACTGCCAGTAAGAATGATAATTGGCGCCAATTTCGGATCGTCCTTGACACTGCGCATGCGCAGTAAGGGCAAAGTATGGAGGACCTTCAGGACATGATTTCTTTGGATTTAGATGCAAATTTTGGGGATTGGGGGGCAAAATTTGTGTTTGGCCCTAGTATTTCAAGAGTTAGCACCAGCTATGTCTGGGTCATTGGTAAGTATAAAAAATATATAAATTACTATAAATTTTTTAACTTTTTCAGGTGTTTTTCAATTGTTTATCTGATTTCATTTTATTTCTTACCAAACTACAAATTTCATATTTCTTTTCAAATTTTAAGAAATAAAAATCCACCAAAAGGATTATTTCTACACACTATCAGTTATATGGGGATGTAAAGCTTGGTTTTGGAAAATTAATATCTGATAAGGCCTAAAAAAGTTAAAACTCTGTTTCTCAAGTCCTCTTGCATGGTCCTTTTGGCTGCCACATACTCTTTTTCTATAATGAATGCAAACTTGAAAAAAATAAAAATTAAATGGTTTATGTCTGATATTTTACCAAAGTTAATAAAACTGATAAATTTGTCCCTTGAGTGCAGCAAGACTTTGCAATGCTTTAGCATTGCAAAGCCTTCAGGCTCTCAAAGGACAAAATACAGCACCACCCTTGCTATTCTGTAGATTATTAGGCCTAAAACACAAAACACACCAAGAACATCTCTATCTATCATCTATCTCTATCTGATCGTGACATATGTACATGTCATGATCTGTTTTTTGGGCCCTCTCACATGGTCCTTTTGGCTGAAGCATGCTCTCTTTTTATAACCAATCCAAACTTAAAAAAACATAAAAATTAAATGGTTTAGGCCTAAAAAAATAAAAAAATCTGTTTCTCAGGCCCTCCTGCATGGTCCTTTTGGCTGCCGCATGCTCTCTTTTTATAACCAATTTAAACTTAAAAAAAATAAAAATTAAATGGTTTATGTCTGATATTTTACCCAAGTTAAAACAATTGATGAATTTGTCCCTTGAGTGCAAGAAGGCTTTGCAATGCTTTAGCATTGCAAAGCCTTCTTGCACTCAAGGGATGAAATACACCACCACCCATGCTATTCTGTTGATTATGAGGCCTAAAACTTGAACCAAGAACATGAACATTTGATGGCAAAGAAGTAATTACCGAAATAAAAAATAAAATAAAAAAAATGCTCGCCCGCATGCAATTTTACAAGTAATGGCCTGAGAAACAGAAGATCTACTTTGTGTGGCCTTATGTCTGATATTTTACCCAAGTTAATAAAATTGATAAATTTTCCCCTTGAGTGCTACATGGCTTTGCAATGCTTCAGCAAAGGACGAAATACACCACTGCCCATGCTATTCTGTAGATTATGAGGCCTAAAGCATAAAACATACCAAGAACATTAACTTTTGATAGCAATGAATTAATTACAAAAATAAAAATTAAAATAAAAAACTGCCTGCCCACACGCAATTTTACAAAAAATAGCCCGAGAAACAGAATATCTACTTTGTGGGGCCTAATTACAATTTACAAAGTAAAACACCCCCAAAAACACTTTTAACCTATGAACCAAAGCATTACACCCAGTGGTCTATAAGCAAATTTGATGCATGTGCTTATTGAGCCTCATCTCAGAAACTGTGAATAACTGTCAACTGGAAAGTCCACCCCTTAGTGTTTCCATAGTAATCTACTCTCCCTGTAATACATGTTCCTTTTTCCATTTTTTTGACAGTTATATGAAACATCTAGTGAGGAAGAGGATTTCTCAGAAGAAGACATGATGGATGAAGATGGTGAGAGGGATGAAAAGCTTCAGAAATCGGGAGGTGTTGTTGATGTTGAAGACTTGGGCAAAATGATGAACAATGTCAAAAAAGCTAAGGTATGAGAATACAGAATAGAAAAATCTTGAGTATCAGTGAGTTTTGACTCCAAAAGCAATATAAGGCCTAAAAATGTTAAAAATCTGTTTCTCAGGCCCTCCCACATTGTCCTTTTGGCTGCCTCTTTTTATAACCAATGAAAACTTTCAAAATGCTATTCTGTAGATTATGAGGCCTGAAAGATAAAACAAACCAAGAACATGAGTTTTTGATGACAAAGAAACAACAAATGGCCTGAGAAACAGAAGATCTACTTTGTGGGGCCTAATGAATATAGATGTCAGCGGAGTTTTCTCGGCAGTGATGAAAAAACTCTCCTGAGTACTACATTCATGTGTATCATGTTTTGAAATGATTTAATATTTCATGTGATGCTGAGGTGTACCCCCCACAATGAGTTGTTTATGGGGGTGGGATATACTGGAATCACCTCGGCCGTTCGTCGATCCATCTGTCTGTCTGTCCATCCGTTTGTAGACATAATTTTGTCTGGCGATTTTCTGAGATCTTTATTGACCAGTCTGCTCGAAACTTGGTATGATTGTTTACCACCATGGGAACCTGTGCACCTGCGATTATAGTTCCTGTCAGATTATTTTTGCCAGAATTATGCCCCTTTTCGACTTGAAAAAGTAGGCCTAGAATTTTGTCCAGAGATTTTCTCAGATGTTTATGGGCCGGTTCCTTTGAAACTTGTTATGGATGTTTACTACCACAGGAACCTATGCACTTGCGATTATAGTTTTGATTGGACTATTTTTGCTAGAGTTAAGCCCCTTTTGTCTTAGAATGCCTGAATTGCCGATACTTTTATCAGAGCTTTTTCAGATTTCATTGAAACTTGGTATGGTTGTTCACTACCATGGGAACATGTGCACCTGCAATTATAGTTTTGATAGGACTTTTTTCCCAGAGTTATGCCCGTTTTCATCTTAGAATACCTGAATTTTGTCCGGAGATTTTCTCAAATGTTCATGAGGTAATTTCTTTGAAACTTGCTATGGATGTTCACTACCATGGGAAACTATGCACCTGCGATTATAGTTTCAGTCGGACGTTTTTTCCCAGAGTTATGCCCCTTTTCATCTTACAATGTCTGAATTTTGTCCGGAGATTTTCTCAAATGTTTATGGGTCGATTTCTTTGAAACTTAGTATGGATATTCACTACCATAGGAACCTGTGCACCTGCGATTATATTTTCGATTGGACTTTTCTTTCCAGAATTATGCACCTTCTCTTCTTAGAATACCTGCATTTTATCCGAACATTTTCTCATACGTTTATGGGACGATTCTTTTGAAACTTGGTAAGGATATTCACTACCATAGGAATCTGTGCACCTGTGATCATAGTTTTGATTGGACTTTTTTTACCAAAGTTGTGCCACTTTTCGTCTTAGAATAATCAAGATGGCGGGGTATGGACAGGCCCATCTAGGACAGTCACACCTCTTGTGTAATCTGCTATTACTCTTAATAATAACTAACCGATTGGAAAATTGTCAATACAGTAATGTGCTCACCAAAGTGCTCCTTTTCTCAATCAGATTTTGTTTATTTTCTTTTATTTGGGGTTTAACCGCACTTTCAACAGCCAGGTCACAGTTGGACAGTTTTAAGGGTGGAGAAGTAACATCAACAAACTGTCCCAACATACTAATTCTTCACAAACTTGTCCACCATCGATATGCAGTGCACTTTAACTGATAGGGTGCTAAATTATATTTGTTCAGCAACATTTGTGGGAGCGTGCCTATGGTGAAAGAGTGCCTATGGGTGGGAGAGTGCCTATGACTGTCCATAAATTTCAACACGGCTAATCCTTAGAGACTAAATAATCTCACTCCAAAGATAGTTTGATGGACATTCACAGGATACGAAGCCTTTGACTTGTGGTACTCAAACGGCTTAGTAAAGCCCAAAATTGGCTTCCAGAACTCAACCAGTTAACCCTCTGCACTCTGATGTCTAATATCAAAATATCAAGTTACAAATATTTCCCATAATGCACTTCATAATTTAACCAATTCAGTCTTGTTTGATAGAGCCCATTGAGCTCTGTCAAACAAGACTGAATTGGTTAAATTCTTGGGTGCATTATAGGAAAAATTTGCTGTCGAAAATTTTGCTATTTTTGACATCAGAGTGCAGAGGGTTAACTGGTAGAGTGCTAGATTACTTTCAGTGGTCATTTGTAACACAAGTATTTTTTTTTTCAAGGATATCACACTACTACAATAGGAGCCTTATTTTAGGAAAGTGTTGCTCATAAATAATTGTTTTGTTGCAATTTTTTGGAGAGTGCCAGCTGGCATTCTCCAATAAATTGCAACAAAACAATTTTGTATCAATATTCTTCTTCCAGTTCTGAGCCAACAACAAAGTAGTGCAAAAAGTCTAAAGCCACTATACTGGCTTTCAGCACTTTTCAGTACAGCCCTGATTATTATTATTTATTATTTATTGGTGTTTAAGGCCACATACTTATGCTTAATGGTTAATCATGACCATGACAGTTTTACGGGTGGAGGAAGCCGGAGTACGCAGAGAGAACCCACCGAGCTTCGATGAGCAACTGTCAGCTCCTCAACATTCTAACTCTGTTCAAGCCCTGCTCAAGCAGGGTTACAGCGGTTGAAGACATGTGCACCATCGATGTACAGTACACCTTAGTACATGGCATCATTGTGCCCCCATGTAGGCAACCTGGATAAGTGCCTTGCCCAAGGACACAACGTGGGTTGTCCCAGACGGGGATCAAACTTGGGACCTCTAGCATGGAAGTCCAACAGTCTACCACTGAGCCACTTTGCTCACAGCCCTGATAGTGGCTTCTAGCACTCAAACCAGTCAATACGCATGGGCAGTCAGGATTAAATCAGTGTTTCCGCTAGGCCAAAAACGATGAGGCCGTTTATGAAACCATAAGAGCATCTCCAATACCATGGCTCGCAAATGAGAGTACTATTATGGAATATGCCCAGGACAACTCAGTTCTCTCACACGAGGGGCATGTTTAAACTGTGTATCAACATGTGGCCTTGTCATTCTTGAGAGTTTGTATCAATTAGCTGCTCTCGCTGAATAAAGTCATCTCTCAGTGTACTTCCTTGGCTACCATATCAGCAAACCTTGAGCTCTCTCCTGCAGAAGAACTAGGTTATTCTACGTCTTCCCGCGGGCAATGGTTTACAGTTGTGCGCAGTTGCAAAACATTGCCCTCGGGAAGACGTAGTAATACTTTTGCAATTCCTCTATTCGTTCCTATAAAACTATAGTCACTACCAAATCAAACAACAGTCTTGTTATAAGAGGTAACTACGTAATAAAGGAAAAGTGGGTTTAAACAATGAGGCCGCCAAGCGGACCTTTTGCCTTCCTACGGACACAACATAGTTACCACTGGTCAGGATCAAACTGACAACCTTTCAGTTTGAAGTTCAGTGCTCTAACACTGATCCACCTAGGGGTGCAGTTGCTCAGTAGGTAGAGGTGCAGGCTGCAAGCCGTGAGGTCCTCGGTTCAAATCCCACCTGCCGCAACAGCGTTTTGTCCTTGGGCAAGACACTTTGCCCTCATTGCCCACGTGGGGGCTTGGTGGTGTTGTGTACTAAGGCGTACTGCACGTCGATGGTGCACTTGTCTTCAACCAATGCTAACCCTGCTTGTGTGGAGTTTGTATGTTGCGGCGCTTGGCAGTTGCTTGCCACTGCTCGGTGGTTCTCTCCGGATACTCTGGCTTCCTCCACCTGTAAAACTGTCCGACACGAGGTGACCCTAGCTGTTGAAAGTATTGTTAACCCAAATAACTAAATAATACTGATCCACCTTCCCTCTTGATCGCACCAGCTTCCACCAGTGGGTCGAGAGAGATTTCATAAATAAAATCCTGCGAAAAATTAAGCCTCATCAAAAATAACAAATGAAAATAGTATCTTATGATTCATTGGTCTTGTAGGTCTTTTTCAGCATATTCTACATTGTTGAAGAGTGGAACATGGAAAGAGAATTTTGCCCGGATGCGACCCCAAGGCTTATATTCCATCTAAATTTGGGAGAATCCATTTGGATTCTCGTGAAAACGGTTGCGAGAATCCATACCTGCTATGATTGTCCTAGGATTCTATTAGGGCCCCCTGGTTGAACCCCTGTTGTACACTGATACCACATGTTATCCCTTTACCCAACACAGCATTTTAATTTCTAAAATCCATATTGAATTTGATAATTTTTTTTAAAAAATTATCAGTACATATTTTGATCAATAACACCTTACAAATATGGATGCCATTGGAACCAGCTCATTGAGCTGGTTCCAATGACTGCCATATTTGTAGGTTTATTGACAAAGTATCAGGATATTTTAGGTCATGTGTTAGCCTTTTATTGGTTAATTTGCTGCTGCTATGTTATGAAAAGGTGTTTAATTGACTCAATTCTTTTTACGCGAATCCCAACAGAGGTGGAGCGAGAATCTACATGGATTCTTGCTTGCTTGTTTGCGCGAATCTTTACAAGAATGGATTCTCGGATTCTCGTTGAAATATAAGCCCTAGATCCAGTCGTGATCGGTGAAAATTCTCTGTCTGCTTTTGTGATCACAGTAATGTAAGTATGACACATTGTTAAAGTGAGGAGATTTCATTAAGTTCTGGAGGTTTAGTAAGATCAGAATTTTTAACTCTGTGAACACAAAAGTGACATTCAACTTTCGTATTTACGACTATAAACAATAGTTTAAAAATTAGTTATCTGTAGTATGTGTAGAAGGTGGAGCCACATATATTTATTAGCTTGAGACAAGTTTTTCTAGAGAACTTTTTGTACAGTTGTCTATGGTGAGAGTAATAGGCAAGCCTGGAAATAACAATCTCTCATTTTCAGAATGAGGTTCCCAGAGGGTGAATTTTCTGATAATATCTACAGTGGGCCAATTTATCCTCTGGGTATGTCTTTCTCTTTAAGCCCGTGGCCTTTATTCAGATTGAGCTTCAGAGGGTAAATTTAGCATGGTAGCATCACCAAATTCACCCTCTGGGGACCTCATTCTACAGATGACAGTCTGCTTATTTCCAGGCTTGGTAATAGGATAACTGCAGGATTCAGTAGCTTGTTGATTAGTTTTTCAGCTCATGACATATCTGTAACTGGAGTTTTTTGAATGGATGTGTAGTTCAGTGTCAGAGCAAGGCGAGTTGAAATTGATTTCTTTTGGGAAATTTGTTTTATTTACAGAAAAAGAAGTTAGAGAATGGAGAACCTCGTGAAATGATTACTCCAATTTTACGAAAAGCTTTAGAAAAACAAGGCTACAGATTGATTGGCTCTCATTCTGGAGTTAAACTGTGTAGATGGACAAAGGTAAGATACTTTTAGAAGGTCTGGAATATGTTCACTTTTCTAGACTAAGTTTATGTAAGTTTGTCAAAGATGACTCCTATTGTACTATGTCATTGCATTTCTATCTCTTGGTCATTCTTGACAGCTATAAATCTGATAACATAGGTCTAGTGTTCAACCGATCATCAGAACTGGCCACCACAATCAGTGGATTGTGGGCAATCGGATAAAAATGGCAATGGCTCCTGGAACATCGGTTCAACCGATTGTTGCTGAGCATTCTGTAATGATTCATTAACAGCACCTTATTATCTTCTGCAATTGTTCAATTGTTAATGTAAAATGATGTCAATGATACCATTCAATAAAGTTAAACAACCACAATATGTGTTTATAATCTCTCTAGACCCCACTTTGGGGGATATACAAGTTAAGCGACATGTAAAGCTTACAGTTGAGTGTACTTGTGGCAAATGCCAGTTCATACCGGAAAAGTGAAGGTTGCACTCCATTGACTTAGGTCGCAATAAAATTACCAGTCGCGCACACTTGGGCGGTAAATGTGGGCATGAGAGCCACGTTGATTGCCCAAGTGTGCACAACTGGTAATTTTACTGCGACCCCAGTCAAAGAAGTTTAACACTGAAAAATGTTCGGTTTATTGTAGTTCTTCGATTGTCGACTTGCACAGCATTACAATCGGAATGAAATTTTGATATATTTGTACTCCCGACACATTGGTTCATGAGATTGTGGTAAAGTTAGAATACCCAATCTAGTAAAACACCATCGAGACTGGAAAAATGCTTAGACACTGGTCTGTGCAGTCATCACTTCCTGGTTATTGTGTTGAAGCAGACTCATGGTTCAGGTGCAAACGTGAAAGAATGTGTCAAGAACAAGCCAGAAAATAAGCAGACTGTCATCTGCAAAATGAGGTCCCCAGAGGGTGAATTTAGTGATGCTACCCTGCACAGTAGGGTAGCATCACAAAATTCACCCTCTGTGAACCTCCGTCTGAATCGAGGTCTCACGCCAAAACAGAAAGATGTACCTAGAAGATAAATTGGCCCACTGTATGGGATAGCATCATTAATTTCACCATTTTGCCATCAAAAGTTCATTTTCTTGGTTTATATTATGTTTTAGGCCTCATACCATATTTACTCAGTGAATTGATACAGTTTAAAATAAATCTTCTTTCAACTGTTTCAATTCTTTGGAAATGTCTCAAACGATGTGTATCAAATCTTCGAAAATGATAAATACCTATGAGTGGGGCCACTTGAAAAGAATATTCCTAGCAAAATCGTAAAACACACATTTAAAAAAAAACAAACAGCTGATTTCCAATTCGCCAATTGAATGAAGGTCAAGTATCTTGACGAGCACACTTGATTGACAGTTTGACATGCTTTTGACAAGGAATTTGGGACAATGGCTGTTTTGTAGCTTATTATGATCACACCTCTCATATACAATATAAGATGTTAATACTGTAGAATCCTCTTAATTGAATATCCATTTTGCCAGTGAAAATTATTCAATTAACAGGAGTATACAATTAACAGGGATTTGGTCAGTTTCCTGTGCTCTGGAGGTAAACTGAGCATTTATTCTATTATATCTTGTTTGACAGAGCTCATAGAGCTCTGTCAAACAAGATATAATAGAATAAATACCTGTATTGGATGTAGTGAGGCCAAAAAGGTTGATAAATAAGGGGAATTTGGTGCGTGTCACAGTAATTTTTTCGACATATTACAAAAATTTATATACAATTAACAGGAGTTTACTCTACAACACATATGCAACTAACAGATCAAATTTGTACTGAAGATATGGTAAATGGTTTTGTGTTTGAAAATTATATTCAGTTAACAGGGATATACAATTAAGAGATATCCAATTAAGTGGGCTCCACTGTACTTCCCTTCAATTTGTTTTCGGTTGTAAAAACAACATTGATGAAGTTCAGTGGTGAGTATCGATTACCTTTAAACACAACACACCTGAAAAGAAACAGGTGTTACCCCATCAATTGAAATGCCGCCAATGACTGGCCCAAATAAAACAATGCTGTAATCACCTGCTCAAGTGCTGTTTAAAAAAGTGATGGCTTGTGTGTGGAGACAAAAATAATAGTAAAGAAAGAAAAAAATTCAATAAAGCATCAAAGTGAGTACCGTGTTGTTTTTTTTTTTAAATCCTAAAACTGTATAAAATATCTGGGTTTGTACCCAACGACAGTCAGTTGTAAACATGGATAAGTTTGTTGTAAGTACTGGACATCAGAGGAAGTGCGACCCAAAGTAAAATTGAGCCCACTGAAACCTGTAGTGAAACATCCAGTGGGTAGACCAGTGAAGAGAAAAATAGATTTGGTAACAGACACAGAAAGCACACCAAAAAAAATATGTAAAAACTCAGAAACAGAAACAAACAATTCCACATCAGTCGTAAGAGGGAAGTACAGAAGTTTAAATGCAAAAGAGAAGAAAGTGGCAGTCAAATCAACGATTCAGCCAAACAGATTGGATTAAGGAAAGCTGCTTTCAAACTCAAAATACATCCAGCGTCACTGAGCAGGTAGTCTAAAATTAACTTTGATGACCCAACAGGACAGAAAAACAAGGCAGGACATCTTGCTAAAAGTGGGCGGCTTGTTTCATATGGCACAGATATAGTCGTTAAACTTGCAGAGTGGGTATTGGTACAGAGGGACCTGCAATTACCAGTTTCCATTGAATCATAATGTTCGTATGCCAGAGAACTAGTTAAGAAAAAGGAAGTCAAAATGCCCAAGGACTTTCAAGCCAGTTATGGTTGGGCTGTAAGATTTATGCAGCGTCATGATCTAACATTGCATGCCAAAACATCACTTGCACAAAGACTGCCAAAAGATTTGGAGGAAAAGACAACAAAGTTCTTAGACTTCATCAAGGAGAAAAGGTTGGAAGACGATTTTGACGACAAGTACATTATAAACATGGATGAGACACCTGTATATTTTGATCTTGTTCCAAATAAGACAATAGACAAAGTTGGTGCTAAGTCAGTTAGTATGCGCTCTACTGGTTCCGAAAAGAGGCACTTCACTCTTGTTTTTGCTGTTTCTAGCAGTGGTGCAGTCATGCCTCCAATGGTTATTTTTAAAGGCAAGCGGGAACTTAAATTTGATGTGCCAAAGGACTGGATAGTGTGCGTTCAGGAGAAGGGGTGGATGGATGAACATTTGATGCAGGTTTGGGTTAAAGATGTACTTGTCCGTCACAAGAAGAAAGAACGTTGTCTCCTTGTTATGGACAGTTTCAGGGGACATTTAACTGAGAATGTTAAGAAAGTGCTTCACAGGAACAGCATTTTACCTGCAGTTATACCAGGTGGATGTACATCAAAACTTCAGCCTCTTGATGTGAGTATTAATAAACCGATCAAGTGTGATTTGAGACGAAAGTGGACCGAGTTCATTAATGAATCAACAAAGGAAATCATTGAGAAAAAGGAAGAGAGAAAAATGCCCGCTACAAAGCCAGATGTAGTCAGTTGGATTGAATTTGCAGTAAATAATTTGAAAGAAAAGAAAGACATGGTGAAACGTTCATTTAAAGTGTGTGGTATCAATGTACACCTTAATGGAGCTGAGGACAATTTAGTGGGGCAGGACCCATGGGTGCCTGTGGAGAGCCCATTTGAAACTTTAGGTGAATTAGATGATGCTTGTCACACATGTTATAATTTCGGTGAATTGATGTCAATGGAGGAAGCAGTGAACAATTTTTTTGACTCTAATGACGAGCTTCCTGATAGTAATTAATTTTATCAATGAAAATGTAAAGTACGGTACTGGTAATAATGTATGGAAATGATAAAAAATAGCTCCCTATTACCTGTTCACAAATATTATATATTTTTATACTGTACCAATGACCCAGACATAGCTGGTGCTAACTCTTAAAATATAGGGCCAAACACAAATTTTGCCCCCCAATCCCCAAAATTTGCATCTAAAACTAAAGAAAACATGTCCTGAAAGGCCCTCCACACTTCGCCCCTACTGCGCATGCGCAGTGTCAAGGACGTTCCGAAATTGGCGCCATTAATCATTCTAAGTTTGGACCTTCATCAGTTAACATCTGACTGATCTTTGTGCTTTTAAATCTCAGTTTAAATGATGCCAGACACATAAATATTAGTGAAATGGTGATTCTAAGGAGGATAGAAAAGGAGGAGAGGAAAAGAATGTGTGACAGAATATTATCAGGGCTGTAACTTAAAATTTTTTAATGAAATTATGTTAAGTTACCTATTTTCAAGGCAGCAGCCATTTTGTTGTCATTCTGATTATTTAGTTACACTGTTTTTTCAAGTGTTTTTCCTCTCTCCCTGTCCTTTAAGTTCCCCCTTGCTATTCTCCCATGCTTTTGGCATAGTTTCTGTAATTATTATTACTAAAATTTCTTGGGAGTTTTAGCTGAATAACAGAATGAATTCTGTTCTTTCCCCATGTTTACGTCTTCACCTACGGGTGGTTAGGCGTTGTGTTCTGCATCTACCATCTGATGTTCTGCAGTTTCTTCCCTGGAAGTCTCTGTTTTGCATCAGATGGTGTATTTTTGGTAACTGATTTCGGGCCTGGGTGCCTGGAGTCTTATTTTAGTGTTTTTACACTCATTGTTTACATTTACAACAGCCCTCTGTGTGAGGGGGGGATTTCTAAATAATAATATCTTTAGGTTATTTTAATCATAAATAGATACATTATTATTGTTCGTAAGTGTTGAATAAATTGTTTAAAATATTTTTAAAATTTTTGTCCACACTTAGGCTTGGGATCCATTGGGGCTCAACGTTACTTTTCAGAAACTTGGGCTGTTCTGAAAAAATATTTTTTCAAAATATTTTGATTTCAATTATTTTTTCTATATTAATGGATCATATTATTATTATGTATTTTGATTGCCAGGGGTTAGTGCGAGTACCAGGACTTGTTTTCTTTTCACATTGAAAGGATATTGATCAATTGTTTTAAGAGGAAGTCTTCCTCTGACCTTATTATCATTCTATATGTGGTCAGTGTACTCGCATTAACTCCTGTTCTGTATCGTATGATTTCGATGACAATATGGGAAGCGTATGTCACGGTATTTTGTTGGGGATTTGGACACTCGGTCCTTTCCCCGCAGGGTCACTCTACTTTATCAATTTCTATTTCAGACGATCAAGATTAGGGTGATGTATCTGTGATGTCTTCCAACAGTGTGCCTCCGTCGTCACAATTATTGAAGGGCTAGCGGAAAAGTGCTCATGTAATACGCCAATTGCCTAAGAGGACCCTAGTAGGTTCGACGGCCTTTGACGTCCGCTAGCTCGCCCGGTGTAGCGTCCATTCACCGAATGGTTCGGCAGCCGGGTTCGTCCGTTGCGGTCTAGAAGGAATTTTGGGGTGATGCGAGCACTATAAAATTAACTTAATGCACACCCAGTGACGGCGGATCGGAGGGAGAACGGAGGAAGCCTTTTAGTCCGGTTCATAGCTCGTTCCGGTCCATCCGGACGGCAAGCGAGAGAGGCCCCTCTCTCGTTCAACAACATCTGGCCCCAGATGTTGTGGTACAAATGTGTCGTTAGCGGAGCATACGTCCGTCGCTCGGGACGCTCCGTTGTATAGGCAGTCCGCTGAGACTGCTAAGGCTTCCTCTTCTCGTCAGCGCACACGACCGCACCTTGGCTGCGTGACCGCCGATATATTACCAGCTTCGCCGATCAAGGATTCTTCGGCGACCAGGTCACACCATCCGACAGCCAGGGATTCGAGACCGATGGACTCCGGACGTTCGCATAGGAAGTATGCGGGAGCCATCTGATGCGGAGCTACCCTCGGCGAAGCAGCGTTAGTCTGCGCCTCCGCAGGTCTCGACGCCGGACATTCTTGTGCACATAGCACAGCTTATCGCAGCATCCCAGCAGCCGACAGAAACGGTGTCGGATCGAGAATTATCCGACAGCGCTGGGTCGGTAGCCGGGGACTCGAGGCCTGCAGACTCCGGACGTTCGCATAGGAAGTGTGCGGGAGTCAACGTACACGGAGCTTCCAGCGGCAATGCATCGTAAGTCCGCTACTGCACAGGCCTCGGGAACGGACGTGCTTTCCTTAATAGCACAGTTTATCGCAGCATCCCAGCATCAACTGAATCTGTCGCATATATTTTATCCGACGATGCTGGGTCGGGACGCTCCGCGGAAGCGGGTACGGACGTCCGAAAATTTTCATCCGGTCCGTCGGGATACCGAAAGGGATTCGGTGGATTTCAAGCTTTCCCTTTCGGAACAACATATGCTGCGATGCCGGATAAGAAACTGATAGCGTCGGTGGACTTAGAAATTTTTGGTTCGGTTCAGGGACATCGTCCCTCAGTTCCGACATAGTCCAATAATGTCACGCAAACTATCGAATTATTGAACGACGCTATATATATATTATTTTATGCTTGCTATCCAAGCATTTCTGGTTTCTTGTTCGAAGAGTTATGGAGATGTCTTTCAAAAGTGTGCCTCTGTCATCATAGTTAATGAAGAGTTAGCGGCAATATGTGCTCATGGAATATGTCTATCGCTTACGGAGTGACATTCGCTAGCTCACCCGGTGTAGCGTACATTCATCGAATGGTTCGGCTGCCGGGTTCGTCCGTTGCGGTCTAGGAAGGAGATTTGGGTGATGCGAGCACTTTAATTACTTTAGTACTCACCCAGTGACGGCAGATTGAGGACAGATCGGAGGAAGCCAACAACATAGGGGACCGCATGTTGTGGTTCAGATATTTTACATTCGGAGCATATGTCCGTTGCTCGGGACGCTCCGTTATATTGACAGTCCGAGAGACTGTCTTTAATGCTTCCTCATCCTCACAGCAGGGCACACGACCGCACATTGGCTACGTGACCTAGAGTATCCGATCAGTTTCGGCATTCAGTGATTCCACAGCGAATAGGTCGCGCCATCCGGTAGCCAAGGGACACGAGGCCTATACACTCTGTTCGCTCGCATATTGGAAGTATGCACGGGGTAACGATCTCGGAGCTTCCTGCGGCAATGCATCGTAAGACCGCTGCTCCTCAGGCCTCAGTGACGGACGTGCTATCCGAGTTAGCACAGTTGTTTCGCAGCATCCCAGCAATTGATGGTTTCTCGGTCGAATCAGGAATTATCCGACGGCGCTGGGTCGGTGCGGTCCGCGGTTGCATCAGGTACGGACGACCGAACGCTTTATAGGGTCCGACAGGATGGCGAAAGGGATTCGAAAGATTTCGAGTTTTCCCTTTCGTAGCATCGGAAGCTGCCATACATATCTTCCGGCATTATCTTCCAGTGATTGTTATTTCGGACTACATTGCTGCGATGTTGGATAAGAGACTTATAGCGTAATTGGACACGGAATTTTGGATCGGTTCAGGGACATTGTCCCTGACTTACCGACACAGTCCAATAATGTCATTAGAACATGTGTATTATTTATCGACGCTATATATATATAAGCCTGCTACCAAGCATGATAGTTTAGTTTCTTGTCCGCAATGCTCATTTCTGCCTTTTATCATTTATACGAATAATTTATTTTGGCAGAACAGGGCATACCGAGAGTTCATATGTGTCTAGACGGCGTGGTTAAAGACTGGAAATAATCTTTTTCGCCGTCTATGTCTTTTCCAACCACAATGTTGGAAACGACAATGATGCCTAATAGACTTAACTTAGACGCTTTATCATACGTAATCCACCTTACTGAGGCGTTATCATTACGTCTTCAAGAGAAAGAATTCCGGGATATGATCCTCAATGTGATTTCTTTTGAGGGCAGTAGTTTGTTCACGTATAACTCCGCCCTTCAGTGGCTGCTTGGAGTTGGTTAGACGTGACGCAGCCCTAGCTACATCCATGCGCGTGGATAGTAAGGTGAAGAACTCTCTCAGAGTCCCTTCGTTCTCGGAGAAGCTTCTCTTCGACGGCAACTTTTCAGCAATCCATGAATTGCTCGATTTACACGTTCTCTTGTCTATCTAGTGTAGCAAGAGATTCAGACTGGGGCAAACATTCGGTGGTTGACTCAGAGAGTGCCACTGCAGTTGCCGGATCCGAGTTTTATAATTATGACGGTTGCCAGTCAAACAGGTTGGGATATAATATTGATCCCAACGGATTCGAAATGCCAGGGTCTTTGGGTTCCGCAGTCTCTAAGCAAGTACTTATCTTCCACGGAATAATGTTTTTTTAGGCTTGCTTTATGTCATTGGATGAACATTTTTCAGAAACGCATGTCCAAATCCTGTCCATTAATTCGACAGTAGTGGCGTATCTCTGGAACCAGGGAGGCACTCATTCGTTTCCGTTATTCAATTTAATGGAAAGAATCCTTCTGTTTGTTATAGTACACCAAGTTCTGCTTCGGTCCGTCATATTCCGGGTCGTCTGATTGTATTACCGGACTCCCGTTCACTTATGGGTCGCTTGTTGCCGTCAGAATGGACTCTCAACAAACAAGTATTCAATCAGATTTGCTATCAATGGGAGCGCCCAATGATAATTTATTTACGACACAACTTGCTAATCAATTGCAGACGTATGTGTTTGCTTGTCCGGATCTCTGAGCTTATGTTGTTAACGCTCTATTGATCTAATAGGACGGAATGTTAGGATATGCGTATCCTCCTGCGCTGTTGTTTCAGCAAGTATTACTAAGATAAACAACCACAATACATTTCTGTTGATAGCATCTCTGTCTTCACAGAGACCGTGGGTAATTTACTCTGATGTCTACTGTGGGACTTAACACGAAATCTTCCTCCATCAGAGGATCTTTTTTCGCTGGGTAAAATCGTGTCATCTTTATCACAACCCGCAAGGTCTCAACCTTCACGTATTCCATTGTGTTGTCCTTATTGCATTGTAGCATTGTACTGGACAAGCTTTGGACGCGATTTCTTACTATAGGAGAACCTCTTCTTCGCTATACTATGCGGCTAAAGTGGAGGCTCTTCCGTCGTTGGTGTAGGGATCACTATGTTGATATTGTTGATTCCTCCATACTAGTCATTGCAACTTTTTAGTATACTTGTTTGACAAGATCTACTGCAGCCTGTTATTATTAAGGTTATAGGTTTATGTTACCTCATACCTATGCACTCTATGATAGTTTACAATTGAGTCTTATGTCTCTTTATCTAAGTCAGTTAGTAACTTTTCGATAAATAGACTTAGAATTATTAGATTAAATTCCTATACAGAATTTAACTTCGGTTCTTATTTAGCTAAGTAATCATTTGAGCCTCTGGAAACAGTAGTTTTCAAATTCTGACCTTTTAGACAGTAATTCTGTTGGCTTCTCTTTTTCTGAAGAGTCAGTGAGTTTCATGCACTATCGGTGGATGATTTTCACTTTCGTAGTTTCGGAATCACTACTTCCTTTACTATTTAAGTTGGATTTTCGCATAAGAGTCAGGCTCCTAATTAATATCCGGAACCTATTGTTATTAAGGTCCTTCCGTCTTCGTACGGGCATAGGCCTTTACTCTGTCCGGTTAAAGTTTATGTATTTATAAACAGATATCTGTTTATTACTATGGGCGTAAGCTTCTTCTGTCTTTGATGCCTAATAGAAGAACGTTACGCTCCATTCTATTGCTAATGGATTCAATTAACTATCGATACTGCTTATGGTATATCATTGACTCAGCAGTTGTATTTGAGATTTCGGCTCATGAAGTAAGAGTTCTTCTACATCTTGGGCTTACATTAATAGTGTCGCTATTATAGATTTTTGAAGGCTGCTCATTGCACTCAGCCATCCACATTCATGAATTTTTATCTCAGAAATATCGAGTCCATTTCTGGAGGCCTCTATTGTTAGGTCTATTATCTACTGCTCAGAATGTCATTCACTTAACAGTTGCTACTATAGCTAGGTAGGCTGTCTGTTTCGGCAGTGACTCCGTTCTGCTGCCCTCTTCGCTCTGGGTTATTTGACCCAGGGCAAGAAAAAAAGGGGGGGGGAGGGTGTTCCCTTGGGTCACCTGTTTTACTATGAAAAGAAGGGGATACCTCCTCCGGAGTTAGTAATTCTGAGCTGTTATTGGGATGGTTGTTTAGTGAGAAGTTTATGTTTTAAAAATTCATTCAGGTCTTAGTTTTTAAAGTATAGCTTTTGAATATAGCACGTGTCAACAGACATTATTATACAATCCTCAGACACTTTTAAGGAATATTAAGAGTCTCTATTCTCTAGACTTACTTTATTTATTGGCTTACTTTAAAAATTATTAGTATAAGGATTATACTAGATATTAATAGAGTACATGGATGTATGATGCTCAATTTTGGAAGGTGTTGTATCTTTCTAATTTATCATAAATAAGAAAGATACATGTAAGGCCTAATACTTCTTTTTCCCTAGAGGGGATGACTTTATTTTATATAATTTATACTTACCAATGACCCAGACGGGGATGGCCCTCCCAGGAGTTGGGAACTCTTACCTCCCCGCTGAGTACATAGCGCTTACCAGGCACTGGTTATAAGAATGAATAATGGCGTCAATTTCGGAACGTGCTTGACACTGCGCATGCGCAGTAGAGGTGAAGTGTGGAGGGCCATTCAGGACATGTTTTCTTTGGTTTTAGATGCAAATTTTGGGGATTGGGGGGCAAAATTTGTGTTTGGCCCTATATTTTAAGAGTTAGCACCAGCTATGTCTGGGTCATTGGTAAGTATAAAAAATATATAAATTACTATAAATTTTTTAACTTTCTTATCATAATTTGAAAATCACACCCAGTGATTTCCAACTCATAAAAAAATAATATTCATAAACAGCCCCAGTTAAATTTGTGGAGTACCCCAGAATTTCGTTCTTGGTGTATGCCTCTTCATTTTTGTTGAAATTTCACTGCCGGCAATTTTTAACAATGTAAGAAGCAGCCCCTCCCCTCTGATGTATAGAAATAACAGAAAGTAACTCCCTATCACCTGTTCACAAATATTATTTTCTCATCATAATTTGAAAATCACACCCAGTGATTTCCAACTCATGATAAAAAAATAATATTCGTAAACAGCCCCCGTTAAATTTGTGGAGTACCCCAGGATTTCGTTTTTGGTGTATGCCTCTTCATTTTTGTTGAAATTTCACTGCCAGCAATTGTTAGTCGAGTTGTGACGAAGTCAAACTCGACTTATAGTTTGGTGAATGGCGGGCGGGCGGGCGGGCGGGTGGGCGGGTGGGCGTAAACAATTGGTTTCCGGATGATAACTTGATAGTGGTTCAACTCACATTCATTAAACTTCATACATAGGTTGGTCTTGGTGGGAGGAAGAACCCTATTGATTTTGGACATGCTACGTCGAAGGTCAAGGTCACAGTGACCTTGAACATAGTAAATCTTAAACAATTGGTTTCCGGATGATAACTTGATAATGGTTCAACTCACATTCATGAAACTTCATAGGTAGATTGGCCTTGGTGAGGGGAAGAACCCTATTGATTTTGGACTCGCTACGTCAAAGGTCAAGGTCACAGTGACCTTTAACATAGTATATCGCAACAATTGGTTTCCGGATGATAACTTGATAGTGGTTCAACCTAGAGTCATGAAACTTCATAGGTGTGTTGGCCTTGGTGCGAGGAAGAACCCTATTGATCTTGGACTCACCAGGTCAAAGGGTCAAGGTCACAGTGACCTTGAACATAGTATATCGCAACAATTGGTTTCCGGATGATAACTTGATAGTGGTTCAACCTAGAGTCATGAAACTTTATAGGTGTGTTGGCCTTGGTGCGAGGAAGAACCCTATTGATTTGGACTCACCAGGTCAAAGGTCAAGGTCACAGTGACCTTGAACATAGTATATCGCAACAATTGGTTTCCGGATGATAACTTGATAGTGGTTCAACCTAGAGTCATGAAACTTCATAGGTATGTTGGCCTTGGTGCGAGGAAGAACCCTATTGATCTTGGACTCACCAGGTCAAAGGTCAAGGTCACAGTGACCTTGAACATAGTATATCGCAACAATTGGTTTCCGGATGATAACTTGATAGTGGTTCAACCTAGAGCCATGAAACTTTACAGGCGTGTTGGCCTTGGTGCGAGGAAGAACCCTATTGATGTTGGACTCACCAGATCAAAGGTCAAGGTCACAGTGACCTTGAACATAGCATATCGCAACAATTGGTTTCCGGATGAGAACTTGATAGTGGTTCAATCTAGAGTCATGAAACTTCACAGGTGTGTTGGCCTTGGTGCGAGGAAGAACCCTATTGACCTTGGACTCGCCAGGTCAAAGGTCAAGGTCACAACTCGACATTGGATCTGTGATCCTGAGCGGCATTTTTAATTATGTAAGAAGCAGCCCCTCCCCTTTGATGTGTGGAAATAATAGAAAGTAGCTCCCTAGGCCTATCACCTGTTCAAAAATATTATTTTTCTATCGTGAATTGAA
This sequence comes from Pictodentalium vernedei, assembly GCA_031216915.1. Classification (NCBI taxonomy): domain Eukaryota; kingdom Metazoa; phylum Mollusca; class Scaphopoda; order Dentaliida; family Dentaliidae; genus Pictodentalium; species Pictodentalium vernedei. The sequence continues at coordinate 116,816,752 of CM062294.1, read as the reverse complement.
AATCATTGCCCGTGATTTCCAACTCATGATAAAAAATAATATTTGTATGCAGCCCCCCCCCTTCCGATGTGATGTATGGAAATACCATGAAGTAGTGGTGTATTGTACTTGCCAACTTTTGCTAAGGCCTAACTGAGGTCACTCATGGTGCTCCGAAAAGTCAGGGCAGAAACTTCACAGTAACCAGTAACCAGGTGGCTCCATGTTATCATACATCGTGTCTGAAATATTCATTTGTTTTGCTTTTATGAAATTATATTGTATACTCGCCCAAAAAAGAAAGTGTGCATTGCAGAAATTGATCAAACTCCAAAAAAATAATTTCGTAGGTGAAAAGAGTGTTAACCTGTTCATGAATAAGTTATATTGAACACAAAAACAGCTAAAATTGCATTAACGTTAAATGACGTGCTGCACGTTTGTGAAAAGGCATGTTATGCACGTGGAGGGTCTGAAAATTCATACAGCAGTGTGAATCCTTGGGTATTTAAACACTAAAGTAAGGCCTTCCTATCGTTCACATTGAAATTTGCGCTGCTGTTAAAACGACTCCACATTAGCATGCCAAGATTGACAATGAATCAACGTCTTCTTGCCCTGGGTATGATTAGAGCTGGCAGAACACACAGAGAGGTTGCCCAGCATTTGAACTGCCACCGTAACACTGTAGACAGGCTAGTCCATCGACATGCACAGCAAGATGACGTTCGAGACCGACCCCGCTCTGGGAGACCCCGAGTTACCACCCCTGCACAAGATCGGTATATCCGTGTCGTCCATCTCTGGAACCGGCAACAAACAGCAACGACGACAGCCAGGAACATCCCTAACCTGAGACGGATACATCCTCAAACAGTAATCAACCGGCTGAGAGAATACGGCTTACGTCCTCGAAGACCTGCAATTCGTCCGATTTTGACATTACGTCATCGTCATGCTCGACTGCAGTGGTGTAGACAACATCTCAGGCATCCCTTACACTGGTGGCGACGTGTTTTATTCACAGATGAATGTCGTTTCCATCTTTCATCATCAGATGGCCGCCAGAGAGTGTACAGATGTCGAAACGAATGCTACGCAGATCCATGTGTCGTGGAGCGAAACCGTTATGGGGGAGGATCTCTCATGGTGTGGGGTGGCATCACTGCCCGTAACAGAACTGAGCTGGTCATTATTGATGGCAATCTTAATGCAGCCAGATATCGTGATGTGCTTACACCTATTATTGTCCCATTTTTGCAACGTCACGGCCCCAGCGTCATTCTACAGCAGGACAACGCCCGACCCCACGCAGCTCGTGTTGTTCAACAGTATCTGCAGCAACAACAAGTGGATGTTCTTCCCTGGCCCGCAAATTCGCCCAATATCTCAACCCTTGAGCACGTATGGGACGAAATGAAACATCAGCTACGCCACCTTCCCCATGCACCGTCAACGCTTGTGGAACTCCAAAGACAGCTTATCAGAATATGGAACAACATCCCACAACACTTCCATGCTAACTTGGTCGCTTCCATGAGGCGTAGATGCACAGCAGTAGTCGATGCAGACGGAGGTCATACCAGATATTGAGTGTGTGACTTTTGTGTTTGACCCTTAGTGTCTTTGTCTCTCCATGGCACCAAGAGTATTCGTCGCAGCGTAATGAAATTTCTCATGTTGATCACAAATTGATTCATCTGTGATTGAATAAACTTTCCATGAATGAAAATGATATATATCTTTTTTTAGTGTTATTTTTTAGCATGCACGCTTTCTTTTTTGGGAGAGTATACTTTTATGGAAATATTGTTATTGTTGATTACACCGATGCAAATAATTGAAAGAATAAAAAATTTATTTTAAGCTGTGTCCTGTTTTCTTTGTCATTGTGTTGCTTTCACACAGAGACCCAAATGATTTATTAGATTCGACATGAATGGCGAAACATCTCTGTCTCAAATTACTGAAAGGTTCAAGACCTAAAGGTGTTATTAACACCTTTTTGTATTGAACCGATAAGTAATTTGCAACAGACACATTGATTTCCTGACACACACATACTACTATGTGAAGGCATTCTGTTTACCCAAACATTGAACTTATGGCAAAGGGCCAAGTTGTCCTGCCCATTTTGTACAAAGCCCCATCTTTTTTGTGCAGATATTCACATTCTCGGTAATTCTCGCTGCATTTTCTAAGCTGCGAGAGAGAAGGAACCGGAATCTACCTAACTTGACCAACTTGATTTGATTCGTTCGTGTAGTTTGCTTAACTGACAAGGAAATAAAGCCCTTTTCTTTTCTGGATTTACAAGGATTTACCATTTGAATTCAACTTACCTCGATCTTACCTTGAACACATACTTTGGATCTTTCCTTCTTTTACCGGCGTGAGTAATAAAAAAACATTTGACACATCTTTCAATGAATAAATACGGTACATCGAAAGTATCAACAAAGTACATACAGTACTTTCAACGTGGATTGTAACAAAAACGCTGCCGCTGTGTGTTCTCCACCGTGAAGTTCCAGTGGACCACAGTGTTTAATCAGTGGAAGACAGTTTTAAAAACACTGTGACCCACCGTGGTCACGAGCGTTAAGGATTAGCTTAATTGCTTTTGCATGTCAGTTTCTCTGCTGATTAATAAATACTGTATTATGACGTCAACTGGCAAGACAACTGCGTTTGTTACTGGTAGTAGATAATTTATTTTAAATTTAAATTGGAATTGGAGAATGCAGACGGCGACTATTGCTGTGGTTTGAAACTGTAAATTGGGAATAGAACAGTCAGTTCCATTTGGTTATGTACAGCGTCCTCGTCACTCTTGAAACTAAACTGTTGTGTTTGTGCGATCGATTTGATTGAGGAAATAAATAAACCAGACTTGAGAAAAACAACTTATATTCGCGAAGTTCCCAGTATCACATTCTGATTACAGCTGTAGGCCAACATGTGATGAACCGTGTTTTTCTTGGTCCGGAAGTGGGTGCAAAAAAGCCTCCGGCATCACGAAAGTGCCCGTGGCGCACAGCTCATGATTGAAGTGATAGCAGTTTACGACATTGAGTCTACTAGACCAGCACATCCCCTTTCCCGTCTTACTCTTGTCGGGCTACGCAATTAAAGATTCTTATAAAAAGGATGTAGTAAAAATAAAATATAGTGCTTTTGAATGGATACCAAGAAGTATCTCACTCGTGACTGAAACTAATGACTTTTTCACTGGGGGGATGGGGTGAGGGGGGGGGAGGGGTTGTACAGGAGGTATTTGCATACCGAAACAAATATCCTTCATCCAATTCTGTGGGGGTTTGTACATACTTTTATAATCTTTGCATTTGCAGATATTTTTATACTGTACCAATGACCCAGACTTAGCTGGTGCTAACTCCAACAAAAACCAGGGCCAAACACAAATTTTGCCCCCCAATCCCCAAAATTTGCATCCAAAACAAAAAGAAATCATGTCCTAAAGGACCTCCATAGTACGTCTCTACTGCGCATGCGCAGTGACGCAGTCGTCCCGAAATTGGCGCCAAATATCATTCTCTGTTTGGCCCTTCATCAGTCAACATCTCACTGATCTTTGTGCTTGTAAATCTCAGTTTAAAGGATGCTAGACACGTAATTTTTGGAGAAAATGTGATTCTAAGGAGGATAGAAGGAGGAGAGGAAAAAAGAAGTGGCAAAAAATAATCAGGGCTGTACTTTAAAATTTTTTGTTGAAATTATGTTAAGTTGCCTATTTTCGAGGCATGGGCCTCTTGTTGTCATTCTTGCTAATTGTTGCACTGCTTATTCAGTGTTTCCTCTCCCCTAGCCTTCTAAAGTCCCCCCTTGCAATTCTCCCATGCTTTTGGCATATTTTTGAGAAGTTTCATTTCTAAAATTTCCTGGGAGAGTTGCTTGGTTACAGAATGTTTTCTGTTATTTTCCCCATAGTTACGTTTTCACCCATGGGTGTATAACGTTTGTGTTCTGCATCTTCCATCTGATGTTCTGCAGATTCTCCCCTGGGAGTCTCTGTTTTGCATCAGATAGAGTGTAATTGATGACTGATTCCGGGCCAGTTTTTTCAGTGCCTGGAGTCAGGTTTTCTGGTGTGTTTACACTGTTTGTTTTCATTGGCAACAGCCTTTTTTGAGGGGGGCTGTTTGCCTTTGTGGTAGTTTATCTCATTATAAGATACATTTATATTATCCGAAAGTGTCTCATTAATTATTTTATATAAATTTAAAATTTTTGACCACACTTTGCCATCGGATCCATCGGGGCTCAACGTTACTTTTCAGCAACTTGGGCTTCTCTGAAAAAATATTTTTTCAAAATTATTTTGTTTTGCAATTGTTTTTTCATTTATTAATGGATCATGTTATTATGTATCTTTGTGTCAGGGGTTTTTGCGAGTAACTAGGACTTATTGTTGTTCTTTCACAATGAAGGGACATTGTTCAAATTGTAATAGGAAGAAATCTTCCTCTGACTTTCATGATCATTGTATTAATTGTAGTCAGTGTTCTCGCATTAATCCCTGTCCTATATGTGAACATTGGGATGAGAAACATTGGAAACGTGTGTCACGATATGTTGTTTCTGGAGAAAGAGCGATGCCGGCTCTTTCTCCACAAGGTCACTCTACTCTCTCAGTTTCTATTTCAGAGGAACCAGAACAGGGTGATGTTTCCATGTTATCTTCTTCAAGTGTGCGTCCGTCGTCACAAATGAATTCAGAGCTAGTGGCAAAAGTGCTCATGGAGATTAGACAAATGTCGTCCGCTAGCTCGCCCGGTGTAGCGTCCATTCACCGAATGGTTCGGCAGCCGGGTTCGTCCGATGCGGTCCAAGAGGAAATTTTGGGTGATGCGAGCACTATAAACATAATAGATGCACACCCAGTGACGGCGGATAGTAAACGAGAACGGAGGAAGCCTTTTAGTCCGGTTCCTAGCTCGTCCAGGTCCAGCCGGGCCGCGAGCGAGAGAGGCCCCTCTCTCGTACAACAACATCTGGGACCAGATGTTGTGGTACAAAATGTGTCTTTAGCGGAGCATACGTCCGTCGCTCGGGACGCTCCGTTGTATAAGCAGTCCGCAGAGACTGTTAAGGCTTCCTCTTCTCGTCGGCGCACACGACCGCACCTTGGCTGCGTGCCCTCCGATATTTTGCCAGCTTCGCCGATGAAGGATTCTTCGGCGACAAGGTCACACCATCCGACAGCCAGGGATTCGAGACCGATGGACTCCGGACGTTCGCATAGGAAAAGTATGCGGGAGCCATCTGATGCGGAGCTGCCCTCGGCGAAGCAGCGAAAGACCGCGCCTCCGCAGGTCTCGACGTCGGACATTCTAGTGCAGATAGCACAGCTTATCGCAGCATCCCAGCAGCCGACAGAAACGGTGTCGGATCGAGAATTATCCGACGGCGCTGGGTCGGTACGCTCCTCCGAAGCATCGGGGGCGGACGACCGGGAACATCGGGAGGTCCGACCGGATGGTGAAAGGAATACGGATGAATTGGAGCTATCCCTTTCGGAACAACATAAAGCTGCCGTGGACTTCATCCGGCACTTTCTCCCTCAAGTTGTTCCGTCGGGCCAGACTGCTGCGCTTCCGGACAAGAGAATTATAGCGTCATTGGACTCTGAATTTTTTGAGCGGTTCAGGGACATCGCTCCCGAGTTTCCGTCGCAGTCCAATAATGTTGCAAGAACATTTGAATTATTGAACGACGCTATTTTTAAACTTGCTTCCAGGACGGGGAAAGCAGGTTTCTTGTCCGCAAATACTCTCAACCTGCCTTTCATTAATGCAAGGAATAAATTTGACACGGCAGGACAGGGTATACCGAGAGTTCCTCTGCGTATGGACGACGAGGCGGAAGACTTAGAGCTATCATTACCATCATCAGCTTCTATTCCAACCGCGGTGTTGGAAACAGCTATTGCGTCTAACAGAGCCAATTTAGATGCCTTATCTTACGCAGATCACCTTACTAAGGCGTTATCACTGCGCCTTCAAGGGGAAGAGTTTCAGGATATACAATCCTCTTTAAGACTTCTTTCAAGGGCAGTAGCTTATTCCACGTGTAACTCCGCCCTTTCAGTGGCAAATCTGGAGTTGGTTAGACGTGACGCAGCCCTGGCTACATCCACACTAGTGGATTCTAAGGTGAAGAACTCTCTTAGAGTCGCTTCGGTCTCAGGAGAACTTCTCTTTGACGGCAAGCTTTCCGCTATTTATGATAATATTAAAAAGAAAGCTAGTGATTCTCTGTTGTTCAGATCCGCTCCTAAAAGGTCGGATACAGCAGACACGAATAAGGCGGGCACTTCTGGGTCTAATGCGCCCAAGAGAGGTTCCTATAGAGGTTCCGGTGCGTCCTCTTGGTCTTATTCGAGAGACCGTCAGGATAGCGACTCTCGTTCGGGACGTCCTTCAGGCCGGGACAATCGGTCGGACGCCCCGAGGTCGACGAGGCGAGGTGCGGGTCGTGGAAGACGTGGTTTCTCCTACCGCAGGCCTCGCAGGTCCAGGAGGTGATGGCTTAAACCTCTATCGCGTTCCGGTTGGCGGAAGGTTGTCGAGTTTTTCACAAGAGTGGGCGTCGATTACGGACGACCCGTGGGTGAGAGGAGTGACTTCGGAAGGTCTAAAGATATCCTTCAAACGAAAGCCTCCATTAACTCGAAGTCCAAAGTGGACTCATCTTCCGTCAAATCCACAGAAAAGAGACGCTCTGTTATCAGAGGTGCAGTCTCTTTTAATGAAGAACGCGGTAGAGGTCGTAGAAAACCAGGAATCGCTGGGATTCTACAGCCATCTGTTTCTGGTTCCGAAACCAGACGGCTCGTTCCGTCCAGACATAGATTTGAGCTGGATAAACAAGCTGATCGTCGCTCCGAAGTTTTATATGGAGACGATTCGATCGGTCAGAGCGAGTATTCGGGTGAACGATTATGCAACGAGCATAGATCTCAAAGATGCGTACTTTCACGTCATGGTACATCCGACATTCCGAAAGTATCTACGCTTCGCAGTCCTAGGAGTGGTGTATCAGTTCCGGGCCATGTGCTTCGGATTGAATCTAGCACCCCGGGCTTTCACTCGGGTAATGAACTCGGTAATGATCTACTTCCGAGCTCATTCGTCTGCGGTAACGTCGGCCTACCTGGACGACATTCTTCAGAGGTACGGCAACGAGTTAACGCTTCAGAACGATGTTCAGAATCTTCTTCTATTGCTCCGACGTCTCGGTTTCATAGTAAACGAGGAGAAGTCGGATCTGGTGCCGTCCAAGTCATTCACTCATCTGGGAACGCACAACAATCTCGTTCGTCTGCCGTTAACCAGAGCGAAATTAGTCATTTGTTACGCTCGCTATTGTCTGAATGCAGACAAAGTCACGGCGAGAGAATTTATGAGACTGATAGGTCTGTGCGGAGCCGCCGCGGATCTCATTCCGATGGGACGGCTACGCACACGTCCTCTTCAAATTTTCCTGACTCAGAATTGGAGTGTGAAAATTCATTCGCTCGATGTAGACGTTCTCTTGTCAGATCAAGTGAAACAAGAGATTCAGACTTGGGCAAACATTCAGTGGTTAACTCAAGGAGTTCCGCTGCAGTTGCCGGATCCGAGTTTTACCATTATGACGGATGCCAGTCAAACAGGTTGGGGTGCATCATTAATCCCAACGGATTCGAGATGCCAGGGTCTTTGGGATCCGCAATTCCTGTGCAAGCACATAAACATCAAGGAAATGATGTCAATTTGGCTTGCGTTACGTCACTGGATGGACATTATTCACGATGCTCATGTCCAAATCCTATCCGACAATACGACAGTAGTGGCGTATATACGGAATCAGGGAGGCACTCATTCAGTTCCGTTGTTCAATCTAACGGAAAGAATCCTTCTGTTTGCGTTGGAACATCACGTTCTTCTTTCGGTCCGTCACATACCGGGTCGTCTGAATGTGCTAGCAGACTCCCTTTCACGAAAGGGTCGCTTGTTGCCGTCGGAGTGGACTCTCAACAAACAAGTATTCAATCAGATTTGCTACCAATGGGAACGGCCAATGATAGACTTATTTGTGACACATCTCAACAATCAGTTGCAGACGTATGTGTCCCCGTGTCCGGATCCAAGAGCATTTGCAGTAGACGCTCTGTCGATCCCTTGGGACGGAATGATAGGATATGCGTATCCTCCAGCGCCGTTAATTCAACAAGTATTGCTAAAGATAAAACAATCTCAATGCAAGATTCTGTTGGTAGCATCTCTGTCGCCACAGAGACCGTGGATAAATCTACTCAGGTGTCTGTTGTGGGACCTACCGCGGAAGCTTCCTCTACGAGAGGATCTTCTTTCGCAGGGGAAATCGCGCCAACTCCATCACAACCCGCAAGGTCTCAACCTTCTCGTTTTTCCGTTGTGCGGTCCTTCTTGCATGGCAAGCACTTTACAGGACGAGCAGTGGACGCGATTTCTAACTGTAGGAGGACCTCCTCTTCGCTAAACTATGCGGCTAAGTGGAAGGTTTTCCGTTGTTGGTGTAGGGATCATTCTGTAGATATATTTGATCCCTCTATACCAGACATTGCAAACTTTCTAGTATACTTGTTTGACGAAATCAAACTGCAGCCTGTTACTATAAAGGGTTATAGATCTATGTTATCTGATACCTATGCACATCATGATAGTTTACAAATTGGATCTAATGTCTCTTTATCGAAATTGGTTAGAAACTTTTCGATAAATAGACCCAGAACTCTTAGATTAATTCCTAAGTGGAATTTAGCTTGGGTTCTCCTTAAATTGAAGGAAAAGCCATTTGAACCTCTTGGGACAGTAGATTTCAAATTCTTATCTTATAAGACAGCTTTTCTCTTAGCTTTCTCTTCTGCCAGAAGAGTCAGTGAGCTTCATGCACTATCGGTGGATGATTCTCATTATCGTAGTGTTGGGAACACTATCACCTTCACTACTAATGTGGGTTTTTTAGCTAAGAATCAGGCTCCTAATAAATATCCGGAACCTATTGTTATTAAGGCTCTTCCGTCTTCAGACGGGCGTAGGCCTTTACTCTGTCCTGTTAGAGCACTACGTATCTATAAACAGAGATCTCAGTTCATCAGAAAGGGACGGAAACGTTTCTTTCTGTCTTTGATGCCTAATAGAAAGGACATTTCAGTCCATTCTATTGCTAGATGGATTCAGTTAACTATCCGTACTGCGTATGAAGATTTATCTTCTTCTCAGCAGTCTGTGCTTAAGATTTCTGCTCATGAAGTAAGAGCTCTTTCTACTTCCTGGGCTTATGCTAATAGTGTTGCTATTACAGATTTAATGAAGGCTGCTTATTGGTCTCAGCCATCCACATTTACTAATTTTTATCTCAGAAATATTGAGTCCATTTCTGGAGACCTGCATTGTTTAGGTCCGTTATCTGTTGCTCAGAATGTCGTCCACTAAACAGTTGCAACTATAGTTATGCAGGCTTTCTGTTCCGGCAGTGACTCCGTCCGGCTGCCCTCTTCGCTCTGGGCTATTTGACCCAGGGCAAGGGGAAGGGGGGGGGGGGGGCGGGTGTTCCCTTAGGTCACCTGCTTTATAGTTAAAAGCAAGGGAATGCCTCCTCCAAGACAGTATTTCTGAGTCGCTTCCGGGATGGTTTTAAAGTGTAATATTAATGTTTAATTTCATTCATGTCTTATTTTTAAAGTGTAGCTCGGTGTGAAGCATTTGTATATGTCAAGTGTCAAACGGGCTTTAATATACAATACTCGGACACTTTTAAATGATTATAAAGAGTCTCAATTCTCTGGACTACTTTATTTATTGGCTTGCTTTAAAAATAATTAGTATAAGGGTTATACTGGATGTTAATAGAGAACATGAATGTTATTGTGCTCAATTATTAAGGGTAGTGTATCTTTCTAATTTAATATTAAATAAGAAAGATACATGTAAAGCCTAATACTCCTTTTCTCCTTAAGGGGTTACCTCTTTATTATATAATTGAGCTTATTGGATTTTCCTCTATGTCCTAGGCCCTCCAGCCTGTTTACTATTCAGCTAAGTCTGGGTCATTGGTACAGTATAAAAATGTTAAAAAATTTATAGTAATTTATATATTTTTTATACTTACCAATGACCCAGACGGGGATGGCCCTCCCTGAGTTGGGAACTCTTGCCTCCCCGCTGAGTACATAGCGCTGACCAGGCACTGCCAGTAAGAATGATATTTGGCACCAATTTCGGGACGACTGCGTCACTGCACATGCGCAGTAGAGACGTACTATGGAGGTCCTTTAGGACATGATTTCTTTTTGTTTTGGATGCAAATTTTGGGGATTGGGGGGCAAAATTTGTGTTTGGCCCTGGTTTTTGTTGGAGTTAGCACCAGCTAAGTCTGGGTCATTGGTAAGTATAAAAAATATATAAATTACTATAAATTTTTTAACTTTTCAACGTTTCTCTATTTTGTTGTTATTTGTATTATCAACTGAAATAGCTATGCCTGTGTGGATGTAATAATGCGTGGGTGAATGTAAGGGGGATGCCGAATTAAAATATCTGCGATTGTACCATTCTAAGAGAGGAGTACACTTCAGTGGGAAAGCGATAGAGACAGACAGATATGCGTGATGGGGGGGGGGGGGGGGGGGATAGAAAGTAAGAAAAAGTAACGAAAATTGGTACACAAAATTATTCGCAAGTGCATGTGGACGTATGTCTACATATTACTCTGTGGGGGGGGGGGGGGGGGGGGGGGAGGTGCATGTGTGTGTGCACAAGGGTGTGTATTGGCGTGCATGCATGTGTTTTGGTTTTTCAGGTTTGGGTTTTTTTGTTTTTTGGGTTTTTTTTATAAACTACTATAAAAATGACCTACCTCTCATGCAAATGTGTCTCATAAGCCTTCATTGGCTGGATTTCATATAAATATTTTGTATATACTCTATGTACATTATGTATGTTTATTGAAATGTGACACTTAAATAAAATATTCTACTACTATTACTACTACATTAAAGTAGTCGGGATTGAATTGATTAATTAAATATAGCAGATTAAACTACCACCTGCACAAGGTGTGAAATAACATTTGAGCGGCGCGACAAAGCACAGAAGTTGTTCTTCAAACCAACAAATGTTTTAACACCTCTGCACATGACAAACTTGAGAAAAAATAAGAAACAAATCAACATTTTCATTTACTTTTTATTAATTCAACAATCATAATTATAACCACATGTAAATAAAATCAACAGAAAATAATATTTTTTTATATTTTTATACTGTACCAATGACCCAGACATAGCTGGTGCTAACTCTTAAAATATAGGGCCAAACACAAATTTTGCCCCCCAATCCCCAAAATTTGCATCTAAAACTAAAGAAAACATGTCCTGAAAGGCCCTCCACACTTCGCCCCTACTGCGCATGCGCAGTGTCAAGGACGTTCCGAAATTGGCGCCATTAATCATTCTAAGTTTGGCCCTTCATCAGTTAACATCTGACTGATCTTTGTGCTTATAAATCTCAGTTTAAATGATGCTAGACACATAAATATTAGTGAAATGGTGATTCTAAGGAGGATAGAGAAGGAGGAGAGGAAAAGAATGTGTGACAGAATATTATCAGGGCTGTAACTTAAAAATTTTTAATGAAATTATGTTAAGTTACCTATTTTCAAGGCAGCAGCCATTTTGTTGTCATTCTGATTATTTAGTTACACTGTTTTTTAAGTGTTTTCCTCTCTCCCTGTCCTTTAAGTTCCCCCTTGCTATTCTCCCATGCTTTTGGCATAGTTTCTGTAATTATTATTACTAAAATTTCTTGGGAGTTTTAGCTGAATAACAGAATGAATTCTGTTCTTTCCCCATGTTTACGTCTTCACATACGGGTGGTTAGGCGTTGTGTTCTGCATCTACCATCTGATGTTCTGCAGTTTCTTCCCTGGAAGTCTCTGTTTTGCATCAGATAGTGTATTTTTGGTAACTGATTTCGGGCCTGGGTGCCTGGAGTCTTATTTTAGTGTTTTTACACTCATTGTTTACATTTACAACAGCCCTCTGTGTGAGGGGGGGATTTCTAAAAAATAATATCTTTATGTTATTTTAATCATAACTAGATACATTATTATTGTTCGTAAGTGTTGAATAAATTGTTTAAAATATTTTTAAAATTTTTGTCCACACTTAGGCTTGGGATCCATTGGGGCTCAACGTTACTTTTCAGAAACTTGGGCTGTTCTGAAAAAATATTTTTTCAAAATATTTTGATTTCAATTATTTTTTCTATATTAATGGATCATATTATTATTATGTATTTTGATTGCCAGGGGTTAGTGCGAGTACCAGGACTTGTTTTCTTTTCACATTGAAAGGATATTGATCAATTGTTTTAAGAGGAAGTCTTCCTCTGACTTTATTATCATTCTATATGTGGTCAGTGTACTCGCATTAACTCCTGTTCTGTATCATATGATTTCGATGACAATATGGGAAGCGTATGTCACGGTATGTTGTTGGGGATTTGGACACTCCGGTCCTTTCCCCGCAGGGTCACTCTACTTTATCAATTTCTATTTCAGACGATCAAGATTAGGGTGATGTATCTGTGATGTCTTCCAACAGTGTGCCTCCGTCGTCACAATTAAGGAAGGGCTAGCGGAAAAGTGCTCATGTAAATACGCCAATTGCCTAAGAGGACCCTAGTAGGTTCGACGGCCTTTGACATCCGCTAGCTCGCCCGGTGTAGCGTCCATTCACCGAATGGTTCGGCAGCCGGGTTCGTCCGTTGCGGTCTAGAAGGAATTTTGGGGTGATGTGAGCACTATAAATTAACTTAATGCACACCCAGTGACGGCGGATCGGAGGGAGAACGCAGGAAGCCTTTTAGTCCGGTTCATAGCTCGTTCCGGTCCATCCGGACGGCAAGCGAGAGAGGCCCCTCTCTCGTTCAACAACATCTGGTCCCAGATGTTGTGGTACAAAATGTGTCGCAAGCGGAGCATACGTCCGTCGCTCGGGACGCTCCGTTGTATAGGCAGTCCGCTGAGACTGCTAAGGCTTCCTCTTCTCGTCAGCGCACACGACCGCACCTTGGCTGCGTGACCGCCGATATATTACCAGCTTCGCCGATCAAGGATTCTTCGGCGACCAGGTCACTCCATCCGGTTGCCAGGGACACGAGGCCTGCAGACTCCGGACGTTCGCATAGGAAGTGTGCGGGAGTCAACGTACATGGAGCTTCCGGCGGCAATGCATCGTAAGACCGCTACTGCACAGGCCTCGGGAACGGACGTGCTTTCCTTAATAGCACAGTTTATCGCAGCATCCCAGCATCAACTGAATCTGTCGCATATATTTTATCCGACGATGCTGGGTTGGGACGCTCCGCGGAAGCGGGTACGGACGTCCGAAAGTTTCATCCGGTCCGACGGGATACCGAAAGGGATTCGGAGGATTTCGAGCTTTCCCTTTCGGAACAACATATGCTGTTGTGTATGTCATCTGACTTGGTCTTCTACAGCTTCCTTCGTCGGACCAGAATGCTGCGATGCCGGATAAGAAACTGATAGCGTCGGTGGACTTAGAAATTTTTGGTTCGGTTCAGGGACATCGTCCCTCAGTTCCGACATAGTCCAATAATGTCACACAAACTTTCGAATTATTGAACGACGCTATATATATTATTATTTTATGCTTGCTATCCAAGCATTTCTGGTTTCTTGTTCGAAGAGTTATGGAGATGTCTTTCAAAAGTGTGCATCTGTCGTCATAGTTAATGAAGAGTTAGCGGCAATAAGTGCTCATGGAATATGTCTATCGCCTACGGAGTGACATTCGCTAGCTCACCCGGTGTAGCGTACATTCATCGAATGGTTCGGCTGCCGGGTTCGTCCGTTGCGGTCTAGGAAGGAGATTTGGGTGATGCGAGCACTTTAATTACTTTAGTACTCACCCAGTGACGGCAGATTGAGGACAGATCGGAGGAAGCCTGTTAGTCCGGTTCCTGGCTTGTCCAGGTCCGTCCGGGCTGTGAGCGAGAGAGGTCCATATCTCGCCCAACAACATAGGGGACCGCATGTTGTGGTTCAGATATTTTACATTCGGAGCATATGTCCATTGGTCAGGACGCTCCGTTATATTGACAGTCCGAGAGACTGTCTTTAATGCTTCCTCATCCTCACAGCAGGGCACACGACCGCACATTGGCTACGTGACCTCGAGTATCCGATCAGTTTCGGCATTCAGTGATTCCACGGCGAATAGGTCGCGCCATCCGGTAGCCAAGGGACACGAGGCCTATACACTCCGTTCGCTCGCATATTGGTAGTATGCACGGGGGTAACGATCACGGAGCTTCCAGCGGCAATGCATCGTAAGACCGCTTCTCCTCAGGCCTCAGTGACGGACGTGCTATCCGAGTTAGCACAGTTGTTTCACAGCATCCCAGCAATTGACAGTTTCTCGGTCGAATCAGGAATTATCCGACGGCGCTGGGTCGGTGCGGTCCGCGGTTGCATCAGCTACGGACGACCGAACGCTTTATAGGGTCCGACAGGATGGCGAAAGGGATTCGAAAGATTTCGAGTTTTCCCTTTAGTAGTATCGGAAGATGCCTTTCATATCTTCTGGCATTATCTTCCAGTGATTATTATTTCGGACTTCATTGCTGCGATCTTGGATAAGAGACTTATAGCGTCATTGGACTCGGATTTTTCGATCGGTTCAGGGACATTGTCCCTGACTTACCGACGCAGTCCAATATTGTCATTACAACATGTGTTTTATTTTTCGACGCTATATATATATATATATATACATGCCTGCTACTAAGCATGATAGTTTAGTTTCTTGTCCGCGTTGCTCATTTCTGCCATTTTATCATTTATACAAATAGTTTATTTTGGCAGAGCAGGGCATACCGAGAGTTCATATGCGTCTAGACGGTGTGATTAAAGACTGCATATATTTTTTTTCGCCGAGGAATATGTCTTTTCCAATTTCAATGTTGGGAACGACATTATGTATAGTAGACTTAACTTAGACGCTTTATTATACGTAATCCGCCTTACTGAGGCGTTATCATTACGTCTTCAAGAAAAGATTTACGGGATATTATTCTCAATGTAATTTCTTTTGAGGGCAGTAGTTTGTTCACGTATAACTCCGCCCTTCAGTGGCTGATTGGAGTTAGTTAGACGTGACGCAGCCCTAGCTACATCCACACGCGTGGATAGTAAGGTTAAGAACTCTCTCAGAGTCGCTTCGTTCTCGGAGGAGCTTCTCTTCGACGGCAACTTTTCGGCAATCCATGAATTGCTCGATTTATACGTTCTCTTGTCTATCTAGTGTTACAAGAGATTCAGACTGGGGCAAACATTCGGTGGTTGACTCAGAGAGTGCCGCTGCAGTTGCCGGACCCGAGTGTGGCTGTTATGACGGTTGCCAGTCAAACAGATTGGGATATAATACTGATCCCTACGGATTCGAAGTGCCAGGGTCTTTGGGTTCCGCAGTCTTTTAGCAATCAGTTTAACTTCCGCGGAATAATGTTTTTTAGGCTTGCTTTATGTCATTGCATGAACATTATTCAGAAACGCATGCCCAAATTCCTGTCCTTTAATTCGACAGTAGTGGCGTATCTCCGGAACCAGGGAGGCACTCTTTCGTTTCCGTTATTCAATTTAATGGAAAGAATCTGTCTGTTGGTTATTGTACACCAAGTTCAGTTTTGGTCCGTCATATTCCGGGTCGTCTGATTGTTTTATCGGACTCCCGTTCTCTTACGGGTCGCTTGTTGCTGTCAGAATGGACTCTCAACAAACAAGTATTCAATCAGATTTGCTATCTATGGGAGCGCCCAATGATGATTTATTTATGACACAGCTTGCTAATCAATTGCAGACGTATGTGTTGGCTTGTCCAGATCTCTGAGCTAATATTGTTAATGCTCTATTGATCTATAGGACGGAATGATAGGATACGCGTATCCTCCGGCGCTGTTGTTTTAGCAGGTATTGCTAAGATAAACAACCACAATACATTTCTGTTGATAGCATCTCTATCTTCACAGAGATCATGAGTAATTTACTCTCTTGTCTACTGTGGGTCTTAACGTGAAATCTTCCTCTATGTGAGGATCTTTTTCACTGGGTAAATCGTGTCATCTTTATCACAACCAGCAAGGTTGCAACCTTCATGTATTCCATTGTGTGGTCCATATTGCATTGTAAGCACTGTACTGGATGAGCTTTGGACGCGATTTCTTACTTTTGGAGATCCTCTTCTTCGCTATTCTATGCGGCTAAAGTGGAGGCTCTTCCGTCGTGGTGTAGGGATCATTATGTTCATATTGTTGATCCCTCCATACTACTCATTGCTATTTTTTAGTATACTTGTTTCACAAGATCTACTGCAGCCTGTTATTATTTAGGTTATAGGTTTATGTTACCTCATACCTATGCACTCTACGATAGTTTACAATTGAGTCTTTTGTCTCTTTATCTAAGTCAGTTAGTAACTTTTTGATAAATAGACTTAGAATCTTTAGATTAAATTCCTATACGGATTTTAACTTCGGTTCTTATTTAGCTAAGTAATCATTTGAGCCTCTGGAAACAGTAGTTTTCAAATTCTGACCTTTTAGACAGTAATTCTGTTGGTTTCTCTTTTACTGTAGAGTCGGTGAGTTTCATGCACTATCGATGGATGATTTTCACTTTCATTGTTTCGGAATCAATACTTCCGTTACTATTTAGGTTGGATTGTTGTATAAGAGTTAGGCTCCTATTATCCGGAACCTATTATTCTAAGGTCCTTCCGTCTTCGTATGGGCATAGACCTTTACTCTTTCCGGGTACAGTTTATGTATTTATAAACAGATATCTGTTTATTACAAGGGCGTAAGCTTCTTCTGTCTTTGATGTCTAGTAGAAGGACGTTACGCTCCATTTTATTGTTAATGGATTCTATTAACTATCGGTACTGCTTATGGTATATCATTGACTTAGCAGTTGTGCTTAAGATTTCGGCTCATGAAGTAAGAGTTCTTCTACTTCTTGGGCTTACATTAATAGTGTCGCTATTATAGATTTTTGAAGGCCGCTCATTGCGCTCAGCCATCCACATTCATGAATTTTATCTTAGAAATATCGAGTCCATTTCTGGAGGCCTCTATTGTTAGGTCTATTATCTACTGCTCAGAATGTCATTCACTTAACAGTTGCTACTATAGCTAGGTAGGCTGTCTGTTTCGGCAGTGTCTCCGTTCGGCTGCCCTCTTCGCTCTGGGCTATTTGACCCAGGGCAAGAAAAAGGGGGGGGGGGGGGGAGGGTGTTCCCTTGGGTCACCTGTTTTACTATGAAAACAAGGGGATACCTCCTCCGGAGTTAGTAATTCTGAGCTGTTATTGGGATGGTTGTTTAGTGAGAAGTTTAGGTTTTTAAAATTCATTCAAGTCTTAGTTTTTAAAGTATAGCTTTTGAATATTGCATATGTCAACGGACATGATTATGCAATCCTCAGACACTTTTAGGAGTATAAGAGTCTCTATTCTCTAGACTTACTTATTTATTGGCTTACTTTAAAAATTATTAGTATAAGGATTATATTGGATATTAATAGAGTACATGGATGTATGAAGCTCAATTTTGGAAGGTGTTGTATCTTTCTAATTTAATATTAAATAAGAAAGATACATGTAAAGCCTAATACTCCTTTTCTCCTTAAGGGGTTACCTCTTTATTATATAATTGAGCTTATTGGATTTTCCTCTATGTCCTTGGCCCTCCAGCCTGTTTACTATTCAGCTAAGTCTGGGTCATTGGTACAGTATAAAAATGTTAAAAAATTTATAGTAATTTATATATTTTTTATACTTACCAATGACCCAGACGGGGATGGCCCTCCCAGGAGTTGGGAACTCTTGCCTCCCCGCTGAGTACATAGCGCTGACCAGGCACTGGTTATTAGAATGATTAATGGCGCCAATTTCGGAACGTCCTTGACACTGCGCATGCGCAGTAGGGGCGAAGTGTGGAGGGCCTTTCAGGACATGTTTTCTTTAGTTTTAGATGCAAATTTTGGGGATTGGGGGGCAAAATTTGTGTTTGGCCCTATATTTTAAGAGTTAGCACCAGCTATGTCTGGGTCATTGGTAAGTATAAAAAATATATAAATTACTATAAATTTTTCAACTTTTCAATAATAACATGCCGATCGCCAAGCCAGACCACCACACATCATAACCCTAGCTCAAACATGCCCCGAAATTTCGTATTTTAATTGTTTGGATTTGTCCACCCACACCTGTCTTGAAACCCCCAAAATTAAAATAGGTCTTTCAGGCCACGTTTTCCCCTGATACCCCTCCCCATCCTGGAATACTACGAAAGCAAAACCTCACCAACTTGGCTACGAAAGCAAAACCTCACCAATTTGGCTGTGCATTGCATAAAACCTTTATGGTTGGAATCAAATTAGGGAAAAAATAACAAGAAAACATTAAGCATGGTATCAAAAATTCACCTTTGCAATCCTTTTGTATATTTTATACACTTTTCTCCTGTCAAGTGAGTACATGTAAGTATTTTTTGAATACAACAGAAGCAGAGGAGGGGTGGGGTAAGGAGAGGGACTCAAAACTTTTGGGGGCCACGTGCTTGCCCCAACAGTCCAGGATTCTTTGGTAAGATTGAAGATTTGAAACATGATGCTAAAAATGCTAAAAAAATGACATTTTGATGGCCAAGAAATTGAATTTTGCACCCCATTAGCCGACAAAGAAAAAAAAACCCGGGTCATTCATTCATTCATTCATTCATTCATTCATTCATTCATTCATACGATGGGGAGTGGAATTCATTTAATAGAGTTACACCACTAGAATGATGGACAACGCAATCGAGGGGACAAAAGGGGGCTGGCAGTTTTGATGAAAGGAACTTCACCTGACTTTAGCTGCATGGGACGGATCACGTCAATTTCGAACACACATGTATGGAATTTTCGAAAATTGTACTTCTTCACCAAAAAAACACACAACAGTATACATTTTCAGCGTTGTGGCCGTTAGTTTTGTTCCATATGCATTCACACAATGGGATAATATTTAGTAAAATTTGCCAGTGATAAAACGGATAATTGTGTAGTGCGTCTGGGCCAGTCGCACATGATCATCTTTGAGCGGGAACCCACAGTTGAGTTGCCAGAGTTTTGCTTCGTCACAATGTTCCAACCATTATTCGATCAACAAACTTTATTTGTTTGAAAGGAAAACATGTTTCTCTTGCAGTAAAAAAATAACGAATATTTCAGAAATTTCTCTTTTTTATGGGGCGAGTTTAATTGTTTTGTTTCATTTGACGCAGTTGCGAAGTTTGAACAGATAATTCTATTAGACTATTCACCACAAAAGACAAAAAATCTCCATTCTCCGCGATAGAATTACGTTTTGTTTGCAGTCAGATCAACACTAAAAACGAATGGTTTTTACTTTTACGTTTCACCCTGAAATTGTCGCAAGTACTGGTCTCGAGGGATTAATGTATTGATATTTTCTGTGTTCTGTAATCTCAATCACTGGTCACTGCGGTGGAGTCACTCGGCACAGTACTTGCGATTGCATACTGGTTGCACTGCTCATTAATTCTCGTTAATCTTCAACACTTGTAGTCGCAGTGGTCAGTAATTAAGTCGAGTGGATCCACCGTAGGTTTTAATCCTCTACACTTTATGTCACCTCCACAGTGACAGGTGTTTTTGTTAACCCCACCTTGAACGTACTGTAATGAACCTACCTGGTGATATTAAAAACAAACACGGTTGACATATATATTTTAATAAATACGGTGCATCGAAAGTATCAACAAAGTACAATTGTGCTCAAAACGAAATCTGCAAACAAATGTTCAGCCTGTATCAATACTTAGATAAATTCGGAAAATAATTTTTACACTGTCTCAACTATTTGCGAGTGTTTCAATTCATCGAGTAAATACGGTAAGCTAGAGAATAGCATGAGTGGTGGTGTATTTCGTCCCTTGAGGGCAAGAAGGCTTTGCACTGCTAAAGCATTGCAAAGCCTTGTTGCACTCAAGGGACAAATTTATCAGTTTTATTAACATGGGTAAAATATCAGATATAAACTATTTAATTTTTATTTTTTTTAAGTTTGCTTTGGTCACAAAAAGAGAGCATGAGGCAGGCAAAATGTCCATGCAGGAGGGCTTGAGAAACAGATTCTTAACTTTCTTAGGCCTTATGTTCAGTTTTCTACTACTCACTTAAGAATAATACACTTGAGTTTGTTGTAATACAATTCAGTTTCTGATACTGGGACTGAGATTTAATTTTGAGTGCATATTGTACTTAAATGTGCTATTAAAGCAGGTTGGAAATATCATGATCTGATCTTTAATACATGTTTCTGTGGTGTCTACCTTTTTTAGTCTATGTTAAGAGGAAGAGGAGGTTGTTACAAGCACACATTTTATGGTATAGAAAGTCATCGATGTATGGAAACAACACCAAGTCTAGCATGTGCCAATAAATGTGTTTTCTGCTGGAGGTAAGTCTCTTTGATGCCTAGAAAACAATTCTCATTTCTCAGGCTTTTATCTTCATTTTTATTATGAGAGAGGGAGGCTTTTTATTTATTTTTTTCATCCATAAAACAGTTCTGCAAGTAGATTTGACTTTATCAGAACTTTAACACTGCTCTCTGATGTCAAACCAACCAATGTTTTCAGCAACAAAACTATCATAATGCAGTGGAGAATTTAACCAACTGAGAACAGGCCGTTAGATTACCCCAATTTCGCACCATTTACAGGTATGCCCAAATTAGAGAAGCTGTGAAGACATCAAGAAAGATATATAAATTCTTTTTGCCTCTTCTACATATGAGAATAACTTCCGTCATAATATGACCATAGAAACACAAAGAAAGGCATGACAATAAACCATAACAGGATATACACAGAACATCACACGTGTGTGAATGGGTTAAGCGATAGGCACGAGTGCCAATGCGGAAGCATATCCTTCCATGATGGCACAAGTGCCCTATCAATTAACCCATTCACAGGAATGTTGTTCTGTGTTTATTACACTCCTCGTCTATAAAAAATAATTATTGGAAGGAGACTCTGCAGTTCATTTGACAACTATCAATAACCTGACACGGTCGCACTACACCTTTAACACAATCTATTCTACCTACCACTTACCACAGTAGAAATATATAGTGGTAGACCTACACCTGTTTGCCACAGTCGAACAACGACAGCAAAGGATACCTTCCTGAAAGAATTTTTTGAGCTAACATGCACCAGCTCTTGGTGCTTGGATTAGCACCCCATGATAAGCACCAATCGAGTATTAGTGCCCTCAACACAACTAGCTACCTAAGCTGCAGCTGTTTATGGTGTTTCAGGAGTTTTCAATCAACAATAACACCACTATATAAAGTTCTGACAAATTCAGACTCTCACACTCATGACTACCTAGCCTAAACCGCTGTCACCATTAATCCTTATCAACAAGATTATACATCAGACTACCATAGAGACTTCTACCCACCTGAATCCGATTTTGTAACATTACCACTGAAATACCACAGGTCTCTGTATTTGTTTGTTTGATAAGGCTGGACAGGCCGAAACCTTGGTTACAATTTGCAGAAGCTAATTCCAGACAAATGCAAATAGAGGTCCATGCCACCTCACCTACCTAACCTTACCATCTAATCTCCACCATGGAGATGTTACAGCCTGAACCACACCGCAAGCTCTGGCTACAATTCAATAACACTCGGAGACTTATATTTTGGGAATCTGATGCACACCATAAACACCACATTTACCAACAATGCAACTCACAAAATGTGCCTACAGATCTCTTCAGTATCATACAAACAGATCTGCGCCACACCATTAATGGCATTCCTGGAAGTAGAAAACAATACGTCATTGGACATGACACTCTAGCTCTCCAAACCACCCAGTGTTTGACGAGGATCCTATCACTGCATGACCAGCTCCTGAGCAGACCTACATGTCAAACACACATGGAATCTGAACGCGCGACAACAAATGGAACAACAGTTCCATCTTATCACCCTGGCTGACAAAGCTAGCAAGCATATTACCAACCTATCGACCTACAACCTCAGTACACACGGGACAATTGTACCTGGCAAGGGACTGAGATTTATACCAATGCCTTCACGACCTATCAGACCCTTCTTCAGTAACGACAATACATGTACAGGCCCTCACCAGGTGGATTCCTACACACTACTGCACCCCCACGGGAGGTATCACTGCTAACTTTGAGCCCTGAACCTTTTACCTGCGAAGGGCTAACCTGAGGTCAATCTATGTTGACATAAATTAAAAACCGACCACAGTTACTGCCTATCAGTACCTTGGCAATAACCCCATATTTGGTCTCCCCACCATCTGGTGCCACATCCACAAAGGTAGGGCCATCTCGGCTCCTCCACACACAAGTAAAGTCCTGTCTCGCATCACCAATAGATGTCCACACATGAAGCATGGGGGTGAATCTGGTTACTGCTGTCCCTTTATCATCAATCTTTTCTGCCAAAAATAAATTCTAGAACATTGAATCTCTCAAGTTATATGTTTTTTTAACTTGATTTCACAATATTTTATTCAGGAAATCTCACCACTCTGCTGACAATGTTATTATAGAGTGTTACTTTACATGTTATTGTAATACACTAATATAATAACTGTACTACAGTAAACCGTCACAGTACTTACGAAAACTTTTGAGAAAAAGTAAACATCGCCAGAAAAAAACTGGAACTAACAAGACAGGCACATAAAGAACGGCCCCCGAAGTCAGTAACCGGCATATAAAACTACCAACTGCAAAACTAAAGCTTCTATGGAAGATAAAATAATGCAGCCAGTAGAAAATGAAAGACTGATTGAGAAGAACGATGCTTTCGTGATCACAATACAGTGGAACCCTGTTAATTGAATAGCCACTTTGTGAATGAAAATTATTCCATTAACAGGAGTATTCAATTAACAGGGATTGTGTTGCTTCCTATATTTTAGAGATGAACGTAGCATTTATTCTATTATATCTTGTTTGACAGAGCTCCATGAGCTCTGTCAAACAAGATATAATAGATTAAATGCCTGTATTGGATGTACTAAGGCCAAATAGGTCTATAAACAAAGGAAAACTCGGGCGAGTCAGGATAATTTCTCTACAGGTTGCAAGGTTTTTTATTCAATTAACAGGAGTTTGCTCTATACCCTACATTCATTTAACAGACCAAATTTGTATCGAAGATATGGTGAAGGGTTTTGTGTTGGGAAATTATATTCAGTTAACAGGGATATACAATTAAGAGATATCTAAATAAGTGGGCTTCACTATATTGTATAGGACTGTGATCACAAATGTGGACAGAGAATTTTGATCTAATTGCACTCCATTCGTAATCCGGTCAAAGTTAACTTTTTGCTTTTCTCCTCACTGTACTCTCACCTGTCTAAAAGAAATGAGAGAATATTGAATGTGAGATGTTATTTTTAGCTGCGACTAGCAGCTCTATAAGTGGCAATGTCCGTCTGTCTGTCGGTCTGTCTGTGACCAACGAATTTGTCTGTGACCAATGAGTTTCAAAACTCAATAACTTTTGAAATACTTGATGGAATGACTTTATATTTGGCGTGTAAGTGTATCTTATTGATGTCTAGCCACTGTTCAATGCATGTGTTGTTCCAAATATTTGTCTTGGAGTTATGGCCCTTGATGAACTTAGCATTTTGTGAGATTGCACCACCCGTCGCAGCTATAGCATCGATGTCGCGATTTTTGTTTGCTGTTTATGATTCAGTCTTACTTTTGCTATGTTTTATTTAGGGCTGAAACGGTTGGCTCATTATCACAACCGACTAACAGAGAGCTATAACTAGATAATCTGGTTATTCGTGGCCATTATTTCACCGAATATGGGATCAAAACTATAGGAACTGGAAAGCAGTTTGACAGAAACTATTCTGCAGGATGCATAGAAACAAACCTTGCCGAGTGCTCAACAATGTTCATTTGTATATTACTACGGAATAGTTTCTGTGATTACTCAATACTCACGGAAATTGCCAATCTTACAAGGTCTTGAATGCCAAAGTCGATAAATTCTCAATATATATAACATATAACATGACTTCGATGCGTAATCTATCCCAAAGAAGAAGGTTCTGATTTACTACATTTTCACCGTGGAATGATGATTGCTATCGATATTTATACCCCCGCTTCGAAGAAGTGGGGGCTATATAGGAATTGCCCTGTACTCCCGTACGTCCATCCGTACGTCTTTCCGTCCAAACAAATTCTTGTGTGCGCAACTCCTCCTACATTAAAGAACCAATTTTGAAGAAACCCTTCAAGCATCATCACTACTAAGTGAACATGCACATATTCCAAAATTTTTGATCTGTGACAATTTTAACCAGGTTATCTCTCTTGAACTTTGATTTAATATGGGTTTCTACATGAAATTCTTGTGTGCGCAACTCCTCCTACATTTATCAATCAATTTCCTTATGGCCTTCGCCTACATGATCAGAAGTGCATTCCTTTAAAAACCCAAAGCGGAGGTATTAATCACCTTCAGTGATAGTTTTAGTTTGGATAACCGGTTGACAGGTTTTCTAATTGGTTAGGTAAATAACTGGTTTCAAACTAGTTATCCAGTTAACGATTTCAGTACTAGTTTTATTCATAATATCCCCCACTGGTCTGTAAGTCTGTCAACATCATCTGATTTAGAAAAATAAAAATACCACCTTTGCAATCACAATATTATATATCTTGAAACAATAGCATAACTTGATTTGACAATAATTTCACAAAAATGTTAAACTGATATTTTGAAAGTTCAACATTGAACAGTTGTTTTCTCCAAACAAATTGTTTTTCAACAGACACCACACAAATCCTGTTGGCACAGAGTGGAAGTGGCAGATGGATGATCCCCAGCTTGTGTTTGATGGAGCATATAAAAATCATGTTGGATTGATCAAACAGTTTAAAGGTATGAAATTTTATACCAGGATTCCTGTTCATATTCTACATTACATGAAACAGTACAGAAATTGGGAAATGTTCCAGACACATTTTGGCGTTTTCATGTCACTTCAAAATTTAGCCTATTTTTGACATGTTTAATTAAAAATGCTGTCTTCTGATTCATGTAACTCCATATTTATACACGATACAGCTACCAAACTTTCTACACAGATTTCTACTTATTTGAAATTGTTTACCATTAGTTTTTTATTTCAAACTTACAAACCCAATGTGAGTGATGTCAATTTTATGTACAGTACGTGGAGAGTGGATTGTAACTAAATCACCCGCGGAGTGGAGTTATCACCCAAGCTATAATTTTCAAATTTTGTACAGATCGACAAAAAACACAAGCAATGTTTCAGCCAATGGACCTCCGGGTTTAACCCGGCGGTCCATTGGCTGAAACTTTACTTGTGGTGGTTAGGATTTGCAACAAATTTCCAATTATTGCATGGGTGGAATCTCCACTCTGCGGGTGATTTAGTGATAATACACTCTCCACGTACTGTATTTGTATGCTATAAACCAATGGCCGGGACAAGCTGGTGCAAACTCAAAGTTATCAAGGGCCAAACACAAATTTTGAACCGCCCATTTATTTATTTATTTATTGATGGTTTAAGGTCACTTATTTATGCACAATGGCCAATCATGACCATGACAGTTTTACGGGTGGAGGAAGCCGGAGCACCCGGAGAGAACCACCAAGCAACAACGAGCAGCTGCCAGCTCCCCAACATCGTAACTCCGCACTGCAGCACAGGCAGGGTTAGATTGGTTGAAGACATGCGTACCATCGACGTGCAGTACGTCTTAGTACACGGCGTCATCGTGCCCCCACATGGGCTATGGGGGTGAAGTGTCTTGCCCAAGGACACAACGCGGTTGCCGCAGGTGGGATTCAAACCGAGGACCTCTCGGCTTGCAGCCTGCACCTCTACCTACTGAGCCACCACACCCCCCCTTTGAACCGCCCAATCCCTATAATTTGCTTGGGTGGTAGCTGTGGCATCTTCCCTTGCTTCATTAATGAAGCGCATTGACCACAGACTAGCTATCTGACTTTGCAAGTTCAGGTTGTTAGCTAGTCGTTTGAGACTAGTACTACTGTTTAACAGACTCCGATGAGCTGTCATTTGGTGCTGCATTGGTCCAGTCATCCATTCAGTCGAATGGAGTTGACCATATTTGCAGATAGAACATTTGGATGGTGAGAGGGATATGGAGTGTGAGTCTCCATCTCTCACAGAAGGGTACTTTAAGACTATGAAAAGACTTAAGCTCTTAAGAATATTGTTCCATCTGAATAAGTCTGCGTTTAGATGAGTAGGCCGGGGATGAAAATATGTCCCTACCTGCATCATTTAATATATCTCGGAAATAATGGAATATGCTATTTTATTGAAAAGAGCAAATCTGTGCACAATGTCCTAAGCAGATCACCTTACCAGAGCTATGACGCAATGGAAAGAAATATGAGGGCGAGGTTCCTCGCTAAGAGTTCTTTCCAGGACAGTCATGTATGCCATGTACAACTCCGCACGGACAGTGAATTTGGAGTTGATCAGATGTGATGCTGCCCTTGCGTCGTCATCACTTATAGATGACAAGGTGAAAAGCTCTCTCTGAGTTGCTCCGCTTACCGGAAATATACTATTTGACAACAAGCTTGCATTGGTATATGAGCAGGCTATAAGAAGCTTCAGTGCTCTGCTATTGAAGTCGCTGTCTCATCAACACACTTCAACAGACCGGGGTAAGTGAGGCCGTTCTGCTTCTTAAAAAGCATCATGAGAATGTGTCACGAGGGTACAATAACCCTCTTATATTTACTCTGGAAGTCGTCATTATAGCGACTCGGGAAAGGGGCATAGGTCTGATCAAGGCTATGGATCAAACCCCCTAGGCCGATGATTAACAGAAGGTTATCATCTTCACGAGAAACTGGACGTTAATCACAGAAGTTCTTTCAAAGAGAGTCGATTCTAGTGGAGGTGAAGGCTCTCTTATTGAAGGGAACAATTGAGGTTGACGAGATGAGCTTCTTCCTTGGGAGGACATAGTTTCTCCTCCCGTAAGCATCATAAGTCGTACAGGTGATGGACATGACCTCTATTGCTTGCCAGTTGACGGAGGATTATCAACTTCACGAGAAACTGGACGTTAATCATGGAAGTTCCTTTCAAAGAGAGTCGCTCCTAGTGGAGGTAAAGATGCTCTTATTGAAGGGAACAATTGAGGTCATCGAGAATAGATTTTAGTTGCTTGCCACTTGGCGGTTGGTTATCAACCTCGCAAAAAGTGGATAAATTGCGGAAGGTCAGTGGATGAGAATGTAGTCTCGGCAGGCCTGCGTCTATCAGCCTGAGCAAGCTCCACTTACAAGAATAATTGTTAGACAAATCCTCCAAGAGAGGCTTTCCTTCTGGAAGAATAAGCTTTCCTATTGAAGAAAAGCATTAGACGTCATCGAAATTGTTCTGCAGTTTTTCATTATCCCCTGTTTCTTGTCCTGAATCCAGATGGATAGTGCATAGATACGCTGAGATATGCCTTGGTGTCAAGACAATTATGTCATTGTGGACGCCATAGTAGCATTCTGTATGGTTACAGTGGTCTCTTGGGTTAGACTCTGTCCGCTGTATTTTGGGAATAAAACCGAAAAAGATACTGTGCTTTTTGGTTTGTTTTTCCTACGTGTCATAGACTTGAGTCTTATTGTTACACCATAGTAGCCTAGCTAAAATCATGAGTGAGATTTTTTCAGTATTATGTAGTGGCATAACTGAATTTATTATCTCTTGGGACTGCGATCTCTTTGGGAATTCAGGGCTGTTTATATAGCGGCTCTTCATTCCCTGCCTTGCGTGACGATAATTGTAAGTCTCCATTAAGTGAGCCTTCAGGGTCGCAACTTACACCAATATATCTGTCTTCACATAGATGAAAACTTATAAGCTATGGCTAGCATTGTAAGTCTCCTAAGTGAGATTCTAGGACCTCAGTTATTAGCTTTTAATGGTCTTCAAGTACAGGAAGACCTTTAGTTACTTCAGCTAGGCTGAGTTAGTTGTCCTATCGGACATGATACCATTTGTTAGAGGAGGTTATTCTCTTCAAACCAGTATGGTTTGGTGTGAGTTATGTTAATACAGTATATTTGTTCATCACGACCTTCTCCGCCCTTATTGGCATTATGGAGTCGGTCGGTCAGACATGAGGGAGCCTTGCGGTTCCTAAACTATTTGATGACTAACACAAGAATGATTCAAGTAATGTGGGTGAGGGAGGTTCAATATGACTTTGAATCCCCCCCCTCCCCCCAATGGGTTAAATGGCGATTACTGGGCAAGACGTAGTTTTCTTCCCATAAGCCTTGTATGCATTTAGGTATATACATGCATTTCACGACTTCTCGATTGGCAGCTGGGTCATGTTCTATGGTGACCTCATAGGCACATCCACTTTTTAGTTGGTTTGTTTCTTGTGGTTGTTCATCTATATGTCATATACGAGCATATGATTCATCATCATTAAATTGCTAGACTTTGGGTACCTGTAAGACTATCTAGTCAGTTAACTGGTATTCAGATGATTACATGCGGGATTTCAGTGCTCATGTGCATAAGTGTATTATTAGGCAGATGCATTATTGTATGTTATGGCCCTTAGAAACAATGAATTATTTTGGGGGCGGTCCGTGACGAGTCTGTTAATCATAGCTCGTTCCATTTCTAAATCCAGGTCTCTATAAATTTCGGCACCCAATCGAATATAACTTGACTATACATTATCGTGTATTCGCCTGTGTCTGGGAGTATATATATCAGATAGAACACATCTGGGAGTGTTATTTATTGGAATTTATTGTACACATGAATGGGGACGCCAGTGGGTTACCTCAGAAGTGTGTTTACTCTTCAGAGATCGTCTGTTGTGATTCTATTGGACATGTGTATGTTGTATATACTATATTACCGGTTTTCGACCTATCTACATATATGCCGACTCTGGTAAACATTACAAGTGTGCGCTATTAATTTCCGGGATCACCGTGATAGCCTTAGTTTCTGAAGTGGCATTAAGCACCAATTTATTAATAATAATTAATATCAGGGTGCCTGTTCGACGAATATATATTGTTATTTGGTACCGCTATCCCAGAGCACTCCCCTCTTTGTTTTTGAAGAAGATTCCTTCAAAAAAGGGGGGGGGGGGGGGGGGAGTGATTTTTTAAATCCCCTCTGGCTTGATAAGTGTGTAACTATGAGTAAAGCTGTTTTGTCTGTAGATTATATCCTGGATACAGCTTGTGTATTATTATACCCCCACTTTCGAAGAAAATGGGGGTATACTGGATTACATCCATCCGTCCGTCCGTCCATCCGTCCACCTGTGTGTCCGTGTGTGAGTCCGTCCAAAAGTATTCATAACTTAAGTAAATTATTATTTTTTTATAATATTTATTGGTCATAGGTATGCCCACACTAGTTATTTTTTTTTATTATTATTTTTATTTTTTTTGCTTATTCACTTAGAAATTGTGTCCGTCCGAGCCAAATTTTGTCTGTTCAGCCTGTATCTCGGGTATCGAATGTTCTATTGCAATGAAATTTGCCATGAACACTGATTATGGTATAGGCTTTAAAAAAAGGATTCAACGGTATTTCTCACATTCTCCTTTTTAGAGTTATCCCCCTTTTTTGATTTAGAAATTGTAGGAAATAGACATTATTTGTCTGTTCAGCCTGTATCTCAGGTATGGGTTATCAGATTTTGGTGAAATATGGCATGCAGTTTGCCTATGACAAAGGCTTCTGCCTCATTGCATAAAACATCCAAACACCAAACAATTTACCATACCTTTTGACTTAGAAATTGTTGGAAATTGTTGAAAACTTTCGAAGAAAATGGGAGGGGGGGGGGGGAGGGCATACTGGATTGGGGTTATCGGATTTCAGTGAAATATGGCATGCAGTTTGCCTATGACAAAGGCTTCTGCTTCATTGCATAAAACTTCCAAACACCAAACAATTTACCATACCTTTTGACTTAGAAATTGTTGAAAACTTTTGAAGAAAATGGAAGGGAGGGGGGGTATACTGGATTGCATCTGTCCATCTGTCCGTCAGTCCGTACGAGAATATTCATAAATGATATTTGTTGGTCGTAGGTATGCCCACACTAGGCGGTACACCACGTGGGGGTATGCACCGGACAGAAGTCCAGCTCTTGTTGTATATGGCGTATGTTTGTGGGGGTTAACTTCTCATTCTCAAATACGCCATCCTAATTTTTAGGGCTTAACTAGCCTTAAAAATTGGGAACTCGTTATATCCAATTGGCATAGTCATTCATTCTAAGAATACAGAATTACTTGAATTTGGCTCCTTATTTATGATATGTCTTCTCTATTACTCTATAGAGAGACATACATGTAATTCCTTTTAAATTTAATTTCCTTTCACCTTGGATTGCAGCCTTGGGAACTATGTTGGTCTGCTAATTCTGAAGTCCTAGGTCCTTTGCCTTTTTACGATTTAGCTAGTCTGGGCCATTGGTTTATAGTATAAAAATATGATAAATTTAAAGTAATTTGTATATTTTTTTATACTTTCCAATGGCCCAGACAGGTATGGCCCTCCCATGAGTGCGCACTCATACCTCCCCGCTGAGTTATTAGCTCACCTGACTGAAAGTCAGGGTGAGCTTTTCTGATCACTGTTCGTCCGCCCGTCGTCCTGCGTGAAGGTGGTGTTTGAGCCTTTTTCTCCTAAACCACTGGCCACATTTTAATTAAATTTCATGTAAGTATTAGTTATATAGGGCATTTTTATTTTTATGCAAATTAGGTTTTGGCTCATATTGAGCAGAGGGGTGGGGAAAAAATAGCCAAATTTTTGGAAAATCTTCTTCTAATGAACCACCAGTAGCAGAGACCTGATATGTGGTATATAGAGTCATTTTGAGGTTTAGAATCAAGTTTGTTCAAGAGCAGTTTGTCGGGTATTATTTGCCTTCGTTATGGGAGGGGCCAATATTTTGGCCACGCCTAAAATTTCTATTTTCAGAACCGTGAGGTCCATTTGAACCAAATTTGATATGAGATGATAATGGGTCATAAGTAGTTGATTGATGCCAAAAAAAATTTCTCATTGCCCCCTGGGAACCTCGGGAGCTAAAAATAGGAAAAACCTTAAAACTGCCATATCTCCAAAACTACATGGCACAGAGAATTCTTATTTTGTATAAAGCTTACTTTTATCCAGTAGAATAGAATGGTTAAAAAAATCCCTATTGGTTTGATCACAATGTACTTTTTTCAGGACTTTGAAAAAGTGCTGAGTCAGCACTTTTTAACACTTATAGGCAATGGGAAAAACATTAAAAAATCTTCTCCAGATCCAGCAGACAGAATCTTTTGATATTTGGTATGCAACATTGTAGGGTGGATCTGATTCAAGTTTATTCAAATCGCCCCCCCCCCCCCCCCCCCCCCCCCCCCCCCCGGGTTCATATTTGGGCTCAGTATAGGAGCCCGATTTCGAACTCAGTGCATTTCAAGCAAATTTCTTAAAAAATCTTCTTCTCCAGATCCAGCAGGCAGAATCTTTTGATATTTGGTATGCAACATTGTGGGGTGGATCTGATTCAAATTTGTTCAAATCGGCTCCCTAGATTCATATTTTTGCTCACTATAGAAGCTCGAATTCGAACTTCGTGCATTTCAGGCAAATTTCTTCAAAAATCTTCTTCTCCAGATCTAGCAGGCAGAATCTTTTGATATTGGGTATGCACCATGCTTAGGGGGGGTGAGATTCAAGTTTGTTCAAGCCAAGTCCCCGGGTTCATATTTGGGCTCACTGTGGGAGCCCGAATGATAACTTAGTTCAAAATG
Source organism: Pictodentalium vernedei (assembly GCA_031216915.1). NCBI lineage: Eukaryota > Metazoa > Mollusca > Scaphopoda > Dentaliida > Dentaliidae > Pictodentalium > Pictodentalium vernedei. The sequence goes on along the minus strand of CM062294.1, from coordinate 116,784,724 downwards.
AGGAATTTTCTTTAAAAATCTTCTTCAGATCCAGCAATCGGAATGTTTTGATATGTGGTATGCAGCATCCTTAGGGGGGGGGGAGATTCAAATTTGTTCAAGCCATGTCCCGAGGTCCATATTTGGACTCACTGTGGGAGCTCGAATTGTAACTTAGTTCAAAATGAGGAATTTTCTTTAAAAATCTTCTTCTTCAGATCCACAGTCAGAATGTTTTGATATTTGGTGTGCAGCATCCTTAGGGGGGTGAGATTCAAGTTTATTAAAGCCAAGTCCCTGGGTTCATATATGGGCACCCTGTGGGAGCCCGAATGATAACTTAGTTCAATATGAGGAATATTCTTTAAAAATCTTTTTTTTTTTTAGATCCACTGGTCAGATTCTTTGGATATTTGGTATAAGCTTTTCTTAGGAGGAGCAGATGCAACTTGTTGAATTCAATTCTCTGGGTTGATATTTAGGCTACCATGTCAGGTGAGCACCCTCAGGCCCCCTGGGGCCTCTTGCTATATAGTACTCTTTTCTACAAAGAATGATTTTGGCGCCAATTCCAGTCACTTCCTGATGGCTGTGTATGTGCGGAGAGTAAAAGTATGAAGGACCAGATAGGACTTTTAATTTTCGTTTTTGCAGGCAAATTTTGGGGATTGGGGTTTCAAAATTTGTGTTTGGCCCTTGATAACTTTGAGTTTGCGCCAGCTAGTCTGGGCCATTGGTAAGTATAAAAAATACACAAATTACTTTAAATTTATCATTTTTTTTCTGTATCTTTTATTTTCAGCCTCATTTTCAGGCCTATCCTTTAGAAATTTTGGGACTGTAATCTCCACAAAAAAATCATATCTAAAAATGTATTGCAGTCCTAGAAAATTCTCAACTGTTATACCCAAACACTGAAGTGATGTGATGGGGTAAAAAATTAAAATGCATCAGATTTTTCAGAAATTTTAGAATGTTGTAGAGCTCAAAAAATCAAGAGATTGCTGTTTTTTTAGCTTAACTTGACAAAGTCAAGATAAGCTATTGCCATCACACATGCAGAAGTCTGTTAGTCTGTTCACATTTTCTTTTGTGAAGGCTACACCCCATAGTTCTTGTCTGATCATCGCAAAATTTCAGATTCGAGGTCATGTCTTGATGAGAATATCCCCTTTTGGTCACGATCGGTCAACTGTGATGGCTACGCGAGCCCGAAAACCTTTAGCACAGTCTGCAGGATTGTAGTTATAAAGGAATTGCATTGCAACTGGGTAGAATGACTCCATATAATGTCTAGATGAGAACGTTCCCTTTTGGTCACGATTAGTCAACTGTGATGGCTGCGCAGGCCCAAAAACCTATAGCACAGGCTACAGGTTGTATTTATGAAGTCCGCAAGTGACACAGATATGTCTTCATGCAGACGAAGACTCAAAACTGCGTAGTTACCTTAAGACTACCATGTCTGGGAATTACAGCTGTTACAATAGCGGCTCGTCATTCCCTACCTTGCACGACGATGGTTGTAAGTCTCCGTTTAGTGAGCTTTCAAGGTCGCACATTACACTGAGATATCTGTCTTCACGGAGATGAAGACTTCTAAGCTACGTTAGCTAGGCTCTGACCACTGTCTTTTGGGAATAAAACCGCTAAAGGAAGAGTGCTTTTCAGTTTGTTTTCCTAGGTGTCATAGACTTGAGGCTTATTGTTTTGCACCACAGTAGCCTAGCTAGAATCATGAGCGATGTTTTTCAGTAATTATGCAATGACATAACTGAAATAATTATCTTTTGAGACTACTGTCTTTTTGGAAATTTAGGGCTGTTAAAATAGCGGCTCTTCATTCCCTACCTTGCGCGACGATAGTTGTAAGTTTCTGTTCAGTGAGCTTTCAAGGTTGCAACTTACACCGATATATCTGTCTTCACGTAGAGGAAGACTTATAAGCTACAGCTGGCATTGTAAGTCTCCTTAGTGAGCTTCTAAGGCCACAGTTATCAGCCTTTTTATTGTCTTCACGAATAGGAAGACCTTTAGCTGCTTCAACTATGCTGAGTTATTTGTCCTATCGGTCAGGATACCATTATGTTAGAAGGAGTTATTCTCTTCCTACCGGTATGGTTTGGTGTTAGTTACATTGTATATGAGGCGATAAGCCCTATTGATGACGCCTTATTTACCTAGTGTGATTAATAAGCATTTCTTCAAACGCCTATACTAACTCCTCAGGAATATATTTCCTGATATCAGATCGAACGTAAGGAGTTCATCTAGGTTTTTATGATCGGATGTCGGAACATTGTTTTTGTCTCCCTTTTCATTTCTATCCAATCTATTATGTGGATTATATTTCCACTGGATATTATGTCTATATGGTGTATTATTTGTTGATCACATCCCTCTCCGTCCTTAGTTGCATTATGGAGAGATGAGGGAGCCCTGCGGTTCCTATACTATTTGATAACTAACACAAGAGCGATTCAAGTAATGCAGGTGAGGGGAGTTCGATAGGAATTATTCGTCGAACAAATGTGTATTTATTAGGCAAAGGCATTATTGAACAGATTATATAATTCTTGCTCTGCTTATAGAGCTCATGAGAATTTTTGGGCTATTTGGATCAGTTATGGAACTTCCAATAGGCCGTCTATGCATACGTTCTCAATTTTTGGCATCTTTATTCGGAGTAGTATATTCTTTCTCTGAACAGTCTGTGGTTGTTACGGACCTAGGAAACAATGAATTATTTTGAGGACAGTCCGTGACGAGTCTGTTAATCATAGCTCTTTCCATGTTCTAAATCCAGGTTTCTACCAGAGACGGTACACACTCTCGTACATTTGCATGGTTCAATTGGAGTTTTATTATTGGAATTAATTGTACACCTGAACGGAGTCGCCTGTTGGTTGCCATAAAAGCATGTTTGCTCTGCAGATATTTTCCATTGGGATTCAATTGGACAAGTGTATGGTTGTACTCGTTATATCTACGTATACGGGAGTCAGAATACACTGTTAATAACCAGGATCTCCACGATAGCCTTAGCTTCTGAAGTGGTGTTAAGCACCAATAATTAATAATAATTAATAACTGGGTGCCTGTTGGGCGAATATATATTGATTATTTGGTACCACTTTTCACTGATTCCAGATGGCTTCCCTCTTTGTTTTGAAGAATATTCCTTCACAAAAAGTGTGTGGGGGATTTTTCTTCATCTCTTCCAGCTTGATAAGTGTGTAACTATGAGTGAAGCCGTTTTGTCTGTAGATTATTACTGATCCTAGATACAGCTTGTTTATTATTTATATATGACATGTGTTTGTGGGGGTTAGCCTCTCACTCTCGAATACGCCATCCTAATTTAAGGGGCTTAGTCTGGACTAGCCATAAAAATTGGGGGCTCGTTTCACCCAGTTAGCATAATCATTCATGCTAAGATTACGGAATTACTTGGATATGTCTCCTTATTTATGATATGTCTTCTCTATTATTGTTTAGAGAGATATGGATGTAATTCCTTTTACATTTAATCTCCTTTTCACCCTGGAATACAAGCTTAGGAGCTGTATTTGGTCTGCTAATTATTAAGTCCTAGGCCCTCTGCCCTTTTACGATTCAGCTAAGTCTGGGCCATTGGTTATTAGTATAAAAATGTGATAAATTTAAAGTAATTTGTATATTTTTTATACCTACCAATGGCCCAGACGGGGATGGCCCTCCCATGAGTGGGCACTCATACCTCCCCGCTGAGTTATTTTAGTAGGCTTGTCTACAAAGAATGATATTGGCGCCAATTTCGGTTTCTTCCTGAGTACTGCTCATGCGCAGATAGTAAAAGTATGGAAGGCCAGTTAGAACTTTCAATTTTCTGTATTGTATGCAGATTTTTGGGATTGTGAGGTTCAAAATTTGTGTTTGGCCCTTGATAATATTGAGTTTGCACCAGCTAAGTCTGGACCATTGGTAAGTATAAAAAATATACAAATTACTTTAAATTTGTATTTTTGAAGGGATTTCATTGTAACCTGGTAGAATGACTCCATAAATGTCAAGATGAGAACATCCCCTTTTGGTCATAATCGGTCAACCATGATGGCGGCACAGGACTGAAACCCAAAAACCTTTAGAGCAGTCTACAGGTCATATTTATGAAGAGATTTATTGCAACTTAGTTGAATGACTCAGTATTATGTCTAGATGAGAACATATCCTTTTGGTCTCGACCATCAACCATGATGGGTATGTGACCCGAAAACCGGAAAACCTATAGCACAATCTAAGGTCATATTTGTGAAGGGATTTCATTGTAACTTGGTAGGATGACTCCATATAAGATCTTGATGAGAACGTCCCCTTTTGGTCACTATTGGTCAGGCCCGAAACCTGAAAACCTTTAGCACAGTCTACAGGTCGTATATTTTTATACTGTACCAATGACCCAGACTTAGCTGGTGCTAACTCCAACAAAACCAGGGCCAAACACAAATTTTGCCCCCCAATCCCCAAAATTTGCATCCAAAACAAAAAGAAATCATGTCCTAAAGGACCTCCATACTACGCCTCTACTGCGCATGCGCAGTGACGCAGTCGTCCCGAAATTGGCGCCAATTATCATTCTCTGTTTGGCCCTTCATCAGTCAACATCTCACTGATCTTTGTGCTTGTAAATCTCAGTTTAAAGGATGCCAGACACGTAATTTTTGGAGAAAATGTGATTCTAAGGAGGATAGAAGGAGGAGAGGAAAAAGAAGTGGCAAAAAATAATCAGGGCTGTACTTAAAATTTTTTGATGAAATTATGTTAAGTTGCCTATTTTCGAGGCATGGGCCTCTTGTTGTCATTCTTGCTAATTGTTGCACTGCTTATTCAGTGTTTCCTCTCCCTTAGCCTTCTAAAGTCCCCCCTGGCAATTCTCCCATGCTTTTGGCATATTTTTGAGAAATTTCATTTCTAAAATTTCCTGGGAGAGTTGCTTGGTTACAGAATGTTTTCTGTTATTTTCCCCTTAGTTACGTTTTCACCCATGGGTGTATAACGTTTGTGTTCTGCATCTTCCATCTGATGTTCTACAGATTCTCCCCTGGGAGTCTCTGTTTTGCATCAGATAGAGTGTAATTGATGACTGATTCCGGGCCAGTTTTTTCAGTGCCTGGAGTCATGTTTTCTAGTGTGTTTACACTGTTTGTTTTCATTGGCAACAGCCTTTTTTGAGGGGGGCTGTTTGCCTTTGTGGTAGTTTATCTCATTATAAGATACATTTATATTATCCGAAAGTGTCTCATTAATTATTTTATATAAATTTAAAATTTTTGACCACACTTTGCCATCGGATCCATCGGGGCTCAACGTTACTTTTCAGCAACTTGGGCTTCTCTGAAAAAATATTTTTTCAAAATTATTTTGTTTTGCAATTGTTTTTTCATTTATTAATGGATCATGTTATTATGTATCTTTGTGTCAGGGGTTTTTGCGAGTAACTAGGACTTATTGTTGTTCTTTCACAATGAAGGGACATTGTTCAAATTGTAATAGGAAGAAATCTTCCTCTGACTTTCATGATCATTGTATTAATTGTAGTCAGTGTTAATCCCTGTCCTATATGTGAACATTGGGATGAGAAACATTGGAAACGTGTGTCACGATATGTTGTTTCTGGAGAAAGAGCGATGCCGGCTCTTTCTCCACAAGGTCACTCTACTCTCTGTTTCTATTTCAGAGGAACCAGAACAGGGTGATGTTTCCATGTTATCTTCTTCAAGTGTGCGTCCGTCGTCACAAATGAATTCAGAGCTAGCGGCAAAAGTGCTCATGGAGATTAGACAAATGTCGTCCGCTAGCTCGCCCGGTGTAGCGTCCATTCACCGAATGGTTCGGCAGCCGGGTTCGTCCGATGCGGTCCAAGAGGAAATTTTGGGTGATGCGAGCACTATAAACATAATAGATGCACACCCAGTGACGGCGGATAGTAAGCGAGAACGGAGGAAGCCTTTTAGTCCGGTTCCTAGCTCGTCCAGGTCCAGCCGGGCCGCGAGCGAGAGAGGTCCCTCTCTCGTACAACAACATCTGGGACCAGATGTTGTGGTACAAAATGTGTCTTTAGCGGAGCATACGTCCGTCGCTCGGGACGCTCCGTTGTATAAGCAGTCCGCAGAGACTGTTAAGGCTTCCTCTTCTCGTCAGCGCACACGACCGCACCTTGGCTGCGTGACCGCCGATATTTTACCAGCTTCGCCGATGAAGGATTCTTCGGCGACCAGGTCACACCATCCGGCAGCCAGGGATTCGAGACCGATGGACTCCGGACGTTCGCATAGGAAAAGTATGCGGGAGCCATCTGATGCGGAGCTGCCCTCGGCGAAGCAGCGAAAGACTGCGCCTCCACAGGTCTCGACGTCGGACATTCTTGTGCAGATAGCACAGCTTATCGCAGCATCCCAGCAGCCGACAGAAACGGTGTCGGATCGAGAATTATCCGACGGCGCTGGGTCGGTACGCTCCGCCGAAGCATCGGGGGCGGACGACCGGGAACATCGGGAGGTCCGACCGGATGGTGAAAGGGATACGGATGAATTGGAGCTATCCCTTTCGGAACAACATAAAGCTGCCATGGACTTCATCCGGCACTTTCTCCCACAAGTTGTTCCGTCGGGCCAGACTGCTGCGCTTCCGGACAAGAGAATTATAGCGTCATTGGACTCTGAATTTTTTGAGCGGTTCAGGGACATCGCTCCCGAGTTTCCGTCGCAGTCCAATAATGTTGCAAGAACATTTGAATTATTGAACGACGCTATATTTAAACTTGCTTCCAGGATGGGGAAAGCAGGTTTCTTGTCCGCTAATACTCTCAACCTGCCTTTCATTAATGCAAGGAATAATTCGATACGGCAGGACAGGGTATACCGAGAGTTCCTCTGCGTATGGACGACGAGGCGGAAGACTTAGAGCTATCATTACCGTCGTCAGCTTCTATTCCAACCATGGTGTTGGAAACAGCTATTGCGTCTAACAGAGCCAATTTAGATGCCTTATCTTACGCAGATCACCTTACTAAGGCGTTATCACTGCGCCTTCAAGGGGAAGAGTTTCAGGATATACAATCCTCTTTAAGACTTCTTTCAAGGGCAGTAGCTTATTCCACGTGTAACTCCACCCTTTCAGTGGCAAATCTGGAGTTGGTTAGACGTGACGCAGCCCTAGCTACATCCACACTAGTGGATTCTAAGGTGAAGAACTCTCTTAGAGTCGCTTCGGTCTCAGGAGAACTTCTCTTTGACGGCAAGCTTTCCGCTATTTATGATAAAATTAAAAAGAAAGCTAATGATTCTCTGTTGTTCAGATCGGCTCCTAAAAAGTCGGATACAGCAGACACGAATAAGACAGGCACTTCTGGGTCTAATGCGCCCAAGAGAGGTTCCTATAGAGGTTCCGGTGCGTCCTCTTGGTCTTATTCGAGAGACCGTCAGGATAGCGACTCTCGTTCGGGACGTCCTTCAGGCCGGGACAATCGGTCAGACGCCCCGAGGTCGACGAGGCGAGGTGCGGGTCGTGGAAGACGTGGTTTCTCCTACCGCAGGCCTCGCAGATCCAGGAGGTGATGGCTTAAACCTCTATCGCGTTCCGGTTGGCGGAAAGTTGTCGAGTTTTTCACAAGAGTGGGCGTCGATTACGGACGACCCTTGGGTGAGAGGAGTGACTTCGGAAGGTCTAAAGATATCCTTCAAACGAAAGCCTCCATTAACTCGAAGTCCAAAGTGGACTCATCTTCCGTCAAATCCACAGAAAAGAGACGCTCTGTTATCAGAGGTGCAGTCTCTTTTAATGAAGAACGCGGTAGAGGTCGTAGAAAACCAGGAATCTCTGGGATTCTACAGCCATCTGTTTCTGGTTCCGAAACCAGACGGCTCGTTTTGTCCAGTCATAGATTTGAGCTGGATAAACAAGCTGATCGTCGCTCCGAAGTTTTATATGGAGACGATTCGATCGGTCAGAGCGAGTATTCGGGTGAACGATTATGCAACGAGCATAGATCTCAAAGATGCGTACTTTCACGTCATGGTACATCCGACATTCCGAAAGTATCTACGCTTCGCAGTCCTAGGAGTGGTGTATCAATTCCGGGCGATGTGCTTCGGATTGCATCTAGCACCCTGGGCTTTCACTCGGGTAATGAACTCGGTAATGATCTACTTCCGAGCTCATTCGTCTGCGGTAACGTCGGCCTACCTGGACGACATTCTTCAGAGGTACGGCAACGAGTTAACGCTTCAGAACGATGTTCAGAATCTTCTTCTATTGCTCCGACGTCTCGGTTTTATAGTAAACGAGGAGAAGACGGATCTGGTGCCGTCCAAGTCATTCACTCATCTGGGAATGAGCTTCGAAACGCACAACAATCTCGTTCGTCTGCCGTTAACCAGAGCGAAATTAGTCAGTTGTTACGCTCGCTATTGTCTGCACGCAGACAAAGTCACGGCGAGAGAATTTATAAGACTGATAGGTCTATGCGGAGCCGCCGCGGATCTCATTCCGATGGGGCGGTTACGCACACGTCCTCTTCAAATTTTCCTGACTCAGAATTGGAGTGTGAAAATTCATTCGCTCGATGTAGACGTTCTCTTGTCAGATCAAGTGAAACAAGAGATTCAGACTTGGGCAAACATTCAGTGGTTAACTCAAGGAGTTCCGCTGCAGTTGCCGGATCCGAGTTTTACCGTTATGACGGATGCCAGTCAAACAGGTTGGGGTGCATCATTAATCCCAACGGATTCGAGATGCCAGGGTCTTTGGGATCTGCAATTCCTGTGCAAGCACATAAACATCAAGGAAATGATGTCAATTTGGCTTGCGTTACGTCACTGGATGGACATTATTCACGATGCTCATGTCCAAATCCTATCCGACAATACGACAGTAGTGGCGTATATACGGAATCAGGGAGGCACTCATTCAGTTCCGTTGTTCAATCTAACGGAAAGAATCCTTCTGTTTGCGTTAGAACATCACGTTCTTCTTTCGGTCCGTCACATACCGGGTCGTCTGAATGTGCTAGCAGACTCCCTTTCACGAAAGGGTCACTTGTTGCCGTCGGAGTGGACTCTCAACAAACAAGTATTCAATCAGATTTGCTACCAATGGGAACGGCCAATGATAGACTTATTTGCGACACATCTCAACAATCAGTTGCAGACGTATGTGTCTCCGTGTCCGGATCCAAGAGCATTTGCAGTAGACGCTCTGTCGATCCCTTGGGACGGAATGATAGGATATGCATATCCTCCAGCGCCGTTAATTCAACAAGTATTGCTAAAGATAAAACAATCTCAATGCAAGATTCTGTTGGTAGCATCTCTGTCGCCACAGAGACCGTGGATAAATCTACTCAGGTGTCTGTTGTGGGACCTACCGCGGAAGCTTCCTCCACGAGAGGATCTTCTTTCGCTGGGGAAATCGCGCCAACTCCATCACAACCCGCAAGGTCTCAACCTTCACGTTTTTCCGTTGTGCGGTCCTTCTTGCATGGCAAGCACTTTACAGGACGAGCAGTGGACGCGATTTCTAACTGTAGGAGGACCTCCTCGTCGCTAAACTATGCGGCTAAGTGGAAGGTTTTTCGTCGTTGGTGTAGGGATCATTCTGTAGATATATTTGATCCCTCTATACCAGACATTGCAAACTTTCTAGTATACTTGTTTGACGAAATCAAACTGCAGCCTGTTACTATAAAGGGTTATAGATCTAGGTTATCTGATACCTATGCACATCATGATAGTTTACAAATTGGATCTAATGTCTCTTTATCGAAGTTGGTTAGAAACTTTTCGATAAATAGACCCAGAACTCTTAGATTAATTCCTAAGTGGAATTTAGCTTGGGTTCTCCTTAAATTGAAGGAAAAGCCATTTGAACCTCTTGGGACAGTAGATTTCAAATTCTTATCTTATAAGACAGCTTTTCTCTTAGCTTTCTCTTCTGCCAGAAGAGTCAGTGAGCTTCATGCACTATCGGTGGATGATTCTCATTATCGTAGTGTTGGGAACACTATAACCTTCACTACTAATGTGGGTTTTTTAGCTAAGAATCAGGCTCCTAATAAATATCCGGAACCTATTGTTATTAAGGCTCTTCCGTCTTCAGACGGGCGTAGGCCTTTACTCTGTCCTGTAAGAGCACTACGTATCTATAAACAGAGATCTCAGTTTATCAGAAAGGGACGGAAACGTTTCTTTCTGTCTTTGATGCCTAATAGAAAGGACATTTCAGTCCATTCTATTGCTAGATGGATTCAGTTAACTATCCGTACTGCTTATGAAGATTTATCTTCTTCTCAGCAGTCTGTGCTTAAGATTTCTGCTCATGAAGTAAGAGCTCTTTCTACTTCCTGGGCTTATGCTAATAGTGTTGCTATTACAGATTTAATGAAGGCTGCTTATTGGTCTCAGCCATCCACATTTACGAATTTTTATCTCAGAAATATTGAGTCCATTTCTGGAGACCTGCATTGTTTAGGTCTGTTATCTGTTGCTCAGAATGTCGTCCACTAAACAGTTGCAACTATAGTTATGCAGGCTTTCTGTTCCGGCAGTGACTCCGTCCGGCTGCCCTCTTCGCTCTGGGCTATTTGACCCAGGGCAAGGGGAAGGGGGGGGGGGGGGGGGGGGGGGGGGGGCGGGTGTTCCCTTAGGTCACCTGCTTTATAGTGAAAAGCAAGGGAATGCCTCCTCCAAGTCAGTATTTCTGAGTCGCTTCCGGGATGGTTTTTAAGTGTAATATTAATGTTTAAATTCATTCATGTCTTATTTTTAAAGTGTAGCTCGGTGTGAAGCATTTGTATATGTCAAGTGTCAAACGGGCTTTAATATACAATACTCGGACACTTTTAAATGATTATAAAGAGTCTCAATTCTCTGGACTACTTTATTTATTGGCTTGCTTTAAAAATAATTAGTATAAGGGTTATACTGGATGTTAATAGAGAACATGAATGTTATTGTGCTCAATTATTACGGGTAGTGTATCTTTCTAATTTAATATTAAATAAGAAAGATACATGTAAAGCCTAATACTCCTTTTCTCCTTAAGGGGTTACCTCTTTACTATATAGTTGAGCTTATTGGATTTTCCTCTATGCCCTAGGCCCTCCAGCCTGTTTACTATTCAGCTAAGTCTGGGTCATTGGTACAGTATAAAAATGTTAAAAAATTTATAGTAATTTATATATTTTTTATACTTACCAATGACCCAGACAGGGATGGCCCTCCCTGGAGTTGGGAACTCTTGCCTCCCCGCTGAGTACATAGCGCTGACCAGGCACTGCCAGTAAGAATGATAATTGGCGCCAATTTCGGGACGACTGCGGCACTGCGCATGCGCAGTAGAGGCGTAGTATGGAGGTCCTTTAGGACATGATTTCTTTTTGTTTTGGATGCAAATTTTGGGGATTGGGGGGCAAAATTTGTGTTTGGCCCTGGTTTTGTTGGAGTTAGCACCAGCTAAGTCTGGGTCATTGGTAAGTATAAAAAATATATAAATTACTATAAATTTTTTAACTTTTTAAGGTATTTTATTGTAACTTTGTAGGATGACTGTATAATGTCTAGATGAAAACGACCTATTTTGGTCGGGTTCAGTCAACCGTGATGGCCGCAAGGGCATGTTACCTAGATTCCTTTAATACAGTCTACAGCTTGCATTTACGAAGGGATTTCATTGTAAATTGGTAGGATGACTCGATATAATGTCTAGTTGAGAACGTTGTATTTTGGCCATGATTGGTTAACCGTGATGGCCACACAAGCATGTGACCTAAATTTGTTTAGCACAGTCTACAGTTCATATTTATGAAGCGATTTCATTGTAACTTGGAAGGATAACTCTGTATGATGTCTAGATGAGACTGTCCTATTTTGGTCACGATCGGTCAGCCATTACAGCCGCCTGGTCTTGTGACCTATATTCCATTTGCACTGTCTACAGGTTCTTTTTATAAAGGGATTTCATTGTAACTTGGTTAGATATCAGTATGATATCTAGACGAGACTATCCTATTTCAGTCACGATCAGTCAACTGTGACTGGCGGACCGGCACAGTGGAGAGTGGTGGTATGCAGTTATTTTGAGCTATGCTTTTAATGAGTGCATGAAAAAAATTTGTGGATCCATATTGCACTTTCCGGAAGATTTCTTTTAGGCCTAAAAATGTTTAAATCTGTTTCTCAGGCCTTCTTGCATGGTCCTTTTGGCTGCTGCATGCTCTCTTTTTATAACCAATGCAAACTTAAAAGAATAAAAATTAAATGGTTTATTTCTGATATTTTACCCAAGTTAACAAAATTGATAAATTTGTCCCTTGAGTGCAACAAGACTTTTCACCCATGCTATTCTGTTGATGATGAGGCCTAAAACCTAAAACAAACCAAGAATATGAACTTTTTATGGCAAAGAAATAATTACAATAATAAAAAAATAAAATAAAAACTTCCCGCCCATATGCAATTTTACAAAAAATGGCCCGAGAAACAGAAGTCTACTTTGTGTGGCCTTAAGCTAATTAATTTTACAAGGAGCAAGTTATTCAACTTAAATTAACTTCCCGCCCACATGCAATTTTACAAAAAATGGCCCGAGAAACAGAAATCTACTTTATGTGGCCTTAACCTAATTAATTTTACAAGGATTATCGAGCAAGTTATTCAACTTAAATTAATGCCTCTTCTTGGCACAGTGTTGTGGATATGTTGGTAACATTCATAGTGGCAATTTTGTGGCCTCACACTTCTTTAACCCTTTACCCAACGAAGACGATATCAAAATTTATTATTTTAAATATCATTTTTTTAAATTTTTCAAAAAATGTCAACAAAACCATATCATGTGACCCATCGTTGGAACGAGCCCGACGAGCTCGTTCCAACGAGGGGTCACATGATATGGTTTTGTTGAAATTTTTTGAAAAATAATATTTTTTCAACTGCTGTATTTGCATATTACGCGGGCGGATGCGGGTGATTCGTTGGGTAAAGGGTTAATACTATGTAGGTATTTTCAATTGGCACGAAGTGCATTTGTCTCGGACACTTCAGGTGATTTTGGCCAATCTTTAAAACTATTAAAAACAGGTAGTAGGTCATAAGGTGGCTTATAAATTATTTGTTATTCTGAACTGTATAAACAAGCAAGTGAAAAACATTCCTCCAGTTGACTGATTTTATTGCTCATGTCTGTATTTGTTTCATTATATATTATTTTAGGTGTTCCTGGTGTCAAGCCTGATAGATTTGCAGAAGGTATGGAACCAAAGCACTGTGCCTTATCTCTAGTCGGGGAACCTATAATGTACCCAGAAATTAATAAATTTGTTGAGTTATTACATGGTAAGGGAATCTCGACATTCCTTGTAACAAATGCACAGTTTCCTGAGGCAATAAGGTAAGACATTTGTAGAAATTGGGAGCTCAGTGGTTAGGGCATTGGAATTCCCAAACCGAAAGGTCCACAGTTCGATCCCCACCACGGGAAACTGTGTTTTGTATTTGTGCAAGTCACTTCATCCCAATTGCCCACGTGACCGCACAGTGGCGCTGTATACTAAGACTTACTGCATGTCAATGGTGCACTTGCTTTCAACCAGTGCTAACCATTGGTGAGTCTAACAGCTCCTTGCTGCTGCTCGTGGTTCTCTCTGGATACACTATCTTTTTCCACCTGTAAAACTGCCATCCTGTACCTTTTTTTTTAAAGAGGGCATTTGTCACTTTCCTGTGATTTTTAAAACAACAGGCCTGTGTACATGAGTTGGTGCCTATATTGCCATTTTACCACACAATCATATTAATAAATTTAATAAATAACAAACCTATGATAAACTACCTGTTTTGAGATACCAGTTTTGCTTGGAAACAAAGGTAGTCTCTCAAGACCATTTTTTAGTAGAGATCCAATCTCCTCTAAACTACCTGAAAATGTGTCTTAACGGGTTGAATTTTCACATTACAACATCCCTATTTTAGCACAGCACCGAGGTGTGCAATTTTTATGTGTACCCATACTATGTATGGTACACATAATGCCATCATCCGGGGTGGCCATCTGTCGTTCGTCCATCCTTTGTCCGTCTGGCATCCGTATCCATTTCTTTGTCATTCGATAACTTGAAAAATATTGCTTGGATTGTCAAGTTACTTTATATTTGTGTTCAGGTTACTGATGTGCCAAGCTGTATAGTTTTTGATGTAAATCTGATAATTTGATCCTGAGATATTAATCCTTTATCCTTCAAATTGAAAATTCCTCCAATCCCTTTGGCATTAGATAACTTGAAAAATATTGCTTGGATTGTCAAGTTACTTTATATTTGTGTTCAGGTTACTGATGTGCCGAGCTGTATAGTTTTTGGTGTAAATCTGATAATTTGATCCGGAGATATTAACCCTTTATCCTTCAAATTGAAAATTTCTCCAATCCCTTTGGCATTTGATAACTTGAAAAATAATTATGTGTACCCATACTATGTATGGTACACATAATGCTGTCTTCCGGGGTGGCCATCTGTCGTTCGTCCATCCTTTGTTCGTCCATCTGTCCGTCTGTCCGTCCGGCATCCGTATCCATTTCTTTGTCATTCGATAACTTGAAAAATATTGCTTGGATTGTCAAGTTACTTTATATTTGTGTTCAGGTTACTGATGTGCCGAGCTGTATAGTTTTTGGTGTAAATCTGATAATTTGATCCTGAGATATTAACCCTTTATCCTTCAAATTGAAAATTTCCTCCAATCCCTTTGGCATTTGATAACTTGAAAAATATTGCTTGGATTGTCAAGTTACTTTATATTTGTGTTCAGGTTACTGATGTGCCGAGCTGTATAGTTTTTGGTGTAAATCTGATAATTTGATCCTGAGATATTAACCCGTTATCCTTCAAATTGAAACTTCCTCCAATCCCTTTGGCATTCGATAACTTGAAAAATATTGCTTGGATTGTCAAGTTACTTTATATTTGTGTTCAGGTTACTGATGTGCCGAGCTGTATAGTTTTTGGTGTAAATCTGTAATTTTGATCCGGAGATATTAACCCTTTATCCATCAAAATGGAAATTCCTCCAATCCCTTTGGCATTCGATAACTTGAAAAATATTGCTTGAATTGTCAAGTTACTTTATATTTATGTTCAGGTTACTGATGAGCCGAGCTGTATAGTTTTTGGTGTAAATCTGATAATTTGATCCTGAGATATTAACCCTTTATCCTTCAAATTGAAAATTCCTCCAATCCCTTTGGCATTTGATAACTTGAAAAATATTGCGTGGATTGTCAAGTTACTTTATATTTGTATTCAGTTTACTGATGTGCCAAGCTATATTGTTTTGGTGTAAATCTGATAATTTGATCCTGAGATATTAACCCTTTATCCTTCAAATTGAAAATTCCTCCAATCCCTTTGGCATGAGATAACTTAAAAAATATCAATCCGATTGTCATGTTACTTCATATATATGTTCAGGTTACTGATGTGCTGTGCTCTATAGTTTGTTATGTAAATCTGATAATTTGATCCGGAGATATTAACCCTTTATCCATCAAATTAGACACTCCTCCAATCCATTTCTATATGTACCCATACCATGTATGGTGTACATAATGTCGGCATCCATGGTGGCCATCCATCATACAGCTTTCTACTAGTTGCGCATATGGGTACACATCTGACGATTTCATCGGCCTATTTTTACCTCATCTGTCTGTAAGTCAGGGTGATCTGTTGTGATCGCTCTTCATCCATCATATCATCCCCTGAGTTCAAATGTGTTCTATGTGCCTACTAGTGCATAGAACATCATACCAACCCTGAGTTCCAATATGTTCTATGTGCCTACTGGCACATAGAACATCATACCATCCCCTGAGATTCAATGTGTTCTGTGTGCCTACTTGCGCATAGAACATCATACCATCCCCTGAGTTCCAATGTGTTCTATGTACCTACTGGCACATAGAACACATTGGAACTCAGGGGATGATATGTCTTCCTTGAACATGGTGTTTGTAGTTTCTCCAAAACCACTGAACCGAATTCAGTGAACTTTGAGGTGACTGACATCGCATTTGGATTGTGTTCAAATCAACTTGCCTGCCCATAAGGATGGCTTCCAAATTTTAAAAACATCTCCTTTGCTTGGTACAGTGACTTGATATTTGGTACTGGGCTTCCTAGAAGTTGGTAGAAGTTGGTTCAATTGAAGTTTGGATGGCAATATTTGCCTTTGTAATGGGAGGCGTAAAAGATTTTTGTCCCTGCTCAGAATTTCTGTTTTCAGAACCAGTGAGTCGATTTGAACCAATTTGTGGTGTTAATGAGTCATAACTGCTTGTTTCATGCAAAACAAATTTTCTCCTGACCTCGCCCCAGGAGCTAAAAATAGAAATATTTTCAAATGCCCATATTTCCAAAACTGCATGGAACAGAGCACTGTTATTTGCTACGTAGCATCCTTAGCAGTATAATCAAATGGTAAAAGAAATAGCCATCAGTTGTGTCATAGTGTACCGTAGTTGTGATCAGGAATTTTTGATACGACAAATTTGACATGGTTATGGCCCTTTGTAATAGCAAAATTTCCTTCACAAATGCTTGTTCACTTTTTTTCATTTTTATGAAACTTGGTGTGCAGTATGAGTATGATGTACACATGGAAAAGAAGTTTCGATTCGAATAATTTTTCCAGAGTTATTAAAGAAATTAAATGATTTTTCCCCCCGGCAATGAAGTCTGGAGGGGGATATTGAAATGGTGTCTGTTCATCCGACCATTCATTCATCTGTCACAAACTTTGTCCGCTTAACTCCTCCTACAGTTTTCAGTAGATTTTACGAAACTTGCTCTGAAATATCAGTATCAAGTGTAGGTGTGCATGTGGTCTGAAATTTTCGATGCGACAACTTTTGCATGCTTACAGCCCTTGGAATTAGCAAAATGTCGCCCACAAAAGCTTGTCTGCTTAACTCCTCCTCCTTTTTTATTAGATCTTTACAAAACTTGGTGTGATGTATCAGTATCAAGTGTACATGTGCATGTGGCAGGAATTTTTAATGCGACAAATTTTGGGTGGTTATGGTCCTTGGTAATAGTAAAATTTCATTCAAATGCTTGTCTGCTTAACTCCTCCTGCATTTTTCATTGGATTTTTACGAAACTTGGTGTTGGTATGAGTATGATGTGCATATGGAAAGGAAGTTGTGATTCAAATAATTTTTCCAGAGTTATATCCCTTGTTGGCTTTGAATTTATCAAAATTGTAGGTTTTGGGAAGAGATCTTCAGTTGTGATTAAAGAAATTAAATAATAATTGGTGAGTGACAGTATTAGGTATGAATACATGTCCAGGTTGATAATGAGATTATTCCTATCATATCATAAAAGTCGGCGGGGGATATGGATGTTGTTAGACTGTCTTAGAGGTCGTTAGACTGTCTTGTTCAAATCATGTCTCTGGGTTGACTTTTGTGTTCCCTGTGGGAGCCCCAAATTTTGCTTAGTGCTCTATTGGGAATATTCTCTAAAAATTTTCTACTCCAGAACACCAGTCAGAATCTTTTGATATTTGGTATACAACATCCTTGTGGTGGGCAACGGGTTAACCCTTTACCGATGGTAAAGTTCAAAACTGGCCAGCACCGTTCATAAAATCAGCATTCTGTTTTCATTATTTTTTCATTTTTTTTTTGTCTCAAAAACTTAGCTCATAACCCCTCATTGGAATGAGCACATTGAGTTCATTCCAATGAGTGGTCATAAGCTATGTTTTTGACTCAAAAATGAGTTATTTAAGAATTTTGTTTGCAAGTGTTGTATGCCTTTCATATCATGTTCCGAATCTCAGCTCTGAGATTAAAGCTATCCTTTTATCTATGAAGACGTGTTCTGTATCCATAACAATCCTCTTATATGTTGTTATTATGATAAACTTTGCAATACAGCATTTGAGCTATTTTTGTATAACATGACATAAATATTCTTTTGACTCTTTTAGGAACTTATTACCGGTCACACAGCTATATGTTAGTGTTGATGCAAGTACAAAGGAAAGTTTAAAGAACATAGACCGCCCACTATTCAGAGATTTCTGGGAAAGGTTTTTAGAAAGTTTGAAAGCCTTGGGTCAAAAAGGACAAAGAACTGTTTATAGACTGACTTTAGTTAAGGCTTTTAATACAGAAGAACTAGATAATTATGCGGAGTTAGTTTCATTAGGGAAGCCAGATTTTATAGAAATTAAGGTAATCCCCATCTATAATAATTACAGTACGTGGAGAGTGGATTGTAACTCAATCACCCACGGAGTGGAGTTATCACCCAAGCTATAACTCTCAAATTTTGTACATACCGACAAAAAACGCAAGCAATGTTTCAGCCAATGGACCACCAGGTTTAACCCGGAGGTCCATTGGGTGAAACTTTGCTGGTGCTGGTTATGCTTTGCAACACATTTGCAATTATTCCTCAAGTGGAATCTCAACTCGGCGGGTGATTTAGTGATAATACACTCTCCACGTACTGTATATCTATCATTGTTGGGATGTTGTATTTTTTTGGTTGTCAGATCTTGATTGGCCAGTTATACTCAGAGGTTTTCTGATTTTGGGCATCATTTCCTCAAATGCTTCATTAGCTCAACTTGACACTGTGAAGTATGAGCTATTGGGATGGGTTGTGATCTGTCGTCCACCCATCAGTGCATCCCTCTGTCCATCCACAGTTCCTTTAACACACCCTTCAAGCCGCATCTCTCACCCAATCAGTTTCAAATTTCATACATTGCTTTTGGGTAATATCAAGATTGGAGGTGTCAAATATTTCCAAATTTTGTTGAAAAACATGGCCACCAGTGGCCATCTTGGTTTTTGCAAATAAATTGTCAACCATTGCTTTCATACACTCACTCTATGGGGTGCATCTCTTACTCAAATTTTTTTCAACTCGAATGTGTAAATTTAGTGTGATGTCCACATGGCCGCTATCATCGTGTTTTTTTTAATTTCATTAAAATACATAGCCGGCAGCGGCCATCTCAGATTTTGATATTAAATTGTTTACAATTCCTATACCACATACTACAGTTAATTATTTAGTTCAGTCCCTCCTTGGTGAAGTTGACCTGCAGTGGCATATTGACACTTTTATTTTTGTCATTGAAGAGTTTTTTGACATGCGACTTTCCAGTAGTATGCTTCCAGGGCTTAAAATTACACGCGAATCCGCGAATCGATTCTCGTAATGATTCTGGCTATCTACACTTGCGCGAATCTAAGTGGATTCGCGTCAGTTTACTGCTTGGATTAGCTTTATGTAAGATGCCGTTGATTCACAATGATGTTCTGATTGGGGTGTATCATTAGATGCTTAATTATGAGAAACTGCCTATTCACATTTTCTTGAGTTTGGTATAAAATCAAGTCATGGCTGCTATTAGCAGCCATGACTTGATTTGATACCAAAATCAAGAAAATGTGAAGCATGTGGTAAACCATGGGTGGAAATGTTAACATGTTATGTCGTGATCTCCCCAGCAAAGTTCAGCTTGTGTTTGCAGAATTTCATGTTATGGCCTAAATGGATTCGCGCGAATATATTTCGCGAGAATGATGTTAGATTCTCGCGATGCCAGACGAATTTTAAGCCTTGTGCTTTACAAATCAGGGCTTAAAATTCATGCAAGAATCCAAATCGATTCACACAAATGATTCTCAACTCTGATTCTCAAAAAATGTTCATTTTATTCTTGTTCTACTACGGTCTGAGATTGTTCTTTAGGATCTGAAGAATTCTACTTATTTTATGCTCCTTCATTGGGGAGCGCAGTGGCTCAGTAGGTAGAGGTGCAGGCTGCAAGCCGAGAGGTCCTTGGTTCAAATCCCACCTGCGGCAACCGCGTTGTGTCCTTGGGCAAGAAACTTTATCTCCATTGCCCGCATGGGGGCTCAATGACGCCATGTACTAAGGCGTACTGCACGTCGATGGTACGCATGTCTTCAACCAATCTAACCCTGCCTGTGCTGCGGTGTGGAGTTACGATGTAGGGGACCTGGCTCGTCGTTGCTTGGTTCTCTCCGGGTACTCCGGCTTCCTCCACCCGTAAAACTGTCATGGTCATGATTAGCCATTGTGCATAAATATGTGACCTTAAACATAAATAAATAAATAAATAAATAAATAAATAAATAATGCTCCTTCATAATAAGATAACATTTTGACTTGGCAGTGGTGTCTAGGGAAGTCTTGGCTGCCTATGTAGGCAGCCAAGACTTCACTAGAAACCATAACCGCACTGCAACTTCCATCAGCATGACCACCAAAAGCCTGTAAGTTGAAACATGTTTTCTGCATTTACCCCTAAGACAGACTCTTCAGAATTGGAGTTATGCCCATAAAAATTAACCTCTCGTAAATATTTAAATATGATCTTTGTTTTTTCACAATGAAACGTGCTGGTTGTACTAAAATAGAGCTGTCTCGGTGTTGAAATTTGACTTTGATGTCGATTTTTGATTTTTTTTGGACAAAAAATCTCGATGTCGATGTCGATGTTAATAACACATGTGCCTCATTCAGTCTTTCGAGTTTGAAAATCGTGTGCGAGTGAGGTTTTAGTAACTTTTAGCGCTGTTTTGAGAAAAGCGGGCCTCGTTTCAAGTCCATAAAAACACTTTTTTGTAAAATATTGAAAAAAACACAGTACCTTTATGATCGTCAGGCATTAATCTAATAATCTATGCATGTCATGATGGGTATTGAATATTCTATCAATCAACTTGATGAAATTAAGAGCCTTTAAATCCACAATGTTAGTTTAGGTTTCACGTGTAAACATCTAATTAACAGAAGAGCGCATGCTGAATATGCACACTCGATTGACAGTTGAGTGTTCCTCTGCAAACTCTTGAAACAAAAGTCCAGTAATTGAACAGAAAACGGCACACAGATTGGAAGATTATCGGGACTGAGGGATTTGCACAATTAGCAGCAGGGACACTCGACTATCAATCAAGTGTGCGTATTGACTATTGACCACGCGCTCTTATGTTGATTAGATGTCTATTATGAATTATGAAAATATTGAGAGAAAAAATTGTAACTTGCTGACTTTCTTTTATGCGAGTGGCATGTCGTTCCATGTTGCAAAAGCACAACAGAAACAGAAAATTGCATTATGGGTATAACAGCGACTTTCGCGATTTTTAAAAAATTGCTTCAGTTCAATTTTCGGTTTTCTTATACACCGAAAATCACACCGAAAAAAACGACACCGAAACTGCTCTAACTCAAAATAGTGTAAGAGTACTATCTTATTATTCTGGATCTGTAAATTGATTTTGTAACAGGAGTTCATTAGAATCAAAAGTGGTGGCTGTGTGGAAACGTGTGCTGGTCTCTTGTGCCAGAGGTCCTGGGATCGATCCTCAGTTGGGGAAAGTTCTTGAGGTGTCCGAACACTCTCTGTCAGCATCAATTGTGGGATTAATGCTGTCACAGCGTACCATTCTGTCAGGTGGGGATGTAAAATGGCTGTCCTCTATGCAGAGAGGGACATGCTCCACGCAAGCTGAAGACCCCTTTAAAGTATTTGAGAAGAATGAGGACATGAAGTTGCTGCTACGAAGGTCATCTCACACACCTGCGCCATAGGGCAAAGGATAGGCATTAATATAAGTTGCCGCACTTGCTCAGCAATCCGTGTAAAACAAATAAGCTTTAAAAAAAATTGATTCTCGCAACTTGGGCCAAATTTTAAGTCCTGCAAATACCTGTTGTTTTGTTAATTTATCACAGGTTTGATGAAATGTTTTGTTCTATACAACTTTTGTTTGTGGCTCACACTGTAGTGTCAGATGTGGATCCAGAATTTTGATGAGCATTTCACTTCTCCAGACCCGCCCCCAATCTGGAAATTCACAGGTAGGTGTTGGAAAATTCACTCTCAAGGAAGTGGGTTGATGGGTGATGTGGAAATTGCTTTTCTCAAAAAATGGATGTTTGGCAGCTGAGGGGTGGTGGTGGAGGAGGAAGGCTTGCACAGTTTAAAATTCGGATGGGGCACACACTCCAAACCAAGTCTCTCCAGCCATGTCTCTGGTTGCAAGTATCATCCTCTGGCTGTTAGGTAAATTAAGACTTAAAATGTAACTAAATAATACTTTTTCTCAATTAATCCTTTACTCAATGTAACGGCCCAAATTGACCAGCACTATTCACAAAAATCACCATTTGATTTTCATTATATTTTCATTTTTTGTCTCCAAAACATAGCTTATGACCCCTCATTGGAACGAACTCGTTCCAATGAGTGGGTCATAAGCTTTCTTTTGGACGCAAAAAGTGAAAAAAGCAGTTATTCAGTAATTTTATTTGCAAGTGTCTTCTGCTTTTCGTGTTGGGTAAAGGGTTAAAGAAAAGTGCTTGATGGCAAGAGAGGTTAACCTTATTTGTTAGGAGTATAATGTGCTTGTACAGAATATTTTATTGAGACATGACTCTGTTTTGTAGAAGTATATCTATGAGATTTTGCTATAGAGTAGCTACATTATGGCCACCCTGGACTTGTCACTTTCCACGGATGCGCAGTATTTCCATGAATGCAGTAATATATTTCAAATACTACTTATAGGAATAATCATCAAAAATTTAATTAATGAAGTACAGAGTCAAAAAGTTAATGAAGTGCCGGGTACAAACGCTTCATTAATTAAAATTTTGCTTATGACCTTTTTTTATTACCTGGTAAATGCATGTGTGGACATCACTGTCCATGCAGGGGGGGGGGGGGGTTACGACCAGTCCACGGCAACTGTACTGTATTAGGCCCTGCGAACATGGATCTTTTTTGATTCGACTAAAACTTGCCAAAACAATGTTCGAGTCGACCAATTATCGAATTCAATCCATGTTAGCCAGAACCAGGTGTCCAAGTGTGATTTCATTTGTGATATTTCAGTTTAAAATAATCACATTGGCATTGTACTGATGATTTATCCACATATTCATGCTAGCGTTCAACAGTTTGTACGTTAACAATGCAGCACACATGAACACATGGCTGAAAAGGAGACAAAGATGAATGTATCAATCCTAGTTTCGTGGTGGTTCAAATACTTGAGTCAAAATCTACTATGTTACCTTTTCTGCAGGGGACGTAACTTTATATGACACCTGCTACGATAGAGACGTGTACTGGATGCTTATTTCCGAGGTGTACCCAAGATGATATATAATCCATCTCGCTTGGGCTTCTTGCATGTATTACATGTACATATCATCGTGGCTTTATCCAGTGTAAAATAGGAATGTACTACCGAAGTCATTTAAACTCACACTAACTTTAAAGTTCTGTGTTTTTACTAGCAATACAGTAGAATCCTCTTAATTGAATATCCATTTTGCCAGTGAAAATTATTCAGTTAACAGGAGTATACAATTAACAGGGATTTGGTCAGTTTCCTGTGTTCTGGAGGTAAACTCATCATTTATTTTATTATATCTTGTTTGTCAGAGCTCATAGAGTGCTGTCAAACAAGATATAATAGAATAAATGCCTGTATTGGATGTAGTGAGGCCAAAAAGGTTGATAAATAAGGGGAATTTGGTGCGTGTCACAGTAATTTTGTCGACATATTACAAAAATGTATATATGATTAACAGGAATTTACTCTACAACCCATATGCAATTAAGAGATCAAATTTGTACTGAAGGTATGGTAAATGGTTTTGTGTTTGAAATTTATATTCAGTTCACAGGGATATACAATTTAGAGATATCCAGTTAAGCGGGCTCTACTGTACATCATAAGTGGTTGTATCAATAACGCGAAACAGGAACTGGTCTTCAGTCAGGAGTGCATACTACATAATGCATACATATTTAGTTTGCACTGGTTAATGGATGGATGGTTAAGAACGATGATGTGTGCTTGAGGCTTGCACTCAGTTCCTGGAATTGTTTTGACAATTTAGTCAGTATTAAATGTATGATTGTACATATACCAAGATGTTTATTAACAAGCTTTCTTTCACATTCAATTTTTATATTCATGGGTTTATTTTTGACTTGAATTTGACTCAAATTTGTTGACCGACTCAACTTCAACTTGAACAATTGAATATTTGTAGGTCCTATACTGTATCAAGCCTGAAAATAAGCAATCTGTCATTTACAAAATGAGGTTCCCAGAGGGTGAATTAGCTGATGCTACCCCATACAGAGGGCCAATTTATCCTCTTGGTACCTCTTTCTGTTTAGGTTTGAGACCTTGATTCAGATTGAGGTTCACAAAGAGTAAATTTAGTGATGCTACACAGGGTAGCATCACCAAATTCACCCTCTGGGGACCTCATTTTGCAGATGACAGTCTGCTTATTTTCTGGATTGTACTGTATACAGTGTGGTTCGTACTGGTCATGGAATCCTGGAAAAGTTATGGAATTTTGAAAAAAATTCAAGGGCCTTGAAAAGTTTTGGAAAATGGGCTGGAAGGGTCAGAGTTTTGGAAAAGTCATGGAATTCATAACCAGGTTTAAAAGGGATTGATTTTATGCAAAAATTACACGCGACTTATGCAAAAAATGAAGCTTTTCTGTTTGGGTGCGAACTAACCAGTCATGGAATTTTTTTTAAAAGTTTTGGAAAAGTCATGGAATTTTATTCTCTGAAAAGAGTATGAACCCTGTGTATACCAACCCAAAAATGAGTCAAGTCGCAATAAAAGATTGTTTACAAGCACAATGAACACATTACACTTTTATCTACCATTCAGTGAATTTCAGTCAGAAAAACCCATAAATATGACTTCTCAAAAGAAGTTGTTGACAAACAAAAAAAGTGACTCTCAACTCATCAAAACAATGGGAGTCTGTTTTGAGTTCTCTCAACCGAAGAGCATGTGAGGATATTCCTTCAACATGAATGAAATTGTACATGGTGATCAAAAAAAATAATTAAACGTAACCCAAATATTCTTTTTCTGTTGGGCAATGATATTTCAATCCATTCAGTTCTTTTCATATGGCTAAGGGTTAGATGGATGGTATGCGAAAACAATTAGGGAATTATTTTTTCTGCTGTGCAAGTGATGCTTTAAACACATGACGTCATTTCATTCATAATTATCCCCGCATTTTAAAAAATGTGGGGATATTGTCATGATCTCCGTCCGTACGGCCGTACGGACGTACGGATGTACTTCCGTATGTCCAGTTTTGTAATTCAAAACGCTGTAACTTTCTACAGTTGTTTGATAGGGTCTGTGCAACCCAAAAATACAACTTTTAAATTTTTGTGCCACCAGGTGGCTTCTGTGGAGCCACTTAAAAAATGCGTTATTTTTTCACTTTTTTGCTGAATAGTCCCAACCTATGTAATTCGGAGTTCTAAAATTACACTAGGGTGTTGCTAAATGATCTGTAGATATGTGGGAAGGTTTCGGATTTTTCGGGTGCCACGTGGCTGTGCCACCGTAGCCACTTTTGTGTTTTCTTAGACCGTTTCCGGCAAAAGGCTCGTAGGATATGTAATTCAAAATGCTAAATCCATGCTCAGATGTTGCAGTAGGGTCTATAGATGCGCACGAAGGTTTCGGATTTTTCGGGTGCCACGTGGCTGTGCCACCTTAGCCACTTTTGTG
Source organism: Pictodentalium vernedei (assembly GCA_031216915.1). NCBI lineage: Eukaryota > Metazoa > Mollusca > Scaphopoda > Dentaliida > Dentaliidae > Pictodentalium > Pictodentalium vernedei. The sequence goes on along the minus strand of CM062294.1, from coordinate 116,759,077 downwards.
TTTTCTTAGACTGTTTCCGGCAAAAGGCTCGTAGGATATGTAATTCGAAACGCTAAATCCATGCTCAGAAGTTGCAGTAGGGGCTATAGATGCGCAGGAAGGTTTCGGATTTTTCGGGTGCCACGTGGCTGTGCCACCGTAGCCACTTTTGTGTTTTCTTGAACCGTTTCCGGCGAAAGGCTCGTAGGGTATGTAATTCGAAATGCTAAAACCATGCTCATATGTTGCAGTAGGGTCTATAGATGCACACGAAGGTTTCAGATTTTTCGGGTGCCACGTGGCTGTGCCACTGTAGCCACTTTCGTGTTTTCTTAGATCGTTTCCGGCGAAAGGCTCGTAGGGAATGTAATTCGAAATGCTAAAACCATGCTCATATCTTGCAGTAGGGACTATAGATGTACACAAAGGTTTCGGATTTTTCGGGTGCCACGTGGCTGTGCCACCGTAGCCACTTTTATGTTTTCTTAGACCGTTTCCGGCAAAAGGCTCGTAGGATATGTAATTCGAAACGCTAAATCCATGCTCAGATGTTGCAGTAGGGGCTATAGATGCGCAGGAAGGTTTTGGATTTTTCGGGTGCCACCGTAGCCACTTTTGTGTTTTCTTGAACCGTTTCCGGCGAAAGGCTCGTAGGGTATGTAATTCGAAATGCTAAAACCATGCTCATATGTTGCAGTAGGGTCTATAGATGCACACAAAGGTTTCGGATTTTTCGGGTGCCACGTGGCTGTGCCACCGTAGCCACTTTTGTGTTTTCTTAGACCGTTTCCGGCAAAAGGCTCGTAGGATATGTAATTCAAAATGCTAAATCCATGCTCAGATGTTGCAGTAGGGTCTATAGATGCACACGAAGGTTTCGGATTTTTCGGGTGCCACGTGGCTGTGCCACTGTAGCCACTTTTGTGTTTTCTTAGACCGTTTCCGGCAAATTGCAGTAGGGGCTATAGATGCGCAGGAAGGTTTTGGATTTTTCGGGTGCCACGTGGCTGTGCCACCGTAGCCACTTTTGTGTTTTCTTGAACCGTTTCCGGCAAAAGGCTCATAGGGTATGTAATTCGAAATGCTAAAACCATGCTCATATGTTGCAGTAGGGTCTATAGATGCACACGAAGGTTTCAGATTTTTCGGGTGCCACGTGGCTGTGCCACTGTAGCCACTTTCGTGTTTTCTTGGATCGTTTCCGGTGAAAGGCTCGTAGAGAATGTAATTATACCCCCGCTTCGAAGAAGTGGGGGCTATATAGGAATCGCCCTGTACTTCTGTCCGTCCGTCCGTCCGTACGTCCGTCCGTACGTCTTTCCGGACATGAAATTCTTGTGTGCGCAACTCCTCATACATTTATCAATCAATTTGGACAAAACTTTTCAGACATCATCACTACTAAGTGAACATGTGCATATTCCAAGATTTTTGATCTGCGACAATTTTAACCAGGTTTTCTCCCTTTGACTTAGATTTATTGTGTCTTTCCATCCGAACAAATTCTTGTGTGCGCAACTCCTCCTACATTAATGAACCGATTTTGATGAAACCTTTCAAACATCATCTCTACTAAGTGAACATGTGCATATTCCAAACTTTTTAATCTGCGACAATTTTAACCAGGTTATCTCTCTTGAACTTTGATTTAATATGGGTTTCTACATGAAATTCTTGTGTGCGCAACTCCTCCTACATTTATCAATCAATTGGGACAAAACTTTTCAGACATCATCACTACTAAGTGAACATGCGCATATTCCAAGATTTTTGATCTGCGACAATTTTAACCAGGTTATCTCCCTTTGACTTAGATTTATTATGTCTTTCCGTTCGAACAAATTCTTGTGTGCGCAACTCCTCCTACATTAATGAACCGATTTTGATGAAACCTTTCAAACATCATCTCTACTAAGTGAACATGTGCATATTCCAAACTTTTTGATCTGCGACAATTTTAACCAGGTTATCTCTCTTGAACTTTGATTTAATATGGGTTTCTGCATGAAATTCTTGTGTGCGCAACTCCTCCTACATTTATCAATCAATTTGGACGAAAGTTTACAGACATCATCACTACTAAGTGAACATGTGCATATTCCAAAATTTTCGAGCTGTGGCAATTTTAACTAGGTTATCTCCCTTTAACTTAGATTTATTATGGGTTTCTACATGAAATTCTTGTGCATGCAACTCCTCCTACATTTATCAATCAATTTGGACAAAACTTTTCAGACATCATCACTACTAAGTGAACATGCGCATATTCCAAGATTTTTATCTGCGACAATTTTAACCAGGTTATCTCCCTTTGACTTAGATTTATTATGTCTTTCCGTTCGAACAAATTCTTGTGTGCGCAACTCCTCCTACATTAATGAACCGATTTTGATGAAACCTTTCAAACATCATCTCTACTAAGTGAACATGTGCATATTCCAAACTTTTTGATCTGCAACAATTTTAACCAGGTTATCTCTCTTGAACTTTGATTTAATATGGGTTTCTGCATGAAATTCTTGTGTGCGCAACTCCTCCTACATTTATCAATCAATTTGGACAAAAGTTTACAGACATCATCACTACTAAGTAAACATGCGCATATTCCAAAATTTTTGAGCTGTGGCAATTTTAACTAGGTTATCTCCCTTTAACTTAGATTTATTATGGGTTTCTACATGAAATTCTTGTGCGTGCAACTCCTCCTACATTTATCAATCAATTTTGACGAAACCTTTCAAACATTATCACAACTAAGTGAACATACGCATATTCCCAAATTTTTGATCTGCGACAATTTTAACCAGGTTATCTCCCTTTAACTTGGATTTATTATGGGTTTTCAAATGGGATTCTTGTGTGTGCAACTCCTCCTACATTAATGAACCGATTTTGAATACATGTTGCACATTGTAAATGTGTTTTTCCAAATGTAAACCATATATGTGTGGGCTCTTTAAGTATTCAGTGCTGTTCTGTGGAAGGCCACATGCAAATACAAATTTCAACAACAAAAAATGACCTTTATGTATACATTTCCTTATGGCCTTCGCCTACATGATCAGAAGTGCATTCCTCTAAAAACCCAAAGCGGGGGTATTAATCACCTTCAGTGATAGTTCTAGTTCGAAATGCTAAAACCATGCTCATATCTTGCAGTAGGGACTATAGATGCGCACAAAGGTTTCGGATTTTTCGGGTGCCACGTGGCTGTGCCACCGTAGCCACTTTTGTGTTTTCTTAGACCGTTTCCGGCAAAAGGCTCGTAGGATATGTAATTCGAAACGCTAAATCCATGCTCAGATGTTGCAGTAGGGGCTATAGATGCGCAGGAAGGTTTCGGATTTTTCGGGTGCCACGTGGCTGTGCCACCGTAGCCACTTTTGTGTTTTCTTAGACCGTTTCCGGCAAAAGGCTTGTAGGATATGTAATTCAAAAAGCTAAATCCATGCTCAAATGTTGCAGTAGAGTCTGTAGATGCGCACAAATGTTTTGGATTTTTCCACGTGCCTGTGCCACCGTTGCCACTTTCGTGTGTTCTTAGATCGTTTCCGGCAAAAGGCTCCTAGGGTATGTAATTCGAAAATCAAGTAAAACCAAGCTCAAATGTTGCAGTGGAGTTTGTAGGTGCGCATGAAGCTGTGTCACCTGTGCAACTCAATATGGTTTTAGTGTGTCATATAATACATTTCATCTTTGTATCAAGCATTCATACAAAGTCAAGGATGCAAATGCGGGGATACACTATAGTGTGCTTTGCACACAAGTGACACCATCTAGTGTTTATGTGTACCCATACTATGTATGGTACACATAATGCCGGCATCCGGGGTGGCCATCCGTCGTTCGTCCATCCTTTGTCCATGCATCTGTCCGTCCATCTGTCTGCACACACAAATGACTACTTATGTGGCTACGAGTTAGTGAAACAGGATACTTATGTTGTTAAAGTCTGTTACGTGGCTAGCCACGTAACAGAATCTCTTATTGTGTGTGTGACTGTGTGGGGGAAGGGGGAGATTGGGGGGGGGTGGATAAATGTAGAGTACGGTTAGGGAATTCCAGGGTGGGGTTTTGGGGTGGGGTGGGGTGGGGGTCAGTGAAGGGGTGTTAGAGTTATGTGGATAGGGTTATGGTTAGGGTTAGGGGTGGGTAGGGTTAGGGTCAGGTTAGGGTTAGCTGACCCCCCAAAATTTTCCCCAAAAAAATTTTTATTAAGTTGGACATGTGTTTTAGGTTAGCCACCTAATATGTCCATAAAATAGCCACAAAAGTAGTCATTTGTTAGAACATCCATCTGGCGTCCTTATCCATTTCTTTGGCATTTGATAACTTGAAAAATATTGCTTGGATTGTCAAATTACTTTATATTTGTGTTCAGGTTACTGATGTGCTGAGCTGTATAGTTTTTGGTGTAAATCTGATAATTTGATCTTGAGATATTAACCCTTTATCCTTCAAATTGAAAATTCCTCCAATCCCTTTGGCATTCGATAACTTGAAAAATATTGCTTGGATTGTCTAGTTACTTTAAATTTGTGTTCAGGTTACTGATTTGCCAAGCTGTATAGTTTTTGGCGTAAATCTGAAGATTTGATCCCGAGATATTAACCCTTTATCCTTCAAATTGAAAATTCCTCCAATCCCTTTGGCATTCGATAACTTGAAAAATATTGCTTGGATTGTTCAGTTACTTTATATTTGTGTTTAGGTTACTGATCTGCTGAGCTGTATAGTTTTTGGTGTAAATCTGTTGTTTTGATCCTGAGATATTAACCATTTATCCTTCAAATTGAAAATTCCTCCAATCCCTTTGGCATTCGATAACTTGAAAAATATTGCTTGGATTGTCCAGTTACTTTACATTTGTGTTCAGGTTACTGATCTGCTGAGCTGTATCGTTTTTGGTGTAAATCTGATAATTTGATCCTGAGATATTAACCCTTTATCCTTCAAATTGAAAATTTCTCCAATCCCTTTGGCATTCGATAACTTGAAAAATATTGCTTGGATTGTCCAGTTACTTTATATTTGTGTTCAGGTTACTGATGTGCTGAGCTGTATAGTTTTTGGTGTAAATCTGTTATTTTGATCCTGAGATATTAACCCTTTATCCTTCAAATTGAAAATTCCTCCAATCCCTTTGGCATGAGATAACTCAAAAAATTTCAGTCCGATTGTCATGTTACTTTATATATTTATTCAGGTTACTGATGTACTGTGCTGTATAGTTTTTTATGTAAATCTGATGATTTGATCTGGAGATATTAACCCTTTATCCATCAAATTAGACACTCCTCCAATCCATTTCTATTTGTACCCATACTATGTATGGTGTACATAATGTCGGCATCCGTGGTGGCCCTCCATCATACAGCTTTCTACTAGTTGCGCGTATGGGTACACATCTGACGATTTCATCGGCCTATTTTTAGAAGCGTGCAAACCACACTGAGACTGACGTTACATTTCAAAACTTTCTCGCTGTCACTTTCAGTCCATGCGAATCGTCTTCTTTTTTTTTCATTTTGGTGTTACACATGGTGGATTGTGTAAGTGATGGATTGTGTAACACTATGCAACATAGAATGCATGTTGAGGGAGCACCACATGTTGTTACAGCATTGTGAGTGTTTGAAAGGAATGACTTATGATTACTAGTACCACTGAAATAGTCCATCAGGCACGCATTCTTGTGACATCATGTGACTTTCATTGTTACAGTAGTAATGATAAACTATCTTTTACACTCAATTCTTTATCGCTACTGATATTGCTGCTTGTGTTTTGGGATAAAAATTATTATGTTTTATAAAGCGACATTTATGGCCCTTCTTTGTGTTATAATGTCACCTGGTCAGATTTGATATTGGTTACATGTGTGTGTCATTGGCTATCTTTTCACTTACTGCTTGTACCAAACCAAGCCTAATGGGTAGGGCTGAAATGGTTGGCTCGTTTTGAGAACCGACTAACCGAGAGCTATAACTGGTTAATATCTGGTTATCCATAACCATTATTTCTACAATCAAAACTTTTGGAATTGGAAAGCAGTATTCTCAGAAACATTCTGTAGTGTGTATACAAATGAACGTTGTCGAGTACTCGACAACGTTCGTTTGTATAATACTGCAGAATAGTTTCTGTGGTTACTCAGTACTCACAGAAATTGCCGATCATTAACAAAGTTGATTATTTATCAATATATACAGTGCTACTTCGAAGAGTAATCTATCTCAAAGGAGAAGCAGCAGATTTTCGTCTTAACCGTGGAATGACAATCACTATCGATATTTCGGATAACCAGTTGACGTTTTTTTCAAATCGGTTAGGTAGGTAACCGGTTTCAAACCGGTTATCCAGTTAACCATTTCAGTACTACTAAAGGGTTTTTTGTTGTTCTGAGCTCATATGTGATCAAATTTGTATTTATTTATTTATTTATTCATTTATTTATTTAGTTTTAGAATCATTATTTATTTATATATTTATTTATTTATTTAGTTTTTGAATCATCAGGAATATTTCTTTTTGTAAACATTTTTTTCTATTTTTAGGGTGTAACATATTGTGGTGAGTCAAAAGCTTCTAAACTCACCATGGAGAATGTACCATGGCATACAGAAGTCGTATCATTTGTTAAACAGCTTGCTGATCGACTGCCAGAATATGATATAGCTTCAGAGCATGAACATTCCAACTGTGTTTTAATTGCTCATCAGAAGGTTAGTCATATATGTTGAAATTGATAAACTAAGCTCAAAACCAAAAAGGGTTGTTAAGGCCTAAAAAAGATAAAAATCTGTTTCTCAGGCCCTCTCACATGGTCCTTTTGGCTACAGCATACTCTCTTTTTTATAACCAATTCAGACTTCAAAAAGAAAAATTAAATTGTTTTTATCTGATATTTTACACAAGTTAATAAAATTGATAAATTTGTCCTTTGAGCGCAACAAGGCCTTGCAATGCTTTAGCATTACAAAGCCTTCTTTGCAGTCAAGGGACGAAATACACTACCACCCATGCTGTTCTGGAATGTAGATTATGAGGCCTAGCACATAAAAGAACCAAGAACATGAACTTTTGATGGCAAAGAAATAATTAGGCCACACAAAGTAGATCTTCTGTTTCTCAGGCCATTATTTGTGAAATTGCATGCGGGCGGGCGTTTTTTTATTTTATTTTTTATTTCAGTAATTTCTTCTTTGCCATCAAAAGTTCATGTTCTTGGTTCAAGTTTTAGGTCTCATAATCTACAGAATAGCATGGGTGGTGGTGTGTTTCATCCTTTGAGTGCAAGAAGGCTTTGCAATGCTAAAGCATTGCAAAGCCATCTTGCACTCAAGGGACAAGTTCATCAATTTTTTTGACTTAGGTAAAATATCAGACATAAACCATTTAATTTTTATTTTTTTTAAGTTTAAATTGGTTATAAAAAGAAAGCATGCGGCAGCCAAAAGAACCATGCGGGAGGGCCTGAGAAACAGATTTTTTATTTTTTTAGGCCTTACAAAAAATAAAAAACGCCCACCCGCCCACATGCAGTTTTACAAAAAAAAATGGCCTGAGAAACAGAAAATCTACTTTATGAGGACTAAAAGAAGTAGAACATCTTGTGAGGAACCATTTAGTATATAGTTATTCACAATGATAAATTACAGGTAGTATTATTTAATTGTTGTCAGTGGAAATTAATGAAGATATCTGGTTGGTTTTAAAAAGTAACAAAAACAAAAATTATGGAAATAGTTGAATGGGAATGAAATAACACAGGAGATCAATGTTAATTGAAAACTGACTTTGTAAAAGTATTCATTTAACCCTTTACCCAACAAAGACGATTTCAGAATTTATTATTTTAAATACCATTTTTGAAATTTTTTCAAAAAATTTCAACAAAACCATATCATGTGACCCTTCTTTGGAACGAGCTCGGCGAGCTCGTTCCAAAGAGGGGTCACATGATATGGTTTTGTTGAAATTTTTCGAAAAATACTATTTTTTCGGCTAATGAAATTGAATATTATGCGAGCGGATGCGGGCGATTCGTTGGGTAAAGGGTTAAGGCCATTAAAAAAAATGTCTATGTTCTCAGGCAATTGTGCCTCAAATTTTTGATGAGGGTGCGGGAGGCTTTTTATTTTTTATTCTGAAATCTGGAAAAGATGCCTTAAAAATATATATATTCACATTTCAGGAAGAAATCTTTTACCAACTCCGGACTTGTGTTATCTTATCACATATATTGCGAAATTCTTCAATCAACTTGGCTGTTGATGACATGCCAAAGACGCTTCATTGCAGGATTATGTTCAGTCCGGCACTAATTTGAAAAGATAATAGCGGCATTTTCCTCAAAAGTTGTTCTATGTACCAACATAGAAATCATTTATATAATAGTCAGAAATTTGAAGCATGAAAATATGGAGGAAAATGGGAACAGGAAGTTGAAAAACTACAGAGAAATGTGTACCGGTTCCGGTGCTCAAAATTCCGAGCAAAAAGTACTGAGTAAATATTTTTTGACTGGGCAGAATTTGGGTTTTTATTGACTGGGTATTAAAAAGTTTTGATGTGGCAGAAATTTAATGATGCGGGCAGTGCCTGAGAACATAGACTTTTTTTTTAAGGCCTAACTAGTAAATTATTTTTCAAAGGCAATTTGAAACATGGGTATTTTTTTCAAAGGTATGCTGCTAGCAGCACAAGTCGCCTTAGTTTAAAAATTTTTTTTTCATAAATTATTGTTTTGTTACAATTTATTGGAGAGTGCCAGTAGGTACACTACACTAAATTGCAACCAAACAATTTTATTTAAAAAAATGTTTTTCTGCTAATCAAACCTCAAGCTAATGCACAGTGTAAAGCCACGGAATCAACTTCCACTATTTGTCAGTAGAGTCATGATAATGTCTTCTAGCCCTCAAGCAGTTAACAAGCATGTTCAGTAAACCCTTTTACCTGACAAATCAGCTGTATCCACCCACAAAGTAGGCAGTTGAAGGTGGGTGGGTGCATAGGGCATTTGTCCCCTATACCTGGACTTTGCCCTCCTCTACCATCCGCACATACACTTCTAGTATATGGCATGGCGACCCTAGGCACCTTTGGTAGGCATGATGGGTTCCCTACCAATTGGTCTAGCAGGAGTTCAAGAGCATTTGGAAATTAATCGAGGTCCTGCATGTTGCTGATAATGTAGCCTGATCCATTTCATTTTTGTTTATACGAGAGTTCATGCAGCATTTGCAGTAATCTTGACGGGAGACTATGGTTCAAAAACACTACAACATTAACCATTAAATAAAACATTTCGGTACATGCCTCAAAGAATTACAACAAAATTGACCTCCAATACCATACCATACTTGTACTGTACTCGATCCAGAAAGGATTTTTGATTTTGTTTATTAGCACTTTAATCCTGGTGGTATCTTCCATGTCAGTTCAAATGCAGCAATGAGAAGAGTCCATATTCAGTATTTGGGGGTAGACCAATCAATATTTTCAACATCCAGCCTTGGGGCTTCACGCTGAAAATATTGATTGGTCTACCCCACACATTCACTTAGCAGCCATTCTCCTTAACCCTTTACCTAACATGAAAAGCAGACGACAGTTGCAAAAACAATTCTTGAATAACTGTTTTTTTTCATTTTTTGTCTCAAAAACATAGGTTATGACCCCTCGTTGGAACGAGCTCGACGAGCTCGTTCCAACGAGGGGTCATAACCTATGTTTTTGAGACAAAAAATAAAAAAATGATGAAAATTAATTGGCGATTTTTAAGAATAGCGTCGGCCGGTTTTGGCCGTTACGTTGGGTAAAGGGTTAATGAAAGCATGGTGTATCGTGTGGGGCCAGAAAAGCAGACTCTCATGTTCAAAGGGTTAAACCACAGACGTTTGCTTCTCATGTAATTTTTCCCCATTTTTTTTTCTTTGTTCATTTTTTTTTTGTTAATCCACAAACCAGACCTGGAAATGAATTGGAAATGCATCTCTTTACAGTTTATTGTGGAAAAACTAATGTTTTCATTCGGGAAAATTTCCCATCACGTAGTTGCAAATTTAAACCAACTATCTCTTGTTTGACAGAGCTCGGTAAATTTGTTGTTCTACAAGTGCAAAGTAATTTCATCGAGATTTCCAGGTGAAAAAAAAGTGATGAGACAGATTTTCAATGCTGATGAAGAAGGTATCTGAGAAATAAAAAATGTTTTTTAGTAGACCCATTTAGGCCCCACAAAGTAGATCTTCTGTTTCTCATGTCATTTTTTGTAAAATTGCATTTGGGTGGGCAGTTTTAATTTAATTTTTAGCTCAACTTTGGCGAAGCCAAATTTGAGCTTATGCCTTGGCCAGTCATCCGTCAACAATTCAATACGTCTTGGGCTAGAGGCCGTATTTATGAACCGATCTTTACGAAACTTCTTGGGTACCTTTGTTATGCCCGTGGGACGAGAACGAGTGTTTTTGGGTCCGATCCGAAATTCAAGTTGGCCGCTGGTGTCCATTTTGTGCAGACTTAGGTGCAATCAGATTTTTGTGCAGAACTTCCATATGAAAGCGCTGATTTGAATAATTTTTTGTATGAATGTTTAGTACCATGAGATACATCATATATAATACAGGTTTTTTTTCGTACTTAAATTATGCAAATTAGACTAACTTTGATGTATTTAGAGTTACTTTCAGCACTGTAAGTGCAAATGCCACTATGGCTCAGGCTAGAGGCCGTATTTATAAACCGATCTTTACGAAACTTCTTGGGTACCATTGGTATCACAGTGGGACAAGAACGAGTGTTTTTGGGTGCGGTCCGAAATTCAAGATGGCCGATGGCAGCCATTTTGTACAAAATTAGGTGCAATCAGATTTTTGCACAGAACTTCCATATGAAAGCGCTGATTTGAAAAAAATTTTGTGTGAATGTTTAGTACCATGGGATATATCACATATAATACGGGTTTTTTTCTCGTGCAGAAATTATGCAAATTAGATGAACTTTGATTTTTTCAGTGCTACTTACACACAGTAAGTCTTACACATGTCAATACGGCTCGGGCTAGAGGCTGTATTTATCAACCGATCTTCATGAAACTTCTTGGGTACCTCTGTTATCACCTTGGGACGAGAACGAGTGTTTCTGAGTGCGGTCCAAAATTCAAGATGGCTGCCAGTGGCCATTTTCTACCGAAATTAGGTCTAATCAGTTTTTTGTACACAACTTCTATATACCTCAGGCTAGAGGCCGTATTTATGAACCGATCTTTACGAAACTTCTTGGGTACCTTTGTTATCACCGTGGGATGAGAACGAGTGTTTTGGGGTGTGATCTGAAATTCAAGAAGGCCACCAGCAGCCATTTTGTACCAAAATTAGTGCAATCAGTCTTTTGTACAGAACTTCTGTATGAAAGTTCTGATTTGAATAAATTTTTGTATGAATGTTTAGTAAACTGGAATACATCACATACAGTACGGGCTTTTTTCTCGTGCAGAAATTATGCAAATTAGATGAATTTTGATTTATTTAGTGCTACTTATACACTGTAAGTGCAGATGTCAATACGGCTCTGGCTAGAGGCTGTATTTATCAACCGATCTTCACGAAACTTCTTGGGTACCTTTGTTATCACCTTGGGACGAGAACGAGTGTTTCTGAGTGCGGTCCAAAATTCAAGATGGCTGCCAGTGGCCATTTTGTACCGAAATTAGGTCCAATCAGTTTTTTGTCACAACTTCTATACAGCTGGTATTTATGAACTGATCTTCACGAAACTTCTTGGGTACCTTTGTTTTCACCTTGGGACAGGAATGAGTGTGTTTTGAGGTGCCTTTGTTATCACTGTGCTATGAGAACAAATATTTTGGGGTTCAGTCAGACCCACTCTGGGACTCAAAGATTTCTTTTCTAGTTTAGCAGATTTCTGTTCTAGTTTGGCGTCTGACTGTCACCCACCTTTACAATACTTTACCTATACATTTGTTACAGGCTACGGTCAGTATTTATGTACAGACCATTACAATACTTTATATGTACCTTTGTTATCAGGTCATTACCTAGATGTTTGTCATTGCTGTGTCACATACTATACATGTACATGTCTTGGCAAGTTGAGCTACAGTGTCATTGACACTTTCATTTATTTTTTAAATTATTTCTTTGCCATCAAAAGGTTATATTCTTGGTTTGTTTTTTATTTTATGTTTTAGGCCTCATAATCTACAGAATAGCATAGGTGGTGGTGTATTTCGTCTCTTGAGTGCAAGAAGGCTTTGCAGTGCTAAAGCATTGCAAAGCCTTGTTGCACTCAGAGACAAATTTATCAATTTTATTAACTTGGGTAAAATATCAGACCTAAACCATTTAATTATTATTTTTTTAAGTTTTCATTTGTTATATATAGAATAAATATGTTTTCAAATAAAAAATTTATTCTACTCGTAGGATTAAGAATCTACGAGTAAAATAAATTCGTTACTTGAAAACACTATATGTTTATTTTGTTTATCCCATAAATCTTTTACAGGGCAGTTGAGGCAAAATTGTGCTGTTACTCGCTACAAAACGCAGCGAGAAGTGAGGAGCACATTGGTCCAATTTGATAGACAAGCAAGATTGGCAAAAATAAACAAGGCACAGTACTACATTTCTGTCTAAAAATAATTCCCCTACAAACTTGGGCTAAACTTGCAAAAATATTTGATTAAATGAACAGGCATTGTGTAATACTTTCAAAAAGGTTTAAAGAAAACAGCAATTGAACTATTAATTATGCTACACGAATGCGGTAAAGGCCAGAGGTCAACAAGTCCGGCTCAACTGCAGGAATAAATTCCTTCAGTGTTAAACTTATGGGGAAAATTTATCACCCTATTAGGTGAATAAAGCCAAAATTTATCCAAGGCTTTTATTGGTAAAAAAAAAATGACCATTTACGGGATGAAAAAAGAGAGTCTGCGGCAGCCAAAATAACCATGCGGGAGGGCCTGTGAAATAGATTCTTAACTTTATTCTTATGGGGTTTTTTTATTTTACAGTTTAAAGTAGAAAATGAATGGTGGACATGGATTGATTACCCCAAATTCCACAAACTCATCAAGGATTACATGGAGAGTGATGGCTCACAAACATTTACAGCAGCCGATTATATGGCTAAAACTCCACATTGGGCTGTGTTTGGTGCAAAAGAAGCCGGGTTTGATCCTGTTGAAACAAGGCATTACAGAAAAAAGCTGAAAGATATTGGTGGATGCTAACATAAACACTGAAATAAGGTCTCCACAGATGTAACTGAAGGGGAGTCACCAGTAGTGACGAATTGAATATTTGGGCATGAAAGGCAGTTGTCATATCTTAAATTGATATTCGTCACTCAGAACTTCCATAGAACAAAGAAATGTTGTAGTTGCGAGTCTGCATCTTTAACTCCTTGCATGCGGATGGCAGATATTCCCACCTGGACAGCATTACTTTTGTCACCAAAGTCAGTATCATCCTGCCTCTGTTTAACCCTTTATACCACACAGATGATTTCAAAAATTATTTCAAATATTATTTTTTCTATTTTATCAAAAAATTTCAACGAAACCATATCACATGACCCCTCATTGGAACGAACTTGATGAGCTCATTCTAATGCAAGGTCACATGATATGGTTTTGTGGAAATTTTTTTTAAAAATTGTTTTTCAACTGCTGAATTTGCATATTACACTGGTGTGCCATTTCGTTAGGAAAAGAGTTAACAAAATTTATCGGTAAAGTGACCAATCGTTTCATGAATTATTTCTTTGATTCATTTGTTTGAAGTTTTCATTAAATCTAGTCATGGCTGTTGTGAAGCAGCCATGACAGGATTTTATTTAAAAAAATCAAGAGAATATTTAGCAGGTGTAGGGTTAATGCATTTCATAATTTGTATACAATAATAAACACATGCTCTCTGACAATGATATTTATTGGGAATCAAAAATGGCTTGCTGATAAGGCCAAACAAAGAAGATCTTCTGTTTCTCAGGCCATTATTTGTAAAATTTCATGCGGGCGAGCGTATTTTTATTTTATTTTTTATTTCTGTAATTATTTCTTTGCCATCAAATGTTCATGTTCTCGGTTAATGTTTTAGGCTTCATAATCTACAGAATAGCATGGGTGGTGGTGTATTTCGTCCCTTGAGAGCAAGAAGGCTTTGCAATGCTAAAGCAAAGCATTACAAAGCCTTCTTGCTCTCAAGGGACAAATTTATCAATTTTTTTAACTTGGGTAAAATATCAGATATAAATCATTTATTTTTTATTTGTTTTAAGTTTACATTGGTTATAAAAAGAGAGCATGCGGTAGCCAAAAGGACCATGTGGGAGGGCCTGAGAAACAAATTTTTAAATTTTGTAGGCCTAAATAAGTTTACCTATTCTATCAGATTTTTTCAAGTAAGCTTTCATGCTTAATTTTGGAAAACTTGCATTTCTATTCTTCTTTGAATGAAAATAATTCATTTTGAACAAATCCTTTGTATTCACAATCAAATGCTTTTCAAAACTTTCCGGAAAGCTGGATAAAGGTGCGAGGAATACCTGACTCCTAGTTGAAATAAGTTTTGGGTCAGATTTATGTTATGTTTTTTATGTGTACCCATACTATGTATGGTACACATAATGAGGGCAACTGGGGTGGCCATCCATCGTTCGTCCATCCTTTGTCTGTCCATCTGTCCGTCTGGCATCCGTATCCATTTCTTTGTCATTCGATAACTTGAAAAATATTGCTTGGATTGTCAAGTTACTTTATATTTATGTTCAGGTTACTGATGTGCCAAGCTGTATAGTTTTTGGTGTAAATCTGATCCTGAGATATTAACTCTTTATCCTTCAAATTGAGAATTCTTCCAATCCCTATGGCATGAGATAACTCAAAAAATATCAGTCCAGTCGTCATGTTACTTTATATATATCTTAAGGTTACTGATGTTCCGAGCTATATAGTTTTTGGTGTAAATCTGTTATTTTGAACCTGAGATATTAACCCTTTATCCTTCAAATTGAAAATTCATCCACTCGCTTTGGCATTCGATAACTTGAAAAATATTGCTTGGATTGTCTAGTTACTTTATATTTGTGTTCAGGTTACTGATGTGCTGAGCTGTACAGTTTTTGGTGTAAATCTGATAATTTGATCCTGAGATATTAACCCTTTATCCTTCAAATTGAAAATTCCTCCAATCCCTTTGGTATTCGATAACTTGAAAAATATTGCTTGGATTGTCAAGTTACTTTATGTTTGTATTCAGGTTACTGATGTGCTGAGCTGTATAGTTTTGGGTGTAAATCTGTTATTTTGATCCTGAGATATTAACCCTTTATCCTTCAAATTGAAAATTCCTCCAATCCTTTTGGCATTTGATAACTTGAAAAATATTGCTTGGATTGTCAAGTTACTTTATATTTGTGTTCAGGTTACTGATGTGCCAAGCTGTATAGTGTTTGGTGTAAATCTGATAATTTGATCCTGAGATATTAACCCTTTATCCTTCAAATTGAAAATTCCTCCAATCTATTTGGCATGAGATAACTCAAAAAATATCAATCCGATTGTCATGTCACTTCATATATGTGTCCAGGCTACTGATATGCAGAGCTGTATAGTTTTTGGTGTAAATCTGATAATTTGATCCTGTGATATTAACCCTTTCACTTCAAATTGAGAACAACTCAAATCCATTTCTTCGGCATGCGATAACTCAAAAAATATTAGTCCGATTATCAGGTTACTTTATATATGTATTCAAGTTACAGATGTGCTGTGCTGTATAGTTATTTGTGTAAATCTGATAATTTGATCCTGAGATATTAACCCTTTATCCTTCAAATTGAAAATTCCTTAATCCCTTTGGCATTCGATAACTTGAAAAATATTGCTTAGATTGCGAAGTTACTTTATATTTGTGTTCAGGTTACTGATGTGCTGAGCTGTATTTTTTTGGTGTAAATCTGATAATTTGATCCTGAGATATTAACCCTTTATCCTTCAAATTGAAAATTCCTCCAATCCATTTGGCTTGAGATAACTCAAAAAATATCAATCCAATTGTCATGTTACTTCATGTTCAGGCTTCTGATGTGCTGAGCTGTTTCGTTTTTGGCTCACCAACGTTAGTTGTGTGAGCCTATGGCATAGCCCTCATGTCGTCTGCATCCACTCTCAAATATTTTGAACTTTTGTGTACAGGTTTTGATTTTTTGGCTTTTTAAAATTTTGTTTAGTTTCTGCATATTGCTATGGTGGTTCACTATAACATTTAACTCTTTTCCAGGGTATTTTGTCTTAATTTTAACCCTTTGAATCAAAATTTAGACTTATTTTGATGTTTGCGTGCAGGTTTTGATGTTTTTTTTTTTTCCTTTCTTCCAAGTGGAGATTTACCTTGCAGCATATGGCCATGCTTTCTATTGTATGTAAACATACATCTTAGGGCTAAGTTTGTATTATTTAACCCTTTTTCCGCTGAATTACTTCAATTTTGGACTTTTATGTACAGGTTTTGGACTTATTTTACTTTTATGTGCAGGTTTTGAGGTTTGTCTTTCTTTTCTTCCAAGTGGCAACTTACCTTGTAGCATATTGCCATGGTTCCTATTTTATGTTAGGATGCTTTTTGGGGCTAGTATTATATTATTTAACCCTTTAACTGCTGATTTACTTTAATTTTGGACTTTTGTTTGCAGGTTTTGGACTTTTGTGTGCAAGTTTTGATATTTTTTTTAAGTGGAGTTTTACCTCACTAGCATATTGCCATGGTGGTTACTGTAAAATTTTCAGGGTATTTTTCTAAATTTTAACCCTTTGAAACAAATGTGATGCTTTTTTGACTTTTATGTGCAGGTTTTGAGGTTTGTCTTTCTTTTCTTCCAAGTGGATATTTTTCAAGTAGAGTTTCACCTTACTGACATATTGGCATTGTGGTTCTGTGGCAGGATATTTTTCTCAATTTTAACCCCTTGAAACAAATGTGATACTTTTTTTTACTTTTATGTGCAGGTTTTGAGGTTTGTCTTTCTTTTCTTCCAAGTGGCGACTTACCTTGTTGCATATTGCCATGGTTCCTATTTTATATTAGGATGCTTCTTGGGGGTTATTATTATATTAGTTAATCCTTTAGCTGCTTATTTACTTTAATTTTGGACTTTTGTGTGCAGGTTTTGTACTTTCGTGTGCAGGTTTTGATATTTTTTTCAAGTGGAGTTTTACCTCACTGGCATATTGTCATGGTGGTTACTGTAACATTTTCAGGGTATTTTTCTAAATTTTAACCCTTTAAAACAAATGTGATACTTTTTTTACTTTTATGTGCAGGTTTTGAGGTTTGTCTTTCTTTTCTTCCAAGTGGATATTTTTCAAGTAGTGTTGAACCTTACTTAAGTGGAGTTTTACCTCACTGGCATATTGCCATGGTGGTTATTGTAACATTTTCAGGGTATTTTTCTAAATTTTAACCGTTTGAAAAAAATGTGATACTTTTTTTACTTTTTTGTGCAGGTTTTGAGGTTTTTCTTTCTTTTCTTCCAAGTGGATATTTTTCATGTAGTGTTTCACCTTACTGGCATATTGCCATGGTGGTTACTGTGACATTATCCGGGTATTTTTCTCAATTTTAACCCATTGAAACAAATGAGATACTTTTTTTTTTTACTTTTATGTGCAGGTTTTGAGGTTTGTCTTTCTTTTCTTAAAAGTGGAGACTTACCTTGTAGCATATTGCCATGGTTCCTATTTTATGTTAGCATGCTTCTTAGGGGTTATTATTATATTATTTAACCCTTTAGCTGCTTATTTTCTTTAATTTTGGACTTTTGTGTGCAGGTTTTGAACTTTTTTTTTTTACTCGAGCCACCCCTTTACATTGGCCACCTGTTGGTGAGCCACAGGGTACTGATACCCCCTCTAGTTGGTTTTAATCTGATAATTTGGTTCTGTGATATTAACCCTTTAACCTTCAAATTGAGAACTCCAATCCATTTCTTCGGCATGCGATAACTCCAAAAATATTGATCTGATTATCAGGTTACTTTATATATGTATTTAGGTTGCTGATGTGCTGTGCTGTATAGTTTTTTATGTAAATCTAATAATTTGACCCAGAGATCCCTTTATCCATCACATTAGGCACTCCTCCAATCCATTTCTATATGTACCCAATCCATGTATGTTGTGCATAATGTCGGCATCTGGGGTGGCCCTCCGACATACAGCTTTCTACTAGTTGCATGAATGGGTACACATCCGACGATTTCATCGGCCTATTTTTAGCTCACCTGACTTTCAGTCAGGAGAGCTATAGTGATCACTCACCTTCAAATCAAGTTGCCTCGCCCATTGGTAGGGCCACACCCAAAAAGTTTGCTGAAATCTTAAAAAATCTTCTTCTCATGAACCAGCAGGAGCAGAGACTTGATATTTGGTGTGCAGCTTCCTTTTGAGGTACAGACTCGGATTTGTTCAAGAGAAGTTTGTGGGGCTATATTTGCCCCTCCCAAAATTTCTATATTCCAAACCGAGAGGCAGATTTGGACCAAATTTGATATGAGGGCTTATTGGGTCATTAGTACTTGATTTATGCCGAACAAAATTTTGAAAATGCCCCGTGGGAACCACAGAAGCTAAGAATAGAAAAAATGTCAAAACCCCCATATCTCCAAAACTACACAGCACTGAGAATTCTTATTTGGTGTGAAGCTTCCTTAGGACCAACAGAATGGAATGATAAAAAAAAATTGCTATCGGGTTTTATCATGGGGTACTTTTCTGGGACATTGAAAAAGTGCTGACTCATTATTTTTTAACACCGTGGGTAATGGGAAAAACATATAAGACTACTTTTCTCCCAAATCACTGCTCCAAAAGCTTTCAAATTTCACATATAACATCTTTGGAAGATTGTTTCACACGTTTATTGAAATCACTTCCCTGAGTCCATATTTGGGCTCTCTATGGAAGCCCAAATGTTTAAATTAGTGTAAAATGAGGAATATTTTTTAAAAATCTTCTTCAGATCTACCAATAAGAATCTTTTGATATTTGGTATGCAGCAGGTGGGGCTTCGAAAATTTTGGACCATTTTGATGCGTTTCGGTCAATTTTAAGACAAATTTTTTTTTTTTTTTTTTACACTGAAAATTTGGGGTCCGGGTGGGACTTTGGGACCAAAATCCGGAAATTGTTTTTTTTTTATGTGTTTTGGTCAATTTTAAGAAAAAAAAAAATTTTTTTACACTGAAAATTTGGGGGGCGGTCGGGACCGGAAATTAGTTTTTTGGTTTTTTATGCGTTTTGGTCAATTTTTAGAAGAAAAAGCAATTTTAGCCTGAAAATATTTCGTTTCGGACTTCGAAAATTTCCAAACAAAAATTTTAAAAAATCTGTTTTTTATGCGTTTATCTCAATTTTGGGACGTAAAAGTGCAGGAACTGAAAATAAAAGGAAAAATCCTGTGTATTGTGTGGGCACAACTGCTTCATCTAGTTGGTATATGCTTTTCTTAGGAGGGGCATATGCAGCTTATTCAAATTAAGTTCCTGGTTTGATATTCAGACTACCATGTCAGGTGAGCGCCCTCAGGCCCCCTGGGGCCTCTTGTTTTACATGAGGCCCAGAGAATCACATGTATTAAATTTGAATCAAATCTCAAATCACATCAATTATTTGAAATCAAATTAAACCTCTGATCGAATCAGTGGCATCTTGAAGATGACCAATGGAGGTTGGGGTGCTGTAAACTTGATTTGTTCCGACTGATGGATCATGTGCTGCCGACTGATAAAATAATCCAACTACATCATCAAGGCATGCCTTCGTCGAAGGCATGCCTTGATGATGTAGTTGGAATATTACCTGTAAGGATTATAGTGAATCGTCAATATTGCTTGGAAACCTTAAATTTGCATTTAACAGTGGTGGAGGTGGGGGGTGGCAGTGGCTCAGTAGGTAGAGGTGATGGCTGCAAGGTGAGAGGTCCTGGTGCAGTCGCCACCTGCGGCAACTGCGTTGTGTCCTTGGGCAAAATACTTCACTCCCCCCCCCCCCCATTGGGGGACCCGGGTGGCATGGTGGCACTGTGTACTAAGGCATACTGCATGTCAATGGTGCACCTGTCTTCAGCCAATGCTAACCATGCTTGTGTGGAGTTAGTATGTTGGGGATCTGACAGTTGCTTGCAGTTGCTTCGTGGTTCTCTCTGGGTACTCCGGCTTCCTCCACCCGTAAAACTGTTATGGTCATGATTAGCCATTGTGCAGAAATATGTGACTTTAAATACCAATAAATGAAATAAATGAACAGTGGTAGGGACTTGTGATATTGGAATTAGCATGGCTGGTGGTATAGGTACAGATGTTATTTATGTTAATGTAGCGGAAGTTACCCGTCTTTTATTTCAACATAATTATGTACAATTTCCATCTAACCTGGACATTTTATGAGACAATGAAGATGACTGATACATAGATATATTCCTATGAAAAAGATTTGTGAGGAAACGAATCGGGCAGCCAAATTTGAATTGAACTGAATATCTACTTAAAATTTTAAATCAAATTGAATCTCAAAACTTCACAGGGCCCTACAAATTATGCTGTCATATCTCGAAACTGTGCAACTTTTTTTATTTTGCACATTCTGCATATCACTGATGCTTGAAATCAAGTTTGATTTATGATCAGGTTTGTACAGATTGGTCGAATGATTATTTAGTTTGCCTTGAAAGAAATAAAGCGCCTCATTTTTTCGTCGCCTACATTTTTTTAAATGGACTAATAACAGAAACGTGTACTTGAACTTGCCTGGTATATTCATTTGTTAACTCTTTCAAACCACAGTCTTTTTGGGGATGATGGTAAAATTTAGTGTTCTTTGACTTTAAAAATAAAGTGTTGTGACATGAAACTCAGAGGTTCCTTTCCAGTAGTGTTTTACTTTACATCACTGCATTGGGCCCAATGAATCACACAGTTTCAGTTTGAATCGAATTGGGTATATTATTTGACATCACATCAGACCAATCCTGGAAACGAGATGGGTGCAAGTGCAATTGCTCCCGTCAGCACCCGTGTTTTCTATTTTTCGGGAGCTAAAAAATGCACTCGTTGAAAAATATTGCGGAGCACTAATATACTGTGAGGGCATATAAATGTGTGTTGCTTTGAGAAAGCAGCACTCTGCAGCCAGTGGCAAGTTACTGTCAAAATTCAGCAATTCCTTACACATTTAGCCCGTTGAACCCAATCGGTCGCTTTTCTGGCCAGGTACTTGATACGTCACAGCGTTATTAAATAGGATGGATGTTCAGTAAATATGTTGGGTAGAGCAATCAATATTTTCAATGGGCAGCCCCGAGGCTGCACGTTGAAAAAATTTATTGGTCTACCCAAATAATGAATATGGACTCTTCTAATTGCTGCCATTGAACTGGCATGGAAGATACCACTAGAGTTCATAGGGTTAAGGTTTCTGGTGTTTGGTGACGGTATTCCCTCGAAAATTCATATACTAACATTTTACGGGTGCAATTTACTTTCGTCTTTGAATTCACGGGTGCTTAAAACTGCACCCGTTAATTTTGTTCATTTCCTGCCCTGCATCAGAGTCATCTTGAAGATGACAGACAGGTGGGAGGCAGGGTTTGTGAACCTGATTTGTTTCAACATGGAATGATGATGTAGTTGGAATAATACCCAATTAGGGTTGAAGTCCAAAAACCGAAAAGGGCGTACTAATTAACAGTACTGTGGAATCCTGTTAATTGAATAGCCAATTTGCCAATGAAAATTAATCAGTTAACAGGGGTATTCAATTAACAGGGATTATGTCATTTTCCTGTGTTCTAGAGATAAACTTAGCTTTTATTCTATTGTATCTTGTTTGACAGAGCTCCACGAGCTCTGTTAAACAAGATATAATAGATTAACCCTTTACCCAATGCAGACGATATCAAAATTTATTATTTTAAATATAATTATGTCTCCCCTTCCCAGAAGGGAGACATATTGTTTTAGTGCATATTCTTCTTCTTCTCATACAAACTTTGTCCGGGGCATAACTTTTTTGTCTTTTGACCCAGACTTTAGATATTTGGCATGTGGATGTGTCACTATGAGCCGGTGTGCCGCATACCATAGTGACCTTCATGCGACCTTAACCTTTGACCTGAAGGTCAGATTTATGTGCTTTTTGGGGGAATCTTTGTCCCAGGCATAACTTATTTCTCTTTTGAGCTAGACCATAGATATTTGGTATCATTGTCAATAATATTCATGTATATATAATTTGCAGCGCATTAAATAGAAAGGAAGGGGAGACATATGTTTTAGTGTGCTAAAACAGTTTCTAGTTTTTTTTTATTTTTTCTAAAAAATTTCAAGAAAACCATATCATGTGACCCCTCATTGGAACGAGCTCATTGAGCTCGTTCCAATGAGTGGTCACTTGATATGGTTTTGTTGAAATATTTTGAAACATTTAATTTTTTCAACTGCTCAATTTGCATATTACGTGGGCGTATGCGAGAGGTTACAAGATTTTTAATTCATCTTGACAAAGCTTAGCTGAGCTAATCTCATTGCTCTCCATCCGTCGTCTGTCATCCATCGTCTGTCGACCGTCGTCTGCCGTCCGTCAACACCATGTTTTGGTCTTCTCCTCCAAAGCCACTGGGCCAATTCAAGTGAAAGTTTGTGTGAGTGATGGTACCAAAGGGGCATTTCATTTTTGTTCAACTCAACATGCCCAGCCCCATACGGAGGGAGTGGGGGAAAATGCTCCAAAATATTTTTAAAATCTTCTTCTCAAGAACCAGTGTGTACAATGACTTGATATTTGCTATGGAGCTTCCATATGAGGTGTAGAATCAAGTTTGTTCAAACGAAGTTTGTGAAGTAATATTTGGCTTTGTAATAGAAGGGGTAAGATTTTTGGCCCCGCCCAAAATTTCTATTTTCTGAACCAATGGTCCGGTATGAACCAAATTTGGTTTGTGGTATTATTGGGTCATAAGTACTTGATCCATGTAAAAAAAAAATTTCTCCATCCCCATGGGAACCCTGGGAGCTAAAAATAGAAATATTTTCAAACACCCATATTTCCCAAACCACACGGAACAGAGAGCTGTTATTTGGTATGAAGTATCCTTAGGACCAGTAGAATTGAATGGTAAAAACAATTGCCATCGGTTATGTTAGGGTGTTCTGTAATGGGCATTGAAAAAATGCTGAGTCAGCATATTTGCAAAAATTTTAAAAAATCTTTTCTCCAGAACCAATCATCAGAATCTTTTGATATTTGGTATACAGCATTCATAGGGGGTCAGATAAAAGTTTGTTGAAATAAAGCTCATTGGTTCATATTTGGGCTCTCTACATGAGCCCAAAGTTTTAACAAAGGGTAAAATGGGGAATATTCTTTAAAAATCTTCTTCTTCAGAACCACCAGTCAGCATCTTTTAATGTTTGGTATACATCATTGTTATGAGGGTCAGATTCAAGATTGTTCAAACCAAGTCCCAAGGTTAATATTTGGGTTTCCAACGGAAGCCCAAATTTTATCTTTGTTCAATATGGAGGGTAATTTAAAAAAATCTTCTTCTTCAAATCCACCAGTCAGAATGCTTTGATATTTGGTTTGCAACATCTCTAAAGGGGTCAGATTCAAGTTTGTTCAAATCAGATCCCTAAGTATATATTTGGGCTCACTATTGTAGCCCAAATTTTTACTTAGTGCAATATGAGGAAATTTCTTTAAAAATCTTCTTCAGATCTACCAGTCAGAATGCTTTCATATTTGGTATACAACATCTCTAGGGGGGTCAGATTCCAGGTTGTTCAATTCGAGTGCCTAGGTTAATATTTGGGCTCCATATGGGAACATGAAATTTAACTTAGTACAATATGAAGGAATTTCTTCAAAAATCTTCTTCAGATCCACTCGTCAGAATGCTTTCACATTTGCTATACAACATCTCTAGGGGGGTCAAATTCAAGTTTGTTCAAATCGGATCCATAGGTTAATATTTGGGCTTGCTATGGTAGTCCAATTTGAACTTAGTGCAATTCGAAGAAATTTCTTTACAGTTTCTCTTCTTAGATCCTACAGTCAGAATGCTTTCATATTCGGTACACAACATCTCCTGGGAAATCAGATTCAACTGTGTTCAAACCAAGAGCCTGGGTTAATATTTGGGCTCTCTATGGGAGCCGGAAGTGGCCATTTTGCTGAAGAATTAAAAATTTTGTATTCAGTACCCTCTAGAGGTGTGCAACTAAGATTAATCCACATAGGTTGTATCAAGGGGCTTCATAGGGGTGCTCTTCATTTTACTTTATGATCAACTGAAGAAAAGGCACATGATGCCCAGATTATTTTTGTCACTCCTGAGTGACTCAAGGATTGACAGTGTAGCCTATGGAGATGGCTTGCTTAATGTAGACTCATTCTTGTTCTGTTCAAGATGAGCGCTTCAGGCCCCGTGGGGCCTCTTGTTTATTCAATTAACAGGAGTTTACTCTATTACCTATATTCAGTTAACAGGTCAAATTTGTAATGGAGGTATTATGGTACATGGGTTTTGTGTTGGGAAATTATAATCAATTAACAGGGTTATTCAGTTAAGAGATGTCCAATTAGGTGAGCTCCACTGTATTATGCATTGCACAGGGCTAGTTGCTAGCAACAGCTCTTTATCAACAATGTTTGGAAGCTTTAAATTTACTTTAAACAGTGGTTGTGACTATTGAGGCTGGTATTAGCATGAGTCCTGATGCTATTTATGTTAAAATAGCGTAAATGATCACACTCTGCCTTATTTTAAGCAATATTTATGTACAGTACGTGGAGAGTGTATTATCACTAAATCACCCACAGAGTGGAGATTCCACCCAAGCAATAATTGCAAATTTATTGCAAAGCACAACCAGCACCAGCAAAGTTTCAGCCAATGGACCTCCGGGTTAAACCCGGAGGTCCATTGGCTGAAACATTGCTTGTGTTTTGTGTCGATATTTACAAAATTTGAAAGTTATAGCTTGGGTGATAACTCCACTCCACGGGTGATTTAGTTACAATCCACTCTCCACATACTGTACAAGTCCCATCTGACCTATAAATTTTGTGAGATGACATAGATGACTGATACTAAGCTATATTCCTGTGAAGAGATTAGAAAGGAAACGAATATTGGGTAGTCAGTTTTGAATCAAACCAAGTAACAAATTCAAATCTAATATCAAAGCTTCATATTGGCCCTATCACAGCACTTCATTGGCTTTGAACAGATTTCCTGAAATAAGCTGCAGCATACCAGACTGCACGTCTCAGCATTTGCTCTAACCCTGGTAAACATAATATTACTTTACCATTCTCTTTATCTTAACTCTTAGAAGCTGGGGAATCAGAATGAATTTATTGAACATGACATACTGAGAAAAACTTACAGTAAATCAGGTGCTTCTAGGCAAGTGTCGTCTGCCTATTCAGGCAGACGACACTTGAATAGAAGCACCTGCTCTGTGTTTAATTCTCCCCAGCCCAAAGATAGCCGAACCGGCACTGCCAGATTACCTGCCGCATTACATCACAGGCAAGAAAACTCAACTACCGGCTTCGAAGAGTTAAAACCCTGAAAAGGGTTGCCTTGAAAAAATAATGTACTTTTTCAGATTACATTAACCCTTTACTCAACGTAAGGGCCAAAACTGGACTGCATTATTCACAAAAACGCCAATTAATTTTCATTCATTTTTTGCCTCAAAAACATATGTTATGACCTCTCTTTAGGACAAGCTTGTCGAGGTCCTTCCAATGAGGGGTCATAACGTATGTTTTTGAGACAAAAAGTGAAAAAAATTAGTTATTCAAGAATTTTGTTCGCAAGTGTTGTCTGCTTTTCATGTTTGGGAAAGGGGTAGCCCTTCTCCCAATGCAAACAGTATCAAATCTCATTGTTTTAATTAGTGTTTTTTCAAATTTTTTGTCACTCCTTCTTTCCATCATTCCAAAATAACATTTTTCCAGATCTTTTTTACATTGAGATAATTGACTGATTTCTGGCACATGGCTTTGTCAGGGGTACCTGCAAACTGAGTTCGAGTTTGGTCCCAATCAGTTGATTTTTTGTGGAGTTATTGACCATGAACTTAGTCTATGATGTGAAAACTTAGAGAATCAGTTTTCTGTCTTTTTTGGCTTGCCTGGTCATACATGTCAAACTGACATATCTAGTTTTTACATGTCACTGCATTAAACATTTTTAAAATGAATGAAATGTAGTCGAAGACGTTACGTTACGTGTTTGTAACCTGCATTATTAAATTACAGTTTTGGTGTCATATTGTGTGATAATTGTTTACAGATTGTGATATGTAAATATGAACTAAAATGGTTTTCAGTAAACCTGATTGCTTTGTTCTGTTAACTAGTTAACTGGTAGAGTGCAAAATTATTCTTGATCATCAAAATTTGTTCACTTTTTTTTACCCCCCCCCCCCCCCCCCCAAACATTTAAATTTTGGAAGGATATAACCGTGGTGCTGTCTGTCTGTCCATCCATCCACTCTTAGCAGAGATACATTGTGGGGTCATTTGTAAGTACTATGCAGCGTTAAGTGTTTTTTTTTCAGTATTTTGGGATTAACCCCACAATACATTTGATTTCTATCAGTTTTATTCACCTCATGGGGGTTAGATCTCTATTTTTGGATTTAACTGATCTTTTGTCTTGTTACACCTTTTGTTTTTTGTTTTTAGCTCAACTGACTAAAAGTCAAGATGAGCTATAGTGATCACTCACCATCCGACATCTGGTGTCCATCGTCTGTCGTCCATGAACATGGTGTTTGCATCTTCCCCTCTTAAACTGATGAATTAGTTGTAGTTGTATTTGAGGTGATTGCTTATTCTGACATTGCATTTTGTTTTTGTTTTTTTTTTAAGATCAACTTGCCTAGAACATAGGGAGGGGGTTGGGGAAAATCCTCCAAATTCTTTTAAAAATCTTCTCATGAACTAGTGGGTACAATGACTTGATATTTGGTATGGAGCTTCCTTTTGAGGTGTGGAATCAAGTTTCTTCAAACGAAGTTCGTCGCGCAATATTTGCCTTGGTAATGGGAGGGGCAAGATTTTTAGTCCTGCCCAAAATTTCTATTTTCTGAACAGATGGTGTGATTTGAACCAAATTTGGTATGTGGTAATATTTGTCATAAGTACTTGATTCATGCAAAAAAAAAAAAATTTCTGTGGGAATCCATGGAGCTAAAATAGAAATATTTTCAAACGCCCATATTTCCCAAACCACATGGAACAGAGAACTGTTATTTAGTATGAAGCATCTTTAGAACCAGTAGAATTGAATGGTAAAAAAATGCCATCAGTTGTGTTAGGGTGTTCTGTAAGGAACATCGAAAAAAATGTTGAGTCTCTAGAACCACTGATCACAATGTTTTGATATTTGGTATTTGGCATTGATAGGGGGTGGGGATCAGATACAAGTTGGTTAAAATGAAGCCCTTTGGTTCATATTTGGGTTCAAATACAGGAGCCTGAATTTTTAACTTAGGGCAATATGGGGAATAATCTTTAAAAAATCTTCTTCAGAACCACCATTCAGATTCTTTTCATGTTTGGAATACATCATTGTTATCAGGGTCAGATTGTTCAAATCAAATCCCCTGGTTTTTATTTGGGCTTTGGAAGCCCAAATATTTTAACATAGTGCAATATGGGGGATAATCTTTAAAAATCTTTTTCCGATTTACCAGCCAGAATGCTTTCGTATTTGATATACAGCATCTCTAGAGGGTCAGATTCAAGTTTGTTCAAATCGGTTCCCTGGGTTAATATCCCTGGTTAACAGACTCAGAGTCAAGGAAATTGAAGGGGGACACACACTCTTGTGCTCGGCCCTATCTTGCCACTTCGAGGCTCGGATGATGCAGCGAATCATATTCTGTAGATACTACTCTTGCCGCCACCTCCCCCCCCCACCCACCCCCCCCCCCCCCCCCATTCCTGGCTACGCGCCTGCTGTGTGGAGGGACAATTAACATTGCATGGAAAAGAAAAATATACAAATTTGGAGAGGATGTAGCCCTGCTAGACCAACAATGCTCTTGTATACTTGTTGGACCTCAAAATGTTCCCAGATAGCCCCATTAACTGCACATAATTTTTATCTACATTACGGAGGCAGAGTGTCTGGAGGGGGCGGGGGCACATTCTCTCTGCCAATCCTCCCACCCCCATCCTCCCTCATTGGAACGCGCTAGTTTCAATGGTGGGTCGCATGATATGGTTTTATATAAAGAAGAAATAATATTTCAAATAATAAATTTTCATATCCGTGTTTGGTAAAGGGTTAAATTTTGAACTAGAATCCCTACTGACCAATATTCCAACTGAGACATCAAGGCTAGTCTCCGATGAAAGCATGCCTTGATAATGTAAGTGGAATATTTGTCAGGGCGTAGGTGACAATTTTCATGATTGGATGAGATTTACGGGAAAGTTCGCTCCCTTTAATTTCATAGCAATATCGGTAAATTGAACACAAGGGATATGGGAATTTCATTTAAAAATTGAAATTTCGGGATAGCAAATCTGTATGACCGATGTGTGCATCATTTCACAAGCTTAAGGCATTTTCCTGTAGTTTATTATAAAAATACAGAAGCTGTCTTTTTAGAATTTTTCTCCCATCATTTTAAATGCTTCACTGTCATTCTCTGTTGAATGCATTTAAAAATAAGATGAAACGTCATCTTTCGTTGTTTTTTAATTTCCTTTCCATTCATTATATCAACAGTTTGTGCACATTGACAAATAATACAGACACTGCACTTTCCATTAACCCTTTACCTAACGTAACGGCCAAAACCGGCCAGCGCTATTCTCAAAAATCGCCTATTAATTTTCACTATTTTTTTCATTTTTTGTCTCAAAAACATAGGTTATGACCCCTCGTTGGAACGAGCTCGTCGAGCTCGTTCCAACGAGGGGTCATAACCTATGTTTTTGAGACAAAAAATGAAAAAAATTAGTTATTCAAGAATTATTTTTGCAGGTGTCATCTGCTTTTCATGTTAGGTAAAGGGTTAACTGGTTGAATGCTAGAAGCCACTTTCAAAAAAATGTGGGTACCAGAACAAAAGCCAACATTTTCCTTGCTCATGTTTCACATTCAGTCGGGGCGAGGGGGGGGGGGGGGGGGCAGTGGCATTGCGATAACGGATTCTCGTCGGATATCACCGAATTAAGCAACGTCGAGCCCTTTAGACCTCGGTGTCTGAGCGATCGATTCGGACTCCTGCGTTGTGACCTTGGGCAAGGCACTTAGCCCCGATTGCCCACATGGGGGCACGATGACGCCGTGTACTAAGACGTACTGCACGTCGATGGTGCGCATGTCTTCAACCAATCTAACCCTGCCTGTGCTGCAGTGAAGAGTTACGGAGCTGGCAGCTGCTCGTCGTTGCTCGGTGGTTCTCTCCGGGTATTCCAGTTTCCTCCACCCGTAAAACTGTCACGGTCATGATTAGCCATTGTGCATAAGTATGTGGCCTTAAATACCAATAAACAAATAAATATTTCACATTCAGTGAAACAAAAATAATATTTTTGTTGATATGAACTTGTTTTATTACAATTTATTGGAGAGTGCCTGTGGGCACTCTCCAATAACTTGTAATAGAACAAATATTGAATAACAAATTCAGACCAGCAAAAATAATCTAGCCCTCAACCAGTCAATATAAACGTCTGTGAGGTGAGGTTTGTTGCTATTTTTTTCCTCGGAAGAATAAAAACTTGCAAATTACTGTAAAACGCATTGGGTCTTTGCGAAAGTGGACTAATACTGATAGCTGTTCTTAATGACAGATTATATAGGATCTAGTTGCTTCTAATCAGTTTGCCATAACAATCCAGGTTTCCTTTGTTACTTTTAATAAACGAAAACAACAAATATCCACGAGCGCTGTGAAAAAACATGTATTGGCTCTTTTCGAAAGTGGACACTTAAGTGTTTGTTGATGGACACAATCATGTTTTAGAGGAATTTAGAATGTTGGTTTCTGATCCCCCTCCGGGATTCGAACCCTCGGCAACCGAACCCTCGGCAACAGCGCGTGGCAATCAGCAGTCCAGCACCTAAACCACTAGACCATTACACACCGTCAAATAACGATGGCTTTAATCCAGCTTCTCAGATGAAGTTCTCGTGATCACTTCGTTCATCTTCCTTTAGGCAGCAGCATGAAAGTGTGGAACGTGCTGGCCACAGTATAACGAAAGTGCTGTGGTTGCCTCAGACAAAGACCTACACGGGCCTGAGTCTATTTTTGAATGACATAATCATGTTTTGGAGGAATTTAGAATGTTGGTTTTTGATCTCCCGTCGAAATAGGAACCCACAGCAACACCGCCTGACAATCAGGAGTCCTACACCTAAACTACTAGTTGGTGGTTGTAATACTGATAGATATACTTAATGGCGGATTCTCCCCAGCCCGTTTGTTACTTTTAATAAATGGAAACAACAGACAGCTCGGAGAGTTGCCATTGTTTTCGATTATTAATATTAACAAAAGGAAACTTGACTTCATTTTCTACTGATATCATAGAGTTTTTCTCAACAATTAGTTGCTTCTTAACTGGACCTTCCTCGCCCGTCTAATATTTTCAAGGGAGATTGCTTTTATCCAAACTCGATTTTCATGACGGTATTAGTCTGGGATGGGCACGAATTAGGTTTACCCCCCTACCCAACTTATACACGCACACATACAAAATCAGTCATCTTCGCGCAATGCTCCTAAAAGAGATTCGGCGAAAAGTTCAACGAGAAACACAGCCTAAGAGTAAACGTGAAGAGATTACACCTGTATTTCAGACATCATCGGGAAGCAGATTTCTCATCGATTCGGATTCCTGAGCAGAAAACTTCTAATCTGTTTTTTTTTAAAAACGTACTGTGAGATAGTTTCTTCTTTATTCCTGTATTGGGGTGTAACGACACCTTCGACAGCCGGCTCACCTCCTGTCGGACTATTATTTTACTGGTGGAGGAAGCCTAAGCCTGAGTACCCGGGGAGCCCCGAGAAACAGCGAGCAACTATGAGACAGTTCATCTGCTCTTTAGTGTGCATTTGTATACCCGCCCCCCTCCAAAAAAAAAAAAAAAAAAAAAAAACCCAAAACGGACGATTCTCGGGGACGATTCGTCGGCAGACAGTACATAAATTCACACTTGCATTTATATTTATAAAACACCTGTTACTACAAGCAAACTCACTCGCACACCAATCGACCGGTCGGGCCGGGTCGAATATGTGACGCATGAACATCAGGTAGCGAAAAGCTAAAAATGTAACAAATACAAAGAAACTGTAAAACTCAAAACTCATTAAATGCCCTTTTTGTTTTATTTTTACTCGGTTGACAATGCAAAGAATCGATCAACTGAAATGGAATCTTCGGAAGTGCAGGCCGACCATGTTTGTGAAACTGTGCATAATATTTTAAGTGCAAATTGATTGATGGTTAAAAGCAAAATCACTCATACTTAGCCACAAATGGTAGCAGTCAGTCTTCAAAGCAAATTCGAGATTGTTGTGTTTTGCCAATATCTTGAGTATACTGTAAAGCACTGAAATGCTCTGGTACACTTCGACGTTTTTTGTCACTCTCCTGGTGTCATTCCGTATGACTTTAGACGTAAGTATTTATCTTTTTATATACTTACAATGGCAATCCACGAAAAATGTTACACATCTTGTGGCATGTGGCGTCCGTTTTGGATCCAAAACAAACACGACTTTGAGTGGGCGCCTCTTAACCCTTTACGTAACGGCCAAAACCGACCACCGCTATTCACAAATATCGCCAGTTAATTATCATTATTTTTTCATTTTTTTGTCTGAAAAACATAGGTTATGACCCCTCTTTGGAACGAGCTCGCCGAGCTCGTTCCAATGAGGGTTCATAACCTATGTTTTTGAGACAAAAAATTAAAATAATAGTTATTCAAGAAATGTTTTTGCAATTGTCGTCTGCTTTTCATGTTAGATAAAGGGTTCAAAAAACAAAAAAAAATGAAGTTCCCACTACACCCACGGCAAAGCGTCGAGCTCTTTCCCATGAGGGGTCATAACTAATTTTTTATTAACAATAAAAAAAATTAGTTATTCAAGAATTTTGTTTTGCAAGTGTCGTCTGCTTTTCATGTTAGGTAAAGGGTTAAGGTGTTGGAGCTGACATGAACGTAACCTCTTTGTGTACATGTGTATCTCTGTTAACCACTGGAAACTCTCCGCTCTTGTGGTATTTTGGATGCCACCAGCGTGAACAAAAATTGCCAAGATGTGCACGAGAATAGCATGTGACATCTACACTCTAAAATCATTTGGGTTAAATATGACCCAAGTCAACTGGGTTGAGTGAATATGAAATCAATAGGGTTCATATTCATTCAACCCAGTTGATTTGGATTGATTTTTAACCCAACTTATTTAGGGTGTACAATGCGTGCGCGGAATTATTCGGAAGCTTGGTGGTACAGTATAGAGCGGTTTCTGGGTTTCAATGTTCAAATAAATTCATCTTGGAGAATTTGCGGTTTATTTTATAATTTATGACAAAAATGAACATCGATATATTTTTGAATGAACTACGAACAACTGAGCCTCCGACTGGAACGTAGAATGGTGACTTTCGCGGAGACTCCAAGCACAAA
The DNA here is from genome assembly GCA_031216915.1 of Pictodentalium vernedei. Lineage (NCBI taxonomy): Eukaryota > Metazoa > Mollusca > Scaphopoda > Dentaliida > Dentaliidae > Pictodentalium > Pictodentalium vernedei. Next base: position 116,726,324 of record CM062294.1, on the reverse strand, counting down.
GTGAATTAACAATGTAAAAGCAGCAATATATATACAAAAATGAAGCAATAGAACATTTGACGTGGCATGCCATAACAGTTGAAACAATGGCATGTCGGGGGTTCGAACTCACGACGAGAGAGTTTCCTTCGGCACCAACCGTCTAGCCAAACTGTACTGAACCACGCACACTGTCTGGGGTCTGCCGGTGGCCGTGTGGTGTGCGTGGTTCAGAAAAGTTTCGCTATGCGGTTGGTGTCGAAGGAAACTCTCTCAGCGTGGGTTCGAACCTCCGCCATGCCCTTGTAAAAAACCAGCGTCCTTTCTTAATTCTATGGCATCCAGGAAATTTGAAAAAGACAATTGTCGCTGATTTCTCCTGAGGTGCAGTTCGTAGAATTAAGTACTTATATGTAACTATCTGATGTACAGTTGAAACAGCTTCGCAAACAATATCATACAAGTAACAACCAGGGAATTAAACGGAGTTATGAAAAGCGAGTTTGATTGTGTTCGATCTGCCAGATAGTTTAGAGATTAGCTTTAATCTTTACAGTTTATAGCACCTTTCAGTAGAATACAATGCATGCTGGGACAGATGACTAATTCGGTCCATTCAATGGCAGCCTTCAAGTTTGCAGTGAATAATTGTAATTAATCTAACATTTTTGTGCGTAAATGCTGAAATAATAGTTTATTATATTTACGAAAAGAAACTGTGGCAGCGTTAAAATGACAGGTGACATTTAGTTCCAACATCAGCCAGTCTTTCTTTTCGTAAATATATAGAGGATATTCACGAAAATTTGATGAATACCGAAAATATCTCGTGAGTGGCTACAAAGAAATATGAGGATCTTCACGAGCGACGCAGTCGCTCGTGAAGATCCTCATATTTCTTTGTAGCCACTCACGAGATATTTTCGGTATTCATCAAATTTTCGTGAATTTTCTTTTTATTTAATGCTCTACGACTACAAACTCTCCAATTTGTGGCCTTTATTTGCCATTAAGGCGCAAAATTTATGTGCCGAACCGGCGTCCATACAAAAATTACAACAACCAAACTCCAACCATTGGAATGTGTGAATATCCGCACAAAAAGTAGTCCCGTCTTATTTCTCCCCTAACTTTACGATTTACCAAGGCTGGCGAATTGAAATAATCGCAATGTGTTTCGAAGAAATAGAACAATAACAAAAAACACCACTTTCTTATTTTCAATAACAAGACACGTCATTTTATTTTTTTTTGAACTCAATGCACTGAAGACGTGTGAAGTTGAACTGAAGAAATTTGAAAGTGATTTCGGCTTTTCGCTGGAAGGTGAATGAGAAGGTCAAACTTTGAAACCGCTGATTTAATGAATTGATTTAGTCACTGTCACTATCAATTATTCGAATTCGTTTGTATTTGGGACTCTGGAATTCATTACTGATGTGCTGACTCGTTTAAAGTACATGTGATTCGTCATCCGAACCTACGATGAAATATCGATTTCTAAATATCATTTTGATATTTCGTTTTGCCGACCGACAGGGGAATATGACTTAATTTTTCAGCGTGAATTGATGCCTGAGCATTAAATAAAATCGTTTATTACATTTACGAAAAGAAAGATTGGCTGATGTTGGAACTAAATGTCACCTGTCATTTTAACTCTGCCACGGTGGCTCACTTGTAAGCGCATTGACTTCCTACTTCTGTATGACTTGTATTATATTCGTATTATTTTACAAGGACGCCAGAAAGACGACGAAATGCCCGTCGAATGACGGAGTTCTTGACGAAGAAGGAGAAAGAGGTTGAGACCCCGATCCCCCTCCCCCCAAACATCACGTGTCCTAGAATCGCCTATATCCAGCTCGGCTAACATTTCACAGGAGATTGTACTGGAGGAGAATTGTGATTCTGTGGTCATGCTTACCTCCAGCACGGCTCTTTCTTCTCGGGAGGTGGAGTCGTGGGAGAGCGGCATGACCTAGGTGCTTGGTAAGTGGGAGGACGGTATGTTAGGACCTTTGTCTCTGAGTTCTTCTCTTCCTGGGAACAAACGCTTTGTCGAGGAGGTGGCTCCCTCAGAAGCCGATGGGAGCCCCCGACAAGATGAACTATGGACGTTTAGCGAGAACAAAGGCGAAAAGAAGACGAGGAGTGGAATCGCGAAATGGGGAAACTTAGACGGAACCTAGAAGAACGGGTCACAAAACGTTTTTAATATTTGGATTAATAATCGAATCGGATCTTCAATGGACGCCAAACGACGAGATGCCCGCCACATGAAGGAGTTCCTGGAGACGAACAAGAAGGGGGTTCGGACGCCTACCTCCTCCTCTATACCTCGTGACCCAGAATCGCCTGTATCCAACTTGGCTAAGCTTTCACAGAAAACTGAACCGGTGGAAAATGATGATTCTGTGATCGTGCTTTACTCCACAACGACTCTTTCTTCTCAGGTGGAGGATAGTGTGAACTCACTTTGATCTCTGAATTCTTCTCTTCCTCTGAACCAGCGCTTTGTAGAGGACTTTGCTCCCCCGGGGCCGGTGGGGAGACCTTTGAAGAGCTGGAGGCCAGATGAAAGGTAGGAGAGGGAGGGTTGAGCGAGAACAACGCATCGCAAAATGGAGGAACTCGGGTAAAACGTAGAAGCGCGCGTCGCAAAGTGTTTTTAATATTCGGATTATGAAAAGAAATTGACAAAATAAACTTATTTTTATGACAACATGTCAGGCATGCAATCATAAAGGCCCTATAGACTGTGGTATAGTGCACTATGCAAGCGGGTGTGGTAGAACCAGAAGTACTGCCTATAGTACAATAATCTCTGTTTTACTACAGTACAGTCGCCGTGGTCTGGCCATAATCCACGCCTGGGTAGTGATATCCACTCAAGCGTTTACCAGGCCATAAAATCATCAGCAGCAAAATTGTAATTAATGAAGCACCGGGTTGTACCCTGCGCTTCATTAATTAATTTATTTATTTATTGGTATTTAAGGTCACATACTTATGCACATTGGCTAATCGTGACCACTCAAGCAGGGTTACAGTGGTTGAAGACGTGTGCACCATCGACGTGCAGTACGCCTTAGTACAGGGCGTCATCGTGCCCCCATGTAAGCAACCGAGATAAAGTGCCCTGCCTAAGGACACAACACGGGCCGTTCCGGACGGGGATCGAACTCGAGACCTCTAGCATAGAAGTCTAACAGTCTACCAATGAGCCACCACGCTCCCGCTTCATTAATTACATTTTTGGTGATTATTCCTGTAATTAGTGTTTGGAATATAATATTATTGTGTCCGCGGCAACATTTCCCACTCGTTGAAAGTGGCCAGTCCAAGGCGGCCGTACTGTATTTGGGTTGAGAAATGTCTCACGATGGTACCTAAAAGGACTTCTCCAGAATTTTTTTCGAACCAGAAATAACATCCCATCCCCTGCCGTCAAGACCTCCCATCCAATGTTATCACCCACTGCATTTCATTCTATTACGAGTTAGTCTGAACAAAGCTCAAACAAGGTGAGCTTTATTGATCACTTTCGGTACATCGTCTATCAGAATGTCCATTGTTCATCCGTTCACCGTCGTGGAGTTCTCATTATCGACTTCTAAAAAATAAGTAGATCAAATGAACCAAATGTGGTATGAATGTCCCACAGCATATGTCAATTCAGGTGTGTGCAAAGAAAGTTGTCACGCCTACAGTGGGGTGGGGAGGGGAGTTCAGAACGGGTACAGCTCCGTTAGCAAGCACACAACCTTCTTTGTCGAAGCACCAATCAGAATATTTTGATATTTGGTAAATAAGGTCATTAGAAGGATCAGATTCAAGGTTGTTGAAATCCAGTCCTTGGGCTCATTTTTATGTTAAAACTCTTTATGAATCCTCTTATTTAGACTCGCCAGTAAAAATCTATTTTTTATGGGGGGAGGGTTCAAGTTTGTTTAAATCAACCCCTTGGGTTCATATCTGGGTTCCATATTCTTTAAAAATATTTTTTTATCTGATCCAACATTTCTACTCTTTTGATTGTGAAATTTGATTCACAACATCCTGAGTGTATTCAGATTCAAATTTGCTCAAATCAAGTCTCTGGGATGAATTGGGTTCATATTTACTTTAACTTATACTGAAGTATCAGATCATGTCCTGGGGGTTATATTTTGGCTTCCTATGGGAGCCAAATCGTAACTTGGTGCAATATGAGGAACATGTTTTTTTTCAGGATCTACCAGGAAAATCATTTTGATATCTGGTATATCATGTACGACAATACCAATATTTACGAGCAGTTATGTCGACATAATTAGTGTGTTTATTGGTCAGTTGCATGGTCATCCATGTCGTCATGCCAGTATCAATTTCCATTCGTAAATGTATGTTGCAAAGAGTTGATTTAATTTAACCTAAATTCACCCTTCTTTATCTCTTTGTATTGTGTTGTTTCCTGGTAAAGTAATATCATTTCAAAATTATATTTTTGCTACTGAAGATGCAAGTATTCTGTTTATATCCAGATTGATGTCTACACTAATAGAAACTTTGGTTGATTGTTTTATTCAATTGCTATTAGATTCATATATTGTTTAAATAACTAAAGTGAAAAGAAGTATAATTTATTAAGTCAGGGAACACATACACTCTAAAACTAGTTGGATTAAAAACAATCTAAATCACTAAACTTGGTGGATTTTGGTTTATTTTTAACCCTTTGAACACTGATGGTATCTTCCATGTAAGTTCAATGGAAGCAATTGGAAAAGTCCATATTCATTATTTGGGGTAAGACCAATTAATATTTTCAACGTGCAGCCTTGTGGCTGCACGTTGAAAATATTGATTGGTCCACCCCACACATTTACCTTGTAGCCATTCCACTTAATGACATTATGACGTAGCTTGTGACCCGGCCGGAAAAAAAGGGCCTCTGGGGTTCAAAGGGTCAAATCAATCGGATTTTATGTGTGGGTCAAATTTTGTTTAACTGTTCTTTGCCAAACATTAAGTCCCAGATTATGTCAATATTCAAGAGACCTACCACTGCTAAATAAATTAAAACAATATAATTAGGTAACCTAAATTTCGTATACCTCACACAGTGATACAATATAAATATAGAAGATTTAAAAAAAAAGAAAAAAAAAGAAAAGATTTTTAATGGCATTTAAAAAATTAAAAATTAATAAATACAACAATATTAAGTATTGAATAGAAAATCAACGTGCTACCTTATTCACACTGTGAGAAATATAACATTTGCAATTCTAATTTACAATCAGTTTATTATCTTAAAAAGATTGTTTGCTTAAAACCCAAACCTTGTGTTTGTAACACGTCGTGGAGAAAACACAGTACTGGAGGTAATAATGGTTCTGTCTAACTATTGAGCACCACAGCAAATCAAATCAAATGAGTTTTTTGAACATCGGATGCGCGCAGGGACGCTGTCGGGCAAGACCCTTTTGACCACCAAGGAGTTTATACTTTTTATCCTACATCACATGTGGCCGAGGAAAAGAAGCAAAGAGGGCTGGAGCCAGGTTCGCGGCGTCTGTGTTTTTCGATTTTTTTTTCTTTGGCGGAGGAGGTTTTGATGGTGAGATTGTCTTTGTAGGCGTCTTGCTCATGTGGTGAAAGTTTTAGTCACGGATCTTCTCAGTATTCTGTCTTGGTTCTTCTTGTTGTGATTGCTGTGGGTGAATTTGGTATAGTCGCCTTGGTGAGGAGGTGCAGATTGACGTGCGTGGAGAAGATCGATTGATGGAAGTCTCCTTCTCATTCTCCATTTTCTCTTTCTCAACTTGTCTCCTCTCCAGCCAAGCTTCCATCCGCCCAGCGTGTGGCTGGTGGTGGTTTGCTATTCTTCTTGTTCTGTTACTATTGTGTTGTTGGCCCTTTTCTGGTTTTCCTTGGCCCTTCTTTGGGTGTGGACCAGTCCCGAGGAACTGATCCACACCCAAGCGAAAGGTGCTACCACTACCCCATGCATGATATAATGCAGTTTAGGATATAGTATGATTTTTAAACTGAAAAGAGGTCTTTTATAGCTGTATTTTTAAACACTTCAAATATTTTCCAGAGGCCAACCGGAGAACCGGTGAATGCAAACACTGAATGGTCAATTGTTAAAAAGTGGTAGAGTTTGTCTGATATCCATGTACTTTAATGAAAACATGTTATACTTGCCAAGCTATAGAGGATAATCGTTTGGCTGGACTGGTTACGTGAAATAATTCATGAGAGGTGAGGGACGTTGTACAAACACGAGTGCGCGAATGCGCACGAGTGTTTTACAATATAATCCCTCGCCTCGAATGAATTGTTTCACGTAACCAGTCCAGACAAGCGATTACTCTGTTTATTACTTTTCATTATTAACGATAATTATATTATTTAACCCCTTACCTAACGTAACGGCCAAAACGGGCCAGCGCTATTCTCAAAAATCGCCAATTAATTTTCATTATTTTTTTCATTTTCTGTCGAGATCGTTCCAATGAGGGTTCATAACCTATGTTTTTGAGACAAAAAATGAAAATAATAGTTATTCAAGAAATGTTTATGTAATTGTCATCTGCTTTTCATGTTAGGTAAAGGGTTCAAAAAACAAAACAAAAAATGAAGTCCCCACTACACACCCACGGCAAAGCGTCTTCGTTTGCGCGCACGGATACATGATCCAATTGTTGATTGCATGATTCACTTGTGAAGTTATCGTTTATAATCAAACCCGGAACTCCCAGTAAATCACACTTTGGAAAGTAATAAATAGCAATATTCTTTCTTTTAGAAAAAGAAGTTTATGCGATTCATTATATCCGTACGTTAAGAACAATGTTCAATGCCCGGAAACAGTATTTTTCTAAACAAACCACAACATGCTTTGTACACAGATGTTCTATCTCCAAAACCATCATCCCCGATTGTCATCAAAAAGGTGATCAATGAGCCCACTGCCCATTCGCCCTGTTTAACGTTAATGATATGCAAGGTCAGAGGTCGCTTCGGATAAACATTTCGATCAACCTTTCTGTCAAGACGGTCATACATGCGATAGAGACAAACAAAATGTTTCGTTTGAAACGAGAAAGTGTGCGTTTTCGCTTTGATACTAATAAAGATAGAAAAATAACATACCTTCAACACATCACGTAACCGACAGCACAAAATAATATTGATTTCTTCGTCAAATGAACACCGCAAAGAACCCCTTCCCAAGAACGAAGGCACACTCTGCATCATGTTTTGTTTTTGACAAAATGGCAGATAGATCACTCAAACGACACAAAGATGACTGTGTGAATGAAAATTCAAACCCTGTGTGTTCAAACAGCAAATCAATACAAATATTTCAAGCAGAACACACAGATGTACCAGCTGGAAGAGGTTGGGGGACGGGGCGTAGTCCCCAAAAGGCCAAAAGCGTCTGCTGGTAGCTGTGTCGCGTGTGTAAATAATATTTTGTCCATATACAGTACATGTCAAAATGAGTTGAAGAAAAATCACTACCGATATAAACTACAGATGTAATGTTTCCTATACTAATAACACAAGAATCGGGCATCCTTTTTGTGAATCTCTAGCAGAGAGCTTTCCAGAAAATGATGTCAGGTTCTTGTATCATCAGTGTAGAAACAGAAGCAACAGGATTCTTAATTTGTTGCAGTTAAGTTACAACCTATTTTGACTGGTAATGTACATGTATTCTGTAACTTTATTTTACATGTTTTGGGTTTATACACAGCACTTAAGAGAGTTAATTGCACTAAAATTCTTATTGTGGCAAATTTTCCAATGCATAGAAATTCAAAATGTAATTTATAATGTCCACAAAAAGGATATTGCTTCAGGAAAACTAATTTTTTGGTTGAAGTAGCTTTGGTGTGCCAAAAACACATGACACGCGAGTCGTGGAAATTTACCTTTCTAGTATTGTAAATTGCTTTTTTTAAACATTGGAAAATAGATTGATCAGAATCTCCATAATCCACACACCTCACTGGTAGAGCTGAAACGGTTAAGGGGTTTTCTTGATAGATTAATCACGTGGATTAACATCGGTTAACCGATTAATCACTTGTACAAATAGGTATCTGAATAATTGCCATACCGTTGATGATTTACAGCATGAACCCTTTACCCAACGTAACAAACAAAACCGACTAGTCCTATATACACAACTCTCCATTCAAATTTATCATGTTTTCAATTTTTGTCCCAAAAACATAGCTTATGGCCCCTCATTAGAACGAGCTCGTTCCAATGAGGGCCATAAGCTATGTTTGTGAGACAAAAATTGAAAATTTTCAGTAATTCATGAATTTATTTTGCAAGTATCGTCTGCTACCCGTAATGGGTAAAGGGTTAAAAATAACCATTTCCAGCTACTGATACCGTATGGTGATCATGCAAGTAAACAAGTATGTCAGCAAGTAACGTGCATGCTTTACTCTGTCTCATATAATTGATGTGAGTCAGTGTGACTATGTTTACCTGTTTTGGAGCAAATTTGTTCCCTTGTTAACCCATATAATACAGTAGTTCAAAAGTAACAGTTAATCGATCAATTACTTTTTGGATCGATCAAGATGTTGATCATTGATTAAACGATTAACCGGTTAACCTTTTCAGCTCTACTCACTGCCTAACCCTTTACCTAACAAATTTACAGAAAATGCACACACAATTCATGAATTTAGTAGGTAAAAATGCTTTTGAAAAAGTTTTATACAACCAAATCGTCTGAGCTATCTTCGGAACAAAGATTGTTACCACGAGGGTCGCATGATTCGATTTGCTTGAAGTTTTTTGTGTAAGTTTTAAAAATTTACAATTGAACTTTTCAGTTTTAATGTTGTTTGTGGGTAAAGGTTAAAGTAGTAAAGTACAAAATGTACTGTACTGCCTTTTTGTGATCAGAGTACTGCAATTGTAGAACCTTTCAGAAGGTCAAAATCTGTTATTTTAAATTTATTTTATAATCACGAAATATTGAAATGTGGCTATGGCTACAGTCCAATAATTTTTAATAGAACTAATCTATAAATGAACAATTATTTATTTAATTGCCAAGTATCAAATGTCTGGAAAAAAAGACTTCATGTGAGTATAAACACATGATACAAAGTGGAAGCATATGTTCAAATCTACAGATACTGTATGAATCAAAATATGTTGCAGCATAACCGCAATAAACAAAGTAGCCCACTGCCATTACACCAGTAACACAAGAACCTGGCATTATTTCTAGAAAGCTCTCTTTGAGAGCTTTTCAGACAATGATGTTAGATTCTTTTGTTATTTGTGCAGCTGAAGATGCATAGTTGATAGTGGTTATTCTACAATTTATTTCGACTCGTTCTGTAAGTCAAGTGATTTCTGAATTCCACTCGGCGGTTCGTTTAAAGTTTAAAGATCACTAAGTAGTTAGTTATCTGTTTTTCCATAAACTGCAGATTAGCTATTGAGTCTCCAATTTTCTACAGTGACATTTATTCACAAAAAGGGGGAAAAAGACGTCTTGGATAACTATCGAGGGATCCCTGTCAGCAGCAACATTGGAAAAGTCTTTTGTAAAGTCCTGTATGGGAGATTAGAGGAGGTGATTGAAGAGAAGGGTTTTTTGGAAGAAATCCAGAATGGCTTCAGGAAGGGAAGGAGAGTCACTGACCATCTTTTCGCGCTATCCCAAATGATAGAATCCGCGAAAGCAAAAAAGAAAAAGATGTTCATGGCCTTTTTGGATGTTAAAAAGGCATACGATAGAGTATGGAGGGAGGGTATGTGGCGCAAGCTGGAGGCTCTGGGCTTTGGGCGAGTTTGTTGGGATTATGAAAGCATTATATAAAGACGTACAGAGTGAACTTAGCCTGGGAAACATTACAACAAAACGTGCGCCTATGGAGATAGGCCTAAAACAGGGGTGTATCCTTTCGCCAATTCTTTTTGCATTGTACATCAAAGGTTTAGGAGATGAACTCCTGCATAGCGACGAGGGGGTTGCAGTTGGTGACTTGAAGATCCCAGGGCTAGTTTTTGCAGACGATATGGTGCTAGTGTCAGAAAGCGAAGAAGGGCTAGCAAAGATGCTGGGAATTGTTGGGAAATATGGGAGCAAGTGGAGACTCGAACTTAATGAAAGAAAGAGCAAAGTTATACCCGTGGGCCGCAAAGTGGACCCCACTCGAAGGTGGAGAGTGGGGGAGTTCTGCATTCCGGAAGGTAGCAGTAGACTTCTTAGTGTAGGAGAGACTAGTGACTATGAGTACCTGGGTGTAAATATAAACATCACAGGAAGAGGCATCTACCGAAACCACACAAATAAATTGATTCTGAAGGGGAAGCGAATCCTTAACCAAATGAAACTTATAGGGAGAAACAGTTTCAATAAGGTTTTCGTGGGGAAAACCATTTGGGAAATGGTGGGTCTGCCAAGTATAACATACGATACGGAAGTTGTACCCCTAAATCAGACAGCTGTTAAGAGCTTGGAAATCCTGCAGAACGATGCAGGCCGATGGATATCAGGCTCGAGTAATGCCGCAGCGCTAGAGGCAATCAGAGGTGAGCTTGGGTTGATGAGGATCAAGGACAGGATAGACCTATTGAAACTTGGTTATCTTAAATATTTGGTAAATCTCCCCGACAGCCGATGGTGTAAAGTAATGTTCCTGAGAACTTTCAACTCAAATATCAAGACGGGGTGGATGGTCCAAGTGAGGGAGCTAGGAGAAAACTACTCATTGGAGATCTCGGACCTTGACGTTGGGGCAAACCAGGGCAAAAAGATCGTCAGATAAAGGGTCATGGAGGATTGTAACCATAATTGGCGAGAGGGGGTCAAATCAAAGAGATCTTTGGATGGCCTGCGTGATAAAGAGAAGCCTGGTTTTGAAGAGTACCTTGATGGCACCTTTGGGGGGTCACTGTTGTTCAAGCTGAGGTCGCGGTCCTTGGAGCTGAGGGGAAAAATTGGGAAAACAGTGAAAAGGAGTGCCAGATGTGTAACGTGGGCGTGGTGGAGACCCTGGAACACTTTCTTATAGAATGCCCAAAATACCAGTCTAAACGAACAAGATTCACGGGGAGTATAATGGAGAAGTGGGATGGGAGAATGAAGGACATGTGGTTAGGGGGCGACTCAAAGGAGAGGGTTAATATACTAATCGGAGAGATTGGGAAGAATGGGGCAAGGGATGTCATCAAGCAGTTCGTCTCCGAGTGTTGGGAGGAGAGAAGAATCGCGGGGATAGGGAGGCAGTTGGTAGAACATGGGTAACCAAGGCCTTCTCATACGAGAACCGCGACAAATCAGCGGCCGGCCGAAGTGTTATTATTATTATTAATTTTCTACAAGACTGGCAGGAATATATTGGAAATATATATATATCGACCCACTAAGATGACAAAAATCACCCTGTGTGCACTGTAATACAATACCCATGTATGCATTATGGGGGAGGGTAGTAACCCAGGAACCCGGAACTTTGGTTAGACCTGCTTACCCCAACCCCAAAGTCCAAACATGGCCTGAAAGACTTATTTTAATTTTCTGGTTTGGCACGCCCCTTCAAGGGACCTACCAAAAATAAATAAAAATACGGGCTTTCAGGCCATGTTTGGCCTCGTCCCCCCCCCCCCCTCCACCCCCAAGGTTCTGACTCCTGTGCCAACAGTTAAGAAGGGGTCTGTATCGTGAATGAAACTATGTACTTAACCAATGGTTGTAATTTTGGACTGCATGATTCTGGAAGTAATAGTTCTATTAAATCAACTTGACGTTTATCGGTTCAAGAATTGTGGAGTCAAGAGCTGTAACTCTAGGTCATTGGATACTCACTGATGAATTTGGAAATTTGAAACATGCTGCTAAAAAACGTCATTTTGACGGTCATAAAAATAGACTCGTCGAGATATGGCATCAGAAACAAGAGCTCGACTTGGTGAATAAACATAATGGTGATAATGCAACAATAACATGACTTTGGAGGGCATTGTGGTTTATTAACGGTCCAGCAGGCTGCAGCAGGTGTGAATAACAACCAGACAGCTTATAATAAATAATAAGCTGAGGGCTGTTATTCACACCTGTTGGGTCGTTAATAATTTAATCATTTGCCCCGCCTCTGCGTTTGATTGGTTGAAAGCATACAGCGTGAAAGTCGTCAAAATCGTATAAACCAAATCATGTAATGATTTGGAATGTCTACACTCTGGGAGCCCCGCCCACTCAATCCAATTGTCACCGTGAGGGCGTGACGACAGACTGATAGATGGATAAAAAGCTTGTGAACAAAGATGAATGATCGATTTTTCGTCGCCTCCTTTCAGCGAGAATATAATGATAATTTCTCAGGAACAATTGAATTTAATGAAATATACTGAAGTGGGAAACGAATAAAAGATCATACATCCAAACATGATTTTGGGGGAACTTAAAAAAAATGTTTTTAATGATATTGTTACATGACTTGCTAAATATCTGTCGTATGCGATCGAAAATCAAAACAACAAACAATTTGACAATGATTGACGTGACCTGTTTGTGGCACACTTTCCTGAGTTTGACTGTTGTCTTTTGCGAAAATTAAAAGTGTTTCGTTCACGTACACATAGTTTTTATATTTTAATATTACAGGCGGATTAAATTATAAGAAATAACTGTTGTTTTCCTTCGGTTTATGCGATATAAACCGAAAACTTTCAGCACAAGCTTAATCATAACTCGCTTCGCGAGTTATGAAGCTTGTGCTGAAAATTTTCGGTTTATATCGCATAAACCGAAGGAAAACAACAGTTATTTCTTAAATAAACCACAAGGCTCGACAAGCCGTGTTGTTATTATTATTACCACTGGGATTATGGGAAAGTTTTGAACCTGCACCTTGCATGATATTTTTAAAGTTTTCAATTTTGATAGATGATAGTGTCGTCTGTTGTCAAACAAATTGGTGCCACGTGATTATCACGTGATCGGCGCCGGTACTCTTTCAACTGCAACGAAGTTAGAAAACATGAAAACAGACCCGATATTTACCGCCTTTAAGTCGGGAATAAAGGCTAAAAGTGTATACAGACTTACTATATACAGCTGCTCGTTCTCATGGAACTAACTTTGCTGGACATTTTACATATTTAATAATTTAAAAAGATCATATTGTTTACTAGTTGAAACCATTTCCAGAAACCTTTTCCATTTCCGAGTGCACGACAGCAAGGAACAAAAATCACGTGACGCGTCGGGCTGTCAATGAGAGTTTTAACTTTTTCGAAGTTGAGCGTTACCTTCTTGTAATGCCCTATTAAACTTTGTTAATGCACTACAGAACGCCCGCTAAAGTGGTAATAATATATATTTTTCTGACAAGGTGAAGGCTGCATCAGCATCCCTCATCTCCTGGACAACAGTTACTCAGAGGGAATGTTTTCCAAATGTTTACATATGGCCCAATTATTGAAAGGAACCAGACGAGCTTGTTCCATTGAGAAACTAAAAACTATAGTTAGATGCAAAAGGCAAATCTAAATTCGACAGACAGCTTGGATTGGTCCACTAATAGATACCCGGCTCTTTTGGATATTTACGTTGGCCATTGGTGAACAGTACAGAAAAGATGGACGACCCAATAAACAACAAACAGTAAACTGGGATCGACACTGGTTAATCGTACCACCCCGAAGCCGTGTCTTTAAAAAATGAACACGCGACTCTCATGAACACCTTGTTGAAGAGGTAAGTTTTGTTCCAGAAAGTGTGGTGAAGTTATGTTCTTAAGTCAGTTATATAATTTAACAGTAAAGATTAACAGAGGAAAGGAATGTGGCAGTGTTGAAATATTTAAAATGCTTTCATATTACAGGTATTTCATAGAATTTTAATTTGCAGGCCCTAGTATTTATTAATTTCAGAATTACAGAATTTCCTTTCCAACTGCAGAATTTTATTTCAGGATTAAACTAGTTAAAGTGTTAACATTATAGATGTCACACAGAATACAGATCAAAGATGGTTAATTTCTTCTTTCATTCAATTACAGATCACCAGATTTTCTCTTCAGTATTTGCTGATTACCATGCCTCGCTCACTGCATGCACTGAACACTGATTAACTAATATTTCATTGGATAACCCCTTTGATCTTCTCCTTTAAAGTGACCTGCATTATCAATTAAGGTGACATCAATCATTATGCCACTTGAGGAATCTTTGCTGTTGTTGCTTTATAATCTGTGGTCATCGTTGTTTTAATTTGTAAATATTTGTGTGAAAATAATATGTGAAACCTTGTTATACATAAGTGACTATTGCGTGTTTCTTGGACGAATAGGAAAGGATTCATATCGGAATTCGTGAACCAGGTACAGTCAGATTAAACATTATATTTTATACTCTCAATTGTATTTTTTTCTTTAATTTATTTATTTATTAAATACATTTCTAGTTAATTTCATGTGTGGTCGGATAGCAGGCTCGGCATTTCATATCCATGAAATGCCGGTCCGGCTATCGGGACCAGCACCAGGTCCGCCAAAGCTGTTAACGATAATTTGCACTAAGTAAATTACTTGGATTAAAGTTAAAGCCGTCTTCACTTTGAAGACCCGTTATAGTGAATGTAAATGCTGCTTAATTTAGAAGTTAACGGTAAATTTTAATATCGGTAAATATATTATTGTTTTTAATTAACACGCACCCAGACGATTTGTAGTCGTGATGCTATTCTCGGTGGACGGGCGATTCGACTTAAAGTACAATTGGGTCTAGAGGTTATTCGTACTTTAGGATACTCACTTAATAATCTATCGCTTCAAATCCACTCAACAAGAGAACGGTTCGACCAATCTTCGCCAACTCATCGCTTATTATCGTACGTTCTCGGCGAACTCCGGATTCCTCACGATGCTTCCATCCGGTTGAAGGTGATCGGCCGTACCGTCAATGCAATTTCACAACACTCTTCCCCGTTCTAATTAATTTATAGCAATTTTGAAACTTCAATCCGGAAGAGTGTGTTGGTTAAAAAGTTGAGTCAAATTAATCTAGACTGCAGCAAATTCTGAAAATGGCCGCTGCTAACAGTCCAATTATTTAAGAAATATTCAGTATTAAAACACAAGGTCTCTTGTTGGATAACCCTTCAAGAGAAAATTACTTGTACATTAAGAAATTTGTACACTAATTTAAACAAGATCTCTCGTTAGATAAACTTTCAAGAGAAAATTACTTGTACATTAAGTAACTGGTACACTAATTTAAACAAGATCTCTCGTTAGATAAACTTTCAAGAGAAAATTACTTGTACATTAAGAAATTGGTACACTAATTTAAACAAGGTCTCTCGTTAGATAACCTTCCAAGAGAAAATTACTTCACAGTGCATTTAGTATCTCCCCCATCAGATAGCCTTCTGAGAGAGTTCCCCGGTAGTATTTTACTGTATGTTGTACACCACTCTTGCATTCGCAGAAGTGGCTTCCAACAGATCTTTCGGGGACTCCCCTACTCGGACCAAAGCAACTTCATTGGCCACCTCTCCAATGACTTCAGGGGTAGTCCATTTCCTCCTACCCATGGGGAAGTAGGGTGCATCTGTTTCCAACAGCAGTCTTTCAACTGGAATGGCAGCCACAGCTCTTTTCATTTCCGGTGTAAAAACTTTACACAACCCTGTGATGCCAAAAAATGTATTGGGTCGGAACCTCAACCAGGTCTTAACGTCACTTTCCAACCCTGTGAAACAATGTAAATGAATCCCCTGACTGCTGTGGGTAGCTTCGAGAACCTTGAATAGAGCGGTACTCAGCACATCGTGTGACATTAGATGGCCTTCAGCCCCACGAATGTGTAAAACCAAGGGCTTATTTTTGGGGGCCAGCTCTAACAATTCCCCAAATACCCTATCCTGCTCTTCTATTTGGGCAGATCCTGCAACATATGAACGATCCAGACCAATTTCCCCAAATACTGCTACCTGAGGTGAATTTACCAATTCCTTCAGCTGCTGTCTCTTTTCTGTGGTGAGGCTGGGGTACTTTGAAGGGTGGCACCCAACTGCCAGTGGCTGGGCCACCTGCTGTGGATCCGTTGGATAATCCTCTGGATCACAGATAACATTTACTGCAGCTTCTAACTGAATCTGAACTTGGGGTTTCACCTGCCCACGGGTCCTTTCCAACATACAATTTAAACTCATATTGGGCAAACCGAATTTATGTTGGATCCTATTAAATGATAGTGGGAATCAATAGCCGATGGTACCTCCACCAAAGGCACTCTGGCTGTAATAACCAAGGAACCTTTGACCTTTTTTGATTTTCTTAAGGGGACTACTTCAGGGTCCACTACCAACTGTCCCAGCACACCTTCCATAACGGTTGGGCGCTGTAGTTTTCGTTGAGGCCCTGCCTGAGACTCCACCCCTTGTGACTCCCAAGTACGTTTTTCCCACTACCTACTTTCAACTCCTCTTCCCCCTTAACATGTTTTACCTGAACTTTTGCACTTTGGGTCATCCTCTGTGCAACAGGAGTTTGAATTGTTTCTTGAACTTTTGCACTTTGGGCCGTCCTCGGTGCAACAGGAGTTTTAATTTTTCTAATAGTGGTTGTTGCTTGGGGTTCTGGTGTCCTTTGGATAGTCCTCTGAACACTTTTCTCCTTTTCTAGAGCTGACAAGATCCAGGCTGCAGCAGCCATTGGATCATCAGTCTCATGTGGATAGGTCAACCCAGCTGCCTCCACCTGAGCAGCTTGCCAAAGAGTTTTTTCTATCTTATTTTTTCTGCTCCTATCCACCAGCAATCTAACCTCCAAAAAGGAGATCTAGACCTCATAAAAATACCCTGACCTGCTATACTAGCTTGATTTAGTGCCATGCAAACTACCTTCCAGTGAAATAAACAGCCGACACAATTCAGCTGTGGTAGTTTTATACCTTCTTTAGGAAGAGGGATTCCTAAATCTTTAGCAATGGCCTCTATGGTCAGATAATACCAACTATCAGATGGTAGGGTAAGGGAAGCTAAACTATCTGTTGTGGCCTTATCTTTTTTTAAAGCCTCTACTAGGTTCTCCAGAACCACCACATCAGGGATTACTTCCCTGGCCACCTTTGTCCATCCTAGGACATCCCTTGACAACAGTACCATATCTTGCACCATTTTCTGCCTTAAAGGCTCAGGGGTGATGGTGTTGTGTTCTACCCACCAAGATACAGGAAAATGATTTCCAATAAAGTGTCCATGTGTGTCTGTTTTAATGGCCTCTGAACAACACTTCAATGGACACACTTTATCTTTTTTTGAATGCTGACCTCCTTGGGTAGTCCTCAGAGAATCAGTAATTGGACCACTTTTATCCTTTCTTTTTAAATGCTGACCTCCTTGGGTAGTCCTCGGAGAATCAGTAACTGGACTACTTCTGTCCTTTCTTTTAGCCCCAGGAGCCTCTGTCTGTCTTTCTGGTCTTGCGTAGATAGCCTTTGCAAGACTGGGGTATTGCTCCTTTTTACCTTGATCACGAACAAGAGCAGTCTTATTCGTGACCGGTAAGGCCACAGTTGGGACCGTAAACACTCCCCTGCTGTCCAGGATCTTATCCATGGATTGAATTTTTTCCTGTGCCTTAGTAGCACTAGACATGCTACTCATTTGGATATTTCCACTAGGAAAATATCTAATGTCCCTTGTAACTGGAGTGTAAGATGGGGCTGTATGCTGTGGTCTTGATCTTATCTTAAGGATAGGACCCATTTTTTCTCTAACCCAACCTTGGCAAACTAACTGATCCAAAGCCAAGGCAGTTGCATCTGTCATCCACAGCCTATTATTTTCCTTCTTGGCCATTTGGTACTGCTGTAATAAAATGTTTTTAATTTCTTCTAGCGACCAACCAGTTCCTAGAAGAAGGGTCATAAACCTGCTGGCAGGGCGGATTAAAATCCCCTCCTGAGTTTGTCTCAGCAGTTTCTCCCGCATTAACTTGATCTCTCTATCCTCTGATTGCGGGCCCGCCCCAGGTGCTATGGCGATACTTTCTGCCAATCCAATGAGATTTTCCTTTTGGGTGGCAGAAACACCAACTTCAACTTGGGGTTGGACAGTAGGTGATGGCCCCTGTCCCACTGCCCCTGATACATTTGGATAAACATCATGTATCTCACTTACATTTTCAGACACATTTGGATCAACCTCATGTGTCTGTGACCCCTCCTCTATCTCCATTGCTTCCTCAAGCAGATATTCTTCATGTGTCGGCAATGGAAGAGGAGTTTGTAAAGCCTTTTCAAAATCAGACTGAACTGACACAATTGGATCACCCTCCTGTGTCTCAGCTGAGGGAAAACTAATAATCTGATCTAAACATCCAGACACAGTTGGATCACCCTCCTGTGTCTCTGATAAAGTATAAGACTGTTCTGATACCTTTGGATCGCCCTTGGGTGACAGCAACCAATCTGTTTCTGTATCTTGACATAATAGATCCAATTCATATTCTGAGTCTGACATGATCTAAAATGAAAAGAAAATCAACAATTAGAACACTTGTATTCATCGATCGCAGCTCCTTGCTCAGCAGTAACTCCTACACATTTTCCATGAAACCATTCCAAACAGTGATCACATTGGATCATAAACTGACCACTGTAAGGTTTTCGACAAATGCAAAAATTCGAGGTAGATCTTACCACACTGACCACCCCTGTGTCTTTGAACACTCGAAGGCACCTGGATAGCCAGGGAGGCAAAACTCTATCATGGCATTTTTTTAATCTGTCATGATTCACTACAATAGCTGAGCTTTTGAAAATAACTTTAAATAAATGTGGTGTATACACCTCACCAATTATCCCTGGACCTTTCCAGAAAGGTGATAATTTCGTGCATTTCCCTTTTTTATTTGCAGTTTCTAACATATAAACTACATCACCAAGTTCATATGTTTTCTTATTCAGAGTGAGATCGTTATTTCTTTTCATTTTTTTCGTTTCTGACTTCAACTGATTACGTGCAACTTCATGAGCCCTTTTCATTTCAGCTTTCAAATTTTGAACATACTCAGGTATTTCTCCTTGTTTTTCATTCTCCTTGAAGTTAAACACCAGATCGCTTGGGTGATTAACCTCACGACCCAGCATCAACTTATTAGGCGTGAACCCAGTTAACCTGTGAACTGATGAACGCAGTGCCCCAGCCAATTGGGAAATAAATTTGTCCCAATCTTTTTGATTTTTATCAACAAAACATCGAACTGCGTTCATGAGGGTTCGATTTTGACGTTCCACTTGCCCATTAGCAGAAGGTCTGTACGGGGTAGTTCTGGTTTTATGTATTTGTAAAAGTTCACAAATTTCCTCAAATAACTTACTTTCAAAACAAAGACCTTGGTCCGTAAGAATTTGAAACGGGCAACCAAATCTTGAAAAGAACTCACTAACAGCTGCACAAGCCATAGTCTCAGCAGTTTGGTCAGGTAATGGGATACATTCAACCCATTTTGTAAATTGATCAGTCATCATCAAAATATATTTGTTTCCTTTTTGAGTTAAAGGCAAAGGGCCCAGGAAATCCAAGTGGACTCGCTCCATTGGATTACCTGCATGGAATATCGTCATATTCCATTTAGCTGTTCTGTTAGCCTTCTTGCCGACAGAGCACTGTGGACAAGATTCCACATATAATCTAATATCCTCACTCATTCCATACCAATAAAAATTCCTACATGCACGATACCTGGTACGAGTCTCGCCCTGATGTCCAGAAGCAGGTATATCATGTGCTAAGGTCAAAATTTCTGACGCACAATTTGAAGGGACCACTAAAACTTGATCTGAACAATGCTTTCTAACTTTATATAAAAGATTATCTTTCATCAAAAATCTCTTTCTATTCAGCCACATGTATTTAGTAGCCACACTACAAATGAAAAGTTCACCCTCAGTAGGTTCCTCACCAGTTTCCAACCAGGTGATAATAGGAGAACTATCAGGATCACTTCTCTGTGTCCTTTCCATTTCCCTAAGGGAACCAACAGCTGATAAACTCACAGCATCACTCCCAGTGGTAAGGCTCCTAAGCTGATGACCATTATTAATCAATTCAATATCGAATTGGGTATGGGTCCACCCTGTGTCTGGACAGATAGTACCGGTACAAGATATCGTGTCATCCCAACCCTCTCTGAAATCCCAGGGTACTCCTGCAATTTCAGACTGTGGTTGAGAATTGCTCATATTTTCAAAATTTACATGCTGTATCTCCGTATTCACTACAGCTATTGATGGATCTTCCGATTCTTCAAACTTACAAAAACCTTGAGTCAGTGGGACCACATAGTCCACCTCTTCTTCAAACTTGGCCCAATTTGCATGTAAACGGGTGCAGTGCTTGCATCCGCCACATGGTAAAATTGAAAGATCACATCCTATCTTATATTCTGAACACACATTGTCTAAGGGAATTCTGGAGAAAGCGTCTGCGTTAACATGTAGTTTCCCAGGTCTATGTTGGACCACCATGTTATATTCGCTTAATTCCTCCATCCACCTAGCCACTTGGCCCTGTGGATCCTTAAAACTCATAAGCCACCTAAGGCTGTTATGATCTGTTCTGACAATGAAGGGTCGGCCTAAAAGATAATGACGAAACTGTCTCGTGAATCTGACAACTGCCAGAAGTTCCTTTCTGGTAGTACAATATCTCATTTGTTGAGGGGTTAAGGCAAAGCTACCATAAGCAATAACTCGTTCAACACCATTTTGTACTTGCGACAGTTCTGCCCCTAATGCCCAATCACTGGCATCTGTGTCGAGAATAAAGGTGTCGGTATGGTTTGGAAGAGTGAGGAGTGGTGGGGAAACCAAGCAAGCCTTGAGGTTTTCAAATGCCTCTTGTTGCTCTTTACCCCAATGAAAAGGTTTCTTGCCTGTCAAATCATACAATGGTTTAGCAATCTTGGCAAAATCTTTAATAAACATTCTATGATAATTTACTAAACCACAGAAACTTTCTACCTGTCTGGTGTTTTTCGGAACAGGCCAATTTTTAACAGTTTCCTTGGATTCATCGTTCGGCTCGATGCCATCTTTACTGACTATCCTTCCAAGGAATTCAATTTTGTGCTGACAAAACTCGCATTTTTGGGGTTTCAATTTGAGCGCATACTGACGAAATCTTTCAAATATGCTCTCCAGATTTTCCAGATGCTTTTCAAAAGAACATCCACCAATAACTACATCATCAAGATAACTAAGGGCGGCAGTCCAAGTTAGTCCCTGAAGAACTAAATTTATAACCCTTGACCAGGAATAAGGACTGCCCGAGAGACCGAAAGGCATCTTAACAAATTCCCAGCTACCATGCTTCGTACTGAATGCTGTTTGCACCTATCCTCATTTTTGACATTAACCTGATGATAGGCGCTCATGCAATCAGCTTTTCCATACCACAAATTTCCTGACAACCAATCGAGGCTCTCATCAATCCGGGGTAATGGATAAACCTCATTTTTGGTAACCGCATTAATTTTGCGGTAGTCAATACACCACCTCAGCGATTTATCTTTCTTGCGGACCAAAACTGGAGGTGATGCCCATTCACTCAAACTCGGTTGGATCACACCTGCTTCCAACAACTTCTGCAAATGGGATTCCTCCTCATCCACGAAACATAGTGGTGTACGTCTCATGGGCTGGCGGATCGGTGGATGGTCTCCTGTATCAATGGAATGCTCAATTTCTTTGAAATGACCCATATCAAACTCATTTTTAGCGAACACATCTCCATATTCGGTCAGAAGTGTTGCCAATTGAGTGGCTTGTTTCCGATTAAGGTTTTTAGCTGACCTCAAAAACAGATCTTTTAAATGATCAGGAACTTGCTTTACCACGTCCACTTTATTTATCTTATTAAAATTATGTGGAGCTTTAACTGTCGTTACGTCCGTTCGGGCAGTATTCACTCCAGACACATTAGTATTTCCAGAGTTTACTTTTTCTATAATTGTTTCAGCCTCGTATGCATGCCCAATTAACTGATTTTTACTTAATTTAATGTTTCTAGTATTAACATTAATTAGGCATATTTTGGGTTCCGTTTCGCTTGAATGCACCGAACGCAGGCCAATTAAGGATAGTGTTTCAATTGGTTCGGCCACATAATCAGCCAAAGTTTCATTCAATTCACATTTTACTAAGATGGCTGAATTTGGTGGAACAACTGTGTCATGCAATAAGCTGATTCTAGCGATTCGTGTGGAGTCATTGACTTTGGAATAAGTCGGAATTGTAACATTTCCGATTTTTAAGAAATCTTTATTTATGTCCAGAATGGCTTTATGCTTGCGCAGAAAATCAATTCCAAGCAATACCTCATCTTCAATAGGCGCAACATAGACACACTCCCTAAATGTAAGTCCACCCATACATAGCGATAGGGGTCCTGCATAACTTCCTGTCATCTGTCCATCTCTAGCGGCCGTATTAAAATGAACAGTCTTAATGATAGGAGGTGCCGGTGTTAAACGCTCAAAGAAGCGGTCTGACAAAACTGTCACATCAGCAGCTGTATCAACAACTGCGTGAGTTATTAAATTTTCTATTTTTAACTCCACATGAATTGCCGAAGGTGACTTAACACGGTGTACAGTTGAATTGTCATCAGTTGTAGGAAATCTAAATGTGGTGAGGTCATTTAGTACATTTGGTGGGGGCAAAATCAGACCTCGCGATTCGGCCCCTTGTCTTTTGACGAACTTTCAAAGTGAACTTTTCTATCCCCACTACTGCCTCTATTCTTCGCTACCCTTGAAGGGCACTGAGATTTGTAGTGTCCCATTCCCTTACATAAATAGCATTGAACAGATTTGGTAGGGGATTGCGAAATTGGTTTTGTATCTTGTTTTTTTCCTATTGATCTTCCAGCAGCTGTTGGATCATTTGGAAATTTCATAGTTAATAATGAATTTAGTTTGTCAAGAATTTGCCGAAATTGTTTGTCATAACTTTCAGCTTTAGCTTCTAAGGCAAAAGTTCTCGACTCTAAATAACTAAGATCAGTTCCTGATTCATTTGTTTGTTGGGAATTCTCCTTTTGTGGAGATTTTTGCCAACCAGATGACTAATTATTTTTTCCACGGAACTTTGAACGTCCGCGTTTTGCATTAGAAAATTGTCTAACACGTGTGGGGCTCTCGTCGCTGTCGGAATGGCTCAAACTTTGACGAGACGAACCACCATGCATAGCTAACTGGTTATACTGATGCCATTTTATTAATTTTACAGCCTCTTCCAAATTAGGTGGTCGACAATTAATAACATGTTCGGCTGCTTTCACATCAGTACAGCCATGACAGAATTTAAATACTGCTTGCTGTGTAACAAATTTTGCTGGACAATTCCCAAATGCATGTGTAGCCAGAGATAAAACTGTTTCAGCCCAATCTTCTATATTTTCATCTACTTTTTGATGAGCGTTTTGGAATTCTAATTGAGTGGTCTCTGGGGTACTATGATCTTCAAAACGAGCTGCTAGCTGTTTCAGCTGCTCATCGATCGTCATATTTAAATTACTTTCAGCCCATAATGAATAAACAACACTTGCCTTACCATTAAGGCACAAACATAAAATATCTTTTTGTTCTTCAGGAGTCCATCTTTCAACTAAAGAATATCGCCTAAATTTCGTTTCGAAGGCCTTCCATGACCCAGTGCCATCAAAATTTAGGCCTTTAGGCAAGTATAACCTATGATGATTTCCTCAGTCAGTGTGTTGGTCCTCCCATAGCGGTTGAACCTGAAAATTTAGATTTTGACCTTGGATTTGAGAAACTTGTGGTTGAGATACTGCCATGGGCTGTGGTTGGTAAACTGAACAACTAGGGTAATTTTGTCCTACAAATGGATCGTTAATTTGAGATCCTGTTTGGGGATCTACTTGATAGTAAACTACATTTGAAGGATTTGGCTGCAATATTGGATTGGTTACAGTGGGCTGATTAATGTAATTTTGTTGGCCTTGAACCTGAGAATTTAGACCTTGATTTGTCATTTGCACTGCTTGTCTATTCATGGGCTGTTGATTATAAACAGGCTGATTATTTGTTTGAACACCAGAATTGACATAATTAAATTGGTTCTGGTTAGGTGGTAACCACTGAGGTTTCACATTTGACACAATAG
Organism: Pictodentalium vernedei; assembly: GCA_031216915.1. NCBI lineage: Eukaryota > Metazoa > Mollusca > Scaphopoda > Dentaliida > Dentaliidae > Pictodentalium > Pictodentalium vernedei. Next base: position 116,702,162 of record CM062294.1, on the reverse strand, counting down.
TTGGTGTTGGATTCTGACACACCCCTTGGTAATTAATACCTGTAGTATTTGTCTGTGACCTGTTATGTATTACATTAGTTGGGTGATACCTCACTGAATTCACTAAATTTTGGGGTGGCGCCTGGTTTGCATATGCGCCCCCTTGTGAATTTACTAAATTCTGATTAGTTATTAATAAACCGGTAGGATTCGGTTGCACAAGATTGCCTAATGCTCCCTGATGGTCCCTACTGGCTTCTGATGCCTGAGCCTGTCGATTAATTGAAGTTGAAAACTTTTGATTATTGTGCTGGATAATTCCTTTAGGTACTCCATAGGAATTACCAGTGGAAACAACTTGATTAGTACAAGATACCCCTCTTGATATTTGTATTTTATTTTGTAGGTTTCTAGAGAACTGGCTACTCTGATTCAAAGTCATCTGTGTATTTGGTTGACAATTTGAATTTATGGCATTGGGCGGTCCAGATACTGTGCGTGGTACACTACTAGTACCCCTAATTACATTGGGTTTGGGTTGTCCTTGCCCATAATTAGGATTACTTGCACTCACACTCAGGGTTGTCTGATGCACAACCCATGGACTAGCAATACACACATTAGTTAGTGCCGAAGTAGTATAAGTAACAGCACTTCCTCCCACAGCCGACTGCTGCCCAGCCAATGTATAATTGGGTAAGCATCTCATGGTGTGAGTGAAAGTCCCTGCCTCTCTAGATTGAATGTAAGTACTACTACTATTGTTCTGAGGCATGGATGTAGCATTATTTACTAATACCTGAAGTTGCGGACCAGATCGAACCATCTTAACTGTGCCTTTAATGCCTTGTTTTATTCCTGTAACACTAGCCATTTCTGGCTGTACAGAAACCTTTCTTCTCACATCAGGTTTTGTCTTGAGAACACTTCCCTGAGATAACAACTGCATCTCTGCTCTCCTCATTCTACTCAACAAAATATCACTCTGCTGTTTACACTCTTGATACTCCCTCCGGAGTGCAAGTACAGCATCTTGGCTTGGAGTCTGATAGTCATCCTCCACCCCTGCCACATCCGACTGATATCTTGTTGGGTCATTGTTTACAATACTGACATTCTGTGGCCCCTGATTAACCACATCAGTATTACCCAGGTTGAGCTGATCAATTGGATAACCCTCATTATTCTTCTCAACCTGATTATTACCCTGATCAATTTGATCAGTCTGGTAATGTAAAAATCCTTCAATATTTTCATTATTGAATATTCTACTGCTATTTATCACTTGGGTACTTTGCAACTGGTCCTGCAAATGTCCAAGTCCAGCCTGATCTGCCAGGCTATCCTGCCCTGGAGACATTTGCCCAGATGCTTGCCTACCCAGTGAACCTGGAGAAAGTGCATAAAATAAATCATGATCTACTGAGAGATTGGCCTGCAATTCCTAATCTCCACAGTATGACTCATTTTTAGACGGTGGGGGAGTTAGTCCCTGGGGAGAAGCCTGTATAATATTATCATTGTCTGGGGGATAATTTATCAACTGTAAAATTCTATTATCCACCAATTGAGGATTCAGTGGTTGCGATAAATCAATAAATCGCCACTGCTCATTTGTTCCTCGAAAATGGGGTATATTTACAAGATCCTCCCTAGTTAATACTCCATACGTCATTCTGCATTTAATTATCTCCCTAGCAATGCTCTCTGTTACCTGAGGGATCTTCAGAAGTTCACTGAATGGTGCAGTGTTGACATTAATTCTACTAATACTAGCCATTTTTTGTTATTGCTCTTAGATAATCTTGAAGCAAAAACAAGTAATTTTTTTCATCAAAAAAAAAAAAAATTCTAAGTAGACGTGTTGATAAACATTCAAATTATCTGAAATATATAAATTTCCAGTTTGAATTTCAATCAGATAAGCCCTATTAAAATTCAAACTGTCTGAAATCTACAAATTTCATTTTCCTACTAAATTAATTCTTAGGTATTTACCTACAATTTAGCACTGAAAATTAAATTTGAATGTCCACAATCAAAATGGCGGATTTGCCATCCGAACTAAATAGTCGATGATGTGAGCATGAAGTAACCCGAGTGGCTGGGTTCTTACAGGCCCGTCGCCAATTAAAGTACAATTGGGTCTAGAGGTTATTCGTGCTTTAGGATACTCACTTAATAATCTATTCAGTTCTCTTTAAAATACAACACTATCACTTTTTCTGGCTCAGTAGAAAAGATACGTCTTATCGCTTCAAATCCACTCAACAAGAGAACGGTTCTACCAATCTTCGCCAACTCATCGCTTATTATCGTATGTTCTCGGCAAACTCCGGATTCCTCACGATGCTTCCATCCGATTGAAGGTGATCGGCCGTACCGTCAATGCAATTTCACAACAGACTCATTCAACGAACGTTGAATGCGTCGCATCGCAAGTCATTGAGAATGCATTATTGGATGCGTGTTGATTAACCCTTTGCTATAGCCATAAAGTCTAAGGACTTGTTTTGTTATTCTATTCAGGTTCAAGAAATACCAATACCACTGCCGGCTTGCACATTAACAAGTGAACTCGTCACACTGAGGGTAGGCATTTATGAGTTAACCCCTCCCGCTTTAGCCTAACAGCTAAATACTTACCTTTATGTCTACTGCAGACGAGTTGGGTTAAATGTATATACAGTTTATGTATTTGTTTCAATCATCAGGAAACAAATATTCTTTTATATTACTCAATCATCTATTCGGTCAGTCATTATTATTACAAATTAGGCGCACTTGCTTAATAATGAAAATATTGATTTTTGTGGATCGAGTTATGGCTGACTGGTTTTATGCATTTTAGTAAAAGGGTTTGTTGTGTAAATATTGTTACGCTATATGGATTTCCGTGCTTTTATGTACGATGCAGAATCTTAATTCCATAGGCCACTGTGGTCAGGTATCATTTATTAAGTGGTATGTATATGTAAACGCAGTGTGAAATTAATTCTGTAATCAGAATTAATTGTTGTTTATTTCCTGCATAGTCTACATAGTAGATATTTGTAGTATCGTTATAACTGTACTGACATCGGTTGTTACACTTTACTGGAATGAGCTCATTCCAGCGAAGTATAACAACCCATGTTAGGTTGAGTGAGTTTTCACTCTTGGAATATTTAAATGCTACCCTGTATTCGGGATTTGTACTGGTCAATTACTTTGTGCTCTATTTTATATTTCAGAGTTTATGTTTATATGGGTGTTAAATGGACATGGCTACCATTTTGTGAAGCACATGATTTGAAACATCATCACCATCATTTTACTATGGAAATAAACGAACCCGTGAAAATAATTTATTCTGCCTCCAGTTGTGTATTTTTCTAAATCCCAGTGTGAAGGCGGGTACAAATGGCGCCCAACGTGAAGTTTCCATGATGTGTGATGCATTCGAGGAGTGAAACAACGTGATTTGTTTATTAAGTGAAAAATATAAAATGTGAAATTTCAATATTGTGCTACTGATCTTCCATACTTGGAAACTTGGATCCGAAAATTTCCGAGATGTTCAACATCTTCAGAGTTTGACTGGGTGTTACAGTGTGCGACATTGACGAAATTACCGATTTCAACTTTGACTGTCCGACATGACAATATTTTTGACAGAAAATATACGACTGGAACAAAACTGTCAGCAACATTGATTGATACATCCCTGGCCAGTAGTATTTCATTCGCAATGCATGATGGGTCCTTTCAATGCCAAGGTGACATCCGCCTGCTTTACTATCGTGGAAGGACACAATGGCATCTCTCTTTAGAACATGTGGAAGTGCAAGTTGCTTAATGAAACTCATCTCCTTTGGCAATCGTTTTGTTCTTGATTGGTACATATGAAATAAAGCACCATCCAACAGTACAAACTGATCTGCTTCCAAAACTACACGTTTTGCAAGTTTTTCATCTTCTGGCATTTCTTTGTTTTCCAAGTAACGAATGAGGGGGGCATAATCTGGATCTTCATTTTGTAATCGAACAATTTCAGAATCATTTGGCAATGGATTGACTGGTGTTTCATTTGTTTCAGTGGCACAAATTTCTGGGACTGTCTGTGAGTTTCCATAGAAAAATGTAACCTCTTCCCATTTCCCAATGATGTCATCCTCTGATGGCTCTTTTTTGTCTGCTACCTGTACTAAGGGACTTGGTATATCTTCTATTTCATCAGATTCTGCATTTTCCTCTCTTGTTTTGTATTGTCTACGTGATGGGGCATCGGCATTAGCATTATTTTTGCCAGGTCTGTGTTTAATTTCATAAGAATATCCTTGAAGCAAAACCGACCAATGGGATAATCTACCTGTTGAATGTTTAATTTTCTTCAAAGATGACAATGCCTGATGATCTGTATATATAGTAAATTTGTTATTTGCCAAATAAACATGATATGCCTTTATACCCTCTAAAACAGCTAAACATTCCAACTCTGACACACACCACCGCCTTTGGCCAGGTTTAAGAGAACGTCCGCCATATGCAATAACTCTTTCCCTACCTTTGTCATCTAGTTGCCCAAGAATATAACTTATTGCTGAACCTGATGCATCTGTAGTCAAAATGAACGATTTTGACATATCTGGAAAAACTAAAATGGGTGCCGAAACCAAACAACTTTTCAGTTTTTCGAATGAATTCTGACATTTTTCTGTCCACTTGAATGCTACGTCCTTTTTTAGAAGCTCTGACAAAGGATGTGCGATCTGAGAGAACCCTTTCACGAAGCGACGATAATAATTACATAATCCAAGAAAACTTCTTACATCATGCTGTGATTTCGGAACCGGAAATGTTCTAACAACTTCCGTTTTTGCCGAATCCACTTTCACGCCTTCCTTACTCAGAACATGACCAAGATAAACTACTTCTTTAGCTGCAAATTTACACTTACTTGGTTTCAATGTCAAGTTAGCCTTCCTAAGTTGTGTAAATATGGCATCCAGGTGGCGCATGTGTTCTGACAGGTCCCTACTAAAGCACAAAATATCATCCACGTAGACTAACGCGTATTTATAATTCATTTTCCTCAACACTTGTGACATTAACCTTTGAAACGAAGATGGACCATTCATTAATCCGAAACTCATCCTTTTCCACTGGTACACACCATTATGTGTCACAAAAGCGGATTTATGGGCAGTTTCACTGTCCATAGGAATTTGCCAAAAGCCACTAGCGAGATCCAGCACTGAGAAAAAATTTGCTCGCCCCTCCCCAAGAGCATCAAAAACACAATCTAGTCTGGGGAGAGGGAAAGAGACTGGCTTTGTAACTTGATTCAGCTTCCTGTAATCTACTGCAAAACGATATTCACCACTTTTCTTTCGCACCATTACAACAGGAGACTGCCAGAGCGAATCACTTGGTTCAATTATATCTGCTTTCAGCATCTCATCAATTTGCCTTTCCATTTCCCTCTTAACCTCAGGGGATTGCCTATAGAATCTTTGGCAAACTGGTAGAGCGTCACCAGTTTCAATACGATGTGAAACAACATCTGTAGCACCTAACTCATTTAAATTTGCAGCAAAAATATGGCGATTTTTATTCAGAAAAACTGTAAACATGTCTTTTTCGTCACTTGAAAGATTTGAGTCTGTAAAGTCAAAGTGTATTGGGTCTAAGTTTGTGTCACTTCTCTTTGTTATATTTTTGTTTGTCTTGTGAGTCATTGTCTTCTTGCTGTCAACTTGTCTGTCAATTTTATTGGTCGTGTCAAAAACATGTACATTGTTTACGTCAATGTCAGAAAATATGCCTATTACTTTACCTTTTGGGATTTGTATAGGGACATTTGAAGGGTTAATAATTGGCATGTTAGCAAGTTTATTCTTTATATTTACCACAGACTTTCCACCCACTATCCCCAATCTTAGCACACTTTGAGTTGGCTCAACTAGGCCCATATCACCATTTACCCTATCTGATACTTTTACACAAACATTCATTTCAGACTCAGGGGGAACAACCACTTTAGAATTTACACGAACTAATGATACATTTGCCTGTGTTAAACATACTTCTGCTTCACCATTATGCAGCTGAAAAGTTTGGGAGTCTAAATTTATTACAGCTTTGTGTTTTGTCATAAAATCCATGCCAATTATTAAGGGACGATGGAGACCTTGAAATACATAAAATAAGTGATCAACTTTCAACCCATTAAATGACATAGGAAGCCTGATTGTACCAAGAACAGCAAGTTTTTCACCCCCAACACCTACAACCTCTTTTACAGAAGAATTGCCAAGCTGTGACCGACTATAACCTGCTTTATTTAGAAACCGTTGGGCTATACAACTTATGGTAGCACCTGTGTCGATTAATGCACTAGTCCGAGCACCATTAATGTGCACCAAAACAGAATTAGTGTGCATTGGTGAAGAAAATGTCATAATCTGGTTTTTGGTATTTACAGAGTTATTTCCCTTTCTCTCATCTTTCATACTGACTCTGGGATTTTTCATACAGACTCTGGGATTTTTGTATAGTTTGTGTTTGCCATGAAAACTTCGAGCAGATAGTTGCGAATTTCTATATTTGCAATTTGTTTGAAAGTGGCCAGTTTTCAAACAAATTTTGCATCTAGAATCGCGTGCCGGGCAAATATTCTTTGTTGGACATTTGCCCCCACAACCAAAACAAATATAATCTGAATACCTAATTTTAGGCTTCTGGACAAAATGACTTGCATCATTCTGACCAGAAGTCTGAATGGCAGGGTCACCGATGGCAACATTAACAATTTGTCGCTGAAAATTTTGAGCATTATGTACATTGCGCACACTTTCACTTTGGTTTTTCAATACAGTTAGTTCTCTATGTACATTACCCAAGAGTTCTTCTTCATCTTTCTGAGAGTCTTTACAACTGTTAACACTAAATTCTGCTAAGAGTGCTGCAATGTGCAAACTCTTCACATCTTTTGGCTGTTTAAGTAGCACAATTGACTTGAGTTCTGGCTTCATTCCATAAAGAAGACAAGTCACTATAAAATCCTCCTTTAGGTTCAGATGCAAAAAGTTAATAAGGCTTCTCTCTAGATAGGTATTTACGGTTTCATCTTTTTGCTGCTGTACTGGTAAAGCCATATATTTTCGAACATCATTTCCAAATGTTGATTGAAACTCCTCCAATAAATTAGAGACATTATTTCGTACTTCACAGGCTAGTGTTTGGTACCAAACTGCCGCGTAACCTCCGAGAAAGAATGGAAAAGCTGCTGCTGTCTGAACATCGTTCAGCTGGTTGAATTTCACCCATTCTTTAAACAAAATTAGCCACGAAGTTGGATTTTGGCCACTACAATCATAAAATTTCTTCATCACTATCTGTTCACTTGCCATGTTGGGTAATACCGAGTTGTGTCTAGTTCTTCCAAGAGGCACCGATTGGATCACTCCGTCCTCCACCAATTATTGTAGGGTTTACTTTTTGCCTTGACTTGGGTAACTGGGGAATTGTTACACAATTTTCCGAGACACGAACCATGGACTTACAGGACGCTGAAGAAAGGAATAAAACACGAATAAGTATTTAATTCACATACTGACTGAAGTGCTTTTTTTTACAAGAATAATAAATATTTTACAATAAACATTTCTACAACCTCAAGCTTTAGTTTCCAATAAATTATAACAAACCAATACATCTAAGTTTTCCACAAATAGCAAAAACCAATTTCAAATTATTTATAGTGATTTAGTTTTGTTTGCCTTACATGAAAACAACTTGCATATTTTCGGATATTTCAGAAAATCCACATGAGGCCGCTGTCGCGATCAACTGATAACTACCCCATGTGAAGATAAAACAAACCTCAAACTCGTCGACTTTAACAACTGTTTTGCATGCCATATTATTTTGCTAACAATGAGCCAGCCGCGTCCGGCTAGGTCCAACAACTCGCAAAATAATATGACATACAAGGCAGCCTCAATTTTAGCACAATGACCTCCCCTGATAAGCATATGTAATTACGTAATGAATCTCGCGTTCAGTGCTTTTACACTACGGCAGTGTTTTCTAAGAACCTGTATATAAAATACCATTTCACCTTATTCAACATTCAGTGGAATACACTATGTGCATTCCACTGAATGTTGAGAACAGCAGAATTTACGCTATTATGCTTGACACACTTGCAGACCCAAAATACTGGAACACTCATTTACTTGAGGTAAACACGAAAATATCTTCAAACACTTGTCTAGAAATTACACAATGATTTATACCAGTCTAGCCTAATAATGTGTGCTTATATCCTGGCGAAATGAGCACTTGCTGCCCATTTCGTCATGATGTAAACAGACAATGAAATATTGATGCATTGTACAAAATAATATTTACATAAGACTAACAGTAATTTAATTTAACTAATTTAAAAGTGAAACTTTGTCATAACTCCTAATACTGCTGCTTGCGACATAATGATTTCTTTTACTTTGCGCTTCTAAACTTTAACTTTACAAATTAAGGGAAGAATTCTACAAAAGCTAATCACTTACCTGAAGAAAGGAATAAAACACGAATAAGTATTTAATTCACATACTGACTGAAGTGCTGTTCCTTCAGTCAGGTGAAAGTATATATACCTTTCTCCAGTAACTAAGTGACTGCTGTCAACAAACATTAAACATTCAATTATTACCTATTCACCTGCAGCCAGCAGTTTGTTGTTAACACCTATTATTGTTTGCCGCTAAATAACCAATATTGTCACTAATCACTTTTATGAAACAAGCTACATGCTTTAATCTCTCCAACAATATATCTAATAATGTTCCCTAAAACAAACTACAATGCGTTAATCCCTTCAACAGTAAATCTACCTAGCTTAGATATTATTCAATATAAAAATAAATACTTTTAATAGGAAATTTAACCATACATATTATAAACAAGAAAGTCCACATTTTCTACCCTATAACAGATATTGTAAATTCTGGTGAACTTGATATTGATGTGAAGCATGATACTGGTATATCTGGTAAATCTCATGTAACGTATCATCAAACTCCTTTGAAAATATCGTTTTTCTCTGGTGACAAAGGGTCCAAAGATGCCGATTTTGATCTTTGGAAGTATGAAGTAACCTGTTTGATAAATGAGAAAATATATTCCAATGCTGATATTTTGCAAGCAATACGCGCTCGCTCAAAGGTAACGCGGCGCGCGTGTTGATGCACATGGGTCAATACGTCACTGTTAGTGACATTCTCACAAAATTTGAGTCAGTATTTGGCTCAGTTGACATTAAACAGTCGCTGTTATCTGCATTTTATAGTGCAAAACAGAGCGATCACGAAGATGTGTCATCATTTGCAAATAGGCTAGAAGATTTATTTGCAAAACTTAATGAGACAGGAGCTGCAAAATCAGCAGATAGAGACGACATGTTGTGTTCAGCATTATATGCTTGTTTAAATGTACATTTGAAATCCATTGCTGGATACAAGTTTGAAAAATTTTCAACCTTTGACCACCTGCGTGTGGAATTAAGGAGGTTAGAACCTCAGTTTACTATTGCAGCACCAAGTAAGGCTGCCACTTCAACAGCTGATGACCCCATCAAGGTATTGACTGGTACTGTCAATCAGCTTCGTACAGAAGTGAAAGAATTGAAAAACAAATTTAAAACTCAAGAACAACAAGATATTGCTAGACAGCCAACGAATCAGTATAACAGAGGACGAGACCGTAATTATGGAGCTTCATATAATTACCAGAATCGTAAACAGCAATCTGATTCTGATTATGGGGGTCAAATGGCACCGAAAGATGCCCAACAAGGGAGGTACTCTGATGTGACCTGCTACAGATGTGGGCAGAAAGGTCACGTACAGATTGGTTGTCGAGTCCGACTTAACCATCAAAGAATACCTTTCCAGGATAGACCTTTAAATGGAAAAAGGTCTATGATGAGGGGCGATTCGTAGGCCAGCAGTATACTAGCACTAGCCCATCTCCAGAGAACACCCTAGTGGGTGAAAGTAATGAAACTGAAGTTTCAGTTAATGGAATAAAAACCACAGCATTGTTGGACACTGGTTCTACTGTTACAACCATTTCTCAACGATTTTATGAAGAAAATTTGAGTGACATTCCAATTCAGCCTGTCACTAATATTTTACACATAGAATGTGCTGATGGGCAGCCACTACCATACAATGGATTTATAGGAATAAATATAGATTTCTGTGGTATTCCTGAAGGTTCCACACAGTCTTGCTTGGCACTCGTAGTGGCAAACAGTCCATACAATACAGGAGTTTCATTACGAATAGGTACAAATGTGTTGAATACTGTTTTACGGGACTGCAGAGAAAAGTATGGTGATAGAGTTTTACAGAACCCAGCTCTATCCACTTCCTGGCAGATAAGTTTCAGATGTCTTCTTCAAAGGGAGAGAACTCTGAAAAGAAGAAACAATGTGATTGGACAAGTTAAATCCTCTGAGAGCAAGAATATAACCATTCTGCCTAATAAGATGGCTACCATTTCTGGTTGTATTTACAAAGCCGTAGATTATGTTCCTACTCATGCTATTCTACAGCCATCAGCAGATGCAATTTTTATGAAGGACTTGGATTTATGCCCTTCCATGTTTCCATACAATGGAAAAGAGAAGACTCATTTGGAAGTTTCAGTGGCAAATTGTTCCACTAAAACTGTAACTATTCCACCAAATGCCTTGCTATGTGAAATACAGCCGGTAGTACTAGAACATAGTTGGAAAGATGCCGAATTTAACAAAGAGAAAAGCAAGTTGGAAACTTTTATTTCAAGTGTGGACATTTCTACAGAGGCCCTTTCAAGTAAACAAAAAACACAGTTTTGTGATTTACTCAGTAGTTATGAGGATGTATTTTCCACAGGCGACACAGATATTGGACATTATAGTGGAGTGAAGCATCAAATACATTTGACGGACAATATTCCCTTCAAACAGAGATATCGGCGTATACCACCCTCTATGTTTGAGGAGGTGAGGGAACACTTGCAGCAGCTCACAGCAAGTGGGGTTATACGTGCCTCATACTCGCCTTATGCCTCACCTGTGGTGTTGGCTCGGAGAAAGGACGGCAAGCTCCGCATGTGCGTCGACTACAGGGCACTCAACAATAAAACAATTAAAGACAATTATGCACTTCCAAGAATAGACGAAGTTCTTGATGCACTGTCTGGCGCAAAGTATTTTAGTGTAGTCGACATGGAATCCGGATACTACCAAGTAGATATAGAAGAGGATCACAAGGAGAGGACAGCCTTTACTGTCGGCCCCTTGGGCTTTTATGAATTCAACAGGCTCCCATTTGGTTTGGGGAACGCCCCTGCCACGTATCAAAGGGTGATGGAGCAATGTTGTGGGGAGCTACACCTGAAAGTATGTTTTATCTATTTGGATGACTTAATCATATTTTCCCACTACATTCAACAGCACATGGAACGCTTGAAAAGATGTTTAACCGTCTCAGGGAAACAGGGTTAAAACTTTTCCCTAAGAAGTGTTCCTTTTTCAAGGAAAAAGTCAAATTTGTTGGTCACGTGGTATCAGCTAACGGTATTGAGACCGACCCCTGCAAAATAGAACAGATAGTCTCATGGCCAAAACCTACCAACCCGGAAGAAGTTAGAAAATTCCTAGGTTTTGCTGGGTATTACAGGAGATTTTGCAAGAATTTTTCCAAGGTAGCAAAACCCCTCATTGAACTTATGCCCAGGCCTGAGAAGAAACCGTGGAGGAAGAAAAAAGTCAAATCTACTGAGACACCAAATTGGAAATGGGGTAATGAACAGGACCATGCTTTTGAGAAGCTAAAATTTATGCTGTCAAATCCACCAGTATTAGCTTTCCCAGACTACACCAACACTTTTGAGCTGCACACTGATGCATGCCAAAAGGGCCTTGGGGCAGTACTTTACCAGACGCAAGACAACATCAAAAGAGTAGTTAGTTATGCCAGCCGTGGACTAAGTAAATCGGAGCAGCACTACCCAGCTCACAAACTGGAATTCCTGGCTTTAAAATGGGCCATTTGTGATAAGTTTTATGACTATTAATATGGAAGGAAGTTTACTGTCTGTACAGACAATAACCCTTCAACTTATGTGTTAACCACAGCCAAACTGGATGCCACTGGAGACAGGTGGCTTGCATCATTATCATCGTTTAATTTTGACATTCTGTATCGGCCTGGAAAGGCCAATAAAGATGCAGATTCACTTTCCAGACATCCAGCTAATACAGAACCAGGTTTCTTCAAAGAGGAGGAAACGTTGATTAATGGTGAAACCATCCAAGCCATTTGTAATAGTGCTCAGCATGATGGATTTATTGATACAATATCAATGTCAGAAAATGTAGTTCCTGACACAGACCTTTTGGGGCAGAGTGTCTTGCAGCTGGGCATTCAAGATATTCGGAAGGCTCAAAGAGAAGATCCTTTTATCAGTACCTGGTATTCATCTGTTACTAACAAAGGCCAATTTTAACAAAGATGACTCCATCGTCCTTCCATACAGCAATGTACAGGAGTTTTGATAGATTATTAATGGTTAGAGGAGTTTTATACAGAGAGACTACCATTAATGAAGAGAAACGGCGTCAACTTGTTTTGCCTGCAGGATATATACATCGAGTATTGACAGCTCTGCATGATGATGTGGGTCACCCTGGGAGGGACAGGACGCTATCCCTTCTAAAAGACAGGCTTTATTGGCCTGGGATGTGCAGAGATGTGGAAGAATGGATCAAAGGCTGTGGACACTGTGTTAGATTCAAAACTCTTGACAACCAAAAAGCTCCAATGAAAAATATCCTGACTTCACAGCCCTTGGAGCTTGTTTGCATGGACTACCTACAACTTGATGTGGCCAAAGGTGGAGTACAGTATGTTTTGGTCATTACGGACCATTACACCCGTTATGCACAAGCATATTCCACAAAGAATATGAGTGCAAGAACTACTGCTGACGTTTTCTTGAATAGGTTTGTGCAACACTATGGTTTACCCAAACGTATTCACTCTGACCAGGGTGCAAACTTCGAATCCAAACTTATTCAAGAAATACTGTCAGTAGCAGGGGTTTCCAAGTCCCGTACAACGCCATATCATCCCACGGGTAATGGGATGTGTGAGCGTTTCAATCTCACTTTAATCGATATGTTGGGTACTTTGGAAACAAAGAAAAAAGCAGATTGGACTTCTTACATATGCTCCTTGGTACATGCCTACAACAGCACACGTCATGATTCCACTGGGTACTCTCCCTTTTATCTAATGTTTGGTAGAGAACCTCGTCTACCAGTGGATGTCAAATTCTGTTTGGAAGAGAACCAGCCGGTTGTACCGTTATCAAAGTATGCCGAGGGCCTTAAAAACAGACTCAAGGAAGCATATGATGCAGCAAACAAACATATTACAGAAGCCCAGCAGCATCAGAAGAAAAGATATGATGCCAAAGTCAGAGGGGCCCATATCCAAGTTGGGGACAGAGTGCTGGTAAAGCGAAAAGCGTTTGATGGTCGCCACAAGTTGGTTGACAAGTGGAGCGAGGATGTTTTTACAGTGGTCAACCAGCCCAACTTGGATATACCAGTCTACGAGGTGACAAAAGGAGATGCTCATGGCTGTGTCAAAGTTCTGCATAGGAATATGTTACTTCCTATTGGGACTTTGAATGAAGAGATTAATGATGAAAATACACCACATCCACATCCAAGAAAGCAACCTGTCACTCCAAAACCTGCACCTCGCAAGAAAACAACAGAGACAAAATCGAACTTGGACAGCAGAGTGGAACCTGACCAAAATTCTGATGATGAAAGTGAAGATAGTTACTTTGTTTTACACAAAGTCTTGGATGACAGTGTTTCATCAAACACTGGACAGAGTGTCGACATGGACGAGAGGAATATTGCTTCACAACAACCAGGTGACGACCTTGTGTCTGTTGTGGAGATCCAGGAGGCTGATCATGGTGGGGACGCCCACAGTCACCATGGTAGTGATAGTGATTTTCAGCCTGGAGATACGGATTCTGTTAGTAATACAGCTGGACTCAGTGGTGCCCAACCCACAACTGAATTTGGTTCATCTGTAGAACAGAATATGGACACAGCAAATGGTAATCAGGAGAGACCACCACCACCTGTTTCAGTCAGGCGTTCTACTCGTCCAAAAACGAAACCACAATGGATGAAAACAGATGAGTATGTCATGTCACAGACAACGAAACCAGAATGGAAAGAAAAGATAGATATTTTAACAGCATTGTCAAATGAAGGATTTTTTAACACCAACAGCAATAAAATTTGTCAAGCTATTTTAAATCTTTTATCCACAGATTAAATGTCAGGGACGACATTTTCTTTGAGGGGGGACAATGTGGCAGTGCTGAAATATTTAAAATGCTTTCATATTACAGGTATTTCATAGTATTTTAATTTGCAGGCCCTAGTATTTATTAATTTCAGAATTACAGAATTTCCTTTCCAACTGCAGAATTTTATTTCAGGATTAAACTAGTTAAAGTGTTAACATTACAGATGTCACACAGAATACAGATCAAAGATGGTTAATTTCTTCTTTAATTCAATTACAGATCACCAGATTTTCTCTTCAGTATTTGCTGATTACCATGCCTCACTCACTGCATGCACTGAACACTGATTAACTAATATTTCATTGGATAACCCCTTTGATCTTCTTCTTTAAAGTGACCTGCATTATCAATTAAGGTGACATCAATCATTCTGCCACTTGAGGAATCTTTGCTGTTGTTGCTTTATAATCTGTGGTCATCGTTGTTTTAATTTGTAAATATTTGTGTGAAAATAATATGTGAAACCTTGTCATACATAAGTGACTATTGCGTGTTTCTTGGACGAATAGGAAAGGATTCATATCGGAATTCGTGAACCAGGTACAGTCAGATTAAACATTATATTTTATACCCTCAATTGTATTTTTTTCTTTAATTTATTTATTTATTAAATACATTTCTAGTTAATTTCATGTGTGGTCGGATAGCAGGCTCGGCATTTCATATCCATGAAATGCCGGTCCGGCTATCGGGACCAGCACCAGGTCCGCCAAAGCTGTAAACGATAATTTGCACAAAATAAATTACTTGGATTAAAGTTAAAGCCGTCTTCACTTTGAAGACCCGTTACAGTGAATGTAAATGCTGCTTAATTTAGAAGTTAACGGTAAATTTTTATATCGGTAAATATATTATTGTTTTTAATTAACACACACCCAGAAGATTTGTAGTCGTGATGCTATTCTCGGTGGACGGGCGATTCGACTCATTCAACGAACGTTGAATGTGTCGCATCGCACGTCATTGAGAATGCATTATTGGATGCGTGTTGATTAACCCTTTGCTATAGCCATAAAGTCTAAGGACTTGTTTTGTTATTCTATTCAGGTTCAAGAAATACCAATACCACTGCCGGCTTGCACATTAACAAGTGAACTCGTCACACTGAGGGTGGGCATTTATTAGTTAACCCCTCCCGCTTTAGCCTAACAGCTAAATACTTACCTTTATGTCTACTGAGTTGGGTTAAATGTATATACAGTTTATGTATTTGTTTCACTCGTCAGGAAACAAATATTCTTTTATATTACTCAATCATCTATTCGGTCAGTCATTATTATTACGAATTAGGCGCACTTGCTTAATAATGAAAATATTGATTTTTGTGGATCGAGTTATGACTGACTGGTTTTATGCATTTTAGTAAAAGGGTTTGTTGTGTAAATATTGTTACGCTATATGGATTTCCGTGCTTTTATGTACGATGCAGAATCTCAATTCCATAGGCCACTGTGGTCAGGTATCATTTATTAAGTGGTATGTATATGTAAACGCAGTGTGAAATTAATTCTGTAATCAGAATTAATTGTTGTTTATTTCCTGCATAGTCTACATAGTAGATATTTGTAGTATCGTTATAACTGTACTGGCATCGGTTGTTACACTTTACTGGAATGAGCTCATTCCAGCGAAGTATAACAACCCATGTTAGGTTGAGTGAGTTTTCACTCTTGGAATATTTAAATGCTACCCTGTATTCGGTATTTGTACTGGTCAATTACATTGTGCTCTATTTTATATTTCAGAGTTTATGTTTATATGGGTGTTAAATGGACATGGCTACCATTTTGTGAAGCACATGATTTGAAACATCATCACCATCATTTTACTATGGAAATAAACGAACCCGTGAAAATAATTTATTCTGCCTCCAGTTGTGTATTTTTCTAAATCCCAGTGTGAAGGCGGGTACAGGAACATAACTCGTAGAGGAGAGATAACTGAAACGTGATTGCATTCTCTCGTTTCTAGTAACATAGGCTGTAATTACTTAACACTACGCCTAACGCAACGACCATATTCCGCCAGTGCTGTTGTCAATATAACACATCCATATTTTTTATCATATTAATTTTTTGGCTCACACACCTAGGTTATAATTTAAAATGCTTATTAATAACGTCTCTTTGAAGGCAATGCTAAATTAAACTATCACTATTTATTAATCGAATCATCTCAATCTAGTTACAGTTTAGTCGCCGTGCACAGGTCGTAATCCACGCGTGGGGCATGATGTCCACGGGATCGCGGTCGCGGTGGCTCAGTTGGTAGAGGTACAAGCTGCAAGCCGAGAGGTCCTCGGTTTGAATCCCATCTGCGGCAACCGCGTTGTGTCATTGGGCAAGACACTTCTCCCCATAGAAATCGAATTTTAAAAGCCCTTTTCCAATTTCTATGCTTCTCCCCTATTGCCCACGTGGGGGCACGGCGCCGTTGTGTACTAAGACGTACAACACGTCGACGGTGCACCTGTCTTCAACCAATGCTTACCCTGCTTGTGTGGAGTTAGTATGTTGGGGAGCTGACAGTTGCTCGACGTTGTCCGGCGGTACTCTCCGGGTACTCTGGCTTCCTCTACCTGTAAAACTGTTGTGGTCATGATTAGCAGAAATATGTGACCTTAAACAGAAATGAAGTGTGTGTGTATGGGGGAGGGGGGGGGGGGAATTTTAAAACACCCACAGTAGAATGGTATTTTCGAGAATGCTGCCAGTGTTGTTTCTCAAAGCTCTAAAGACGTTTGTCCCAATATCCCGATAAATTCGGTCTTTTGATTGGTCAGAAAGCCTTCGACAAATAACCAGGGCAAAGGATGCCCGCAACATCCAAGATATATGAGAGCATGCAACATTCAGGGAAAAAGCGCCCACGAAACATCGGGGGTATATTGTTTAAACGAAAGCTTTCCACTTTTGCTGGCCTCGAAATAAAAATCAAACCGAAAATAGTCACAAATATCATCAGATTTCCGACAATTCAATCATAAAAATTAAATATGACCAAATAATTCGTCCCCTGAGTACCAATGTGTTCTATGAGCCAGTGGGCATATAGAACATATTGGAACTCAGGGACGACATGTCAACAGAATACGGTTCACTCGTTTCTTTTACGGCCCAAGGGATGTAACTCTATCTGTTGTCTTTTGAGATTATAAAAACAGAATTATTATCAGGAATTGGGTCCAAATGATTGTGGAGCTGAGAAATGGGTCCACAAATTTATTTCCACTAAGTTGTATTGTGTTTCAAACGGGACAAAAACGTTATCTCCGCCAACATGTATGGTAGCCTATAGATAATTTTATTTTGTAGTAAATCACTAGTATATACAAATACAGACGTTGAATAGCAGCGACATTAATACATAAATACAAAACAATATACATACATATGTGTGAAACTAGACTGTACTACAAGGAGATAGCGTAGCATAAATGGCTGTCTTCCCGCCATTCCCATAGATGTAAACAGGAAAAAATTTCCGGGAAGCCCGACCGATAACAGGAGGGGGGGGGGGGCATAGCCATCAAATGCCGAAGGTTCTTGAGGGGGGGGGGTCCTCCCCCCAGGAAAATTTCGAATTCTAAGTCTCAAATGGTGCATTCTGGTGGGTTTTTGGGGTGAAAATTGTTTTCTTTTTCACGGCAGCAAAACTTGATATTTTTTACCATGATGTTGCGAATTTTTAAAGATGCAGCCAAAAAACCCTAATTCAAGCCACTTTTTCAACGCACAGCAAATAATAAACCCTGCATAATTTCAGTTTAATTTTAAATTAATGTTCACAACTTCACATGCATTGTTATTGTAAACCTGCTCTCTCTCTATCTTTGTCTGTCTCTCCTCTGTTTCTGTCTGCCTGTCTCTCTGTATCTGTGTGTGTGTGTCACTCTCTCTCTCTCTCTTGTTCTTCTCATTGAAATAACTACTGGCGGAAAACATTGGGAGGGGGGCACACCTAGATTTTTTTTTTGGGGGGGGGGGGGGGGGGGTGGGCAGGTGCCTAGCCCCCCTCTCCCTGGCTACGCTATAGGATGTAAGAGTGTAGCATATATCTTTGCACAATACCTGGATTGCAAATAGAATCCTTGGTTGACATAGTCGTCTTGAAGACAAACCTGTTAAACCTCAAAATATTTTGAAGAGTACGACTCAATGTGACCAAGGCTCCATCTCGTTCCGTGACACGAACTTTACCAATCACATCATAATCCAAAACCTGCCTTATCGTGACGAAGCATGAGTCTTTAACACCATCAATACCCCGTATCGCATCAGCAGGATCCAAATAACGACCTTCTTTCCGAGTGAGTCGAAAATTCCTTTTCGAAGACAAGAACAGTGTGATGAAGAAAGCTTCTACCCCACGAATTTTGAACCAAGTGTTTCGATACTGGATCTGTTCCAAACACACTTCCCATTTCTCCGTGAGATTTACCGGTTGTTATATCTGTGTGGTGTTCGTGGAACTGCTACGGGGTAGGGTCAAGTAAAACATCACCTTTTCTTAATGGTCGGATTAGGCCACAAATATCCTATGCTACTACTCAAGAGAGCGGCCCACAGCTTGTTGTCTGTGTTCTCGAGGGCGATGTTAACGACACCAGTGATGATGATGCTTCACAAAATGATTATGTGTGAAAAGTAAGTAACTTGCTCCTTGGAATTCTCTTTCCAAACAGAGGCGAAGATCCGTTCGATCCTTCTTCCATTTTTGAGAAACCCTACAAGTTCACTTCCTGTTATAGGCGAGCTGACTCTTCTTGATCCAGGAATTGAACGAAGCAGGATATCCTAACCACTTCACGAACAATTCTCTGTTCTTACCACGATCACGTTTCTTGAGTACATGTTCGATTTTGTAAATATCTTTGTGTGCGATTCGCTGAAGCTCTTCAGTGTAGAATGGCCCTTTCAATATTTCTCCACCATCCTCTTCTAAGACGTATGAGATTTGATGTTATTGATTCTCACTCTGTCTACCACTTCGAACTTTGAGGAATTGTGTTT
Organism: Pictodentalium vernedei; assembly: GCA_031216915.1. Classification (NCBI taxonomy): domain Eukaryota; kingdom Metazoa; phylum Mollusca; class Scaphopoda; order Dentaliida; family Dentaliidae; genus Pictodentalium; species Pictodentalium vernedei. The sequence goes on along the minus strand of CM062294.1, from coordinate 116,682,735 downwards.
TCCATAAAATCTCTGCCAAAGTTTTTCTTCACTTTAAAAGCCCATGGCAACTTACCGATGCTGCAATGATGAGTACGATGATACGATCTGACCACGTTTTGAAGTGGAAAGGTAAGTGTATCATTCTTGGTAAAATATTTCCATATCTTGGTGTTCAACGTTTTATTGAATCTTTCTTCAATGAATCGTTTCGTTTCCACATTTTGTGTAATGAAGAAATACACATCGTCTTGAGAAAATTCTGGAATTTTTTGTTTATAAATTCTTTGGCTAAATCAGTTTGTAATAGTAATAGCTCGCGACCTCGTTTGATAATTTGGTAAACGCTTTAACGATGGAATCACCAAGTTTGTTTCTGAGAGTTATGATCCGAGCATATTTACTGAACACATCTGTTACACGTCAACAAAAATGCTATGTCATTATTATATTTACTGATGTTCGCTAAATATAACTTTAACTTTCCTTCTAGGAAATTTACGATGTGTGGGTTTGTGAAGAGTGTAAGTGTCTTGAGTCTCTAATCATTTCACACCTTGTTTTGTCTGTTTCCTGGACGCCCCACGGAGAGCGTCTATACCACCGATACTTCCTGCAGCTTCAGAATCGTAGTACAATGCTTCCATGGCTGCTTTTCCAAGTGTCAACTGTCGCTTCAGACCATTTAACCATATTAAGTTTTATTCGATGTTTAGGTTTGCTCTCCGTTTCCAGGTCTCTCTCAGTCTCCGGATGTCTCGTGAAAATTCAACGTTCTTTATGCATGGTGCCAAGTAGTTCACAATGTCTAGAAACTAGAACTGGTCAGCCTTTAAATAGATAAAGTTAATGAATTTCTTGACAACAAATTTTATGGGTTTTAGTAGCTTCAAATATCCCATCAATTCTCTTTTGACACTATTTACGTCATATTTGCCAGAGTTGATGAGGTTTGCTGTTATCTTCATTGGTGCTAGATGATTCGTGAAGCAGTCTTCTGTTCCAAGGCCAGGAAAGCAGTGTAGTGTTTAGATTTCATCAGGTAGTTTTTTCTTTTCGAAATATGATTGAAAGCCATAGGAGTCTCCTAAGTGGAAATGTCTGTCTTCGTCTTGTACGTCGATCCTTCATATTCGAATTTTTCAAAAATTGTTTGGGGTAGATGGTAAACAACGCCAATATAGATGTAAACGATACTTCAATACAAGATATTTCGTGACCACATACAAACCGAGCAGATTTCCAGAGTTTGTCGCATTTGCGGCTCGAACATGATTGTTTGTATTGCTCTAAACCAGAAATGTAGGAGAAATGATTCTTGTATAATTCGTGGTCTCATTATAACGTCGTTGTTATCTCTGTACATTTTCAGCAGTGATATTATTGTCTTCTCTCTTAATCAATTGGTACCCTTGTTTGTTTACTTCGAAGATCTTTTCAATATCTGGAAGTTGATTCAGAGTGACACCGCAAAATTCTTCTTTTTTGTGGAGAATACTTCGTAAACATGGCTTCTGTCGTCGAATTCAAATTATGGTAGGTAGCTCCACTCCAGAGCGCCAGACACCCGAACAGGCAGAGGTTGCCGTCGTACAGTACGTGGAGAGTGTATTGTCACTGAATCACCCACAGAGTGACGATTCCACCCCAGCAATAATTGCATATTTGTTTCAAGGCATAACAAGCACAAGCAAAGTTCCAGCCAATGGACCTCCGGGTTATACCCGGAGGTCCATTGGCTGAAACATTGCTTATGTTTCTTGTCCACAAGTGCAGAATTTGAAAGTGATAGTTTGGGTGATAACTCCACTCCCCGGGTGATTTGGTTACAGTCCACTCTCCACGTACTGTATTTTTTCTGTTCCGGTATACTAATCTTTCAGTAACGAGATGATGGCATTTCCATTATTGGTAATGTACTATTCAAGAAAAGTAGGGGATATCCAAACTGATGTTGATATTTTCGGAAAATGGTATTAGATACGCCTGATTGGACACATCATTATGTTACCAAGTTTAGTGTGGATCGTGAATGTCACCTGCCCACGAAAACTTCGTGCAAGTTTTTCGCACGAGCGCCGCGTTAATGTCTGTGGGGTACGTTTTGAAATTTTCATTTGTACTTTTTTCGGAAGTCACATAGTTCTTTTCTTGGTATAAGCTCGTTCATCAATAGTTTCTGGTCGAAACGTATTTTTTGAGGTATGCGAAGACTCACACGTGACGAATGTTTACGTGCTGTTGGCATGTTGGAAGCTGGCAACAGACAGACTGAGTGGTTCAAATTCTCAACGTTACTCAATCGGTGATTAGCAGGTTGTGGTCATGCTATCGTCAAACAGGCAATGCTGATGAAAGACGTCGACCAGGTCGTCAAAGGGCGACAACTGCTAACCATGATAGTTTCATCCGAACCTCAGCATTATGGAACCGCCATCAAAGTGCCTCAGAAATAGGACAGCAGCTGCACAGAGCGACAGATGCTGGAGTCAGTGGTCAGACTATCCGAAATCGCCTACACTGCTGGAATTTGTACGCTTGACGACCTCGAATGATTCCACGTTCGACTGAACGTCACATCGCAGCAAGGCGTAATTAGATGGAGCACGACAGCGCCCGGACAATCGTCAGTGGAGCAACGTCATGTTTTCTGATGAATCGAGGTTCACTGTTGACTTCCACGACAGGCGAAACAGAGTGTGGCGACTGCGGAAAGAATGATACTATGACGTAACCTTAGGCAGCACGATCGTTTTGGAGGTGGATCGGTTATGGGGTGGGGAGGCATAACCATGACAAACAGAACAGCATTACATTTCATTCAAGGGCGTGTCACAGGGCAGTACTACCGTGACAACATGTTAGAAGCTCATGTGGTGCCATTTGCGCGACGTCACGGCCGTCGATTCATTTTCCAAGATTACAATGCAAGAGCTCACAGGGCCCGTGTCGCTACAGCGTTCCTCCAGGAGCAGAACATCACCACACTGCCTTGGTCAGCACTAAGTTCAGACCTTTCACCAATCAAGCACGTCTGGAATATGCTTGACAGACGCCTACGGCAACGCCAACAGCCCTCTGCCAATGTCCAGGAACTAGCATGGAATAACATCAGTCAAGCTGATATTGGACATTTGGTGAGGAGTATGCCACGTCGGATCCGCGCTTGTCTCGCGAACAGATGAGGATTTGCATGGTATTGAGGTCTTGGACTGAATGTGGTAAATTCTCTGACTAACCGTCCATGTCTTCTAGAGCTCATTGCGTGGAATGTGTGCTTGTCAGACACCCAACTGTCGGTGACATTATTCACCAGATGTCGCAGTGCAATGTCTCAACTGACTTTTTGGTGAAAATATAAATATATTTCTTCATATATCTCATTTTTATCAAATATGTCCTACTTTTTTTGGAATAGTATAAAATCAAATCTAAAGGAGCTCCGCCGATCTGATAGTCTTGGATCTTGTTGACATAGAAGGTCACATTGTGAAATGGTGCAATTTCCACTTGGATGTGGGTCGCTGTTGTCGCGCTCACTCGAAGATCTCTCCTTACTCTTCAAAATCTGACTCCTTGTCGATGGATGAGTTGTGGTCTCCTTCAATTACTGTTGCTTGAAATTCGTATTGGTGAGTTCTTTCGGCGTATTTGACAGGTTGGTGGTACTGAATCGGTAGTTAAAAACACTTGGACTTTCCTATTTACAACATGAGTTCTAGTTCCATTCCAAGTTGCCCTTAAAATATTCATCTGGCCTTCGTCCTCAGCGAGCAAATCTTCATTGAATTCCGGTGAATCGATCTCGTTCGATGACCAGCGATACGCTCATGATTAGCCATTGTGCAGAAGTATGTGACCTTAAACACAAATAAATATGACCACCGATATCTCTTGAACAGTATGGGAGGTTGTCCCTTTGTTATAAAATATCCTGTATAACTTGCTTATTGCATAACTTGAACACTAGTTAACGGATTTCAATTCTTTTCGATATTATCTCTCTAGAGCAGCAATGCCTTAATCGAAGTTTGATGACCACCAGTATCCGATGCAAATTATGGGAGTTATTACACTTTGTTTAATTTATTTATTTATTTATTTATTGATGTTTAAGGTCACATACTTATGCACAATGGCTAATCATGACCGTGGTAGTTTTACGGGTGGAGGAAGCCGGAGTACCCGGAGAGAACCACCGAGCAACGACGAGCAGCTGCCAGCTCCCCAACATCGTAACTCCGCACTGCAGCACAGGCAGGGTTAGATTGGTTGAAGACATGCGTACCATCGACGTGCAGTACGCCTTAGTACACAGCGTCATCGTGCCCCCACATGGGCAATGGGGGTGAAGTGTCTTGCCCAAGGACACAACGCAGTTGCCGCAGGTGGGATTCGAACCGAGGACCTCTCGGCTTGCAGCCTGCACTTCTACCTACTGAGCCACCGCCCCCCCCCCCCCCGGTACACTTTGTTTAAAAAATATCGTGTAATGCTTGTTTATGGCATAACTCTAACGATAGTAACCGGATTTCAATTTTTTTAGCATATGTCTCTATAGCAACAATATCTAATCCAAGTTCAGTAACAACTGTTATCTGATGAAGATTGAGGGAGTCATTGCCTTTGTTGTTGGGGGTATGTATCTCTTTAGGAACAATGTCTACCTCAAGTTCGATGACCTACGTTATCCGATGAAAATAGTCGGATTTATTGACATTTGTTAAAAAATATCGTGTAATGTTTGTATATGGCATAATTTTAACAATAGTAATTGGATTTTAATTCTTTTTAGCATATGTCCCTATAACAATAATGTCTACGTCAAGTTCAGAAACCACCAAGATTTTCAGAATCTGATGAAAACTAAGGGAGTCATTGTCCTTTGTTAAAAACTATCGTGTTAAGCTTGTTTTTGGCATAACTTTAAAAATAGTAAGTGGATTTCAATTTTTTAGTATATATCTCTATAGCAACAATATCTAAGCCATGTTCAGTAACAACTGCTATCTGATGAAAATTATGGGAGTTACAAAAAATATCGAACAATATTATCCGGATTTCAATTCTTCCAGATTATGAATGAAATGTTGGGGACAAATTTGGAAAAATGTAAAGGAAAACATGAAATTTGGATATTGTGTGAGTTGGGCTAAGGTTTGATTGGAATAATCCAATCATCAGTGCCTGTACTGATGTGGCAAGTTTTCTGTGATAAAACATCATCCATGTAAATGTTTATGGGGGCCTGATAGAATTCCATTTGTGTGGAGATCAAAAAGTATCTACACATATCGTCCCTTGTGGGCATCCCGTGTGTGGTTAGTGAGTGTGGCACGCCCATGGAAACATGGGCGGACTGCCCGTAGAGTCTACCGGGATAATTTTCCCATGCCCCCCCCCCCCCCCCCATTGGGAATCTCCACAATGTACGCAGGCCAACACCTGTTGGCGCATGAAATTTCGTGAAAATGACCAAAAGATGAAATAGATCTGACTGCATGGACTGTCGGTTTATCGAAGTGCCCGCTATGTGGTTTGCCATTGGCAGTCCACATTTTGGGCATTTCGGTATCCCAGCAATCCAGTCTGCCATTGATCGGTCAGATGCTATGAAACGGCGTTCTTTCAGTTTACAAAATCAAAATTTTCCCCCATTGGGCCGAACTATGGTCGGCCTGATGAGTTCTGGGCCACGTTTGATACAACAATTTTTGCCAAATGAGCGACAAAGATGATACAAAAATGCTGTCAATAATGCTCTCTCTGTGGACTGTCATTGATCCCCCAGATGCAAGGAAGCAGCGTTCTTTTGGTTCGAAAAATCAACATTTTGTCCGAGTCCAGATCCATCTTGGTACGTTTCGTGGCAACCTTTCTTTGGCACAGCCCGCCACTGCATAGATACTAAAGCCATTGCAAAGAAGATGACGATTTTATCAATGACTCTACGTTTGACTGATAGAACCTCCCCCTTCTCCTCCTGCTCCTTCACTGAAGGACACTATAAATAGATGCAGTATTGTGGGTTGTTCGTCTCGCCCTTTGGCCCATGTTTGCTTTGCCGATAAAAACGACGCTCGCAATTTCTAAAACTTGTATTGTATTTCTCTTGCATAATATAAAAAATATACAGTGATGTCCACGCATACGTTTACCAGGTAATAAAAATCGTCATGAGCAAATTTTTAATTAATGACGCATCGGGTTGTACCAGGTGCTTCATTAATTAGCTGTTTGATGATTATTCCTGTAATTTGTGTTTGAGATCTGATATTACAGTTACAACTAAACGTCCTGTCCTGAAATGCGCACATATAGCACGTTGATCTGCGCGTTAATCTACGCGTTATGACCATAGTAAGGCTATTAAATTGTGTACATGCGGCCTGTGCACAAGCAATGTTTCAGCCAATGGACCTCCGGGTTACCCGGAGGTCCATTGGCAGAAACATTGCCTGTGTTTGCTATGAGTAACCAGGAGAACCTGCCGTGCTTTGGATGCCATTCGATTTGGCTGTTGCGCGCAATTCCTACGCGCAATTAAGCCTAGATAAGCACACATTTCGTGACAGGACTTCTAGTTTTAATTGTATTGCGTTGGTAGAAATATTGCCGACCCGACCCGCGGAAAGTGACCAGGCCACGACGGCCGTACTGTACAACTGGATTGATAAAACATTCATTGGTCACAAAGGAAGTCGGCACAAGCCGAGAAAAAAGCATAGTTGATGACTTGTTGATCGATCCTCTTCTCCCCTTAAAAGATATATAAATGTAATAAGGCATACAACTCCCTCTTTACAAAACAAACCAGCCGAACTTCTTTCAACTCGTCTCAAATTTGAATCACTTGATGTATTTCCGATTACTCGGTGTTCAGACAATTCGCTTTACACAAATGTATCATTCAATTGTTGAGCTTTCTTGAGTTATTCATCATTAATGAAAATTTCGGTCGAAAACGCGAAAAAAACAGTTAGTAAGACAAACAAGCGTTCAAGTCACAACTGGGCAGGGCTCAAAATAAGCGGTGTCGCGTCGCTTTTTGCTATGCAAAACTTGCAAAAAGCAATACAATGTTCAATTATGTATAGCATTTTGCGATGCAAGATAATCAACTGCAGCCTATTAGGCTGCAGTTGATTATCTTGTATCGCAAAATGTAAATGAAAATTTGCAAACAAATTTGAAAACTAGTTCACTGATGCTTTACTTCTGATTGTGGAATATTCTATGCATAACTCAGATTAACTCTCCATCAAGCATCATTAGCAACTTCATATGTAAGATGAATTCTCTTGGTTTAAATTCTTCCTGCTTTTACAACATTTTGCATAAAATGTCCATTAAAAATAACTTCAAGCCCATCAAAATAAAAATCCCAACTTCCATTTTGAGAATTCTATTAAACAACCAAGACGCCAATTGAAAATATCCAAGTCCATGCAACATGTAAAGCCAGTTCAGTTAAAAAAAACATAGTAAATGTTTCATGTGTTGCAGATCATTTGGAAATGCCCAGAAATGGATGGAAACTATTCTATCTACTTAGAAGAATTCAATACAAAACAGCATAACATAACTCTGGTATATAAAAATAGCTATGCAATTTTTACAGAAGGCTATTCATTTTTTGGAAATGTGTAGCATTTTGCTACGCAAAGAAAAAAAGTTATTTTGAGCACAGCAACTGGGTGATCACTTAAATTTCTCGGTTTTACGACCAAACCAAGATGGTGTTCCATTTGAAGCATTCCCGTTTCCTAATATGCATCTTTAAATACGAATCGAATTTATTTCCTACTCGATGACCACGGGTCTTATTTTTACATTTTCTCGAGGTTAGTCTTGGACGTATCACACCACGGCTCGACATTCCACCCATAGCAATAGTCAAATCCTTCCACTGCCTAGCATTTTTTCTCAACACGAATAGTAGCGAATGAACGGGACTGATAGAAATTTTGGTGGCAACCCATTTACTTGGACGACGGTTTGTCTTACTAGCTTTTGGGGGTGTTTTCACTCGAAATTCTCATTAATAATGACTAACTCAAGAATGAACAACGGTTAAGTTATACAACGGTATAAACCTTATTGTCCCTATATCCCGATAAATTCTGTCTTTTGAGTGGTCACAATGCCTTGGACAAATAGCCATCACAAAGGGTGCACCCAACATCCAAGGTATATGAGAGCGTGCAACATCCAGGGTATAAGCGCACGCAAAACATCGGGGGTATATGGTTTAAACGAAAGCTTTCCGCGTTTGCTCGCCTCGACATAAAAATTGAACCCCAAAACCTGAAAATTGTCTCAAATATCATCAGATTTCCGGCAATTCAATCATAAAAACAAAATAAGAGCAAATAATTCGTCCCCTGAGTACCAATGTGTTCTACATGCCAGCAGGCAAAAAGAACACATTGGAACTCAGGGAACGATATGTCAACAAATAAGTGATTGTGGAGCTGAGAAATGTGTCCACAAATTTATTTCCACTATTTTTGTATTGTGTTTCAAAACGTTATCCCCGCCAACATGTATGGTATATGGAGATTTAATACCTGGATGTCTCATTTAAACACCTCGCCTTCGGCTCGGTGTTTAAAAACCAACATCCATGTATTAAATCTCTATATACCATACAAGTAGGGGGAGATAACTTAAATTGTCTCCTCTTTAACTTGCAACCCCGCGAAAGTTACTATATAAATAAATGATGCTCAACAACAACAACAGAAATTCTTTTTTCTGTCCGTCCGGATTGATTTTGGTCCAGAGCGTTTCTCAGCCAGATGTTGTCCAATCTTTTTTAAACTTGCTCCATAAGTTACACACCATGAGAACCTGTGCAAGTGAGGTTTTGAGTTTGATTGAATTTTGTTAACCAGTGTTAATGTACAGTCCGACTTGTAAATTATGCTGTGGGCGTATTTTTGTCAGGAGCGTTTCTCTGCCATTTATTTTTTATCTGATCTTTTTCAAACTTGGCAACTAAAATAACCACCGTGGGAGCCTGCGCGCATGTGGTTTTCCGTATGATAGGATTTTATAACCAGACTGGTTTGTCTTTCAGTCATACTTAAATACATGTTAAGTTCGAATCGGGGTTCAGTACGATGTTATTGGTTAGATGACATCAGTAGTTTTGTACATTTCGAAAAAGCCTCCCGGGTGTATTATGCAACGCTAGGCCGTGCTCTTGCTAAAAGTATACTTTGATATCCGTGAAAAATAAATATGTTGGCGATGTGCACATTTTTCGTGACATGCCTTTCAAATTGTCCAGACGGTGGTTGCTGTTGCGCTTGTCAAATCCAGCAAAAACCAGGCACCTTTGTGTCCAGTTTATGTTGGATTTGAGAAGCGTTTCCTCAGCAAAGAACTCTCCCAGTAAGAAATAAACTCTCAAATATATGTTTAATGTTGGGGTGGAATACACCAGAAGGATATTAGATGGCGAATAATGACAAAATTAAATTATAAGCAAATTCTACGCGTCTAGGCATTCTACTCATAGTAGCTTAGTGTACCAAATGTTCAGCACGAATGGTGAACACTTGATACACCAAGCTACTTTGGGTATATTTTATTTATACCATGATCGTCAGATTATTAAGAGTCGCTATTATTTTTTCTCGATTTTATTGAGCAGCACACGTATATACGTGCGAATCTGTCTTTGTTTACATGAGCACCCGTGGGCGGTAATTTCGCTGTCCATTTTATCGCCGAAACGAAATGAAAAAAGAAATGCGCAAATCACAGGGCCTTTTTCACTTTAATGACGTAATAACATACTATTTCAAGTTATGGATGCTTTATTGAATTGAGACAACGCATGTTTGTTAATTTTTGGTATCTTCTGAGGTAAACTCATTTTAAACGTAATATAAAAATGCTGATTTCATTTCACTCTTCGCGAGGCGACGAGCGATAAATTTAGACACGTTTGCATTCCGGTCGACGTCACCAAAGGTCAACTTGGATGTAGTTCTACTGTATGTGTAAATTTAAACTATTGAAATCCCATTGCAAGCGTGTTCACCAACCTTTGTGTGTGAAGCTAAAATTTATGTCATAAACTTTTTATGTATAGTAGAATAGGCAATCATGGTATAAACTTTCCTATACCCATCCTGGCGTCGCCACGTCCCTCCAGCATGTAATTATTTCATGCTTATTTATTGTTTTGTTTGCAGGTTAATACAGCGAGGGCGCGTCCGTATCAACTACAGCCTTTGTTTCAGCTCTGGGTGCAACAGAAACAGCAATTCATGAACTTACCAGTTCACAGTTTATGACAACGGCGCACACAGTCTGGGAAACGACATACGCTACATTTTTCGATGGAATGTCAACCAGCGCTCAAGTTACTGATGGCATATCCTTGACCAATTTTATTTTAAATCAAACTTCTGACTCCAGTGTAGAGTATGGACCTGTCACAAAGGGGTCGATTGGTGTCAATGCAATATCTTGGACTGCAACATCACATGACATTGTCAGTATGTCACAGACCTCACTTGGGCTGCACATGACTACTGTAATCAGTTACTCGAACACTTTCTCGACTGATGCTAGCAGCGAAATCAAAGCCATAATCCTAAGACATTGTATACCTGCTGATAAACCATCGGCTAACGAGATCACTTTATTGAGAATAAAAAGAAATGAAACTCAGCAATTTAGAAGAATTCTGTATTGTGCCCCGGACAACAGGGTATCTGCACGCCTGATTGGTGGGACCTGTGGTGTAATAATTCTGGCTCTGTATCTCTTCGTTTTTGTGGATTGTCGATGATTGGGAAAATCAATAAAACGACAGGACAGGACAGACGAGGAAGAAGGGGTGTAAGGCCTCTTCAACAATAACTTGATTTCCACTTCCTTTCACCCATCCAAAATCATTTCGCCCCCTACCATTTTATTAAAAAATGTTGGTTCGAAGGGGATGTAGAAAAACGTGGACCTTCAGACTGGTGGCTAAATACATCTTCCGTGTTTTATTTAATTTGAATTTATATCTGGATGGACTTATGAAAACCACCGAATAACGACTAATTCAGAAAAGATAACAGTGTTTGTCGTCAAAAACAAAATTGACTCTGTGATTTTCGGATGGTGATTTTCGTCTGAATCCAAATGTGGAATTTAGAATACACCCAAGCACAGACGGATATTGTTCTACGAACCAGGCGCCGTTCGAAGTCACTGGTGCTTACAAAAACGACGTAGGTAGGTTGTTGCTGAATACCGGAAGCACTAGGCAGAGAAACCCCTAGAGTGGCATTCCTCTTTTTGTCGGTGGGTTCAGGGATTTATTTCAAGAACATTTTAGAAAATACAAGGACCCAGGCGTCAATCTGAGAGCTCCATATGGACTATTTTAATTTCGGTCTTTTGAGTCAGGCTAAACGTCACACCGTCCATCCGGGGAGCCAGACTAATGCCACAACGCGGCACAACGAAACAGGGATTAAAGTAAGAAATGGGTCATGCAAGATCCATGTACTCATATATTTAACACATGCCACCCCCCTCCCCATTCCCCTCCACCAAAATTTTACCCAGAAAATTATAGATTCTCTTAGATTTGCTTTTTGTAAAAAATGTGTTCATTTCCTGTATTGGAAGACCGAAAACTGGTTGCTAAGAGTAAGACCTAGCTCTTCTTTGCATTGCTTCTTTTATCCGTGAATTTACGGTCCTGCCTCCCCCCCCTCATCATCGGAAAAGGCTAACAACTGTTAGTACTATTAACGAATTGAGCTTTTAATTTACAGCTGACACTTATTTTGTTTGGCCTCCGACTAATTACCAGAATTTGATATTGTCTGAAAAGAAGCATGGAATATAAACTAAATGTGGGAAGTATCTAACTTTTTCTAAAACGTTTCAAATAATAGCCCTATAATTTTTACAATACTCTTATAAGAAAAGGAGATGTAGAATTTCGACCGGATACCGACTGAGTCGCAATCTAGTCGCAACTCCATGTCCGCTTTCCTCAACACAAAACTGTTGGATCTGCCCAAAGGAAATACGGGAGCACTGAATGTTTTCAGATACACTATTCGCTAGTGTTTTTTCACTCAGTCTCGATTTGGCAATACTTTAAAAAGCAAATCTTGACCCGCTGATTCAAGTGTGTCGCGTTCATATCCGATTTTCTCTCGAAAGAGACAAATGTTTTTGTAATTACATTTGTGCATTGGTTTCCGTTGTCACGAAAACAAAGACAAAGAGGATATCTACGCAAGCGCTCGTGAAAAATAAAACTGTCATGTCCACACCCATGAGATAATTCCCAATATTTACTAAAACAGCGTAGATTTTCTTTTTATTATGCTACGTGTCATTTTACTGCGCAACATTTCGACTGCAAACAGTTTCAAGACAATAACAAAAGGTTGCTTATCGTTCGTTCAAGGCGACGTCATGCGCCGAAGCGTAACGTCATTTAGGAAGCTACTAAAAAATGCATCGTGTGGACGTGAAAATATTATTCGCGCAAGCGCTCGCGAAAAAGAAAACTGTCATGTCCACACCCATGAGATAATTCCCAATATTCACTAAAATGGCGTAGATTTTCTTTTTATTATGCTACGTGTCATTTTACTGCGCGACATTTCGACTGCAAACAGTTTCAAGAAAATAACAAAAGTCTGCTTATCGTTCCTTCAAGGCGACGTTCAAGGCGACGTCATGGGCCGAAGCGTAACGTCATTTAGGAAGCTACTAAAAAAATTCATCGTGTGGACGTGAAAATATTATTCGCGCAAGCGCTCGCGAAAAATAAAACTTTCAGATCCACACTCATGAGATAATTCCAGATACTGACTAAAATAGAGTAGATTTTTTTTTTATTGTATACTACGAGACATTTTATTGCTCAATGTTCAGCCAAATTTCACCCCAAACGTATACCTTTCAAACCACTAACAAAGCTCAGCTGATCGTTCCTTATAGGCAACGTGGTGCGGCCTAGCGTGACGTCATCTAGGAAGCTACTGAGGAATATTTCTCGATATCGTCGAGTCGATGGATATCGAGAAACATCTTTTAGATAATTTGCGATAATTCACAGGCTTGCATATAATAAAAGGATATTACTTTGGTCTGCTTCATATCGATCAGATTGCTTATTTTTAGCAAAAACGTTACTTGGTGGAAAAGTCAAAGTTGGAATGCACACACTGAATGAGTGTATCTAAGAACCACCTGTCGAAACGCCGATTTCCAAAATAGTTCCCGAAATTCTAAACGGCCGCCAGTGCTAATTGACGAATACATACTTAGTACGTAGCAATGTTTTCAGAATGATACAAACGGACAAATAGGTTAATATTCCTCCTCAAAATAGATTTTAGGTTAGGAATGTCAGTAAACTTATTTGTTGTTTCGGTATGGCTGCCAGAACCTAAAACGGCGTCCGTAATTCAGATTGGTTAGCAATGAGAACATCAGTCTGGTTTATGGTCAGTGGGAGAATGGGTCAATCTTTTCCAGCAAATTATCTGACTTATATATAGTTTTTATTATAGTATTGTAAGAAATTTTAAAGGTGACCAGGGCAAAAGCAGCCCTCGCTGATTGGGGAGGGTGGTATCTTTGCCCGATATCAAATGTTTTGCCCGAAATCACACGATTTGTTTCTGATTTATATAAGGCTGGTCCGACTCATATGTTGGCAAACAGGAAACCACATATTTTATGCCAATTCGGGGGGGGGGGGGGGGGGGGGCGGGGGGGACTTTGATGAACATGGTAATTATTTAGCAATAGCATTCCGAACAACTACTAGCTGACCAAACAAAGATGCCTTTGATTTGGGGATGCCTTTGATGTCTTTGATTTGTCGAGTAAGCCTGTTGACAAGCTAAACTTCTACAGTTAAAAGTAGAAGTCCTGTCCCGAACTGTGCGCTTATCTAGGCTTAATTGCGCGTAGGAATTTCGCGCAATTTCCGTATCGGATGGCATCCAAAGCACGGCAGGTTCTCGTGGTTACTCTTAGCAAACACAGGCAATGTTTCTGTCAATGGACCTCCGGGTTACCCGGAGGTCCATTGGCTGAAACATTGATTGTGCACAGGCCATGTGCACAGAATTTGATAGCCTTACCATGGTCAATACGCGTAGATTAACGGGCAGGTCGACGTGCTATTTGTGCGCATTTCATGACAGGACTTCTAGTTTTAACTGTAGAAGAAGAACATGATTATTATACAACATTGTAACATATTTTCTTTCAGTCTGTTTTGTGAAGCTGTTGAAAATATTCACTTCATATGTTTTTCTTTCGTAATTTATAGACGTGCAACGAGACACATATGTGTAGTTTGAAACTTCTTTGTTCTTTTGTGTTTCTAAATGGGGTCTTTTCTGAGTAAACGTATTTAAAATAGATTTGTACAAAAAAATGTGTCCAGTTCTCTTGACGCGATAATTTGTAAACCATTACAATAGTGCATTATTTCCAAAGACAAGATCACATTGAGAGGACAAATGTAACATCACCACCATTACCATCAATGAAGCAGTTGACCCAAAATTTATGGCCCCAAACACCGCCTTATGTCAAATCACCACCATGACCACCAAGGAGGCAGCCACCCCCGCAAACTATGGCCCCAAACAGTGTCTTAAACTTGTTGAAACAAATGTATAATTGCTCATTACATACATCTGACGGTGGAAGTAGATTCAGAGACAGTTATTATGCGTTTTGAAGTTGACTGTGCCCAGTGTTCAAGCCTCCGAGTGCCAACTGCATTAAAACAATTCGTTTGGCACCACAGTATTGCATTTGGTACCAAAATTTGGCACCCAAAACATACTTCTGGTATGTGTCAAAGGCTGTTTGGTTTATTATTTCAGTGCGTCGTTTTCGACAAAATCGCTACTTAGGCGACACAGGAGAGACATAATTCTGCAGATGACAGTTATAATTAAGGAATAGTGTACGGCTTGGAGTTGACTACGCCCATATAGTGCCCAGTGAGGTGCTGTAGTTTCCGACGCGAAGCGGAGGGAACTACACCACCTCACTGGGCACTATATGGGCGTAGTCGACGACAAGACATGCACTAATCCTTATATTATTATCGAACACCCATCAAGAAAAACATCTGTCCGATTTGTTAATCTATTACCAAGGTAGCAGCCCTACTAACAATAAACTCCTCCTGCTCATCATCGCCAAATCGATTGTAGTTTAAATCACAATTTGAAGCTGTCATTCTCGGTACGAAACGCTAACTTGGATTATTGATATGAGCAGAAGACAAATTTTGAATCGGTCGCTGAGGGTAAACAAAACATTTCCCCCAAACGGAACTGTGTATTCTAGAATCGCGCAACTCGCGAATGAAAGCTAAAATTTTCGAAATTTGACAACGCAGTTTGATAATTTCCACACATTTGTCACACAAAAAACATAACCGAATGGGTCGGTACGGGATACAAAACTCCGAAGATTCAAATGAATTCCATTATTTATTCGGTTACTGCCCAAAACATACAATTAAATAGCGAAATAATATGAGCAGCGAAACAAACGATTTTTCATATCCGGACGCGTTCTCATGAAAGTTGTGCCCAGGTATAGATCATTCTCTTCGAAATATGGATCATCTTCTCAAGGAATAAAATGAACGCCTCGGAAAATGTGACTTCAACAATGGAAAAGCGATACATTTTTCCACAATGATTTCTTTCCGGGTCGTTTTGGGGATGTTGTGCCCCTGTGAATCGATATTTAAATTTAGCCTGATTAGTTTTATTCGCTAAGTATGAAAAGAAAACTGATATAGTAGTGTGCTAAAAATAGAAACGTGTAGTGCCTGGGTGTAGTGCCTGGTCAGTTCTGTGGATGCAAACTACACGAAATAGGGGTGCAGCATTCGTCCAATCAGGAGCCTAGATGGTCATGTGAGATATGATATCCATGGCTATTTGTGATGTGTCAACTGAGTTTACAGTTTATCCATTTAATCAGATTCTTGTCAAAACATTTGATTGTTACTTCATCTTTTTATCTCGAGTGAATATTTGGGGTATGTCTTCTGGAAGATATGGAGGATATATACGCTATGTTAGTGAATATCGAAAATTATCTCATAAGTGTGGACCTGAATGTTTTATTTTTCGCGAGCGCTTGCGCGAGTGAAAAATTTATACTTCCAAGTCCACACGAAGGAGATAATTCCCGATATTCATTAAAATAGCGTAGATTTTCTTTTTAGTATATGCTACGTGACACTTTAGTGCGCAGTGTTCAACCCAATTCGACCCCAAACAGTTTCAAGACAATAACAAAGATCTATTGATCGTTCCGTCAAGGCGACGTCATGCGCCGAAGCGCAACGTCATTTAGGAAGCTACTGAAAACTATTCACCCATCGAGTGGACCTGAACGTATTATTTTTCACACGCGCAAGTGATCGCGAAAAATAAAACATTCAGGTTCACACTCATGAGATAATTGCAGATACTGACTAAAATAGAAAATGTTTTCGATTGACATCAAAGAAGTTTCCCAACATAAACACCTAGGTTTAATATTCAACAACAAAGGAACATGGTCTTCCCATTTATCTGAAACTAAAGCCAAAGCGTGGAACCGCGTGAACATTCTTAGACGATTCAAATATCGACTTGATAGAAAAACACTCGAAACCATATACTATGCGTTCATACGCCCCGTATTAGAATATGCAGACACGATCTGGGACAACTGCACAGCAACAGAAGCTGAAGAGTTAGAAAAAATTCAAATCGAAGCAGCACGACAAGTAACAGGGGGTACAAAAAGTACAAGCAGAAATCAACTTTACACTGAAACGGGATGGGAGAAACTTGAAACTAGGAGAATGAAACACAAGCTTATACAATATTTCAAAATGGCGCACGGCCTTGTGCCCGCTTATGCGTCAAATATGATACCTCCCTTAACTACAGGTACGGAAAATTATAATCTCCGACACAGCAATTTGAGAACTCCTCTCTGCCGAACGCAGTCTCATCATACATCCTTCCTTCCGTCTACAACTCGACTGTGGAATGATTTACCCCTTGAGATCCGTCAAAACCCTTCGCTTCCCAATTTCCTGTCATTTCTCAATAAGGATAAAAGAAGTGTGCCGTCCTACTACTATGGCCACAAGTCGCGTCGAAAAAGTTCATGAATTTATTCTTTTAACGAAACGCTTTGACTAAATAATTTCTCCTTTGCATCCAGAATCGAAGGTACACCACGCCGTCACCTCTGCGCTGGTCACCACTGAAACCCGTTAGTTCTTCTGCCCCCTCATCCCTGTTATTCCCTTTATTATATATTTCTTTTTTGCTTATAAAATTTTCTTATAATCATTTTACCTAAACATCAGTTCAATCTTTTGCTCAATACAAAACACAATACCCATGCACTGCCAAATGTAATGATTATTGTAATATACCAACCATGGAGACAGCTATATATAAGCCTTAGCTTTCTGCTGAATCCATTTCCATTTATTTACGTATTAATTTTTGTAACCTTGTATGTTTGTTTTCTGGAAATAAATACTGTTTATACTAAAATAGAGTAGATTTTCTTTTTTTATTTTATGTTGCGAGACATTTTATTGCACAATATTCAGCCCAATTCGATTTCAAATGCGTACGTTTCAAAACAATAACAAAGATCAGCTGATTGTTCCTTTAAGGCGACGTGATGCGGCGTAGCGTGACATCATTTAGGAGGCTACTGAGAAATATCTCGATATCCATCGAGTCGATGGATATCGAGAAATATCTTTTAGATAATTTGCATAATTCACAGGCTAGCATATAATTAGTTAAGTTATTTTGTAAACGTTAATAATGGCCTTTTACTTTTTATTATCTATATTTTTATCATCTGTAGGTTTTTTTGCAACTAAAATATATAACCCTTTACCTAACATGAGCTCGCTCCAAAGAAGGGACATAACCTATGTTTTGAGACAAAAAATGAAAAAATAATGAAAATTAATAGGCGATTTTTGTGAAGAGCGCTAGCCGGTTTTGGCCGTTACGTTGGGTAAAGGGTTAAAAGTAACGAGCATGAATAATTACAAGGGTACCCGAAGAAGGGGGTGAGGTGGCGGTGAGGAAGCACCTGTCCTTTCCCCTCTTATTATTACTTTCTGAGAAAAGTGACTGATAAACTCTCGAGTATTCGTTTCAAACGTGTTGTACGTGTGCCAGTGCCAATGTGGATGGGGTGGTATCGGGTATAGTGGCGGAGTTTGGTCAATAATCGCCAAACAAAGAAGCTATATAATCGGCGGGGTGAGAGAAACAAGGGGCCATCTGCAGTGCTTTAACTTGTTCCATCGAGTGCCCTTTTGATACCACTGCCCCCTTGCCCTAACATGCTTCCAGCGCTCCTGACCAATTATCCACCCACTGGAGAATCGTGCGAGTTTTAGGAAACACTTTCTTTCCAAATTTCTCACCGATTTAAGTATCTGTATTTATATTTCTGTCTCGTTTGCAACTAAAATACTTAAAAGCGCGCCAGGTAATACTTAATTAAAATATCGTATATTGTGTGCATTTAAGCGCCATCTTTAGCATTGCTGATGGCGCCTTGTTGTACACAAAAGACGACAAATGGTTAATTTGCTCTCATTTACAATCATATTCCATTTGGAAGTAAGATCTTTCATTTGGCACCGAACAGTTTCATTTGGCACCGAACAAATATTCCACTTGGCAACAAATATTTTCCGTTCAGTGTAAACTCTGACTGTGCCAAAATAGTGGCCCTCGTGGAAGAATAGTCATCAGTGACACGCCGTAAATAATTGTAATATTAAACCGAGGAAGAATCCCACTACCTTTCAGAAGTTCAATCCTCAAAGCACTGCTCATTGTCAAGGCCTTGCTAATGCAGACCTTTTCATTCTTGAACTTAGAAATAACGAAACAGAATTTTGGATAAAAGCTCTTTAAAAGAGCGTGTTGCATTCCGTATGTCTAAAATTCTCGGTTGTTCCACAATTGTGTTTAGAAAGTGTACATTGCAAGCGAATATTACAGGGTTAATTTTAGAACCCTTGATGGGTAACAAAATCGGAATTCGAAGAGTATCTCTCAGGTAATTAGAGGAAGAGAAAGTCACGTGCGATATAATATCACCTAATATGGTGTTGTGACATGTTCCGGCTTCTTTTATTGTTGTGCAAAGTTAGGGGAACAGGAATGTGGTGGTCGTAAAAGTGTCAGGTCTTGTTTATTGTTGTCAGAGTTAAGTGAATAAAATAAAAGATTTGATGCTTTCCAGGAGGTTCCTGACTGACGGTGGTAGAGCGTGGCAGCGGCATCTGAATCTCGGGTGAAGCGAGGGATTATATGTTAGTTATTTATATACACTCAGAGAACCAGCCCAATTTACAAATTAAGCAGTAAAAAAAAACTTTTTTCAACAAATTTCAACCAAACCATATAATGTGACACCTCATTGGAACGAGCACGTCGTGCTCGTTCCAATGAAGGGGGGGGGGGGAGGGGGGCTGGGGGGTGGGGGCGGGGCGGGTCACTTGATATGGTATCGTTGAAATTTTTGAAACATTTTAACCCTTTACCCAACGCAGACGATAAAAAAATTTATTATTTTAAATATCATTTTTTTCAATTTTTCAAAAAACTTCAACAAAACCATATCATGTGACCCCTCGTTGGAACGAGCTCGTTCCAACGAGGGGTCACATGATATGGTTTTGTTGAAATTTTTTGAAAAATAATATTTTTTCAACTGCTGAATTTGCATATTACGCGGGCGGATGCGGGCGATTCGTTGGGTAAAGGGTTAAAAAACAATAATTAAAATAATAAATTTTGATATCGCGTGCGTTGGGTAAAGGGTTAGCGTATGCGTGGTGGAACAACTGAAAACGTGTTTCTGACGTTGCTTCGTCGCCATTTTAAAACTTCAGCTTGAGGTGACTTTGCGTTTTACAATTTATACAATTGCCAGAGCCTTTGACAGTCCATTTAATGTGACAGATTGAGGGACCAAAATATATGTACGTTTGCTTCCATGTAACCGAATTTGGTTCCCCTACCAGGACAAACTGTAGAACCAGTTTTGGGCTCTGGAGAAACTGAACTTTCTCTGTGTGTATCGTCAACACAGCGACAGGTATGGATCAACCCGTATTGTTAAACAAGATAAGGGCATCAGTGATTTATTTTTATCGAACTGACTTTTTAGCAGATTGATCGATATCACTGCGTACGTATATAATATCGCATGTGCGGTCAGACCAGATATCTTGAATTTTCTTCTGACATTCACCACAGTGACAAAAATCGTTACATCGCAAAGAGGGACCAGATTAAAACGCGAATTTCGATAACGTGTTTATTAAAGTCACTAAACAAGGAAGCTGAAGTACTGCTTTCATACATTGACAATGGACGCGCACTTCTTCAAGAATTTTCTCACTGGCAGTCTTCTAGCCTTTCTTCAAGCGCCGTCTGTATGTAAGTATCTCTGTATTATTCTACGTGTATAGGACGGTCATTAATTATAATGGCACACAAGCGGATCCAGGATTCTGGGTTTAGGAAAGGGGCACATTTCAATCCAATGTCAACTTGGGGCGACTTTGGCATCACTCACCGCACGATGTCGGATTTTTTAAATCCATGAATACCCCAGCGAGGTTGGTAACTATTACAGACACCATCCATTGTCAGTCGTGCTCATGTCTTGCGAGTTTCATTTATGAATGATTGAATGATGAATGGTTCTGTTGAGAAAGATAGGCGCTACAGTAGGAATTAGTTTGAACAAGGGTTCATAGCTCTACTCTATTGAAGATATATCGACGGCAGACTTGAAATGAAGGTACTTGAGTTGTTGCAAAGATGGAATTGTTTTAACAATGATCTTAAGAAAGCCCAAATGCATCGCGAAAACGTTTAAAAATCACAGAATTTACAAAAATAAAATGGAAGTTGATTTTTCCGAAGTTCCTAATGAATAGATACACTTTTCAGCCCATGTCAAGATAACGCTAATATAAGTTTGGCGAAACGTCTTCCGATATTCGTCAGATCTCCGAATAAAACGGGCATATTATCCCTTAAGTCCTCAGATTAATTTTAAAGTATTTATGGCCTTTTTCTGCTTTCATAGTTATTGATGACTTGGCAGTGGTTCTATATCACTGCTGGCTGCCTATACAGGCAGCCAGCAGTGATGTAGAACCAGTGCCAGGGAAAATTCAGTCTACACACAAGAGTAATAAAAAAGATTACACAAGGGAGCACCTGCTTCAATGCAATATAAAAGTGGCGGTTTGGGGCTATATGGGGGCCTAAGGGTTATAGAGTACGGCCGCCGTGGACTCGTCACTTTCCACGGATGGGCAATATTTCCACGGACGCGATAATATTATATTCCAAACACTAATTATAGGAATAATCAATAAAAATTTAATTACTACCCGGTGCTTCATTAATTAAAATTTTGCTGATGGTGATTTTTATTACCTCGTAAACGCATGCCTGGACATCACTGAGCATGCGAGGAATATGACTAGTCAACGGTGAATGTTTTTGTACATTTAAATGAAGGTTATGTTGCATTGGACCCGAATAAATGCTTATCTTCAACTAAACTGGAAGAGGCGGATTCCAGAGATTCCCAAACGTCTGTCATTGTATTTTCGGTGAGAACTGAAGATGGATGAAAATGTTAACAAACTGTCTTTAGCTAAACTGACCTCGAATATCCAAGAGCAAGGCTTGGGCATTAGACAAGTTGAGTTTGCAACAGCCCTTTTGTTTACAATAACTATTCAAATTGTTTGGGTTCGTTCAAGAGAAAGTATTTTGAAGTCAAGTTTGATATAGTATCTAGAAAATCCAGAGGCTGCACGCGGACAAACATACTTATTCAAAAATCATAACATGAATTCCCCGAAGGGATGACCAAGTAAAATTGTAACTAATTCCACACAAAGTAGACCTACGTGGAAAATACGTTTTTGAAAACAATTCCCGTTTATCGTTATATTTCGGGAGTATTCGCGGTTACAATATATGTCGCCTAACAATTTCAACTGAGCTGAAACGGTTGAAGGGTTTTCTTGATCGATTCAACACATGGATTAACCTTGATTAACCGATTGATCACTTACCCTAATAGGTAACTGAACAATTGCCGTACTGTTGATGACTCACATCGTACAAACTCTTTACCCAACAAAACGGGAAAAAACCGGCCAGCGCTATAAACAAAAGTCTCCGTTCAAAGTTTATTATGTTTTCAATTTTTGTCTCAAAATGTTTTTGAGCCAAAAAATGAAATTTTTTAGCAATTTAATAATTTATTTTGCATGTATCGTCTTTCAACCGCATTGGGTAAAGGGCTAAGAATGACCATTTCCAGCTACTGATACATGCACGTGTACAAGTATGTCAGCATGTAACTTGCATGCTTTGCTCTGTCTCATTTAATTGATGTGAGTCAGTGTGTCAACGTGGGCCTCTTTTGGAGCAAGTTTGTTCCCTTGTTAACCTGTATAATACAATAGTTCAAAAGTAACGGTTAATCGATCAGTTACTTTTTGATCGATCAAGACGTTGATCATTGGTTAATCGATTAATCAGTTAACCGTTTCAAGTCTAAATTTCAACACATTTCAGGGTGTGACCACAGCATGACGTGTGTTTAAGATGGCTGCAACAGTTTTAAATATGTCGTGGTCCGGCCATTCTCAAAGTGCATATATACATATATATGCCAAAACATCTGTTACGGAAGTAACACTTGTTATATGGAAGCCGGGTGGCTCAGTGGTTAGAAGTCCTGTTCCGAACTGTGCGCTTATCTAGGCTTAATTGCGCGTAGGAATTTCGCGCAATTGCCATATCGGATGGCATCTAAAGCACGGCAGGTTCTCGTGGTTACTCTTAGCAAACACAGGCAATGTTTCTGTCAATGGACCTCCGGGTTACCCGGAGGTCCATTGGCTGAAACATTGATTGTGCACAGGCCATGTGCACAGAATTTGATAGCCTTACCATGGTCAATACGCGTAGATTAACGCGCAGGTCGACGTGCTATTTGTGCGCATTTCATGACAGGACTTCTAGTTTTAACTGTAGAAGAAGAACATGATTATTATACAACATTGTAACATATTTTCTTTCAGTCTGTTTTGTGAAGCTGTTGAAAATATTCACTTCATATGTTTTTCTTTCGTAATTTATAGACGTGCAACGAGACACATGTGTGTAGTTTGAAACTTCTTTGTTCTTTTGTGTTTCTAAATTATGTCTTTTCTGAATAAACGTATTTAAAATAGATTTGTACAAAAAATGTGTCCAGTTCTCTTGACGCGATAATTTGTAAACCATTACAATAGTGCATTATTTCCAAAGACAAGATCACATTGAGAGGACAAATGTAAAATCACCACCATTACCATCAAGGAAGCAGTTGACTCAATATTTATGGCCCCAACCACCGCTTTATGTCAAATCACCACCATTACCACCAAGGAGGCAGCCACCCCCGCAAACTATGGCCCCAAACAGTGTCTTAAAATTGCTCATTACATACATCTGACGGTGGAAGTAGATTTAGAGACAGTTATTATGCGTTTTGAAGTTGACTGTGCCCAGTGTTCATGGCTTCGAGTGCCAACTTCACTAAAACAATTCGTTTGGCACCAAAGTATAGCATTTGGTACCAAAATTTGGCACCCAAAACATACTTCTGGTATGTGTCAAAGGCTGTTTGGTTTATTATTTCAGTGCGTCGTTTTCGATAAAATCGCTACTTTGGCGACACAGGAGAGACATAATTCTGCAGATGACAGTTATAATTAAGGAATAGTGCATGGCTTGGAGATGACTACGTCCATATAGTGCACAGTGAGGTGCTGTAGTTTCCGACGCGAAGCGGAGGGAACTACACCACCTCACTGGGCACTATATGGGCGTAGTCAACGAGAAGACATGCACTAATCCTTATATTATATCGAACACCCATCAAGAAAAACATCTGTCCGATTTGTTAATCTGTTACCAAGGTAGCAGACCTACCAACAATAAACTCCTCCTGCTCATCATCGCCAAATCTATTGTAGTTTAAATCACAATTTGAAGCTGTGATTCTCGGTACGAAACGCTAACTTGGATTATTGATATGAGCAGAAGACAAATTTTGAATCGGTCGCTGAGGGTGAACAAAACATTTCCCCCAAACGGAACTGTGTATTCTAGAATCGCGCAACTCGCGAATGAAAGCTAAAATTTTCGAAATTTGACAACGCAGTTTGATAATTTCCACACATTTGTCACACATATACATAACCGAATGGGTCAGTACGGGATACAAAACTCCGAAGATTCAAATGAATTCCATTATTTATTCGTTTACTGCCCAAAACATACAATTAAATAGCGAAATAATATGAGCAGCGAAACTAACGATTTTTCATATCCGGACGCGTTCTCATGAAAGTTGTGCCCAGGTATAGGTCATTCTCTTCGAAATATGGATCATCTTCTCAAGGAATAAAATGAACGCCTCGGAAAATGTGACTTCAACAATGGAAAAGCGATACATTTTTCCACAATGATTTCTTTCCGGGTCGTTTTGTGGATGTTGTGCCTCTGTGAATCGATATTTAAATTTAGCCTGATTAGTTTTATTCGCCCAGTATGAAAAGAAAACTGATATAGTAGTGTGCTAAAAATAGAAAACGTGTAGTGCTTGGGTGTAGTGCCTGGTCAGTTCTGTGGATGCAAACTACACGAAATAGGGGTGCAGCATTCGTCCAATCAGGAGCCTAGAGGGTCATGTGAGATATGATATCCATGGCTATTTGTGATGTGTCAACTGAATTAACAGTTTATCCATTTAATCAGATTCTTGTCAAAACATATGTTTATTACTTCATCTGTTTAACTCGAGTGAAATTTTGTGCATGTCTTCTGGAAGATATAGATATCTACGCTATTTTAGTGAATATCGAGAATTATCTCATTAGTGTGGACCTGAATGTTTTATTTTTCGCGAGCGCTTGCGCAAGTGAAAAATAATACTTCCAAGTCCACACGAAGGAGATAATTCCCGATATTCATTAAAATAGCGTAGATTTTCTTTTTATTATATGCTACGCGACACCTTACTGCGCAGTATTCAACCCAATTCGACTGCAAACAGTTTCAAGCCAATAACAAAGATTCATTGATCGTTCCTTCAAGGCTACGTTCAAGGCGACGTCATGCGCCGAAGCGCAACGTCATTTAGGAAGCTACTGAAAAAAATTCATCCATCGAGTGGACCTGAACGTATTATTTTTCACACGCGCAAGCGCTCGCGAAAAATAAAACATTTAGGTTCACACTCATGAGATAATTCCACATACTGACTAAAATAGAGTAGATTTTATTTTTTTATTTTATGTTGCGAGACATTTTATTGCACAGTATTCAGCCCAATTCGATTTCAAATGCGTACGTTTTAAAACAATAACAAAGATCAGCTGATTGTTCCTTTAAGACGACGTGGTGCGGCGTAGCGTGACGTCATTTAGGAGAGTTCTGAGAAATATTCCTCGATATCCATCGAGTCGTTGGATATCGAGAAATATCTTTTAGATAATTCGCATAATTCACAAGCTAGCATATAATAAAATCAATTATTAATTATTAGTTTATTTGGAGTGAATATACAGTGAGTAAATAATAATCATGAAGTTATTCTGTAAACGTTAATAATGGCCTTTTATTTTTTATTATCTATATTTTTATCATCTGTAGGTTTTTTTGCAACTAAAATACTTAATTCTTTACCTAACATGAAAAGCAGACGACACTTGCAAACAAAATTCTTGAATAACTAATATGTTTCATTTTTTGTCTCAGAAACATAGGTTATAACCCCTCATTGGAACGCGCTCGATGAGCTCGTTCCAACGAGGGGTCATAACCTATGTTTTTGAGACAAAAAATGAAAAAATAATGAAAATTAATAGGCGATTTTTGTGAAGAGCGCTGGCCGGTTTTGGCCGTTACGTTGGGCAAAGGGTTAAGAGTAATGAGCATGACTAATTACAAAGGCACCGGAAGAAGGGGGTGGAGGTGGGGTGGGGTGGGGAAGCACCTGTCCTTTTCCCCCTTATTATTACTTTCTGAGAAAAGTGAATGATAAACTCTCGTCTCGAGTATTCGTTTCAAACGTGTCTTACGTGTGCCAGTGTCAATGTGGATGGGGGTGGTATTGGGTATAGTGACGGAGTTTGGTCAATAATCGCCAAACAAAGACGCTATATAATCGGCGGAGTGAGAGAAACAAAGAGCCATCTGCAATGCTTTACCTTGTTCCATTCGAGGAACGTTTGCATTACAATTAGGAAACTCACGGTCTCATATTTTATCCAGAGTCGCGTGACCTTTTGATACCACTGCCCCCTTGTCCCCTTGTCCTTGTACCTCGGATGCTTTCTGCTCTCCTGACCAATTATCCACCCACTAGAGAATCGTGTGAGTTTTAGGAAACACCTTCTTTCCAAATGTCTCACCGATTTTAATATCTATATTTATATTTCTGGCTCGTTTGCAACTAAAATACTTAAAAGCGCGCCAGGTAATACTTAATTAAAATATCGTACATTGTGTGCATCAAGGCGCCATCTGTAATGCTTTAGCATTGCTGATGGCGCCTTGTGGTACACAGAAGACCACAGATGATTAATTTGTTCTCATTTACAATCATATTCCATTTGGAAGTAAGCTCTTTCATTTGGCACTGACCAGTTTCATTTGGCACCGAACAAATATTCCACTTGGCAACAAAAATTTTCCGGCCAGTGTAAACTCTGACTGTGCCAAAATAGTGGCCATCGAAGAAGAATAGTCATCAGTGACACGCCGTAAATAATTGTAATATTAAACCGAGAAAGAACCCCACTACCTTTCAGAAGTTCAATCCTCAAAGCACTGCTAATTGTCAAGGCCTTGCCAATGCAGACCTTTTCATTCTTGAACAGAATTTTGGATAAAACCTCTTTAAAAGGGCGTGCTGCATTCCGTATGTCTAAAATTCTCGAATATTCCGCGATTGTGTTTAGAAAGTGTATATGCAAGCGAATAGTACAGGGTTAATTTTAGAAGCCTTGATGGGTAACAAAATCGGAATTACAAGAGTACCTCTCAGGTAATTAGAGGAAGAGAAAGTTACGTGCAATATAATATCACCTAACATGGTGTTGTGACATGTTCCGGCTTCTTTTATTGCTGTGCAAAGTTAGGGGAATAGGAATGTGGTGGTCGTAAACATGTCAGGTCTTGTTTCTTTTATTGTTGTGCAAAGTTAGGGGAACAGGAATGTGGTGGTCGTAAAAGAAGTGTCAAGTCTTGTTTATTCTTGTCAGAGTTAAGTGAATAAAATAAAAGATTTGATGCTTTCCAGGAGGTTCCTGACTGTCGGTGGTAGAGCGTGGCAGCGGCATCTGAATCTCGGATGGAATGAGGGATTATATGTTAGTTATCTATATACACTCAGAGAATCCGCGCCAAATTTGGTTCCAAGTAGAACCAAAAGAAACGAGTCTCCATGTGATCTTGAACCAAGCTTTACCTAAAAAATCGACCGCATCCACCAGCCTAATTTACAAATTAAGCAGTAAAAAAAAACTTTTTCAACAAATTTCAACCAAACCATATCATGTGACCCCTCACTGGAACGAGCACGTCGTGCTCGTTCCAATGAAGGGGGGGGGGGGGGTCACTTGATATGGTATCGTTGAAATTTTTGAAACATTTTGACCCTTTACCCAACGCAGACGATAACAAAATTTATTATTTTAAATATCATTTTTTTTAATTTTTCAAAAAATTTCAACAAAATCATATCATGTGACCCCTCGTTGGAACGAACTCGTCGAGCTCGTTCCAACGAGGGGTCACATGATATGGTTTTGTTAAATTATTTTGAAAAATAATATTTTTTCAACTGCTGATTTCGCATATTACGCGGGCGGATGCGGGCGATTCGTTGGGTAAAGGGTTAAAAAACAATAATTAAAATAATAAATTTGGATATCGCGTGCGTTGGGTAAAGGGTTAGCGAATGCGTGATGGAACAACTGAAAACGTGTTTCTGACGTTGCTTCGTCGCCATTTTAAAACTTCAACTTGAGGTTTACATTTTACAATTTATATAATTGCCAGAGCCTTTGACAGTCCATTTAATGTGACAGATTGGGGAACCAAAATATATGTACGTTTGCTTCCATGTAGCCGAATTTGGTTCCCCTACCAGGACAAACTGTAGAACCAGTTTTGGGCTCTGGAGAAACTGAACTTTCTCTGTGTGTATCGTCAACACAGCGACAGGTATGGATCAACCCGTATTGTTAAACAAGATAAATGCATCAGTGATTTATTTTTATCGAACTGACTTTTTAGCAGATTGATCGATATCACTGCGGACGTATATAATATTGCATGTGCGGTCAGACCAGATATCTTGAATTTTCATCTGACATTCACCACAGTGACAAACATCGTTACACCGCAAAGAGGGACCAGATTAAAATGGGAATTTCGATAACGTGTTTATTAGATTAAAGTCACTAAACAAGGAAGCTGAAGTACTGCTTTCATACATTGACAATGGACGCACACTTCTTCAAGAATTTTCTCACTGGCAGTCTTCTAGCTTTTCTTCAAGTGCCGTCTGCATGTAAGTATCTCTGTATTATTCTACGTGTATAGGACGGTCATTAATTATAATGGTACACAGGCGGATCCAGGATTCTGGGTTTTGGAAAGGGGCACATTTCAATCCAATGTCAACATGGGGCGGCTTGGCATCACTCACCGCACGATGCCGGGTTGTTTAAATCCATGAATACCCCAGCGAGGTTGGTAACCTTTACAGACACCATCCATCGTCAGTCGTGCTCATGTCTTGCGAGTTTCATTTATGAATGAGTGAACGATGAATGGTTTTGTTGACAAAGATAGGCGTTTTGGCAGGAATTGGTTTGAACAAGGGTTCATAGCTCTACTCTATTGAAGATATATCGACGGCAGACTTGAAATGAAGGTACTTGAGATGTTGCAAAGATGGAATTGTTTTAACAATGATCTTAGAAAAGAGCAAAATGCATCGCGAAAACGTTTAAAAATCACAGAATTTACAAAAATAAAAAGGCAGCTGATTTTTTCGAAGTTCCCAATAAATAGCTACACATTTCAGCCTATGTCAAGATAGCGCTAACATATGTTGGGCAAAACTTCTTCCGATATTCGTCAGATCTCCGAATAAAACAGGCATATTTTACAGTACGTCCGCCGTGGACTCGTCACTTTCCACGGATGGGCAATATTTCCACGGACGCGATAATATTATATTCCTAACACCAATTATAGAATAATCATCAAAAATTTAATTACTACCCGGTGCTTCATTAATTAAAATCTTGCTGATGGTGATATTTATTACCTGGTAAACGCATGCCTGGACATCACCGAGCATGCGAGGAATATGACCAGTGAACGGTGATTGTTTTTGTACATTGAAATGAAAGTTATGTTGTATTGGACCCGAATAAATGCTTATCTTCAACTAAACTGGTAGAGGCGGAGTCCAGTGATCCCAAAGGTCTGTCATTGTATTTTTGGTGAGAACTGAAGACGGATGAAAAGAAAATGTTAACAAACTGTCTTTAGCTAAACCGACCTCGAATATCCAAGAGCAAGGCTTGTGCATTTGACAAGTTGAGTTTGCAACAACCCTTTTGTTTACAATCACTATTCAAATTGTTTGGGTTTCGTTCAAGAGAAAGTATTTTGAAGTCAAGTTTGATATAGTATTTAGAAAATCCAGGGGTTGCACGTGGACAAACATACTTATTCAAAAATCATAACATGAATTCCCCGAAGGGATGACCAAGTAAAATTGTAACTAATTCCACACAAAGTAGACCTACGTGGAAAATACGTTTTTGAAAATAATTCCCGTTTATCGTTATATTTTGGGAGTATTCACGGTTACAAAATATGTCGCCTAACAATTTCAACTGAGCTGAAACGGTTAAAGGGTTTTCTTGATCGATTCAACACATGGATTAACCTTGGTTAACCGATTAATCACTTACCCTAATAGATAACCGAACAATTGCCGTACCATTGATGATTTACAGCATACTAACTCTTTGCCCAACATAACAGGGAAAACCGGCCAGCGCTATATACAAAAGTCTCCATTCAAATTTCATTATGTTTTCAATTTTTGTCTCAAAATGTTTTTGAGCCAAAAACTGAAATTTTTTAGCAATTTAATAATTTATTTTACAAGTATCGTCTTTCAACCGCATTGGGTAAAGGGCTAAGAATGACCATTTCCAGCTACTGATACATGTGCATACACGTGTACAAGTATGTCAGCATGTAACTTGCATGCTTTACTCTGTCTCATTTAATTGATGTGAGTCAGTGTGTCAACGTGGGCCTCTTTTGGAGCAAGTTTATTCCCTTGTTAACCTATATAATACAATAGGTCAAAAGTAACAGTTAATCGATCAATTACGTTTTGATCGATCAAGACGTTGATCATTGGTTAATCGATTAATCAGTTAACCGTTTCAGGTCTAAATTTCAACACATTTTAGTGTGTGGCCGTAGCATGACGTGTGTTTAAGATGGCTGCAACAGTTTTAAGTATGTCGTGTTCCGGCCATTCTCAAAGTGCATATATACATATATGTGCCAAAACATCTATTACGTAAGTAGCACTTGTTATATGGAAGCCGGGTGGCTCAGTGGTTAGGTCATTCGACTTCAAACCGAAAGGTACACGGCTAATCCCGACCAGGATTAACAGCGCTGTGGCCTCGATCAGGGCATTTAATCCGTTTCTGCGTGGGGTTAGGGTGGCGCTGTGTACTAAGGCGTACTGCACGTCGACGGTGCATGTGCTTTCAACCAATGCTAAGCCTACTTGCGCGGAAAGAGTTACGTACACTGCTCGGTGGTTCTCTGCTGGTACACAGCTTACTCCACCAGTAAAACCATCTGACAAGAGGAAGCCTTTGGTGTCGAAAGTCTCGTTAAACCAAATAAATAAATAAATATATAAATAAATTAATAAATTAAATAAATAAATAAATAAATAAATAAATAAATAAATAAATAATTAAATAAATAAAAACATCCCCGTAATTCAATCGACCTTTGTGGCATTCGAAAGACGCGAAAAAAATAAAAATATGTTTTTTAGAAATCGAGAAGAAAATTCATTTTTGCATTATCTTGAACGTTCTTTATTTTACTTATCAAAGTTCAAATGATATATTGAAATCGTAAGCCTTCGATTCCTCGGACATGTTTTCGGATACTTCTACCAGGAGATTGCGCATTTCCGTTATGGAGTGAATTCCAGCTTTGAAATTCTCTCCAGTAAAGTAGTGACTTCTTTCGTTTAAAAAACATTCCCATGAAAATTTTATGGGGGTAAATGAAAGTAAGGGGTGCACTACTGATTCACAGCTCGTATATTTCTACCAAAACTCTATTGAGGGAATTATGGAAATTAACCCTTTGAACCCTTGTGGTATCTTCCATGTTAGTTCAATGGAAGACATTGGAAGAGTCCAGATTTATTATCTGGCG
Source organism: Pictodentalium vernedei (assembly GCA_031216915.1). Lineage (NCBI taxonomy): Eukaryota > Metazoa > Mollusca > Scaphopoda > Dentaliida > Dentaliidae > Pictodentalium > Pictodentalium vernedei. The sequence goes on along the minus strand of CM062294.1, from coordinate 116,651,074 downwards.
GTAGGTCAATTCACATTTTCAACGTGCAGCCTTGGGGCTGCACGTTGAAAATATTGATTTCCCTATACCACACACTCAGTTTACAGCCATCCTACTTAACCCTTTGAACTCCTGAGGCCGTTTTTCCGGCCGGATCACGGGCAACGTCATAATGTCATTCAGGGGGATGACTGCAAGGTAAATGTGTGGTGTAGACCAATCAATATTTTCAACGTGCAGCCCTATGGCTGCACGTTAAAAATATTAATTGGTCCACCCCCAAATAATAAATATGGACTTTTCCTATTGCTACCATGGGACTGACATGGAAGATACCACCAGGGTTCAAAGGGTTAATGAAAGTAAGGCGTATCAGTTTCCTGGGCCAGAAACACGGCCACTCGGGTTCAACGGTTCAGGGTTAGAACTCATACAAGAAAGACAGTCAATGAAAACAATGGTGGGCACGATAAATTCATTAAGATCACTATGCCCCCAGTCATACAGACTGAAAGGTCTTCTGTCAACTCTTGCGGGTAGCGCCGAATTGTGAGTTCAAATGATAACAATAGTGAAATAAGTGCATAAATCTCAACAATCTGAGATACGATGGACAACCAGGAAATCAGAGAAAGTGAGTATTTACCCACATGTAGATACCTCTGAAAATGTAACAGGTAGCATTCGAAATCCCAGTGTGGAGTAGAATGATGATAATCCCACCCAGTTTATTTTGAACTGAACAGTGACAATACGGTACCAGACGGAAAGGGAGGGGGATTTCAACCGGTCACTGACGGTCACACTCACAACAAGGTAAAAAAAGAGTGGGTGAATCGGGAAGCGCTAATTAAATCGCCATGCGGATAGGTCAAACGTTTTGAATTATAGTTCATTTCGTGAAAGTGGCAGGTATTTTAACAACTTATGGTAAGGTAATGCTCGTTGAATAATTGTTAATAAACATTTACAAGGCGATACCTTTTTCATAATTTTATTTATGTCTTTAACATTTAATTGTTTTCATTTGCAAAATAATTCAGTAGGACAAATCTCTGCGACCGCACGCCATTTAATTTAATATATTTCAATTATATCTATGCAGAATAACGTTTCTTCTGAAGAGATATAAACAAAATATATCAAATAAAATAGTGTCCGATGACAGAGGTAAGTATGTTTATCATATGACTCGTCCGTTTTGTTCACTTTAAAACATTTGATATTTTGTTTTCATATTAATCAGTGAGAAATAAAGCCTTCCGTCAATTTCATTGGTCAATTTCAAAACTAGACAATTTGATTGGCTGAACAAAATAAAACTGGGCCACATTTTCATAATTTGCATAATTAGAGTTGGGAGCTTTCATTGGTCAATTTCAAAACTTGACAATTTGATTGGCTAAACAAAATACAACTGGGTGACATTTGCATAATTTCAATAGGGAGAATTTACGTTATCTGTCCTAGTTAGGGTGGGTTATATTGTATTAATCTTTTACCTACAAGACAAACGCCATTCTTTTTTTATATTTTCACTTTTTGCTTCCAAAACACAGGTTATGACCCCTCATTGGAACGAGCTCAACGAGCTCGTTCCAATGAGGGGTCATAACCTATGTTTTGGAAGCAAATTATGAAAATTGTTAGTTACACGAGGATGTTTTTTTCCAAGTGCCGTCTGCAACTCAAGTTAGGTGATGGGTTAAAAAGTCATACTATGTGACTAATTTGTGCGTGTGTGTGTGTGTCATATGATAAATAGAATATGAAATGAGTGTTTTTCTCATATAATATTTATGAAACTCGTCCGAATTTTCCGTTTGGGCTTGCCAGAGGCTCGCCAAAACGGAAAATTCTTAGACTCGTTTCATAAATATTATATGTGAAAAATACCCATTCAATATCCTCTATATATGTCACCCTCTCACACACGCGCACACAACATTCATAGTTGCTGCAGACGATTTTATTTGATATATATCGGTGGTTATATCTCTTTAGAAAAAGTTTCTTCAAAGAGAAATAATCGAAATCTATCAAATAAAACTGCATGCCCTCACACAGGTACATGTGACTATTAGGGTCCGGCGAATGTTCAAGATTCGATTTCGAATATTGTCAGTGATTCGATTCGAAACCATCTCCATTATTCGAAACATTGAATCCTTTAAAAACCGGGATTTCATACAATCTTTTATTGTCGACTTTCTGAAGATACCATCTCCCCCTGCAGTTTTCTGATAAATATGATTGAACGTATCCAGTTTAACTATGTAGCACAAATTCAGTCGTAAAATTCATAAAAAATAACATTTGAAGCCATAATGGAGATTGCGTTACGGATCGTTTGCACAATATATCCCCCGTTAAGTGCACCAAAGCGCCATCTGCAAATGCTTTGGCATTGCAGATGGCGCCTTGTTACACTCAAAGGATGATAAATAGCGTTTTCTTCGACCACCTTTGGGACACCAGTCAATTTTTCAAATAGTCGAATATGCCTACTGATATTGGGTTCACGACGGAGATAGACAGCACCGGTAGGTCGTAGTATCGTAACAACTGAAATGTGGATTCGATTCGAGGGTCGCAGCAGTTTCTACCTTTTTCTTGATTCGATTGGAGATTTGATTCGAGACACATATCGGGATTCGCCGGGCCCTATAGTAACTATATTTTATTTACAATTTAATAATGTAATATATTTAACATTACATCACACAATTATTGAAGGTAGAGTAATAATAATAACACTTTGGCCAGCCGCTGATTTGTCGCGGTTCTGGGACGAGAAGGCCATGGTTACCCCTGAACTCCCAACTGCCTCCCTATTCCCACGCTTCTCCTCTCCTCCCAACACTCGGAGACGAACTGCTTGATGACATCCCTTGCCCCATTCTTCCCAATCTCTCCGATTAGCATATTAACCCTCTCCTTTGGGTCTCCCCCTAACCACATGTCCTTCATTCTCCCATCCCACTTCCCCATTATACTCCCAGTGAATCTCATTCTTAATTCAGATGACGAATTACTATATACCATGACACATATTTCGGTATTCAATAGTTTCTATTTCAGAATTGTTGTTCTTTTGTCCACATTTTTATACTTCCTCCTTTTTTGCTGGTAAAAGTCCCCCTACTTGCACTTGTATTGGTTGCACCTCATTAAAGGATTGTATTTCTTTGATGTTTTTAGGAACTGGATACATTCAAATTTGCAATCACTATCCACCTCTTCAATTTATTGTGTCAGCATACTTAATGATTAATAGTTCTGAGTCCGTCGGTAATAAACCTGAATAAACTTGCTTTGGAAACAGTGTGGCTCGGATATATCCATAAAATGTGTTTCGATTGCCCCAGTTACATACAAAGAGAACTATTGCAAATAGTGTAATATTTTGCTCAATTAACCAACTCGAAAAAACCTACACATCTAACTGTTTAAAGAATAATGAGGAAATAAATAAAGAAATGTTCAACATCTGTCTCACGAGCGGCAAGTAAACTATTGACGTAAAACATAGCCGAAAGCAAATTAAGCATAAATATAAAAATCATTTACGTTACATAATTATAAACAGGCCCTGGATTAATAAGTACTGTATTACACAAAGGAGTAGATTAAGACAGGTAAAGAAAGGCTTTGCTTCAAACCGCACCCACGAAAATAAAACCATACTGGTATCTTATAGACGAAAAGAAAGTAAGCAGTTCGGAAAAGCAAATTAAATATTATACAGAGCCAAAAAGAAAATTACGACAGGCTGACGAGCATTATTGCAGAGAATTCTGGTAGATTTATAGACTGTTGGACATAAAGAAAACCGAAAACAAATTCTCATCAGTAAATGATTTTTATGAATATTGGAAAACCTGAGACAAAGGAAATATATAACATTTGCTCTGGTTTAAGTCTATCAGATAATATTGATAAAATCACACTGAATTAACCCTTTACAGTCGACGAAATAAAGGTAACAGTCAAAAACTCAGGTTATGACTAAATAATTCACAAATATAGCAAAGTAACTTTCACACATCTTAAAACAATACATCAAAAATTTATGAACTTGATGTTTTAAATCCAATCGGGCAGCAACCAAACCAAAAACAACACATTAAAAACAAATCCAGTAAAACACATTTCATACTATAATTATCGTAAAATAACGCTGCTGAGTAATATCTCGAAACTGTTCACTAGTATTTTAAGAGCACGAATATAGGAATTCGTAAACGAACTTGTTAGGTGGGGTACAAGCAGGATTTGGGAACTGTTACTCCACAATTGACCATATATTCACATTATGCACAATCAGGGAATTATTAAAACTAAACATTTTTGTCCAACCTTGTCAATAAATACACAGGACACACGCGTGAGAATGGGTTAATCGATATGGCACGAGTGCCAGCGCTGAAGGATAAAACACGAGGCCGCAGGCCTCGAGTTTTATCCTCTAGCGATGGCACAAGTGCCGATTCCATTAATCTATTCACACGCGTGTGTCGTTCTGTGTTTATTACACGCCTTCACGTCTATCAAAGCAACTATTAGAAGGACACTCCGCAATTCAGTTGATAACTCGTCTCTCTAGTTCCAGTGTGTTTTATATGCCCAGGGGAAGAACACATTTTATCGCCAACCAAATTTGCGATGGGAACCCGTGTTACTATTTTAGCTATCCCTAGCGATTCAAATTTTAATTGCGGAGCACGATTTGTAGAAAGTTCCAGTGAAATTTCGCTTCCATTTAAACATAGTCCGTCAACGATTTCCTTTTTTTCATTTTCCGGATGGTTTAGTGTTGCTGTAGATGGGGATTTTAAAGAACAGGCGGGTAATAAATAAAGACAATCGTTTTACTGGCGTGTGTGTATTACACGGAACCTGATCGGCACGGGTATCCCTGCTTCCCAGACTACAATAGAAGAAGAGGCGTTATTGGTAACTCATCGCCTTGTCATTGTTGGTAACACAATTACCCTAAACATCAAGTTGCAACGCTCCACACAGGCTCGTTGCCAATAAGTGCATCATGTTCAGTTCCAAGAACTATTGTAGTTCTGCAATGGTACAAGACTGCTGTATAAGCTAATGAATGATAGGGCAGATAGACCATCGACAAGTAGTGTGGCCTTGGAGCTTTGGAGATAAGATGGAAGCCGCTGGTAAGACTACCTGCATAGGAACAGTGTAGGAGCCATATGGAAGCTAGGAGCCATATAGGAGCTGGATCATAGGTATCCTTAAATACCGAAATGAGTCTAAGAGGGATAGTAAATTAGACCTCACTGAGGGACTTTTTCATGGCCCTCATGGCCTCAAACGAAATGAGATTAAGAGGGATAATAAATTAGACCTCATTGAGGGATTTTCTAATGGACCTCATGGCCCCATACAACAAAAAAAAGCGATTCTCCAGAATCCTCGATAGGTATCCTCAAATAGTACAATACCAGGTCATAGGTATCCTCAAATAACGAAATGAGGCTAAGAGTCGCATGTGCGAGTCACTCGGCCGAGTAAATACTCAATGGCTTATTTGCTCGGTGGGATTAGAGTCGTTCAGGAAATGACCTATCAGTAACTACTCGATAGATTCTTGACATTAGGAATGATATAAGCTTTCATGGAGGTTGTCTATCAGTTGGCTATAATCCAAAGGGGCCCTTCAGTACTGTAGCCCTACGTGCTACTATTATAAGCCATGGTATGACGGTCGTAAAAAGATTCTGGGGGAATCTGTAGTAAATAAAGTCAATTCGGTAGTTTGGGGTGGATTTTGGTGATTTGGAGAAATTGTTGGGTTTATTTGGGTAATTACCTTTCCTCCTATTCAATCGAACTTACCCTCCGAACATTCCCACGCCACATTGCAGAAAATTGGGTAACATAGCAACCACGTGCTACCATAGAAACCAAGATGGCGGCCTCCAGTATACAAAATGGCTGACGCAAACACATATCACCCTAACAACACGCACTGCGTACGCGCACTAACACCACGCATCACTATGGAGATTACGCCATAACGTGACCGCTCACGCAGGGTACCATGACAACACAACATGGCGCCACTGGGTCACGTGACATGACGTCACTTCCTAGGCTCCCCCGCTAGGTCCCCCAATGTGGGACGATCCATCGCTCTCCTACTACTCTCATCAACTCCACAAGGAATCTTAAAAGTAGTTACATTGATGAAATCTAAATCAAGCAAAAGACTGAGACGTTATTACTGGTAGTCTTCTAAAGTTCACAGTGAATCAAATGGTACTACCCCTTGCACATATCATAAATAATTCCTTTGCTCTTGGAGTAGTCTGACGAAATGAAAATTTCCAAAGTGATCCAACTTTTCAAATCTGGAAACGAACACAAGCTATAGACCAATAACCATACTTCTCACATTCTCAAAAGTAATAGAAAAACGTATGTTTTGCAGATTAATCGGTTTCGTAAACAAATTTGAAATTTTATACCCTCGTCGTAACCAAACAAATAGAAATACTAGACAGTTAAGGATATTTCTAGAAAAAATGGACAAGGACAAAATCATTGGACAGGTTTCCTTCAACCTCCTTTCCAAAACGTGAAACGAACTACAGAAGTAATTATGCAATAGAGATAATAGGAAAATATTTAAAGGAAAATTAATGTCTAAATTCTTATCCTTTTATTCTGAAAATGTTGCGTGCAATTACCGCTACATTCCCGATTATTACAAATAATTAACTTAAAACCTGTATCATCTTTAGATAGAGTTGTCTATAACCCTTGTATTGTCCCACACAACAAAATAACCAGACATACGTACTGCATTGGTCTGATTATCTCGTATCTCTTATGCTTCTCTGTCTGACCAGTTATATGAAACCAAGACAGCAAGTGGACAGCAACGATCACGGCAATTGTCGAAATAGATAAATGGTAATCGTCTCATGCTACTTTGATGAGTCATTTAAAACTCATGTACATCTAACCCTGAATTTAATAAAGTAATTTCATCATACATTAAACGATAGATTATCGACAACATTGAGGAAAGATAGAAATCGTATCCCCACTGTGAAGATACAGAAATGTTCACTTTCACGGTATCAATCAAAATGTCAGCTTTCAAAGCATCACTTCAATGTGAATACGAATCAAATTATCTCTGGAATTGATCAATTTGTTCTAAAACATTTAATGAAAAGAAAATCTAGTGTTTTGGGACGAATACCGATCATTTCCAGCAATAATTCAACACGTATTCACATCGGACTGATGCATGAAACCCGCAAGTCCACACATGGTCTGAAAGTCCTTAATATTTTTTTGGTTTGGTACGTTCTTTCAAAGGATATACCAAACCAAAAACTTATATTACGGACTTTCAAGCCATGTCTGGACAAAAAACACACCAGCTGAATCAGATTGCAAGACGCTATCTATTCCGAGTATCGATCAAATCACTTCCGCTTATCAATGATTCAATGCGCTGTTCACTTTCAAGCATCAATTCAAGGTTGAAACGAGTGGAATTATCAAATTGGTATAAAAAGCGTAAAATAAAAAGAAAATCTAGTGTTTTTGAGTGGATACTGAAAATTATTTTACTTGTGATCGAGAAAGCCAATCTGGCGATGCCACCTCCCTGCTGTATACATTAATGTCATCTCACTGAAAGCTTTATACAATTGATGTAATGTAATATATGAGTTCAAAACACTATAAAGTGTCAATATGTCTATAGAAATATATACTTACAGAATTTGTTGCATATAATGTAAAAAAATGACCAAAACGTTTTGTATTCACTGTAAATATGGATTACAGTGAATTATACAGACATTTAAAGAATTGTTTGAAACTGGTATCTTTTAATTTGTTTCGTGTATATATGCATTATTAAATATCATATTTATATACATATATGGGAGCGCGGTGGCTCAGTAGGTAGAGGTGCAGGCTGCAAGCCGAGAGGTCCTCGGTTCGAATCCCACCTGCGGCAACCGCGTTGTGTCCTTGGGCAAGACACTTCATCCCCATTGCCCACATGGGGGCACGATGACGCCGTGTACTACGGCGTACTGCACGTCGGTGGTACACATGTCTTCAACCAATCTAACCCTGCCTGTGCTGCAGTGCGGAGTTACGATGTTGGGGAGCTGGCAGCTGCTCGTCGTTGCTCGGTGGTTCTCTCCGGGTGCTCCGGCTTCCTCCACCCGTAAAACTGTCACGGTCATGATTAGCCATTGTGCATAAATATGTGACCTTAAACATCAATAAATAAATAAATAAATAAATATACATATATATATATTAATAACGCGACACCTTTTTGGCCTCTAAATGAGTTATTTGTTAAATGATGCACTAAGTTGTTTGACAATATCCTATCCGTACGCATTGAGCCCTCTCTACTTGCGTAAATAAACAGTCAGTGCTGATCCAGTGATATCTCGAGCTGATTGTCCCTTTGCAAAATGTAAATACCCACACGGATGTCCCAAGTCTTTCAAGTGCAAAATATGAAAAAAAGTTAGCTTTACAACGAAGCAGATTTTGAATCTTTAAACCATGAATCCAGTCAGACCGACTTGTCTGATAATTTTCTCATTAATCCACACCCATTAATAGTTGGACGACTGAAAGATAGTCTCAATAGCCTAGCGTTCAGGTTCATCCCACATAAGATAATATTAACCAGACAACTCGACCCATAATGGATGCACAACGGGATTAGAATTAGATCACTAATATGCCAACGTAAGCGAATACACCGACTTGCCAAATCCATAAATACTCCATTGGCATGGGCCAGTTATCGTGAAAAACGCAACAAAGCAATATCACTTGTCAGGAAATCACAGATAAATCACCGACAGACAATAGAGAGCATTATGAATCATTCATCGTCAGTATTCGTCCCCCCCCAACACCCCCCCCCCCCCCACACACACACACACTACTGGTGGAAAACATTAAAAAAAACTGATTTGCGATATAACAAACTGATATTCTAGTCCTACAGCACAATGATTGTCTCCTGTCAAACCAATATCGAAAAAGCGGAAACATTTAATGATTACTTCTGCTCAACATCCTCTGCTGACGATTCTACCGCATCCTTACCCTCGGTCTTTGTCAGTTAGAATGATGCTATCTTAGATAAGATAATAATTACATTGTTAATGTTGTTATACGTTTTGGGTTCAAATACTCAATTCCCATTGGTCAGTTGGATGAAAACGTCATGACCAAATGTAATTCATTTTCCAATGAATACATTTGGTCAAACTGTACCCGCATTTACGGTAGAGCACAGTTGACAGAATGTAATTCGGGCAGTGTTTGGGCGGGTTTTTAACTTTTAGCGCCTCTCGCAGTGATCAACTCCGCTGCTGTTTCTTTGGTGACATTTCCCAACTGTGGCATAAAGCCCGTTAAAATTGTTTTGAACATTCCATGTTTCGTTGCGTAAGACGGCAATTTGACAAATTTGGGTCAATGCCGAAAAACAGCTCTCAACTCAGAATTGTGCGCTTTGTATTTTGTGTGAGGGTGGTTTTTCGCCTCGTTCGTTCGTACATGTTTTATTTCGTCTTTCTGGTTTGTTGTTTGGTAAAAAGTAGTTTAAACAGTTACGGAATGTCATTATAGGCAATGAGTGCATTTTTTATAATCTTTATTGGAGTATGAACATGTGGGAATGGGTACAAATTGTATGAATCCCTTCGCGGATTCATACAATTTGTACCCATTCCCACACGTTCATACTCCAATAAAGATTATAAAAAATGCATTCAGTTCTTAAATAATTCACGACTGTGATGTAGCAGAGGCCCTCAAATTGATTAAAGTCTCCAAAGCTTGTGGGCCTAAGAGTATCAGTCCACCGGTCTTAACAGTCTAGTGCAACCTCAAACACAAATCTCCAATAGTTTCTTGAAGAATGTCACTTTCTCATTGAATGGAAACAAGCAAACCTGTCGCCTGTCTTCAAGAAAGGCAACCATAGATCTATTTCTTTCCTAAGCTGTTTGGGTAAAATTTTTGAAAAATGCATTCTCAAAAACGTTTTTAACTTTCTCAAAACTAATTCCCTTCTCACATCATTCCAGCTAGGCTTCACACCCACCAATTCAACGACATTTCAGCTCAAGGAAGTATATAATACTATTAGTTGTGCTTTAGGTAAAGGGAAAGAAATACCTTTTGTTTTCTGTGACGTGAGAAAATTTGGCTTAAAGAGCTACTATATAAATTGCAAACGACAGGCATTAGAGGTGAACTTCTTAAATGGTTTGAGTGCTATTTACATGGCATGCATCAGAGAGTGACAATCCATGCCGACTTCTCATCCTGGACTAATTAACTGCAGGTCTCTCCCAAGGATCTGTACTCGGCCCTTTCCTGTTCATAGTCGAGAATGTCTCATTTTATACAAGATTAATCGCTGATGGCACTTCTCTTTATCTCATCGTCGATGACCCCTCACGCGCATTTGAGCTATTAGGGAAAGACATAGTTCAGATAGAAATTTGGTCAAATCAATGGCTTGTTGACTTCAATCCACAAAAAAAAAAAAAACGAATGCATGGGCCTGTCACGAAAAAACGATAACGCGCTGCACCCATCCATACAAATACCGATATCAAGGTAAAAAGTCGCCATGATCACCTTCGATTAACTTTTAATAACTCCGGGTCCTGGAGTGATGGCATAAGTGATATTAAGACTAAAGTGTGGCGTGGAAAGAATTGGCTTACTTAGGAATCACCAATTCAACCTGTATCGGAAAACTTTAGAAATAATTTACTTAGCATTCATACGCAGGACCTTTCCTAGAATACTCCAACGTAGACTGGGATAATTGTACCAACCTGGAAAGCGAAAACATCGAACAAACCATGTTAGAAGCAGCAAGGATTGCAACAGGTGCGACGTGAAATGTTAGAAGAGCTCTCTTATGCTGAGATGGGTTGAGAACCTCTGGAAAGAAGACGCGAAAAAGACAAACTTAAACAATTTTTCAGAATGTGTCACAGCCTTGCCCCTGCATACCTCTGAAGTCTCAGTCCCCAAATACTGTCTGCAACATAAGATTTCAACTTGAATTGTAACTCACGTTTGAAGATTCCCTTCTGTTGCAATCAAAAGTTCCTTCTACTGCCCACAACTCAGTTTGTAATACATTACCTAGTGAAATCCGTGAAAATTAATCCATATCCAATTTTTAACATATCTCAACCTAAACAAACAGCTTTTGTCGTAGTAAAAGCTGCTTTTATTACGACAAATCACGAAATACAGACATATTGGGGCTTGGTGGCACTTTCGACTGCCGGGATAAATTGCATGTCGCAGGGTGGCCCAATGGAAACTCGCAAATGTAGTGTGTATGTATGTTTGTTTAGCATGTGCATGAGTATGAGTATATATTGGTTGTCAAGTATGCGAGTATCTTGACGTGTGTGTATGAGTATACTTATATACACATTTGCCATCTATTTATTTGACTATGTGTTACCTTCGCTGTGCTTGAAGTGGATTAAAACAAATCAAACGAATTATTTGGAGAAAGAGAGAGCGAAGGAGAGAGAGAGAGAGAGAGAGAGGAGAGGGTAGGGAGAGAGAGAGAGAGAGAGAATGACCTTAATATGGTGCTTGCTCATATATATTGGACATGTGCATTTATTGTTGTTTATGCAACTTCAGTCCATGGAATGTAAAATAAGTTGAAAAATAAATTGAACTGAATTGAACTGAATTGGTTGAACTTCACTGACGACCGTGAAATTTGGCACACTTCTTCGCAATGAACGTATGTCTAGATATATTTTTTTTTTGCTTTTTCAAATTTCGTCGTCACAAAAAAAAATCGTAAATTTAGGCTTTTACGGATTTTTAAAGAAAACATTCGATCATTCTTTAGCCCTAAAATATTGAAGTTTTGGAAATGTAATCCCCAGTAAAAAGCCCATCTAAAATGTTTTGGCGTTCAAATTTCTCAAAAATTAGGATTGAACTGACCAGAGCTGCCAACCTCTCAGTAATTAAATTTTGTCCGATTTTCTTCATTTCAGAATTTTGTAGAGCTTAAAAATAAAAAAAAAAAAAACACGACTTTTTGATTTTTCAGCTATTTTGACGTTATTACATTACATGCAATTCTAGGACGTTTTAGACATTCTTCATAAAAAACACCTATTTTCGGACACACTCAACACAGCAATGAAATTTCACACACGATATCTTTGGTAATGGACATAGGGAGTGAATACCATAATTTTCAAATGTCTACCTTTATCCAACAAACGTCAAATTTACGTCTTTTGCATAAACATTTAATATCAGATTTAGTGGGAACATTTTCTTAAAATCTGAAATATATTGTCTTATAAAAATCACATCTAAAAATATGTTCTCGTCCTGGGAAATTCTCAACCATTGAGGAAATTCTCTGGATGATGGCATATGGTGCCAGCATTTAAAACAAAGTTTATTTGAAAGTTTATTTTTTTCTTGAGCTTAGAACATTAGGTTTTGGACGTAACGTCATTTTTGGACGTTTTTACGTCATTTTAAATTTTTATATTTCAATATACGTCCGCGTTTGTGACAAGTAGAAATCAAAAAATATATAAGGTATTGCTATAAAGTTTTACGGACAAATAAACCGATAGTTCATAGGGTGCACCAGTACATTCATATTTCCCTTGACCAAAACAGCTTTACCTTTACGACTTTAAAGGCGACCGGCTTCGCAAAACGTCAAAAATTAAAATTCACTGTATAAAGTTGAAGCCAAGTGACATTTTAGTTCATTTTAGCTCGAATAACATTTTACTTCTCATGATTCCAAGTACAAAACCAAAAAAAAATTAAAATTCGACTTCAATTATCACAGATATGACGTTAATACCACCCGGCACATTATTGCACGCCTGTTCTATGAATTCCCCATCTACAGCAACACTAAACCATCCGGAAAATGAAAATCTATTCCGCACATATGTGGGGAACGGAAATCGTTGACGGACTATTTTTAAAATAGTAGCAAATTTTTTCTGTAATTTTCTACAAATAGTGCAACGCAAATACAAATTGAATAGCTAGCGATAACTGAAAATCGTTCCATGAGTTCCAATGTTTTCTATGTGCCAGTAATGCATTGGAACTCTGGGGGCGAAATAGTAACGCGGGTTCCCCTCGAAAATTTGGTTGGCGATAAAATGTGTTCCTTTTGTTGATTGTTGTCAAAAGAATTGTTGAGTGTCCTTCTAATAATAATACGATACGAACTTCACGATGGGACTTGTTGCCGCCCTCATGTGTTATGATAAGTAGTGGAGGGAGTCCTATAGGCAGGTTGCTTCTTGCCTACCTTGAATCACCGTCTTTCCGCTGGCGAAAATGAAACACTAATACTCTAATATCAGAAAAGTAATGATTCGATCGTCATTCTCCATCATGTGTCACATAATTGGCTCTCTGTTCATTCTTTCAGTCACAGTCTGTTTGCAATCAACCCATCTTCTTCCAGGGGGTGGCAGGTAGACAGCCAATCTGGCTATGCCACTTCCTACGGTATACGTCACATTACATTTGTGCAATATGTTTATTTGTAACCATTTTACATGTATGTGTACCGTGAATAAAGAATCTGAATCTGAATCTGAATAATTGTTTTTATAGACGTGAGGGCATGTAATAAACACAGAACGACACATGTGTGTGAATGGGTTAATTGATAGGGCACTAGTACCATCGCGGAAGGATGAAACTCGAGGCCGCGGACACTCGTTCTATCCTTCGGCGCTGGCACTCGTTCCATATGGATTATCACATTCACACGCGTGTGTCGTTCTGTGGTTTTATCCCATCTTCTTGGCCATTTGGACAGTTTTCATTAAAGATACTAATTTTGTAACAGACACAGCCTCGTGGTTATAAATGACACAGGTTTGAAACTTCTCACTTCGTTTTCCGGTGAATTCGAATTGTTCAGCAACCTCTTTATTCTTTGAGCGATACGAATTTTACGAGCTTTTATGGTCCATTTTTAACCTCATTTTTATTCTCGCCCTTTCAAGATTTTGGGAATAAAATCCCCACAAGAACATATCAAAAATATGCTGCCGTCCAAGGAAGTTAAGGCACAACTGACTTGCACCTCAAAGCAGGTCGATGTGTAAACAATTTAAATGCGCCCGAATTTCACGAAATTTCAGAATTTTATAGTACTTAAGCCTAACGTAAAGCACATGTTTTTCAATTTTTTATTTAACGTAATTTTGAGATTTCTACACAATTTCATGGTTTCATGTAACCCCACATACCTTCCCATTTTGTGACAGTCCCAATTCAGAAAGTGCAAAAAATATCACTCTCATATATTACATACTCCTGACGGAACACTTGATTTTACTGGCCATAACACAGGCACTGATATCCATGCATGCGTTTACAAATTAATAAAAATAGTCATCAGGAAAATTTTAATTAATGAAGCACCGGGTGGTACCCGGTGCTTCATTAATTAATTTTTTTTGTCATTATTCCTATAATTAGGTTTGGAATCTAATATTATTGCGTCCGTGGAATTATTGCCCACCAGTGCAAAGTGACCAGTCCACGGCTGTCGTACTGTATTTATCGACATTGACATAAAATATTCAACTCTTTGACGGTAAACCCAACTGAGCGCCGCCGGAAAACGTCCAAATTAAATTTCATTGTATAAAGTTGCAATTAAGTGACATTTGTGTCAACCTGATCTTGACACTTTCCCCTTGGTATGGTGCAAATCGGCATGTGAATGACGTTTGGAAATTCGCTTTGCGATCGCAAACTTTCACTGTCGGAATATCAATATTCTAGATGTTTTTGTTCATTTTTCAACATCATTTAACTTGAAGATTGCTTTTCTCTTGCGTTACCTGGATTTTGCCTTTACACTTGAAAACTGAGGTCGAGTCTACTCGTCCTTGATGTTATGAGACTTAGCCATGGGAGAGGGGGAGGCACAAATCCCAGCCATCACATCCCTCATCCCCTACCCCGAAAAGAAACAAATCCTGAAATCTACGATCTGCATTGGCAGTGGCGTAGATAAAGGGGGGGGGGGGGGCGGAGGCCCCCCACTAGAAGTTTTGTCGGAAACTTTTTGGGACCATTGTTACGCGAATTTATGCCTAATAACATTAAAATGCTGGCTTTGGGGATAAATACATGCCATTTTGGGTAAATATTGGGTAAAAAAAGACCAATTTTCAGTACATTTGCAGTAAACAGCAGATTCTTTCTGTTTGTTTGGTTTTTGTTGTTGTTACACTGTCGGAAAATTTTCGGTCTGTCGGAAAATTTTGGGCTTGCCCCACCGCCAGCGAAAAGCTATCTACGCCACTGTGCATTGGGTGCCAACTAGTGGAATTGCAGATGGCTTACCACAATGGACATTCTTTCGAGCCTGAAAACAGCGACATTTGGGACATTTATTTCTCCAGCACTCCAACCCCACCAACCCCTACTTTCTTACCTTTCTACAACTCAAATCTTTAATCAACGTGATGTGCATGCAGCACATAAATGCCACACCCCCCCCCAAAAAAAAAAAAAAAAAAATCCCCCCATTTTAGATTCTTGCCTACGCACCTGGATGTTATAAAGCCAGCATTCTGGGAATAATGTTGCGGATAAAAGTGAACATGGAGAGTTCTAAAATCTGACAAGTGTTTTCTACTCAAATATCTTGTGCTCGAACAAGCAGGCGACATCTGGCTAGAAAATCTGCTAGGCTATAAATTCCGAGCAGTTTGTAATGTTTAATAAATGGTCTTTTACTCCAGTGCTTGTACCAGTTAAATGGTTGCGGGAAAGGGCAAGTCTTCTCTGTGATGTATTTCTTCAACGGTTTAAAAACAAAACATGGAAACAATTACACAATCAAAATTCATTCACCAATAGGAAAATTAGAGAATATGCGCTACACAATACAATCTGCTGTATATACATAATTAGTGGAGTTAGATTGGACTAATTTCCTGAAACTTAGTCCTGATTGCCCGAAAATTGTGAAATTGATGTACATATCGGGTTTTAATTAGAAAAACATGGTATTCTATTGACCAAGACCCTCACTTAGATCAAACAAATCGAGGTAAAACTGGTGATTAAACGTCCTTCGGTATCTTGTTAATCGAGTTGACAGTTTAAATCAGATAGAAATTTCCGGGCTTTGTTAACTCTCGCAAAAAGGCAAATATATTTTTGAGTGAAAGACAATTTGTCTTTTTAAGAGTTGTGTGTTTTTTTATATGTCAACACTATAAACAAGAAATGGTAAACATGATTGGTATATATTAAAGCATTATTGTGCGCCAGGATTAAATTACGACTAAACACCTCTCCATATACAAACTTGCATCTGTGTTTTTTTTTGTAATTTTCGTTCAGAAATCACAAATGCTGGGGATGCTATACATGGCATTGCGAGGGTTGAACCTGAAGTAAAGAACGTTTCCTTCGGCTCCAACCTCCAAGTGAAACTATACTAAACCTCGTACACCACTAGGTCATCGGCAGACCCTAAAAAGGATTTCAAATTGAAAAAAGTTATGCGAGGCAAGTACAGAACACAGGGAATAACAAATATGTCGCAAAATAAAAAAAGAACGCCACATACAAAATAAAGCTTTACCCATAGTAGACGATATCAACATTTATTTTAAATTATTTGTTTTTCACTTCTTTCAAAACAATTCAACAAAACCATATCATGTGACCCGCCATTGGAACGATCTCGATAAAGACGAATATTCTGGGGGAATCCGACCTGTTTTGGTGATTTTGTGTGTTTTTGGGGTGACTGAGGGATTGTCTGGTCCATTTGGGTAATTATATTTACTCTTATTCTCAGAACAAACCCCCATTCCCTAAGAAGCATTCCAGCCTCATAGAAACCAAGATGACGTCCTCCAGTAAAGAAAACGAAGCTCGGAAACACGTGTCACCCAAACAACTCGCGCTGCACATGTGCACTGCGACCACGTATCGCTATGGGGATAACGTCACAAGATAGCCATTCACGCGGGCTTCCATTACAACCAAACATGACGTAACTGGGTCACGGGGCGACGACGTCACTTCCTGCGGCGCAACCCTGTAGGGGACGATCTCCAGTTCTCCTTCTACTCATAACTGATAACATTTTCATGGCCCATTCATTTCTATTCGTCCTTTGAAAGCACCTTAACAAATAACAATTCTTTGTTCCAACTGTGGAAATATGGGCGTCTGAAAAGTTTTCTGCTTTAGCTCCTTGGGTTTCCAGAGTAAGCGGGGGATTTGTTTTTTCATTGCGTGAATCAAGTACATGTGAGTCAATAATATCTAATACCGCATTTGGTTCAAAACGACTCATCGGGCCTGAAAAAGGATATTTTGGGTTGGAAAGTAAATCGGAATCCACGCCCACGTCGAGACCAACTATTGACATTGAAAATTTATTTGACCACACCTGAATTTTAACTATCAAAGGAAGTCGCATTCCAAATATCAAAGCATTTTACCGGTGGTTCAACAGGAGAAGATGTCGAAAGAATTGTGTGACATATTGGAAATATCCCCACCCAAGTGAAGCAGTAACTATTATTGAAAAAACTGGAAAGGTACACTCTATTTACTTTAATTTTGGCCAAGTGATTCCGTACAAGACTGATGTCAGAGGTTTACAAGAAAGACAGGGCCTTAGCGTTTTTCAATACCAGCAGTATTACCATGTACATTGCCATAAACAATGAATTGTAATTTTTACCCATCAGATTCTACTAGTCCCCAGGAAGATTCACACCAAACAACAAATCTTTGTTCCCTGCAGTTTTAGAAACATGGGTGTTTAAAAATGTTTCTATGTTTAGCTCCAGAGATTCCCAAGGCAACGCGGTACCAAATCGTCCCCTGAGTTCCAATGTGTTCTATGTGCCAGTGGCACATAGAACACATTAGAAGTCAGTGGACGAAATGTCAGCTAATTCCATCCATCGGATCATGAGAAGAATAGTCTTTTTTATCCAGGGGATTCTCTTTCTCCCTATCCCTCTAAGGACTGGGGAGCGGCTTTATTTTTGCAGTCAAAATTTGATGACGTCACAAACAATTATCTCAACTTTCAGTGAAATAGGCAAAGTGGTTTGGAGAAGTCGTGAATACCGTATTCACGGACGATCGGGCGGCCAACGGACGAACAGTGACCAGTAGAGCTCACTCTGATTGCCAGTCAGGTTAGCTAATAAAAGCCTAAATAAGGACAGCACCAGTAAATAGAAATTATTGACGTTGACTTCTATTATTACCGGTTTGCTTTTATCAGATTGACGCGACATGTTTGGGTTGCTTACATGATTGGTATCATAAACACAGGTTACCCACAGCTGAAGCAGGCTGAGGGTCTCATTTCAGTGGCGAATCATGCGACATGATGCGGGGTCCAAGATCGTCAGCGGGGAACAATTTCGAAACACAGAGGTCCTTGAGGACCAACGCTTGTTTCTTAGCACATGGCAACAAACACATTCCTGCTTATTTGTACGGAAGTATTCAAATTTTGAAAAGGGGAAAAATATTTATAACGGAACATACAACAGAATTTCCACACAGGAGCTACAACTGTTTGCATAGTTTACGGTATTATCCGGTAT
Organism: Pictodentalium vernedei; assembly: GCA_031216915.1. Classification (NCBI taxonomy): domain Eukaryota; kingdom Metazoa; phylum Mollusca; class Scaphopoda; order Dentaliida; family Dentaliidae; genus Pictodentalium; species Pictodentalium vernedei. The sequence goes on along the minus strand of CM062294.1, from coordinate 116,632,394 downwards.
TATCCGCGACAACAGACGGACACACACTGCAAAAAGTAGTGTGCGTCCATGTGTTATCTCGGATAATATCGTGTTGCTGATTTCGGTGCTTGTAACATTTTTTTTTACAAAAAGGCATGGGGGAGGGAGGTTACGTCGGATGCTCCACCCTTCTCTGGAATCTGCCCACGACACCGGTTTAAAAATATTTCCATAAAATGTAAAACTAAACTTTCACTGATGGTTTAATTTCACATAACACAATTTGATAAACGCGCCAAGAGGTTTCGGCATGATTTCAAGTCCGTAAGTTTCCTGTATTTTTTTTAAATGTGTTTGTCAATGCTGTACCTCTTTTGCTACCACCAAAATAATTTTACATTTTTTGCAATAAATAACTCAATTGTTCGTACACGAGAGAATGGTTGCAGCATCGCAGTAAGTGGTGTGTAAACATCAACTCAACGGCGATAGTTCGTAAACAAAGTACAACGAGTCAATTGAAAAACATCGTAATTATATTCAAAGAGGTCTTGCACCACACTCTGCAACAATAACCGCTGTACGTGTGGCGTCTGAGATAATAATTGATTGCACCTTAACAGGCGAGCCGAAAATCACAAATCTTCATTTGAAGAGAACAGGGTCTGTTATTCGAATTCAGGAACAGCATTGTTATTCGACACGAAGAAGCAAGTAGGGGCTACCTTACAAAGGATTTTGTCAGACTTTAGTGCTTTGTCCCATTTTTTTGACGCGCTCCATTTGTGGGACGTGGCGATGCTATGCTTCGCCAGTTTATGTCGGAAATTATAAAGTTTGATTTTCACCGGGCAAAGGCTCTGTTCAGGCCGTTGTCTGTTATCTTCTGGCCAATAACTGGAAACTTTCCCATCCCGATATGGAAGTCATGTTTCGTGTGGGAAGGATTTAAGAAGTTTTTTATTATGATTTCCGAACACAATTGTTTATTTGCCACGCAGTCCATATGTACCGTTTGGAACAAAATATGCGCACCTGTTTATTGAGGGTACACATCTACCGAAAATCAAGAGAAATGCCCACGGAATCCATTTTCTCATTGTCTAAGTGAATATCGTGTTGTGAATAATTGATCAACCATCCAGATTTCCTTATAGTCTTAGGTACAAAAACAGCCATGCTTTCAATGTATACTCAATTCTTTCAATTCAAGGAAATGTTTTTTGAACTCCGAATGACACGTTTATTCCATTATTTCGACGTTGTATTTCCTGCATTATACAAAGTTTAAGGAAGCAGGTCATTCATGGATGGAGACTCGAGTTCCAAAGTATTATCTAATCGACTTTTTCGTGGAAGTTTCTAGATTACCGACGACGAAACTCGCATCTCTTTCTATCAAACGAAATCTCTTTTCTACACTCTAAAATCAGTTGGGTTAAAAATCATCGCAAATAAACTGGATTGAGAGAATAGGAACCCCTTTGGGTTCATATTCTCTCAATCCAGCTGATTTGGTTGATTTTTAACACAACTAATTTTAGAGTGTAACTTCGGACAAAGTAGCCTAACCCAGCATCTATTCTTAAATAATCTTAAATCTTTATATTATTTTCGAACACAGCGTGTGAACCCCGCACTAGAACGTGCTTGGACCAACGAGGCATCACAAACTCTGTTTGAGGAAACATATCATTGTATTTAATCAAGTTGTTGAAACTGGGAGTTCACTCCCCCTAAACCCCTTATCTGGCTCCTAGTTTCCTCAACGAGCTCGTTTCATTCACAATTATACGCTATGGTTGGCAGACAGAAATTTGAAAAAATAAATTTAAATGGTAGTGTTTGTGAATTTATTTATTTACTGGTGTTTAATCTGGTTTGCCTGAATATTGATTTGTCGGGATGATCTTTTCATAACTCAATGAGCGTGTTTCCTATTGTATGAATATTCTTGCCCCGTCCCCGCCCATTGGCACATAAAACAATACGGGCGTGTCCGACGGAAAAAGTAACTGTAACTGCTGCAGGTGGGCTGTTTAGTTATATTTGTGTGGGTCGCTCAGACCAGTTGTTTGGTGAAAATACACGCTGAAAGGAGTTGGGAGTAGTATGTCAGGGGCTTTTGAGGGGTTAGTTGGGGGATCTCATCGGGGACCCCGGTACAGGGTCATTGAAGGCAGCCAATTAGCTATCGAGCAGTTACTGATAAGTCATTGCTCGAATGACTCGAATCCCATCGAGCAAATGAGCTTAAGAGTAATTGCTCGATCGAGTGACTCGGCATATTGCTCGAACGACTCGAATCCCGTCGAGCAAATGAGCTAACGAGCAATTGTTCGTTCGAGTGACTCCTCGAACGACTCTAGACTCATTTCAGAAAAAAAGGATTCCATAGCCACAGCCGTTTTCGAAAAAGGGATTCCACAAATGGGATTCCACAAAAGGGATTCCATAAGTGGGATTCCGTCTTACCTCGAGTGACTCGCATATATTGCTCGCACGACTCGAATCCCTTCGAGCAAATGAGCCAACGAGCAATTGTTCGTTCGAGTGACTCCTCGAACGACTTTTCGACTCATTTCAGGAAAAAGGGATTCCATAGCCACAGCCGTTTTCGAAAAAGGAATTCCACAAATGGGATTCCCCAAAAGGGATTCCATAAGTGGGATTCCGTCTTACCTCGAGTGACTCGCATATATTGCTCGAACGACTCGAATCCCATCGAGCAAATGAGCTAACGAGCAATTGCTCGTTCGAGTGACTCCTCGAACGACTCTTAGACTTATTTCAGAAAAAAGGAATTCCATAGCCACAGCCGTTTTCGAAAAAGGGATTCCACAAATGGGATTCCACAAAAGGGATTCCATAAGTGAGATTCCGTCTTACCTCGAGTGACTCGCATATATTGCTCGAACGACTCGAATCCCATCGAGCAAATGAGCCAACGAGCAATTGCTCGTTCGAGTGACTCCTCGAACGACTCTTAGACTCATTTCAGGAAAAAGGGATTCCATAACCACAGCCGTTTTCGAAAAAGGGATTCCCCAAATGGGATTCCCCAAAAGGGATTCCATAAGTGGGATTCCGTCTTACCTCGAGTGACTCGCATATATTGCTCGAACGACTCGAATCCCATCGAGCAAATGAGCTAACGAGCAATTGCTCGTTCGAGTAACTCCTCGAACGACTCTTAGACTTATTTCAGAAAAAAGGGATTCCATAGCCACAGCCGTTTTCGAAAAAGGGATTCCACAAATGGGTTTTCCACAAAAGGGATTCCATAAGTGGGATTCCGTCTTACCTCGAGTGACTCGCATATATTGCTCGAACGACTCGAATCCCATCGAGCAAATGAGCCAACGAGCAATTGCTCGTTCGAGTGACTCCTCGAACGACTCTTAGACTCATTTCCGAAAAAAGGGATTCCAAAAAGGGATTCTTAAAAAGGGATTCCGTAAGTAGGGCTTTTTTAGTCGTATGAGGCCATGAAGGCTATGTGAAAGGTATGGCGGTCCTATTGCACTACGTGCTGCGAAATATTCTTGAAGAATCCATATCACATATAGTCGGGTTTGTTTGTTTGTTTTGGTGATTTGAGGATTGTTGGGAAGTAGTGGGGTCTGGTGGGGACTATTTGGGGCTGGTGGGGACTAGAGGCTAATTGTCGTAAAAACCTGTGGTTTCTACAACCGGATCTCCACATCTCCTCCTACTTCCCTTCCCCTCTGGCTCTCTCTTCAATGGCCCCCCTGCGGGGTCCCCCGATGAGATCCCCCAAACTATACCTCAAAAGCTCCTGACATACTACTGTTGGGTTAAAATCAATTTAAATTAACGGGGTTGAATGAATATGAACACAATTGAGTTCATATTCACTCATCCCAGGTAATTTGGGTTGATCTTCAACCCAACTGATTTTGGAGTGTACTAAAACTGTCGTGTGTTCAAAAGGTGACACTTCTACAATAATATAAATGGCGAATACTTCGGCCGACTCGGGGTAGATTATAATGCAAGCAACCACTCTAAATTAAATTGTATGAATTGACATGAATTAGATGTCACTCTATCGGAGTATGAACGTGGGGATGTGCATGTTAAGTACTGTATGATGTGATATGCCCTTCACACAACTTAACATGCTAACCCCGCATTCATACTCTGATAAGGCGACAGATCATTCATTTCAATTCTTATATAAATATTACTATTTATGCAACCAGCAGCAACAGCAGGAAGTAACACAACCTCTGATTACTATTTGTTTCACTGGTATAATAACATCTTGTAAACAATGCCGCGAATGGGAGTTCTCCAAAGGAAACAGCACATGACTTAAGAATTGACTAAACTTGACATCCCACCTGTACAGCGATCACGATATGGTCATATATTCCGGTAGTAACCTTAAAGGCCAATACAATATTTATTCATTCCAGTTAATAACCCGTTACGAGTTGCTATCTTGATCTGAAGTTTCCTAATGGTATCAATGTTTTGCTTTGCTCCGCCTATTTGTCGAATAAAAAAACAGGGGCGTGTCCGGTAATGCAATTGGACTGTAATTGCTGCGGGGGGGGGGGGGGGGTATATTTACGTGGGTTGTTCACACTAGTGTTTTCTCTTCAGTGTTCAAAACTACGTGTTTGGCCTGTATATCGAAAAAAATAAAACCGTCCTATGCACAAAAGTACAAATGACTGCAACGATTTAAATGACAGAAACTTCGACCGCACAAGTGTACATTATAATACAAGCAAACACTCTGAATTACATAATAACAGTTGAAATAAATTATTCGTCGCTTTATCGGAGTATGAATGTGAGATGTCGCTTTTTCGGCGAGTGGCAAATACACTTGCATACTAAGCATTCATGTTTGGCATCTGCCGACGCCACCTCAGTGTTTCAAGTTCAGCGTCTGTCCGAACAATACTCTGGATACGCCTTTGTAATTAAAATGTATTTTTTTTTTATTCTCAGTTTTAGTTACATGCCCCGCAGGCACCATGACCTCCTCCAGCTCAACATGTATGCAATTGCTCTATCAAAGTGATGGTTTCGATTCAGTTGTGGAAGCAAATGATGCCTGCATTGCGAATAGTGCGTATATGGCAAGGATGTTGACGATAGCCGACAGCAGGTTAATGAAAACAATGTTACAGGTAAATGCCGCATTAGCATTACAAACGTTGACAATACGTATTACGTAGATGCTTTACTAATTTTGAACTTCTTCGGCCCATAACCTAACACGAAAAGCAGACGATACTTGCAAACGAAATTCTTGGACAACTAAATATTTTCATTGTTTGCATCAAAACCATAGCTTATGACACCTCATTGGAACGAGCGCACTCCAATGAGGCACCATAAGCTCGTTTTTAACCCTTTACTTAATGAATCGGCCGCATCCGCCTGCGTAATATGCAAATTCAACAGTTGAAAAAATATTATTTTGGAAAAAACTTCAACAAAACCAAATCATTTGACCCCTCGTTGGAACGAGCTCGTCGAGCTCGTTCCAACGAGGGGTCATATGATATGGTTTTGTTGAAAAATATGATGTTTAAAATAATAAATTTTGATATCGTCTGCGTTGGGTAAAGGGTTAAGACAATAACAGTGAAAAAAATGATGAAAATTGAATGGTGATTTTTGCTGCGAATAGCGCTGGTCAATTTTAGTCGTTACGTTGGATAAAGGGTTAAGTGGCTTATATTTTAGTTCTAAAACATGACACTTTGCCAGTTAAAGCCTTCTGTTAACGAATAAAAATAGTAACCCGCCCTAATACAAACAATCTCCAATGAAGTGATGTTTGTTTCGTCACGATGTTTCGTGCACAAAGAAAGCATGACTCTAATGACTCTAGACCATCGTTATAACTAGATTGGTCACGTGTTTTACATTTGTGCTGAATGAAAGAAAATTATTGTGGGTGATTCGGTTACACCAGGAAGAAATGTTGGTACGATGCAATATGGGATGTGTTGTGGAATTTGATTTTCTGAAGCCGAATTGATACTGATAAATTATGTTGTTAAGATTCAGAACGTTTACAAGTCTTGTATGCATTAGTTTCTCTAATACCCGTGGGAACGTGGGCAAAAAGCTTATGGGCCTATAACTATTAATTAATTGCTGATCTCCGGATTTAAAAATGGCAAAAATTTTGGCTATTTTCGTTTTATTTGGAACTATTCCGGACGCCAAAGAAAGATTAATTATGTTGGTTAAAGGCTCAACGATTTCGTCGGTTATTTCTTTTAATAACTTCAGTGTATATGTTTTCATTAACCTTGCTTACCTTGGGGGTTAATTTTTAAATCCATTGGTTAGTGCTGAAACGGTTAAAGGGTTTTCTTGATCGATTAATCACATGGATAAACCTTAGTTAACCGATTAATCACTTGCCCTTATAGGTAGCGGAATAATTGCCGTACCGTTGTGATTTATAGCATTAACCCTTTACCCAACGTAAAGGATAAAATCGGCCAGCTCAGCATACAAAAATCTGCATTCAGATTTTATTATGTTAGCAATTTTTCTCTCAAAAACAGATTATGATCCCTCATTGGAACGAGCTCGTTGAGCTCGTTCCAATGAGGGGTCATAAGCTATGTTTTTGAGACAACAATTGAAAATTCTTAGTAATTCAAGAATCTATTTTGCAAGCGTCGTCTGCTGCCCGCATTGGGTAAAGGTTAACTAAAGAATGACCAGTTCCAGCTACTGATACAGTATAATGATCATGCAAGTGAACAAGTATGTCATCACGTTTACTCCGTCTCATATCATTGATGTGAGTCAGTGTGACAACGCTTGCCTGTTTTGGAGCAAGTTTGTTTCTTTGTTAACCCAGAAAATACAGTAGTTCAAAAGTAACTGCTAATCGATCAATTACTTTTTTGATCGATCAAGACGTTGGTCATTGGTTAATCAATTAATCGTTAACCGTTTCAACTCTATCATTTGGTTACGTCTTGCTTGTTAGTTGGCGATATAAAAAAAGGAATTGGTGTTTTCATTTCCTCATACATTCAGTAAAGTGATGTGCGGATTGGGGTAACTGATCACTGACGGAGGGACCATTGTTGACAAAGAATGAATTAAATTTGTCAGCAATTTCTGTTGGGCTCGTTATTTCCGCGTTGCCGTCTATAAACATCAGTGGCAGAGTAAATGTCGCTTTCGTTTTGTTGATGGCTCTTCTCGGCATTTCCCATGTTTGTGTCATATTAAATTAATTTTCCAGTAGAATGCGGTTGAAATACTGTGTTTTACATGCTCGTTTTACTCTGTTAAGACAGTAAAGTAAGTCTTGTATTTCATCGTGTTATCGGGGAAGGTGACTATGCACGTACAGTTTGGTTTTGTTGATAGAAAGTTGCAACAGACCACAGGTCATCCACGGGATAACATGAAAGCTTTTCATCTGGATTTTGTAACTGATTATGCCAATGCGAAAAAATAAGTGAAATAGGCAAATCTCTCGATTTGTTGAATTCGAAAATTCTAGTTATTGCATGCGTTTTCAATTCTAAAAAGCTATACGTTTTAATCCCTAATGAACCCTTTTACTGTCACGCCCTCTTTAGTCATATATGGATGACCTCTACGTACGCCTGCGTGCGAGTATGCGAGGACGATTAATAAGATTTATGACATACTTGGAACTCTATCATCTGATTTGATTATTTTTTGGAAAAATCATCATAAAGTAGGTGACAGTAGTCGCTTTCGGCAGCGTAAGTGTCAATGCAAAACAATTGTTTCTAAAGCGATAAACATTTAAGAATTGAATGCAATTTTTATAATCTTTATTGGAGTATGAACGTGTGGGAATGGGTACAAATTATGTATGAATCACGAAGGGATTCATACATAATTTCTACCCATTTCCACACGTTCATACTCCAATAAAGATTATAAAAATTGCATTCAATTCTTATAATTATATTCCGTAACTGTTTAAACTACTTTTTATCAAACAACAAAGCAGAAAGACGAAATAAAAGATGTACGAACGAATGAGACGAAAAGCCACCCCCCCCCCCCCCCACAAAAGACAAAATGCACAACTCTGAGTTGAGCGCCGGTTTTCGGCATTGACCCAAATTTGTCAAATTGCCGTCTTTCGCAACGAAACTTGGAATGTTCAAAACAATTTATTCAACATATCAGTGAACTATAATCACTACGAGAGGCGCTAAAAGTTATAAACCCGCCCAAACACCACCCGAATTACATTCTGTCAACTGCGCTCTACCGTAAATGCGGGTCAAAGTTCGACCGAATGTATTCATTGGAAAATGAATTACATTTGGTCATGACGTTTTCATTCAGCTGACCAATGGGAATTGAGTATTTGGACCCAAAACGTATAACTACATTAACAATGTAATTATTTCAATGTAAAAGCCATCTGTTGATATCAAACTAACCGCTTATAGTGAGGAAATTATTTGTCCGTGAAACAAAATAGTTCGGTGAACAATTCCCCCCACATTACAGAAACTTTGATAGATATTAGATAGATATCAGATTAACATACCACAAATAACAACAAAAATAAAATATTCACCCTGAAATAGTAAACATATCTTACTTTAGTTACATTTAAGCTAGCTTCGTTCGTGTTCGTTGATACTGATTCAACGGTTGCATCTGCAGTGAAAATATGATTTTTAAATAATGTAATAATTTGTCTTCTGTCGGTGAAGACGACAAAATGCGACGTCTGTGTTTCACTATTTCCTTATTTTTTAGCAGAAATATATAATACAGATATGCATAGAAAACAAGGTCGGCCGAATTCATGTCATGGTCGTGGCAAACACGACCCCACCCAAAATATCTGATGATAGTTCTGGTTCTGATCCCTGTAAACAAGATGCTGCGGTTAGTTCAATTTTAGCTGTTTTACACTGGTCTATTGATTTGTATTTATGCTTTAAACTTTTGTTTCTAAATTATATTTTTCTTATATGGTTTGATGAACTTTCAAATTCCTTCGATATAAAGACATCGGAACTCAGCCTATTTGATAAAGCTGTATTTCTGACGAATGACAGAAATTTGTGAACATCATTTTTCAATGACTTGAAGCCAATAGGTTTTCTTTAACCCTTTTAATTTATTTATTTACTTATTGGTGTTTGAGGTCACCTATTTCTGCACAATGGCTAATCATGACCAAGGCAGTTTTACGGGTAGAGGAAGCCGGAGTACCCGGAGAGAACCACCGAGCAACGGTGAGCAGCTGTCAGCTCCCCAACATACTAACTCCACACCAGCAGGGTTAGCCTTAGTTGAAGACAGGTGCACCATCGACGTTCAGTACGCCTTAGTACACAACGTCACCGTGTCCCCACGTGGGCAATGGGGGTGAAGTGTCTTGCCCAAGGACACAACGCGGTTGCCGCAGGTGGGATTCGAACCGAGGACCTCTCGGTTTGCAGCCTGTGCCTCTACCAACTGAGCCACCGCGCCCCCTTAACCATTTTTAAAGGAAATGACACTTTTCCGGGCCATACCCAACAATATTGATTAAAATAATATCTTACGCGAAAATTATCTCCCTTGAGATTATTGAACTTGCGAGACGAATTCCAATTAAGAATTCAGTGAATGTGGGTGATGAGGTGTGAAATTTCTGAGACTTCATGTGCTTGGATGAATGACAATAAGGTGTGAAATAGCGACACCAATTAAAGCAATTACTGTGTAATATCTCATCCATCTCCGCGTTATTGTACAGTCCGAGAATGTGTTTTCATAGCAATTTGGAAGTTTTAATTCATCAGAGGAAAAACATTGGAAAACCACATCTGACAGACCTTTAGATTATTAAAAAGAACAGTGTCTGTATTTTATGCAACGAGGCGCACACTGCTGATACAATGAAGATAAAAAAAGTTATAGATCACCAAAAGATTCTGAAAAGGTAGTTTTCTATTTTTTAAATGGGTTTCTACTGGGAACAATAGTCCAATGTTCAAATTAATTGGGAAAAAAGTGTAACAAGATAGCTTTTATTTGCTTATACTACGCCACAGGAAAAGAACTGTAGTTTGGGAAATGATGCGCACATCGATGATAAAAATACACGAATATTAAAAAAAAATAAGTTTTTATATGAAGTTTTGATTGATTGATTGATAATTTATTTCATGGTATACAATTTAACATTTATACAAGATATTACATTTTACAAATACGAGTTGAAGCTTATATCTTGAGGTATAATGAACAAAGCATATACATAAGTCTGTAGTTAGAAAAGTGTATACCATGGGGAGATGACATAGCCAGATTGGCTGTCTACCTGTCGTCCCCCTAAAATTGATTTATTGCAGAATTGTGTCAGTCCAGTGAAAACATAACGTATAAAACGGTGTATATGTTAATCATTCAACCGTATTGACTGTTTGATGGTCGCTTTTGGTGTTCGGTCCTGTTGGGTTGAATTTTGTAACTTCCTCGCTTGCTTGGACCAGCACACGAATCTCTCGTGTACTAATCCAAACCAGCGAGGAAGTTGAGGACGAGACTCAGGGCCCGGAAGTGCGACTGATAATTTGATCATGACGTATTTATTCTTTTTTTAATATCTATCGGTGGTTACTTTAATTTTCATTGAGACAGTCTGTACAATACGGGTTGTTGCATTGCACATTTTCATGGTATGTATTGAAGATTTGTCTTTTCAATTCTCTCTTGAAGGTCTCTCGGCACTTGATCTTCCTTGTTGTTTCGTTTAATCCATTCCAGATTTTGGTGTATTGAAAGACAGGAAGGGCTCCGATTGATTTATTTCTCGATCTCCCTTCGTGTAGCAGGTCTGATTGTCTGGTTGCCCTGTCCGATACGGCCCGCACAAGTCGGTAATGATCATTAAATGAAGATGGCAGTTTATTATTTGACCAGTCCCACATAAAGAGAGAAACATGAAGCCTAAAAAGATCTCCGACCTTTAAAATTCTATCTTTTAGAAAAAGCGGATCAGTGTGTGTGATAAAACGCGAATTGTTTATTATTCGTATGGATCGTTTTTGTAATGTGAATATTTTTTTCATGTCTCTACAATTGCCCCACACCTGGATTCCATACATCAACCTACTTTGAACAAGGGTGTAATAAAGCGTCTTCATACATGTGTGAGGAAGGATACGTTTGACCTTATTTAAAATATAATTGGCACTTGTTAGTTTTGAGCAAATATTTGATACGTGGCTTTTGTATGAAAGATTGTCATCAATATTAATGCCTAAGAATTTTAGAGAACTTTCATTAAGATCTGTTGCAACTCTGTTTATTTTTTGGTTCTTTATGACTATGTCCATAAGGGAAGAGTGATTTATTTGTTTACTCGGGTTGATTACAATGAATTTGGTTTTTGATGTATTTAGTAGGAGTCGGTTTGCAGAACACCACTTGAAAATATTATCAAGTTCCGAGTTAGTAAAATTGATAAGTTGATTCAGGTCAGAGTTGGATGAATATCCAGTAGTGTCATCCGCGAAGGATACGAGATTTAGCTGTGTGGCTTCATGAAGATCATTGACGTATAATAAAAATAAAATAGGTCCGAGATTTGAGCCCTGAGGCACGCCGGATGTTATAGGCGCCAATAAAGACGCGTGGTTATTATACACTACATATTGTTACCTATCGGTTAAATAGCTTCTAAACCATTCCAATGCCACCCCTCGAATTCCATAATATTCTAATTTTTTCAACATAACGGTGTGATTTATTGTGTCGAAGGCCTTTGAGAGATCGAGAAATACCGCCAGTGTATTGCTTTTATTATCATTATTATTTTCTTCGGCCACGTGTCGCAGTAACTGGAGGACTGGATGGATTGTTGAGTGGTGTTTGCGAAAGCCATATTGTTGGGGCGTTAAAATATTGTTTTTAATTAAAAATTTGCACAGACGCTCACTCATAATTTTCTCTAATACTTTGGAAAATGTAGGCAAGATGCTGACTGGTCTGTAATTGTTAAGACTGTGTTGATCACCAGATTTGTAAATTGGTATCACCTTGGCTATTTTCATTTTGTTAGGAAAAACGCCGCTTTGAAACGAAGCATTGATTAGTTAATGACGGGGCAATGCTATCAATCGTTTGCTTTACAAGAAACGGGGTATATTGTCCAAATCCTTACTTCTTTTTGGTTTCATTCCTTTCAAAACGTTAATTACTTCCTGTGTCGAGCATGGGTTAAGGAAAAAACTATTAGGAAAACTCTCTACCAAGTAGTATGTAAAGGAGTTCTCGTGATGTGCTATCTTATCACACGTTATGGACCCTATATTAGCAAAAAAATTATTGAATTCTTGGGAAATTACAAGGTGGTCATTTATTGTTAAGCCGTTGATGATGAAATTGGATGGGATTGTCGAATTATTTTTAGCTTTCCTGATAGCATTGTTTAGTATGTTCCACGTATTGCGAATATTATTCTGGTTTTGAGATAGTAGATTTTTATAGTATATCGCTTTACTTTGCCTTTTCACTTTGTTAAAAACTTTGCAATATTTTTTATAGTTGTTAACATTTTCATCCGTTGGATTTTTTAATTTTTTGTTATAGAATTTCAGTTTATTATTGGAAGAGACGAGAAGGCTTTTTGTCATCCAAGGTTGATGTTTAACAAATTTTTTATTTACTTTGATTTCCTTAATAGGGAACGCCAATTCGAATGCAGTATGATAATTTTGTATAAATGTATCATACGCTTCATTTGCATTCTGGGAGGTCTCCGCTACCGCGAAGTCGCAATTAGATAATATATTGTTAAAATTTTGTATTGTATCTTCATTTATAATACGCACCTTTACTGAAGATGGGATGACGGTCTTTTTATGCTCCTTTTCAATGAGAAATGTGCCGAAATGATCAGAAATGTCCATGATTACCATTCCGGACTTGGCAAACTCAGTAATATTGTTAGTGAAAATATGGTCGATCAATGTAGCAGAGTGCAGAGTGGGGTGTAACTCTTGTTGGCTTTGTGATGTAGGGCATAAAACCTTGGCTGAATAGGTTGCTTACATAGGTAGTGGTTTTGGGGTGAGAATCCAACTTTAAAAGATCTATATTTATATCGCCCATTATGTAAGAAGGTTTGTTTTCCTTATTTATGGCATCTGCTATATCATTCAGTTTCGACAAGAAGAGATCCAAGTCAGCTTTTGGAGGTGTGTTAGGTCTATAGATAACTCCTATTATCCTAGACGTGTTATGGTATTTAATCTCGACAAAAAGTGATTCAAACACATGTGGTATGAATACGGTGAGGTCATCTCTTATATGGAAATTAATATCACTTTTAATGTATAGCCCCACCCCACCCCGACCATCGTCTCCGTTTGGTCTGACATTCTTTAGTAAGCTTTGGTAACCAGGTAATTCATATGAGATATCTGTATGTGGATGGAATAACTCTGTGAGAGCTATGACATCCATTTGATTTTCTTGTTTTTGAAGAGAGGACAGGAGGTGACAGAAAGGGTCCCAATGAGCAGACAAACTTTGGACATTGATATGAAACACAGAGAAGCTGTCCTTTCTATTACAAAAGGTAGAACAGAATTGTTCAGGTGAATAATACTCACAGACAAAATTATTCATATGGAAAGGGGAATATTCACTCTCTTCCTCATCGGTCATTTTATTATTATACACCCATTTAAAGTCAAACTCACTTCCACCCCGAATCTCGTCCAAAGTAACCCTACCAGCCATGATACATCGTAATGGTTCCAGGACCTAAACAGCAACGGCAAAGCAATCTTAAGTGCGAAGGTAAATCGGGTCGTTGTAAAACTTCTATTTTTCGTTTGCTAGCAGTGGTCTGACACAATTAATTGTTTTCAAGTAAATAAATGGCAAGCTGAACTAGATAACAGAACAAATATATGTACACGGGAACGATATGACTAATAGGAGTGTCCATGTTGGAAAAAAAGAAAAAAAGTATGTTTGACTCTCCAATGACTCTGAAATTAGCTGCACGGGTGTTCCCATCTCTCTCAGTTTTAAATGCCTGAACAGCTTTACCAAATTACGGGGAGGTAATGTTATAGAGAATCGCATCAAGGGAAACATTTTCTTGGCCATGCAGGATTGCGATATGATCTGAACTCATAAAGTAGAAAGTTGCTCAGTGAATGCATGTGGTAGACCAATCAATATTTTCAACGTGCAGCCACAAGGCTGCACGTTGAAAATATCGATTGGTCTTCCCCCAAGTAACGAATATGGACTCTACCAGTTGATAGCTCTGAACTGGCATGGAATATACCATCAGGGTCCGAAGGGTCAACACTTTACTTAACGCGAATAATAGAGAACCCATGCAAAAACACACTGTCATTATATAGCAATGGGGAGCCAGTAGCTCAGTGGTTAGAGCATTAGACTTTAAACCGAAAGGTCGACCAGCAGTAACTGCGTTGTGTCATTGGCAAGACACTTAACCATAGGGTTGATGGCTCATAACAGGCATGGAATATACCATCAGGGTCGAAAGAGGTAAGATGGAATAATTCAAAAATATTAAATTTGTTTGTAGGATCTAATAGACAGTTATAACTTGGCATACGCGTTTGCGTTCCTTGGCGGTTCTGATATAACAACGGAGGGTGATCATGAATGGACCAATGGAATCGACATTACAGGTTTCTGGAAAACGAGTGAGTATCTGTGACACTATTCAACACAATATCTCTTAGCAGGGTCGTAACTAAGGGGGTGATACCCCCAACAGTTTTACAGTTGGGACATTTCCGTCTGGATTTGAGTCTAAGATATCAAATCTCTCTTGCTAGTAAGCATGTTCTTACTTACAAGACTGGATTTGCCGGTTTGTCTTATGTTACACTCGCAGTCAATCCCATGAAAATAGGGGTCTGTGGCGGATTTGTGTCTCAACATGACAATATTAAGCCCGATACATGTTAATTACGTAAGAAGTTGAGAAACCCGTTCATCACGAATACTACATATTTTCACGCACAAACAAATTACCAGAGTTTTTTTTTATAACTTTGATTTCCACTGAGTAATATTCCAACTGCATAGTCAATGCACGCATTCGAATACTCACCACTGGGAACTTGAGTCATGACAATCGGGACAAATATGGTTTATAGCCTTCGCGACCCTTCGCGACGTCTCTGCAACCCTATACCAGAACGAGACCCTTTCATCTACCTTAATTGCATTGGTTTTCATCCTTATCAACCACTGACCAAACTGGATGCAGATTATACTCAAAACTTGTACAACATCTTTGCAGTGTTGCTTTATCATGGAATACACCAAGTCATATCGGCCTGTAAAACGTTAAATTCTGTTAGAAAGGTAGGTTTATTCCGGGTTATTCCCGATTTCGGTCTTTCTGTTGTCCCTGTTGAATGAAAATTAGATTTGTTCATTAAGGCGGCGGACGCTCAATGAAATCACGGGGGTGGTGGCATACGCGAAGCACGGGTTGGGATAGGGGGTACAGATATCCAAAACACCCCGGATCTGCAGTGTTTCGATGTTGATTTATTTTATGATTTATTCGTGTTTTAGATCACGTTAAGTATCTGTGGGTATATATTGAACGCAACATAGGTATGTAGTCAAGTTTAACCAATTGTTTTTAGGTCTGCTGCCCAATACAGAGGATTGCATCCGGCTTGGTCAGAGGCTAATTACAATGAATAACACATTATTGAGCTGAAACCTTTCAAACCTGTGTGCATACATTTTTACGTGAAGCAAACATTTGTAGAGGACGAGCAGAAGGTATAAAGAGCAAAAAAAAAAAGAATTTGAAGCGAGGTTCCGTAATAATTTAATCCAACAGCTCGACAGACAAGTGTTCCGTTATCAGAATGGATATTTTCACCATTTGTTGTAATAAATTAATATTATTGCGATATCCTTCCATGTGAAAGTCCACCAAATGCAAATCCCGTAACAGTCTTCTGAACAACCTAATTTAAAACATATACCCACCCGAATTACCGCGTGACAAGTAGAGTGATGTCGCACTCAGTATATATATGTACATTTTTAACTGTTTTTATATATGAACAGAGTTATTTAGTGTTCCCAAGCTGACCTCAAATTATGGATTCATATTGCAACAGACTGTGACTAAAAATGATACTGAAGTACTGATAGTCCCTCATGAACAGTTCATTAACCCCCTGTGTTCTTGATCTGTCCTCCATTCAACTCATATTATTTAGGGAAGCATCCCTATACTTTTCCAGCGGTAGAGCAGATGGTACGGTAATGACCTATGGCGGGTAATATTGCACTCGACGAGGTGCAGATGGAATCAGAATATGACTTTATACAGCTCTACAATGAGAAAGTATGTTCCTCCCAGAAAATGACGAATCTCTGTTTAAACACCACTCAAATGAGTGTAAATACTTTACGCCTAGAGACTTTCAGTCTATGACTAGTAAAATAAACTCAGAATTTTGTTTGTTCCATCTTAACTTCAAAGCTTAAAGGCTCACTGGGATTCCTTCCAGAACCTGCTATATAATTTACAAACAAACAAAAAATTATTTGACATAATTGGACTCTCAGAAATATTTGAAATTCCCCCACAAAACTCGTTTACTCTGAAAGGTTATGCGCCGATTATTAAATGTATGAGACCCGAAAATGATGATGGTCGAGGGGGAGTTAGGCTATATATAAAAGAGGGGATATCCTATAAAGTTCGAAGTGATATTACAATTTTCATTTCCCAAGTTTTTGAATCTCTATTCATAGAAGTAAATACAACTCTAAAATAATTGGCGTCATATATAGACCAAACACTCCACCCAAAGTCGACATAAACCTTCTCATTTCAAAATTAGGTGAACTAATGGATGTTCTGAATACCGAAAACAAAAACGTTTATATCATGGGGGATCTCAACCTGGACCTTTTAAAAGCAACTATACATCCCAAGACAGAAGACTTTGTATTTAGTCAAGGATGTTTGCCTCATATAACCAAACCAGCGAAAGTAACTAGGCATTCAGCTAGTCTGATAGACCACATATTTTCAAATAATGTTTCACAAACAACAATACCGGGTATAATTATAACTGATGTATCAGATCATTTTGGTGTTTTTTACATTGAAGAAGCTAGCAAGTCATATGATACACCACTATTTACCATAAAACGAATCATAAACGCAGAAAAAATATCTGAATTTAAAGAATTACTCTCAGAAAGTAATTTTTACCCTGTTTTGCTTTCGAACTGTCCCAATGAATCATATGAAACATTTTTAAACATCTATATGGAATCTCACGATAATGCATTCCCTCTGAAACGTGTCTGCCAAAAAAATAAATTTATTAAAAAACAACCTTGGATGACAAAGGGACTTGTCATATCCTCTATTAATAAAGAAAAATTCTATAAAAGAAAACTTAAAAACACTAATGGACATAATTCCCGAAATTACAAAAACTACTGTAACATGTTTAACAAAGTTATGAAACAATGTAAATCAATTTATTATAGGGATATCTTGAATGAAAATAGGAACAATATGCTAAGAACATGGCAGATCATAAACGAAGCTATCAATAAAGGAAAAAGTGAAAGCAGATTACCCATTTTCTTTATCCAGGGCAGTACAGAAATAAGCGAAGCCCAGGAGATTGCAAGAGCATTCAATCATTTATTTTGTCAACGCTGGTAGAACCACATCCGACCAGATCCAGAAAATGAATAAATCGCACTTAAACTACATGAATGGTAGTATTTCCAACAGCTTTTATCTTTCATCCACAAATCACGTAGAAGTTAGTCAAATTGTAAACAGAATGAAAGCAAAATCTTCGAAAGATTGCGATAGTATTACAACCATTCTTCCTAAACAAACCATAAATGAGATATTGGTTCCTATTACCCACATAATCAATAATTCCTTTACCGAGGGCAAAGTAGCAGATAGAATGAAAATCGCAAAGGTGGTACCCATATTCAAATCAGGCGGCGAGCACAAACATGTTCCAAACATGTCAAAAAACACGTATCACTGTTTTAGTATTCTTGTGAGGGAGAGTATTTACTTTTCAAGAGCTCATTTATCTTTTAAGGAATGTATTTACATTTCAAACTGAATGGTGAAGTGGTTCCGGCGAACAACTGGGTTCACCACTACTTTCATACGCCTTCAAATGGCGAGAGTCGGAATACACCGAGGGGGACCAACAAATGGCGAGAGTCGGAATAGACCGAGGGGACCAAATGTTCGGGAGCATGAAGGACTGATATACCCAGTAGTTCACCGGAACCTGATACCTCAGTTTGAAATGTAAATGTGCTCCTTCAAAAATATATACGCTCTCAAAAAATACACACGCTCTTTAACAGTATGCCAACACGGGGGCAAGCGATTTTTGACATGTTTGAAACTTAAAAAAAAGAGAAAACCCCATGGCATAGTGTTTGTAAAGAGAAAGTGTACTGGGATGTTGCGCTTAGTATCGGTATAGCCTAAACTCCGTCTCTGTGTCCTTCTACCTCACCAAGGTTGGAATTATATTTTGTGTTTCCTGTCACGAATATCTGAAAGGTCGAATTAAACCTTTTGAGGTTTTGTTTAATTCGGTGTTTCATGAAAGATTTCGATTAAGGTAAACGGGGAAATTTAAGTTCACGGTTCACGTAGGGCTCTTCCAGTTATAATTTTTTGTAATATTCAACTGTGTACCATATTGTTTTTTTTATCAAATGTAAGAAATATATTCAATACCCAAATTTCGATAGTTTGATATTCCCTCGGTACGGTAAATCGGTATTGGCTCGATACCGACACCGAACGATGTTTACAGTTTATGACCCATCTCCAGGTATAGTAGATATTTGGTTTTTGACATCGGTTGCATAGCAGTATAAAATCACTGTTTGTTTTGTTAATGAAAGCTAAATATAGAAATTGAGAATTATTTGACAAAATGTTGACATCAGTCGTACAGACGATGTACTGTTCCAATAAGACTAAAATCCTCCTCCTTTGATTGGACGAGAGCTCGCTTATTATATTTTATGTGACAAATGTTACCGTCTGACGCCACAACGCGAAATATTCGCAATGACGTCGTCCGTTTCGTAACTGCTTCATCAACAGAGTGACTAGCCTGCCGCTTCATTTTTCCGGATGTTTCACGTGCGCAGTAGACGGTGTTCCGGTTGAAGTGTTGTTTAAATTATAAACCGATTTACGATATGAACAAAGATGGAATGAGTTTATCTGGTTTATTGATTATTTATCCAGTGCCGTCGTGGATACACGAGAGGTTTTTACTAAACTTGTGATCGTTAAAAGTTGCTTTGAACAAGGCAACAAAACGATGTAGGTTTTGAGCTATGGGTAGTGTCTATTGGAACATATACGTTAGTGTGATGAATTGACGGTAACATGGTCTGAGGTTTGCGGCTCGGAGCGTAAGTTCAACCTCGACGCTTCGCGTCTCGATTGAACATAAGCTCCGAGTCGCAAACCTCAGACCATGTTACCGTCAATTCATCACAATAACTTATAATGTGTGAAGAATGAAATCACCCGGGTTGCGACGTGTGGAGCGAAGTGTTGAATTAAAGTCACGGGTAAGGAGATGATTTTGCTGACACTAATTCGTTGCAGCGATCGCAGCACCTGCCCAGTGTCTGACGTGTACCAACCCCTTCAATTGTTATGATGCAAATTCCTACATTACCAGGTTACTCTGCTGTCAATATATCTACTTTTGTTCTTTATATGGGGCTGACTGGAAGACAGACGGTCCGGAAGTCACCTCCCCGCAGTTGATACTTTTTTATATACTTTCTGTATATATCCAGTTGCTATATTTGTAATTTATTGATTGTTATCTATATACGGGCAAATAAAGTTTAATTTAATTTCAATTTTTCTGTTAAGTAAATCAATCTCATCTCTAATATTGTACCTGGTAAGACCATACATTAGTAACATCCAATGAAATTCCAGTTCAGTCGCTGGACGAAGAAATGGTGTGTGTGTTCTTGAGCATAATCACATCCATAGTTGAGTCGGAGAGATATGCAGTTCGGCCGGTGTGGACTGGTCACTTCCCACGGGTTGGCAATATGTCCACGCACGCAATAATTTTAGATTCCAAACATTAATTATAGGAGTAATCATAAAAATATAATTAATGAAACTTCGCTAATTGAATTTGTGCTGTTGATGATTTTTATTACTTGGTAAACGCTTGCGTTGACATCAGTGTCCACGTCTGGATTACTGTAATTATTGAATCGTAGTCTACATAGCTGCAATCTTGACATTGTCAACCAAGGAAAATGTTTCAATACCTCTTACGAATGTGAAATTGTGACGATGTTTTAGTTGGGTCCCAATATGGTTGTTCTTAAATTCTGGGATTCATGATATTAGTCGAGTGTGATGTAGTCGAGGGGAAGAATGTACCAGAGAAACGATCTGTCTCGTATAGGTATATATAAGTTAGTAGTTTTAGGTAAATTATGATTGGTTCTCCCGAGGTAGGAAATTGAACATGATATTCTGGTAGAGTGTTGTTGCCAAATCTGAGATAAGGTACAGTGTTTGTGATGGCGTCTTCCATCAGAAACTAAACGACATTGAAGTTCTACAAGTGAGTGCTCGAATTGGACTGATGGTGTAAATTCAAACACTATTTTGGATGCCTTATTAGTAAGTATTAAGGGACACAGTCTTCAAAACCGTCGTCATTATCCACAATGGGTAACGGAATAAGAAAGATATTATTTATCGAGTTTTTGTGGTGTTTAAGTTTCAGTTTCTGACTTTAACTGAACATTACAGTTTTGAAAGTTTTGCTTTTTGACGATCTCATTTTAAACTGGACAGCAGAATAACACTCTGGCGTTCATGTGAATCAGAAATTTAGACTGGAATGTCTATTATGTAAACTCGAGAGAGCAAAGATGATCGGTTGGAAGAGGGATGACTGTAAACCTAATTTTAGAGTGGTGCCTCAAGTCTCGACCGATAAAATATTCCAGCTACATCATCGAGACAAGCCTTCGTCGAAAGCTTGCCTTGATAAATAGAGGATATCTAGTTTTTTGGGTGGATACCAAAAATTATCTCATGAGTAAGCGCGAGCGAAAAGAATCCTTTATCTCGGCCACAAGTGAGTTAATTTTCGGTATCCACTCAAAAACACTAGAGTTTCTTTTTATTATACGCTTTTTTATAAGAATCTGATAATTCCACACCTTTCAACCTTGAATTGATGCATGGAAGTAAACAGCACATTGAATCATTGAAACGCGGAAGTGATTTAATTGATACTCGGAAAAAATTGCGTCTTACAATCTGATTCAGCTGGCGGGTTTCTAGTTCAAACATGGCCTGAAAGTCCGTTATATAACTTTTTGGTTTGGTGCGTCCTTTGAAAGGACGTACCAAACCACAAACTTATATTACGGACTTTCGGGCCATGTTTGGACTAGCGGGTTTCATGCATCAATTCAAGGTGAATACATGTTGAATTATTGCTAGAAATGATATGTATCCACTCAAAAACACGAGATTTTCTTTTCATTATACGTTTTTGGAACAAATTGATCATTTCCAGTCAGAATTTGACTCGTATTCACCTTGAAGTGATGCTTTGAAAGCCGCCATTTTGATTGATACCGTAAAAGTGAAAATTTCTTTGATAATCTATCGTTTAGCGTATAATAATATAGTGTATATTAGTCAGTCGGGTTTCGGTCAGTCGGTCAGTCATGAGTTTCCCAACATTTTATTGAAAGAGTACTTCAATTTGTTCACGCCCCACCCCCAACGGTTCGAATCGAGTACCACAAGACTGCATTTGTATGACTAGTGGCGTGTTTTAGGTCCATGTATCAAATCTCGTCTCGTAAGAAAGTACATACGTAAGTAGTAGTGCTCGCACGTTTCAGGGATCACTGGCCGGACCTCGGTGTCGGACCTCGGAAGTGACGTCATGTCACGTGACGTAGTGGCGCCATGTTGTGTTTTCATGGTAACCCGCGTGAGCAGCCATCTTGTGACGTCATCTCCATAGTGATACACGATGTGAGTGCGCATGCGCAGCGCGTGTTGTTAGGGTGATACGTGTTTCGATCGTCCATTTTGTATATTGGAGGTCGCCATCTTGGTTTCTATGGTAGCACGTGATTGCTATGTTACCCAATTTTTCTGCAATAAGACGGGGTATGTTCGAAGGGTGTGTTCGATTGAATCGGAGTATTTTCTGGAACGACTTCCCTGGATAATTACAACAAACAACCCGACAACTTGTATTATTTCGAATTTCAGAATTCTCTGCTTCTATTTTTCTGAAATGAGGATAAGAGTCGTATTAAAAATCCCTCCTTGAGGCATTTTTAATACGACTCTTATCCTCATTTCAGAAAAAAGGGGTGCCGAAGGCCATATGTTTTTCAAAAAAGGGGTGCCCAAATTGAGGTGCCTTCTGGAGAATCCCTTTTGTCAAATGAGGATAAGAGTCGTAGTAAATTAGACCTCATTGAGGGATTTTTAATACGACTCTTATCTTCATTTCAGAAAAAAGGGGTGCCGAAGGCAATATGCTTTTCAAAAAAGGGGTGCCGTAATTGGGGTGCCGTGGATATTGCCATTGGTATAGGTTTTTATTATACAGAAGGGAAATAACTCTGTACGATTAAGTACAGGTTATGGGAAATCAAGCAATCTAATTGGTTAATTATAATTTATATAAATGATCCAGATAAATGAAACAACAAGAGTACTCGGAATAAGGTAGGAACTACTGGTATTACGTACCACCTTACCAGTAACAGGATGATACAAAGCATTTGGTAAGTTAATACTATGAACGGTTAGGATGGGACCTATAGGGGAATATACCAACCATACTCTGCTGCCGTTCTGTATTACCAGGCATTGACCCCACCCCAGAATACCGCTCAATAATATGAAGCATCTGGTGGATCAGTAGTACCAAGGGCCAGCAAGAGACCTACAGGGATATGTACAGCCTATGCTATTCTACCGTTCTAAACTACCAAGCATTACCCCCACCCCCACAAAATCACTAGGTCTACCATAACGTACTACATATACCAGCCATATAATAAAACAAAGCAATCGGTTGGTTAATAGTACCAAGCACTAACAGGGGCCTATAGGTGTATATACCGCCATACTATAGTACCGTTCTAAACTACCAGGCAGTACCCCTACACACAATACCCATATGCCTAGCATTGCATACTACCTATACCAGTCATAGGATAACATAAAGCATCAGGTGGATTAATAGTACTAAGAACCAGCAAGAGACCTATAGAGGTATGTACAGCCTATATAGTATCCTCAGATAAGTATCCTATAAATGGTATCCTCGATAGGTATCCTCGAATAATACAATACCAGGCCATGGGTATCCTCAAATACCGAGATGAGGCTAAGAGTCGTAGTCAATTATGCCTCATTGAGGGATTTTTAATGGTCCTCATAACCTCAAAATTCAATGAGGCTATGAGGGATAGTAAATGAGGACTCATTGTGGGCTTTTACATAGCCCCCATGGCCTCATACGACAAATAAAGGGATTCCACAGTCACAGGCGTTTTCCAAAAGGGATTCCATAGGATATACCTGTTAAATACTGAAATGAGGATAAGAGTCGTAGTAAATTATACCTCATTGAGGGATCTTTCAAGGTCCACATAACCTCAAAATTCAATGAGGGCATGAGGGATAATAAATGAGGACTCAATGAGGGTTTTTACATAGCTCTCATGGCCTCATACGACAAAAAAAGATTCCATAGCCACAGGTGTTTTGCAAAAAATGGGATTCCATGAGATATGGCCATTGGATATAGTCTTTTGTTATACAGAAGGGAGATAACCCTGCATACAGATTATGGGAAACCAAGCAATCTGATTGGTTAGTTATAATCTATATAAATGAAACAACAAGAGTACTTGGAATAGGGTCAGAACTAACAAGAATAGACCAGAAATTGCTAAATATAGTAATAATAAGGTAAACTGTTCCAATTAATAGGCTCTTCTACGCTACTGGAGTATACTCTAGAATAAAGGAACATGCCTAGGTAGACGTAAACTATTGCATATATAGATAGAAGCAGAGAATTCTGAAATAATTCAAAATAATACAAGTTGTCGGGGTGTTTGTGGCAATTATCCAGGGAAGTCGTTCCAGAAAATATTCCGATTCAATCGAACACACCCTTCGAACATACCCCGTCTTATTGCAGAAAAATTGGGTAACATAGAAATCACGTGCTACCATAGAAACCAAGATGGCGGCCTCCAGTATACAAAATGGACGACGGAAACACGTATCACCCTAACAACACGCGCTGCGCATGCGCACTCACATCACGCGGGTTACCATGACAACACAACATGGCGCCACTACGTCACGTGACATGACGTCACTTCCGAGGTCCGGCACCGAGGTCCGGCCAATGATCACTGAAACGTGCGAGCACTACTACTTACATACTAGCAAGACCGTACATACATCTCAGACCCCAATCCAGACGAAAATGTTGCGACAGGAACAAATATTGGGGTGATGGCCCACACTTAACACAATACCCTGTTTTGCCCTCTGTCCATTATTTAAGCAGTTGCCGTCAGCGACAAATGTCGCAAGTTGACCTATAGTGTCTGAAATATCGTTCACGTGAAGTAATATCGAAAAGGCCTCAGAACATATACACACTAAAATCAGTTGAGTTAAAACTCAAGCCAGATCAACTGGGTTGGGTAAATATGAACCCAGTTGGGTTCATATTCAATCAACCCAGTTGATTTGGGATTAATTTTTTAACCCAACTGATTGTAGAGTGTGAGGGCGACAACTTGTTTTGTTGAATGAGGAGATTAAACGTTACTCACCGATAAGATAAGACAAGATTAATTTTATTTATAGTCGGATAATATACAAACAAATGATAACACTGACCAAATCCTGAAAATGAAAGACACATTAAAACAACATGAAGCAATGACATTAAAGGCATCCATTCCCACAATGACAATTGACATTTATTTTTTTTTTTTTTTGAGGCAATTCACAAAGGGGCAAAGCAACACTTTACAATATAAAAGTAATAGCGATAGGTTTAGTTAAAAGGATTTAAATGTAGGAATATTAACCCTTTAAGACTTTAATTATTCTGACGTTCAAACGTCACTGGGAATTCAGTATTTTCAACGTTTTTCAAAATGCGACGTCAAACGTCGGAAAGTAGAAATAACAAGAAAATACAGCAGTGCTATGCAAACAAAGGACGATGATGATATGCCAATGCAGTTTTACTGAAAAGACCATCTTTAAAATAATAAGACTGAGTATCACAAATGTAGTTTCATGTAAAACATTATGCTGAGGAAAAATCTGAGGAATAATTAATTTAAACATAAACAGATCAATTTGAAAACAAATCAAAATATATTTGATTCTCGATCAATATATTGTGGAAAACAATGAAGATGGGGGTTTTATTTACTTATTTTTTTAAACATTTTTTTAGTATCTTTCTTCAG
The DNA here is from genome assembly GCA_031216915.1 of Pictodentalium vernedei. Classification (NCBI taxonomy): domain Eukaryota; kingdom Metazoa; phylum Mollusca; class Scaphopoda; order Dentaliida; family Dentaliidae; genus Pictodentalium; species Pictodentalium vernedei. The sequence goes on along the minus strand of CM062294.1, from coordinate 116,606,819 downwards.
TAAATATGCAGTTTTCAGAAACTTGTGCATGAGGAACATAGAACATTCTAGTGCTCTGGAAACAAAAGTTTTGCTGACAATTGTTAAGCCAAAAATGAAAGGGAATCAACCTTTTTTTCAAAGAACGCATCTGAAATTATAGATCAAAACATGACATGAAGAGCAAATATAAAGATTATTTTGTATGCAAATCACGTAGTCTTGATGATTTCTTTAAGCACACACCATATTTTTTTTTTCATTCGCTTTTCCAACAGCACTGAACGTTCTGAATACGAGTGGCATTTTCCGTAAATACGATCAGTTCTGTCGGGGTTTTCTATCAATAACCTCAGAATACACATCGAACGTAAGAAAATTAACTCGTTACATGGTGTCTGGACGATTCGGACCGTGTACGATTGGGACCAGATTTTTATAAAGGACGTTTCGGCCCAGATCTATTGACGATTCGGACCATATTTCTGGCCGATTCGGACCAGCTTATTGGACGATTCAGACCATGTTTGTGAACGATTCGGACCGATTTGCCCAACAGACACGCAAACTACACAAGCCAGCACAAACATACACACTTCGCAAGACAGCACAGACTTGTCTTTTGAATTAAATAGGCCTAGAGCTTTAAGTGCCAATTTCAGTGAGCCATTTTCATTAATTTCACTGAAAAAAATAGCGATGTACCGGTATTGTTTGTAGTTATCTCAACAGATAATTCTGCGAGTAATTATGAAACAACTAATCCAGTGCTTCTGGGTCATGTCAGGGAAGAGGAAAAAAGACGTGAAGTCAACATTGACCTGCCTGTTTTTATTTGCAATGGATTTTGGGTCCATATACCGAACTTGGTCAAAATCGGCCCAGCAGTTGGCCCGTTGCTAAGGGGCGCTCTCGTTGCTGGGGAAGTCACGTGGCATCAACATTGACTGTCTGTTTTCATTTGCAATGCATTTTGGGTCCGTATACCGAATTTGGTCAAAATCAACCCAGTAGTTAGCCCGTTGCTAAGAGGGAGCTCAGGTTGCGAGGGAAGTCACGTGACGTCAACATTGACCTGTATGTTTTTATTTGCAATGCATTTTGGGTCCGTATACCTAATTTGGTCAAAATCGGCCCAGCAGTTAGCCCGTTGCTAAGGGGGAGTTCAGGTTGCTAGGGAAGTCACGTGACGTCAACATTGACTGTCTGTTTTCATTTGCAATGCATTTTGGGTCCGTATACCGAATTTGGTCAAAATTGGCCGAGTAGTTAGCCCGTTGCTAAGGGGGTGCTCTGGTTGCTATGGAAGTCACGTGACATCAGGATTCATCTGTCTGTTTTCATTTGCAAAGCATTTTGGGTCCGTATATCGAATTTGGTCCAAATCGGCCTAGTAGTTAGCCCGTTGCTAAGGGAGCGCTCTGGTTGCTAGGGAATTCACGAGACGTCAACATTGATCTGTGTTGTTTTTATTTGCAATGCATTTTGGGTCCGTATACCGAATTTGGTCAAAATCGGCCCAGTAGTTAGCCCGTTGCTAAGGGGGCGCTCTGGTTGCTAGGGAAGTCACGCGGTGACACCGCTGACCTGTCTCTTTTCGTTTGCAATGCATGTTGGGTCCATCTATCAAAATTGGTCAAAATTGGCCCAGTAGTTTGCCCGTTGCTAGGGGCGTGCTTTACTTGCTATGGACGTCACGTGACATAATCAGTGAACCATTAACCTCACCCCCCCCACCCCCCCCCCCCCCCCCCCGCCCCCCCCAATATATTAAGGGTCCCTTGACCCAATGAGGGTGGAAGCAGTGGTGGAGAGCCATCACTTGTCTAGCGTCCGAGTATCCTTGAAAAAATGTAACATCAATTGTCCCTGGTTCCTTTGGGAAAAATCCCTAAAAGTTTAATCAGCCAGAGTCATTCTCGTGAAGTCTCATCTCGGTAACTACTTCCTACGTTAAAAAAAGAGTGAAATTAGTATAAAGGACTCAAGAGTTTCGACGTCGGCTTCGCCTCCGTCTCAACTCGGGCGCCTCCAGCGCCTTCGTCCTTTATAACAAGATATTTTTCACATTAGTGGTTATCTGGTTGAGGGCTAGATTATTTGTGGTGGTCTGAATTTGTTATTCAAAACTTGTTTTATTATAAATTATTGGAGAGTGCCCACAGGCGCTCTCCAATAATTTGTAATAATAACAAATTTATGTAAACAAATATTTTTTGTGTTTGACTGAATTTGAAATATAAGCAAGGAAAGTTTTGGCTTTTGCTCTGGTATCATCATTTTTTGAAAGCCCCGATAGTGGCTTCCAGCACTCAGCCAGTTAAGAAGTCTTGACAGCAGGATTATATTAGTATTTTAAGCTGCGATAACATTTAGCTCAACGGTTGTCACTGAGCACTATTCGGAAGAAAATAGGAATTTAGGGTAAAACTTTAAAAAATCGAAAAATAATAACAAAACAAATGACCACAAAGTATCAACGCACCAGATTGTTGCATCTAAGTACTTAATTCTACGAACTGCACCTCAGAAAAAATCAGCGACACTTGTCTTTTTCAAATTTCTCGGATGCCATAGACGTATCAACGCACCGTTTGATTTCGTACGTCATAAGACGTACAAAAGAATCAAAGGTTTAAAATAAGTAAAATGAAATAATGAGCAAGCCTCATCGACAAGAACTGCAAAGGCAAACCGCACCATTTCATGGCAGAATCAAATACTTCAAATTATTAAAATTTCATTCAACCCTGATATACTCCAGAAGGCCGTTCAAGGGCGTCGATGAAACATACCTGTAAGACGTATTGCCACTGTTCACAAGATTATACCGAGGAGTATAAAAAAGGTTCGTGTATCTAAAACTATTTATCTTACAATCAACATATATTTTGTCTGTATTAACTCCGCAACTGTCGTGTATCCGATCCCCTGATACAGATGTTTGTATCAGGGGGTCGGATACAAGGACGTTCCTTTCGCGTGAGTTCCATTGTTTTTCTTTTTGTTCAGCCGTGCGAATAAATAGTTCGTTATATATTCGTCTTCATTCTTGACTTTTCCCCAATATATTGTAAGATAAAATGATTATTACCATTATGTGGATGTACAAAATATGTATCCGAGTCTCGCTCCGGGTTCTTAGGGTAGATGACGACTCGTCTTCGACTCGTCGTGATCTGCCCTTAGAACCCGGAGCTCGACTCCGATACATATTTTGTACATCCACATAATAGTAATAATCTCTATATATCAAGTTATTTGACTGAATAAGGTCACTTGGGTATGGTGGAGATGTATTTTATTACACACCCATTTAAAGTTAAGGTTTGTTCACGACATTCTAGGGTGTGTGGTGATATGATATGATATGATATGATATGATTATTTACCAGTATACAAAAATACAAGATGATAAATATACACGTAATAGTTACATCAGTAATATTATTTCAGAAACACATATATACTTGCATATAACAAATTTTTGTATAAATAAACTTGAATCGCACACGTGAGGGATACAGATTTTGCACCTTTTTAATGTAAGAATGGAAATAGTCATATTTCTGGAGATACATAGATGTATATGCATTTATTGTGATGTTGTAAAGTGGATGTTAGCGGTCTATAGTATCTGAGTTTCTATTAGTTCCGAGAAACTCATGTCCTATGCACTCACCGACCATCAAAAGAAACTTTCTAATTTATTTTCTTAACGTGAACAATACTGACTATTGATTAAATAACCCGATGGACTAAAGTATGACTTGGCAATGACTGCCATGTAGTTCAAACTAAAGAACAATGTAGACAGAATATGAAAAAGTCATTGAGTGACGTCATTTCGAATGAATTACGCTGCGCGAGCAAGTTTCTAGGTCACCAAAATCGAAATACAAAAGAAACTGCCTGTCGATATTCACTAGAATTCGTATGGATGCTGTTCCCCTGTAAAAGGCTATAACACGAACTTAAATAAATTTTGAGCAGGAATTGTGAACATTACGATCATTTCTTTTGGACAATAAAGATATAAATTTCATTTACGTGGGATGAATTGACAATGAATACAGTAATCTGGACCAAAAAACTTAACATGTCAATCAGTCGAGTAACAACGGCCGCATGGAACTTGGAAGTCAGATAAACATATGAGTTTTTTTTATAATTTCTCATTGAAGTATTTTCCGAATTTACACCTATTGTTTGTTGTGAAAGTATGGCAACTTTTTGTTGGGATCACATCAACCATTCATAATTCGTGCAATTTACTAGAGGCATAAAAAGACGGTCAACTGTATTTCAGATGAACAGTTTTCATCGATCGAAGTGGTGGCACATTACAATTTGCAAGTTGAAACTACGAATGAAAGTTCAATCAGCGTACGAAATAACAATAAGACTGGTCTCCTGCTTGTGAAGAATAATTTGGATTTTTGTCTTATTTTATTTCCTTTACGTCTCAGAAGGATAGGTTAATTCTTACTTGGTATTACCAGAAAGACCTGTTTTAGAAATTGGCGAAGGTGTGTAATAAATACAGAACCGCACAAGCGTTTGAATGTGTTTATGTTTATCGCATGAGTTTGGTTGGGCGCAAGAATACCACGAGAGGCGAAGCCTCGAGTGGTATTCTGCGTCAAACTAAACGAGTTCTGTCTCTATATAAAACGGTAAAATTCTCAGCTGCCACAGTTCTAAGCCTTCTTGACTATAATGAAGGGACTTTGGCTTTGAGTAAAAGATCATCATATGAGGCTTCCTGATCATTGTAAATGAAGCGTAAAACAGGATATTGAATTTTTCCAGCTTTGCGCTACTCTGCAGTCTGCACAATTGCCAGGCAAGATACAGTGGCGTAGATAAAGGGGGGGGGGGGGGGGGGCGCCCCCCCCCCCCCCACCAGAAGTTTTGTCGGAATTTTTTTGGGACCATTTTTAGGCGAATTTATGCCTAATAACATTAAAATGATGGCTTTGGAGATAAAAACGTGCCATTTTGGGTAAATTTTGGGTAAAAAAGACCAATTTGCAGTACATTTGCAATAAACAACAGATATCTTTCTGTTTGTTTGGATTTTTGTTGTTGTTACACTGTCGGAAAATTTTCGGTTTCGGTCTGTCGGAAAATTTTGGGCTTGCCCCTCCGCCAGCGAAAAGCTATCTACGCCACTGGCAAGATAAATGTGTGAAAAATTGTACTTTTATTCAGATGGATCAAATTTTGACCAATGCTTTAAGGACATTCATTTGTCAACCTGCCTTGCCATACAGATTCGAAACCTGTGAATCATAATTCAGTTTATAATCAATATCTCTTCCCAGGATTTTGACTGTTTCTCTATTTTTATATGGAATACGTGTTTTTTTTTAAAAAAGAAGCTAGTGACAGTGTGTTTCCGTCAGCATAGTTGTATAACGTGAGACGATTTATGAAAGAAAATATGTCGTTCAGGATTGCATTGAACAGAAGAGAACCTAAAATACTAAAATAGATACCGTTGAACGCCCTTGGATACGCCAGGCCAACTCTGTAGATTCCATGAAGTTTTATTTGCTGTTTGCGGTTGCTCAGGTAGTTTTTAATAGGTAGACTGCATTGTCTGAAAGACCATAAGCATGGAGTTTGGCAAGCAGTAACATGTGTGGCAAGCTTAGCCGTTGGCTTGCACGTTGAAAATATTGATTGGTCTACCCCACACATTCCATAAGCAACCTTCCCACTTAACGAAATTATGGCGTGTCGTGTCCCTGTGCCGGAAAAGTGGCCTGTCGGGTTCTAAGGGCTACACAGTCACAGGCGATTGGTAGTGTGGTGATGAGCTGGTCTCGTTCTAGAAATTAGTCTGTGATAAAAGACATGGCAGTCTGACACGACTTTCTCTACGACATTGACAATTGCCGAGTTACATCCCGGTGGTTGTAGACTCCTTTGGCTAAATAGTTGCAAGCTCTCAAGCCACAAGTCAAATTACGTAAGAGAGTCGACGCTATATTACAACATGAAACCAGCCAAGCCATTGAATATTATTGCACGCCCGTTCTATTTAATCCCCATCTACAGCAACACTAAACCATACTGAAAATTGTATATGGACTATTTTTAAATAGAAGCGACATTTCGCTGGACTTTTCTACAAATAGTGCATCGCAACTACAATTTGAATAGCCAGTGATAGCTGAAAATCGTCCCTTGAGTTCCAATGTGCTGTATGTGCCAGTAGGCACATACAACACATTGGAACTCAATGGACGAAATGGTAAAAAGGATTCGCAAATTTGGTTGGCGATAAAATGTGTTGTTTTTGTTGATAGTTTTCAAATGAATTGCCAAGTGTCCTTCTGGAAATTGTTTTGTTAGACGTGAAAGTGTGTAACGAACACAGAACGACACTCGTGTGAATGGTCTAATCGATATGACATTTCTGCCATCGCGGAAGGATAAAACTTGAGGCCTGCGGACTCTCGTTGTATCCTTCCGCGCTGGCAGTCGTACCATGTCGATCAACTCACTCACACCTGTGTGTCGTTCTGTGTATGTCCATCGGATGTGTTTCGCATCACTCATCTGGAGAATTTCAGTTGGTTGGAGTCTCTTTTCCGTAAACTGAAATATTCCAGACGACTGAATCTAAAAACTACCATAAATATTCTTTTTATTTGAATCAACGTAAAAAGGTGAATTTTCAAAATCTTTAACTGGTAAAGTGCTAAATTATTTTTGACCATCAAATCTTGTACACATCTTTGCCTTGTTACAATTTATGGACTCTCCCATAAATTGTAACAAGGCAAACCCTTACAGATTACATAATATCACTTCAAAGATAATACAAAGCACATGCACTGAATATGAGCCTTCAAGTTGTGGTACCTGAACTTCAGAATAAAGCCCAAATATGGGCTTCCAGCACTCTACCAGTTAACTACTTTACCAATACCTATTAAGCATGTTTCAAAATAATTGTGAATGAAAACTCACCCCCAGCTCTAGTTATATAATTACTCCACGTAGTTTCAATAGATGCGTTAATATCTTGGTATGGCGAATAAAAAACATTTTTATTGTAATATCTATAACAGGAGCATGGAGGAATATCTAAAAATAAGGACGTTTCATTCATCAATAGTAGTCTGGGCGCAAAATCCACGAAATGTGGGTAAACACATAGCCCAAAAGAACGTCGAATTCCTAACAAAATTAGATTGCTAATCCGATAGCTAGAATAGATGTGTGCCAAAAAGAACCGCCCATCAAATCACAACATTATCAGACAAATATCGGTTCACCCACCCACCACACCTCTAATGTCTGAGGTTACTTATGCTCTTGTACAACGGGTATCTAAATATTATGTTCGGCGTGTCGGATATTGAATCAATTTCCGATTTTATTATCAAAGAAAAGTTTTCTAGAGCTGAAACGGTTTAAGAGTTTTCTTGATCGATTAATCACATGGATTAACCTTGGTTAACCGATTAATCACTTACCTTAATAGGTAGGTGAATAATTGTCATACCGTTGATGATTTAGAGCATATTAACTCTTTACCCAACCTAACGGGAACAACCAGCCAGTGCAATATACAAAAGTCTCCATTCAAATTTTATTATATTTTCAATTTTTGTCTCAAAAACATAGATTATGACCTCTCATTGGGACGACCTCGTCCATCAAAAAATAAAACTATATCCCAAAATAGCTATTTGGTCGAGGATATCCACATACCCAGAATATGACATTTTAATAGGAAACGAGACCGAATGAACCATTCACATTCACCATTATATCAATCTGAAGCGGCTCTGTTTTTCACCAAAGGAATTAAATTATTGTTGGGCTGGCTGAAATAGTTACTGCATTGCCCTAATTTCAAATAAACACAGAGTGTAAAAATAGGTAAACGGTATTTATAATGTGCGGATGCTAGGAATTCAGGAGTTCATGGTTACCGAATAATAATGAAAATTAAAACGATTTTACAAAGCAGAGAGAGACCAAGATTTTGTCTTCTTAGTCGGATACAAGATGTGCCTTTCAATAGACTGAAGCAATGTAGAAAAGCATAGCACAGAAAATGGAAGAGCTATGCAATATTTCCAGATATACTGTTATGAACAAGTGGAAAAAGTACAGACGAAGGGTAAACTTTGTGGTCTGGTCCAGAATAGATGGAAACTGGAAACCTCTTTCACGAGATGGAAGAACATTTTCTAAAATGTGCCTACACTACGATCGTTTTACCCACAAGAAATAGGCGCGGCCGAAATAATTTTGAGCAATTGAGGTTTAATATATGTTTTTGCGCGTCTATTTTGAAAACAAAATGTGGAACTGAAATATATGCCATAATTTAAAAAAAAAACGATGTGCTTTTAATTTTGTCATGTAGATGTATATATTTTTGATTTATTTCTTTTCTTATTTTATGCAAATCGTCCCCTGAGTTCCAATGTGTTCTATGTGCCAGTAGGCACATAGAACACATTGGAACTCAGGGGACGAAATGTTAAACATATTTACAACCCGAACGGCAACTCCGATCGAAGGTGACTAAAACATGTTTACGTGTTGAAAAGCCGTCGTTAATACGTCACAGCTTATTCTTGATGTGTTCCATCCCAGGTGAGGTATTTGTGTTTTAATGTTTTGTCGTTAGTTTTTAAGTAGTTATTCTCTCGACCTAATCAACGGGTTGCTGATTGTTGATTAAATGGATTGAATCTATCTGAATTTCATTATTTGATGTAAATACGTCTTACCCCTTCACAACAGCTTTTACGTGTTTTTGTTTCACATAAAACGAGACTTTCTTTTGGTAAATCGGCGCCTGTTAAGGTACACGCTTTTTGTGAAGTTCCTGACAAATAAGTGTTTGGGGGAGACCTCGAAAGTCAGACTCTTCACATAATAAATACTCAGAACGACACACGCGTGTGGATGGGTTAATCGATATGGCATTAGTGCCAGCGCTGAAAGATAAAACGAGAGGCCGCAGACCCGAGTTGTATCCTTATGTAATAGTACAAGTACCATATCGATTAATCCATTCACACGCGTGTGTAGTTCTGTGTTTATTACACGCCTTCACGTCTAAACAACAATTACTAGAAGGAGACTCAGCAATTCATTTGATAACTATCTACAAAAACAACACATTTTATCGCCAACCAAATTTGCGAGGTTGAACCCGTGTTACTATTTCTTCCTCTGAGTTCCAATGTGTTCTATGTGCCTACTGGCACATAGAACACATTGAAACTCAGGGGACGATTTTCATCTATCGCAGCAATTCAAATTGTAATTGCTTTGCACGATTTGTTGATAATTCCAGTGACATTTCGCTTCTATTTAAAAATAGTGCGTCAAAGATTTCCGTTCCGCTCATACGTGCGGAACAGATTTTCATTTTCCATGTGGTCTAGTGTTGCTGTAGATGAGGTTTCATACAACAGGCGAGTAATAAATATGTCAGAGAAATGATATCATCTTCAACTGATTTGGTTGAAATTTTTTCTCTCTTCACCTCGTATACGACGCTGTATCAACGTAATAAACAGACAAATCATCCTATTAGTGTAGAAACTGGCCAAAAGAATGGATTTTGTTCAGGACAATTTTCATAAACTCTGGTTTTATGTTATCGTTATTTTTTTTGTTTCTTGTTCAAGACGAACCAAATAACTGGGAAGAGTATGACGGAGAAGACTGTATTGTCGTAGATGAGAACGGTTTATTGAATGATATACCATGCTGTTTCCGGTGGCCTTACAAAACAGTTACATCTGTAATATGTGAAAATGGTGAGTGACTGATAGACTAAACTCACAACGAGATCTGGGTACCAAGCTGCAGCTCCCCGAAGAAAAGCCCATGTGGATATATTTTCTTGGCATGTACGACACCGTCAACTCTTACCAACCAGTACAAAGGCACGAAGGAAGCGCAAGTAAAGAGTTGTGGAAGTCATTGTAACGAGATGACAAGTCGTCATAACGAGTTGTAAAGTTGACTTTTGGTTTCACGACTGGCTTTAATGTTCTTTCGTATGTAAGAATGAATATGTTGAACATGAAAACCATCAACAAAACCAATGGCCTAACGGTTATTTATATTGTTAATAGTAGCCTGCCGTTCAGGCAGACGACACTTTACTGGAAACAACTGCTTAAGTTCCACAACTTTTACACAACTTTTCTGGCTTACAACTACGCAACCCACTGATGTCAGAAAACCTGATGTATAACTAGATCTGAAACGATTAACCGATTAACCAATGATCAACGTCTTGATCGATCAAAAAGTAATTGATCGATTAACCATTACTTTTGAACTATTGTATTACATGGGTTAACAAGGGAACAAACTTCCTCCAGAATAGGCCCACGTTGTCACACTGAGTCACATCAATTATATGAGACAGAGTAAAGCATGCAAGTTACGTGCTGACATACTTGTACACGCGCATATATTAGTAGCTGGAAGTGGTAATTCTTAACCCTTTACCCAATTCGTTTGAAAGACGATACTTGTAAAATAAATTCTTAAATTACTACGAGCTCGTCTCAAAGAGAGGTCATAAGCTATGTTTTTGAGACAAAAAAAAAAACATTTTAAAATTTGAATGGAGACTTGTATATAGACCTGGCGGTTTTACCCGATATGTTGGGTAGAGAGTTAATATGCTGTAAATCAGCAGTGGTACGGCAATTATTCAGCTACCTATTGGGGTAAGTGATTAATCGGTTAACCAATGTTAATTCATGTGATTAATCGATCAAGAAAACCCTTTATCCGCTTCAGCTCTATGTATGACATTAAAGGCTAAAAAGACTCGAATACAGGCGGCTTAGTGTTAATAGCCAGAACAGTGGAGCGACACAAACCATACTTATGCGACAGAGTGGTATCACGAAACCAAATATTGAGACCTTATTATGCAACTTATTCACCCTAGGGGTGTCATATTATTGATTTTACTAATCAATTAATCATTATTATACGCTTAACGATAGATTATCGAAGAAACTGAGGAAAGACAGAAATCGTATCCCCACGGTGATGATATAGTAATATAATTTTCACGTTCACGGTATCAATCAAAATGGCAGCTTTCAAAGCATCACTTCAAGGTGAATGCGAGTCACATTATCACTGAAAATGATCAATTTGTTCTAAAAACGTAAAAGGAAAAGAAAATGTAGAGCTTTTGAGTGGATAACGAATATTTTCAGCAATAATTCAACACGTTGTCACCTTGAATTGATGTATGAAACCCGCCAGTCCAAACATGGCCTGAAAGTCCGTAATATACGTTTTTGGTATGGTACGTCCTTTCAAAGGACGTACCAATCCTAAAACTAATATTACGGACTTCCAGGCCATGTTTGGACTAGAAACCCGCCAGCTAAATCGGATTGCAAGACGCTTTCTGTTCCATGTATCGATCAAATCACTTCCGCGTTTCAATGATTCAATGCGCTGTTTACTTTCATGCATCAATTCAAGGTCGAAACGAGTGGAATTATCAGATTCTTATAAAAAGCGTATAATAAAAAGAAAATCTAGTGTTTTTGAGTGGAAACCGAAAATTATCTCACTTGTGACCGGGACAAATGGTCATTTTCACACACGCAAGCGCTCGCGAAAAGTAATCATTTGTCTCTGTCACTCATGAGATAATTTTCGGTATCCACTCAAAAACACTAGATATCCTCTATATATTGGATTAATCGCATCCAAGAACCACTTCTCAAGAGATCCCACAAAATGCAAACATTACAAATCGTCAACATTACAATCGTCATCCAAGTTCAATGGCAGCAATTAGAAAAGTCCATAATCATTTTTTGGGGTAGACCAATCAATCAATACCATTAACCCTTTGAACCCTAGCGGTCGTTTTCAGCCCTGGGACATGATACGTCATAACGTCATTATATAGGATGGTTGTTCAGTAAATGTGTGGGGTACACCAATCAATATTTCCAACGTGCAGCCTCGAGGCTGCACGTTGAAAATATTAATTGGTCTACCCCAAAAAATTATTATGGACTTTTCTAATTGCTGCCATTGAACTGGCATGGAAGATACCACAAGATTTCAAAGGGTTACTCTTGTTAGACAGAAACAGAATTGGTAAAATTCCTCGTTGCATTATAGGTACATGTGCACACCTCGATTAATATCGCATCATGAAGAAAATGGTGACCCGAATGGAGGCACATTCAAATGAATTTTCAGTTTTCATCATTTTCGCTCTGTCCGTGACCAAATAATTAGTTTCTCACTTGGAAAGGCCTCTGGCAATTTTAATATGTTTACATCGTGTAGTATAATATTATTAGATATTATTTTCTTTCTCAGACGTTGCCCATTATCAAGTTCAGTTGATGTGACTTCAAACTCGGCTGATCTGATGCCATTCGCGGCCGATATAAACCAGGTTTGTGATGCGCAACCAATTTGTTTACAGCGTAATCGTTTACTGTTATTCGTCGAACGCCATTTACCCTGTGACCCAGGTGGTATCGTTCATGTCAGATCAATGACATCGATTGGAAGAGTCCATTTTCATCATTTGTAGACCAATTAATATTTTCAACGTGCAGCCATCGGGCCATTGTATACCCCACACATTCACTTATCAGCTATCCTACTAAATGCAATTATATATGATGTATCATGCTCCTGGACCGAAAAGCGACCTCTCGGGTTCAAAAGGTTAAATTATTGTTACCAGGCAAAAGGCAGCAGTTTTTGTGTGGTGATGTATTAATGATGGCAATAAATAGGGATTAGGTGGATTCAGAAAAAAAAAGAGTTTCGTGCACATAATTCACTGCAAACTAAGATTCAGACTCATAAACGGAGATTCGTCGAAGTGGGAGAAGAGAGAGTTCAGCTATCCGAACGTTGCTGCGAAACACTTGAATTAAACCTTGTCCTGCAGTACAATTAACATTATCAATATGTAAATAATAATACAATAAGTTTTATAAACAGACATGTACAGTACGTGGAGAGTGGATTGTAACGAAATCACCCGCGGAGTGGAGTTATCACCCAAGCTATAACTTTCAAATTTTGTAGATATCGACAAAAAAAACACAAGCAATGTTTCAGCCAATGGATCTCCGGGTTCAACCCGGAGGTCCATTGGCTGAAACTTTGCTGGTGCTGGTTATGCTTTGCAACAATTTTGCAATTATTGCTCGGGTGGAATCTCCACTCTGCGGGTGATTTAGTGATAATATACTCTCCATGTACTGTAAATGGGGACAAACGTATTTATAATGATGGAAAACAAGCGATAAGACATCACTTAGTAAGTGAAGAAAACAGAGGACTCAGGCTGAGTCAAGAAGAAGAGCTTGGGAAAGGTAGTTACTGCCACACCACAGCACTGATAATTAAGTCAGCACATCAACAAGTATCACAACAAATCAGCACAACCACGACGCCTTTGGGTCCACCTGAAGCAATTTTTTCAGCGTTAGCAGACAGCTGCTAACGATATCAGGAAATATTGTGGTGGACGACAAGTCATCTGAACTTAAAATATAGATCTAAAATTTAGATTACAGTTTCGAAAGCGAATATACTCCATACGATTCTGACACTAATCTTATCACCAGAGAAGTATCAGAAATGCCTGGTGGTTTTTCAAAAATTATGGACCACGCGAAAAATTAAGTTTTTACCAAGTAAAGGGTGCTGTCATAGAGTTCCGCTAATAGCAGAAAAAATTTCTTTTGGACTGCTGTTTGGCCAAACAAAATATTAGGAATGTTTTTTCTTTTAGTTTGTGTGAAGGGTCCGTGTGTACGTATGCACACATGCAAAATATATGGTTAAATGCGCACACGTGTGTATATTAGATATACACAAGAGCGCGTGCACACGCACACATAAAAGCACGCGAACAGACCTCCGCGCGCATATGCGCAACTAGAAATCCAAACCGGATTAGATCCTAAATTTTGTATCAGGCAATTGTCAACTGAGAACAACAATTCTTCATCATATTCCGTCTCGGTTTTATGTTATTTGGCTTTTTCAAAGAGTACGACCATGTGGACAGTAAATTCAGTTTATAATACGCTTTCAGTTGTTCAATGAAGGAGAGAATTTTCGGCGTGCATTACCCCAGTTTACAGGCATAGATGAATTTTTTATGTATCAACATAGACAAAGTTAGTATTTGTTCTGTTTTGATATCGCAAAAATCCAAAAGGACGTAAGCAGTGTTCAGTGGGGAGAAATATTGCATTTGGCCTTTAGTAACTCTGGAAAATTTAAGAAGACAGTTTCGAAAGCGAACATACACAAAATAAATGAGGTATTGCCTCTCTTGAGCTGTTACAGAATGCACAAAGCTCTGTTTTTAGGTAGTTTCGAATTTGTGTACAATATTCTCTGAAAACATATTATATTGTAATGCATAAAAGAATTAAAATCTGTTTCTCAGCCCACCAGCCCCCCCCCCCCCCCCACCCCTACATGCTCCTTTTGCCACCCGCATGCTCTCTTTTTATAACCAATTTAAACTTAAAAAAATAAAAGTTAAATGGTTTATGAAGTTAAAAGAATTGATAAATTCCTCCCTTGAATGCAAAAAGGCTTTGTATTGCTTTGGCATTGCAAAGCCTTCTTGCACTCAACGGACGAAATACACCACCACCCATGCTATTCCATATATTATGAGGCCTGAAACATAATCCAACAACATGCACTTTTGATGGCAAAGAAATAATCACAAAAATAAAAACTGAAATAAAAACCGCTCGCCCGCATGCAATTTTACAAATAATGGCCAGAGAAACAGAAGATCTACTTTGTGAGGGCTAAACTTTGTAAGTAGGTATCATCCGTTATACCAAAGGCACTTCTGTACATCTTCTCCCAATCTGGCGGCTGGATGTTGATATCAAGGATTTCCTTCCATTTATTTTGTGCAATAGCCGGGGAGGCAGTTGAAGGTGCCAGGAATAAAGGGTGAAAGGTTTTACAACATTTTGGAGAGCATTCAAATTTCTCAATAAAACCGTTGGTAACTGTCTCGGGTTTAGATGTTTGTTTTATTATTTATCTCCAAGATCAAGGTATCGCATCAATTACTCCCTGGTAAACCGTAAGCGGAGTTTTAATATAGAACTTTTCTGAAGCTTCAGGAAAGCGAGAAAATTTTTATTATCATTTATGAAGAAAATGCCACTTTTGTCCTAGTTTTGTTAAAACTACCTTATCTTTAATTGTTATGTTATTGCTGTAGAAGAGGGGCTCACTCAAAATTTATTCAGGTGTCTCACTAACATACTTGTCGGTTAATTGTGCTCTCGCACTCAAAGTATCTTTACAAAATTGATTCACACGTTTTCCTACGTTTTGCTAACCATCTTTGTGCTGATACCATAATTTATAATTGCCAAACTTCTCTAAATCGTCCAGAATAAAGGTTTTCCAATGGACGAACATGTTATGGTATAGTATTTTTTTTTAATCCACAACACTTTTAGAGAGTGGCTGTAAGTTTCAATACCAGAGTATTTCAAGCCTCCCTTTTCAACTGAGTTAATTATTATTCCGCGTGTTATTTTGTCTTTTTTCCCTGACCACCAAAAATGAACAGTTGAGATTGTGTTTTTACATGTAGCTCTTCTGATGAATTTGGAAGGAATGTTATACATATAGAATATACCCATAGTAGCTTGGTGTACCAAATGTTCACCACGAGTGGTGAAGTGATGCTAACCGCGAACCTTCGGCGCGCGGTTAACACCACTTCACCACGAGTGGTGAACATTTGGTACACCAAGCTACTTTGAGTATATTTTATTTATACCATGATCGTCAGATTATTAAGAGTCGCTATTATTTTTTTCTCGATTTTACTGAGCACCAGACGTACATACGAGCGAATCTGTTTTTGTTTACACGAGCATCGGTGGGCGGTACTTCCGCTGTCAATTTTATCGCCGAAACGAAATGAAAAAAAGAAACTGAGCCTTTTTCGTTTTAATAACATAATAACATACTATTTCTAGTTATGCATGCTTTATTAACATGAGACAATGTATGTTTGTTTATTTTTGGCATCTTATGAGGTAAACCTATTTAAAAACCTGATAAATAATTGCCACTTCCATTTCATTCTTGGCGAGGCGACGTGCGATAAATTTAGACAAGTTTGCATTCAGGTCGACGTCACCAAAGGTCAACGGGGATGTAGTTCTACTGTAGGTGTAAAGTTTTACTATTGAAATCCCATTGCTGATATGTTCATCACGGTTGGTGTGTAAAGCTAAATTTTATGTCATAGGCTTTTCATATATAGTAGAATAGGTAATCATGGTATAAAATGTATCAAGTCGAGTAGTGCGATGGTTTTAACCACTGTGACTATGTTAAGTAATGTTAAATTTCTGAAGGACAAGGCACTTAAGACTTTATTGATTTGTCCATTTTCGTTACGTAATTATTTGATATGCAGTGGTCATTATAGAGATTGTATTCAATTCCAAGAAATGTAAACTAAGAGCTTTGGTCACATTGAACTTTTTGGTCGGTATACTTTTCTGCATTGCATCCTATTTTTATCCGATCCACATGATTTGATTTTTATCAAATTCACTTAAATTCAATCCGAAGATTCTAAAAGAGATATGTACTGTGTTGAGCGCGTTATTTAAAGAGTGCCCGCCATCCTTCAGAAAGAGCGCATGTTGACTTATCAGATATTTAGAATTATGTATGCATATATTTATATTGGGGTTATATTCAAGTGTTGGGCTTAGGATTTCTGCACTTAGTATAAAAAGATAGGGTGAAAGTAGATCCCCCTGTCGCGCTTCACGTTTTTGGTCAAATGTTTCTGAGTTATGGCTGTTATTTACAACAAAGCTAAAATATTATTGTAGAATGTGTGAAATAAATGGGCCAAATCTGAAAAATGTTAGTGGTTTTTCAATGAATGACCATTCCATTGAGTCAAATGTTTTTTGCAAAATCTAACAGAGCAAGTAGTCCTGATACGTCTAATTCTTCGCATTTTTATCAAATCGAATATTAGGCGGGTAGATTCACCAATGTATTTTCCTGACATAAATCCGAGTTGTGTATCAGATATTAGTTTGGGTAGAACATTTTGATACGATTGGCTATAGCAACTCATACAATTTTTACGTCTACATTTATTAACAATATGGATCACCAATTCATTATGAACAGCTTTTATTTATTTTGTTTTGGTATACACGTCTTTCCCCGCTGTAAATCTATCCGACCCTGGTGTCTAATTATTTTTCATCGATTTGAGGGCAATTAGGCTTTCTGACAAAGAACCTAATCACGGTTGTTTCCTTCTATAAGATACATACATTAGTAATCTGGTTATTATTGTTTTGCTGTAATTAAAGGTAAAGGGTGACATGTGATGAGAAAGAAGAATAACATCCAAAGGTGTGGCTGCTAAGGTTGGCACTGCCATATATATTGTCATAGCAATACTCTCATAATTGTGGTTGTGATGTCATACATATGCTGTTTATTTCCACAGATCCCAACGTACCAGTACCGTATGTCAACGATGCAGTATTCAATAAGAAGTGCGCTGTCGCCATTACCATTCGCCTTCAGACCAGCTTCGAAATTGCGCTGTATTCTGGTAAGTAAAAACAAGGATTAGCTCTTTGTTTGTTTGTTAGTGAATTCAGTGCTGGCTTCCAAATTTAAGGTATCAGGGAACGGCCCGCTGCACTCGTCGGCCATAGCTCCGAACGGGCGCTCAACATGCAGCGATGGCCGACGCGTGATACTTCGTTAGGGAAGAGCCCGAGAGGGGGTTTCCACATTTCATAGTAGAGTCTGTGGCTCCACCTCCGGAAAACAAATCTTCAAAAGAAGTGGGTATTCTTGTCCGAGAGAGACTGCGCAAGTTGCATGCAGCTAAACTTGGTTTAGTGCGGCTAGCAAGAGGGGTGAGTACCCGATGTGTTGATTATTTGTGAAGATCGAGCCATTCCAGGTAGAGTTATTGTAAGGGGATGGCGCTCCCTTTCTGTCAAAAGTAGGGGAACGGCATTCACATATGAACGCGATACTACTGAGTGCATTGATCTAATTGCTTCGGCGCATGGCCGGTGACGAGGCGCGGGAATGGGGTCTGGCCCAGAACTAGTCACACAAAGTACCAGTTGAACGGGATTAGAAGCTGCTCGTCATTTACAGGCAACATTTAGGGAACCCCCTTGGAAACGCTCAATGTGTAATCTCTACAGTTTTATTCATTAATCGTACTGATTCGGAAAATGGCAACTTTTTCAGATCTAATATACCATTACACGGTTTGCTTTTAATAGTAACGCATCGTCATTCCACCAAGACTCCATGCGTACCCAAAATGTGCAAAAACCTCACAAGGATGCAGACAATATCTGCTATTCACAGATAATGCATTATATAAAAATAAACTGAAAGAAACCGATCAGGAAGGTTTGTATGTAAACTTTCATGGTGTAATTTATTAATTTATTAACCATTTACCCAACGTAACAGCCAAAATCGGCCTGCGCTATTCTCAAAAATCGCCAGTTAATTTTCATTATTTTTTCATTTTTTGTCTCACAAACATAGGTTATGACCCCTCATTGGAACGAGCTCGTCGAGCTCGTTCCAACGAGGGGTCATAACCTATGTTTTTGAGACAAAAAATGAAAAAAATTAGTTATTCAAGAATTTTCTTTGCAAGTGTCGTCTGCTTTTCATGTTAGGTAAAGGGTTAAAGTGTCATTTCTTGAGGTTGTTTTCGTTACGGTTTCGGTTACGGGAAAACACATTCATTGCGGTTTGTTTACTCGCAAAATTATTCAAACGTCGAACCGTGTAATCGTCCTTTAGGTAATTTTCCCGTGATGGTGCATCCCGGGAGATTTTCTGAATTTGAATTGCAAAAGCCACGAATCGTGGACGTTCGTCATGTGACAGGTCTCCGGTTACCCCATCTTCTTATATATTCTCCCTCTTACCATTCCGAGACACCCCGAGCAAGTTGAAACTATCAAAGGTCCCTTGTTTCGTAGCAAAATTCACACATAACGCCTAGACCTGAAACGGTTAACCGATTAATCAGTTAACAAATGATCAACGTCTTGATCGATCAAAAAAGTATTTGATCGATTAACCGATTGAATTATATAGGTTAACAAGGGAACAAACTTGCTCCAAAACAGGCCCAAGTTGTCACGCTGACTCACATCAATTATATGAGACAGAGTAAAGCATGCAAGTTACGTGCTGACATACTTGTAAGCATGTATCAGCAGCTGGAAATGGTCATTCTTAACCCTTTATCCAATGCGGTTGAAAGACGATACTTGCAAAATAAATTCTTAAATTACTACGAGCTCGTCTGATACAAATTTTCAATGGAGACTTTTGTAAAAAGCGCTGGCCGGTTTGTTCCCGTTATGTTGGGTAAAGAGTTAATATGATGTAAATCATCAACTGTACGGCAATTATTCAGCTACCTATTAGGGTAAGTGATTAATCGGTCAACCAAGGTTAATCCATGTGATTAATCAATCGATCAAGAAAACCCTTTAACCGTTTCAGCTCTTATATCGCCGACCCTGAATGGCCATGAATCGGTTCCCATAAATAAATATTTGCTGTTGTGGTATGGAGAAATTATAACTGCAAGCTGGAGGACCAATACACAAACACCGGGTGGAAAGCTTCCAATACTTCCATAATATAGTCTTTTGATAGGCAGAAATGTTCAAGAGGAAGCAAACGTCATCCAAGTTCAAGACGATAAAGGGTTGTGGCCACAATCCAATGCGTCTTGAATTATGGATCTGTTGTGTTTGAATTTTTCAAACGTTTTAAATTCGAAATTGGGAAGCGTATGCTTCCGAACCAGGCATGTAAACCGGTACCTGTACCGGTACCGGTACCGCCGGTTCCCTCATGCTCCAACCGGTACCGGTAATGAAACTTTTGTCCCACCGGTACCGGGACAAAATTATTTTATGGGGAAATTCCTAATCGAACGAGGGTAAACTGGCTGATAATTGTGTATGGCACACTTTCACGACATACTTTTAACTTATTTGTGAATTAACATATCAAAACACTCTACAGGTGCATGCTCTGTCTACACCACAGCTCGATAAGGTCGACCATTTTGACTTTTCATACGTCGCATCAAAGACACGGGAAGCGCCGTCATCGGATACTTCAAAGAATTTATTCTGTGGTAACATCAAAGTAATCATAAGGCACGATCTTCGTGCTTTATGATTGCTTTGATGTCACCGCAGAATAATTGGACGATGCCATGTTTGATCTTGGGGACTGGTGCGGTTTGAATGCGAATTTCTGCCATCTGATCGCGATATGCCATCCAATTGTTGATTTGTCCCGGTACCGGTACCCGTATCGGTGGGACAGGCTCTGTCCTGTCCCGGTACCGGTTATGTTTGTACCAGCGGTGCTTTGACATACCTGTTCCGTACTTCATTAACCCTTTACCTAACATGAAAAGCAGACGACACTTGCAAAAAAAATTCTTGAATAACTAATTTTTTTCATTTTTTGTCTCAAAAACATAGGTTATGACCCCTCGTTGGAACGAGCTCGACGAGCTCGTTCCAACGAGGGGTCATAACCTATGTTTTTGAGACAAAAAATGAAAAAATAATAAAAATTCATTGGCGATTTTTGAGAATAGCGCTGGCCGGTTTTGGCCGTTACGTTGGGTAAAGGGTTAACGGTAACAGAATGTTTTGGTAGCCCAAAACCCCGCGCCGATTGTAAAAAAAAATCCATATATTGAAATGCCGAAAAATTGTTCCATGTACATATATTCTGTGCTGTGAATCACTTACATGCTGCTTTCATCGGGGAAATTTACAGTTAGCTTCCTGTAATCTCCAGAAGTTGTCAATAAATTTAACACTAACGATATGCGAATTTCGTATAAAAATTGAACTTTCGATGTGTTAGCTAGTTTGTATCATCGGTGTTCACATCATTTTACATGCGTCTGGCATTTTTCTCTAGAGTAGTATAGAAATACAGAAGTTGGCTCTTTACATTTTTTCCCAATCCGTTTGAATATTATTTAAGAATTGAATGCAATTTTTATAATCTTTATTGGAGTATGAACGTGTAGGAATGGGTACAAATTATGTATGAATCCCTTGCATTCAATTCTTAAATAATTCACGACTGTGAGGTAGCAGAGGCCCTCAAATTGATTAAAGTCTCCAAAGCTTGTAGGCCTAAGAGTATCAGTCCACCGGTCTTAACAGTCTAGTGCAACCTCAAACACAAATCTTCAATAAGTTTCTTGAGGAATGTCACTTTCTCATTGAACGGACACAAGCAAACCTGTCGTCTATCTTCAAGAAAGGCAACCATAGATCTATTTCTTTCCTAAGCTGTTTGGGTAAAATTTTCGAAAAATGCATTCTCAAAAAGGCTTTAAACTTTCTCAAAACTAATTCCCTTCTCACACCATTCCATCTAGGCTTCACACCCACCAATTCAACGACATTTCGGCTCAGGGAAGTATATAATACTGTTAGTTGTGCTTTGGGTAAAGGGAAAGAAATACCTTTTGTTTTCTGTGACGTGAGTAAAGCTTTTCTGTGACGTGAGAAAATTTGGCTTAAAGAGCTAATATATAAATTCCAAACGAC
The DNA here is from genome assembly GCA_031216915.1 of Pictodentalium vernedei. Lineage (NCBI taxonomy): Eukaryota > Metazoa > Mollusca > Scaphopoda > Dentaliida > Dentaliidae > Pictodentalium > Pictodentalium vernedei. The sequence continues at coordinate 116,585,133 of CM062294.1, read as the reverse complement.
AGGCATTAGAGGTGAACTTCTCAAATGGTTTGAGTGCTATTTACGTGGCATGCATCAGCGAGTGGCAATCCATGCCGACTTCTCATCCTGGACTAATTAACTGCAGGTCTCTCCCAAGGATCTATACTCGGTCCTTTCCTGTTTATAGTCGAGAATGTCTCATTTTATACAAGATTAATTGCTGATGGCACTTCTCTTTATCTCATCGTCGATGACCCCGCCCGCGCATTTGAGCTATTAGGGAAAGACATAGTTCAGATAGAAATTTGGTCAAAACAATGGCTTGTTGACTTTAATCCACAAAAAAACGAATGCATGGGCCTGTCACGAAAAAACGATAACGCGCTGCACCCATCCATACAAATGTCAAATACCGATATCAAGGTAATAAGTCGCCATGATCACCTTAGATTAACCTTTAATAACTCCGGATCCTGGAGTGATGGCATAAGTGATATTACGACTAAAGTGTGGCGTGGAAAGAATTGGAATTCAATTCTTATAATTACATTCCGAAACTGTTTAAACTACATTTTACCAAACAACAAAGCAGAAAGACGAAATAAAACATGTACGAACGAACGAGGCGAAAAACCACCCTCACACAAAAGACAAAGCGCACACCTCGGATTTTTAATTTTCACAATTTTAGGAAAAGAAACGAATATTTTAGTAACGGGCTTTAGGCCACTGTTGGGAAATGTCACCAAAGAAACAGCAGGGGAGTTGCTCACTGCGAAAGGCGCTAAAAGTTAAAAACCCGCCCAAACACCGCCCGAATTACATACTATCAACTGCGCTCTACAGAAATGCGGGTCAAAGTTCGACCAAATGTATTCATTGGAAAATGAATTACATTTGGTCATGACGTTTTCATCCAGCTGACCAAAGGGAATTGAGTATTTGGACCCAAAACGTATAACTACATTAACAATGTAATTATTGTCTGTTGAAACTCATTTATAAAGAGGAAACGGGCGTGTTTTGCACCATCGTTCGATGTCCTGTAACGTTTTGTCTGTTCATTATATGAATAGTTTGTGCATCATGACACATAATACAGACACTGCCCTTTCCATTAATATATAAGTCTAGGCTATGAGATTTGCTAATTGTTTTCCCGGGAAGAAGGGAAACTTGCAAATTACCGTAAAAACACATTTGTTAAACAATGTGGCAAATTAGACAGTTAATTAGTGTTTGTAGATTAGATTAAACATATTTTTATTTGCCTTTCAACAGTGCAAATCAGGATTGGAGGACAAGTACTTACCACTTAGAAAAGCCTCCGCTCTTGTACAAAGCAAAGACTAACAGATTACAAAAGTCAGAACAAAATATAACAATATGTAAACATTATACACAAAAAGAAGTTAACTCAAGAGAGAGAGAAAGGAGGAGAGAAGAGAGAGAGAGAGAGAGAGAGAGAGTGAGTGAGAGAGAGAGAGAGAGAGAGAGAGTAGAAAATCGGGTAAAAGCAGAATGAAAAAAGAAGACAAAGGCAAACATAAAACAAACAACAAGCAACCCCCCCCCCCCCCAAACAAAAAAAAACCCCAAAAAACAATATATAACAGAAATTCCAGTGTTGTATTAATGTTTGTAGTTGTCCTAATAGATAGAGGATATCTACGAGTGAAAAATAATACTTTCAGATCCACACTCATGAGATAATTGCCGACACTGACTAAAATAGAGGAGATTTTCTTTTTTATTATATTTCTACAGCTTTTTCCTTTGTAAATAAAAACTATATCCTACTCCCCTGACCTCGAAAGTGTTATTCAACTCCCACGGCGATATCCTACTCCCAGTCATGACGGACTATTTTACTATCAATGACGTCAGCATGTTGGATTATTCCCCTTACGGCAAGTTACGCTGTTGCGAGTTTACGTCTGCTTTGTTTTCATACCGAGTGGTTCAGAAATGGCTGCATTTGCATCGAATGTGAAACTTCTAGATACGATAGATGACGAGTTTCTTTTGGAATTATTTCAACCTTATTCCACTGGGGAAGATGATGTTATTGGAGCAACCGGTAGTGACATTATTTCTTCAACCGAGGGCGCGTCAGTGGAATTTGGTCGATTCGAAATGATGGACGATAGCGAACTGACTGATTTCATTGTTCAAAATCAAAACAAAAATACGATGAAGAAAACTCTTTTGGATATCCGATTGTTCCAGCATTTTCTTAAAGCAAAGTACAGTTACACCGGAGAAATAGCGGACATTGACCCCAGTGATTTGTGCGATTACATTTCTCACTTTCTCGTATCAGTTCGGCGCAAGGATGGCAGGGAGTATGAACCTTCCACACTTAGAGCTTTGTATTCAAGTATCAGTCGTCACTTGAAAAATGCCAATTACAGCAAATGTATTATTTCAGACTCAAAATTTGCAAAGGCCAGAGAAGCCCTTAAAATAAAGCAGAAGCAGTTGAAATCGTTGGGCAAGGGCAATAAACCAAATGCTGCCGAAGAAATAACTGATACTGAAATTGATATGCTTTATGAGAAGAAAGTTTTGGGGCCGTACTCACCGAAATCTATATTGAACTCATTGTGGCTAACATTTACTATGCATTGTGGTATGCGTGGAGGGAAGGAGCAGTATGATCTGGTATGGGGAGACGTTAGCGTTGGTCAAGACGAAACAGGGCGAAATTATCTAGTAGTGGACGAGAGACACACAAAAACCCGCAACGGCGAAAATCCTCAAAATACGCGAACGATAAAACCAAAAGCATATGAAACTTCAGTGCCGGAAAGAAATCCAGTACGTATTTATGAATTGTACAGGGAGAAACGTCCATCGGGAATGCGAGAGCCAGGCTCTCCATTCTACATTTCAATTATGGCTGAAACGCAGAAACAAATCGATGAAAATTCTTATTTTGAAATGGGACAAAAATGGTTCAAAAACCAACGCCTGGGCATAAACCAAATCTACAAGTTCATGTCTAATATGAAAACTGACGGTGGGTTGCCTTCTAAAAAGCGATTGACAAATCATAGTTCTCGTAAGCATCTTATTCAGAAATTGGGTGACGCAGATGTTCCTCCAAACCACATTGTCCAAATATCGGGACATAAAAATATCAACAGTATAAACAACTACTCAAGAATAAATACTCACCAGGAAAGAAACATTTCATCTATTCTCTCAAATGAATCAACTTCGTGCGAATCGAATTTACAGATTCAGCCACAAATTCCGATAACAACTGTATCGAGTTTGTCAACGACGTCAACTTCAAGCCGTTCCCAAAGTACAACTGCACAATCGTCTATGAATGCCATAACTTCCAACCAACTATCGAGCACCTCAAATTCTATGATCCAACAACATCTTGGGAATATTTTCGGAACGAGCACAATAAACAATCCGACCATAAACATTGTGATCAACCATTGCAGATGTTCCGCCTCAAAATCCTGCGATAACACTCAATCCACTTCGACAAATATTGTGCTTGATATTCCAACTGACAGCGAACAATAACTATGTACAGATCCACACAAAGTTATAAGAAGTTGAACATGACTACTCATTCAGGGTGATTGATTGAATTATTTCTTTAAAATGTGTTGATTTCCTTCATAAGTTCATATCTCACGTCATTTGAACTTCCATTTGAAAACGAGCGTCATTGCATTCCTTTCTGATGACGTCATATCAGTTCATTCATTCATGTTTTTGTGTTCATGCGCCGATTTTTCTAACCGTCAAAACAAATTGAGCGACCTTGGGAAACTGCTCTTGGATGACGCAAGAGGGGTATTTGTGTTGCAGATATTATCAGGGAAATATAATAAACACAATAGTTCACTGCTTGGAGTAACGTACGGTGTTTATTCTCTCGTGGGATGCGGGGATTATTTTCACTCGGCTAGCGCCTCGTGAAAATAACCTTCCGCATCCCACTCGAGAATAAACACCGTACGTTACTCCAAGCAGTGAACTATTGTCTATTTATTATATGCTACGAGACATTTTATTGCACAATATTCAGCCGAATTCGACCCCAAATGCGTACGTTTCAGAACAATAACAAAGATCAGCTGATCGTTCCTTCAAGGCGACGTCATGCGCTGAGACGCGACGTTATTTAAGAAGCTACTCGGGAATATTTCTCGATATTTATCACGTCGTTAGATATCGAGAAATATCTTTTAGATAATTTGCGATAATTCACAGGCTAGCATATAATAAATATTCTTATGTCGGATTATCTATGAAGTTGTTGCTTCTAATTAGCTTGACCTGAAAAGTCAAGTTTCCTTTTGTTACTTTGTTTTGGAACTTTTACTAAACATGAGCAGCCGCCATCCCCGAAAGCTGTCTGTCCTCTTCGTTTATTAGGAGTAACAAAAGGAGAAGTGCCTTTATGTCTATTGATATCACGGATGTTTTCTCAACAAATACCTCAATCCTTAAATGGACCTTCGTTGTGCGTCTAATAATTTCGAGGGCGATAACTGTATCAAAAGTCGATTTTTATTACGAAAAAAAAGTCAGGGATGGTAAGAAGTGACTAAATATGTTTCCACTGGATTTATTGGGCGAACACGTATTTTTAGAATCCCTCCTGCTTCAGTGAGTTTTTTTTAGGTGGGCATTTTCGCTGTCCTTGTTTTCCATTCAGGTCAGATATAGAAAATGAGGCCAATCGGACCCATCAAACCTACAGGTCTAGGAAAAATTAAATAGACAGTAATCGCTTGACTGGACTGGTTATGTGAAACAATTCATGAGAGGTGAGGGACGTTGTACAAACACGAGTGCGCGAATGCGCACGAGTATTTTTTAATTGTGGTCCCTCGCCTCGCTATTCTCAAAAATCGCCAATTAATTTTCATTATTTTTTTTTCATTTTTTGTGTCTAAAACATAGGCTATGACCCCTTATGGGAACGAGCTCATCGAGCTCGTTCCAATGAGGGGTCATAACCTATGTTTTTGAGGCAAAAAATGAAACAAATAGCTATTCAAGAATAGTTTGTGCAAGTGTCGTCTGCTTTTCATATTAGGTAAAGGGTTAAAAAAAACAAAAAACAGTGAAGTCCCCATTACATCCGCGGCAAGCGTCTTCGTTTGCGCGCTCGGATAATGACCCAATTGTTGATTGCATAATTCACTTGTGAAGTTATCGTTAAAAATCAAACCCGGAAATCCCAGTAAATCACACTTTGGAAAGTAATAAAATGTTTCAATTATTTGAAAAATAATGAAAGTGTTCTTATTCGTTGCGTTAGGCAAAGTTAATCAGAAATGTGTACAATCCAATTTCATTACTCGCCTGCTTCTTGTCCTCTCGTTCCAAATTTACAAATCCGTGTGTTCCATACGGAGTTCCGTTGAGGGGCTATTTTGCCACCTGAAGTCACGGATACACCAAAAGAAATAAACACCGCCCATTTTCCTAATCGGTCAGTCGAAACGTCGCATTCTGACCCATATTATTTTGGAAGCTCTGGTGACAGCCGATAAATCGAATGTCAATTAGAAAATGTTCTTGGTCAAATACACCAAAATTAACGAAATTAAACTTATTCTTTAAATTGGTGGGGGCGTGGGGGGGGGGGGGGATTTTATAAAACTCAAGTTTTGACTTTGAAGCGAATATCTCTCAGATAACACTGGCTAATGTCTTAAAAATATGAACAAAAAAACCTATTTGGACACAATTTTTATTTATACGTTTTTTGTTTACGCATCGGTCGGTCACACGTGTCTGTCATTCCAACCAGAGTTCTCTTTTTGTTTTTGTTTTAATCCTTTACCCAACGCAGACGATATCAAAATTTAATATTTTAAATATCATTTTTTTCAAAGTTTTCAAAAAAGGTCAACAAAACCATATCATATAACCCCTCGTTGGAACGAGTCGTTGGAACGAGCTCGACGAGCTCGTTCCAACGAGGGGTCACATGATATTGTTTTGTTGAAAGGTTTTGAAAAATAATATTTTTTCAACTGCTGAAGTTGCATAGTTCGCGGGCGGATGCGGCCGATTCGTTGGGTGAAGGGTTAAACAAAGATACGTATTCCTATGTTTCATGCTCCATTTATGTCCTATCCATGAACAACGATATCGTCTCTTGAAAGTATAAAGGTGCCATTTAAATATATACAGAAAATTATTTGAAAAACTATCAATGAGATCATTAGAACATCTTTTAAAATAATAACGCTTTAGTCTAACAATCTATACTTTCTGTAAAATACCTGATGAATATTAGGCGCTAAGAATTCTGTTTCTCAGTTTGTTCCGCGCCAAAAGAGTTAAGCAGACATCAAAACTGTCACATTCTACAAAAAAGGCCGAATTTTTCACTATGCATTTAAAAAATGCTAATTATCATAGAGGTGTGTAATAAATACAGAACGCACTCATTCCATCGCGGAAGGATATAACTGCGCATCTCGTTCTATCCTTCCGTGCTGACACTTATGCCGTATTGACGAACCATTTGTACTTCGTAACGTTCTGTATATTTTTCATTTTATTTTGATAGATTTTGTTACAGATACAGCGTTTGAATACGTGTCATCAAATTTTCTGATCACTGCTTCAACAGAATCAGCCATGTCGTCATACATTCCAGTTACCGAAGATACGTCAAGCGCGGAACGTCGACAAATTAGCTACAAGAGCATTGCTACAAAGATATACCCTGTGGAGAACCTAGTTACCACGTTTATAATCCCCACAAAAATTGGAGATATTGTGTCCACTGACAGACTATCCGAGGCAACGAGAAGTTTTGTTATATCTGAGGTTGTCAGCTCTTCATTCATTTCTGCTTTTTTGAGTGCCACACCCGAGGTCGCGACTACCATCGTAAATACTGTTCCAGTCAATCACATCACTGGATATATTTCTCAGACTTCAGAATGGGATAAAAAGTCCACGATAAGTGCAGAACATGCGGACACCACTGTTCCTACAAACTCAGCAATTATGTCAATAAGTGTGGACGCGACATACAGGCTAACTTTTGACCCTACAATAACAAAATCACCACGTACAGGTGAAGTCACTCTGGATACTTCAAATAAGTGGACTAGGATGACATCCCTCGGGCAATATGTCACCAATACAGAGTCATCTTTCAGTTTAGAAAGTAGAACCACACAGATCAGACCGTTATCACCATTCCGGTGCACTATCTTCAAACAGCCGCAGCAAAATGCGAGTATAGAAACAAATATCTTAAAAGTCAAAAGAAATGAAACCCAAAAGTTCAAAAGAAAATTAAGTTGCGCCCAGGACAGTCGTATGTCTTCATGCACCATTGGTGTAGGCAGCTTGCTGCTTGTGTTGTTGCCATACCTTCTGATTCTTGCCTCAGATTTACACACATTTCGAAATTCGAACACACTTGTAAGAGGAAAGAAAATTTGAGACAAATCACTGATATTGATATATCTATTTTTTAAAATGTTCACCAGTGTGATCTTCTTGTAGTATGTGCCCAGCGATTTTATTAAGTAATTTTTTATATCATCTCTCGAGTGCAACAAACGCCATCTGCATTGCTAACGCATTGCAGATGGCTCCTTGTTACACTCAAAGGAAATGTATATACATATTCAGATTGGAAACCCGGGGCCATACAGTAGACACTAAAAACTAAAGTGTTAAATCTGACATTTTCAAGGTGTTAAACCCATTCTAACTCTTAGGGTTTGATATTAACACTCAAAGTGCGATGCTTCAAGCACTTAGACATTACAATCGTCAGACATCTGAAACTTGAATGGGTGGCACTTCCCATGTGTCTAGCATTGGTTGTTCTTCCAGAATCGTCCATAATTTGATTTGCTCTTGGTGGGTACATAATTAAAAGGACACAACGCAGATGACGCGGATCAGGCTCGAAAGTTCGAGCCTGATCCGCGTCATTTGCGTTGTTTCCTTTTAAGAGTCGCGACATTACACTTGTCAAGTGGTATTATTGTAACACCTGTTAAGTTCTGGGATATCTACACTTGAACATAGTGCTAGTTCAGCACTTAGTAAGTGTTAAATACAGCACTTCAAGTGTAGTTTTTAACACTTTAGCTTTTAGCGTGTACTGGAAATATGAGCCTGAATTATTTACGGACAAACGGACAAATGGACGGATAGACCGAATACCAAGTCGCCGGCTCGCGGTTACGGTGGATGGTAACAATACTTCCCACTTGGAAAAAATACTTTGCTTGTAGTCCAGAACCATGATAGGAACATTTTTGCGGAGCTTTAAACTTCATTATCGAACAACCATCAGTGGTTAGCAGACCTGTAGCCATTAGCGGTCAGCATGTCTGCGATTGCCGGGCAACTATTCGCTGAAGAGATAGATTTTTGCGAATAAGAATTTCAAGTTTTAACCATTCTTATTAAGATCGGGGTACACTTGCTATACACGGGTGAAAATTTGGGTGTGAGTAGTCGTGTCAGCTCCTCCCAACAGTAGTTGGACGGAGCGCTTTTGCTTGTAGTTGGCATGTTCAAAAGCCCTTAAAACTGTCACATTGCTAGATTGGTGATACGTGGGTCGGATTAGCACTATAAATTGGCTGCGGAAATCGCTAATGCGGCAGTCAAAGCGACAACGGTATGTTATGGCTTAATCTACAACATTGCAGATTGTCTTAGCTAATTTCAATGATTATTGTAGACGCATTGTCGGAAACAGAGCACGGCGAAGCATATATAGCTATGTGTACGTAAAAACCGCCGGACAAATTCACGTCAGTGTCGTGAGAACATGCGTACAAACGTTTTAGACTGTTTGAAACTTTCGTATTCCATCGTACTATTTTTCAATTTCAACTGCGTTGTGCCGCTGTCGTACTAGCCCGTACTAACCCGTACGGGTATTCTTGGATACTCTTGAGTGTCCGTGAGTGTTCGTGCGTACTTGGCCAGTATGGTTGCGTCAGGATTCACTAAGGAATAATAAGATATATTAATACAGTTACGGCCAAAAACCATCCGGCGCCGTTCACAAAATCACTATTCAATTTTCATTATTTTTTCATTTTTTGTCTCGAAAACATAGGTCATGACACCTCACTGGAACGGGCTTGTTGAGCTCGTTCCAATGAGGTGCCATAAGCTATGTTTTTGACGCAACTTCACGTCAGTGTTGTGAGAACATGAGTTAAACGCCCATTACAGAGATGCGGATTGGACAACAAGGGGGATTAATTTCGGAGTTTTAGTGCGCTGATGGACAAACGAAAAATGTGGGGGTTTTTTTTTGCATTTGAAAGTAGATTATGTGTGCTATCTTGCACAGCCTGCAGCTCGGCTCACAAGTGGGGATGTTGACGCTTATTGGAATATGTGGTGAAGAATGAGAGAAATGAGTTAGAAGAAGAATTAGTTTCTCGAATCATTTGTTTGCTCATGAGCCATTATCAATATTCGCTCTAAAATCTTGAATAAAATAATTGGTTTGTCACAAATCGCACGTCGTATTGAGGAGAGACAAAGTTTCTATCCTCTAAATATTAGACAAAGAGACTCGAGTGGCAAATGGATTCATATTGTGATTGATTGGCCGACTTCGAACTGAAAGGCATGATCCAATACGAATTTCTTGTCATTAATTAGGTATTATTCATCTGAATCATCTCCAGAATATAACACACAAGGACATTTTATCCTAATTACAGTGCCTCAGCTTATTCAGTAATATACGTGCTAGACAAACAATTTCCCCAAAATAATTTTTTTTTTTTATTTGTTGTACCTGATATTTGTATCCTTCCTGTAACGATGTAGCAGTTATGCAAAATACCTGCAGACCCCAAACGACAATGCAATACATCATATCCTGCTAACAGTTTCATGTAAAGGAGTACAAATCGCAATGCATCATATTGTCAAACTGTGAACCAGGATATTGGTGTTGTTAATTTAATGAGTAGGTGAGCCATCACCAATACTTTACAGACATGACTCTAATGTGACGCCAAAACGTGAAGTGAATTGTGGAAACAACCTTGACCACTATCAAACGTTTGAAACCTAACACTGCTGATTTCAAATCGCACTATTATTTTCCCACTTGGAGGAAAACTCATCAAATGGCGATTTAAATACGCGCTCATATTTCTCTCTTGTAACAGTGTCTCCTGTCACATCTAAATGTCTCACAGAAAGAGTAAACTACGTTATTGGAGGGATTAGTTTCCAATCGAATGAATGCTTCTGATAATAATTGTGCTCAAGAAAATTCCCGGAAGTGCATGAATAAGTTTACAAATGTTCTTAGTCAGGATTGTTGACCTGCAAAACTTAGAACCACGGGGTATGAAGGGAGCACCATTTACAAAAGTGAGTTTGCTATTACAGAGAGACATTACGCCGTTACACTAAATGCTATTTTAAAATAAAAAGGTGTTTAATGAAGGGCATATTATTATATCTCTTTCGCCCAATCAGAGGCGAACTGCACTCCCTCTCTCAATAAAGCTGATGTATTTGGGGCCGTTGCATAGCGTGCGAAATATGCTAGTTTGTTCCAGAATATACACACTACGCAACAGAAAAGAAAAGTGTGGAGCACCAAATAAATCGATACCCCCTAGGTCACTTACACTAGAATGCATCATCCCGTGAGTGGAACAAGGTGCCACCTGCAATGCTTTAGCATTGCAGATGGCATCTTGCACCTCTCAACGAGACGATATACAGATACGAATATTGACCATATTTATTTATTAAGGTTTAACAACACTTTAACAGCCAATGTCATATCGTGTCGGTGACAAGTTTACTGGTGGAGGAAGCCGGAGTACCCGGAGAGAACCACCCAGCAACGTCGAGCAGCTGCCAGCTGCCCAACATCGTAACTCCGCACTGCAGCACAGACAAGGTTAGATTGGTTGAACAGATGCGCACCATCGACGTGCAGTACGCCTTAGTGCACGGCGTCATCGTGCCTTCATGAGGACAAGCGGGGTTAAGTGCCATGTCCAAGGACACAACGCGTGTGTCATTTGACCATATTGGTGGTTGTGTAAACTGTCTTTAAACGTTTATTTTTGACAGAGGAAAATGTTATGGCCGTATTTATTTATTCATTTATTTATTGTATTTATTTTTATTGGAATTTCTCGACACTTTCGACAGCCATGGTCACCTCGTGTTGGTCAGTTTTTCGAGTGTAGGAAGCCGAAATACCCGGAGAGAACCACTGAGTAAGAGGGAGACTCCACAACGTACCATCTCCACGCAACCGGGGTTAACATTGGTTGACAAGCGTACGTCTTAGTACAAAGCGTCGCTGTGCCCTCCACATAGGCAATCGGGTTTAAGTACCTTGCCCAAGGACACAACGCAGCTGCTTATAACGGGGATCGAACCGTGGACCGTTTGGTTTGAAATCAATTTCCCTAACCATTGAGCCACCGCGCTCTCATGGCCGTATCTACAATGACACATTTTAATCGATATTTTGGTGCAGACATTGCTTAGCCCTTTGAGACTTTAATTATCCTGACGTTCAAACGTCACTGGGAATTCAGTTTCTTCAACGTTAAACGTCAAACGTCGGAAAGTACAAATAGCAAGATATTTTTCACATTAGTGATTATCTGGTTGAGGGCTAGATTATTTTTCGTGGCCTAAATTTGTTATACAAAACTTGTTTTATTATAAATTATTGGAGAGTGCCCAGAGGCACTCACCTAAACATTTATAATAAAACAATTTTATATAAACAAAATATTATTTGTGTTTGAGTGAATATGAAATATAAGCAAGGGAAGTGTTGGGTTTTGCTCTGGTAGCCTCATTTTTGAAAGCACTGCTAGTGGCGTCTAACACTCAACCAGCTAAGAAGGAAGAAACGAGTGCAACGAGATCGTTTCAATGAAGGTTCGTAAGTTATGTTTTGGACGCAAAAATGAAACAAAATAATAATAAAAGTTGAATGGCAGTTTTTGTGAATAGAGCTGGCTTGTTTTTTCCCGTTACGTTGGGCAAAGGATTAATCATTTTCATTACAGAAAAACTGTTTAAAGGCAGTTAATTGACAGAGAGGAAGGTCTATACATGTTTTTGATTTCATAGGTTGTTATAAAATATTGTTGTGCACATAAAAGTATCTGTTCGATTTGTTTTTCCCAGCCCATCGTCCTTGTTTTTCTTTTCTTCTTCCATACACCCACCCAATCAAGCAGCAGATTGTGATGTTATGATGAAGTGTGAGAAGTATTTCTCGACCTTAACAGCCTTGAAAGAGATACATCAAACGAGGGAATCTATGGTCACATCTTAAAAATAAAGAGCAGTGCATGCATCCCTTCATAATTAATGAGATTAAAATGGTTGGAACCCAAAAGAGATATACAGTTGCTGTACTGCACTGTACACGTACGTCCTCCCACGAAGGAAAGAATCCGACATGTGTACCCAACATCAATACTTATTCTGAAAGTGTGGTGGGTGATTTTTTCTCTATTTTTTTTCCTTTTTTTTCTTTGCATATGACCGGGGCTCGTTACAAACAATGATTTAGGAATAAAATAATATAACATAAGCATAACTGGATATACATGTACTACAGTACGGCCGCCGTGGATTGGTCACTTTACACGGGTGGACAATTTTTCCACGGTCGCAAAAATATTAAATTCCAAACACTAATTATAAGAATAATCATCAAAAATTTAATTAATGAAGCACCGGGTCCAACCCGGTGCTTCATTAATTAAAATTTTGTTGATGACGATTTTTATTACCTGGTAAACGCATGCGTGGACATCACTGCCCACGCGTCGATTACAACCAGTCCACGGCGACTGTACTGTAGTATGAGGGGGTATCCAGTTATGCTTATTTTATCAAATTATTTTTTTCCTGAATCATTGTTTGTAACGAGCCCCTGTGTCCATCTGTCAACATGTGTGGGTGGGGAGCGGTCGCTATTAAATACAAGATTGCATGGCCATGAGTAATGCATGTACTCAGAATAAAATGAAAGATAAAAATATAATATAATGATAATAAAAAGGTTAATGCATAAGTCAAAATCAGTGTGTGTTTGTGTGGGGGTGGGGTGTAGGTGGTATTAACCCTTTACCTAACATGAAAAGCAGACGACACTTGCAAAAAAAATTCTTGAATAACTATTTTTTTTTCATTTTTTGTCTCAAAAACATAGGTTATGACCCCTTATTGGAACGAGCTCGACGAGCTCGTTCCAATGAGGGGTCATAACCTATGTTTTTGAGACAAAAAATGAAAAAATAATTAAAATTAAAAGGCGATTTTTGAGAATAGCGCTGGCCGGTTTTGGCCGTTACGTTGGGTAAAGGGTTAAATGAAGACAATAAGTTTGCATGGCCATGGGTGAAACTTTATTTATTCATCTATGAAAACTTTTATTCATTCAAATAGAGTACATCTACAAGTAACTACATTGTTATGTTCATTGAACAATTTGTATACTGTTTTGATAATGTATATATGTACAAGAATGAATCCAAAATATTGAAACCAAACATTTTGATAATACATTTTAACATAATTGTATATCTATTATTACATGTACTCAGAATAAAATGAAAGGAAAAATAAAATGAAATAATAATAATAGAATGTGTTTTTATTTTCAACCAATTTCCAATAAATGTACATGAATAAATAGCATCCATACAGTCCCAGTTGCCTTTGTACATGCAAAAAATGTCAAATCTCTCGTGAGAGACCACCTCTCTTGATAGACCACTTTTGACTTGCAAAAGGGGTGTTCTGTCGAAAAGGTTATACTGTACAAATCTCGGGTGACTGCATGTGAGTCGTGAGGGTTATCCTTCCCCACAAATACACACAAACGCACTCCGAATTTCCCCAATAGCACTCTCGCTGTCTGTCTCTCTCTCTGTCTCTATCCCTCTATCTCTCTTGTTCTGGTTATTATTGTCTTTTCCCTACTTACTTGAATGCAACAAAGCGCCATTTGTAATACTTTGGCATCGTAGAGGGCGCCTTGTTGCACTCAATGGGCGGTGTATTCTATTAGAATATGTCGTGCGAGTCTTGGGTGAAACTGATAGCCTGTTTCTCAGCCACACTTTCATCATCCACGTGAAACCTTCAGGGATATTCCGTGCCTTCAACTTCATTTAACGCAACAAATGCGACAAAGATGAGGACGTCATGGTTACAGGGGGAATCTGCGAACTGGGTAGGGGGAAATCGGTGTGCGAGATGAACCATTGGACCATTGTGGGATCGATGCCACGTCGTGTCGCTTCTCGTGCATCGTGTGGAGTAAAGATGCGCAGCCCACCCCAACAGTCGGGAAGCGGGGAGGGGACTATTTTCACCTTCTTGGTAAAAGATAAGTATGAGTTATCTTGTATAGTGTTTGAAATGTTTATAAATAGGTACAAGTTATCTGATATGGTATCTGAAATATTTGAATGTAGGACAATTACCCCTTGGAATAATTGTCCATTAGGACAACTCGTCCCCTGAGTTTCAATGTTTGGAACTCAGGAGACGAACTGTCACTTGGACAACTGACCCTTAGGACAATTACCCTTTAGGACTATGACCCCACTTCCTTTACTGCAGTGGGCAGAACTATTATCTCCCGGCAGGGAAAAAAATTATCTTAACAGGAATATTCCAAGGGTGTGGTGGAAACATGGGTGGAACTCTACGTATAGCGCCGGAGGAAGAACACCGCTAGATTGTGCAGGTGGGGGCTGGTACCGGCGATATATCCCCGGAATATATGTACTGTCACAATAATCCACTAAAGATTCAATTCCTTCTGGAGTATTGTCTTTCAAGTAAACCATGTCATTAACCACTTCCGAATGAGTAAAAATGCTAGTCCATCCAACATGCCACAATACAGCTTCACATTGTCATCTGTTTTGTACAAATCCCCTGGACCAATGTTAGGGCAATTGGCCAGATAAATTTTAATTGTAATACAAAACAAACATTAATTATAAATGAGATCAACCAAGTAGAATAAAGCCATAATCAGCAAATGATTCACTTGTTGTTTTATTTCAACAATGTTTAAAGTCAAGAAAATAAAAATCAACAAAAAGTTTTAACCCTTTACCTAACGTAACGGCCAAAACCGGCCAGCGCTATTCTCAAAAATCGCCAATTAATTTTCATTATTGTTTCATTTTTTGTCAGCTCGTTTCAATGAGGGGTCACAACCTATGTTTTTGAGACACACACAAAAAAAATTAGTTATTCAAGAATTTTGTTTGCAAGTGTCGTCTGCTTTTCATGTTAGGTAAAGGGTTAAATACTTTGGAACCTCCTACTCAACATTTTTTTTTAAAAAGGGGGCAATTGTCCTATTTATCAATATTATGAAGAGAAAGTTGTACTTGGGGCAGTTGGCCAGGGGTAGTTGCCAAAAGTGGCAATTCTCCTAAGGGGCAATTGTCTGTACCCCGAAATATTTCGGCCATGATAAGCCATTTTGCAGAAATATGTGACCTTAAACAGGAACCAATAAATGTGTCAAATTCAGTTTAAACAATATTTATTGAAAAATGATTGGTAATTACATGTTACAAATATAATTTATAATAACAGGATTCGACATCAAGCCTAGGGCTTATGTAAGTCGTCTCCTAAACGTGTACAGGTTACAGCATAATAAAGTAATACAACAGAGGTACGTGCATTTTCGAACTAATTAACCCTTTACCCAACGTAACGGCCAAAACCGGCCTGCGCTATTCTCAAAATCGCTAATTAATTTTCATTATTTTTTCATTTTTTGTCTCAAAAACATAGGTTATGACCCCTCTTTGGAGGGGTCACAACCTATGTTTTTGAGACACACAAAAAAAAATTAGTTATTCAAGAATTTTGTTTGCAAGTGTCGTCTGCTTTTCATGTTAGGTAAAGGGTTAAAGATCTGGAGAAAAAATGATTTAAAGTAAGATAAAAGAAGAAAGTGTTGTCAGTATGTCACTGCCATGACGCCAGTGATCTGGCAAGTTGAGACTCGATCGACAGGGCGGTCACTAATAATCCACGTCGGGATTAATCAGGAAGATCAATCCTTGCTTGGAGGCTGATTCCCTAGATAGGTTACTCCGTTTATCTAATACATCACGTACCGTGCGACAGGTTTTATTTAGTCAATATGCAGTACCTGGGTAGCTGAACACTCCCACGGCTAGGCGGGACGGAACTCTCGCTCCAACTTACGTAACCTTGCCACTACTTGAAGTCCCTGTCACATCTTTGAGATTTTTTTACACTATCTACTACGACATGAAAATCTTTGGCAGTAGTGGACATTCGTACTGGGCTCCATACTACTTCGTAATTATTCTTGAGTATTCTTTGTTGATCGGCACACGCGTGCGAAATTTTTAAACTGTTTAAAACTTTCGTACTCTATTGTGCAATTTTTCAATTCCGTGCTGCGTCGTACCGCTGTCGTACTAGACCGTACTAAACCGTACGGGGGTATTCTTGGGTATTCTTGAGTATTCTTGAGTGCTCGTGCGTACTTGGGCAGTACGGTTGCGACAGGATTCTCTAGAAAGTAGTAAGATCTATTAAGATCTACTTCGACGACACTACGAGTTTCGTACGACCCCGCCAAGACTCCGTACGACTTTCTCAACTTTATAGTACGACGTACCTAGATTTATCACGATACCTTTGAAGTCATGGCCAGGCAGTTTGATGAGAGTGACTATGGTCAACGATAGTTATTAGGAAAGTTGAGTTTCCGAAACCGGGTCCTGAATCATGCTTGATACTCTTGAATACAGACTACAGCAGAAATGGATCCGATAGAGTTATGTGGTACCACTTACTTTTAAATTTCATGTCCTTGGCAACCGACCTAAAATCGTAGAAGTCCTATATATTACACGCCTGTTCTTTGGAATCCCCACCAACACCAACACTAAACCCCGCGGAAAATCAAAATCCTTTTGCACACACGGAAATCGTTGACAAGCTATTTTTAAATGGAAGCAAAAGTGCACTGTAATCGTTCGCTGCAATTGCAATTTGAATCGCTAGCGATAGCTAAAAATCGTCACCAGCGTTCCAATGTGTTCCATGTGCCAGTAGTAACACGGGTTCCCTCACAAATTTGGTTGGCGATAAAATTTGTTGTCAAACGAATTGTTGAGTGTCCTTTCAATAATTGTTTTTATAGTTGTGAAGGCTTGTAATAAACACAGAACGACACACGCCTGAGGCCTCCCGTTTTACCCTCAGCGCTGGCACTCGTGCCATATCGATTAACCCATTCACACGCGTGTGTCGTTCTGTGCATCTATCGTATTTGGTGACACGGGGACTTACTTGCAGAAGGGTTTTGAAACTGGGATAAATATCGCTGTCACTTCCATACATTTATCATTAGGTGAGTTAAGATACTGTTACAACACCCGAGGAAAAAATAATATGAATCTCTTTTGTATAAAAGAGTCACAAAATGTTAGAATTAGAATGTACTGTCTCCGGCTGAGCGGAACGTGTCATATGCGTTCCCGTTATTATAGTGTTCAAGGGCCACTTTCGAACTAAATATGCTATTATGACTGTTTACGTGTGTTAGTAGACACCTTTCGGAAATCGAGTGATTACAATTACACTTATGCTTTATGTACGATGTGGCCAGGATATGCACACCCTATATCCGTAGTCGATAGATCCTTACTTTCAATACAGTTAGTATTACAGCACTACATGGGAGTTAAATTTGGAGGCTGAAAAGGCTCAAGTTGAAAACACACCAAACGCGAGCGGACAATTCTCTTAAGGCCGCTGCACACTTGGATGTGGTGCGAACATTGGGAGCGATGCGCTAAATATAAAATAGAAGCAGCGAAACTATGTAACTCCTCATTTCTCATCCAGGCATGCTTTATAAATTATCCACCAACAAAACTGATACACTTCTTTAAAGGAGACCCCTTACCTATGGGAAATAGAACCAGCGAAACTATGTAACTCCTCATTTCTCACCCAAGCTTGCTTTATAAATTATTCACCAACAAATCTGATACACTTCTTTAAAGGAGACCCCTTACTTACGGGAAATAAAACCAGCGAAATTATGTAACTCTTCATTTCTCACCCAGTCTTGCTTTATAAATTATCCACCAACAAAGCTGATACACTTCTTTAAAGGAGACCCCTTACATGTATTTACGGAAAATAGAACCAGCGAAACTATGGAAGTCCTCATTTCTCACCCAGGCATGCTTTATTTAGGTCAGAAGATGGATGTATTTGTCAAAAAGAAAACTTACGGTCTAAGTCACTATAAATGAGAGAGAAGAAAGAACATAGTCTGTTGAAGAAGCTCGCTAAATCTCCCAATCTGTTCGGGTGTGATAAACGCCTCAATAATAAACATAACGCCTCTATGTCATCTATCTTACACCCATTTTAAAGAATGAAGGTGTCTTGGATTCCCATTTTTTTTTGCACGAAGAACTTCAATATCCTCCTTAGAACCCCCCCCCCCCCCCCTAAAAAATGTCTACGTTGAATTCATCATGTAGAAAAGTCGGTTTTGAAGGGTCAAAACCCGATTCTTCTGTTTAGGCAGCGAGATCCATAAACAGAAATTCCGGGTCTGTCAATAGGTCAAACTCCATATGTATCTCCATATCGAGTCACCAGAAAACTCAAATAGCCGTTTAAGTTTTGGGACCCGTGATGCGCACTGTTTTCGCGCTTCTGCATGTTCCACTGTGGGCTTAAACAGGAAAGACGACTCCTTGGCAAAATCGAACTTCGTAAGTGCCCGACTTGAATACATAGTTGTTAAAACCCAAAATAATTTTGGGAGTAGGATTCAATTTGACCACAGCTCCATATCGTACCGTGATCCGAACTTTACCAGTTACCCATCTAGTTCAGATGCTACCTTATCGTGACGGGCCAATAGTAATTATTTAACACAATTGATACCCCGTACCACATCATCTGGTTCGAAATAACGACCGTCTGCCAGAGCGAGCCGATAATGCCTTTTCCAAGTCCAGAATACAGTGAAGAAAGCTTCTTCCTAATAAATATTAAAACAAGTGTTTGGATACTGAATCTCTGCTAAACCCAGCTTCCATTCCCCCGTGAGATTCACTGCTTGTCATAATTGGGTGGAGTACGAAGTCAACGTGTTTACCGGAAACACGTTCATTGAGCTGTTACTTGGTTGACTCAAACATCACTTTTTCTTGATGCTCGTATTAGATAACAAGTATCCTATACTACTACTTAAGAAAGTGGTCCATAACTTACTGCCTGCGTTATCGAGGGTACGATTAACGACACTTGTGATGATTATGATGTACAGTATGATTACTTGAGAAAAGTAAGTGATCTCACTCCTGGGGACTCTCTTTCCAAACAAAGACCAAGATCCATTCGATCCTTCCTCCCTTTTAGGAAAACGCGTGTTCACTTCCTTTTTGGCGAGCTGATGCTCGCGAATCCACGAGTTAAACGAAGCGGGATATTCTAATCGTTTTATTACACGCCTGTTCTACGTAAATCCCATCCACTGCAACGTTAAATCATTCGGCAAATGAAAATCTGTTCCGCACATGTGTGTGGAACGGAAATTCGTTGACGGAATTTTTATAAAGACGCGAATTTTCCCTGCAATTTTCCACACATCGTGCACCGAAATTACAATTTGAATCGATAGCGATAAATAAAAATCGTTTCCTGAATTCCAGTGTGTTCTATGTGCCAGAAGGCACATAGAACACATTGGAACTCAGGGGACTAAATAGTAAAACGGCTTCTCCTCGCAAATTTGGTTGGCGATTAAATGTGTTCTCTTTGTTGATAGTTCTCAAATGAATTGCTGAGTGGCCTTCTAATACCGTTTTTATAGACGTGAAAGCGTGTAATAAACACAGAATGACACGAGTGCGTGAATAGGTTATTTGATATGGCACTTGTGCCACCGCGTAAGGAGAAAACTCGAGGCCTGCAGCCTCTCGTTTTATCCTTCCGCGCTGATACTCGTGCCATGTCGATTAACCCATCCACAAACGTGTGTCGATCTCTGTATTTACTAACAATTCTCTGTTCTTAACTCGACCACGTTTCTTGAGCACGCCTTCGATTTAGTAAATAGTTTAGTGTAAGACTCGCTGAAGCAGTTCAGCATAGAACAACCCTTTTAATATTTCCCCACCATCATCTTATGACATAAGTGACTGGATGACCTTTCCTGGTAGCTACCCATGTGAATAACTCTTCGGTCCAATTGGGCATATACTATCTTTTTAAACTTTTCTTGACTTCACTGATTCTCACCCTGTCGCTGATTTTGAACTGTGGGGACTTGCGTTTTATTGGTTTCCCATAAAGTCTTTGACAAACTTCCTCTTGATTATCCAAGCTTACGGCAACATGCCGATACTGCGATGAGGAGTATGATTATAAGATCTTACCAACTTTTGAGTGGACTATTCGGTGTCATTCATGGTAAAATATTTCCACATCTTAGGTTTCAAAGTTCTATTGAAACGTTCAACTATGGAACATTTTTTCCCCCGTTATGTATCGTGAAAACCGCGACTTCGCGTTCTTTGAGAAATGTCTGAAATTTTCAAACATTCTTTTCCTTGATCGATTTGTAATTTCAATGGGAAACGATTCTTTTTTAAAAATTTAGTAAAGGCGTTGCCAATTGAGCCCCAAGTTCATTGTCAATGGGTATGACCTAAGCATAATTACTGAACACATCAAAACACGTCAACAGGAATTTAGTGCCATTGTTGTATTTACTTTTATTCGATTAATCTACCAAGTCAGCTTGCCATTGTGCGCCAATACCACCAACAAATACTTTCTTTCTTGTGATGTACGTGTTTGTGAAGTGTGTAAGTGTCTTGAACCTCTAACCATTTTACTACTTGTATGGTCATTTTCCTAGACGCTCTACACAGAGCGTCCACTTCCCAAAAGCTCCCAGAGGCTTCGTGATGGTAGTAAAATTCAAGCATGGCGACTTTTTCCAAGTGTCAACTACATTTATACTACCTCTTCGGTCCACATATCCAATTTTGGGTTCTTTCGTTGCTTTGGCTCCGATTTGGTCTCTGTGTAACTCATTGCCTTCTCATGAAAACCCGACGCTATTTATGACCAATTGGTGGGGTATGTTACTATCTCTCAGGGCTTCGGCACGCACTTCCCAATCCTTGGTTTGAAAAGATTTCCTTTTTCTCCGCAAATCGTCTTGAAGATCCGTCACATCAGACCCTACCACAGTTTGTTCTTTGTTGAACAGTTCACTCTTTCCATTCCAAGATTTGCTTGGCTCATTTTTTATCCGATTTAGTAATAACAGTGCCTCTCTTCTCATAAGAACAGGTACAGTATCTAAAGAGATCTATAGTGTCTTCTCGAGTTCGAGTTTTGATGGGACGAGGATCCACTGTCTTTTTGGGGGATGTAAAGTATCATTGTAAGACATTGTAAGATGTGATTATAGTGTGTCATCTTTTCAAAACAAAAAAGAAAAGAGGCATTGGTAATATCTCTCATTTCTCGATCCAAAGAAGAAGCAGACATTTCAATCTGTCGTTTCGGAACGTGCTGTAGACGTTCCAATAATCTGGGTTCTACCAAAGCTATCTTCTTTATGCATTCCATCACCCTAATATATCCTCGGTCACACTCAGTAACACGCGAGGAAGAAGAGCAACCACTAATCCCCTTTCTGTAAGATCTCTCTTTTTGTCAGACGCACTCTGTTTTCCACTTCTCTCTCTCTGACGAACGAGTTTGGCTCCCTGAGTTTTGGTCAGAGGTACTGCCCCTTTTGAGATATTCGAGGTGCAGTCACACAGGCAAATGATTAAATCTTTGTCAGCCTGTTTCAGTATGGATTTGACTTACACATGTGGTTTCGATTTAATAAAGAGCTTGAGAGTCGCGATATTCCCTTGAAACAGTCGGGAATGACGCGGACTCGAGAGCTGACATGCTGTCCCTTTTTTACCTTTCGGAAGTACACATACTGGACTTCCCCAGGAAAATTTTGAGTTCGTAAATCTCATATGTTCAGGATTATCTTGCTTTATGGTACAGTCACATTACCACGGATGGGCCATCCCGGACCGCCACGACATAGAATGTCACGGACTGGTAAGGAAGATGAAATAGTACGGGGTTCTACGTTTAGGTACGTTTTAATACGATTTGCATGACACTGTGTCGAAATTGAGTACAGGGATTGATGTCTTATTTTGCACAAATGTGAATGTTGTATTGTAAATGAAGTTTAAAAATATTCATTTCCAACGGGACATTTGTTTAGAGTTGGCCAGAGATATACAGTAGGATTAATTGTTTGGTTGTTTAGCCCTAATGTTGCAAAGGGCGATCTTTTTTTGTTTTGCTATTTTATTCATGAAACATATTAAACATTGTATTTTACAATAACATTTTTACATTTAAAACACATTGCAGCATTATTAAACAAGTGTCTTTATAACTGTCTGTGTTTCTAAATTGTCACTGACGGATGGGTACGACATTTAATTACACATTGTTCTGCCATGCCACTGCTCCAACGGGGAAACTGAGGTAGTGCTTCAGGTACGCCCTCTGCCTCTTTGCTTCCCTGGTGTCGATGTTGCCACTCCTGATCATCTGAATGTCATCGATGTTGCGATGCTGTCTCCAGGCTCCTGGTACCACATTGTGGTCTACGTCATCCCCATCCAGGAGATGGTTCTGGTGACCGGGATATCTCAGTCTCATGATGTTGTGCAGGCATACACAGGCCATCACAATGGACTCCACAGTATCAGTGTCTTGCTGCATGGTCGTCAACAGCACTTGGAACCGCTGCGCCAAAATGCCGAAGGCATTTTCTACAACCCTTCTGGCCCTTGAGAGGTGGTAGTTGAATATCCTCTCATCCAATTCAAGGCCCCGTTTGGAGTAAGGCTTCATGGGCCACTGTCTCATCCCAAATCCCTCGTCTCCAATCATGTAATAAGGTATCTCTATGTCATCACCGGGAAGGTGTGCTGCTAGTGGGATGCCGATCACACCGGTTTCTATGGCCTCTTTCAATTGACACTGATTCCAGATCTGAACGTCAGAGGCTGCACCTTCTGCACCAACATGCACCCAGCGGAACCTGTAATCTGCATCGACGAGGGCCATCAACACAATGGAGTGGTAGCCTTTATAGCTGAAATAGATAGAGGCACCTTTATTTGGGCACTTGATAGCGATATGTTTTCCATCTAGAGCACCCAGATCATGGGGAAACTGCCATTTTGCCGCGAACTGGTCCGCTATTGCCCGCCAATTTTCAGGCTTGATGGGAGTTTGGATAACGGCCTCTTCATATTATTCTCTTATGGCGTCGCATACCTGCCGAATAATCCCAGATATGTATTGTGTGCCACCCGGAAGTTGTACATCAATGAATGGTAGCTGTCCCCTGAGGCCAGGTGTCGCAGTGTGACTGCCAGCCTCACTGCAGGGGCAATAGACTGTCTGAACTTGGTGTCGTGCTTCCCTATTCGGGGAACCAATCTGTCAAGCAGTTCTTGGAACATATCTGGTGTCTTTCTCATATAGTTTCTGAAGGCTGTTGGATCTTCCAATTTCAGTTCAGACACAAGTGGAACTGGCCATGGGTGGGCCTCTGTGACAGCCAGGTCCTGGTTCACAATGTTCTCTCCCTCCTTTCACCATCTCGGGCATGATCCACCAACTCCACTACCATCCTGGCATTCTGCATCATATCTACGTCCAGTGCCAATAGGTTATTTGCAGCACCCAATTCTTCGTCGCCCATCATGGTGAATAGGTTGTTGGTTGTTGAAGATGTATATCTCTTGGCATTCAGGAAGACAACTGCCCTCATACCAATGAGTATTTATACACTTTAAGACCGGTAGCTGGGGTGGGGAGTGGTTTGAAATCAATGACCTTTTCTGACACGGAGGGGAGTCCCAAAATGACACTGGCAACCCTAGTGGACCCTACCAAACCGTACTAAACCTTAATAGACGTAGTAATCCGTGATCCAAACGTGGCCACCCTTGGCTACCCGTAGTTGTCCGTGGGAAACCATACCAGCCCTTGCCAACCCGTGCTAGAAACCGTGCCAAAGGACGCTCTAAACCGTATGAACCCTTAATGATCCCATAGCAGACCGTACTGTGACGTAATACACCCTACCAGCATGTGGGAAAAAGTGACACCGGGGACCAGTAAGGAGTGCTACGGTTTAGTACGTTTCGGCACGTGTTAGTACGGGTTCATTACAGTTTACCACGACCTATTATGGGATGTTTGTCCATGGAGTTATTTTGAAGATGTTCAAAAAATTTGCGACCACTCCACACATCGCTACGGATACACGAAACTTTAGTACGGTTAACCACGGTTTCCCACGGTTTACTACGGCAAACCGTAGCTAACCGCACAGGGCCCATCCGTGGTAATGTGACTGAACCATTAGATCGATTAAAAGGTAACCATGGCACCGAAGTGGCTTTCCTGTGCTGCTGCCAAGTGAATGATCTGGGAACGATCCCTAGGATTTCTAAACAAGATCAGGTAATGCGTGGTGAGAGCTACCATCATGTAGACATTTTGTATCGAATACATTTTGATGTATACACATGACACTAATCTTACGGCGATGACTACCCTTTGAAACAATCTAGACACTCGATCGTAAGTATCAAACATTAGATCATCCAAAATGACTAAACTAGCTGATTTACCTTCTCGGGGAAGACCCTCTACACATGCTACGTGGGGTAAAGTAACATATAGTGGCTGCCATTCACTATAATAACGTAGTATATGACTCGGAATCGATGTAATACTCTTTCTGATGTTTTGAATAACCCGACTTACAATTTTTACGATTTTCCACTACCCGTGGAACCACATACTAGACAAGTAAATGGGTGATTCCAGCGATTCCAGCGATGATCCGTGATGATGTTCGAACCAACATGGTCATGATTGTCGCCTTTTATACGTTTCGTTCTTGCCCAAGGGAACTCATCAGGTGGTCTGTTTGAAGTGCCCCTCTGCATTGTGTACTGATCTTAGGACAGGTAAAGTTTATTGATCATTGTCCAGACGATAAGTATCAAATGATTTGGGGGCATTACCACCCCCTACATTTTTTTATTTTATTTTTGTTTCTCTAACAAAATCAATTTTCACCCTTCATTGTCTCGTGAAATAATCTTCTATTTAGATCCCAACTGCAGCAGCTTTACTCTTCGCCAATTCAATCACTAAGTTCATAATACACAGTCTCTGGTCAGCGGGCGATGGCGTTTCAAGCATGTCCTCGTATTTAGCTTGCGCAGCTGGTGGGTTCATACATGAAGTATTCTCATGCCATATCAAATGTTCAGTGTCTTTATTCAATTTTTATAAGGCCTTGTCAAAACATGTGATGATTCGTTCCTTCATTGTCACCATAAGGCACACATTATGCTGCATTTGACTTGACTTTATAGCATTTCTCTTTGACAACAGTTCCAATCAATTCTTCCGTACAGTGTGCATGTGCTATACATAGTTCATGTCGAATTCTCTCTTTACGTATTTAACCCTTTGAACCCTGATGGTATCTTCCATGTCAGTTCAATGGAAGCAACTGGAAGAGTCAATATTTATTATTTGGGGATTGACCAATTAATATTTTCAACGTGCAGCCTTTGGGCTGCACGTTGAAAATATTGATTGGCCTACCCCACACTTTAACTCAGCAGCCATCTTACTACATAAAAGTATGACATATCTTGTTTCTGGGCCGGAAAAGCGGACGCTGGTGTGCAAAGGGTCAATAAACGATTTCATCGACCCTACAGGGTCTAGTAGGCGGTACCTTCTTCTATTCTTCTCTTCCTATTCTTATTTTGTTCTGGGTGTTCTTTAAAAAGCAGTTTGTTAACTTCAGCCTAGATCTATTTTATGTGGCTCTTGAGTGCATGTATTTCCTCCATAGATTGTGCGATTCCAGTCTTGGTTGGTTTCCGGTCATAAAATCTTCTTATGTGGATCTTCAACTCCCCTTGGAATATATTTACATTACGAGGTTTGTCTCTGGTTCAGAGACGCAGAATCTTGATCTGTTCAGTTCACATGTTCAAAGCACAGTTATGAGAACATGACCTGGTATCCAAATTTATCTATGTCTACCGTACGCCAGTAAACACACCGTTTAGTTTTGATCCAATTTTCGATCCTCGATACGGATTTGTGTTTGTCTCCTATAGGATTTTAGGTTAAAGTCAGAAAAATTATGAAATTATTAACATAGAAAGTAATGAGAAAGACACACAATATACAAATCTGATTGGTCGATTCACTTCAATCAGATGGTCTCATACCCTGCAGGTGATGCCCCTCTACATTTGTACTGACTTGGGACAAGCCACGTTTATTGGTCTTTGGCCAGAAGATAAAGATCAAATAACATCAGAGCGTTTCCACCCCAACAATGACTTTTTTTTAAAAATATTTTATAATGTTTTTTTTATGAAAAATTAGAAGGAAATTAATGACAATGAGAACGATGGTGATTTTCACTCTATGTGTTGACAACATGAAATACTCCGGGTAGGAGTAACCTAAAGGATAAACATTTATTAACTAAATATATAACTGGATACCATCCGTTTCCAATAGGGGTAACCTTAGGGATACCAAGAATCAACATTGAGAACTAAAAATACATTTGAGAGTCGTGAAAATAAATATTAATTTTGGTTTAATCCGGTTCCAATAGGGGTATCTTAAGAGATACCAGGAATCAACATTGAGAACTAAACAGCAGGTGGTGTGTGCATTTGAAATATAGAATACATAGGTACTAGGACATTAATCAGATTTAAACCATGAGTAGGATAAGAGTTTTAACCACTCGGCTTCTCTAGTGGTTAAAACCCTTATTCTTCCAGTGGTTTAAATCTGATTATCGGCTCTAGTACCTATTTGTTTTATTTATGCCCTGCTCTTAATGAACAATCGACTTTGTCACTTGAAATGAAGAAAACACGACACTTTCTATCTCAAACACATGGGTTTGTTTTGTTTACATCTGCGTCGGTAGCCAGGACTACCGGATATACGTGAATGCTTATTTATTTAATCTTATTTGTTTTACAAGGATTGGAGAACAAGTTATGCAACTTATATTAACGCCTCTCCTTGGCCCAATGGCGTAGGTGTGTGGGATGACCTTCACAGCGGCAACTTCGTGGCCTAGCTCTTCTCGAATGCAGCGAAGGGATCTTTAGCCTGCACGGAGTGTGTCTCTCTCCGCACAGAGTACAGGCATTTTACGTCCCCACCCGATAGGACGGTACGCTGTGACAGCATCAACCCCACAATTGATGCTGACAGAGAGTGTTCGGGCACCTCGAGAACTTTCCCCGACCGGGGATCGATCCCGGGACCTCTGGCATGAGAGACCAGCGCACTTATCCACTCGGCCACCACTCTCATATTCTGAATGCTTGATTGACAGCTGGACACATCGTCAAAGTTGATTGTATTTACCTTGCTTTTTCTGTAAAATTATTATTAACAATTCTTAAATTTAATTTTAAATATTTAATTGTAGGTATTTTAAACTAAATAAGGCACTTTACACGTAGTAGATAGTACCCCAGAATGCGTATGTTTGAATGAAACATCGCGAATGGGATTGTATCGAAGTTGGCAAATAGCGTCATGCCAAAGGTCAAGGTGGATGAACTTCAGTCTATAGAATTAAAAAAATGTTAACCGCAGTGGAAGCTTTACAACGGTGGTGGGGTTAAAAGCCCAAGTTTAACATACAGGAATTTCATAGGTAGAAACATAGTCGAGCATGGTATAAATAAATATTAATTTTGGTTTCGTCCGGTTCCAACAGGGGCATCCTAAAGAATACCAGGAATCAACATTGAGAACTAAACATAAGTTGGCATGACCACTGGACATAAATATAATTGGGTATCATCCGGTTCCAATAGGGATAACGTAAGGGATACCACGAATCAATATTGTGAAATAAACATAAGTTCATTTGGTTGCAATATAGATAGCCTACACTGGGAGTGTACAACATGAATGATTTTGTTCTCTGTATTATTATTAAACACCCTTCCAAAACTATTTACAAATATTTACAAATTATGTACAAAGCAAGTTCCTTCTTCTGAATAAAATTTATAATTATTTTCACCCACTCCATAAAAAAAAAAATAAGTAAAAAACATTCATCTAGGATAACCAGCTCTGTGTGTATACGTATAATAAAATTGATTGAATAATGTTTATCAGAGAATTATGCTTACCTCTGAATTTCTGTGAAGAATGTAGGAGAACATTCACTGGTTGTAGAAAAAAAAATTATATTGCCACTGGTAAAGTTGATAGTAGTCGTTTGGGATAAAAAGTAAGATAAGCCGCATGTAGTCTGTACAGTACGTGGAGAGTGGATTGTAACTCAGTCACCCGCAGAGTGGAGTTGTCACTCAAGCTATAACAATTTCAAATTTTGTACATACCGACAAAAACACAAGCAATGTTTCAGCCAATGGACCTCCGGGTTTAACCCGGAGGTCCATTGGGTGAAACTTTGCTGGTGCTGGTTATGCTTTGCAACAAATTTGCAATTATTTCTCGGGTGGAATCTCCACTCTGAGGGTGATTTAGTGATAATACACTCTCCACGTACTGTACGTATGTAAACATGTCATTACCGTTAGGTCTGAATCCTTTGTTTACTCCCGTTCCTGTCTGTTTGTCTTTTATTACGTTAGAATATGCTTCCTTTTATCAAATCATTCTATCGTTTATTTATTCCCTTGTAACTCAATTTATGTGATTGACCAAAGTAGTAATAAGTTTTTACTACACAATCCAATAACTCTCTCACATTTAGTTTTTTAAAGACCCGGGATTCTTCGGTCAAAAGCTTTCCTGTCCCCACAGCATTGCAATGTTATCCAGTTATCTATCCTTAATTTAGTTTTAACATAAACGTCCCGATGGCCATCACAGGCCTCAGAGGGTAACCATTTATGGGCTTGGCGATAGAATAATTCCTTTTTGTCTGGGCTGACTACTTTTTCAAGGGAAAGTATGGAAAGGGCTACGTAAAGGCTGTCTGCGTCCGATTAACAAAGTTCGTAATCCTTACGATCAACAAAACCATCCAAAGAACAATAATAGAACCATGGTAGAACTGGAGCATACACAACTTAGCATATTGAGATACAAAAAAACCTATGTGATGGGGCAAGTCGAGTTTGCTAGTAGATTTATTGATTTCAGTTTCGTAAAGTTCTTCAGAGTGTTCAGTTTTTGAAAGGCCAGATTGTTGATGACGTTGGATGCACTATCGTCGTCACAAAATACTACATTTCTATGTTTTGCCTTGTTGGTGACTATCTACCCATAGCCGGAATTACCTAACAATTTCATCGTGCCAGCTAAGATGGCTTTACTGGGGACAGAGTACCCCTCCATCGGGTCTGTGATACCTGACCACCGACATTTCTGAAGCACACGTTGGGCTCGTACTGGATGACTTGATACACCCGGCTGACTGCCAGCCCTTGCTCCAAATGCCATGGCAATAATGGTGTAGCCAGCAGGATTTTTTCACCAAAGTAGCTACACTAAGACGAGGTTAGCGCATACTATTGTTTGCTTCAGACTAAGCCTTCATGTAGGACTCGATGGCTTACCGAGAAATATTACAGTTGTTGAAGATTGGTGTCATTTCTTCAAAGTGGAGCTACAGTTGATCGGGCTCGGCAATGTCACACTCCACAAACCAAAGATATTGCCTTTGCGAATCTTCTTTAGAAGTTCGGCGAATGTCATCGAACCATCCACCAAAGTACCAAACTTTCCCCAGAGAAAGGACTTTAGGGTGGGTTCGGTCATTTTCTGCTGATGCCACTCACATTCCCAGATTTCTACAACACATCGTACCCAGAGCTCTGAAGGTACATGATTGTTCCCTTGTTCTTTTCCCTACGTTCAGCCATTAACTTCCGCCGGGCTCTATTGTGATTGGCTAACGTACGTCCCTCATGTTGAGAGGCATTCGTGATCGTGGCAGAAACATCCGTGGAACTGATATACAGTTTTGGTGTGTTTACAACAACTATATACGGGCACTTCACATCTACTAATCTGCTTTGCTGTATCGTGGTATTCGTGCTGGATGTGGACACCGTCCCTGACAGACATAAACTCCAGCCATTGATGGACCATCCTACCGTACCTCTGGGAGTACTCTGGGTTAGTCCGTTTCTTCCTTCCGTCGACTGTAACAACCTGTTGGCATTTCTTGCATCAATGACCAAAAGTACAAAGTATTTGCATCATAGCCTACGACACCTCCACAACCCTTTGCCGATGCGCTGTATTTAAAAGCTTTTCCAATGGTAATATTCTTCTCGTGATAACGATTGAATATTAAGGAAGGTCCCTCTGTAAAGTTATCCTTTATGAGATGATGAAGCTCTTTGTTCTTCACGTTGGTGTTCTTGAAGGATATACCCTCATCGACGGTACTACAGTTAAAACTAGAAGTCCTGTCATGAAATGCGCACAGATAGCACGTCGATCTGCGCGTTAATCTACGCGTTATGGCCATAGTAAGACTATCAAATTCTGTACATATGGCCTGTACATAAGCAATATTTCAGCCAATAGACCTCCGGGTAACTGTGTTTGATATGAGTAATCAGGAGAACCTTCCATGCTTTGGATGCCATTCGATATGGCAATTGCGCGTAATTAAGCCTAGATAAGCGCATAGTTCGTGACAGGACTTCTAGTTTTAACTGTAAACAGTTATTTCTGCGTCAATCCTGGGACACTAATCCAATCGTTAAACATGTCAACTCCACTTTCCAAATAAAACTGGGATTGCTCCTCACAAGCCTCGAGGAATGGCTGGAAATCTCCATTGTTATACCAGACAAGGAAGACCCTAAATATCCTCATCCCATTGTCCCCCAAACTTGTTGGCACTAGGCATATTCCTTAGCAGTCATGTTTTACTTTTTCAAATAGCTATAAAAAGAAACATGGGGAGGTAATTCGGTAGTGTCCAATTTATCAAGACTGTCATTCCATTCAAAGGGAAGAAACCCTTTAGTAACCGAACAACCAAACGCCTTGAGAAATTTATCATAACTAAATCCAGGGGCCAAATAATTGCAAATATGAAACAATTTCAAGTGATCCATCTTCAAAACCAGAAAGTTGTCACTCTTCTTAACTAAAAAGGAGAGTGTGTCCACCAGTTCTCGTTTAACTACGTTGACGCCGTATTTTCCGGAATTTAAAACTAATACGGACATTTCTTTCATGTGATGATCAAATTCAGTAACCAACTTTTCAAATGGGTGGAGTTTAGAGTCGTCTGTCCCTTCCTGCGCAAAAGCGTCTTGGATCATTTGCCGATGGATAATATGGCGGGCGTGTGAATCTCTTGTATGAGGGAGTAATGCGTCTCAGAAATTTCTATTAAATGACTCATCATACTTTCAGTCAGTCTGTTTGTCTCAATCAGTAATAAAATATTTGAGCTTACCAAAACCGGGAACATTACTATGTACACTAAGACTAGAGGGTTTGTGTTGGGCTTAACAGACAAGTGTATCAGGTGAGGTGGGGAGGAAAGTTTTGTCAAAATAGCACTCGAAATCAAATGTAGCCCGATAGGGATACGGTCGTAAGTTTTCTGAAATTACAATATCTTCTTCGTTCAACTTTTCAAAAGTGGTCTTGGGAGTGTGGTAGACACCACCAATATACTTATAAGACATTCCTCGTGTTCATTGAGACGAAAACCGGTCTTCCACCATTTGCCACACTTACGGCAAGCACACGACTTACAATGTTGATTAATGTGAGTGATGTAACTATTTCTCCTATAAATCGACATGTATGGTACCCTCAAACTTTTCATTAGACCTATGAACAATCTTAGCAGCATCGTCTTCCAATAAATGTTCAAATACCTCAATATTCACATTAAATATCTTTTCCACTTTGGGGAGTTCATCCAATTTCACACCTGGGAAGTTATCCTTGGGTACATCTGTATATTTACTGTACAGGGACTGGGCCATAGTATTTAGGATATGGCGCTCACTTCTGCTCCAGAGGGATAAACAACGGCACAAACAGAGGTTATCGTTATAAACAAATGGCGGTTCTCATCAACAACCTACGATGTTCCAAAATATACTTGGGAAGATGTTCAGGGACCCCACTGATTGAGTGATTTTTATTTTTAATCTTCTTCACATAAAAAGTTACATTGGTCAGTTGATGGACAATCCATTTAGAGCTGTGTCTTTGCTACCTTGCACATTTAAAAATATCTTTCTATTCAAGGCATTTTAGGAAATTTCCCAAATCTACTGCATTTTCTATAAGGGGTGGCCCATCAAGAATCCGGGCATTGTTTTGAGAAGGGTGATAAAATCTTAGTTCTTCCGTTCCGTTTCTACGAACATTGAAGCGGTAGCTTAAATTAGTTTTGAATTTATATTTCGGGGATCCAAAGATAGTTTTAGTTAATTCAAGATGGATAAATCCGTTGTGTATAGACAATAATTAAATATGTCCGGAATTTTCCTATTGTGGCGACGATAAACTTCCAATATTTCTTCATCAGTTTCGGCAAAATGGTCCTGATCAAAATCAATGGGGTCTTTGTCCAAAACAGTACGGGATTTTTTGAGGGTCGTGGCCTCTCTTTTGGAATTACGTTCCTTGAGAAGGGTGACATGGAGATGGGCGGTGTTCTTATGCCTATTAAAGTGTAAAAGTTAAGTAAATTTCTGTCCACATTCTAAACATGTGTACATATCAAAGCCGGTTTCCTTATGTTTATCCGACTCTTCTTTGTTTCCAAGTAAATTTCTTATAGCAGTTACAGTTAAATGTCTTACTTTGTACGTGAGCTGTCCTCCTATGACGGTCCCGATTAGTCATGGCAGTGAATTTTTTTCCCACAATCCTCGCTTGAATATCCAGATGTCTCCCTAATGCTTAGAATAATGAATGCACACACAAAATAGCACACACAATTACTTAGTCTGAATACACAGATGGGATCCCTTTCCGTCCACAGATGAAAATGGAATTAGCGAACTTACTGAAAAATAGTGACAGTCAGGCTGGCAGTAGAAAATGTTACTAAATATAGACCGATATGCGTAAGAACGTGCAAAATATAGTTTCACATTGAAATAAGTTAGGGAGTCAATTAATGAAGATTAGTAGCAAAAGTAGTGATTCTGTTACGGATGCTATAAATATAGATGTTTAAGGGTAGGAACGTGTAAAAAAATAGTCCTACATTGTAATTAAGGGAATAGGAAAAAAAATTGTATTCTGGGGAGTCCGTTTCGGTGATTTTTTTTTTTTTTTGGGGGGGGGGGGGGGTTGATGGGTATTGGGAGGAATTGTAGAGCCCATTTGGGTAACTCTACGAAGTAAACGAGGAAGCCAAACCAATAAAATTACTCTTATACAAAGGGACGCGCCTTATAGCACAACGTGTAACTATTATAAGCCCAAGACTGTGGCTTCGCCAAGTCCTTTTCGGTCATTTTCAGATCAGATTTTGGGTGTGTTTTTGTGATTTGGATGGATTGTCGGTCCCTTTTGGATGATTCTGCGAAGTGTCGGCCGTTTTGGGTAATTCTGCGAAGTAAAATACTCTAATTCAATCGAACGCACCCTCTGAATATATCCCGTCTCGTTTTAGGGCTTTGGGTCACATGACAACCACGTGCTTCCATAGGAATCAAGAAGGCGGCCTCCAGTATTCAAAAGGCCGACGGACACACATTTATCACACGTACTAAGACCACGTATCACAATGGGGATGACACTTTCGACAGCCAGGGTCGCCTCGTGTCGGTCAATTTTACAGGTGGAAAGAGCCGAAATACCCGAAGAGAATCACCGAGCAACGACGAGCAATTGTCAGACTCCCCAACTCCACACAAGCAGGGTTAACATTAGTTAACGATAAGAGCAACATCGACGTGCAGTACGCCTTTATACACAAGGCCACCATGCCCCCACGTGGGCAGTCGGAATAGAGTGCCTTGCCTAAGGACACAACGAAGTTACCCCTGCTGGGATCGAACCGTGGGCCTTCGGATTGAAATCCAATGCCGTATTAACTGAGCCATCGTGCTCACACGCGGCGTAATCATAAAACTAAAGCTGTGATGAGTCTTCATTCATAACTATTCGGTGAACAAACATGGCTGATAGAAATGCTGAGGTCATTAAAGATTCGATCAAATCAAGTCTGGACCGAGAAACATTTCTTGCGCAGATTAAAAGATAACGAATGTTTTTGGGGGGGTATTTTTCAGATTCAATCGTTTGGAGTGTTTCAGTTTCAACTGAAAAATTCCAGACCATTGAATCGAAACATAGGTGATAAACCTTTAACCCTTTACCTAACATGAAAAGCAGACGACACCTGCGAAAAAAATTCTTGAATAACTAATGTTTTGCATGTTTTGTCTCAAAAACATAGGTTATGACCCCTCATTGGAACGAGCTCGTTCCAATGAGAGGTCATAACCTATGTTTTTGAGACAAAAAATGAAAATAATAATAGTGAAAATTAATTGGCGATTTTTCAGAATAGCGCTGGGCGGTTTTGGCCATTAATTTTTAAAGGGTTAAGGTATAGACTGATCACAGGCCATACAAGCTTGGAATGCTTTACAATATTTAACTGGCACCATCCGTTTTAGCATACTACGCCACCACTACATTCACAAAGAGTACAGGGGAAAGTGAAGGGTCCCGATCAAGGTCAAGTGATTTTTGCTAAAGCTGAATTCACGATTTTCTATCATATGTTTGAAGAGCTAACCAAAGAGCCACCTCATTCGTATCCATTTACTAACTGTAATATGGAAATTTGTCCGTAACTACACTAGCCGCATTCCAAATTCTAATAAGCTCATGTGTCTTGAAATAGTTCTATTTCACAGATTTCGGTGCCTGACTGTTTAATGTTCCTATGGGTTGGATTCTTGATTTACGTTGTCGTCCACAGTCGATCAGAAATGGCAAATACACAGCAAGAACAAATAAATAGCTGATAACAGTTATAATGCGCGAAGAAAGTCTGTTGTCTTGAGCGCAAGTTAACTTTCGTTTAAAATTTTGAGTTTCGTTTCTTCTTACTTTGAAGAGAGCAGTTTTGATATTCCATTTCCCGTCGCTTCTGTTCACAAATGTACACCGACCTGGTGAAAATAACCGGACACGAGAGCTCTTATTTTTCAAACAAGTACAGGCTGAAGATTTGTTTGAAGTGTCGTGGTTATTGACATTTGCGTCTGTATCAATCCAAACGACGCCAGTCACCGCGTCAGTAATCCACGTGGTTTCTATTACCCCAGTTGATCTTGTTCCTCCCGAATCAGCTACCGGATAGGTAGTTCCGTTGAAAACTGTCGTACTGGTTGAGATCAGGACTGCAGCTGCTGTCGTCTGAATTGAAAACGTAGTGTCACTGGTGAGCTGAGAAATAGAACTTTGGTCGGAGTGAATCATTTGTGTGAACCGCAATGAATCCGGCGCCGAAGAAAGGCTATCAAAGACAGAAGCATTTGTGAGTTGAATAATGGTACTTTCAGTAGATGAAACCCTTACTGAAGGCGAAACAGACATCTCTGATATTTTCATATTAGGTTTAGAATGTATCACGTCTGAGTGCGATGAAAATATGTCTGATATGGAAATATCTTTGGTTTTAGTAGATCTTGTTCTTTCCGACGCAACTTCAGGAGGCGGTCTTCCATTGAAAATAGTAGTACTCGTTGACAGCTGAATGACAGGTGATGTTGTACGAAGTGAAAATGCAGTGCCACTGGTGGGCTGAGGAATAAAACCGCCATTGGTGTAAAACGTTTCTGGAGACCACTGTGAATCATGAGTTGTTGAAAGGCTATCTTGTATAGGACCTGCTGTGGTCTGCTGAATGGTACCTTCACCATATGAAACCCTTACTGAAGACAAAGCAGATATCACTGATGTTTTCATGATATTGGGTGTAGAATATTTCACGTTCGAATTCGTTGAAAGTATGTCTGAAATGGAAATACATTTGTGAGTTCAGAGATTATACATTAAGCAGACTGAATCGCAACCGTACATAATATGAACATATCTGGCACGTTCAAAATAATATTTTTAGACTCCAGAGTGTTATCTTGAAGTCCTCGTGGTCAAAAAACAAGGGCATATACTGAATTGCTGTATCCTAAATTGTCGGTTCTGTCAGAGATGAATTAAGCATAATATTTTGATCCAGTTCTGTGATAGGAAATGTGTGATGAACAGATGCCCCTTGAGCGCACTTTATCGATTTTTTTCCAGATAACACCTGTCACCAATATTAAATTGTAACGTAAAGGGTTCCTTCAGGCACAGGATCGACGAAAGGTGTCAAAGACGAGCCCCACCCTATCGACTGATGCCACCTGGTTTGTACTTAAACGCTTGTTTGCTATTGATTATTATTATATTATTATTTTTTTAAACTTATTTAATTACTTAATTTTTTTTTTTTGCTTTTATATATATATATGCAAAAAATATTAATTATTTTTTCATTTTTTTATTTCTTGTATATATATATAAAATTTGTTTTATTTTTTATTTAATTTTTTTCATCAATAAGAACGGGGTATATTCTCCCATTAAATACAGGACACGTGATCGATCATCGATTGTGAGATTTCTTGCAAATCTCACATAGTTCTCGTCTTCGTATGTCAAGGATTCCGATTGGTCTAGATCCTCTATCATCTTCCTCCAATCACTCATCACGTCGTCCTCGCTGACCATATTTAAGGCCGACGTAGAACACGGACGATAGCGTCTGTGTATTTCACGGTCTGAGAGACGTGGTCGCCACCCCCATCGCTGTCGTCAGAATCGCATTTGCAAACGGGACATTTCACCAACACTCCATGAATATCTTTCCACATGATTGGTAAACGTTGTGTAAAACATATCTTAGAGAAACTTACGACGCTCTTCTTTTTGTTTTATTATTTCATTTATCATTTCATTCATTGTTTTTCATTTATTATTTCATTCATTTTTTATTCATTTTTTACATTTTTATTTTTTTTATTTCGTTTAATTAATTAACCCTTTGAATTCTAGTGGTATCTTCCATGCCAGTTCAATGACAACAATTAGAAGAGTCCATATTCATTATTTGGGGCAGACCAATTAATATTTCCAACGTGCAGCCTCGGGGCTGCACGTTGACAATATTGATTGGTCTTCTCCACAAATTTACTGAACAGCCACCCTATTTAATGACGTTAAGACGTACCATGTTGATGGCTGGAAAAACAGCCGCTAGGGTTCAAAGTGTTAAATTAATTTAATTTTTTTTTTTTTGGGGGGGGGGCTGCTTTTTATATATAAGAAAAAAATATTTTCATTTTTTCTTCAATTTCTTTTATTGAGCTATGTTTTTTCCTTTCTATATATTGAAGAAAACAATAATAAAACGAGAATTTTTTGTTTTCTTTTCAATATAATTTTCTGTTTATTCAAACAATTCACTTTAATTTAATTATTTAGACCACGCATCACTGACACAAAGTTGAAAAATTGAGAAATTTCAAAGAAACCATAATAATAATAACAAGGCGTGTGCCCTCGAAGACTTATAAATATATAGATAGACTGGAGTCAGTCCCCAAATATCATTCACAATCGACCATTTCGTTAATTCTTTTTTTTTTTTTTGTCTCTCTTTCTCTGTATGAATCATTACCTCCTTCTGATCTTCGTAAACATCAAAGGCTCCGGACAAAATGGACAGAATACACCACGGGTGATTGCACCTGCTAAATACCGTATTTGTCAAGAGACGTGGGCAGAAAATCGAAACCTTTATTTTTTTAAGCCCAATAAACACAACCACAAAACGTCGAAATGATACCAACGGATCAGAAAATTTCTGTAAAAATGACAAAAACACGTTTTCCCGAAAATGTTGTTTTTCCTTATGGACAATCCTATGTTCATTTCTGGAGAAAAAAAGAAAAAGTTTACATGACCTGTAGTTTTAGGTGAGTTAGAAATGTCTATGGGACTTTCCATGCTAAATGTGAAAACACGAATAACAAAAATTTGTAAAAATTAACACCGAAAACCCCCTTGCCACATACGTTTTAGGTGTTCCAGAAGATGTCTATGGGATTTAACACAAGGAATTTCTATTTTAAGGAACTTTCGTGCATGGTGTTATACTTTGCAAATGTTTAAAAGTGAGATGAATTTTTAACTAGCGTTTTAGATTTAATATAGAAAATCTCATAGGTATTTTCTAACTCATCCCAAAATCTAATTTGTTTTCAAGATGTGCATTGATGTGAGTGTTCCAGAAAGCGCTGATAAAACAACTGCTGAGTCATAATTAGAATAAGTGATTTTATGTTTCAGATTGCACATTAGTCTAAGTGTAATAAATATCTGTGCGCACAGCTCATTATTTTATATACGAGTCAAATGTATTACTGGTTATTTGTTTATTATATTTACCGGGTGTTTTTTTGTGCGTGTTGCATAAATACGTTCTCGTTTGGGGTAACGGTTTCCACTTCGATTTTCCAGCTTGTAGTTTTTGTTGGAAATTATGTTGTTTTGAGAAATCTAGTTTTGGGTTTTCAATGATGACAAAATACCCGTTAAGGAGTTTATTGATATTTTGGAGTTCTTCGATATTTATTTTTGGAAAGCTAATTATTCTCGAGATGGTAATAATATTTTAAATATTTGTACTTTCGTTCATTATTCCTGAGATGGCTGCCGTACGAACAGGGTTAAAAGCACCGATCGCTTACAGTCAGATCAACAATGAATTGCTTACTTTATCTTCTCTTGTTAAAAAGGTTTACCTTTTAAAAACATAACGCCTAAGACCGGCTAGCACTATTCACAAAAATCACCATTAAATTTTCATTTTTTGTCTCAAAAACATAGCTTATGACCCTCTTTGGAACGAGCTCGTTGAGCTCGTTCCAAAGAGGGACCATAAGCTACGTTTTTGACGCAAAATGTGAAAAAATAGTCAAGAGGTTTGTTTGCAAGTGTCATCTGCCTTTCGTGTTAGGTAAAGGGTAAAGCCTCTATAAACTGTTAATGTTGAGTACTTGTGTCATTTTAATTTTATTTTTCAGGGTTTCATTTGAGGTCTGTTTGATATCTTTAGGATACATAAGACATCTTTCTAATATTGCCTATTGGTTATAACTTTACTTGAACTGAGATGGACGACTGATAAAAAAAGGACCCTGCAAATACCCAATATTTGATTCGAAAGTGCGTCGAAGCTTCGACTCGATTGTAATCAGTTATATTTGTAAAATCGAGTAGTCGGATTCCCAACGCGATATTGTCAGTTTCTTCTCTTGCGCGAAGGGGTCAGCAAACGAGACACCGAATACAATGCACGCGAACATTTTGGATCCGACGAAAAACTTATTACAATGCTCTGTCTCACAACCCCGCGAAAAGAACTGTTTTTGTGAAACACAGTCGCGGTTTGAGACATCGTCAATGTTTCAAGCCGACCGATAAAGGTTCTGTCTCTTTCCAGCTCCATGTTTTTGTTTCATGTTTGCAAGTGGCGTTATGAGTTTCACGAAGTTTCCTGGAAAAAAGTACAAGTGTCTGTTCGCAATGGCGGAAATAAAAAAAAACGCTTCGATTACTATTTAATAAAGAATAAATTCATATGTAAATTATGCGCTGCAAATTTAATTGCACAAAAGTCCGACGTCGCACCTGTGGAGCCATACGAAAATCAATAATGCATAATAAAACAAAAAGATCGCAACAATCAAATAAATTCCGCCTGATCATTTCTTCCGTACCTCTAATTAGATTGTAGTGAAAGCTCATCAATTATAAGGTTCGGCATTACACAAGTTCTGAGTTGTTTCCATCGTAGATGGTTCACCTAATATTCGATTCGATATTCGATTCGACTCACGATTTTTTCGAAGATCCGATTCGAATATTCCATCCGAGAAGAACGGAATTCGCATGGCCCTAGATAAACTGTAAACAGACATTAGTATATATACTACTCAAAGTTTGCTAAGCACCAAGTACATCCAACTTCCCGTTTTACGTTTTAGTTGAAATATTGTTATGAAAAGTGTATATACTTTTTATTTAATTATATCTTTAATTATTTAAGTACAGAAATTAAGATTTTTTTTGTGTTTGAAATTATTTTTTAGCTTTTGAATACGATAACCATGGAAAATGGATATTTTTGGGAAAAGAGGAAATTTTTCAATATGCCCAAAAGTTGACGGAGCCAACTGGTATGGCTTCAATATCGAGTATGAGTCCCATTACTGTTAATTACAGCTTGACAGCGCCTTCTCATGCCTCCAATCAGGTTTCTGGTGGTCCTTTGTGGGATGTTGTTCCATTCTTGGACAAGCATGGCACCAAGCTCCTGGACACTTCTTGGCTGGACTGGACGGGCTGAAATTGCAAGCTGCAACTCATTCCATACATGTTCGATTGTATTGAGGACATGGGATCTTGCTGGCCAGTCCACACACTCAATCCCCTCCCTCTGTCGGTACTCCCCGACAGCATGGGCAACATGAGGACGGGGATTATCGTCCATCGGAATGAATCTATCACCCACTGCACCTGCACACAATCTGACGTGGACATCCAGGATCTCATCAACATAGCGTTGTGCAGTCAATGCAACACGTTCAAGGACATAGAGCTCTGTACGTCCATCCCAGCTGATGCCACCCCAGACCATGATTGCCCCTCCAAAATAGCGGTCATGCTCAGCAATGTTGGCCGCATGGAATCGCTCTCCTGGTCTTCTCCATACCCTAGAATGCCTATCTGTGTGATCTAGGCAGTACCTCGACTCATCTGTAAAAAGGACAGGTCGTCTGTCTTCTCTGGTCCATCCAACGTGGTCCATGGCCCATTCATATCGTGCCTGGCGGTGGGCCTGGGACAGCGGAATGCGAATACATGGTCTTATCGATCGGAGACCTTCGTGCAACCTTGCCCGGATAGTCTGCGTCGAAACAATTACCCCGAATGCATTGAAGGTCATTGCGAAGCTGGGTTGCTGTGGCAAAGCGGTTCCGACGGGCCTGAATGATCAAGAACCGGTCATTAGCTGCAATGTTGCCCTGTCTCTGCCATCACTATGCAGGCTTACTGGTGTGCCATACTGCTGAAATCTTGCCCAGGCTCTGGTGATCACCGTATGGTGCACACCAAGGGCTTCACCAACCTGACGATGCCTTGCTCCACCATCCCTACAGCCCGCCACATTTCTGCTTGAGACAAATGTCTTCTTACATTTGCATTTGCCATATTCAATCATTAAATCACAAGGGTGAAGATTGAATACCCTACACATGTCATGTACATGAAGACAGTACACGAAAACGTCATGAAAATCAAGGGGTACATTCTTTCCATGACTGTCACGAAAAGTCTGCCTGTCAAGAGAGCTAATGTAAACACTGGGGACCATCTCAATACATTCCTCAATCATATCCACTAGAAATATTGCACATATGTCACAAGCAAATTTCACAATAATGTGTCAAATATTTGGTGCTTAGCAAACTTTGAGTAGTATATATATATCAACGGGGATTGTGTGGGGATTTATACTTTCGAGTCCACATATACTGCTCGACTTTTGAGCACGCACGACCACAGCGATATTTTCGTGCAAGGTGAGGTTCGAACCCACGATTCCGAAAGGCTGTTTGAGGCTGTACAACAACACTCAAGATGTCATTCACGGAAGCACGGCCATCACTGATTCTCCCTCCAACTGTCGAGGTTTTTGCGGGTCCTGTACACGGCTTTTGTAAAATGGGAAGGGGCGGCTGTTGATGGTATTCATGTAACATCCCCAGTATTCAACGTTTGATTTCCATACTATCGTTTCAAAGTTTCCAGTTCAGGTGCTAAAATCTAATTCTGGCGTTTTATACACTCTGTCCATTTTTGGCGCCATAGATTGAACATCTGATTATCGTTACAATTAAAACAATAATGTGCATCTCTGCGGAAACAGAGCATCTACATTTGGAATTTATCTTGGCCTTGGATCATTAACAGTTGGAAGGAATGCACATTACGAAGAGTTAAGTGTATTCCTTGGCGGAAAATACCTCATATCTCGAAGAGTTGGAAAACAATTTCGATTTTTAGAACTCCTCAGATGGGACCTTCAGTGCCAATATTGGGCTTTGTGCGGTAATATTTAATTATGACACTTTTGGCACCCTTGTGCTTTGTGACCCCATAGAATGAAACTTTCGTTCGATAATTAACTAAAAGAGTGCGGTACAACACCCACACACCATCGGGGGGGGGGGGGGGTCTATTTTCTCACTGCATCGGCTGTCTATGAAATTGTGGCTTCTGGAGCCAATAAAATAAAACGTTTACAATTGTATTTTCTTGAACTGTATTGTCTACCAATTAATTTGACTGACTAATTAATCATTAGCATTTTAAAAGATATGGCAATTTGCCAGTTGGCAAATTGCCATATCTTTAAAAATGCTAATTTCATTTCAACCCATTTAAACGTATAAAACGTATGAAATCAAAACTCGAAAATACAATTTTAGAAAATAAAATTGTTTAAGTTCTATAGTATTGGCGCCTGGTCATTTTATCACTTTTGAGAAAAGCGACCCACAAAATTCTAAGCATAAAAAGTTGCCAAGATGTCAGAATGTTTGACATCAATCATAGGTCATAAGTACCCAGTTCTTAGCTTTTAATCATCTAACAATTACCGAACTTTGAATAAAACCGAGCACATACGATTTTCCAGCTGTACCGCCAATGACGTTATTGATGGGTTTTTTTTATAAGAAAGAAGACAAAACGGCGGTTAAAGACGATTTAAGGAATGAAATAATTGTGCAAAGTTTCAGAAATATGAGGTTGAAAAATGTGGAAATATTGGACTGTACAAAATGTCAAGCAATTGGGCCTCATTTTGAAATATTTGATGTTTTTCGGGAAAATTCGCGATTATGTAAGACGAAGCACACGCATTGAACATACTAAAACACATTATGCAGAAGCGATTAGAAGTACCTTCAGTAAGAGATTAAAACAAAAACACACTAAAAAGAAGAAAGGAAAGAACGAATTTTTTAAAAAGGAACACAAATTCATCATGTCATTCACGCTAACAATAAAACATTTAACAGAGAATCTGAATTTTCAACCACTGTTCGTGTCTGTTCTTCGCCTCTAGTAAGTAATTATGCTTTGGTCACTTGTGTGAAATTTGAGTAGTTCTGAAGAATGTTCAACCCTTTACCTAACATGAAATTCAGACGACACTTGCAAACAAAATTCTTGAATAACTATTTTATTCATTTTTTTGTCTCAAAAACATAGGTTATGACCCCTCTTTGAAACAAGATCGTCGAGCTCGTTCCAAGGAGTATCATAACCTATGTTTTTGAGACAAAAAAATGAAACAAAATAATGAAAATTAATTGGTGATTTTTGTGAATAGCACTGGCCGGTTTTTGCCGTTACGTTGGGTAAAGGTTTAAACAAATGTCCCATATTCGAAAATGAGATAAGACATTTGTATTTCCAATTATTGTGATTGCAGGTTACTTACTTGTAGAAAAAACACCTGAAAAACTAGTTGTCTCTACTCTGGCTGACACGCTTCCACTGCACTTTTCATAGAACAAGTCAGAATTCGGATAGTGGTCTGGCTTCAACGGATCTGCAACAAAAATGCCCGACTCATCAATAAAAACATTGTGTTAGCTCTTCAATCCGGTTCGCATAAAGTATTGATCGAATGAATAAGAGAGAACTCAACGGGGATGGTGTACGGGGTACTGGAATCAACGTCCCGAGGTAAAACTTTTTCCTGTATTTCACGTGCACCGAGGGCAGCACTAACAAAGAATACTTGTTTGTTTCAGGGGCGCCGGAACGGCCCAAACATTGGCCCGACCATAACACCCAGATGCCTGTTTTTCGAATTGTTGCCATCGATTATGTGGGGGAGAAAAAATGGCGCATGCAGTTCGTCTTTCGAGGAAGATAATATGACAAAATTCCCTGCAAAATTGCCTTTGGCAATTTTGCAGGGAATTTTGTCATATTATGTTCCTTGAAAGACGAAC
Organism: Pictodentalium vernedei; assembly: GCA_031216915.1. NCBI lineage: Eukaryota > Metazoa > Mollusca > Scaphopoda > Dentaliida > Dentaliidae > Pictodentalium > Pictodentalium vernedei. The sequence goes on along the minus strand of CM062294.1, from coordinate 116,540,851 downwards.
TTCACTGTGGAGAGCCCCACAAATGTGCGGGGCCCTGGGCGGCCGCCCAGTCTGCCCATTTGTAAATCCGGCCCTGCCCCCAGAAAATATTTAAAAAATTACATCTCTCTGACCCAGTTTGGGGTTACTTCTTTAATATTCCAACCGCTTACGAAGCGGTTGGAATACTAAAGAAGTAGCCCCCAAAATTTCCTCATCTTACGTTAACTCTTCATTAATAGCCGCCATTGCGTGTCCAATATTAAAGAAACAAGACGATCTATGCACGCAATATTTTCGGATATCCGCCAGAACAAAATTAAAAAATCATAGCCTAGTTATTTGATATGAATGACGTTCGGCTGAAGGTCGATCACAAAAATATCATGATTGGCAAATTTTTTGCCCCGACATTGGTCGGTTTGTCGGGACGGCTCCGGTGGCCCTGTGTTTGTATAATTTTCACTGGCAATTGATCAACGACTCTGTAGGAGCAGCAATAAATTATCAGACACTTATGTGTATAATTGTCAGAGACGGCAATAGTAACTGCTTACCAGCTACTCATCCAAAAACAAGAAATTTAGAATATATTCATGGTAAACAGTAAAATCTCCAACCAGAATCACTGAGTACCATAGTAGCTTCAGTGACCTCTTTTTAACATCCTGTCCAAATTTGTTTTCCAAATGAGAAAATAGATCCTCTTTTGCAGTGCCCATCATGCTGTCATGGTCCAAACGTGTGTGAAGCAAACACCTTCCAGTACCTTTAACTGATAAATATGGAGCTACAATAATATGGATGTTGTTGGAATGCATACGTTGACGTCAAATTCATCAAACTTTTACTTCAAATTTATCAAAGAGAAAAGGTGGCATACGTGTGTTACGCACACCCTTGTCATAACTGTCGGGTTTTGCCATAACTCCTACTTTTGTAATAGAAATTGCCAGGTTTTGTCATAGTTTACCACTTTTGTAATAAAATCGCCAGGGTTTGTCATAAACCGAGTTCACTAGTTTTGTAATAAAAATCGATGAGTTTTCTCATAAAAAATGCTTACCACTTTTATCATTGAAATCAACAAGTTTTATAAAACACTATTTTACATTAGATTATGGCAAAAAATATCATATTATAATCCTCCACTCCCTCACCGATAACACATTATCTGAAATTTCGTCCTGTGATGTAATTCTGTCCTGATAGTAACGCGGTCTAGATCTCGACCGACCCCACGTCACCCTTTGACATAACTGGCGAAACGCGTTTATCAACTTTGTCCTTCCCCAATATTTTCCCATTTTCCAAAATATATGTGCGACCATTTGACACCCGAGGCATTTTTGTTTTGAAAGTAACATGAACTGGGTTTCGTTTCGACCCTCGCCGAGTGACCATTGACACCAGTGACGTCACATTCGTGTTGTGCAATTCGTTATCTGACTATCAACCCTTCGTTGTACCTCCATTTCTTGAGACGCTAAGATGATAATTTGATTATTGGGGTGGTTTTATTAAAGAAAGGATGTCATAAGTAGTATGTTTTGCACCTTTCAGGTCAAGGCTGGAGGACCTCAGAGGTGCGCACCGGAAGTGACGGCATGTCACGAGATCCAGCGTGGCCATGTTGATTTGTCATAGTAGCCCGCGTCTGTGGCCACGTTGGAACGTCATTACCAGAGTGATACCTGTTGTCAGAGCGCGTGTGCAGTGCGCGTTCTTAAAGTGACACGTGTTTCCGTAGATCATTTTGTACACTGGATGCCTCCGTCTTGGTTTCTATAATAGCACTTGGCTGTTATGTGATCCAAAACCCTCTAAAATGAGGATAGTTTGTTCGGAGGGTGTGTTCGACTGAATGGAGTATATCCAATTACACAAATGGACCAATAACTATTTATTTGGCTTGGTTTTCCCACTAATTTTTATGTATCTACCTGTTTATTTTGTTCGGATTCTTCCAGAATCCTTTCTCCCTTTCTGTCCATGTGTCTATGTTATTGGTTTTTATTGTTTTTCTTTCTATCCAGCCCTATTCGTTTGGTCTGGAATATACCCCAGTAGTGTGGAAGATCCTTTCAGCTGGAACAGTTTTAGCTTATTGTTACGATATTTCCGTCGACCATTATGGAAACTGGGGGCCCCATCTTCGTTTATATTATGGCACGTGGCTGCTATGTGATCCAAAACCCCCTAATAGGGGGCGGGGGCGTAGAGTGTTCGGAGGGTGAGTTCGATTGAGCGGGAGAATATCTAACTACCGAAATGGACCAACAACTATTTATTTGGCTCACAAATCCTCGGTTTCTACTTGTTTATTTTTGTCCGGATTCTTCCAAAATCCTCTGCTCTTTTTCTGTGTATGTATCTATGTTATTGTTTTTTCTTTCTACCCAGCCTTATTTGTTTGATCTCGAGTATAAACCTGTACCTTATTTCAGGATAAGTGTATTTCAGTTTTAGCTTATTGTTACGATATTTAGCTTTTCTGGTCCCTAACCCTATTTCGGGTCAATTTGGGTAATTAAATATACTCCCGTTGAATTGAACACTTCCTCCAAATACACCCCGCCCCATTACAGAGTCTATGGGCACATAGCAACCACGTGCAATCATAGCAACCAAGATAGCGGCCTCCAGTATTCAAAATGGACGACGACACGTGTCACCATAAAACTGTCAACAGGTATCACTATGGTTGCAGGTTGCTTCTTGCCAACCTTGAAGCACCAACTTTCCGCTGGCGTATATGATGCACCAAACCTCCGGCCCCAGAAAAGAAATGATTCGATCGCCATTCTCAATCATGCGTCACATAACGGGTTCTCAGTTCATTCGTTTAGTCACAGTCTGTTTGCAATCACCCCGTCTTCCAGGGGGCGGCAGGTAGACAGCCAATTTGGCATTGCCACTTCCCACGGTATACTACTTATTACATTTGTGTAATATGTTTATTTGTAACCATTTTACATACATGTGTACCCTAAATAAAGAATCTGAATCTATGGTGATCGCAACATGACCGCTTACGGGGACTACCATGACAACCCAACATGGCGCTACTTGGCCACGTGACATGATGTCACGTCCGCGGTCCCCCACCGGGGTCCCCCAACCTAGACACGAAAGGTACGAGACATACCAGTGTCACATTATTTGCGTACTTCATCTTTTACAAAGTTATTAACCCTTTACCCAACGTAACGGTCAAAACCGGCCAGCGCTATTCTCAAAAATCGCCAATTAATTTTCATTATTTTTTTCACTTTTTGTCTCGAAAACATAGGTTATGACCCCTCGTTGGAACGAGCTCATTGAGCTCGTTCCGATGAGGGGCCATAACCTATGTTTTTGAGACAAAAAATGAAAAAACTTAGTTATTCAAGAATTTTGTTTGCAAGTGTCGTCTGCTTTTCATGTTAGGTAAAGGGTTAAGCGGAGATATAGACACCTATAGACAAGATTGTCCAAACAACAAATTAGACTGGGTCTTCTACTTCATGTTGTGACGTCTTCGACGACGATAACTTCATGTTTCGCGATCTGCGCCCTTTCCGAAGAATGTAAGCTAATTTTTTACATCTGCATAATTTGTCCTGGAAGTATCATAGACTAATAGCGACCGTTGATCGTACCGGATGACTAGTACGTCACGTTTTGCAAAATTCGCCATTGTTAAAAGTATTCATCTGATATTGGCCACCAGGTGTAAGTTTCTATTGGACGAAACAGCAAGAGTGGTGCCCAGATTACGGACAGGGGCTAGTTTCTATTCTCTGACAAGTCCGCAAGTCCATCCGCTAGTAAACTTCTATTGTGTTAAATATAATTTGTTAAATCTTGATCTGAAAGCATCTTTCGTAGTTGTATGGATGATAGGGGTTTAATTCGCACCAAGGCAAAGGTAATAATTTTTAAGATCCAGGAGTGGATACCTCTGCGAAAATGAGTATATTCTGTCTGCGACTGCGGTTTGCATGTTATAGACAAACTCTATCCCCAAATTTCCCACATGAATAATAAATAAATAAATTCTCATTCCAGACCTGTCAGATTTTTTTCAATCCTTACACATACCAACCCTGTCCTCGTTGAAATTTTTTTATGCATGTAATGTGGTAATAGCAATGTTTAACCCGATATATATTTTTCGATCTGGAATACTGTCTGTCAGCACCGGACATGGAATGCATACAACTGATTAGGATCCGATAACATGGGATGGCACTTTTAGCCGGTGGTCATTTTGACGCTCGCGACAATGTAAACGCCAAATCACAATTGCCGATTCCTGATGTCTTTTCTACCAACAAAATAATACACCCCCATAACAACGTTACTGCCTTTTACTCTCGCTAATTGGTGTGCCAGTGTGAAAAGACTTTCGCCCCAGTATATCACAAGAAAACATTTTGTGCAAGCACAATACCCATCAGACCTTTAGATCAGTCTAATTTGGGCATAACGGCAAATATGGACCAGCCGTATTGTGGCTTGCATGGTTGGAAAAATAGCGCCGGTATTTTCTTTTCTTGGCTTCAGATTCTTTCTTTCAGATTCTTTATTCACGACATACATATATGTATGATGTAATGTAAACAAAAATAAAGAATATACATGAGTAACAAATAGCATACCGTGGGAAGTGGCACAGCCAGATTGGCTGTCTACCTGCCACCCCCTAAAGGAAACAGAACTCGCGAACAGACTGTGACTGGATGAGTAAACATAGGGCGATTTATCCGGTCTATGATAGGGATGCTGGTTTTTCCGTTCCTTGGGTCGAAATTACGTTCAAGTGTGAGAAGCTAGGATAAAAAGCCAGCGGGAGGGTGGTGTTTCTGTTTAGGCCGCAGAGAGCAACCTGCTTGCAAAATTACCATCATTGCTCCGCATTAAGTTCAAGAGACACAATCAGTCAAATCGAGTGGATAATATCGTTCCAACTAGAAAGATCATGATCTTTATAATTGGACGAGGGGTCTGTTTTAGGTATCAGGTCCCCCTCTTAAAATGATAGTTTACAACCTTTTGTTGTAGGTCTTCACCATTATTACTGCTTCCCACCACCCCTTGATGTAAGTTTACTCGAGAAGGCTTCTTAGTTTCTCAGTGTCGAGCCAAAGTCATATTTGAATGTAAATTACGCATGACGTTTAATAGGAAATGCCACAAACATGAACATATATAATAGATCTCCAGCTTTAAGTGCATGATCATGTAAAATTTGTCAAAGAAAAGCAATCGGCGTCGACAGTGTCGTATACTGTCGACGTCGATTGGTTTTCTATGGCGAACTCTGTGGTGTTTTTAAAAAATTATTTATCTGTTGCATTGTTTGATTCGAAGGTAAGCTCTAAGCTATATTGCAAGCATCGGGAAAGCTGGCCAAACTACATATTGTCGAAACACTGTAAAGCTTTGGAAAGAGTTTCAAACTCCGCATAATTTGGGCGCAGTTATCTTATTTGGGTACTGCGTTTACTGTCGTTATTTGGCACGAATTTAAAGGCCCGATACTCATGGAACACTCTTGTTGCGTGCATATACCACTCATGCAATCTCCTAGGATTACAACATAAACAAGAAACAAGAAACATTCTATGAACAAAGTTGAATCTCTCTCACTAAAAGAAGTGGAATACAACATCTCAAAGCATTCTGACTGGAGATTAACTTAGTTTAAAAAATATTACAAGTTTTTTTTGACAAAGTTTCAGACTATAGGGGACTGACATCTTCTTTCGAAAACACTTGAAGGGGCATCCCTCCATCATACATCCCCCCCCCCCCCCAAAAAAAAAGATCGGCTTTTGGACGAATCGTCTCTGTTCGAAACTCGACTTGGAACAACCACAGAGATGATTTTGAGAGGAACTGCCCCGTCACCATATCCAAGTATTGTCAGTGGTGGTTCTCGAAAATTGTTATAAAGAATTTCAAGCTTATTGAACAAGGGAGAGGAGTGGCTACACTTTTTGGGTTAAGATCTCCATTCGAAAAAAAACTTGGAAAACTACCCTGCTCCCTCCACACAAAATAAACAAAGCAAAATGCTTAAATGTAGGCTACAGACGTATCGAGTTGTACTGAGGCAGAGAAAAAAAACAGAAGCCAACTGCACTGTAAAATCCAAAATTGGCCGAGAAAAAAGAAAAACAATAGCGAAATGCATTGTTGAAATAACTCGAAATCTGCCAAGTTTTATACTTGCCAGTCCCAAGCCCGGGAAAAAGATGTAGGGAGTTGAACAATTAAAAAACAACAGTAGCAAAAATCACTGTAGAACAAAAATACTATAAATCTGCCAGGTTTTGTAATTGTCGATCACAACCCCGGGCAAAGGATGGGGGAGTTGAGAATTTAACCCTTTACCTAACATGAAAAGCCGACGAAACATGCAAACCAAACTCTTGAATAACTGTTTTTCATTTTGTCTCAAAACATGGGTTACGACCCTTCTTTGGAAAAATCTCGACGAGCTCGTCCCAAAGAGGGGTCATAATCTATGTTTTTGAGACAACAAGTGAAAAAAATAAATTAATTGGCGATTTTTGTGAATCGTGCTGGCCGGTTACATTGGGTAAAGAGTTGAATAAAAAAAACAGTAGCATAATTCACTGTAGAAAAAAAAACTCTAAATCTGCCAAGTTTTATAATTGCCGGCCCCAAGCCCTGATAAAGGATGAGGGGAGTTGAAAATTTATATAAAACAATAGCACCATACACTGTAACAAAAACTCTAAATCTGCTAAGTATTATAGTTGCAGACCTTAAGCCCAGGTAAAAGATAAGGAGTGTTGATAATCTATAAGCTATTTATTTCGAGTCAAGCTCAAAATCTTCAAAATTTTCTACTTGAAGCCGTGATAAAGGATGGGTGGAGTTTTTATTGTTAATCACGCCTAATAATAATAGGCAAATCCACTTAATTGGCTCATTTCAGGGAAGGGTTTCGGCATAATCTGTGTGTTTATGCCTGGCAGCAAATGAGATCACCTATGTGATTTTCTATCAGACTTTAAACATAAAATAGAAGGAGTTAAAGGCGAGATATTACCACCATCTTTGGAATAAATTTTATAGCGTATTCTTTCGCATTTAACTGGTGTTTTCAAGATTAATAGTTTACTTGCGGGTCTCTTTGTTCCTGCTTGTGAAAATTGGGACCGCAAATCGCAAGTCGCACTATACATTAAAAGTAGAATTTTAAGGGTTAAAATGAAAATATCAAGTTCAACGTTCGGATGTATATTGAATATCCCTCAAATCACCAGATAGCATTTATTTGGTGTTTGTAGGACCAGTAGCTTACTTACTATCTCTTTGTCCTTAATAGCGGAAAAAGTGAGACAACAGAGCGAATATCGCGGTATACTTTAACCCTTTACCTAACCTGAAAAGCAGACGACACTTGCAAAAAAATTCTTGAATAATTAATTTTTTTCATTTTTTGTCTCAAAAACATAGGTTATGACCCCTCGACGAGCTCGTTCAAATGGGGGGGGGGGGGGGGGGAGGGTCATAACCTATATTTTGGAGACAAAACATTAAAAAATAATAAAAATTAATTGGCGCTTTTTTTAGAATAGCGCTGGCCGGTTTTGGTCGTTACTTTGGGTAAAAGGTTAAAAGTGAAATTTTAAGAGTTGAAGTTAAGCTATAGGAACCAAACGTCGGATTTATATTTGGTGTACTCCATGTAACAGATAACGTTCATTTGGGGACGCTAACCCCTGTGTGCTGTCTTTTGCGGTCCCATTTTCAACCTTCTCATTTTAGTATGACCGGATATTCAATGTCTATAATTTTGTTACGACCGGGTATTCAATGTCACCTACAAAAAAATTGGGTCGGACTTTCTAGAAAGATTGTTCTCGTGTCACTGTTGCAAAAACACTTCAGCAGATGGCATAAAGCATATATATGTATTATTATTTCTTGTGTAGTATATTAACAATGCATAGAAATGAAAATAAAGGACACACAAATATAGGAGAATTACAAATATTTGTTTCAGATTTTTGCAGACGTCCATTTTTTCTCCAGTCAATTGAAATCACCATGAACTATGTCAGTTATCGTTCCAAATATTACACGTGCATGCGCGTTAAATAATGATCTGTTTGTAACTCCTGATTAGGACATGCTAAATCATAATCAGGACATGAGAATGTCCCAATTAGCTATAAGTAACTTCTAATTGCGACATTCTACGTCCGAATTATTACATACCGGTGTCCTAATTTGCTGCTAGTAACAACTACTTAGGGCAAACCAAGACACAAGTGGAATAAGCGGATGCACTAATTTTATGTTAGTAACTCCTATGTGGGACATACGGATGTCCTAATTAGTTGTACGTCAACCCTAATTTGTACATGTTAAGTGGCAGTGACGCCACGAGACTTCATAGAGACGTCAGTCTACGTTATTATCCAATGTTCAATCTGACATAACATTGTTCTCCTCAGGAGTTATCTTCAGTCCCCAAATATATCTACCAGTCACCCCAAATCGCAACTGTCTCCAGTCCACAAGCCACTGTTGTCATGAATGCTATGGTTGGGAGGTAGGGGAGGTAGGAGCTATATAGGCAATGGAAGCTATGATCCGAAGGCCTGTAGGAGTTAGGAGCTAATAGGGGTTAGTAAACGCGAATGGCTCTTCTACGCTACTGGATGACTCTGCATATCAATCTATTGTGGGGAAAGAGCAGTACAGCCACAGAGTGCTAAAGTATGCAGAATACGGCTCCTGATAGTTTGGTCGATGTCCCAAACGCCAAACTGTGCTAAAATGGTATAGTATTGACCGATTATTCTACACTATCATGCAAGTCAACCGAGTATACCCCACAACACATATGGCCCACAACCACGCACCACCCACAGCAACCAGTGGACAGTAAAAGACGTAATGTGGGTAATTCTTATCAAGAGCTAAGCTAACAGTACACCTACAGCTGCACATACTGGCTATCCTAGACTGCCATACCAGACAACCACACATACTCAACAACACTACATGATCTAGAATTACATACTGACCATTTCAACAACATGGTGGTATAAGGCATTAGATGTGTTAGTTCATTCAATGCCTAAGAGAAGACCAACAAGGAGTGCATATTGTTAGTACGATACTACCACATCACTACGGTACGAGGAACCTGAACCGAACAACGTAATGCCGGATTGAACAGTGTACATCAACTACAATCGGCATCTCCATGACTTCGAATGGCACCTGGAGTTATTGGCAACGTCATCCTAATTAATATGTCCTAATTAGGATTAACGGTCAGCTGCTTAGGACTTCCGTATGTCCTAAATAGGAGATACTAACAGCTTATTACGACATCCGTATACCCCAATTAGGACTTGGTATGTCGCAATTAGGAGATACTGACAGCTAATTAGTTCATTACCATGTCCTAAATAGCTGTTACTAACAGCTAATGAGGACATCGTTATATCCTTATTACGACTTGGTGCAAGTGTCTAACTACTGATCAGGATATTCGCAGACTCTAGCATTAAAATGGCCACCAATTGACAGTCCACTCCATGATATTATTCGTAATATAGGCCTTTGGTTGGGTACACAGCCCCATGTACCCTCTTAGAACTTTATGTACCCTGAGCCGCAGGCGTCGCTATGTTCAATAACGTTCAAAGACGGTGTCTACCATTTTATCACTCGACTATTCACAGAACGTTTCTGCTGCTGAGTTAAAATTATTTTTTGTAACATCAAGAACTAATTTCAAGATATACTATTCACAAATCTAGGGTCGTAGCATGAGGGGACTGGGTCTCCAGCTCTAGGCTGTGCCCCCTCCCCAAATTGTTTACTCATGATAAAGCTGAAAGCCCTATTCAACACGGAATTATATGTGCCATTTTTGTCATGAGTACCCCGTAGTTTTCACACCAAGTGCTGTTAAAGAATCAATCAGTTTTCGTGATCGGATCGGGTTAGGTTTTTTTCCTGCTTTTAAAGCAAAACATAAAAGCAACGAAACAAAACAAAAAACCAAAACAAACAAAATTTTTCTTGGGGCAAAACCTGACCAAAACGGTAAATATCTGTTTGATTCGATCTCATAAACACAGGGTCTTCTAAATATTCAGGCCCTCTATGAATTCCGTCACGTATACGTGGTTCTCTCCTCGTTGGTGAAACGTGATACTGAAGAGAAGTTCGCGGCCTATCATAAAATATTTTATTATAAGAATACCACAAATAGACCCCCCCCCCCACCCCCACCCCACAATACCACTGCAGTTTGCATATCAAATCCAGCTCTCTGAAAAACAAGAATGTCAAGTTTTCCAGATCGTTATCACGCCTCTCTCAAACGAGGCGCACATGAACGGACTATTTCTATCAGTGACCTATAAATAAATATCGAACATAAGCACAGAACATAAACACTAGTGTCTTTTTCATTAAACTCCGTTTTCAAACCTTCCAGACGAGGTCTATTTGAAAATGCCGTGCTGAACAATTGCAAAATAACAATTAACAACTATTTTCAAGATGCGAATCCAACAAAACGTAGGAGAATCTGTGTTATCGAAAGCGATTCCGATTGAAATTCAAGTCTAGACTCCATTGTTTTGAATTTCAAGTTTCATGTTCGTTACGAACGTTCGATATTACTACGCGTTTGGGGTTCCCCAATTCCATATATTGTTTATTGTTATTTGGTTAATATAGTTCTTGTTGTATTTGATTTTTCAGGTGTCGTGATCGGTTTAAAATACCAATTGTCATGTAATAAACAAATTACAATAGCAGTCAATTCATATGTGTTATATTCAGTCTCGTCGACGAAATGAGATCGGCCTGATCAAACTCGACACCTGCGGCATCTCGTTCAATGTGGCCAATCTCATCTCGTCAACTCGACAGAATACAACACATGTACAGATCTATTGACTGTTGTAGTAATCTGTATGTGTTTACTTTTTGATAAATTGCCTCAAGTTGTGTGCGCAGAAGGCCTCAGATTGAAGCTCTGGGGTTTAAAATTTTTAAAACGTTCCGGAGGAAGACACCCGTACCCCACCAGTTGAGAGGAGGATATTCTTTCTCAACCTCCCCACGTTCTTTAACCTACGACCCTCGGAACGTGCCTACAACATATCATTTAGGACACCCCTAGTGGGACGTGTGCCCCAACTCCAGATCGGAATTCCTGGTTACGCTGCTGCTAAATCTGCTCATGTTACTTGATTCTGTATATTTCAAACCACAACTTTCTCTTTATCTCCCTTTGACTACGGAAGGCCGTGTGATTTTATGTACTCCGGCAAAAATCCGAACATTGCGCTAAGGAGCCCGGCAAGGTAACCGGAGAAGTATAGCATGTAACGATCGTCACCAATTACTAGGAGCTTTGTCGGTGCATGTAGTGTTAAATCCCATAGAGGCAAGTGCAGCTGTTTCCGGTTTACGCTCCATTCATCAAGATCTGGCAAGTACTATGTGAATCCTACTTGGGTTAAGTATACTATGGCATGTTTACATGTAGTGATATATGTACACGCATTGCTCGGGGTATATAGTGGACCGAGTTTTTATCGGTTAACTGGTTGAGTGCTGGAAGCTACTGTCAGGGTTTTCATTAATATGAGTGTACCAGAAGAAAGCTAACATTATTCTGGCTCTTATTTCAAATTTATTATAATGCAAATAGTATTTTGTCCTTATAAGTTTTGTTTATTGCAAATTATTGGAATTGCTTGTGGACACTCTCCGATAGTTTGTAGTAGATGGATTCTAAATAACAAATTCAGATCACCAAAATCAATCTAGCTCTCGACTCGTTAAATCCGATCCCGATCAAAACATCACTTTGGTAAATGTGGTTATCATAAAGGGTAATGCAGTGGGCAATATATAAGTACATTGTTATCTTGAACCCATGTGATAAATAGATTTAATTATAGTGTTACCACTAATGATGACAACAATGCTAGGATGTTGATATTTAACTACCCATCTCACAAGGTGGCCATGCTAAGGGTGCTTCAAGGGTTGCCATTTTGGTATTTTTTCTCCCTATTCTCTGGTCCAGAAACCGTTGGAAGAAATTCTGAAACACTAAACACTGGTATAGCTTGGGTTCTTTTGGTGCCATTTGCGTGTTGCACTGGAATGCAATTTGTGTGCTAGAAGCCATTTGGTACCTTCTATCTGATGTATTCCGATTTCCCTCGAGTTAAGAATTGGCTTGTGCTCGTAAACACTGCTCGACAAGCCTTGCTCATAAGGTTATCAGTGAGTATCCAGTGACCCAGTCTTGCCGCTTTTGTTTGCTTGAAGTTAGAATTATTATTCGTAAAGTTGGTTTCATAGAGTTATTACTGCAAGAATTATGCGGCCAAGAGTCGCAACCGTTGGTCAAGCGCAGAGCCCTATTCACAATACAACTCTTTTATTATATGTTGTCACAGGTGTCAGAACATTGGGGTGGGGGGGGGGGTGGGGGCGGTGGGAATTCCGAAATTCAAAATACGCAAGAACCTCTATATATTATTCCTCATGTTTTTGAACCACTATTTATTGAAATTAGTTCAAATAAAAGTATATAGTCGGTATTATCTACAGACTCAATACTGCACCGAAAGCGGACCTCGATTTATTTCTATCTAATTTATGCCCTCTCTTAGAGAAAATTAACCGTGGTAACAAAAATACTTACAGTATATAGTTGGTGACTTTAATATCGACCTCTTAAATTTTAATAATCACTCCCAAACTAGTACGTATGTTAATTCTTACCAGCTATTACGGGACCTACAAGGGTCACACATTCTACTGCAACGTTAATAGACCATATCTTCAGTAATGCCAATAAGATAAACAAATCGGATATTATTATCACATATGTAAGTGACCACTTTGCAACATTCTATTTGGAAGAGTCGGACAAGGTTACTGCACAGCCTGCTGAAACACAAAAACGTACATTTAACCGAACGAATATTGACCATTTTAAGTACCTTCTTTCGACAATCGATTTTTCGGATATATTTAATACTTACTGCCCTAATGAAGCACATAATTCATTTCTTAATATATTTTATAGACACTTTGACACTGCATTTCCAATCAAGCCAAGAAATTTGTAAAACGTGAACCTCGTGTGACAACTGGACTTTTACAATCACCCCTCAGCAAAAACAAACTGTATGTCAAAAAGTTAAAGTCCAGAAATCCTCAGATTATAGACGAATACAAAAGGTATTGCCAAATTATTAATCGATTAAAACGAAAAAGCAAAGCAGACAACTCGTCGCCTGAGTGCTAGAATGTTCTATGTCCCTTATGGGACATAGAACATTCTAGCACTCAGACGACGAACTACAATAATGCAAAAAAACAAAAATAATGCTAAAAAACATGAGAAATCTTACGCCAATCCATTAATAAAACGAAATGTACTCACGCACTACCCTCTTGTTTCATCGACAAAAATTCTGAACTGACCGATGATAAAGAAATAGCCAACTAAATTTAACACTTTCTTTGCGAACATTGGCAAATCAATAAGTAATCAAGTACCAACACCATCACGGCATTTCTCAGAATACATTGGGAATAGTTGCACTGACTCATTTTTTATATCACCCACCAACGAACAAGAAGTAATTCTCTGTATTCAAAGCCTAAGTGGAAAACAGATCAAAGATTGTGATACCATGTCCATTAAAGCCACTGAAAGAGATAAGCTTTGACTAGCAAAGCCACTCATCCATATCATCAATCTCTCCTTCTCGACGGGCGTGGTACAGACCAAAATGAAAGTCCCTAAAATAATACCCATATTCAAAAGTGGGGACCCTCATATATTTAACAATTACAGGCCAATCAGTATTCTTCCCATGTTTTAAAAAATACTTGAAAAACTAATGCAAGTGCGTTTGTAATTATTTTTGGATGGTTAAACATCATCTACCGGTATCAGATTGGTTTCAGAAAACACCATTCAACTATACATCCCATTTTACACTTAGTAAACGATGTCGCTGCTCAGAACGACAAATGTACAAAGGTCTGTACCCTCTCCATCTTCCAATACTTTTCCAAAGCCTTCGACAGTATTAATCACAATACTTAGTTGAATAAATTGCACCACTATGGTATTAGAGGTGTGGCTAATTCTTGTTTCGATAACTATTTCACTGGAAGAAGTCAGTTTGTACCATTCAATAATAAAGAATCGGATAAGGAAGCCATAGCTACAGGTGTACCACAAGAGTCCATCCCAGCCCCTATCTTTTTTTCAGACTTACCTTAATGATATCAGCAATTCAACTTTATTAATTTTTTTGTCATTTGCAGATGACACCACAGGCTATGTGTCATCAAATAACGTGAATGATATCATCGGAAAATGCAAATTCTGAACTTGTGAAAATACAGGAATAGTGTGCTGCTAACATGCTGTCTCTTAATGCTTCTAAAACCAAACTTATATTATTACACCCTCACGGTAATTTATACACTGACAGTGACTAGAGCATATCCATTAATAGCACAAACATACAACAAATCGGAAATGAGCAAGAGGAAACAACACTCAAGTTTTTAGGAATCCACTTGGATGAAAATCTAAAATTTAAGCAGCCCATGTCAACCGTTTGCCGAAAAATAGCTAGAGCAATATATGCCGTAAACCGAGCAAAACGATTTCTCCCACTACATGCATTAAGAGCACTATACGTTTCCTTAATCTATAGTCACTTTACGTATGGTATTCTTGTATGGGGACATTCTCCCTTTGCTATTGGGAGTTCTGGTTTTCAAAAGAAAGCTACAGGAATTATAGCGAAAAAATCTTACATGTCTCATACCGATCCATTTCTTAAAAGCTGTCGAATACTAAAATTCCACGATCTCTACAAACCGCGGACGCTTTTGTTCATGCACGACTGGTGCAATAGCAAATTATCTGTTTCCTTTGACGAAACCTTTGAAATTACCACAATGCATCGGGCATGAACACGAGGCAGTCTGGCAAAATACTTACACGTAATCCCAAAACTGGTTTTTCATCCGACTTACCTCTCCCTTCCTTCCCACGTCTTTGGAACAGTATAATAGGACCCAATTCAAGAACAGATTAAGCGATAATGCGTTAAGTTCATATCTGACTAACATTTCCTGCACCAATCCACAATGCCCTGATTGCATCTCGAACCCTCCTGGATCTCTCCACATTGATCTTCAACCTTAACCGTACAGTTCTAGTCATTAACCCATGCTACTCTCACAGCCGGGAAAAATAAAAATAGGCTCGACCATCCCCATTTCCAACTTTGATGTCAGAACAAATGTGTTTTTTTTTACCTGGGAGCAGCAGGAAGACAGTCTTTACGGCTATGCCGTTTCCATACAGTAGACTATTACCTATTCTTGTTATGAACTTATCATGTAATATTATATCTCACGTGACCTTCTAAGCTCCTGATTGGACGAATGCTGCACCCCACTTCATGTAGTTTGCATCCACAGAACTGACCAGGCACCACACCCAGGCACTACACGTTTTCTATTTTTAGCACACTACTATATCAGTTTTCTTTTCAAACTGGGCGAAAAAACCTAATTAGGCTAAATTTAAATATCGATTCACAGAGGCACAACATCCACAAAACAACCCGGAGAGAAATTATTGCGGAAACATGTATCGCTTTTCCATTGTTGAAGTCACATTTTCCGAGGCGTTCATTTTATTCCTTGAGAAGATGATCCATATCTCGTTTGGAAGAGAATGATCCATACCAGGGTACAACTTTCACGAGAACGCGTCCGGATATGAAAAATCGTTCGTTTCTCGGCTCATATTATTTCGCTATTTTATTGTATGTTTTGGGCAGTAAACGAATAAATAATGGAACTCATTTGAATCTTCGGAGTTTTGTATCCCGTACTGACCCATTCGGTAATGTATATGTGTGACAAATGTGTGGAAATTATCAAATTGCGTTGTCAAATTTCGAAAATTTTAGCTTTCATTCGCGAGTTGCGCGATTCTGGAATACAAAGTTTCGTTTAGGGGAAATGTTTTGTTTACCCTTTCCGTCCGATTCAAACTTTGTCTTCTGCTCATATCAATAATCCAAGTTAGCGTTTCGTACCGAGAATGACAGCTTCAAATTGTGATTTAAACTACAATCGATTTGGCGATGATGAGCAGGAGGAGTTTACTGAGCAAAATTTGATGAGTTAAAAAACGAAGGAAACAGCAAAATTTTGCAATGAGGGTGTTATTCTCCTTCCAATGAGGGGCCATAAGCCGTGTTGTGGAAGAAGAAAATGTTATTTGAAAACTACCTGGTATATTTTTCTATACAACGCTGGTTGGCAGGGCTGCTACCTTGGTAATAGATTAACAAATCGGACAGATGTTTTTCTTGATGGGTGTTCGATATAATATAATGATTAGTGTATGTCTTGTCGTTGACTACGCCCATACAGTGCTCAGTGAGGTAGTGTAGTTCTCTCCGCTTCGCGTCAGGAACTACACCACCTCACTGAGCACTATATGGGCGTAGTCAACTCCAAGGCATGCACTATTCCTTAAATAGTGTACTGCAAAAATAAAGATTCATTCATAGTATGGACATGTGAAGGAAAATAGATGGGAATGTTGGTTTCTTGAAAGTTTTTCCCGCGAAACAGTTGACGTTGGCAATGATGTCGTGACGTCATAGTGCGCAGGTGACATCTTAGAGGCGTTGACCAGTGTAGTTTTCCACTACACAATCTGACATTACGTTGTTCGGGTCAGGGTTTGTCGGAGGGGTTCTCGTACTGGACAGATATGTTAGTATAGTATGGGTGGTATATATCCCTGTATGACCCCTATTAGACCCGCGGTACCACTAATCTACCCAAAAGCTTTACATTATCCTATGACTAGGGTAGGTAGTGCATAAAGTTAAGTCAAGTGGTAATATGGTGTGGGGCTGGGGATAACTCATTGATGTCTAGTGTGGTAATATAGGATGTACGATCGGTACCCCTGTTGGTCTATGGTATAGGATGAACTGTATGTACCCCATAGGTCTACTGTTACTCCTTCGTACAATAAAAACATCTAATGATTTGTACTATCTCTGACAAAGCTAGCAAGACTTTAGTAGTGCAACTGGTCAGTAGTAATCGGCCAAGACTGCAAGGGTGGTAGGAGACGATAGTAGCGACAGGAAAGAGTGGAAGCTAACCATAAGACAGGTGATAGTGACTATGGACAAGTCAGCAGTAGTGGCATCGCGGCTAAGAAGGTCACGGGGTGGCCTAGAAGGCAGTGGACAAACAGGTATTAGGAACCAGAACTATCCTTTAAAAGGTATCTTCGCAAACCTCACACCACCACATGACCTACCATTTCGTACTTACCACAGCAACCAAGCGATAGTAAAAGGCGTGAGGTGAGTTAGTAGCACAAATGGCTAACATTACACCAACAGGGCACCTACCGTCTATACTGTACAACCATACCCAATAACTATACACGCCCAACAATATCATATGACCTAGAATGACGTATTACCAAAGGCAACAACTCAAAGGCGTTAGTTTCACTTAGAGCTAGCAGGTTTTTTCTTACAAAATCTGTTGATTTCAATGACAAAAATGGTGAGATTTTTTATGACAAAACCTGTCGATTTTATTACAAAAGTGTTAAGCTATGCCAAAACCTGGAGACTGTATTACAAAAGTGGGAGCTATGACAAACCTCGTCAGTTATGACAAAAGTGGGCGCGACAGTTTTGACAAAAATGGGCGTAAAAATCCGAACTCTTATAAACAACAAGCACTGAATTCAGTTTTTTTTCGAAAACAATATTTCTCCAAGAAAATCACTCCCCCGCTTGTCTTAACTTTGAAATATCTTTTTCTATGTTCAGCTGCCTTCGATTGTTACTTCGTCATCGATTTTGATACCATTTCCTTTCGAAAGCCCATGCATTAATAAACTAAACCTTGCATCATACAGTAGAGATTTGTTATTGTTCAGCCAAGCATGTCAGTTTATTTGACATATCCAGTTTAACGTTTATAAAACAGAATGCGATGTGGATGTTTTAACCTTTCAACAATGGACATAAAGTACATTCGAAAGCGATAGCACAGCATAAATAAACAGTGACTTATCAGTCGTTGGTAGCGCCACCGAGGCTTTAAATATGAATGCTTGATTTAACGAATTATATTGGGTGCCATTTTGAATTATTTATATATTGGGGTTTAACGACAGCCAGAGTCACCTCGTGTCAGACAATTTTACTTACGAGTGGAAGAAGCCGGAGAGAAACCACTGAGCAACAGCGAGCAACTGTCAGGCTCCCCAACATACTAACTCCACACAAGCAGGGCTGACGACAAGTGCACCATCGACGTGTAGTACGCCATAGTACACAACGTCACCGTGCCCCCACGTGGGCAATGGGGTTGAAGTGTCTTGCCCAGGACACAACACGGCTGCCGCAGGTGGGATTCGAACCGAGGACCTCTCGGCTTGCAGCCTGCTCCTCTCCCAACTGAGCCACCGCGCCCCAACCACTTTGAATATCGAATAGTGGCCTAAAACTTGGTCGAGCATACTTCCGTTGTAAACCATTTGAACCTGTCCAATCTATCCATGAAGTTGTCTTTTGTTGTTGATTTTTTTTGTAAAATATCGAGATAGGGTGAATGTCTCATAACCTCCTCCCCCACTGCTGGCAAGCAAGCCAGAGCGTAACCGACTTGATAGAGTTCAAGTGATTAAACTCTGGGTGTAGATGATAAATAGAATGAACGCGATGTGTGTTTGAATCGGTGGGTGTTTTACATAACGAGTTGGAATGGCGTAGTCATAGTTCGCGAGAGTCGAGCGAATTATGACTACGCCATTCCAACTAGAAATTCGACAGCAACTGCACCGAGCGACAGATGTGCGAGTCAGTGGCCAGACTATCCGAAATCGTATACACAGCTGGAATTTGTACGCTTTTCCGATGAATCGAGATTCACTCTCGACTTCCACGCCCGCCGAAACAGTGTCTGGCGGCTGCGGAACGAACGGTACCATGACGTACACGTTAGGCAGCACGATCGTTTTGGTGGTGGATTGGTTATGGTGTGGGAAGGCATAACCATGACAAGCAGAACAGCATTACATGTCACCCAAGGGCATGTCACAGGGCAGTGCTACCGTGACAACATGTTAGCAGCTCATGTTGCGGGACGTCGCGGCCGTCGATTCATTTTCCAAGATGACAATGCAAGAGCACACAGGGCCCGTGTCGCTTCATCAACGGTACTTGGTAAACAAATAGCTCATAACAACGTTGAATTACTTACAGAATTAACCCTTTGAATCCTGGTGATATCTCCCATGTCAGTTCAATGGAGGCAGTTGGAATATTCTATATTTATTATTTGGGGGTAGATCAATTAATATTTTTCACGTGCAGCCTTAGGGCTGCATGTTGAAAATATTGATTGGCCCACCCACACTTTAACTAAGCAGCCATCATACTTATTGAAAGTACGACGTATCATGTACCTGGGCCGGAAAAAACGATCTCTCGGGTACAAAGGAGTAAACTGGTGGCTTGAGAGCTTCCAAAACTGCTGTTTGATAAAATGACAGTATTAATTTTCATAAAAAAACTTTAAATATGGAGCACGACTGATTTATTTTTCAGTGTTTAAGGTCACTTAGCGCATCTATGAGGCGCACGAATTATATTGTACATATCCATTAATGAATTTTACGAAGTTTGCATGCAGGACAAGATATTCCGAAGTAAAATTGGTCGAACATTGCCAACTTCAATTTCAGATGATGGGTCAAATAATGAGTGGGAACAGTTATTGGGTTGTTGTCTGTTTTCGGCTTGCTTTACCCAAGTATTTACTACCGAATCCTATGTACGGGGAAACTGAAATTGTTCATCAGAGTAAACAAGAACTTTTCCTCTTTTCGGCGTCCCCACGGTGGAAAAGAGAAATAAGTAGGACTCGGTTTAATTACCTATATGATTCCCTGATGTTTACTCCCATTCGGAAACACAGAAAAACTTTCATGTTGGCGTCTCATTAACGACCAGCGCTCAGGAAAAATATTTAATAGTCAGTGGAGTTGGAAATCTTGGGGAGCACACCCCGCCCCCCCCACCCCCACCCAGATGGCTTATCACCATTCCCGTCGATCTCCAATGAGCCCCCAGTTTATTGTACAACGAAACGAGTTCGGAAAGTTAGATCTGGATTGGAAATTTGACGACGAACAGGTCTAATTTACTGGAAGAGTTTCAACTATAAACGGAGCACGAGTTAAATATTCTATTTATGATTCAGCCTAAAATCCAATGAAAGATGTCTAATAACACTTCGAAACAAACTGCCTTTCATACGAGACCTCGAATTACCGTGTTAAAAGCACAGCGTTGTTTGGTTGACATCCAGAAAATAGTCCCGCACTATGCAGATATTGTGAATTTTACTTAAACATTGGTTATAAACTGATCAAATGATGTCACTGGAAATGTTTTTTTGTTCATTCCTTGTCTTCCTAGTCACTGTCCAAAATTATTATTTCACACAAGAATACAAATACGTATATATCGGTTTACATTCGGAATGTTCTGGAACGGTCGGGTTTTACCGTTTTAAATTATGAGTTTAATGGTCGGAAAACGTGTCAGACAGAAGCGTAAATCCTAGGGGCGGGGTGTGATCTCTCCAAAAATCTCCCGACCATGGGTTTCGTCGGGCAGAGGTTGGGCAAGAAATTATGAAATACCAAGGTGGGCAGGCGTCCTTGGTTGCCCGACAAAAATATACACACGCTTTGGAGTACTCATTTGGGCAAAATCTCTTGCTTTCCCGTCAAAAATATACAGATTAGAAAATGCAATAAATGCCCGACTCAGTATATCGGCAAACGAATATGACAAACTTCAAAACTGTGCTTTCCATTCCTTCTTCAGACACAAATGTCATATATCCTGAAAATCTGATTGATTGTGTACACTCTAAAATCGGTTGGGTTAAAAATTAACCTGATTAAATCATCTGGATTGAGGGAATATGAACCCAATTGATTTAGGTTAATTTTTAACCCAACTGATTTTAGATTGTAGAAGGGTATGTCACTTCATATATTAATTCATCGACCCGGTCCCCCCCCCCCACCACCCACCCCCCCCCCCCAAAAAAAAAAAAAAAAAAAAATTCGTAGTACAGCCCTGGTGTCAGATCAGGTCATAGTAGTTTTTCATAAAAATAATGTCCAGAATTATACAAATACCATATTCACAAATAGCTGATGTCACATTTTTGCGAGGCCGCGGAGAACAGCATGGAATATCATTCAACACACCAGTGTCATCTATAGTAACACAATCTTCTCCGCCAAACTTAAAGTAGTCATTTGGTTCGTCTGAAATAGAAAACAAATATAAAATATTTTTAAATTATTGCACCTTACAATCGTTTAAAGAAATTGGCACGGGCTTCACCGATCGGAAAATTGATCTAGCACATAGACCCGTGAGACTGTTTTGGTAAAATAGTAGTAGTAGTAGGTATTTATACCATGCTCAGCATTCTTACTACCCGTGAAAAGCCCGTATGTTAAATTTTAGCTTTTAACCCCACTACCGAGGTAAAGCGTTAATTTCTACTTTCTGTTTTTGGTTCTAACAGTTTGGAGATCTTCCTGTGAGTATGACTATTTAGGAAATGTGATCAAACACAATGCTGACAGCCTCCTGGGACACAGCATTTGGCTCATTGCTACATACAGAGGCTCGAAATCTTTGAAATCCTTCTCAACATTCCCAAACATAAGGAGAGGTAAAATGCACACATATATGTACCTGAGCTTCATTCTTATCACCTGTTCATCTGACATTGAAAAGAACCCAGGTCCTAGAACCCCAAAATATCCGTGTCAGATCTGCTTTAAAGCCGTCACAATGAAACAACAAGGCGTCGCATGTGATGACTGTAATCTCTGGTATCATGCCAAATGTATGCACATGACCACCACCATGTATAACTGTTTGAACAATGTTTCGTGGCACTGTGTTGCATGTGGAATGCCCCAATTTACATCCAGTTTCTTTCACTCTTTTGACGTACATACAAACTCTTTCAGTAGTTTAGACTCCAGTGTAAATATTGACTCACTAGGACCACCTGATGCCTGCTCATCACCCAAGGCACCAAATAAATTCATCACTCCTGTAACTAAATCATGAAACTACTTTGTGGTCCTCAATATAAACTTTCAGAGCATTAAGAACAAAAAGGCGGAGCTGCTGAACATTATAGACAGCTACAACCCCAGCGTCCTGATTGGAACGGAGACATGGCTGAACGAGTCAATACACAGCTCGGAATTCTTCCCTGCCAATTACTCTGTACATAGGAAGGACAGGAAGGATGGGTTTGGTGGAGTATTGATCGCGGTACGTACAGACATTATCTGTGATCGAATCAATGAGCACGTCAGCTCTGAAGCCGCATACGTGGCACTCACGCTCGAGAAAACAAGCCAGCTAATCATCGGAGCCCTTTACAGACCACGAAGCTCCAACCTAGAGTACATGGATAATATGTGTACTGACATCGAGACGACAACTGACAGACACAAGAAGGCACTACTTTGGATAGGCGGTGACTTGAACTTACCAGACATCAACTGGTCATCACAATCCATGGAGGGAAACTCAAACACGGTTGCATTCAACCAGAGGTTCATTAACTGTGTTAATCGGTGTGCCCTGGAGCAAATCGTTGACTTCCCGATTCGCCTTAATGCCACTCTGGACCTCTTCCTGACAAACAGGCCATCCCTGGTAGACAAGTGCAAGCCAGCCCCTGGCGTGGGAGATCATGATATAGTCCATATCATCTCTAGTGCATCAGCCAGACGATCCAAACCAATACAGCACAGAATCTATCTCTGGAATAAGGCAGATCTTCACACCATGAAGGAAGAGTGCCACTCGATTGCCAACAGATTTCTTAAGGACTTCTGCGTCACAAGCCCAGTGGAGGATATTTGGCTATACATCAAAACTAACATCCTAGGATTGCAAAATCAACATGTACCATCTAAGTTGTCATCTCCAAGGTTTTCACAGCCCTGGGTAAATCGTGATGTTAAGAAGATTTCCCGTAGGAAGAAACGAAGTTTCTGGAAGGCTCGAAGGACTAAGAATACCAAAGACATCTTACGATACCAACACCTAAAGAAGGAAGCAAAGTCGACTTGTAAGAAGGCACATAACACCTACATAAATAACATAATCTGTCCGGACTCCAAATCAAACCCTAAACGATTCTGGGGTTTTATTAAAAGTATGCGGACGGATACGACTGGCGTAGCACCTTTAAAGAATTACTTAGGCATGACCCACTCAGACAGCAGCAAGAAAGCCAACATCCTCAACCAACAGTTCTCGTCTGTATTTAACAAGGATGAGCGAGCTGATACCATCCGCGACAAAGGACCAAGTCCCTTCGGTGACATGCCACCCATAACGGTAGGAACAGAATGTGTGAGAAAGCTCCTGGCTGATCTCGACATACACAAGGCTACAGGGCCAGATGGAATATCCTGCAGGCTACTGAAGGCGCTTACAGATGAGATTGCCCCAATGTTTCAAGTGCTGTTCCAGGCATCGCTTAACCAAGCCACAATACCGTCTGAGTGGAAGACAGCCAATGTGGTTCCAATCTACAAGAAGGGGGAGAAAAACAAGGCAGAAAACTATCGCCCCGTCAGCCTAACGTCTGTGGCGTGTAAGATGCTGGAGCATATCATGTGCAGTAACATCATGAGACACCTTGACAGCAACAACATCTTGACCGATGCCCAGCATGGATTCCGTGAGAGACGTTCCTGTGAGAGTCAATTGATCCTTACCATTCAAGATCTAGCAAAGAATATGGACGTCAAGGGCCAAACCGATATGATATTACTGGTCTTCTCCAAAGCGTTTGATAAAGTCCCCCACAAACGTCTCCTGTACAAGTTACAACACTATGGCATACGGCACAGTCATCTTGGATGGATAGGGGACTTCCTTGGAGGACGGACTCAACAAGTTATACTAGAAGGCGTCACATCATCAACAACTGCCGTACAGTCTGGAGTTCCCCAAGGCAGTGTGCTTGGGCCGCTGTTATTCCTAATGTTCATAAATGACCTGCCTGATCGCGTCTCTGAGGGATCAACGGCTCGTCTATTCGCATATGACTGCGCGCTCTATAGGAACATCAAGAGCGAACAAGATGCCATCCAACTACAACAAGACCTCGAGACCCTGCAGCAATGGGAAAGTGACTGGATGATGGAGTTCCACCCCAAGAAATGCCAAGTCCTGAACGTCACCAACAAAAGGAAATGCGTGGAATACCCATACAACATACACGGACACACCCTCGAAGTAGTCGACTCAGCGAAATACCTTGGAGTCAACATTCACAGAAGCTTGAAATGGAATCACCATATCAACCAGATCACCAAGAAGGCGAACTCCACCTTAGCCTTCCTACGGCGGAATATCCACCAATGCCCACAAGAAACAAAGTCTCTCTGCTGCAGGACCCTGATTAAACCACTCACAGAGTACGCAAGTGTTATCTGGCATCCGTTTACGGATGACAACATCAACAAGCTGGAAATGGTTCAACGGAGGGCTGCCCGTATGGTATTCTCTGACTATCGGACAACCAGCAGCGTCTCCAACATGCTGCACCAACTTCAGTGGCCACTACTACAGGAGCGAAGAGCCCAGGCCAAGATCACTATGATGTACAGGATTGTGTACCATCTGATTGACATTTCATCTGCTCTCCTGGTACCAACCATTTCACCAAGAGGGAATAACATCACCTTCTTGGTACCATATGCAAGAACCCTGGTCTACCAGAAATCATTTTTCCCAGATGGGATTAGGATATGGAACTCACTGCCATCTGAAGCTGTCAGAGCAACATCTATAGACAGCTTCAAGAAACAGATTGGGTCCACCACCATCAGACGCTAGACCGGCATGTTTTTATATTTTAAGCGCACTGTAAATTTATAGAACTTTTAATTGCACTGTATAGACGTCCTTGCACCACAAATTGCGCCGGTACGAAAATACACTGTAGTGGAACAGTACCTTAAAGGAAGAAGAAGAAGCTTCTCCGGTTAAAACGTTTTCAATCGGAATACCAGTACCAAAATTTACACCTATATATATATAGTATGAACTACAAACAACTTGACTTGTCAGCTGTTACCCAATAATAATATCAAATAGATGATTAAACACATTTGTTAAAGCTGACTACCGAACTGCTCTGTAGGCTCATGTATAGTGAATTATTTCGAATGAAAAATTCCAAGCTAATGATTTACTAGGTCTTGTTAACCCTTTACCCAACGCAGACGATATCAAAATTTATTATTTTAAATATAAGTTTTTAATTTTTTTCAAAAAATGTCAACAAACCATATCATGTGACCCTCATTGGAACGAGCTCGCTTAGCTCGTTCCAATGAGGGTCACATGATATAATTTTGTTGAAATTTTTCGAAAAATAATATCTTTTCAGCTGCTGAATTTGTATATTATTCGGGCGGATGCGGACGATTCGTTGGGTAAAGGGTTAACCCAATTTTAAAT
Organism: Pictodentalium vernedei; assembly: GCA_031216915.1. NCBI lineage: Eukaryota > Metazoa > Mollusca > Scaphopoda > Dentaliida > Dentaliidae > Pictodentalium > Pictodentalium vernedei. The sequence continues at coordinate 116,515,160 of CM062294.1, read as the reverse complement.
ACTAGAGGTTTTGTTGAGAAGATCCCCATGTGGGGTGGGATATATTACAGGTTTTGTTTAGAGGATCACCATGTGAAGCGGTGGGGGTGGGGATTGGCTGTATATGAAATTGTATGTCAAACGTGGTCTATGTCTCTTGCACAAGAACCACCCTTTCTTTGTTATAGATTGGTGCTCACAAGCTTTATCCATATGTTAGAAAGACCATAAAACTGAAATGGATTGAAAATCTGCCTGCAATATTGTGCAAAATCCATTTGCAAGAACTGTGTTGTCTTGGTATTCCACCTTGTCCACTTTCGCTATTCCCTTGAAAACGCTATCGGGACAAGGTGGAGTGATGAGGGATAGCCACATTTCGTTGTGGGGTGAGAGTGGCGGGGGGGGGGGGGGAGGGGTGTCTTTTATATCCAGCCAAAGGACAGGGTGGAGGGGGGGGGGGTATTTTCCTTTGGCGACTTTTAACTTTTACAAATGGATAATTGCACCATGCAGACATAACGGGTGCGATGCTATTGTGAATTGTAATTTCATGGGCGGGATTAGATGTAAAATAAGAATGTGACCCCGAAGAGGTGCTGTGTTTCCGGACTGTGATGCGGGTCTACCCTCGGATCATACCTGTATTTTATGTATGGCCGGGGCCGGTAGCGTGGCACATCGCGCCACGCCGATAGACAGAACAATCTTCGACACGATGTGACCCTGGCCGTCGAAAGTGTCGCTAAACCCCAATTAATAAATAATTTTGATAGAACAATTTACTCACTGTTTTGTAGATAAGCATTTATTTTGGTTTAACATTTTGTATCTGCATAATGTAAACGTTGTATTTGTGTGTCATTTTGAAACTCCCAACACCATTATAAATGGTTATGGAGAAATAAAGAATTACAGAATAAAACTAGACTTTATGATTCTGGAGAATCATGGTTTTTCCCGATGAAATTCCATGATTTTTCATGACCCCACAGTGTCTCATGAATTGTTTTTAACTGTCTCACTGAAGTTCCTTCATTGATGTTATGAGAAAGGTGAGTATAGTAGTCTCAAATGACTATGATAAAAAAATTGTTTAGGTAAAAACCATCATTAACGGTGGAGTGGGTCAATAGCAATATCGTCGTCCGACAAGTTGACCGAAAAAAGGAGTTATATTTGTTTGACACATACCCACTGAGTGCTGTGTGTATTTGAAAATGGTCCATTTTATCTCGAATGTATCCAAAATATTGATGTCTGCCAGCTTGTAGAGGGTTAACAAGTGCCAACAGGAATATTTATTCATGCATTTTGTAATTTCACACCAAAAACTGCGAATGGCCATTTTTACTTAAAATCTACGAGATGTTTTCAGAGAAATCCAGGGAGAACATGAATTTTAAGCTTTTAATGAGTATCATTGTTTATCCAGCCCAAAACGGGTTAAGGTTTTTTTTAATACTCTTATTACTTACAAAAATAATTCTTAGTGAATTCTACTTCCACTTATGTTGATTTCTTCTCTTAACTTTGGGTGCTGCGGGTACGCAAACACAGCCCATTTAATCAAAATTTTGATGTTTGAGAACCTGCATAGGGTTAACAAATGCTTACTGGAATATTTTGTACATGCAATTTGTAATGTCACACTAAGATCTGAGAATGGGCAATTTTTCTTGAAAATCTACGCGAAGTTTTTAGAGAAATCCTCGGATAACATGAATTTTTAACCTTTTGAGGGATATCTCTCTGTAACCAGCTCTAAACGGGTTAATGCTTGGTTTTATGAATACCTTCATTACTTACAAAAATGATCCTCGGGGAATTCCACTTCCAATGAAGAAAGTTATGTTTATCTCGCAGGGACACATTGGGTCCAATGGGTGCCTAAGAACAGCCCATTTTCACAAAATTTCTATGCTTTACAGCTTCTGGGAGGTTAACAAATGCTTACCGGACTATTTTGTCCATGCAACGTGTAATGTCACTCCAAGACCTGCAAATGGTACATTTTTCTTGAATACTTACTAGATTTTTTTGAGAAATCCACAGGGGTACATCTCCTTAACCAGGCGAAAATGGGTTAAGACCTCGATTTTTGAATACCCTTACTACTTACTAAAATTGTTCCCTATCAGTCTTTCGTCCGGTAAAAGAAGTTATGTTTCTCTGTGGCATTTCCATTTGTTGTTGTTGGTGTCCAAAAACAGACTATTTTTTCAAAATGTTGACATTTAGCAGCCCGTGGAGGGTTAACAAATGCTTACGGGAATATTTTATCCATGCAACCGGTAATGTGACACCAAGACCTATCAATGGCCATTTTCTGTTGAAAACTTACAAGATATCTGTAAAGAAATCCAGGGAAAACATTATTTTTTAAGCTTTTGATGGGTATCGCTATTAACCACCCCAAAAGGGGTTAACGCTTGGGTTTTTGAATACCCTTATTACTTACAAAAATGGTCCTCAGTGAATTCCACTTACAACAAAGGCGATTATGTGTATCTCTCGTGTACACCTTGCGTGTTGTGCGTGTCCAAAAACAGCCCAGTTCAACAAAATTACGAAGCTTGGCCGCCTTTAGAGGGTTAATAAATGCTCACCGGGAAATTTTGTCCTTGCAACTTGTAATGTCACACAAAGACCTGCGAGTAGTCAATTTTTCTTGAAAACCTACAAGATGCTTTTAGAGAAATCCACAGAAAATTCGAATTTTAAGATTTTAAGGGATCTCTCTCTTTAACCTGCGCAAAAAGGGTTAAGACTTCGACTTTTGAATACCCTTACTACTTACAAAAATGTTGCGTATAGAGTGTGGGCTCGATAAAATAAGGCACTTTTCTTTGTGGCGTACCCATTGGGTGCTGTTGGTGTCCAAAAACAGCCCATTTTATCACAATTTTGACTTTCAGCAGCCATGGGGGTTAACAAATGCTCACCGCAGTATTTTGTCCATGCAACTTCTATTGTCACACCAAGACCTGGGAGTGACAATTTTTTCTTGAAAATCTACAAGACTCGTTTAGAGAAATCCACGGAAAACATGAATTTTTGAGCTTTATGGGGGTATTGCTGTTTAACCAGCCCAAACGGGTTAACGCTTGGTTTTATGAACACCCTTATTACTTCCAAAAATGATCCTTGGTAAACTCCACTTCCAATAAAGGAAGTTATGTTTATCTCTCGTGTATCGTTTGGGTGCTGTGGGGGCCTGGAACCGACCCATTTCATCAAAGTTTCGATGTTTGGCAGCCTGTGGAGGGTTACCATATGCATCGCCGAACATGTCGTGTGTATCAAAGGTCGTGTCACGGGCAGGTCTAGAAATGATGAATGTTTAAAAAAAATCTACAGGACGTGTTTCGAGAAAGTGCCGATAAACCCCAATTTTGACCGTTTTTTGGCCAATTCTGACAAAATAAGGGTTAAATCGAAAATTCCGCTTCGGTACTTTTTTAGATTTTGTGCCCCTCTATGCGTGTGCAAAATTTTGTTAAAATCGGTTCGAAAATGGCCTCTGAATCGTGCGGACAAAATGTGTGGAAAAAAAGCCACCCCCCCCCCCCCCAAAAAAAAAAAAAAATAAATAATAATAATCCGTAGAAAAACAATAGTCTTTTCCAGAGGGAAAAGCCTAATAATAATCCGTAGAAAAACAATAGTCTTTTCCAGAGGGAAAAGCCTAATTAAAAATTACTTTTGACATGACCCTATTTGCCGACTTCGATACATTCATACTTCGCGATTTTTCACTCAAACATACGACGTTTTGCGGTACTATCTACTGCGTGCAGTGACTTACAAAGTTGAAAATAGCTACAATTAAATATTTAAAATAAAATTAATAATAATTTAACTGAAAAGCAAGGTAAATTCAATCAACTTTGACGATGTGTCCAGCTGTCAATCAAGCATTCACGTGCAGCCGGAAGTATCACCCACCGGCGCAGATGCAACCAAAACAAACCCATGTGTTGCGATAGGAAGTATCGTTTTTTCTTCATTTTAAGAGACAAAGTCGATGATGTATTAAGAGCCTGGTATAAATAAAACAAATAGATGCCAGGGCCGGTAAACAAATTTAAACCACTCGTACAATAAGGGTTTTAATCACTCGGCGGAGGATCGTGGTTAAACGCCCTTATCCTACTCGTGGTTTAAATTTGATTACCGGTCTTAGTACCTATTTATTCTATATAACTGTGGTATCTGCGCTACTGTCAGTCGGTAATAAAAAGATGATCGCAGTTGTTGGACCGTCAAGGGCGGATTAGTCTACCGGGCAACCGGGCAGCTTCTGAATAGCCTTTCGTCCACAGTATGTGAGAAATACCAAACACGGCAGACTTTGTCACACTGACTGCGTTTTCAAACTAAAGATACCCCCCCCCCAACCCCACCCCCCCCCCCCCCAAAAAAAAAAAAAATTCGCCTGTAGAAGCTCATTTTCGTTCACTCTATTTAAAATATGAAAATCTTGAAATATTGCATTATAAACGAAATTTTCTAGTAACCTTTTCAACTCTGTGTTCCTGAGAGTTATCATCTGTTGGAGGGTTGTCTTCTTCATTTGAACAAATTTTCTTAGTATTCATGCCTGGATTTCGTTCAATGTTTGGAGATGTGAAAGCTGTTATGCCGTGACTACAATCGCAGCGTAACATCTTTCATGTCATCAAACGTCACCGATCGGAGAAGTTACTACGTTGATTGGATGGTCATCTTGAGGGTGGGGGAGGGGTTCGAGGTTGAGTTGCGATGTTTTTTGCTGAAGTTCCTGCAATCCAGTTGGGGTTCTTGAAGTTTTACGACATCGTGGCGTCCATGTTATTTCTGTGTGGCTCGCCTGCAGCGTAACTGTCCTTCCGGATATCTATTTGTCCCTGCCCATCAATCTGTCCCTGATATGCCAGGTAAGGTTTAGGCGTTTAATTCGGCCCTGAACACTGGAGTGAACTTTTCAACAAACCTATGCGAACAGTTTTAGATAAAATCGCAAGAAATAGTAGCTACCTCTCAGATCAACGATAGTCCACCAGCTGAAAGTTGTCTAATGTCCGTTGTGTTCTTCTCTCTAATACTACAAATCTCGAGATTCTCCTACGTTGCTTTAGTGGTAGTGCTCCTTCCTCGTAATAATATCGCAGTTAACATCAGACATTGTGAAAGTACACCCGAGTACAAAACGCGCGAGACATTTTGGGGTGGTGAGCTACTCTTCTGGCAAAATGTTTACAATCCTCTGTTTCATTCTCGGGCTTTGTTTTATTCTTGGGCTTTCATATAAAAAAACAACTTTGTTCCCAGCTCTTTTTACGCTTAACCGGTAGCGTAGCCGACGGTGCCTTCGTACGTCTTAAAACAAGGAGGGAAAATCCATTCATATGAAGAGTTATGGAGTGATACACCAACTTATGGTCCCAGAAAGACTTGATCCCCAAAATGCTCTTGGTTTTAGGCACTGTCATGGTGTTTCATACCGGGGCGATTTTCTTCCACACGACCAAAACAAATAATGCTCCAAATTGTGATCTGACTGGCAGAATGGAGTTGGTTCACTGACTCCTGTAACAGTCAGTTTTTACAGTTTTTAAGGAAAATAATCGCACCTCGCAAAACTGAATTCCGCGATTAACATTTCTATAACAATATCGCTCTCTGGAATGCCCAGTTTTGTCTCCAAAAGCATACCTCAGCCTATATGTTTCCCAAATTGGTTCTACCAGGCCTTTAAAGGTTCTCCGCGGCGAGTGAATGTTGTATTTACCTAAGTTCGTCCATTTTGTTCCTTCAATAGATATATGCTCGTATTTTGTCTTCCTTAGTCTGGAAATGACTTATAAATCTCTTGAACGAATACCCAATTCATGTATTTCATAATTGATGTCACATCGTTAAATCTTACAGTGAGGAGAGCATAATTTGTTTGAGAAAAAGTGTCCTTGAATGGCAAGGCGGTAGGGCAAACTAGAATGGATGGTGGTGTGGGTAGGGGAGGGTAATAATTTAATCCCACGACCCCCTCGGGTCGTGGAATTAATTTATTAGCGAGCCTCCCCATAAATACAAAAGAGATGCACTAATTTTGTTGTGGATAATATTCTATTGAATAATCCAATTCATGAATTAACCCTTTACCCAATGTAACGGCCAAAACCGGCCAGCGCTATTCTCAAAAATCGCCAATTAATTTTCATTATTTTTTCATTTTTTGTCTCAAAAACATAGGTTATGACCCCTCGTTGGAACGAGCTCAACGAGCTCGTTCCAACGAGGGGTCATAACCTCTGTTTTTGAGACAAAAAATGAAAAAAAATAGTTATTCAAGAATATTTTTGACAAGTGTCGTCTGCTTTTCATGTTAGGTAAAGGGTTAAGTGTTGAATGGTTACTTGCAGCCTTAGAATATTGAGTATTGCGAGTAATCGAATAACAAAATATTCCGGACACAATGCCGTACCCATGCGGCTTTCATCATACATCTGTTTCGAGTCATTACCAACCCAAGTCGGACTCACTTGGTTTCCAAAACAGCTGTTCGATTGATGAGTTATCTGTCCATCGGAAAACACCTTCCTCTGCTATGTCGGAGCCACCAAGAAAACCATATGCATAACCATCAGTACCATGCGAAACAGTATTCTACAAAATCAAAGAGTGAATTTACCTTAATCTCTTGCAAGGAAATTTAAGGAATAGTCAAGCTCAATTTTACCTCTTCTAATAAGTTAAGTGACATTTGTGGCCTATCTTGTTCCAGATTTTGAGGAGTTTTATCGAAGAAATAATGTTCCAATAAGACTGAAATCCTAGCTATCTAATTGGACGAGAGAGAGTTCGCGTAGTGTTTTATATGTTTACGGCTCCAGAGGCATATGTTACCGTTTAACGTCATTGGTGGATCAATGAACGAATTATTTTCGGATTTCAGTCTCTGATTTATTGATTATTTGTCCAGTCACATCCTGGTGTACATGCGAGGTTCATTTTCTAAACTTATTATCGTTAAAAGTTACCTTGTTCATTTCACGATATGGTTTTAGGGCTATAGATAGGGTCTTTTGAAACGTATATGTTATTGTAATGAATTGGCGGTAACATGGTCTGAGGTTTGCGGTTCGGACCCTATGTTCACTTCGACGCTCGACATCTCGATTGAAGATAAACTTCGAGCCTCAAATCTCCGACCATGCTGACGTCAATTCATCACAATAACTTATAGTGTTAAGTCTCCCATACGTTTACGTTTTGGGGGAGAAATATCTTGACACCATCCGAAAGACTTCTGAAGAGGGTGGTGGTACAAAGATATATATGAATAGACTGGATTCAAAATAGGACAGTACGTTATTTCCATGGTAGAATTAGTGGAGGTAATGAAAATGATTATGTGAATGGATGGACATCAAACTTTAGGTCACTTTCGGAGTCTTTGACCACAGATCAAAAACAAAGCTTAGTTGAAACATTGTTCTTTGAAGTGATACAGGCTCTATCGATAAATACGTTATCTCCATCTGATTCGTTGAACTCTTCTGCCCTGTGGAGACTAATTTGGATTACATCCGGTTGGTAGTCGGAGTTCTTCGTTTCGAGGCGGGCGTTGGCTTACAATCTAATGCTACTGAATCACGTTGTCAAAACTACGATCGTACTAATAGGAGAGTCACGTGGCTGTGTGCGTAATAGGGGTTCATAAAGACACCGGTAAGGTTGAGTGCTATAATTGAGTGGGCATGTCAATGCTTTGTGTGATGTGTAGTGTAAACGCCAATGTTGATTGTCATGTTATTTTGATTGTCATGTAGCATTTGTCCCAGAGGAGAACATGCCGGTATTACCCCCGACTGGGTGGATTTTTGGGGTTAAGGGCGGGGGAGGGGGGTGTTCTTCCCTAAGAAAAGTTAAATCGACTCGTAATAGTTAAAATATCACAAATACCAGCCGGTAATAGTTTTTCCAAGAACGACAACTTATGTTCCGAGAGTCTCTATTTTATTTATTTATTGGTGTTTAAGGTCACATACTTATGCACAGTGGCTAATCGTGACCGTTACAGTTTTACAGGTGGAGGAAGCCGAGATACCCGGAGAGAACCACCGAACATCGACGAGCAACTGTAAGCCCCTCACCATTCTAGCTCTGTTCAAGCTCCGCTTAAGCAGGATTACAGCGGTTGAAGACATTTGCACCATCGACGTGCAGTACGCCTTAGTACACGGCGTCATAGTGCCCCCATGCGCGCAACCGGGATAAAGTGCCTTGCCCAAGGACACAGCGCGGGTCGTCCCGGATGGGGATCGAACTCGGGACCTCTAGCATAGAAGTCCAACAGTCTACCACTGAGCCACCGTGCTCCTCCTAGAGACTCAAAAGAGATGCAGAACAGTACAGTGGACTGGTAATTATCCACGCATGGGCAGTGATGTCCATGCATGCGTTTAGCAGGTAATTATAATCATCATTAACAAAATGTTAATTACTGAAGCAGCGGGTGGTTCCTTAATTAAATTTTTGATGATTATTCCTATAATTAGTTTTTGAAATCTAATATTTTTGTGTCCGTGGAATTACTGCCCATCCTATGGAAAGTGGCCAGTCCACTGCGGCCGTACAGTATCAATCTTTGAAAACTGACCGATTGCCACACAAACTTCCTCAAACCACATTCAGTTCAGATCTCCCAGAGTGTTCTCTAGAGTATAACTGCTCGGTGTGAAAATTTTATTGAGGGATGATCTCGCAAATTGAAGTGTTTTCTGTCAACTTTTCATAAACTCAAACATTCTGCATTAAACCAGGCATTTAAAACACACAAAATATTTTTGTTTGGATTGCCACACCAGCAATTCACACTGTAGGCTTAACGAGGATAAGAACAGTTATGTTTTTAAAAGATGAAAGTGGCATTTTTCAGGGCACTCGGGATTCACAATACTCTTTAACACCGAACCTCAGAAGAACGTGAGTGCATCTGGGACAAGCTACTGATATTCTTACAGTACAGTCGCTGTGGACTGATCGTATTCTACGCATGGGCAGTTATGTCTACGCATGCGTTTGCCAGATAATAAAAATCATCATCATCAAACTTTTAATTAATGAAGCCGGTACTTCATTAATTAAATTTTTGATGATTGTTCCTGTAATTAGTGTTTGGAATCTACTATTATTGCATCCGTGGATATATTACCCACCCGCGGAAAATGAACAGTCCAGGGTGGCCGTATTGTACGCATCTCGTTCGCTTGCCGATAACATGTGAATATGATGCACTAAAATATCGGTGTGCTGTCCATGTTAGTTTACTTTCGGAACGACTATCCCACATTTTCTGGGAGGCAATTGGGTCCTTGGACGCCTTCATCCATCCCATGGTTTCACTTTTACTATATAAACACGACGGTTGAAAAAATTCAAGCTGACACACAAATATAAAATACGATAGATACCAATAACATTTCTTTCGTTAGCGCACTGTCATTTGATGTGGATAGTTTTGCAAGATGGGTCTTGTAAAGAACGCATGCCTCATTGGCTTCAAGAACAGACTGGTAACCAGCTGACCGATGAATCAGTTTGAGACATGTGGATGATGAGGACCATACTTCGCCTGGTAGACAAGGGTCTGAAAGTAAATAAAAAAGAACACACACTGTAGTCTTGCATCAGAAACTAAATGCTCTCGATTACTCATAGATATCATATCAACTCAATTTTTTGTGTTAAAACAGCAACAATATACCAATATAACAGTACTCTGTTTCAAGATGCACTGAATGTTACAGTACAGTTGCCGTGGATTGGTCGTAATCCACACGTGGACATTTATGTCCACGCATGCGTTTACCGGATAATAAAAATCATCATCAGCAAAATTTTAATTAATGAAGCACCGGGTTGTACCCGGTGCTTCATTAATTAAATTTTTGATGATTATTCCTGTAATTAGTGTTTGGGGCCTACTATCATTGCAACCGTGGTATTATTGCCCACGCGTGAAAAGTGACCAGCCCACGGCGGCTGTACTTTTAGAGCAGAAGAATGGCTTTATATTTCACAATAAAACAGGCGCTCTCGTAACCCACAAACAGCAACAACAAGAGCATTCACAAATTGCCAGTTTTACTATATAGACTTCAGTCTCTCGGGCCAGCAGTCTAATCCCACAAGGAACACGTCTGGACTGTTTGTTTACTTACCCTTTGTGGAGTTTATGCGCAGACTGCTGTTTATATATTATGATGTTCCTTCAGTTACTGAGCTGTTGAGATACTCTTTCGATTCACAGTTGTAGATATTCCAGTCAATAAGTATTTAATTCGTCGTGAAGCTATCAAGATATTAACACATTTAGTGGATCTACATATACGCTGTGTAATCATAAAAATACGGCTGTGGTGATTCATCATCCCTAATGATAAAATCAAAAGAAATTCGTTCAATTGAACTCTCGATTGCAAAACCTTTCCTGTGTTGATTCAAACAAAAAATAAATGTTTTAGGTATTTTTAGAAACAATTGTCTATAATTTTTCAGTTGGTCAGAAAACCACACATGCACATATTGGCACATCCCTTATGTGCCCATGTGCTGCATGCAGTGTCAACACATTGTGTACTAAGGCATAAGCACATCTCGGTACGATCAACATGCATTTTCTTATATGTAAGGTACCCTATCTTGCATGCACTATGTCTAAGCATTGTATAGACTAATACAAGCTTAGACGAATGTGGTGATCTGATTGAGCCTAATAAAGGTTTGGCTAAGGGCAGATGTCGACACAGAATCGGGAATAGCTTCTACCCTTAAGTAGTGCCACAAATTAGTAATGGTTGAGACACTCTAGCGCAGGACAATATAGTTGTAGCCAATGGCAATGGTACCAGGCAGTAAGGGCAGAAGCTGCAATGATGACAGAAGACTATAGTATTTGGGTGATTACAACAGAGGCTGTTAGATAGATTGCATCGTGACGGAGGGCAATGACAAGACCAGTACTACCACTAGGTCTAGGCATTATATAGACTGATGCAGGCTTAGAAGAATGGGGTGATCTGACTGAGTCTATTAAAGAGTTGACAAAGAGCCGATGTCGAAAGAGAATCAAAGGTAGCGTCTAAGCTTGGAGTAGTGCCACAAATTAGTAATGACTGAGACACTCTAGCACAGGGCAGAATAGCGGTAGCCAGTGGTAATGGAAACATGCAGTAATGGCACAAAACCGCAGGGTGATAGAAGTCTATAATATTTGGTGATTACAAAAGAGGCTTTTCATTGGAAAGATAGCTCAAGTCGTGGTGGAAGGCACTGACAGGACGACCGGGAGTTACATAGGAGCTATATAGGGGCTAGGAGCTGTCTATGAGCTAGAAGCCATGCCATATATGAGACAGGAGGCGTATATGAGCCATGTCGCAGGTATCCTCTTATAACCGAATGTGTCTAGCCGCACACAAGCATATATCGCAAATTAGTCATGTGCCCGTGTTCTACATGTGATGTGTACAGATTTTACAATAGCACATCTAGGAATACTTTATAGGGAGACAAGGTAAGTAATAACATAGACAGGACAGGACAGGCAAAGGAAGGAATGGAGACAATAAGCTATAGAATTAACCAGGATAGGCAGAAGTAGGGGATTCCGGTGGAATCGGAACTGATAAAGCAATTTTCGTGTTGTTTGTGGTAATTCTACGAAGTATCCGAGGATTTGGAGAAATTCCGAACCAGAAAACTACTCCAGTTTAATAGAACGCATATTATAACACTACATTCTATTATAAGCCCAAAATGGGGCATCGCCATAAAAGGTTTTGGTGATTTGGAGTTATTGTCGGGTCTATTTGAGTAATTAGATTTACCCTTATAGAAAGGAGCGCACCATCTGAACATATCGCAGCCCTATTAGAGGGTTTGGATTACTTACATGTAGTAACCACGCGCCACCATAAAAACGAAGATGGCGGCCTCTAGTATACAAAATGGACGATGTATCACCCTAACAACACGCGCTGCGCATGTGTATAGGCGTCACGTATCACTATGGTAATGACGTCGCGGCTTGGCCGCTCATGCGTACTACCATGACAACCCAATATGGCGCCACTGGGGCACGTGACATGACGCCTCGCCCGGGGTCATCCGCTTGGGTCATCCAGAAGTGGCATGAAAAGCTACGAGACATACTACCTATATCAAAAAAACTTACAATAGGGTGACACTTCTGCATTATCCAAAGTCATCTTCTGATGCATATAAGAACGTCGTCGCATTTCTTATTTTCTTCTTCTCATTTCCACTTTCGAAAGAACTTGCTTGGTGGAAAACACAATTTCTCCCCGAATGTCGGAAACGTTTCTTAGTTTGGGTATATAAAAAACTAATGGTATGGTAAGGATAAACTTTAAGAGCAAAACAGTGACTCTAGAAATGGCATGAAATAAATAATTGTTTTTTATGAAGTTTATAGTAATGGTGATAATTAGTGATGGTGTGGTGTACGTTTGTCCACTTTTATCGTCTGCTGGAGTCTGTCGTTCATAAGAGCATTTGTCTGGGAAGTTTTGACAATAATGTTTTTTTGTCGATTGGAGCTTTTAACCCAAGGGGAGAGCAGTTCATACTCGCGACATACCTAGGTATAAACACATTTGACGATGATCTTGGCCTTTTTCCCACATTGGTCCTCCAGCATGCTTGTGTAGTATTTTCCCCAACATTGCCGCTCTTCTGCAAATTAACTTTTAGTTTAGACAAAATTAATACGGCGCTAGTTCGCATGCCGTTGTTGAGTAATAATTTCTGTAAATCAGCGGTAGATCTACTTCCAACAATGATGACATGAATTACCACCCCATCCCTCCACCTCAACCTACTTATTAACCCTTTACCCACCGCTCCGATATCACAATTTATTATTTTAAATATAATTTTTTTAAATTTTTCAAAAAAATTCATTAAAACCATATCACGAGCTCGTTCCTACGAGGGGTCACATGATGTGGTTTTGTTGAAATTTTTTGAAAAATAATATTTTTCATCTACTGAATTTGCATATTACGCGGGCGATGCGTCCGATTCGTTGGGTAAAGGTTTAATATAATTGACTAAATCAATCTGTAGCATTTTTAAAGATATGGCAATTTTCCAAATGACAAATTGTCACATCTTTAAAAATGTTAATGGTTCATTTTAATCCATTTAAAGGCAAAACTAGAAAATACAATTCCAGAAAATACAATTGTGAACTTGTTATAGTACTGGACCCTGGGCTCATTTATGCAGTGTCACCTCACGTCTCCACTCGCCGACAGAAAAGGCAATGAAGACCAATCAGACAAAATTTAAAGAGAAAGACTGACACCACAATGTCTCAGTTCCATGCCAATTTATTTTGTAACTTTTGCGCCATTGTTCATTCACTGGATATGATGTTCCAACGTTTTCATGAAGGGAATATTAACTTCAGCCGTCCACAGATCCGGTGATGCAGGTACTGAAAGTGATGGCGGAAAGGAATGCCCCTCCCATGCAACCCTGGCAGATAAAAGAAATTTCGTGTTGTTTTCACACAAACTAGTTCAACAAATATGGTAACATTTTCAATTAGCCGTTGAGTGAAAGAATTGACAGGGACAGTCGGCTTATTTAGAATCTGGTTAACCTAACATAAAAAGCAGACGACACTTGCAAAAAAAATTCTTGACTAATTTTTTTCATTTTTTGTCTCAAAAACATAGGTTATGACCTCTCGTTGGAACAAGCTCGTTCCAACGGGGGGTCATAAACTATGTTTTTGAGACAAAAAATGAAAAAAATAATGAAAATTAACTGTCGATTTTTAAGAATAGTGCTAGCCTGTTTTGGCCGTTACGTTGAGTAAAGGGTTAAATGATACGCTCTAGTGATTTGTGATTAATTCATGCAAAGTTTGGGTATTTTCTTTCTCGAAAATGAATAAGTTTTTAATGTCACCGGAGTATGGGAATATTTTATTCAGTGCCGTTATACTGAAATCACAGCTGTAACTAAGCCGTAAAGTCCACCTAATATGATAAGGAGATGTAAAGTTTATATATCTGATCCTAGGTGCCTACCTAATGTCTTCATACGGGAACACAATATTTATATATTTTAGGCTATTTGTCCAACTAATGCCACTACGAGGACACACATAAACGCATGTTGTTGCTGTATAAAATGTCCTCGTACTGTCACTAGAACTACAAACAGACATAAAATCTTACTCCACAACTGCGCGCGGTACACTCAAAATCCAGTTGGGGTAAAATCAGTCTAAATTAAATGGATTCATATTCACTTAATCCAGCTGACTTGGGATGATTTTTAACACAACTGATTTTAGAGTGTGTACATGTGACTTCTTGATTTTTACGACAATAACAGCCGTGCAGATGTCACGTGGCACAAATTTACGGGTGGAGGAGTACACTCAAGCAGCGACAAGTCACTTTCGGACACTCTAGGTTATTAACACGACACGGGCACGATTAGCATTCGTTTAAAGCATGTTTACTATTGACGAGGAGTACGCTGCAGCTCCTATTTGGGCACTTGGGATTTATTTATTTATTGAGATTTAACGACACTTTTGACAGCCAGGGTCACCTCGTGCCGGCCAGTTTTACGGATGGAGCAAGCCGGAGTACCTGGATAGAACCACCGGGCAACGGCGGGTAGCTGTCGGACTCCCCAGAGCAAGCAGAGTTAGCATTGGTTGAAGACCAGTTCACTATCAACGTGCAGTACGCCTTAGTACACAGCGTCACCATGCTCCCCCGTGGGCAGTCGGTATGAAGTACCTTGCGTAAGGACACAACGCAGTCACCCTTGGCGGGATTGAAGCGTGACCCTTTAGGTTTAAAGTCGATAACCAGTGGCCCACTCTTGGGATTAAGTGTCTAGCACAAGAACACAACGCAGGTGATGCAGGTTATGATCGAACCTACGACTTTTCGATCTTAAGTCCAGTGTACTAAGCAATGAATACAGAACGTTTCTACAGTATAGGGCCCTACGAAGCTTGGAGGTTCGATTCGATTTCGAATCTTAAGTTAATATTCTGTTCGATTCGAAATCGGCTGTCCGATTCGTTTTCTTTAGAATTTTTTCACTGGAATTTCGCTTGGTATTGGTCGTCTAAGTCGTCTCCCAAAACGTAGGAGATAGAAATTTCACATAAATTATGTTGGACATAAAGACTGAAAGTAATTTCCGCTATATTAACATAACATGCATCTACACCCATGCATTCCATTCATGCTAATTCCAGCTTAATTAGTCACTACCACAACTGAAAGCATATTTAACGTTTCTGAGCAATATAGACGATGAACTCACGGCTCCTGGCGGCTAACCCGGTGTAGTGCCGAGTACAGATTTCCCGCACCCGGTTCTGTTTCTGAACAAAAATCCTTACTGCGTATTGTTCCAATTACATCACCAAGGCATGCCTTCGACGAAGGCATGCCTTGATGATGTAGTTGGAATTTTTCATCAGTCGGGACTTCAAGACGCTTGTATTCGAATTAAGGTTCGATTCGATTTTAAATGATAGGCTCCAATCGAGATTCGAATCGAAAATATGTTATTCACAGGCCTCTACTACTCTGCCACGTAATATGAACAAATGTGTAACGTTTCCAATTTGGGAGTTGAGGATGTATTCGCTCTATCCACAAATACACGTTTTGCTAACAAAATCGTGAACTAACGAGTTTATAACGCGCTTTTTCCCTGTTTCGGGGAGAAAAGCATTTAGCACTTATCGATGTTATCAAGATAAACATAGGATAAGTAATTTTGGTTTACGTGCTTACTGTCACCAATAACATCCTTGGATTTTAATTCTTGAACCTCTACTGCTATGAAAGATGTTGACACAAACATATGCCTTATCACATTCGGCTCAAAAAGTTGTAATTAACCCATTTCGTTCCTTTCTCTCTTTTTGGGCATTACATATTTTGGCATTGCGTTGCGGCAATTACTTTCGAAGCCATAGTTCAGGTTTGCTCATATATCTACGCGACAGGTATATGAGCAAGGTATCATTCAATGACATCAGTTAAACAATTTTATTTTTTTAATTTCAACTGCATCATGACTTTAAGAAGTGTTTCATTGCTTGTTCCATCGACCTAACACTCAGGGCGTAGCGGTTTAGGACTTGGACTCTTAACTGCCGGGCGGATTGCCGTGGGTTCGATTCCCGGCCGGGGATCATAAACGTCAAGCTACACCACATCACGGGGAAGGGGGATCAGTGAAGGGGTGAATAATCACAGGAAATGTGTCAAGAACCACAGGTGTAAAAATTGGGACAAGGGGGATAAGGAAAAGGGACCAAAAATCGAAATCAATAAGAGTAGCTTCCCAAGGAAAGCACAGGTACACAAAGTAGGATATACAAACATACAGGGACTAGATAATAATGGGACCAGTAGGCGGAAGCCAATGAACCTTGATACCCTGAAAGTGGGTTATAGCAACATCCAGGGTCTCCACCGGAAAGTAAGAGAAATTGCTACATTGATTGAGGCAGAGGAGTTTGACGTCATGGGCTTAAGCGAAACGTGGGTAAGACACGAGGAACGGGTAGACCAAGTAAGGGGGTACGTATGGACAGGGGTAGGGCGAACGGAAGGCCAGAAAAAAAGGGGGAGGGGTAGGCATGTACATTAAAGAGGATTTAAAACCGTCGCTGATCACAGACATGGAAAACATCAGCACCCCGGCTGAGGTATCGAAAGAAATTGGATGGGTAAGGATCAGTCTGAAAAACAAAAGTATTGCCCTTGTGGTTGTGTATTGTGCGGTGGAGGGAAGAAAACCCGAATGGAATGATTCGATATACTCAACACTAAGGTCCAATATCACCGAACTACAAAACAAAGGGCTCGGTATACTTCTGATGGGTGACTTTAATGGCCACATAGGTAATTATGAAGAAGGCATAGAGGGTGGGGACAATAAAGTCAACAGGAATGGAAGGAAGCTGTTGAACTTCACAAACGAGCTCGGTCTGAAGATTCTGAACAGGGACGCGAGGTGTAAGGGGAAATGGACCTGTGAGAGGAACGACAGAAAATCAATAATCGACTACATCCTCACAGATATTAATTTATGGAGGGAGGTGAGAGGGGTAGAAGTGGATGACGAGGGTAAAATGGAGGTGGATAGTGACCACAACTTGATTACAGTGACGATCAGGGCCAAAACTCTAGTAAAAAGCAAAGGAAGCTCTAAGGAGATTTGGGAACTCAAAAAAGATGCTGACTGGGCGAAGTTCAATGAAAAACTGAAACCAAAGCTTGCAACCGTACCCAAGAGGGGTAGTGTCCAGAAGATGGCCGACGTCATGGTTGCGAGCCTGGAAGAGGCAGGAAAGGAAAGTGTAGGAAAGATCAGGGTGCCAACACGGGAACTTGGGTACAGAGTGAATGAAGAACTGAAAAGGGCCATAAAGGGAAGAAAAGCCAAATGTGCTGCATACAGGAGAAGTAGAAAACTTAAGGGGGCGGAAAGCAATGAGACCACAGTTGCTAAGGAAGAATACCGCCAAGCACGAAATAAAGTAAATAAGATTAAAGACGATAATCGGAGAGTACGAAATAGCAGTCTTATTATGACGATAAGAACGACAGGGGGGTCGAGTTCGAACGTATTTTGGTAATGGGTGAATAAACGTAACAAAGGAAGCAACCCACAGAGTATTAAAGTAGATGGCAGAGTTACAGACGAGCAAGATCAAGTCGCATCAGAACTAGTCAAGCACTGGGAAAAGGTAAACGATAAGCGATGGGGCATGGGGAGCCCACCAGAGTGTCCGAATCAGGTCGAGGAAAACCTATCGAGCTTTGTGTGCAGCGAAATTAAAACGGAGGAGGTGCGAAAGGTGATATCAAAATTAAGGGATGGAAAAGCGGGAGGAGTGGATGAAATTCCTAACGAGTTTATCAAAAAAAGGGGGAGAGGAACTCGTGGAAAGCCTAACTGCCCTATTCAACCTAGCCATAGAAAATCAAGAGGCCCCAAAGGAGTGGAGAGAAAGCAAAGTGACATTTATTCACAAAAAGAGGGAAAAAGACGTTTTGGATAACTATCGAGGGATCTCTGTCAGTAGCAACATTGGAAAGGTTTTCTGTAAAGTCCTGTATGGGAGACTAGAGGAGGTGATTGAAGAGAAGGGTTTTTGGGGAGAAATCCAGAATGGCATCAGGAAAGGAAGGAGAGTTACTGACCATCTTTTCACACTATCCCAAATGATAGAATCCGCGAAAGCAAAAAAGAAAAAGATGTTTATGGCCTTTTTGGATATCAAAAAGGCATACGATAGAGTATGGAGGGAAGGTATGTGGCGCAAGCTGGAGGCCATGGGCTTAGGAGGCGAGTTTGTTGGAATTATGAAAGCATTATATAAGGATGTACAGAGTGAACTTAGCCTGGGAAACATTACAACAAAACGTGTGCCTGTGGAGATAGGCCTAAAACAGGGGTGTATCCTTTCGCCAATCCTGTTTGCATTGTACATCAAAGGTTTAGGAGATTAACTCCTGCGTAGCGAGAAGGGGATAGCAGTTGGGGACTTTAAGATCCCAGGGCTATGTTTTGCAGACGATATGGTTCTAGTGTCAGAAGGCGAAGAGGGGCTAACGAAAATGCTGGGAATTGTTGGGAAATGTGGGAGCAAATGGAGGCTCGAACTTAATGAAAGCAAGAGGAAAGTTATACCTGTGGGCCGCAAAGTGGACCCCACTCGAAGGTGGAGAGTGGGTGAGTTCTGCATTCCGGAAGGGAGCGGCAAACTTCTCAGTGTAGGAGAGACAGGTGATTACGAGTGTTTGGGGGTAAATATAAACATTACAGGAAGAGGCATCTACCGGAACCACACAAATAAATTGATTCTGAAGGGGAAGCGAATCCTTAACCAAATGAAACTTATAGGGAGAAACAGTTTCAATAAGGTTTTCGTAGGGAAAACCATTTGGGAAATGGTGGGGCTACCAAGTATAACATACGGTACGGAAATGGTACCCCTAAACCAGACGGCCGTGAAGAGCTTGGAAATCCTGCAGAACGATGCAGGCCGATGGATAACGGGGTCGAGTAATGCCGCAGCGCTAGAAGCAATCAGGGGTGAGCTTGGGTGGATGAGGATCAAGGACAGGATAGACCTGTTGAAACTCGGTTATCTTAATTATTTGGTAAATCTCCCCGACAGCCGATGGTGTAAAGTAATGTTCCTGAGAATTTTCAACTCAAATATCAAAACGGGGTGGATGGTCCAAGGGAGGGAGCTAGTAGAGAACTACTCATTGGAGATCTCGGACCTGGACGTTGGGGCAAACCAGGGTAAAAAAATCGCCAGAGAAAGGGTCATGGCGGATTGTAACCGTAATTGGCGAGAGGGAGTCAAATCAAAGAGGTCTTTGGGTGGCCTGCGTGATAAAGAGAAGCCAGGTTTTGAAGAGTACCTTGATGGCACCTTTGGGGGGTCACTGTTGTTCAAGCTGAGGTCGCGATCCCTGGAGCCGAGGGGAAAAATTGGGAAATACGGTGAAAGGGAGTGCCAGATGTGTAACTTGGGCATGGTGGAGACCCTGGAACACTTTCTTCTAGAATTCCCAAAGTATCAGTCCAAAAGAATGAGATTCACTGGGAGTATAATGGGGAAGTGTGATGGGAGAATGAAGGACATGTGGTTAGGGGGAGACTCAAAGGAGAGGGTTAATATGCTAATCGGAGAGATTGGGAAGAATGGGGCAAGGGATGTCATCAAGCAGTTCGTTTCCGAGTTTTGGGAGGAGAGGAGAAGCGTGGGAATAGGAGGCAGTTGGGAGTACAGGGGTAACCATGGCCTTCTCGTCCGAGAACCGCGACAAATCAGCGGCTGGCCAAAGTGTTATTATTATATTATTACGTCGCCTTGAAGGAACGATCAGCTGATCTTTGTTATTGTTTTGAAACGTACGCATTTGGGGTCGAATTGGGCTGCATAGTGTTCAATAAAATGTCTCGTAGCATATTATACATTCTTTTTTAGTCTGTATCTAGAATTATCTCATGGGTGTGGACCTGAAAGTCTTATTTTTCACGAGCGCTTGTGCGAGTGAAAAATAATATTTTCAGGTCCACACGATGAAGTTTTTCAGTAGTTCCCTAAATGACGTTACGCTTCGGCGCATGACGGCGCCTTTAACGTCGCCTTGAAGGTACGATTAGCAGCTTTTTGTTATTGTCTTGAAACTGCTTGCAGTCGAACTGGGCTGCATATTGCGCAGTAAAATGTCACAAAGCACATAATAAAAAGACAATCTACGCTGTTTTAGTGAACATCGGGAGTTGTCTCATTCGTGTGGACCTGAAAGTCTTATTTTACACGAGCGCTTGTCGACACTCATGAGATAATTCCCAATGTTCATTAAAACAGTGTAGATATCCTCTATAAACTCTCCGTGCGGGCTAACGCGATTTAAATAGGGCTATTTATTTCTATAAACAACATCACCACATACATTTTCCCAATTTCGAATTTTGTGTGACGATGAAGGATTGTTTTTCATTTCTTTTGAATTTCAGAATGGATATGAACCTGGCTCTCGAACACATTTTGAAAAGTCTGAGCGTGACTCAAATCGTACTCACCATGGAGATATTCCGATACCGTTTTTGTAATGGATGAACCAATTCGTTTCTTCCCACAAATGTTTAACCTATGCAACAGTATACCAAGAATAACCCAGAGAAATTGCCCTACAATTTCCTCAAAAAATAACGAGACAAGAAAACAATCTAATCGAGCCTCGACCTTTTTTAGTTGTTGGAAGTTGATGCGAGGTAAAGTCTATAAAAAATAAACAGGTTGAATCCCAAGATAATTTTACGAAATGTTAAAAAAATATTTCACTTGTTTGCAGATGAGAGGGTTAACATACACCAGTCGGTCGAGTTGAAAAGGCTGACGTATATCACTCCATCGGGTCAGCATACATCAATACTAGCGCACACAAGAGAAGAATTTATATATATTTAGCTTGTTGGGAGATAAAAGAGGTTAATAGTAGCGGATATTTTTTCCCAACACTCATCGATCTCAAAATTTCGCCTACCAATAGTATAATTCATAATTATAAAACCCCGAATCATTTCATGATTTTGTGTTAAAAAATATTCACTTTGCTTATCAAAAGAACCAAAAAAAAATAAAATAAAAAACAGCTAGGAACATTTAGATTCATGGATGCGATGAACACTGAACACTAATTATAGAGTTTCCAGGTCGGAATCTTGGGAAGAAGAAACACTACTTGCTTACCACAGTATATGAGCTCTGTTTACTGGTGAAAAGTATGACCCAGTCACCAATGCTGGGGATGGAAGTCCTCTAAAAATAAAAAATGGACACAACTTGGGTATAAAATGATCGACTCTGAACTGGAATTCATCTGCAATCATGATTGTTAGCCATTCTGCAAAAAGAATTAGGCCACTATTAACACAACAAAATTGCTATAAGGTGTTGTTATTATGGAGGGATTTGAACTGAAATCGGACGAAAAAAACTTTAAGTTGTTAAACATCTTTTCAATGCTCGAGTGCATATTTGAATTAAGGAGTCATAAAAATCATTCGATTAATGGAACATTGCGAACGAGTTGAGAACATCATTTTTTCGAACCCCATTTAAACATTTTCTCCTTGCACTGAATGCCACATTAACAGCAGCCAGGGCTATATTGTGCCGATAGTTATTTCACACAAACTTATTTTACTGCCTTTGCCCAGCTAAGAATGATGCTATCTCATAGACTTAACACATCTTGCCAAGAGCAGACAGTAAACAATTCTCAACCCGCATTGCATTCCGCAATTCTCTATCTCTCTCTCTCCGGAAGAAAAGAAATGTGACTCACACACGGAAGTATTTGATCAATTTGTTTTTTTCTGCAAAGAGTTTAACCTCCACAACTGCTTATCAAGAACTCATCCTGGCGATTTCCCCACACTTTCAAAACCTTTCCACAAAAAGAAAACATAAAAACTTATATATCCATTGAAACGATAGATTTCCAATTCACTTTTCGGTTATTTGTTTTAACAATGGCACAGCGAGGTTTCGAAGCCACGCCGAGAGAGTTTCCTTCGGCACCAACCGCCTAGCGAAACTATACTGAACAACGCACATCACTCGGCTACCGACAGACCCCAAAAAGCGAATGCTAGTTAACCACGTATATACGAGAGCAGTACAGACCACACGAAATTCTCTCTCCATTATTTTTAAGTTATTTATCAAGTAATTGCATCAGTTCTACATACTGCACTGCAAGGAAATCAGCGAGAACTTCTCTATTTCAAATTTCCGCGTGCCTTAGAATCTAGGACGCTGATTTTTTTTACAATGACATAACAGGGATTCGAACCCACGTCGAGAGAGTTTCGTTCGGCACCAACCGCCTAGCGAAACTATACTGAACCACGCACATCACTCGGCCACAGACAGACAAAGGGAATGCTCCTTAACGAAGTATATACAAGACCAGTACAGATCACCCGAAATTCTCTCTCCATTATTTTTAAGTCATTCATCAAGTAATTGCATCGAAACATACTACAGTGCAAAGAAATAAGCGACAACTTCTCTTTTTCAAATTTCCACGTCCATAGAATCTAGGACGTTGGTTTTGTTTAAAATAACATAGCGCGGGTTCGAACCCATGCCGAGAGGGTTTCCTTCGGCACAAACCGCCTAGAGAAAGTATACTGAACCACGCACGTCACTCCGTGACCGACAAACCCAAAAGGGAATGCTAGTTAACCAAGGAAAATTCCGTGTGATCTGTACTGTTCTCGTATATACTTGGTTATCTAGCATTTCCTTTCAGGGGTCTGTCGGTGGTGTGCGTGGTTCAGCATAGTTTCGCTCCTCTGCCGCTACTTTCATGGTTGATGAATTTTTCAGTTTTGGAAAAAACTATAAAAATCCAGTCAATCCTGCGAGTTTGATGATTGAATGGAGTCAAGAAGTGGCCCGATTGTTTTGTAACATTCATTCAAAGTACTTTTGTTAATTTATTTTCTGCAATTTTCTGCTGTCGATTGATATTTAGGAGTGTGATTTTGCTAGCTGTGATGGAGAAGGGAAAAATCAAAATCTTCACAACGCATAAAAACAAACAGTCTGATGATCGTGAGGTTTCAGTGTACAGGTGTGAGTCCTCCAGGAAAGAACTCACAATTAGAGTTAATGCTCATGATAACTCGAAGATTAAAGCAGCTGATATTATCAAAGCATTTGAGAATTAATGTGGTTTTGACATTATTCTAGCGTGTGTTCCAGTAAGTGGTGACTTATATGAAATCACATTGAACGACCCTGATTCTACTGAATTATTGACAGATGGGCTAACTGTTGGGATGAGTCACTTTGAGTGTTCGCCTGTTTTTAATGCGTCTGTAGTTGTTTCTTTGCTACATCTACCAGAGTATAACAGACAAAGAAATTGACGATAAACTCTCAGGTGAATTAAATTTACAGATTTTATGTCCAATTCAGAGAAGGTGTCACCCTGGGACAATTGTGGTTGCTGGTACACGATATATGAGGGTAAAGTGCCCCCCTGAAATGGTTTCTCTCCCATATTCTTTAAACTTTCAGACTGCCAGTGGTCAAAATTATTTTCGTGTTTTGCACAATAATCAAGTCAAAGTTTGTTCAAAATGTTTGCCGGCGGAGCACTTAATTCATGACTGTCCAATGTTTACATGTTTTAAATGCAAAAACGCAGGACATATTTCCCGATTCTGTACATCTAAATGGTGCGACGATTGTAACTCTTTTATCTGTACATGCAACAGTAAAAACAATGTAATTAACATTAATAATGATGTTGTTAATCCTGAATCCATTCAAACAGAAAATGTAATTGATGACTCTATTGTTGCCGATGTGAATAACAACACGCCACTGTCTGGTGTGACTGCTGAGAATGTACAGTTACATTCGAATGAGTCAGCGAGAATAATATGATAATGGTGGTGTTTCTTCTGTAGATTTCTGCAATTCAATTTGGAAAATCGGTGATGGTGAGGTGCAAACTTAGGGTGATGCACTGTTTGATCATTTAGTTGAGAAGAATCAGTCATTACATAACAATACAAAAGAGTGTGATAACGTTGTTATCAGTGAAGTAGATTCAATTCAGCATAAAATTCCTGAAACAGTAGCTGATATACAGTCGTGTCCGAATGAAAGCGGTGCTGTTCAGGATGTCCAACAGTGTGGTGAAGCATTTAGTAATAATGAAGTTAATTGTTTTACTGAATCCAATGTGTCCAAAATACTGATATTAATATCCGTCGTTCATTTTCTGATAGAAATGAAAATTTAGATAATCTTATTGATGTTGACTTATTATCAGACAATGAAAATTTGGATCTTATTGAGTCTGGTCCGGCCGATATGGAGATTGTTTCTGACAGACTCCAGCTTGGTAGGAAGAGACGAAACAAGATGAAGTTTTTCCCTAATGTTAAAGTTAGAAGGAAAAAACACTTAGCTGTTCAATCCCAAAAAGATTAAATATGAAAATAGAAGTTCACTTTTTAAAAATATTATTAATTTTTATAGTAATTTTTGGTAGTTTAAATGTTCACAGATTAAGAGATGTCAATAAACTTAACAATTTATTTAGTCTATTTCAGTTAAAGAATCTAGATACTATTGCACTTCAAGAAACTTTTTAGGATACACATTTCTTAGATGGGTTAAAACATCTCTGAGAGGGCACTATTTTCTGTTCATGTTTTGAAGGTCGAAGTCGAGGGGTTGCAATTTTAGTAACTGCTATTTTAAAGACTTGTGTTGAATTGAATAACGCAGATAATGAAGGTCAGTTTGTTCAGATTAAGTTGTGTTTGGAAGATAATGTTTATTTTATATAGTGTGTGTATGCGCCAAATACATACCGAGATAAAATTAAATTTTATAGTTTTGTCAAGGATGTTTACATTGAAAATGGGAGTAATATAGTAATGGGTGACTTTAATGTTGTTTAATGCCTATAGATAGATATAACAATGTTATAGGTTATTCAGGTTGACATTTGCAAGATGTTTTGGAATCTATGTCTTTAACTAATATTGGAGACACAAAAATTATAATAAAAAACAGTTTTCCAGATAAAGGATTATGAATGGGGTACTTCAGCAAAATCGGTTAGACGATATTGTTTGCCCAAGAAATTTAATAGCTTTAAATATTTATTGTTATATGAATTTTACTTACTTTTCAGATCATGCCATGGTTGTTGGGAGTTTTAACTTAGATAAAGTCTAAAAGGGTCCTGGGATTTGGGCTATAAATAATTCAGTATCATTAGATAAAGATTATAACCAGGTTTTGGGGCAGCTCATTTTTGAAGAGTTAAAATGTCCTTTATATAACCAAGAACCATTTATTTGGAGGGATAACTTGAAATACAAAATGAAAACAGTTACCAAAAATGTTTGTCAAAGGAAAAGTAAATTAGTTTCGGAAAGAGAATATTATTTACAGAGAGTGTTATCACTGGAATGTATTCGAGAAAACAAATTTTGGGATATTACAAAAATAGAAAAACTACAAGATGAATTAGCTTTTGTTGAATAAATGCAGAGGGGCTATTATAAGATCTAAGCCAAGACACCACTTAGAATCTGATAGGTGTACTAAATATTTTTTACGACTTGAAAAATTTCACAAAGAAAGTAACTTTTTTCTGAGGTTTTGACTGATGATGGTGAGGTTGGGCAGGATACGTTTAGTTTTTAAATTGTGTTACTGATTTTTATAAAAATGTATATAAACAACAGAATTTAAAATCTTCTGATACTGAGATTTTGTAAAATATGGTTGACAAAAAAATTTCAGAGCGATATTGGCAGCTATGTGATGAACTATTTTCTACTGAATAAGTTAAGGCGTCTTTAGATGGTACGGTAGGTTCCAAATCGCCTGGGCTGGATGGCCTCGGTAAAGAGTTTTATGAACAATTTTGGAATTTGATAGGTCTAGTTATAGTCAAAATTTTTGACTCAGTCTTTGATGGAGATTGTTTAACTCGCTCCATGGCAAAGGGTATAATATTCCTGGTTTACAAAAAAATGTGATCCAAGAAACCCGTCTAAATGGCGTCCCGTTCCCTTTTTTAATTACACGCCTGTTCCATGAAATCCCTGTCTATAGCAACCCTAAACCGTGCGGAAAATGAAAATCTGTTCCGCACATATGTGCGGAACGGAAATTGTTGACAGACTATTTTTAAATGGAAGTGAAGTTTACTGGAATTTTCTACACACCATGCACTGCAATTATAATTTGAATCTCTAGCGATAGCTGAAAACTGTCTCCTGAGTTCCAATGTGTTCTATGTGCCGGTAGGCACATAGAATACATTAAAACTCAGTGGACGAAATAGTTCCCCTCGCAAATTTGTTTGGCGATAAAATATATTCTTTTTTATAGTTGTCAAATGAATCTCTGAATGTTCTTGTAATCTTTTTTATAGACGTGAAGGCGTGTAATAAACAAAGAACGACACACGTGCGGGAATGGGTAAATCGGTATGGCACTTGTGCCATCGCGGAAGGATAAAACTCGAGGCCTCTGGTCTCTCGTTTTATCCTTCAGCGCTGGCACTCGTGCCATATCGATTAACCCATTAACATGCATGTGTCGTTCTGTGTATGTATGACGACAGGAAATTAATTGCAAAAGTTTTAGCAAATAGATTTAAAAATAATCATCCATAAGTTGATTTCTCCAATTCAGACTTGCTGCATCCCTGGTAGTGATCTCAGTGAAACTGTATTTCAATTAGAGATTTTATAACATATATTGAAGAGAATAATATTGTCATGAAAACTGATCTTAATGAGGCTTTTTCACTTTTAAAGAATGTGTGGTTTTGGAAATAATTCTATCAAATAGATCAAAATTCTGTACAAAGAGGCGAAGTGTTGTGTTTAGATTAATGGACATGTGTCAGGGTTCTTTGATATTTTATCCTCTGTGAAACAGGGTTGTCCTTTGTCGGGAATGCTTTATGTTTTATATTCAGAGCCTCTGGCGCGACTGGTAAATGGTTGTTCTATTGTCCGTGGTATGAGTGTTCCAGGTTGTTTGGATGAGTTTAAACTTTTTCAGCATGCTGATGACAGTAAGTTAATACTGAAGAATTTAGAGTCTGCTGAAGTGGTTTTAGAGTGTTTACTTTTGAGAAGGGCTCAGGTGCAATGATGAATTTGAATAAATCCAAAATTTTACCTCTTGGTCAACTGAAAAATATTGATTTGTCACATTTACACATTTACCAGTTCAGAAAGCAGATGATGGTTACCTAGAAGTGATAGGAATTTACCCGGGTTACAATTTTATACAGTGTGATTTTTAAACTGGGGAAAGGGAAAATAAAATATCATGTATATTGTACTTGTGGACAGAAAGGTGTCTTACACTCACGGGTAGAGCTGTGATTATTAATAGTTTATTCTTATCAACCATATGGTATACTTTAGATGTAGTATCTATACCTGATTTGTAGCTGAAAAAGATACACTCAATTGTACTGAACATTTCGTGGAGAAATTCTTATCATACAATTAAATATCTTATCTCCTACAAGTATATGGGAATTTCATTGGTTCAAAGACGTCAAATGCAGACTGCATATAAAACCATATACTGCCTGTCAACATCAATATACGCTAACAGCTATGGGTAATCTCCCCTTTGTTCATTGATTATTCAAAATGGCGGCAGCCGATAAACGCTTCAAGTTGAAAGATTGAGTGTTGGAAGCCCATATTTGGTCTGAAGTGCAGGTTAGGCAACTTAAAGGGCTTCATGTTCTGTGGATGTGTATCATGTTACCTTCGAAATGGGACTGTTTGGTATGTATGAATTTGCCTTGTTACAATTTATGGGAGAGTGTAGGCACGCACTCTCCCTTAAATTGTAACAAGGCAAAGACACGTGAACACATTGTGAGAAGTCTCTCATTTAATTTTGATCGCTGTTGTTATTAGTTCTGTGCATCGATGCAGCAGTCGGTAAGATATATTCGTTGCTCGAGTCCAATATGGAATTAACTGACACCATATATACCATATTAGGCCACTAACAAACTGTGTATCTAATAATATACAATACTAACTAATAGGTAGTTTTGGGAAAGGGGGTTAAATATACCAGATGCTTTTTTTAAGACGTTATCTCTTCGTTGTAAATGGCTTAAAAAGATGAACGTGAGTTGTTTTACATGGGTGCATTTTATGAAATATTACTTTGCTCGGTATCAGCGACTGAAACAGGGTTTCGGTGTTTTTTTCATTAAGGTTTTCAAAGAGGATTTAACTTCAGTTCCAGACATTTATGGTGACATTTTAACAGCCTGGAGTTTGTTATTAAAAAAATCACCGGAGTTGTAAAGCTGGTTAATGCTTTTGAATTTATTACTGATACAGACTTTTTTAAAATACAAATACAGCTTAAGTCATTTCTAGACATCAAATGTCTGAAAAGACCCACAGGGAAGTTATTTTGCGGAAACATATTTCCTATTGTATGCTCAGAGTTGTCTTGGAAATGCGTTCATTTAAATATTAACTGTGTTGATATGATAGATTTGGACATGAGACATGAAGATTCATCAGAATGTTGTTCATACTATGCAAACAAATATATCATAAAACAAGCAATGTCCGAGAAGTGCATGTTGTGCAAAACAAACACCGAAAATATTGAACACATTTTCGTAAATTGTCCCTTATTAGTTAACAGTTAGGAATTGTGTAGAAAACTAGTTGATGGTTTATTTTCAAAAAGTTCTGTGATGATAACTTTACTTCAGTTTGAAAAGATTTTAATTTTTAGTTGTGGGCGGATATACAAGAAAGTCAATAATAATGTTTTATAACTCAGTTCATATCGTTTAGCTGTTTATAGAAGAAGGAATTATTTCACGCATGATCAAAAATAGGCTACAGTTATTCCACAATGAAAATGCTATTGCAGTTCCATCTCAACTATTTATATGATTTCTATACAAGATCACCTTTTGGGACAACATTAATTGCAAATATGTTGGAAAATAATAGTTGTGTGTATTTTGAAAGTAATCGGTTTCAAAATGTAAATGTAATTATTTTCAAGTATAAGGTATCTAGAATTTGGTGCTAACAAATGTACGTAAAGGCACAAATTATCACATTTCTTGATAAGTTTATGGACATATACATTTACATATTAGATAATGTGGTGTATTTTTGTATTTCTGTTGCTTGTCAGTTAGTTGAGGATTCCTTATAAGTGTGATACAATATTTTGGATTAAGTTATTGTGTCAGTAGAAATTATCGCTTAAGATTTATTGTTACTAAATGTAGGGGAATTTTAGAGGGGGAGAACAACAGTGAGGAAGGGCGTGTCGTCCGTGTTCTGTATACGTGCACCTGTTAAAAGGGACGAATATAAAAATATCGCTAATCAAGGAGGGGCTATAGCTAAGTGCAGAAGTTATTATAAACTAATGAGAGTATGTATGTTACAAGGAATTCACATATATGAGTGTGTGAGTGCGGGGGGGGGGGTGAGGGCGTGTGGGGGGGGGGGTGTGTGGGCGGGTGGGTGGGTGTATGTGTATGTGGGTTTGCGTCTGTCTGTATGTGCAAGTAGAATACTACTTAGGGGTAGGGTGCGGTTTGTTGATTGTGAGGCTTACACGTCGGTCTTACAGTCAAGGGGTTGGGAAAATGTGCCAGTGTGAACTTGTAGTGTGTACGATGATCCATTTTGTCAGAGTGGACAATATGTTTCTATTTTGTACAAAGTTTTATAATAATTACCTGATTTGTATAAATGATGATAAAAAAGTATAGTTTCGCTAGGTGGTTGGTGACGAAGGAAACTCTATCGGTGTGGGCTCGAACCTCCGATATGTCACTGTAAACAAAACCAGCGTCTTAGATTCTGTGGCACGCGGAAATTTGAAAAAGAGAAGTTCTCGCTGATTTCCTTGCACTGTAAGTAGTAGGAGAGGGATGAAACGTGTCTCATTGGCAGGATCTCATGTGACGTCATAGTCACGTGACCTGGTGGCGCCATGTCTGGTTGTCATGGTAACCCGCGTGAGCGGCCATCTTGTGACGTCATCTCCATAGTTATACGTGCTGTGAGTGCGCATGCGCAGCGCGTGTTGTTATGGTGATACGTGTTTCCGTCGTCCATTTTGTATACTGTAGGCCGCCATCTTGGTTTCTATGGTAGCACGTGGTTGCTATGTGACCCCAAACCTTTTGACAAGACAGGGATATGTTCGGAGGGTGTGTTCGAGTGAATCGGAGGATCACGAATTACCACAAACAACCCGACAATCCCTCCAAATCACCGAAACTGACTTTATTTACTACGGATTCCCCAATTTATCGGTGTAGCACGTAGTGCTATATAGTACCAAGGGGGTACGGGGATGTGTTCGATTAGACAAGAGTATTTTTCTGACTTACAATTTTCCCCAGAATCCGCGTTTAATTACCCCAAATAAACCCCAACAAGTTGTATTATTTCGAATTCTTTCAGAATTCTCTGCTTCTATCTATCTATACAATAGTTTTCGTCTATCTGACCATGTTCCTTTTTTCTGCAGTATACTCCAGTAGAGTAAAAGAGCCTATCAACTGGAAAAGCTTTGCTTATAAAAACTATATTTAGTTATTCTGGTCTGTTCTTGTTAGTTCTGGCTCTATTCCAAGTACTCTTGTTGTCTCATTTATCTAGATCATTTATATAGATTATAACTGACCAATCAGATTGCATGATTACCCGTAATCTGTATGCAGAGTTATCTCCTTTGTGTATAACAAAAGCATTCCCAAACCCAATAAGCAATCGAGCAGTTACTGAAAAGTCATTGCTCGAATGACTCG
Source organism: Pictodentalium vernedei (assembly GCA_031216915.1). Classification (NCBI taxonomy): domain Eukaryota; kingdom Metazoa; phylum Mollusca; class Scaphopoda; order Dentaliida; family Dentaliidae; genus Pictodentalium; species Pictodentalium vernedei. The sequence continues at coordinate 116,484,180 of CM062294.1, read as the reverse complement.
AGACCCATCGAGCAAATGAGCTTTAGAGTAATTGCTCGATCGAGTGACTCGGCATATTGCTCGAACGACTCGAAGTCCGTCGAGCAAATGAGCTATCGAGTAATTGCTTGTACGAGTGACTCCTCGAACGACTCTTCGACGACTCATTTCAGTATTTGAGGATACCTATGGTCCGGTATTGTATTATTTGAGGATACCTATCGAGGATACCTTTTATGGGATACTTATCTAAGGATACTATTACCTGTATCACATGGCATACCTATCCCAAATATCCCTTATAAGCTATCGAGCAGTTACTGAAAAGTCATCCTCGAATGACTCGAAGCCCATCGAGCAAATGAGCTTTAGAGTAATTGCTCGATCGAGTGACTCGGCATATTTACTTTTCAGTAACTGCTCGATTGCTTATTGGGTTTGGGAATGCTTTTGTTATACACAAGGGAGATAACTCTGCATGCAGATTACGGGAAATCAAGCAATTTGATTGGTCAGTTATAATCTATATAAATGATCTAGATAAATGAAACAACAAGAGTACATGGAATAGGGTTAGAACTAACAAGAACAGACCAGAATAGCTAAATATAGTTTTTATACGCAAAGCTGTTCCAGTTGATAGGCTCTTTTACTCTACTGGAGTATACTCCAAAAAAGGAACATGGTCAGAGAGACGAAAACTATTGCACATATAGATAGAAGCAGAGAATTCTGAAAGAATTCGAAATAATACAACTTGTTGGGGTTTATTTGGGTAATTAAACGAGGATTCTGGGGAAAATTGTAGGTCAGAAAAATACTCTTTTTTAATCGAACACACCCCCGGTACCCCTTGGTACTATAGCACTACGTGCTACACCGATAAATTGGGGAATCCGTAGTAGGTAAAGTCAGTTTCGGTGATTCGGAGGGATTGTCGGGTTGTTTGTGGTAATTCGTGGTACTCCGATTCAATCGAACACACCCTCCGAACATACCCCTGTCTTGTTAGAAGGTTTGGAGTCATATAGCAACCACGTGCTACCATAGAAACCAAGATGGCGGCCTCCAGTATACAAAATGGACGACGGAAACACGTATCACCCTAACAACACGCGCTGCGCATGCGCACTCACACCACGTATCACTATAGAGATGACGTCACAAGAAGGCCGCTCACGCGGGTTACCATGACAATCAAACATGGCGCCACCAGGTCACGTGACTATGACGTCGCATGAGATGCTGCATGAGATCCTGCCAATGAGGCACGTTTCATTCCTCTCATGCTACTACTGTAGTATGTAGAATCGATGCAATTACTTGATAAATAACTTAAAAATAATGTAGAGAGAATTCCGTGCAATCTGACCTGGTCTCGAATATACTTGGACAGTTTTGTGGTCTGTCAGTGGCCAAGTGGGGTGCGTGGTTCAGTATAGTTTTGCTAGGCGGTTGGCGCCGAAGGAAACTCCCTCGGCGTGGATTCGAACCCCTGCTATGCCATTGTAAACACAAATAGCGTCCTAGATTCTATGGCACGCGGAAATTTGAAAACGAGACGTTCTGCTGATTTCCCAGCAGAATTGTTGCAATTACTTAATGAATATTTGGTTTTAAATCAGTGTTTGATTTCAGTGTTAATGTCCAAATCACTTGGAACATTTTTAAACCTGTAATTTTAGGTGAATTGGAAAAAGTCTGTGAGATTTTCCAAAGTAAAAGTGAGCTCGCGTGTAATACAAACGTGTAAAAAATAATACTGAAAACTCCCATGCCATATACTGTTTTTAGCTAGTTTGCTCATTACACATTCAGAGAAAACTTTGGAGCAGATCGAAATTCTTCTAAAATAAAAAATGGACACGAATTTTAATGTGTGAATTAGAATTAACACTGAGAGTTTCGGAGTCATTTTCCAGTTAAAGTCAATATCTAATTTGTTTTAAAGTCTAAACGTTTTAAAGGGAATTGAAACCATCAAAATATATCTCCGAAATAGCATATATTAAAAGCATTGGTGGATTATCTGCCTTTGGTCCACTTGGCGCATGAAGACTTATAAATATATAAAGAAACAGTAGTCGCTCCCCTTCACGATAGAGATAGATTCGCCACTAAATCGTCTTTTGTCAATACATACTTTTATGGTTTTATTAAAGAACGTGGCAGGAGAGAATTAAAAAATCGCGATTCCGATTTAATTAATTAAGTCTCTCTCTCTCTCTCTCTCTCTCTCTCTCTCTCTCTCTCTCTCTCTCTCCGAATCATCGCCTCTCTCTGATCATAGTAAACATCAAAGGCCATCGATGAAAAAATCGAAAGGGTATGTCTGTGTCAGTGAATCTGCTAATCGCCGCACCATCCCAGCTGAAAATCAAAACCATTAAGTTATTCCACTTCGATAAACGCAAACAAAAACGAACATAAACGCTGTGCAGACGCGTGAAGATGAAAAATGAAATGTCGACATGGATCAGTGCAATCGCAAATCGCCGTATTGGGTGAGCGGTAAATCGGTTGTTACGTTTTTCTTATGCTTTGATTAACGAAATCAAAAAGGCCGTCTGGACATGTGAAGATGACAAAAACATGTGATCACGATCAGTGCGTCTGGTAATCGCCGTATTCTTCGAGTGACGCTGAGGGGAAACTTGATTAGTTTTTTCTGACACTTCAATTAACACAAACAAAAAATTGTCGAAGTGACACGCATTTTTCTTACTAAATTTTGTCCAATTTTAATAAAAATTCAAATTACACACAAAATACAAAATTGGCCACAGACACCCAAATACAGGTCTTTTTGACAATTGTTGTAATTTCCTATGGAGATTTCAGTGTTAATTCCCAAGCCTGTTCATAATATTTTTAGGCTTGTATTTTTAAGTGATCACGAAAATGTCTATGGGATTCCCATTGTAAAGGATGGGCATGCAAATAATACAAACGTGAAAAAATTAACATTAAAAACTCTAATGCCACATACTGATTTTAGGGCACTTGGACATTAACACGGGATTTTACATCGAGAATTACAATTGTTGAGAAATGTTTGAAAAGGTATTGACATTCAGGCATTTACAATCTTACGCCCTATGATGAGTAACTGGCTTTTTCTTCTGCGGATTGATGCAAGTAGTTCTCTACTGTACAGCTCAGTTTGGAGAACCACGACTATGGTTACCAGTTGTAGCCGTTTCTTCTCGATTATTGGCTTCATTGATGGTCTCAGGGACTATTAGGACAGCATTTAAGAACGAAGTTCGTAAAATCGTTTTTTATAGCCTGGATTGTGAGTACAGCAGTATCTTTTGGTGTCTAGCACTAACGATATGCTCAAGGATCTTTAGAAAAAACTGAAGTTACCGTTATTCCTCTGTAGTTGCCAGGATTGTGTGTGGACATCCTTTCTTGTATTTTGCAGTCAAAGGACCTCTTTTCACGACGGCTGGAAACTTGCCTGCCTTTATTATGAGCTTAATCAACATGGTTGGTGTCACACGGTAGAATGACACAATGGCTGAGTGTAACATATTCAATGGTGATGCCCAAAGGATCCGCAGCTTTATTATTATTGATTCCTTTTATTGGTCTAAACTCCTTTTATGTGGTGGCAGGTATTGCTGCTGTTGAGCAATCGCAGCGCAGATTGTTTGTTGTCACTAGTGGTTGCTAGGTGTTCAAAGTGCTGGCTACATCCATTCAGGAATTCAGGTGAGCGTCTCGATACATTCGTAGGTGAGGCGGTTCGTTGCCTCTTCATCAATTTAGAGATAGACTAATTTGGTTCTGCTTATGCCAAATTGTAGATGATGTGAAATTATCCGCACGCATTTTCTTGTGATTGTAGTGTTTGCAAGGGTCTCTTGGCCCTTTCCTTTCAATGGACTCTGGGCTTCCAGTGTCTGGTCTATCACCTTTCTTCTGTTTCTCCATGCCTCGTTTTCGCGCTTCGTGACTTCTTTTATGTCATCCCTTCAGAATTCATACTTTTTCCGAACCATCTTCTTTTCGTAATAGGCAGTTATGCTAGCCTGTGCTGCATTAGTTAGAACGTCAGCCAAGTGGATGATCATAGACGTAATTGGTACTGCGTCACAGGATGTTCTGAACTGTACCGACATAATTCTTTTCTTCCGACATCATCCCAATTTGGCTTAGGTGTGATTGTTACTTTAGCCCTTTACCTTACATGAAAAGCAGACGACACTTGCTAACAAAATTCTTGAATAACTATTTTTTTAATTTTTTGTCTCAAAAACATAGGTTATGAACGCTCGTCATTCAAAGTGACCTTTTGGTGCTGAATGTCTGCTTGCCTGCGCAAATATGCTCTTCTAGGTGACAGTCCAAAGTATACTTCGTTCCGATACGGTCTTTCTATATCGGCATCCCTGTTCTTCAGTTTTTAGTTAGGCTTTAAATGATTGCCTCCACTATACTTTCCATTTTGGTGTATCTGATTTCTTAGTTCACTCCTGCCATACTGGATTGTGTGCGCTAGCGACACACAATCTAAACAACAATTAATATAACCGCCATATTGAGGTTCCGTCTCGATTTGTTTAACAATAATCAGTGTTTCGGTGAAAAAATAAATGATAATCGAGATTAGTATACCCCACACAGCTCACCAGCTGGAGGAAATGTTTAACCTTTTCTCCAACGAATCGCCCGAATCCGCCTGCGTAATATGCCAATTCAGCATTTGAAAAAATATTATTTTTCAAAACATTTCAACAAAACCATATCATGTGACCCCTCGGGGCGCGGTGGCTCAGTTGGTAGAGGTGCAGGCTGCACGCCGAGATGTCCTCGGTTCGAATCCCACCTGCGGCAACCGCGTTGTGTCCTTGGGCAAGACACTTCACCCCCATTGCCCACGTGGGGGCACGGTGACGCTGTGTACTAAGGCGTACTGCACGTCGATGGTGCACCTGTCTTCAACCAATGCTAACCCTGATTGTGTGGAGTTAGTATGTTAGGGAGCTAACAGTTGCTGGCTGTTGCTCTGTGGTTCTCTCCGGGTAATCCGGCTTCCTCCACCCGTAGAACTGTCGTGGTCATGATTAGCCAGTGTGCAGAAATATGTGACCTTAAACACCAATAAATAAATAAATAAATAAATAAATAAATAAATAAATAAATAAATAAATGGGACCCCTCGTTGGAACGAGCTCGTCGAGCTCGTTCCAACGAGGGGTCACATGATATGTTTTTTTTTAAATTTCTTGAAAAATTAAAAAAAATGATATTTAAAATAATAAATTTTGATATCGTCTGAGTTGGGGAAAGGGTTAAAATAATAAACAATTGTAAAAGGTAGTAGCAATAGAGATTAAGTGTAATCTAGCATTTGGTATTGGCTTATCGAAAATATCCACTATTGCTGTCGGGGAGTGGGGAGGGGGGCAGCAGCCCAGGCTGGCAATTCGACTGTTGTAGTTATCTTGGCTTAGCATTATTTGACTTGGGGCAGTTGTCCGATGAAACTTGTCCTATCACCCATCTAAAGACACTTAAATGGGGTAGCCAACTTCATATCGTCCCGCGCACTTTCGGGGCGCCGAAATCATTGTTTTTTTAGAATCAGAAACAAGCAATAGTGTCATATAAAGTTGGAAAGAAGCTTATTTTTAATGGTCATATATACACAAATAGCATCGGGAAGGGGTTTGCCAGTTATATATGAGGGACATTCCAAGCGCCTCCCAATCCTCTTTCTGACAATCTGAAACAGAAAATGAGAAGAGAGGCGGCCCGCCCATTCAGCCTAATCAGACATCAGAATGCTGAGGCTTAAATACGTAAGGTTTCACTTGTCCACAATGTATCTAGGACTGCACGGTATTTCGATATACCGGTAATACCGGTATTGAAATCATAACCGGTTAAATATCGTCCATTTTTTTTAATACCGGTATGTCGTCTGTGACGATATTCATTTCGAGCCGCGGTTTTTAGTGACAGACATTTTCCGTGAAAATTCGATTTTATCTCACAGCTGATTGAAAAAAGTGTATATAAACAGAATCTGTGAAAGCAGTTTGTTTTTTTATCAATACACTTCCTGTCCTGGTACTAGTAAAATATTCTCCCATATAAAGCTGTTTTATTTTGGTTTCTCCGATGACACGGGTAAGTACAGATTTCTCCCAAACAGTATGGCTTCGAACGTAAACCGTGAAGAATGATTATGTATCTGCCCTGCCATTTTTCACTCCTCGGCTTCCCTCTGGGCATGGCAGGATCCAATTATACATCTATAACATGTACACCTCGAAAGTGGCTAGCCTGTTGCAATGCCGCCCATGTGCGCTTTCGGCGGACGCAAACCATTGCCTTCGCAAAACTCAAATCATTTCTTGAAAAACCTGAGGTCTGACTGCTAAATTATTTGGCGCGCCAAAAGTTGCAATATGTTTAATGACGCGCTGGTAATCTTCTCTACCGCCGATAAACTGCAAATTTGCTTCTCAGTCCCAACAGGAGAACACAACATGGAGCTGATAATATTCCCTTTTATCTTCCAACGTTATTATTTCTATTCACGCATTCTACTATTTTACGATTTTTCTCGAATTTAGCACGAGCTAATTTACAGTTCAATGTAAAGCCCACCCCACCTTATCGTAGATGAGTTGCAAATTTGCTTTTGGACTTTTAAGACGTAAAATACGTTCAAAAGGAAATATTCCTCTAAAAAATGTTTTAAAATTATTACATTAGATTGTACTTGATGAAAATTCCTTTATTTATGGCAATCAGCATGCACTGTTATGACGTATTCGAATTCATTCATAATGAATTAACCCTTTGCGACTACGGTACGAAAATTGCCGCGGGTTGCGCGACTACGGTAAGTAATATTACGTACCCAGACTTAGAACTCGAGCGGGCGCTTTTTCGTCTAGGAACATGATACTTCCTAATTTCATTAAACAGGGTGGATGCTAAGTGCATGTGTGTGGTAGACCAATTAATATTTTCAACGTGCAGCCATAAGGCTGCACGTTGCAAATATTAATTGGCATACCCCCAAATAATGAATATGGACTCTTCATGTTGCTGCCATTGAACTGACATGGAAGATACCGCCAGGATTCAAAGGTCGGAAAGTGTTAAATTCCACTTCAAAAATACTCTTCTTATGCTTATTGTTGCACAAAAGCTAAAAATAAATGGGTTATATGTTCATGTTTATTTAATACGTCTTGCTGGAATGATCAAATTGACACTTTTTATAGTTGCACACATATTTGTTCGTCATTTTTGTTGGTCGATATTTTGAAATCTTTGTTCCGTTAAAACTGAAGTATTTCCAACTAATAATACTTTCATTTTCCAGTTACTGACATTTAAAAAAATTTCGGATGATTACCCAAGAATCTGAGCAACACTCACGACCTGTAAATTATGAAAAACCTCACTTCATTGTCGTTCAGTCTCTTAACCATCACCTCAAATCTAATTGCCTTTTGTACGCATTAACGTGGATTTTTTTTTGTTCTGTTGTGAGGTTTGAAAGGAAGTTTATGAATAAAACATAGGGCATAGTCTCCAGTTGAAATTAGTCACTAGAAGTCACTTAGCGCAGAACATGCTCGTTAGGTAATGCGCTCCTTATTGCAAAGAATGAAGTAGTCCAGCTGAGATGCACCAGGACGTGCGCACTGAGGAATGCAAAACATAATGCGCTATCTGCGAGGTCAGTAGTGAAATCATGAACTGAACTGATAAAGCAGAAAAAAAATATTGAGTCTAAAGTATGTGGATGGTGGATTACTTCTAAATCGCTGTGGGATAGATTTTTCACACAGGAATTATTTACAATTTCTAAAGACAAAACACAAGAAGCACTTGCAAACGTTCATCACATGGACCACCCGGTTGCACCCGGTGGTCCATGTGAGGAGAGTTTGCAAGTGTTTCTTGTGCTATTATGAAAAGTCCACACAAAAAATTTCGAGTGAAGAAAATATGGCGCCGTGATTAAGTAGTTACCCACTCTCTCCATCTGTATATACAGTCGAATTTTAATGTTTTTTTATGTTATTATATGTACATGTATCCCAGTAGAGGTTAGAATGGTGTTAATGATTTTTATGGGGGCGCGGTGGCCTTGTGGTAACCGGTTCTCGTCAGATCACCGAAGTTAAGCAACGTCGAACCCGGTTAGCCCTGGGATGGGTGACCGTCTAAGCGATTGACTCGGACTCCCGCGTTGGGTCCTTGGGCAAGGCACTTAACCTCGACTGTCCACATGGGGGCACGATGACGCCGTGTACTGAGGCGTACTGCACGTCGATGGTGCGCATGTCTTCAACCAATCTAACCCTGCCTGTGCTGCAGTACGGAGTTACGATGTTGGGGAGCTGGCAGCTGCTCGTCGTTGCTCGGTGGTTCTTTCTAGGTACTCTGGCTAGTAGTATGTCAGGTTGAGATCTACCCTTTTTACCAGGACCCCGGGGGCAGACAATGATCGAGGTCATTGATCTCGGTGCCCAAATCCATTAGGCCTCCCCGTCCCCTCTCCCGTCCCCCTCCACGCTAGGCCTAGGTTATGTTTAGGCGCCCCCACCCTATCCGCCCTGTATGTACCCTATTTTTTAGGCTATCCTTCCCCAAAGCCCATTTTAGGACCCAGGCTGTGTATAACCTATTTAGGCTTTCTCCACATTGTTTTGGTTTTCCCTGTATGTGGGCTCCCCCCTCCAAAAGCCCAGTCCCTCCCCATCAAAGCCTTGGACTATTCCACCCTCCTGCCAACAGCTAGCCCAAAGCTGGGGGACTTTCAAACTGAGGTATCCAATGAGTACTAAGAAAAGAGTGCCACCATCCCCTATCCCCTCCCTGCCCCTCCCATAACTCTATTTCTTGGTAAATATCTCTGAGGTAAATGTTGTCAAGGACATGTACATGTAACGGCATACAAAATGCTTTAGACAGACCGACTACCTGGTTTTGTTTAGTCATGTCATAAAGGAATTATGATAGAGAACACCTGGTTTTTGTCAATGCATAGATAATGGTGATTAAGATAGAGGGAATCTTTGTTTATAAGAAGATTGATAGTGTCACGTTGTATAATTATGCAAATAGATAAGGGACAACTGGTATGTTTGATTATGTCATAGATAAAGGTATTATGATAAAGGTCTCCTTTGTTTATAAGAAATATGATAAAGACCATGTACACTGTTTGATTATGTCATAGATAAGATGGTGTCACGTCTCAGGTGTTTGATAACCCAGTAAGATCGCGGCGGTGTCTGATTGGTCAAACAGTTCTACAATCAGATCATCCCACACGGCGGTATGTTCCATGAGACTAATAGATAAGCGTGTTGTAAAATTATCCCATGCAGGCGTTCTCTGACTGGTCAAACAACTGTCCAATCAGATCGTGCCATGCAGTATTTTCAGCGTGGCGAATAGATGAGTGATCTGGAGTGTTGTAATAAAAATAATAATAACACTTTGGCCAGCCGCTGATTTGTCGCGGTTCTCGGACGAGAAGGCCATGGTTACCCCTGTACTCCCAACTGCCTCCCTATTCCCACGCTTCTCCTCTCCTCCCAACACTCGGAGACGAACTGCTTGATGATATACCTTGTCCCATTCTTCCCAATCTCTCCGATTAGCATATTAACCCTCTCCTTTGAGTCTCCCCCTAACCACATGTCCTTCATTCTCCCATCCCACTTCCCCATTATACTCCCAGTGAATCTCATTCTTTTAGACTGATACTTTGGGCATTCTAGAAGAAAGTGTTCCAGGGTCTCCACCATGTCCAAGTTACACATCTGGCACTCCCTTTCACCGTATTTCCCAAGTTTTCCCCTCAGCTCCAGGGATCGCGACCTCAGCTTGAACAACAGTGCCCCCCAAAGGTGCCATCAAGGTACTCTTCAAAACCTGGCTTCTCTTTATCACGCAGGCCACCCAAAGACCTCTTTGATTTGACCCCCACTCGCCAATTACGGTTACAATCCTCCATGACCCTTTCTCTGACGATTTTTTTACCCTGATTTGCCCCAACGTCCAGGTCCGAGATCTCCAATGAGTAGTTCTCTACTAGCTCCCTCACTTGGACCATCCACCCCGTTTTGATATTTGAGTTGAAAATTCTCAGGAACATTACTTTACACCATCGGCTATCGGGGAGATTTACCAAATAATTAAGATAACCTAGCTTCAACAGGTCTATCCTGCCCTTGATCCTCATCCACCCAAGCTCATCCCTGATTGCTTCTAGCGCTGCGGCATTACTCGACCCCGTTATCCATCGGCCTGCATCGTTCTGCAGGATTTCCAAGCTCTTTACGGCCGTCTGGTTTAGGGGTACCACTTCCGTACCGTATGTTATACTCGGCAGCCCCACCATTTCCCAAATGGTTTTCCCCACGAAAACCTTATTGAAACTGTTTCTCCCTATAAGTTTCATTTGGTTAAGGATTCGCTTCCCCTTCAGAATCAATTTATTTGTGTGGTTCCGGTAGATGCCTCTTCCTGTAATGTTTATATTTACCCCCAAATACTCGTAATCACCTGTCTCTCCTACACTGAGAAGTTTGCTGCTCCCTTCCGGAATGCAGAACTCACCCACTCTCCACCTTCGAGTGGGGTCCACTTTGCGGCCCACAGGTATAACTTTGCTCTTGCTTTCATTAAGTTCGAGTCTCCATTTGCTCCCATATTTCCCAACAATTCCCAGCATTTTCGTTAGCCCCCTCTTCGCTTTCTGACACTAGAACCATATCGTCTGCAAAAAAAGCCCTGGGATCTTCAAGTCCCCAACTGCTACCCCCTCCTCGCTACGCAGGAGTTCATCTCCTAAACCTTTGATGTACAATGCAAACAGGATCGGCGAAAGGATACACCCCTGTTAGGCACACGTTTCGTTGTAATGTTTCCCAGACTAAGTTCACTCTGTACATCTTTATATAATGCTTTCATAATTTACAAGAAACTCGCCTCCTAAGCCCATTGCCTCCAGCTTGCGCCACATACCTTCCCTCCATACTCTATCGTATGCCCTTTTGATATCCAAAAAGGCCATAAACATATTTTTCTTTTTTGCTTTCGCGGATTCTATCATTTGGGATAGTGTGAAAAGATGGTCAGTAACTCTCCTTCACTTCCTGAAGCCATTCTGGATTTCTCCCAAAAAAAACCCTTCTCCTCAATCACCTCCTCTAGTCTCCCATACAGGACTTTACAGAAAACCTTTCCAATGTTGCTACTGACAGAGATCCCTCGATAGTTATCCAAAACGTCTTTTCCCCCTTTTTGTGAATAAATGTCACTTTACTTTCTCTCCACTCCTTTGGGACCTCTTGATTTTCTATGGCTAGATTGAATAGGGCAGTTAGGCTTTCCACGAGTTCCTCTCCCCCTTTTTTGATAAACTCGTTAGGAATTTCATCCACTCCTCCCGCTTTTCCATCCCTTAATTTTGATATCACCTTTCGCACCTCCTCCGTTTTCATTTCGCTGCACACGAAGCTCGATAGGTTTTCCTCGACCTGATTCGGACACTCTGGTGGGCTCCCCATGCTCCATCGCTTATCGTTTACCTTTTCCCAGTGCTTGACTAGTTCTGATGCGGCTTGATCTTGCTCGTCTGTAACTCTGCCATCTACTTTAATACTCTGTGGGTTACTTCCTTTGTTACGTTTATTCACCCATTTCCAAAATACGTTCGAACTCGACCCCCCTGTCGTTCTTATCGTCCTAATAAGACTGCTATTTCGTACTCTCCGATTATCGTCTTTAATCTTATTTACTTTATTTCGTGCTTGGTGGTATTCTTCCTTAGCAACTGTGGCCTCATTGCTTTCCGCCCCCTTAAGTTTTCTACTTCTCCTGTATGCAGCACATTTAGCCTTTCTTCCCTTTATGGCCCTTTTCAGTTCTTCGTTCACTCTGTACCCGTTCCCGTGTTGGCACCCTGACCTTTCCTACACTTTCCTCTCCTGCCTCCACCAGGCTCGCAACTATGACGTCGGCCATCTTCTAGACACTGCCCCTCTTGGGTACGGTTGCAAGCTTTGGTTTCAGTTTTTCATTGAACTTCGCCCAGTCAGCATCTTTTTGAGTTCCCAAATCTCCTTAGAGCTTCCTTTACTTTTTACTAGAGTTTTGGCCCTGACCGTCACTGTAATCAAGTTGTGATCACTATCCACCTCCATTTTACCCTCATCATCCACTTCTACCCCTATCACCTCCCTCCATAAATTAATATCTGTGAGGACGTAGTCGATTATTGATTTTCTGTCGTTCCTCTCCCAGGTCCATTTCCCCTTGCACCTCGCGTCCCTGTTCAGAATCTTCAGACCGAGCTCGTTTGTGAAGTTCAACAGCTTCCTTCCATTCCTGTTGACTTTATTGTCCCCACCCTCTATGCCTTCTTCATCATAACCTATGTGGCCATGAAAGTCACCCATCAGAATTATACCGAGCCCCTTGTTTTATAATTCGGTGATATTGGACCTTAGTGTTGAGTATATCGAATCATTCCATTTGGGTTTGCTTCCCTCCACCGCACAATACACAACCCCAAGGGCAATACTTTTGTTTTTCAGAATGATCCTTACCCATCCAATTTCTTTCGATACCTCAGCCGGGGTGCTGATGTTTTCCAGGTATGTGATCGACTATGGTTTTAAATTCTCTTTAATGTATATGCCTACCCCTCCCCCTTTTTTTCTGGCCTTCCGTTCGCCCTACACCTATCCATACGTACCCACTTACTTGGTCTACCCGTTCCTCGTGTCTTACCCACGTTTCGCTTAAGCCCATGACGTCAAACTCCTCTGCCTCAATCAATGTAGCAATTTCACTTACTTTCCGGTGGCTATAACCCACTTTCAGGGTGTCAAGGTTCATTGGCTTCCACCTACTGGTTCCATTATTATCTAGTCCCTGTATGTTTGTATATCCTACTTTGTGTACCTGTGCTTTCCTTGGGAAGCTATTCCTATTGATTTGGATTTTTGGTTCGCTTTCCTTATCCCCCTTGTCCCATTTTTTACACCTATGGTTCGTGGCACATTTTCTGTGATTATTCCCCTCTTCACTGACCCCCCCCCCCTCCCCGCCCTATACCAAAAAAGGCTCCACCACCTGCAACATATTTCTTCCTAAAACCTCTGTACCCCTTGGGCTAAGATGGAGACCATCCCTTCCATATAGGTCATTTCTGCCCCAAAACGATCCCCAATTGTCTACAAAGGGTATCCCAAGTTCCTTACAACACTCCCCCAATTCCTCGTTGGTCCCAATGATCCGCGAATTACGCTCGCCCCCACCACCTTGTACTGGGAGAAGCCACGAAACCACTACCTGTGCATTCTTGGCATTCAGTTGAGTTATTAAGTCCTTGTAAGCCTCAATAAGCTGAACTGATTTTCTCTCCCTGATGTTGTTGGTCCCCACGTCTGGGCCTGACCCCTTTACTAATCCACCCACTATGTCCCTTAGGTCCTCCACCCTAGCCCCCGGTAAGCACAAATTGGTCCTGTTGACACTGTCGAGCCCACACAACACCCTATCCAACCCCCGCACTATACTACCCCCTGCAACCACCAACTGCCTCTTCCTGTCCTTTCCTGTCCTCTTTCCCGTCCTACTACCCCTACTACCCCTGTTACCACCTCCGTCCCCACTGGGCTGGCTCGCAATCGTGCACTTCGCCACACTAAACCCCATGCCTACCTCCACCGCCACCTCTTCAGACCCAACCTGCTCCTCAAAATTCTCGAAATTACCTAACACACTGAATCTATTTTGGACACTGCACCCCACCTTCTGCCCACTCCCACTACAAGCCACCTTGTCCTCGTTTCCCACCTTCCTAACCTTCCCTCTGACTCCTGTCCTGACAGACTCCACATGGTCATCGCTATCTCCCTCACTATACGATTCTAAAAGAATACGCCTTTTCGCCCCCCCCCCCCCGACTCACACTACTAGCCTGGGAATTTGACACTCTAGCCCCTACTTCTCCTCTACCATCAACCCGACGCACCTTCCTATCCCCAAGAGACCCACTCTCCACGTCAAAGGTCCGCTTCTTACTACCCACCACATTCCATCCCCCATCGAATGCCACCCTAACTGGGGTAACACCAGAGTTTCCTGCCGTCCCCAGTTTCCCCCAAACCACCTGCACCTCTTCCTCCATCCAACTTTACATATGCCTCTAGCAGCTGCATTAGCTCTACACAGATGGCACACATCCCCAACTCCCCCAGCTCACACCCGTCCACATACACCATATGGCAGTGCCTACACACATCCGACCGCAGGCCGTCCGTTGGTAACTCACTAGCAATAGCACCCCCTGTGCTGGCCTCAACCACTCCCCCCTCCTGCACACCTATACTAACCGTCTCTGCCCTGCTGGTCTGGACCTCTCGCGTCACGAAACACTTACCATCCATAGCCAAAATTAGAACGAGAAGCTTGAATTTTAAAAAGCGGTCGAACTCGTAAACAAAACAAAAAACAAAACACCGAAAATGACCCGCGCGAAGATAGGGAACACGCCACTGATATCCGATAAAGAAACTAAACAAAACATTAATATAACTATCTTTTATTAAAATCACATCTATACAGCCCTAAACAAATACATATATATCTACAGAACACCTGGAAGAAAAATATAGATACTTGAGCTAACTTTTGACAACTGAATCGAAATACTCCCTGTTGGTTTGGATATGGACACACTATCTGTTGTAGTATAACTACTATAGCATGCTCAACTCATAGGTAAGCTGAAAATGAATGAACAACTCTAAATTTTCTCTCTATTAAATTTTATTTTCACATAAAATCAGTTTTACAAGTAATTAATTGGTTTTACAATAGTCAAAATGGATTTGCAATCAGACTTACACATTTACAAGTAATTTTTTCAAAGAGAAAATGGTTTTACAATCAATTAAAATGGATTTACAATCAGTCAAAATGGATTTTCAATAAGTTTTTACAAGTAATTGTACAATTTCACCATAAGAAATTTCGACAATAAGTAGTTTTACAATACTTTACAGGTAAGCATACAATAAACATAATTAAATGTTCAGTAACTGTCTTTTGTCCCTGAAAAGGGGCAGTTTTTGTTGTTGTCGTTCTTCTGGACTCTCTCTAGTTATGATCCCAAGCTGTCTGCACATCCAGAAAACGTGTATTTTCTTAACAATGGATCAAACAAGTATTTTCGTTTCTCAATTGCGAATTTTTCAGCTTCGTTCATTCCGTAACCCTCCTCATCTCGAAGTCGCTGAGCAGTTTTTCTAATTTTTCCATAAACCGGATGTTGTCTGAAGTGCCTTACTCGACTCATTGCCTTAAATAATCTTCTGCAGAGGGACGCTCTCACGCTGTCTCTAAGAGTTTCCCTGGCCGCCTTGGTGGCCTCGTCTGTGGGCAAGCCATTTTCTATGTACGACATTTTCAATCTCTGAAATTTAGCTGTATTATCTTCATATGCTCTTATGATTAAAGTGTCTATTATGTTCGTTTCGCCATCTTCCTCTTCTGAATATTCACTTTCAGTGGTTGTATCACTATCGTCTGACTCTGAATATGTGCTCTCGTCAGAATCAGACAAGTTATAATCTTCGTTTGACTGTTTGCCTTCACCCGTCATCCCAAACCTCTTGAGGCAGTAACCATCTTCGTGTCTATTGCGTGTAAAGGCTCTTGAGAATGCTTTTCTACAGAATTTACAGTTGTGGCTCGGCATGTCTTATCTCTTTGAACGTTCTGAGAACAAATGAGAACTGGGTGGACATCACGATTATAAGACAGCGAAGAGTACCCTCAAATACGCGCATGCGTACATCAGCTTTACATCAGTTTTACATATGTGCACATCCGTTTTACATACGGGCATATCTGTTTTAAATACGGGCACATCGGTTTTAAACATATACACATCGGTTTTAAACATATACACATATACACATCAGTTTTAAACATATACACATCGGTTTTAAACATATCCACATCGGTTTTACATATGTGCACATCGGTTCTACCCACCTTACCAATTGACGGTTGCTTCAAATTCTCCCATAGTGCATTGTGGGAAATTACAGTGATGCGACTCTGGGGTAAAATAAGTTTTTGCTCGACTTCACACTACTTGACATTTATCTGACTTTTATGTCTTGTTTTTTTTTTGTTTTTTTTTTTAAAGTAAACTGTGTCAAGTAGTGCGCCTAAAAATAACTTAGGCCTAGCTTGGAGGGGGGAGGGGAGAGGGGACGTGGAGGCCTAATGCATTTGGACACCGAGGTCAATGATCTCAACCTGACATACTACTCCGGCTTCCTCCGGCTTCCTCCATCCGTAAAACTGTCACAGTCATGATTACCCATTGTCCATAGGTATGTGACCTTAAACACCAATAAATAAATAAATAAATGATCTTCATTTACTAGTGTAGAATTGTACAGAGTTATGCACGCTACCTTTCTACAGGAATTGAGTTACGCTAATGGTGCAGTTTGAGTTTGAGAGGGACAAACGTGTTCTTGCTTGGTGCGCTGTTACTTCAAACTAGTGCACAATACAGTGACAGTACTTCTAGTTTCATCCCTTTACCCAACGTAACGGCCAAAACCGGCCAGCGAGATTCTAAAAAATCGCCAATTAATTTTAATTATCTTTTCATTTTTTGTCTCAAAAAGATAGGTTATGACCCCTCATTGGAACGAGCTCGTTCCAATGAGGGGTCATAACCTATGTTTTTGAGACAAAACTTGAAAAAAACTAGTTATTCAAGAACTGTTTTTGCAAGTATCGTTTGCTTTTCATGTTAGGTTAAAGGGTTAACTCTATGTATGTCCTGATACTTTCAGTCATATTTATTTATTTATTTATTGGTGTTTAAGGTCATATACTTATGCACAATGAATAATCATAGCCGTGACAGATTTACGAGTTGAGGAAGCCGGAGTACCCGGAGAGAACCACCCAGCAACGACGAGCAGCTGCCAGCTCCCCAACAACGTAACTCCGCACTGTAGCCCAGCCAGGGTTAGATTAGTTGAAGACATGAGTACCATCAACGCGCAGTACGCCTTAGTACACGGCGGCATCGTGCCCCCATGTGGACAATCGGCTTAAGTGCCTTGCCCAAGGACACAACGTGAGAGTCCGATATGATCGCTCAGATGGTCACCCATCCAATGATTAACCGGGATCGACTTTGCTTTTTTTATTTTTCTTCTTTGTAATCTGCTTTGTATATGCAAACAGAGAACCTAGAGGAGAAATCGAAAACTCGTCGTGCCTGTTTCGACGATGGGTCATGTACTGTGTTTTAACTGTGTCGCAAATTGAACAAGTTCGCTGGTCAATGAAAAAAATGAACGAAAATTTTCCTGTCATTGGAAATACCTTGTATTCTTTGTCGGTAAACTGTTGCATAACAGACGAAAACTTGATGACCTTGATAAAACATTTATTTCTAGATTGTATTCTCTATAATTACCCCCCCCCCCCGCACCATGCTAAATATTTCTGAAGTTGAAGAATTAAATTCAGTTTAAAAATGCTTGCTGCTGTGAGGCCCAGCTTGTGACCTACAGCTGTAAACAGTCCAGTGAGCTTGTTATGGCGATGGTCAATGCGCTGTGTTTATCTGAAACATCGAACATGTTAAGACAATAAAAAATGAAACTTTTCTGCTTGTCGGAAAAACCTTGTGGCCTTTTGTTGGTAAACTGTTGGAAAATATAAGAAAATTTGTTGAGGTCTTGGATAAAACATGTTCATGTTTGTATTTTCAGATTGAATTTTCGTGACCCCTTCGGATACTAAAGATTCTATCGTCGAATGTGAAATCAGTCGAAAGAGTTACTCTTATTGCCGTGGGGGCATAGCTGTGACCCATCGCTGGTAAGAGTTCATCCGGGTCTTTTTACACCGAGGAGTCACGTACTGTGTCTATCTGTGACTCAATATGTGATCGTTTGTTAGTCAATAAAAAATGAAAACTCTTCACTCCTGAAGAAAACCTGGTGGCTTTTTATTGGTAAACTGTTGCAAAATATAAGAAAACTTGTAATATCCTGGATCAACGCACTATTTTTGATTGAATATTCTATAATAATCTCGTTTGGATGCTAAACACTTCTGTTTCGAATCTGCAATTCGTTGAAACATTTTTTGTTTCTCACTACTTTCGAAGGTCAGCTTATGACCCATCGCCTACAAGAGCTCAACATTCTTGTTCAGTCGATGGGTCATGTTCTCTGTTAATCTGCGTCACGAATTGAACACGCTCGTCAGTCAAAGGAACAACACGAAAGAAAATATTCTTCTTGTCGGGTTGGATAAATGTATTTTAGTTTGAATTCTCTGTAATTAACCCGTTCTGATTCTAAAGATTCCTGAAGATGAATAATTTAAAACCTGTCGAAAAAGATTGTCATTGCTGTCGAGGCACAGTCAGTGGCCCATCGCTGGAAAGTTCTCAGCGAGCTTGTTCACGTGCTCTGTTTATTTGCAGCATAAAATAAACACGTTAGTTAGTGAATAAAAAATGGAACTTTTCTTTTCGCTTTGAAAACCATGTGACTTTTTGCTGATAAACTATTACAAAATATAACAAAACTTGTTGATCTCTCGGATAGAACTAGTTCATGTATTCTCAGATTGAATTATCTAGAATTAACCCATTGGGATGAAAAGGATCCACCGTCACACCTGGAATCAATTTTTTTCTTTTTTTTCACTGCTATCGAGACAGTTTATGACTCATAGCTGAAAATGTTCACGAGACTTGTTCCGGCTAGGGGTCGTGTGCACGACCCCTAGCCGGAACAAGTCACGTGAACATTTTTCAGCGATGAGTCACAGGCTGTGCCTCGATAGCAGTGCTGTGTCAACCTGCGACTCAAGATGTACACGTTTGTTAGTCAATAAAAATGAACATTTTCACTCCGGAAGAAAACCTTGTGGCCTTTTATTGGTACACTGTTCGATAAAAGATGTATGTTTAAATTAAATTTTCCTACAATTAACGCGTTCTGAAGCTAAGAATTAAATCAGAAATCGACCGAATGTTTCTTTCAATAGTATCGAGGCACAGCTTGTGATCCATCGCCGGAAATACCTTAACGGACTTGTTCTAGTGATGGGTCATGTGTTGTGTTTATTCGTGACACAAAATGAACACTTTGGTTGGTCAATACGAAAACAAAATCAAAAGTTTTGTCTCCACAAGAAAACCTTGTAGTGTTTTGTTGGCAAACTGTTGCAGGAAAGACGAAAACTTTTTGATAACTTGGATAAAACCTGCATCTTCAGATCACATTTTCCAAAATTAATCCGCTCTTATGCTAACGATTCCTTTGTTGAATCTGATATTAGTAGAAATATGGCTCTACTACTATCAAGACACAACATGTGACCCATGGCTGGAAGAAACACAGCGGGATCTTCCGATGATGGGTCGCGTGATGTGTTTGCCTGCAATACAGAATGAACACGTTAGTTAATCAAAAAAACGGCAATTTTCCTCTAGTCGGATCAAAACTTGTGATCTACATTTGGTAAACTTTTGCCAAATACAAGAAAACTAGTTGATATCTTTGTTTCAATAACTTTTATTTCATTTTATGAACACAATACATTACAATACAATCCATTCGTCATTCAGTTGTCACAAAAGACAGGGTCCGCGGAACTGGGGGGGGGGGGGGGGGGGGGGGGGGGCTTCAGCACCCACCACTTTTTTGCCGGGCCATGTTTTGTTGTATGCATATATTTCAACACAACCAATCACTCGTGAAGCAAGGGGTGGATCCAGAGCCTCCCCCATATTTTCGCCTCGCCAGCTATGCTTCTCTCGTACTGGTTGAGTTTCGATGGATTTCGGATCATTTTTCTGCAGTAAGTGGCAACAAACGCTAAAATGTATACAGTCTGTTAAAAAATCGACTAACATTAATAGATCGTAATCTTACAGACAAACAAGTACCAAATCCACCTCCAGACAAGATAATCCACAGACAGTATAATTGCTGTTAACGTCTGGTAAAGCATACAGGTGAGGTCTATTTATCAGCTTTGGTCGTAACGACCAAAGCTGATAAATAGACCTCACCTGTATGCTTTACAGACGTTTTTTAACGGCTTTGATATTATCCTCTCAAATGCATGGAAATGGGGATTTTGGGATCCTGGAATTTAAAATTTTCGTACGACGGGCCGACCATCCATCGCCCGATCCAGCCCCCTCACTTGGAAAATCGTTCCGCCGCCCCTGCAAGAAAGTGGATTTGGCAACAAGAATCACTTATTTGGCTCGTTTTCACATTGTAATACAATAATATGATACAAATCACGGCGAAATGTATATTCAGTTATAGACTTCCCTAAAACTGTATATTTTAATGAAACACAAGCAAAAGTAAAAATTTAGCGAACTGAAGTAAAAAGGAAGAAATGGAGAGAGAGGAGGTAACCCAGGCTAAAGTAATAGATTACAATGGTGGCCAAAAACCAAAAACCGATACCCGATCCGGATTAAGTCGTATAAGATATATCTCCCATCCCTTGTACACGAGTGGTATAGCTCGTATGTTTGGGGCCTGGTTTGGATGACCTCGGTGGATGACCTCGGCAGTGACGTCATGTCACGTGACCCGGTGGCGCCATGTTGTATTGTCATGATAACCCGCGTAAGCGGCCATTTTGTGACGTCATCGCCATAGTGATGCGTGGTGTTAGTGCGCATGCGCAGCGCGTGTTGTTAGGGTGATACGTGTTTCCTTCGTCCATTTTGTATGAAGAGGGCCGCCATCTTAGTTTCTATAGTAGCACGTGGTTGCTATGTGACCCAATTTTTCGGCAATAGGACGGGGTATGTTCGGAGGGTATGTTCCTTTGTATAAGAGTAAATCTAATTACCACAAACAACCCGACAATCTCCAAATCACCAAAATCTATCCCAACTTTTACTATTTCGAAGTCCTTCAGAATTCTCTGCTTCTATCTATATATACAACAGTTTTCGTCTACCTGACCATGTTCCTTTGTTCTGGAGTATACTCCAGTAGCATAGAAGAGCCTATTAGTTGGAACAGTTTTGCTTATTGTTACTATATTTAGCAATTTCTGGTCTGTTCTTGTTAGTTCTGACCCTATTCTAAGTACTCTTGTTGTTTCATTTATCTAGAACATTTATAACCAATCAGATTGCTTGATTTCCCATAATCTGTATGCAGGGTTATCTCCCTTGTGTATAACAAAAGCAGTCCCAAAGCCAATAAGCTATCGAGCAGTTACTGATAAGTCATTGCTCGAACGACTCTAAGCCCATCGAGCAAATGAGCTATCGAGCAATTGCTCGATCTAGTGACTCCTCGAACTCCTCTTCGACTCATTTCAGTGTTTGGGGATACCTATGGCCCGGTATTGTATTATTTGAGGATACCTATCCCAAACATCCCTTATAAGCTAAAGAGCCAAGAGAGTAATTGCTCCATGAGCAATTGATCGAACGACTCGAAGCTCATCGACCAAATGAGCCTTAAAGCAATTGCTCGATCGAGAGACTCGACATACTGCTCGAACGACTCG
This sequence comes from Pictodentalium vernedei, assembly GCA_031216915.1. NCBI lineage: Eukaryota > Metazoa > Mollusca > Scaphopoda > Dentaliida > Dentaliidae > Pictodentalium > Pictodentalium vernedei. The sequence continues at coordinate 116,462,586 of CM062294.1, read as the reverse complement.
AAGTCCATTGAGCAAATGAGATTTAGAGTAAAAGCTCATTCGAGTGACTCCTCGAACGACTCTTCGACTCATGTCAGGAAAAAGGGATTCTAGGGCCTAAAAGGGATTCCGTAAGTAGTGCGTTTTCCCAAATAAGCCAAAGAGCCAAGAGAGTAATTGCTCCATGAGCAATTGCTCGAACGACTCGAAGCTCATCGAGCAAATGAGCCTTAGAGCAATTGCTCGATCGAGTGACCCCTCGAACGACTCTTAGACTCATTTCAGTATTTGAGGATACCTATTGTATTGGGCTATTGGGGATACTTGTTGGACTTTACATCCGGGTACTTCTGTTGGGGTAGTAGATAAAAAACAAACAACAATTTATATATAACATTTCATTTTTATTCAAGTATACAATTCAATTTCTCAAGGCATTTCTCTTTGTAGTTCTTCTTGCATGGGCTAACCATTTCATCTTTTTGTGGGTTGGAGCTTCTTCCCATTGCATGTCTAGGTTCTTGATAAAACACATTATTTTTGAAAAATGGGACGAAAAAACCCCAAAACAATTGAAATAAAAAAAATAGCAAATTTTGATATCCAGTGCGTTGGGTAAAGGTTTAAGTATGTTCAATGAAAATCGGTCATTGTCTCTGTCAGTTACATCTTTAGGCAAGTAAGTCATTTGTTTTAAAGTGTTCTTTCGGGCGTGTGATTCATTTTTACACTGGCGTTTCACCGTATGCACAAGGATATTTTTTAGTACCAAATGATTAGAAAAAGAGAGATTTGTTGAGTAAAATCAATTTTCTAGAGAAAATGTCTGAGTTGGCATCCATCCAGAACACAGACATGAAATGCAGAGAATGAACCATCGAGCAAACATATAATTGATTGCCAGGCTTCTTCGCAGTAACGGTATTCGCGCTGAATGGGAGAGGTGTACTATCACTATATGCCACACGCTTAAGTACAAATTATTTTCAGCATGCACTGCTTCGATAAGTAGTATAAGTCGCGCTCGGTGGAGGCGCCAGAGTTACAAAAGTGAGGGGGTACAGTTGGGGGATTGTGCAGCGCCGAGCTTGGGTGGGCTTCGGGAGGGGGTGAGTCCTCTCCCTAAGTTGAGAAAATTTTTAACTGTTTTGCAACAACATCATGCGAATATGGATATCATTGGAACCGGCTGAACAAGCCGGCTCCAATGATATTCATATTTGCATGATTTCATTGAGTTATACCTTTGAGAATTTTTCTAAAATATTTAATTTTATTTATTTTTTAAAATTGCTGTAGGCTGAATTTCAAACGAATGCCTTGCACGCTCTCGATTCTAGCATTCGTCGAATACTCTTAAGCACTATGTTTCAGTCCGTTTAAACGCGGCATGCCTTGTTGCAATTTGGACCCTCGACTCTTTGTTGTTTGCAGCTAGCGTGTGTGTGAGGGGAGGGGGGGGGGGGGGGGCAAACATAATTTCAAAACTTCTCTGATTTAGTGCACTTGGAAATATGGGATTAAGCATACCGACCATTACACCGCAACGTTCAATACAACAAAACCTAAAATGATAGTATTGTTTCACTGCGCTTGGCGAAAAAAGTGGAGGGGTAAGTACCCCCACATACCCATCCATGGCGCCGCCACTGGTTGAGCTGTCCAACGCACTATCTCAGCCAACCAACAAATCACGATCCGTTTTTTCTACCCCTTGAACAAAAATAATATTGATACCATCGATATTCTCTGAGTGAAATAAGAGAACGGGTTAAACAATGAATATTTATAAACTGCCAAACGGAGTTATTGCGAACAATGCAAATCTCCACTTAGGAAACAGGTTCTGAAATATTTAATAATGACATTTTATAATATTGAAAAACCACTGACAAGACAACAGGTCGCTGCGGAAGTGATGTTAAGTTTTGGTAATTTATTAATGTGAATTATGTGTATGCTTAAAGGAATGAAAGACGAAGCTGGACCATGGGGGTCGTTCTTTTCAAACCAGATAAGATCATTACTTTAGACATGACACCATGTTGGACATCATAATGGATGCTTTGTCCATTGATATCAATCTGGGGATGTTGGTGGTATTCCATCGTTCGTGTTGTGAATAGAAGTACTGAATATGGTCAAATCATTTAAAACATAAAACAAGAGAAGCAACTACGCGGCGAATAACTAAAAATAACACAGTAGAAAAAAACCTCAACTCTTTTCAGCAGGATGAATATGATCTCCGCTGAACATGTTGAACAGCACCCCCCCCCCCCCCACCCCCACTCCCGATTTGTTACTTATATATACAACTGGACTGTGTGTTCGTCGTTTGCAACATTTTCCTCATCATAGACAACCCCTGACAACAATATACACTATTTCTTGTAAAAACAATACAAATCTTGTGAACTTGATGAGCCCGATCCATGGAAGGATTACAAAATTAAAATCATATAACAAGACCTTGAAACCTAACCCGATGCATTTTAACCATTTACCTAACATGAAAAGCAGACGACACTTGCAAAACAAATTCTTGAATAACAAATTGTTTTCATTTTTTGTCTCAGAAACATAGGTTATGACCCCTCGTTGGAACGAGCTCGTCGAGCTCGTTCCAGCGATGGGTCATAACCCATGTTTTTGAGACACAAAATGAAAAAATAATGAAAAGTAATGACGATTTTTGAGAATAGCGCTGGCCGGTTTTGGCCGTTACGTTGGGTAAAGGGTTAAACAGCGATAAATGAAACAGGACCGAAATGCTCCTTTATTATTAAATAATTAAACCTTTTTTCTGTTCATGCATTTTCAAGCAAAATGATTGGCTAAAGTATTTCTTTCTTTCTTTATAACACAATAAACCGAAAAAAATGCATTTAGGTCCGCCCTAAACCACGACCCCAATGTCTGACTTAAAGATTACGTTGCTCAGTTTGAATGGAAAGGAACCTCTCGACTGCACTCTCATGTTGTTTCAACATGAAAAGTAATTAATACTTATCGCATCATATAAAAATGACTTTCAAAATAAACTTTTATAAACAATGAAATCCTTATCGTACTTCTTATTCCATTGTCAATTTGTTTATATGCAATAGATGATCGATCGTCTGCGTTCATCGTTTTACCCAAATCAAACGTAAACAATGGTCGGTCCTAATAATGCACAAACGAAACTCACGCCAACAAAACTTTCCAATTTCCAAATAGCCTGAATGAACTCTTTCTGAGACAAAGTTCAACCAACTTCGTGTCATCTGGGTTTATATGGAACTCCACATTTACAAACTGTGTTTTCAATTTCTCAGGAAATGGTCAAAATCAGAATAAAATTTAAATCAGTATTGCTTTGAATGACAGCACCCTTCCGTCAAGTGGAAAAGGAGATTGAAGTTTTGTGTGGGTGTGGACTATGACGTAATACGTGACAACACGATTGTCATATTACATATAATGAGCGCTTCCAAACAAATGCTATTTGAAGCGTAAGGGCATTTTTGCATAATTGAAATTATGGTTTAGTTAAAAGGTTAACTTTTTTAAAACTAAGGGCTTTCACAGAAAATGTTAGTTTTCGATGACACACCAACAATGCAGTTTCGTCAAACTGTCATTTTTTTATTTTTAAATTAGCGGTTTTCAGTGAAAACGCTATTGTTCGGGGAACCAGCAATTTAAAAATATTCCGACAGACAGGGTCTTGAGGGTGGGGGGGGGGGGGGTGTCGCCTTCCGCTATCTTCGGGCCTGGACAATGAGTTGAGAGCTTATATACTACTCAAAGTTTGCTAAGCACCAAGTATATCTAACTACCTGTTTTACGTTTTAGTTGAAATATTGTAATGAAAAGTGTCTAGATTTTTTATTTAATTATATCTTTAATGATTTAAGTCCAGAAATTAAGATTTTATTTGTGTTTGGCATTATTTTTTAGCTTTTGAATACGATAACCATAGAAAATGGATATTATTGGTTAAAGAGGAAATTTTTCAATTTGCCAAAAAGTTGACGGAGCGAAGTGGTATGGGTTCAATATCGAGTATGAGACACATTATTGTTAATTACAGCTTGACAACGCCTTCTCGTGCTCCCAATCAGGTTCCTGGTGGTCCTTTCTGGGATGTTGTTCCATTCTCGGACCAGCATAGCACCAAGCTCCTGGTCACCGTATGGTGCACACCAAGGGCTTCACCAACCTGACGATGGGTAGCTCCTTACTCCACCATCCCTACAGCCCGCACATTTCTGCTTCAGACAAATGTCTTCTTACATTTGCATTTGCCAGATTCAATCATTAAATCACAAGGGTTTGTGTTGAAATGAAGATTGAATACTGTACACATGTCATGTACATGTAGACAGTACACGAAAACATCATGAAAATCAAGGGGTACATGCTTTCCATGAGTGTCACGAAAGGTCTGCCTGTCAATAGAGCTAATGAAAACACTGGGGACCTCAATCATATCCACCAAAAATATCGCAAATATGTCACAAGCAAATGTCACAATGATGTATCAAATATTTGGTGCTTAGCAAACTTTGAGTAGTATATTACATTTTTGGAACATTTAAAACGATATTCTAATAACAGCTTGTACGAGGTTTGATAGTGTCGGTGGGGACGGATTGGAAAAGGTTGTTTATGCTGTGGATGGTCGAGTATTCCTGCATGTTCCAGGGTGCCCTTATCCCGATGAGCTGGATGTTCGCGCGTGTGAAATGTTGTTTGCGTGTAGGTTTGAGTGTGTTTATGTGTATCTGCATGGATGAGTAAGCGAGGTGTGTTTGTATTGTGAGGGTGTCTTCGTGTAGGGGTTTATCTTCCCGTTTTTGCGAGAAGCTGGACAATAGTTTTTGGGTTCCCGCATAGATTTTCTTTTCGTAAGAGTAATTGCGAAACACAGACAACAACAAAAAATCCCAACCAAAAAGGCTCCCACAATATTGTCAAACCATAGGGACTTTGTGGGTGTGCGTATGCGAGGGAGTGTTCAGGGGAGTCAGCATTCCCAATGCTGAGTGAATGTAAACAATTGTTTTGAGGTACCCATAAATATTCCCTTTGTTTTCTTCGTGTTTTCTAAAAAAATAACGGGTTTGGATTTGTTTTCCCGATGTTGTTGAAACTTACTTCTGGACCAAAACAACAAGTCCCAACAAATGCGGTTACACCAGACGGATGGGGTGTAGGAGAAAGTGGTTGTTTGTGAGCGTGCCTATGTCGTTTAAGGAGAAAAGAGAATATTGAAGATAATTTCACATTTTTTAATGTAGATGATTTTCCACTTGCTGTAACTGGTCCGATATCATTATTTCGGCTGCATAAATCCAGGTAAACGTAAGATAGCACAGATCGAATCGCCTGTGACTTTCTTTATCTCTGTTCTGAAGAGAATATCGCGACAGGGATTTTTATCTAATTAATGTTTTTTAACAATATTTTTATTTCATTCATTTGAAACCGGGTATGGCGAACAGGCTGAGCCTATCTTAATGCCGTACCTTTACACAGCAAAGTTACATTGTATGGTGCTCGTACAGTTGTGTTGTTTATCTAATTAATACCTGCTTGGAGATACATACCTAGCCAGCGAGAGAGAAATGGAGAATTATGTTACTTTTTAGGCACTAAACGTTTACCTGTCGAATCGGCGGCAACACCGCGTAATGCACAAATTAAGAAGTTGCAAAAAAACATTTGTTTCAAAGAGTTTCAACAAAACAATATCATGCGAACCCTCATTGGAACGAGCGAGCTCGTTCCAATGAGGGTTACCATGATATTATTTTGTTGAAATATTTTAAAAAGTTTGAGAAAACAATAATTAAAATAACAAATTTTGATATTCTGTGCACTGGGTAAAGGGTTAATGACTGATCTACAGGTGTAAAAATAGCAGACAACTGAATGACTTACTGATGTAGTGTGAAAAAAATCAATGTAAATTAAGAATAATATTTGAAGTGCATGACAACCTATCAAAAATAGGTTTATAGGGGTAAATATTTAGTTCAATCAGCAGTTTTCTTAATAACGGGTTTTCGTTCTCGTCAGATCACCGAAGTTAAGCAACGTAGAGCCTGGTTAGTCATTGGATATGTGACCGTCTGAGCGATCGATTCGGACTCCCTCGTTGTGTTCTTGGACTGCATAAGTATGTGATCTTAAACACCAATAAATAAATAAATGTGTTCTTGGACGACGCACTTAACCCCGATTGTCCACATGGGGGCACGATGACGCCGTGTACTAATGCGTACTGCAAATCGATGGTGCACATGTCTTCAATCAAACTAACCCTGCCTGTGCTGCAGTGCGGAGTTGCGATGTTAGGGAGCAGGCAGCTGCTCGTCGTTGCTCGCTGGTTCTTTCCTGGTACTCAGGTTTCTCCACCCGTAAAACTGTCATTGAAACGATATGACATTGGCTGTTAAAGTTAAACCTTAATAAATAAATAAATAAATAAATAAATAAATAAATAAATAAATAAATAAATAAATAAATAAATAAATAACAGGTTTTGTAAACGGCTGTGGGAGCTCGGTGACTCAGTGGTTAGAGCACTGACCTTCAAAATGAAAGTTCCACGGTTAGATTATGACCAGCTGAAACGACGTTGTGTGACAAGGCACTCAGTCCCGATTGCCCACGTATGGGCACGGTGGCTCTGTGCAGTAAGACGCTCTGCATGTCAATGGTGTACTTGTCTTCAGCCAATACTAAACTCTACTTGTGAGAAGTTAGTACGTTGTGGAGTCTAACAGTTGCTCACCGTTATTCGGTGGTTCTCTCCGTTTACTCCGGCTTCCCCCACCCGCAGTACTGCCCAACACAAGGTGACCCTGACTGGCGAAACTGTCGTTAACCCCCACTATATAAATAAACTGCTCTCTTCCCTCTTTCGGAATGATTACACGAGGTCTATTTTAAGTAAAGTTGTTACAATCTGACAGGAGACTTCAGGTCAGGCGAGTAAAACTCGGAATAAGATTTATTCATCCATTTTCATCTCTTGTATCTGAGTCGTGAATTATTTATTTATTCATTTTTAATTTTTATTTATTTATTTAGTGACGGTCTCGCAGGTCGTGCTTCGTTGCATCACTTTGTATAGAATCGAACGGAGTTGGGCACGCTGCTTTTTCTTCAGGAACTGAGTAACGCAAATGGTGCAGTGTGACATGGACAAACGTGCACTTACTTATCGCGCCACTACTTCAAAATAGTGCACAATTCAGCGACAGTACTTCTTATTTCAAATGTACTGTATTGTCATATATTTCTACGTATGACTCTGGCGTATCTGTCATTTCGTTGGTCATCCTTTATTCGGGAACCTATCATTAGTGACCTGCATTTCTGTTCCAGGTCACAGCACGCAGGGACTGGTTTATCAAGTACTTTCCTTAAAAGAATGTGGCGCTCAGGAGGCCAACGGTATTTTCGACAGGTAACATTCCCCTCCCCCGGGGAGGGGGTGTCCCCGACACTTCCCAGCGTTAGATCTGCTCATGTTGCTTGTTAATGTATTGTGGGTTAACTACACTTTCAGCAGCCATGGTCATATCGTGTCGCACAATTTAACGAGTGGACGAAGCCCGAGTACCCAAAGAGAGCAACCGACCAACGGTAGGAAACTGCCGGACTCTGTAACTCACTAAACCGGCAGAAACAGTTTACCATAGGTTGTTGGCCAGTGTGCCGTCTTCGTGCCCTACGGATTAGTTTATATCGGCACCGTGCCTCCACATATGCAATCAGGATAATGCGACATGCCTAGATAGCACGGTAATGGACGAACTGTCGGCCTTTCGATCTCAAGTCCAATGTTCTAAATAGTGGGTCACCGCGCTCTTCCTAACCCAAAACATTAGGTTAACACCTACATGCTGGCGATTATTCCTGTCCATGACATAATTTTGCGTGCAACTGCAATAAGTAAAATTTGGCATATTTGTTCAAACTTTCCCTTGTAAAGCGTACAGATTTTCCTCCAAAAGTTTCTTGAGTTAAATTTGGATGAAATTTTCACCCATTTTAGTAATGGCTGTTGTTAGGCAGAATGATGATAAATGATGAAAACTATTTTGAAAATACTCAGCGGGTTAAGAGTTAAACAATATTTCGGTAGAAATCGCTGAACCAGGCAATTAACACCAAACTAAATAAAAAAATAAGTACAAATTTGTGCAAATTTGCAAAACAGCTGGGAGAAACATTTTTAAAAGAAGTCCGAAGTATGTCAAGATGTACGAAGATTTACCGAAATAAAATTGGCCAATTCAGATATAACGGATCCACAAAACGAGACGGCCACGGGACTGGGTTGATGTTCTGGTTGGAAATGATTGGGGTTTTTAAAAAATATTATCTCATTTTTGGTTAAATAATTTTTTGTGAACCAACTTTATTTTGCTTTGGACGTTTTCATTTTCGTACTATCCGACAGACGGTCGGTAATTGTATAACGAAATTTGGAAACTTTTCGAAGCGTAACTAATGACTTGACGGGAAAGGAATTAGTATGAACGGTGCTGGGAAAAATGTTCCGGCTAGTACATCACCCATTGAATACAGAATCATTTATCTCATAGCGGCCATTCTGTTTAAATACAACGGTTTAAAGTTGAATGGATGTGCAATAAATAACGAGTGTTACGTGTAGATCGCACATCGTGACAAATGCCGAGTTTGACTGCACTTGCCCAACGAGTGATTGAACTGAAGTAACTTCTGACATTTTCAGTGCAATGAAGGATAACAAAGCCATGCGACCAGCTGAAATTATTCCAGAGATGTGTGATGCATTTCGAATTTGAGGGGCAAGTTCATAGAAGGGTTTTCACATCCTGATAAGTATCCATGGCAGCCAATGAGTCTTAACCCCTTACCCAACGCAGACGATATCAAAATTTATTTATTATTTATCATTTTTTCAAATGTTTCAAAAACTTTCAACAAAACCATATCAAGTGATCCCTCGTTGGAACGAGTTCGTTCCAATGAGGGGTCTCATGATATGGTTTCGTTGAAATGTTTTGAAAAATAATATTTTTTCAACTACTGAATTTGCATATTATCGGGCGGATGCGGCCGATTCGTTGGAGTTAATGGTATGGTAGAGTTGTAGGAATACAATGCACGAAACCATGTTCTGGAGTCACGCACCTCTACAATTTCAGAAAAATGCACCTCTGCAGTTTGCTCTGTATTTAACAAATTTCTCAATCGAGCAGATATTTAGATCCGATGAGGACATTTGTTAAAAAAAGAGTAAGAAATTAAATGTGCATTTTTCTCGACTTTAAAGTCCTTAGTTGGGGCAAATCAAACGGGGGAATCTTTGATCGTTGGATCACACCTTAAGAGTCAAGTATGTGCACCAGCTGCCTGCTAATTTCTAATAAGATTGCAAAATTGGTTGGTAAAAATCATTTTGGCCAACTCCATCTCTCTCTCTCCCTCTCACTGTCTCTCTGTCTCTCTCTCTGTCTCTGTCTCTGTCTCTCTCTCTCTCTCTCTTTCTCTCTCTCTCTCTGTCTCTGTCTCCCTCTGTCTCTATGCCTCTCTCTCTCTCTCTCTCTCTCTCTCTCTCTCTCTCTCTCTCTCTCTCAAAACTATTTCTGGATAAAGGTCGGTGGCACCTTCTTTTGTGCCCCCGGTTCATACGTCCGTGAATTAGTCCATGTCTGTTACAACTTCATCGTTCCTCAAATGCATCAATTCATCTTTCAACGAATGATGTCGAACCATTGATTTGTGCCAGATGAAACGAAATGATGAGGTAGATCGAGTCCACTCGTTCCGGAATTGAGATAAGAAATATTCAGTAGTAACAACTGAAACAAAAACATTGTCGCCTGCCTTTGCCTAAAATGGATTTGACAAATTCCGAAATCATTTCCCCCGGTGGGCATTCTATTTAATTATCACCGTAGGGCTAGTATATACTCTCTAAAATCAGTTAAGCTAATTAACCCAAATTAACTAATGCAAATTACTACCAGTTGGCATAACCCTTTCCCAACACAACGACCAAAAACAACCAGCTCTGTGCACAAAAATTGCCATTCAATTTTCATTATGTCTTTCATTTTTTTGCCTCAAAAACATAGCTTATGGCCCCTCGTTGTGCTCGTTCCAATGAGGGGTCAAAGGCTATGTTTTTGACGCAAAAAATGAAAAAAACATAGTTAATCAATAATTTTGTTTGCAAGTGTCGTCTGCTTTTCATGTTAGGTAAAGGGTTAAACATCAACCCCAACTGGGTTCATTTTCACTCAACCCTATTGACTGGGATTGATTTTTAACCCAACTGATTATAGAATGCGATAAAAAGGTCCACTTCGAAACCCACCTGCAGCAACCGCGTTGTGTCCTTGGCCAAAAGACTTCATCGCAACTGCCCACGTGGGGGTCGGTGGCGTTGTGTACTAAGGCGTACAGCACGTTGATGGTGCACTTGTCTTCAACCAATGATAACCCTGCGTGTGTGGAGCTATTCTGATGCAGTTGCTCACCGTTGCTCGGTGGTTCTCTCCGGGTACTCCGTCTTCCTCCACCGTAAAACTGTCCGACACTAGGTGACCCTGGCTGTCGAACGCGTCGTTAAACCGCAATAAATAAATGAATAAATAAATAAATAAATAAATAAATAAATAAATAAATAAATAAATAAATAAATAAATAAAAAGGTCAGCGGTGCTGTGAAGTAACGCCGACTCGTGCGATATTGCTTAGTCGAAAGCCCTCAACCGCATGTCGCGAGTAATTTATATTTCACCTGTAAGTCAAGAATAACTATTTATGAAACCCTCGGTATTCTTTTAATTATATATATTGCTAATTTTAAAAATATTTTCGTTTCGTTTCAATCCCCAATTAATGCATTCACTTTCACTGTCATTCGCTGGTTGTACCTCCAGCGCAAATTACCATTTTCAAGTAACGAAATGGTATGTCTTGTATCTGTCAAGGAGAAAGATACATGTACGACATTTACGTTTCCGTTATTTTTTTTTATATTTTTAGCGGTAACAAATATTATTTCCAAATGAAAAAAAAAATACTGTGTTTTGATTGGCTGAGAGGCACAGTGTAACTTGCAATTCACGGTAGCTTTTTTTACACCGTCGTTAAGCACGGTGTAAAAACAAGAATACGCAACGGCAGGCTCTATGGCTAAAACAAGTTCCCATTTTAAATTATTAATTCATATCTTCTGCTCAGTTATGTTAGAACAAAAATGCAAATACAGGAAAGTGTGCAATAAAATATTACAGATATGGATGTCATTGGAACTGGCTCATTGAGCCAGTTCCAATGACAGCCACATTTGTCTGGTTTTATTAAGAAACTTACAACGTGCAAATTTTCTGTCAGTTTTTCCCCACAAGTTAGGTTAAAGTATTAAGTACCCCAAAATTCTTGGAAATAAATCCGTTATCCTTGTGTTTTCCAGGGTATATGGGAATTTACACCGGTCTGGGAGCGCATACACCCTTCGGCTTTGCCTCGGGGTTATGAGTTCCCAAATCGGTGTAAATTTTGCCTCGGGGTGTATGAGTTCCCAAATCGGTGTAAATTCCCATACACCCTGGAAAACACAATGATAACTAATAGTATAAGTTGTTTTGTTATAAAGTAAGGGCTGGGCATAGGGGATCTCTATTAGTTCACAAGTATTGCCATATTGGCTCAAAAATCGGTAATACAGTGTTCTGAAAAAAGTTACAGCTACAGAGTGTACAGTACAACCGCCGTGGTTTGGTCACTTTCCACAGATCTCAGGATTTCCTGGGACTCAATCCAAACAAAAATTATAGGAATAATCATCAAAAATTTAATTAAAGAAGCACCGGGTACAACCCGGTGCTTCATTAATTAAAATATTGCTGATGATGCTTTTTATTAAAGGTCAACGCATGCGTGGACATCACTGCCCACACGTGGATTACGACCAATCCACGGCGACTGTACTGTACAGGAAGTAATTAGTAAATAATACTTACTGGATAGTGATACGTCAGGAGCAGCTAGACAACCTAAGAAGAACGTCAGTAACTGCAAATACATCTCGGATAAATGCACGCCGTTCTGTCGTATTTTTTATTTGGAACGAGATATTAAGTAAACTTTTCTGCCAGTTCGTGAAGCACAACAGATTGATAGCAAGTCAGTTTTCTAAGATTAACGTAAATTGATAAACAGAATAAAACATCGGATGAAATTTGTCACCAATGTAGGAAACCGATGGGTCTACTCACTGTATGTCTTCCATCAATCTTTTGCATCCTCACCCAACTAAAATCAATATTCACAGCAGCTAATCATCCTGATTGGTCCACGTTATCCAAGTGACTTAACAGGATTGTGCTGTAACTTCTGTCGTCTTCGACATTGGATAGTCTTCTGTTTTAAATTTTCGATCGATCCTATCGTTTATAACACATCCATTAAACGTTAACCCTTGTATTTAACGGAATCGCCACTATGACATAAATGTTTCCGTATTCAACTGGTGATGGACAAGCCGGAACATTTTCCCCAGCACCGTTTATATTAGTTCCTTTCCCGTCGAGTCATTAGTTACCCTTCGGAAAGTTTCCAAAATTCGTTATACAATAATTATCGATCGTCTGTCGCGTAGTATGAAAATGAAAACGTACAAAACAAAATAAAGTCGGTTCAGAAAAAAATTAGTTAACCAAACAAAAATGTGATGATATTAAAAAAACAATTATTTCCAACTACAACATTAACCTAGTCCGGTGGCCGTCTCGTCTGCGGATCCCGTTACATCTAAATTAGTCAACTTTATTTCGGTAAATCTTCGGGCATCCTGACATGCTTCGAACTTCCTCTAAAAATGTTTCTCCCACCTGTTTTGCAAACCTGCTCAAATTTGTACTTATATTTTTACTGTCAGTAATAGCCACCAATGGTTTGGTGTGAATGGACACCAGCCGGAGAGAAACAGCGATACAAATTTCAACAAGCACGCCCAATAGAAAAGAGCAACGTTATGGTTCTTGAAAAACTGTCGATTTTACGTCAAACACCTAAACTTTCTCGAGAACGCCCATTTGATCACGTAGGCGTTATTAACAACTCTTCACTTGTGGGAAACCTGAGTCCATTGTAGTATCCAGCACAATAAATAATTTGAAATTTGAAACGTACGTTTCGATTAATATTTTTTTTTTCGCTGTTTAATAATACTAATTATTTGGCCTGTCGCTGATATATCGCTATCCTCCTTTGACACGTGACTGAGAGGGATGTTCACAAGTAATGACGAGCATTTTTCGCTGTCGATGAAATGAAATGTTTGAAAAATTGAAAATTTTAAATACGAATATTTTTTATGTGAGTTTATTTGAATGAAATGTGAAAGTATTTTATTTGTGGTTATGAAAAAAGAAACACTATGTTAATTTTTCGACTTTCTGGTAAGAAACTCAATACAGCTATAAAGGATAACGAATGTAATTTAGACTGGTTCCCAACAGTTTTGTTTTTTCTATCGATCCATTTGATCGGTACAGCTTCAAACAAAACAAACGGATTTGGGTTTAAACATCGGAATTAAAATGTGTTTATTTAAATGAATTTTAATGCTTGGGATGTGTAATAAACACAGAACGCGATGTGTTCTTGATTCGGTGAGTGTTTTACATAACTCGTTGGAATGGCGTAGTCATATCTCACGAAATATGACTGCGCCTTTCCAACTCGTTATGTAAAACACCCAGCGATTCAAACACACATCGCGTTCAGTTTATTACTTTAACGTGAATGTTCAGTGATATCGACTCTGTGTACCTGTCGTATCTCCGCTTTAGACTTAACCATGAACTTGTTGAGTCCACAAATACTTCCGGTGTTAATCTGTACTGTTTATTATTCGTAATGTTGTGAGTAAAATCAATTTTACAATGCTTCCAGGGCTGGAACTTTGAAAAAGCATAATTTTGTTGGTAGGCCCGTATCACTGTACCACTTTAGGAGCGTCGGGAAGATGACCGATTGGGATGACAGTATTAACCTGATTTATTTCGACTGTTACAGTACGGCCGCGGTGGACAGATCACTTTCCATGGGTGGACAATATTTGTACTGATGCAATAATATTAGATTCCAAACACCAATTACGGGAATAATCGTTAAAATTGTAATTACGAAGCACCGGGTACAACCCGGTGCTTCATTAATTAAAATTTTGCTGATGATGTTTTTTATTACCTGGTAAACGCATGCGTGAACATCACTGCCCACGCGTGGATTACGACTTGTCCACAGCGACTGTGTGTATGCTCAAGTCCTTACTGATTAATATTCCATCTACATCAGCATGACATGGCTTCGTCGAATGCTTGCCTTCGTGATGTCGTTGGAATGTTTGTTATTCGTAATTATAGTTACAAAACACAAGACTTCTCGGACATTTATCTAACAATAATACAGATATTTGGCCTGAAAACCACGAGAAACGGTACCTATCACATAATGTGTTCCGATTCCGTATCATACAGACGACTCATTCCGATTCCATATCATACAGACGAATATTTTCCGCTAATGCGACGGGCTATCGTAACACGCGCAGGAATACATTTTATGTGCATTTCAGTGATCGACCCAGAAGCTCGCTTACAAAACAAAACAAAATTTCTTACAGTTAGCGGCAGAACTATTAATAGCCAATGACCCCCTCCCCTACCCACAATAAATAGAAATTGCATAATTCAATGTTACACCTACCCGATTCTCGGTGGTGTCCAAAAATAGGATCACAACCCGCCTGCAAAGCCGGCTCGTCGAGATCCCATTCTGGACAGCACCTCGAATCTGATACAAATCACAGGATCATGATAATCTGTATGTATCAGTGAATAAAGAAAATATACGTTAGTAATAGTGACGCAACTTCTTATTCAATTGTTACGAAGGGTACCACTACTACAAACTAGGGATGCCTGGCCCCTAACAGCCGAATCTGGCACTACAGACCTCCATTTCTATGGCTGCTCGTGTGTGTGATATAAGTCCAAGTATGAAATCGTGTCTTTTAAGAAAGTGCTTATTACTAGCAAGAGAGCTGATATCTTAGACAAACAATTCCTACGAAAAATGTTTCCACCGGACAAAGTTTTGGGAGAAGGAGCCACACACCTTAAAACCCATTGAGCGACGCCCCTGTACGTCTTGGCTGGTTACTGTCGGAATGCAGGAAAAAACAAGTTAGCCCAACAGCCGTGGCAATAGAGTGGTGGTCGAGTGGATACGTGCGCTGGTCCCGCATGCCAGAGGTCCCCCGGAAAGTTCTCGAGGTGTTAGAACACTCTCTGTCAGCCTCAATTGTGGGGTTGATGCTGTCACAGCGTACCGTCCTATCGGGTAGGGTCGCGAAATGGCTGTCCTCTGTGCGCAGGCTAAAGATCCCTTCGTAGTATTCGAGAAGAGCGATGCTACGAAGTTGCCGCTACGAAGGTCATCCCAAATACCTGCGCCATTGGGCCAATGAGAGGCATTAATATATGTTGGATAACCTGTTCGCCAATCCTTGTAAAACAAATAAGATTAAACTAAATTAAATTAGCCGCAGCAAACAAAATCATTTTCAAAATAAACCCCTCTTCCACTCACGGTTGGATTATAAATCCTTTCATATGTTGAACTTCCCTGATTTTTTTTTTTTTATCTGTGGCATAGAGTTTAAAGGAAGCACACTATAGCACGGAGCATTAGAATTTAATTTTCTTCATTAATTTCAGATGCTTGCATATGATTGGCGGGGCGTTAATGAAAACAAAATTTATTAACGGCCGCCGCCCGCTTTCGTTCTTCGTAATAATAGTAATACAGTGATTTTGTCCGGCGTCCTGGTTTTCGGTTACAATACAATGTTTTTTTTCCATTGACGACAGTACTAATCTTTCCTTCTCTCCCCATCTCATCAAGCTGATTTCGGCAAAAACAATCATCTATCCATTTAGTTTATCATCTCATGAAAAAAAGATACTGAAAAAATATAGGTCGCCATATGAATTTTGCCCTTAAATTTGGAGCTTCCTGTCTCCCGTCCAGTTTCGCACTGAATGAAAAAGACATATTTTTACCTACACCCACCCAATTTTAATCTTCTCTCACACATTTCAGAAGACAATAGTCACCAATAGTTTACATCTTTTCCAAAACATGCACTTTAAAATTTTTATTCACACTTACAAGCTCAGTTCATTTTCCACCAATCGGATAATTCCATGAACTTTTATCCTCCATTAAATGTTGGGTTTAAACCACTAGAGGCGCTGTTTGCACGAAAGCACTGTATTGTAACCTAAATTTTCATGCACAACTATTTCTATTCACCTTGATGCGCATGTGGGAAAAACTGAGTTATTTTCTGTTTCCAGTTTACTTTAGCTGTCAAAGAGAGAAAGCGTAAAACTTCATTTTTCACCCAAAATTGTTTTTCAATCAAATGTGCGTTCATTTAAGAAATAACTGTTGTTTTCCTTCGGTTTATGCGATATAAACCGAAAATTTTCAGCATAAACTTACTCATAACTCGCTACGCGAGTTATGAAGCTTGTGCTGAAAATTTTCGGTTTATATCGCATAAACCGAAGGAAAACAACAGTTATTTCTTATAATTTAATCCGGCTGTAATATTAAAATATTAAAACTATGTGCACGTGAACGAAAAACTTTTAATTTTCGCAAAAGACAACAGTCAAACTCAGGAAAGTGTGCCACAAACAGGTCACGTCAATCATTGTCAAATTGTTTGTTGTTTTGATTTTCGATCGCAGACGACAGATATTTTGCAAGTCACGTAACAATATCATTAAAAACATTTTTTCAAGTTCCCCCAAAATCATGTTTGGATGTATGATCTTTTATTCGTCTCCCACTTCGATATATTATATTAAATTCAATTGTTCCCGAGAAATTATCATTATATTCTCGCTGACTGGAGGTGCTGCAAAATCGGTCATTGATCTTTGTTTACAAGCTTGTTAACCATCTATTGGATTGCCGACACGCCCTCACGGTGGCAATTGGATTGAGTGGGCGGGGCTTCCAGAGTCTTCAAAGTTGGAATCGGATGTGCGAACGGTTTAACCTCAGAACGCCGTCCCTCTAATGTTTATACAAGGGGATGAGTGGTCAGTCAAACTGTTAAAGTCTGTATCAATTAACTGACTAACTATGATTTTCTGTCTTTGATTCAGATGGAAATTATAACGAGCTGCTCAACAGTTGATTAAAAGTCAGTATGTTTGTTTATTTGTTTGTTTGTTTGTTGAGGTGTTTGATACTTTTTTCTTTGATTTAATGAAAGCATAATTTATGATTACATATCAGCGTATATTATATAAATCCCTCACTGATTCTAAATTCAAACTAGTTTACAATGGCAAATGCTCAAGTTGATGTTAGATTTATTCCCAATAGACGTGGAGGTCAAAATTTAGTATACGATGGATATAAATTTCGTATAAAACACAAGAAAAATTCTCAAATCCACTGGAAATGCAGCCAACAAAATTGTCCAGCTACAATAAATACAGCAGATGGTCTCATCACAAGTTATCGCAACATACACAACCACCCAGCAGATAGAACAAATATTGCTGTCCAGACATTCTTGCAAAATATGAAGGAACGAGTTAAATGCGAGTCAAAGACCGTCCCAACAATATACCAAGAAGAAATAGCAGGTAATTATCTAATATTTACAACAGTAATTTAAAATTAATAATAAATAATTAGATGATAAATAATAATAATGAGTGTATGTGTGTGAGAGAGAGAGGGGGGGGGGGGGTAGTTAAATGCGGGTCAAAGATAATAGATAATAAATAATAATAATGGGTGTATATGAGAGAGAGAAAGAGAGAAAAATTATTAGGTATATAATCTGATTTTACTACTTATATTTCTGTATCTTTTCAGGGCTGCGTTCAAGCGAATCTGTGGAAATAATTCAGGCTGTGCCCACATACTACAGTGTACAAGCCAGTCTTTAACGAGCAAGGGCCCAGAATCGTCCACGATTACCACGTCTAGCATCGGATATAGAACTGTCAGAAGAATATTCACAAACAACTGCCGGCGAACAATTCCTACTGTACCAGGAGGAAACCATGTTAATTTTCTCAACTACGGACAATCTTTATCATTTATCTGCTGCTGATACCATATTTCTGTGATGGAACTTTTGACAAATCTCCAGAACTGTTCTACCAACTATATTCAATGCATGCATTTGTGACTGATAAAATGTGTCCTTTGGTGTATGGACTTATGCGTGACAAAAAGCAGGCAACGTGTAGACATTTCAAATCATTATGTGATTTGGTTTATACGATTTTGACCAATTAAACGCAGAGGCGGGGCAAATGATTAAATTATACAGTCAAATAGTTTAGGATATACTCTTTAAAATAATGTTAAATTTTTATTGGTAGACAAAGTTCTTCGTATTTCCATTTTTGTTTAAAGTTTGTAATTTTATCTGTGTTTGCATCCTTATAAATTAATGAAAAACGACTGACCGGAGTAGCTTTAAACTTAAAAAAGATATTAACTTCTTATAGAATGTTTTATGCGTTCATTCCGAAGAAAGCAATCTTCACATTATTTGATGGTTTAAGAAAGTTTTGGCTATGGATTAGTTTCAATATTTCCATTTTACTTTGAAAAATAGTGATTTTTAACTTTGTGCGATTCCGACAGACTTCTCTCCACCACTAACTGTCTTCGCCCACTTGAAAGCGACGTCATTTCTATGGGCTGGAAAATAGTGATGTTTGGTTTTGCATTGGCCACAAAACTAAACACCTCGATTTCAATGTAATGTTAACGATTTAGAATTAATAAACTTTTGGGAGGTAATGTTTTGAACAATTTGACGGATATGAAGTTGACAGCTTATTGGAAAACCCTTTGGTGTTGGGGTGTTTTTTGTACAATTACTCAGTGTCGTGTTCCAATGAGGGCTCAAAAGCTAAGTTTTCTCTGCAAAAAATGAACATTTTTAGTGTTACGAATTTTGTTAGCAACTGTGGTACTGCAAAGGTTAGGTAAAGAGTTTTAATAACAGACGATCCTGTCTCCTCGTGGTCAAAATAATCTCGAGTCTTTGCAACAGCAACCCCTTACATGGTTACATGACCTAAATAACCATTTTCTAACTTATATGACATAAGGTATTTCCTCCACGCACCAACTCCCCCCCCCCCCCACACCCACTCTCACAAACACATACATGTACTTTAAGATTTCTGTTTCTCAGCGGGTGTTTTTTTTTTCTAAATATTTATTTACTTCCTATGTATTTCATGTTAAAGGGTAAAAATTTTACCAATTAAAATATTCCAAACCAACTGTAGTCATTATTTATTTTTATTTTTTAATCCAGGTGTAATACGATGTTCATTTTACAGCAAGTCGCCAATTGTTCGTATCCACATATCGTTTTCATATATCTTTTTATTTGCATGTTCAGGACGACTGGAAAATAAGTACTTCATCGCTGCCCCATAGTAAGGTATGAAGATTAAATTAGTCCGACAGAACAACAGAGAATTCGGCCCCAGTAGCGTGTGCGGTCACAATGAAAAAATATGGGGGACAACTCCAATTTTTTTACTCGAAACAAATAGTTCAGTATGAAACGGTCCACAAGGAATGAATAAAAGCCCTCTGGATTATTAATGACCCCCGACTTCTCCGACTGGTAATACACCCTCTGGCTGTTATTCACTTCTCTTGTGTCTTTAATAAACCATACCGCCCTCCAAACTCATGTTTTTGTTATATTCACGCGGGTTGCTCATACTTGTTTTCAGTAGTGAAGGCTGCCACTATAGGGACAAGCATTTAACACTGAATTCCCCATACCCCAATGGTGCCACTATAGGGACAAATTTAACATAGGATTCTCCATAGGGTTTTGTCCCTATAGTGCCATTTTTGTCCCTATAGTGGCATTTTTGAAGGTAGGAAAAAGATTTTGAGGTACAAAACCCAATGGAGAATCCTATGTTAATTTTGTCCCTATAGTGGCACCATTGGGGTATGGAGAATTCAGTGTTAAATGCTTGTCCCTAGAGTGACACCCCCTGGGGTAGGCCTCCCAATTACTTTATGCTGGCAAATATGTGGATTTTGCTTATTAATCAATCTCGCCATACTTTAAACCGTATAACACTTTACTGTATAGAAGGATTGGTTGATAAGCATACAATCTCTTACCCACAGTGGAAAAGAGAAGTATCTCTTAACTCTTTTTCACTTATGGGGTGGAATGGTGAAAGAAGTATCTCTTAAATGCTTGTACCTATAGTGGCAGTATTTGGGTAGAGGGAATTCAGTGCTAAATGTTTTTCGCCAGAGTGCCAGCCGCGGGTAAAATGGCATTTGAGGGACAAGCTGCCCTATGGAGAATCCTATGTTAATTTTGTCCCTCAAGTGGCAGTTCTGGGGGTATGGGGAATTCAGTGTTAAATGCTTGTCCCTATAGTGTCACCCTTGGAGTAAGGGGAATTCAGTGCTAAATGCTTTTCGCTGGAGTGCCAGCCACGGGTAAAAGGTAAAATGGCATTAGAGGGACAAGCCGCCCTATGGGGAATCCTGTGTTAATTTTTCTGCCATAGTGCCAACATTGGGGTATTGGGAATTCAGTGATAAATGTGTTTTGCCATAGTGCCAGTCATGGGTAAAAATGGACTGGAGTGATAACCCCTTATGGAGAATCCTATGTTAATTTTGAGTTTATAGTGGCCCCATTGGGGTATGGGGAATTCGGTGCTAAAATCTTTTTCGCCGGAGTGGCACCCCTGGGTAAAAAAAGCCTACGGAAAATCCTATGTTAATTTTGTGTCTATAGTGCCAGTTCTGGGGTATGGGGAATTCAGTGTCAAATGCTTGTGTCTATAGTGCCACCCATGGGGTAAAATTCCTCTTTCAATCACTAAAAAAATTGCCTGTTTATTAATCAATCTCTCCATATAGTAAAGTGTTATACGGTTTAAAGTATGGAGAGATTGGTTGATAAACATACAATCTCTTACCCACAGTGGAAAAAGAGAAGTACCTCTTAACTCTTTTTCACTTATGGGATAGAATGGTAAAAAAAGAAGTATCCCTTAAATGCTGGTCCCTATAGTGTCAGTCATGAGGTAGAGGCCTCCCAATTACTTTATGCTGGCAAAATATAGGTTTATTAATCAATCTCTCCATACTTTAAACCGTATAACAATTTACTATATGGAATGATTGGTTGATAAACATACAGTCTCTTACCCACAATGGAAAAGAGAAGTATCTCTTAACTCTTTTTCACTTATGAGATAGAATGGTGAAAAAAGGGAAGTATCTCTTCTCTTTTTTTTACTGCTATGGAGAGCTAGTGGGCACTGCTACATTTTAAACAGACAATAAGAATTAGTTTAGGTACCAATGTTTAATATATGAAGTGAGAAGCATATATACACCAAGATCGGAGTTTGTCTATCAAAACAAAACCTTTTTACATCGAGATTTTTTTGTGTGATACCACTTTATTTCAAGATTCCATTTTGCTGAGAAAATATGTGTAGCCAGAATTGTGTCTTGAAATAAAGCATTATCGCTTAAGATTTTTGGAAAAAAATGCTAAAATATCCTATCTGTGATACATGATAAGTTTATACAATAGAAAAAATGTTTTTATAAAAAAAACTCTGTGGGTTGTTTTGACACCTAATCTTGATTACATAAAATAATGTCTATAGTTTTGCTCAAACCATTGACCAACTTCTCTGTCATTCTCTTGGAAATTTCTTGGGTCGAAATGGATAGTAAGAACTGTCTCTAAATCATATCCTCTAGCAAGATGATCCAAGGCAAATATACAGTATTCCACACACCACGGTATGAACACTCTGTACTCTCATTGTGTTAAGAGTCCATGAATCTGTGTTTTTCACTATGAATTTGTAAATGTCTTTATCTAATGGTGGTAAGCCATAGGAATCAAAGTAGATGCATGAATGATTGTCTTTGAAATATATTGCCACCCAATGTTCTCCTGGTTCTCTTGATGAATCTGTGTTTACAATATAAGCTTTTCTATGTTTAGGTTTTTGTTTTGGTAATAAGCCTTTTGAACACACTTTTCCATTCAATAATGATAACCTTGGAGAATTGTCCAGAATATATTGTAGTTGAGTGGTTTCCATCTCTTCTTAGCCCTGAAAAGGGCTGTTATAAAGTTGTACTTTTCAATCAATTTCTTCTTCTTTATTAAGTGGTGTATAGTAAAAACTCTTTCTCTACTAAATCCGCCCACCTCTTAATGTCTTCATCAGTGTTAATTTTAAAGTTCACATTCATATTTGCAAAACATCCTTCAATATTCAGCTTCTTTGCTTGTATGTACAGTTTATATACTACACTTGATGGACACACTTTTTCCATACACTCTTCCATATACATTTCAATCCATATTCTTATATCGTTTTTTATACAAAAGTCATGTTCTTGTCCAGGTATTTCTTGACATGCACCACACAGATTGTTCACTTTTTGTTTTATCAGAGGTGTCACTTCATCCACAACAATTTCTTTAAATAATCTAAGGAACAGTCATTCATTACGAGTTTTCTCTTTCCTTATTATGTTTATTCTTTTTCTGATCTCCCTGTATATCTTGCAATGTTCACATTTACTCATTGTTAATAGTCAAATATCACTTCTCTGAATTTGATGATTTCTATCTCACTATCAAATTCTGCATAGACAACAACGTTGATCACCTCTGTGAGAGCTTGAGCAAACTGAAGATCCAGTCGAATGTTGCCAGACTTTATATGGTGAGCTAATGGCCCACTACCTGACTGATCTGGTGTCAAATCAACTCCCCAGAGGGTATATCCTTTTGCATAATCCTGCATTGATATATTAAAAGTTTGATTTTTTCCAAAATAGCCCATTGCTTCAAATAATGATAAATATGAATTTAAATAAAGTCCACCTTCGAAATTCGGTTCAAAGGGACGTGCTTTAATGGAATGTCCATCTATTGTGATTTCCAACTTGTTCAAATTGCAAAGTTGAAAATTAAATGGACATGTGCCAATATCTCCATTTATATCTTTATTCAAAACTAAACCAAGAATTAATCATTTTGGCATCTGTTTATGAAACAGATGGTCTTCTATTTTTGACCGAAAACCGTTTCCAATGGTAAATGTTTTAATTTCAGTACGTCCTATGGGCATTTTATAATTTGTTCGACCTATTTGTGCATTAAGATCATTCGCAAATTTAGGAATTAAATCCAAGGCCGGTATTCGCGAATATGGCTTTTTGAATTTCTATTTTTCCATCCACACCATCAATCAGACAACATTTAGTTGGGGAATGATGAATTTTGATTCTCACCTCTACGCCATCTACGCCATTTGGTAAATATTTGTCTTGCACAAATAGATCTAAATGTATTTTTCCTCTTAGTTGTACAGATTTACTGTTTGCAATTAATTTGTGACATTCAACCAAACCTTTGTTATTTGAATCGTTCGCGATTGCTACATGCTGTCCTGGAGTATCTACATACCACATCTCACTAGCAGCTAGCTGTGATTTTTTCACATCTTTTGAAAAGCTTAACAGATTTTCAAAATATGCTTGATAAGGATACATGTCTGTATTGGTGGTTATCAGTTCAGTGTAACATCAATTTTTCTGAAAATACTGTGAAAGAAATTATTGATAGGAGTAATATTTGTATCATCTTCCAATACACTCCCACCTTGCTTTGTAATTTTGAATTGAACCTCAAGTGTAGATGATGCAAGATCTAACCACTTGGTTGTTTGTCTTGGAATTAAAAATTCTAATGGTGAAGAATTGTTTAAAGATGCAATAGGAAATTGCTCAATCTCACCAATATTTTCGACACCACTTGATGTTGGTGATACATTATCTGGATCAAATCCACTACAAAAATGCTCGCAAGATCCATGTAACATCATGATTTAATCAAATATATCAAGCGGTCTTAAATTTCGTTTTGAATAAGATCGTCTTTTATGTGTCTTCCCTCTTTGAGAACAAACAACAGAGTGATGTTTCGGTTCTTGTTTCTGTCTTTTTATTCCCAAAGCAGCTTTACCCACTGATGTCATAAGATCTTTTGCATGAGTGAGCATTACTTTTTTAGATGGTTTACGATTTCTCATCAATTCATTTGCTATTTCTAAACCATGTTTTAATCCTTCTTTCTTTAAAGTTCGAAATGCATTTTTTGCAATTGGTTTTATTAATGGTATTGCTGATCTTATTGCTGAGCGAAAAATAGACCCTAATCCATATCCGTATTGCCGTGGTACACCTCGATACACTGGCAAAATTTTGATAAATTGAATTTATGTCGCCCTCTAAAATGCAACTTGACAACACTCTTTCCACTTGAAAACTGAATGTTTTTACCAGTATTCCCATTTATATTTATAGTGATCTGATCAAAAGAAGATTTTGATACTGGTACATAATGTACATTATCAAATTCTTTATGAGTGTGCAGAGATTCGTCACGTGTTTCAAACTGTAACACACGTAAAATAGGCGCTTCTATATCACCAAGAAATGTATAATCTGCAATATAAATAAAGAGTTGATTAAAATCCATATTTAAATCCACGTTATATTTAAATGCATCTTTTGCTGTGTTAGGAAAAATTACTGGAAACATACCATCTTTACACCCCAATTTTTGTGATACACTTTCTGATAATTCAAGTCCAACTGTTGCAATACTATTTGATGCAATTTTTATACGTGAATGTCAAAATGAATAACCAAGATGAAATGACACACCAAATTCTTTAAAAATATCCCCAAGTTTTTCTTGAATTTCGGATTCTATTGCTTCCGCAACATGTCCACCATTTGCATATGCCCCCGGCAAAATACTTAGCTCAACAGCAGCAACACCCTTACGTACTGTATGTTTGAAAAACGATTTATTTATATTATTAATGCATGCTGATATTTTCGGATCTGTCACAATGATTTTAAAATTTGTTTCATCATCTGTTATATTTCTTGCCTCAGATGGTAAAATTACTTCAACTAATCCCACCTCCCAATGTTGTTTATTAATATGAATCGGTTTAATTGTGTTTGAAAACAACATTGTGTGTTATTTGGAAACATATCCATAGACCTATCACTCAGTAGTGTTACGTAAAATGAATTCATTTTTCTTATCATGTGGTTTCAAATATTTTAAACCGGGGCTTGGAAGAATATATCCTAAAGAACTACTCAATAATACCAACCCATTCTTTGTTTGGGGATTGTAAACTAAGGTGAATGATAGCCATAATTATAATTGCATAAATAACAATTATTTGTGTGAAATAAGTCACTTGATTTTTTGCAACAAGACTCCCACAAAAATTAAATTGTGATTGTTGACTTTGTACTTCAACACTTGCACTTTCACGACTCAATGTATTTTCATTTATTGACATATTCTTTTTATACTAAATCAGATTCTGATATCCAACTATCAAATTTCGAAGGATAACCTTCCCAATGTACTTTAAGCTCCATGACGAGTTTCTTACCCACGCGTCTTGAACGTTGTGCGAGAACCGAATCAATGATATATTTTTTATCATCTTTTACACTTTGAATTTCTTGTGGATAAAATGTCCCCTGTATACTTTCACCACCCATATCTTCAAGTTTATAAGTGGTTGGGTGTTTATGTTTTACATGGGTGATTTTAAATAATTCTTTTGTCCAATTTGGTAAATACCCCTTTTCAAATGTATGTTTAGTTTTGTTAATACATACTATATCGCCAACTTAAAATTTTAGTTATCTCTCTTCAGATTTTTTTTTACCATACAAATTTTGAGTTACTTCTATTTCATTTTCTATTGACACAGATGCAGGAGTTCTCTGAATACTACGATGGAAACTGTGATTGTATCCATCAACTAAATTTTGTAATACATCAATATATCTTAATGTACGTTTGTGTGTAAAATATTTCCACATTCGTGTTTTCAATGTCCGTTGAAAGCGTTCTACAATACTAGCTTTTGTTTCAGGATTTTCTGTTGTGAAAAAAATGAATTTTTTGTTTCTTTAAAAATTTTT
Organism: Pictodentalium vernedei; assembly: GCA_031216915.1. Lineage (NCBI taxonomy): Eukaryota > Metazoa > Mollusca > Scaphopoda > Dentaliida > Dentaliidae > Pictodentalium > Pictodentalium vernedei. The sequence goes on along the minus strand of CM062294.1, from coordinate 116,436,420 downwards.
GCACCTCTTTATTTTTAAATTCAGAACCTTTATCTGATTGTAAAGATAATGATTTACGTCCAGAAGTTTTCAAAAGTCTTTGGAAAGATTTTGTTAGTGCTTGTCCTGATTTATTGTCTGCTCTGTATAAATTTTGTATACCCCCATAACCAGCAGAATGTTTTGTATTGTAATATATATTCAGTTAATAAATCATTCAATATGCCTCCCATTTATTAGAAAGTTTATTTTCTTCCAATTTATGCCTAGGTGATACTTTTGGTGTTTTCTTTCCTCGAACTATTTTTCGTTTTGGAGTTGTTGACAGAGAACTTTCTAACTAACTATATTCAGGGGGACTTTGATATTCATTGGGTTTTGCATCTCGATTCATCCACAACCAACGTTCACGATTTCCAACAAAATCTTGAGGGATATTTATAGCTTTTAAACCACGATTGAACATCTCCCAACTGGTTGGTTTAAAACCTTTTCGATGTCTAAGAACATCATTGACTAAATCGATGATGTTTAAGCCTTTTATGGGTTCTCCATCATAACTTAAACTACCCTGATCATCCCAACTCATGTGTGGATGAGATGATAAAGCAGACAATAATGAAGTTGTTTTACGTTTCATTGTAACAGGGACACTTTCTATAATACGATCTCGTAAAAACATTGAATTTCGTTCTGGCTCAGGCATAACCACTGATGGTTGTAATGCCTTCTTATGTGACAATTGAAATTTTTGTAAATGTTCACCATACTTTCGTTTTTTCTCACCTTCTGATAACTCTGAATTTTCTAACATAGATGATAATTCATTCTGCAACTGTGCTGTATTAGTCATTTGAGGATCAGGTGGTAATCTTGGTCTTTGAGATTTTTCATTTCTAAAATGTTTCATTTCTTCTAACATTTGATAAGGTACAATAGCCATTCTCTTCATATTTTACTCACCAATTTATTTACAAGATTTGTTGCAACTCCAATTGCAGGCCCAAGTAGACCAAGTAATGGTAAAAAACCACCTTTTTGATTTAAAATTTGTTTTTTCTTTTTAAGAGATACAGATTTACTAGCAATAGATCTTAGTTGCTCACGCTTCGGTTGTAATTTTCGTTTCTGAGCGGGGGTTAGATATATGTTTCCTTTTAAAAGATTATGACAACATTCTGACATACACTTAATCAATTCTTTAGGTGCATTTTTCATAATTTGTTTTTGAAATTCTGGAGGTGTTTTACTTAGTGCCAATAACACCCCACCATATTTTTTAACTAGAGGAATCTTAAATTTTTTCACCATCTTACCCCTACAAAGTGTATTCATAAAATGATATGATAGACCAACATGCATTTCATTTTATTCAATGAAAATAAGAACGCATCTCCTTAAAACATTTAGGTGCATTCAAAGCTGTGAAAAGTGCCGATGTTGGGATGTTTTCTTTTAGTGGTATATGTCCCACATTTTGTCTAGAACCCATAGGATCATGTGATACTCTATTCCCCGTATTTGATGTACGTGTCAAGTTTAATGGTGGTACTATTTTTTCGTTTTCGAAGTTTGCTCACTAAAACTGATTTTGGTTTTGTCTCTTTTTGAGGAGTGACTAAAAAATTTGCATGCATGTAATTTTTATCAACATTTTGTTTCTTTTTAAGTGATTTTCGTTTCTTACTTTTGGTTTGTTTGAATGGTGAATAAAAATTTCTACTTGTCTTATGACCATCCCATCGAATTAAATTACGAATGATAACACCACCAAAAAAACCAACACCACCTGGTTTTAAAATAATGTTTCGTTTGGTTGCAAGATCTACTCTTGGATTTGCAAGTTGTTCAAGATCTTGTTTATGTCTATCCATATATGTTAAAGTTTGTTTTGGCAATTTAATTTTTTTATTGAGTATGATTCTACTTGCTAATGTAAACCATTTTAAAATTTTCTTGAAACCTTTCTTAAGTAATTTTTCTCTTGCAAATGGATTTGTCTGCTGACTTAATTGTTCTAATGATTGAATAAAAGATGCCATGATGATGTGTACTTGTTGAAAAAACTTTTAACAACTGACACAATCTCATTAATGCACCAGTTTTTTATACTTTTGTATAAATGATAGGTCCACGTTCATTTTGCATCACCCAAGGATGAAAAATATCAGTTCTCAATCTCAAAGACTCAGGGGTTTTAGGATGAAAATCAATTAATAAATAACCATGATCAGTACTCGTTGCATCTTTATAAGATGCATTTAAATGTGGTAATTGAACTTGATTTGCCAATACTTTAATTTGTCCTTTATCTCTAGTATTTTGAAATAAAATCATATAATGTGCATTTAAACTTATGGTACAACTCGATTTAGATTGTTGAAACATATTTTGTGTTATGTATATGACACTTGCATTTCTATGATGTCCTTTTCGTGTGAACCATAATTTAATTTTTTCTTCACCTTTATCTCCTAATATATCATCGAAAACTACAAGGTGCGGAATAGTGACATCACTAACAATTTCATATTCATCATCAGGGATGCCTTCTATGAATTTAATATCTTCACTCTCTTTAAGTAAAGTATATGTATTTTGCCATTCTTTATAACACCAGATGATTTTTTGTGGGGGAATTTGAAATAAGTCATGTTTCATATCAGTAAGCTTTTTGACAAATTCTGTTTTTGCTGAACCACTAGGCCCTGAAATAAAGATATTACAAGGGTGCTTTAACAATAAACATTTACTTGATGCCCTTATTTTTTGTAAGAAAGTGTTGTCAAAACACTAACTTATATACTTTCTGTTTCCATAGCTTCTTCAATTCTATGAGTTGGTTTTCTTTTTAAGGGTGCTTTTAATTCAAATAAAGTTTCTGAAGAAGTCTGATCTATTTGTGGCACACGTTGTCTATATAAATAATTCATGATTTGTTGATCATAAATAATAAAATCCCACATAACTCTTGTCCAAATATTTTCTACATTATCTTTGTAAAAAGCATTCATGATTTGTAATGGATTACAAAATTCCCCATACATTTCATCTTTTTCCAATTGATTATGAATAAATTCTTTTGTTATTGTTAGATAGCCAGGAGTGATCATTTGAAATGCATATAATAATGCCTTACGTGTGATCTTGTTTTCTAAGATGTGTCTTACTGGTTCCATGGTTGAAATCAAACTGATTATTCTTTTGTCTCTTCTGATGTACTTTGTGCATCAGGTATTACATTACACCATGTACTCTGTTCATCAGGACAGTCAGGAAAATCATTTTCTACATTATCTGTAAACATTTTGTCTAACTTAGTTTTGAATTGTCCTGAAGCTTTTCTTGCAAATATGGTACTAAATGTTGTTCTTTAATCATCTAGTACCATGAGTGCAAATAAAGATTTAGAATCTGGAAAATCATCTAGACACTTGTCATATTTTTTCCTTGTTGAAAATATTTGATTTAAAGTGAATCCATAATCCATCACTGATAATATTTTAACTGGAGGTGTTTGCATACACGTGGGTGGTTTATATAATTGACAATTTCTTATCAATTGAATATAAGAACAATTTGGTGACCACTTATCATGTTCTTGTAAAGGAATATCCTTTTCTTCCCAATTATGTAAACCTTGTCCACATACAAAACATTTTACTTTACCATCTCCTGCATAGAAAAACCCAGCTTTAGCTAAACCTTCTTTCTTGGATTGTAAAATAGGATTTGTAGTCATACTAAAACTCGAAAGTCTTCTTAACTCTGATAAGTATATAGGATACGTAGGATTAAGTGGTAGAGACATCTTCCCTGCTCCCTATTCAAAGTCGAAATAGGTTTTTGTGACGAATATTTATATCTTATATCCATGGGGAGTGTGTCATATTTACCGACAACAAAACGTTTTGTGTAAACAGATCTGAATGTTTTGCTTTGTGCTTCACTTGTGACTTGTCTATCTTTGTTACGTTTAATTCTATGTGTATATTCAATGTTTAATTTGTAATTCTCTCTGTCTCGTGCACACTCAATCATGCTTTCAAAATTAACTTTTTGTGATGTCATGTAATGTAATGTGATACCCTTAACTTTCCATGTGGTGTGTACTTCTCCATCTTTAATATATTTGTATCCATAATTTTTCGGACCTAAACCCACAAACTCTGTGATTTTTGCCCCTGTGCGTTCATCTGTCCACTGCCCTAATCTACTATTTACAATTTCTGGATTCCAAAGTGATGGTTTATGTATGTAGATACAACTGTCTGTGTCAAAATATAAAACTCGTGTTCCTAATTGTTCTAAAACTTTGTATAGTTCCATACGTGCATAGGCTGTGACAAATGAAGCTACAACAACATTGGCTGAATTGTGTGGATTGTAAACATCTGTAGCGTCAATGTAGTTTACTAAAACAAACTGATCATGGTCAAAAAATTCCACATTCTTCACAATTTTGTTTTTGTTCTGTATTATTTCAAAATATTCTGATGGTTCATTTATGTATTTTGTTTTAGTTTTTATATTGTTTTGTGCATTTTTCCCCAGAAACAATTTAACATGGTTTTGGCAAATGATCTTTTTCCTGTTTTTTTTCAACTTTTTCTAAATAGATATTTTCAATCTGTGCATAATTGTTTTTAAATTTTTTTCTGTCTGTTTCTGTTTTCACCCAATCTGGAAACCCACTAGCTTCTTGTTTCATTTTTAAATATTTGTTCACATAATATTTGTAAATCTCTGAAGACCATTCATCCCAATGCCAAATCTGATAAGTGTCAAGAAGGGTGTACCCAAATCCAATGCTTTGCAACGTTCAACAGATGTCCATGTACCTACAAGTGCACGTTGTTCTCGTGTGTGTTTACACTGATCTAATTCGTGTTCTGCACACATTTTACAAAGTGTGAATGTCATTTTCTTATTACAATGAATAGGTAAAACTGGCAAAAAAAGATTTTGAGGTGGTAAAACTTTACATTTAAGGAGTCCTCTGTATTGTCTTATTTTGCCAGTGTCTATGTTTTCCTTTGTGAGTATATCTGGATGTCCAGCTGGATATTCCCTGTGTTTGTTCACATATGGGTAAAGTGAACAGATATCAATATATTTAATTTCTGTGTCTGTGTTTTTGTCAATTTCGTAGTGTAATTTAATGGCATTTGTTCTCCCGCCAAATAATGCTTCTTGTGGTTTAATTGGGTCCGTGTGCGGGAAAAATGTATCTGAAGAGGCTTGAACTTCAGGATCTGATTTACATAGATGATCCAAATCGTGCGCCCAGACTACAATGATTTGAAATGTTTTATGCGTGATTGGGTTTTGTTGTACAGAGATTGATAGAATTGTGAATTGATTGGATTTTTCTCAAATCTGTCAGGATAGCAAGTTTCACATCCATGCCACATACATCCATAAAATTCATAGATTGTATTTGTCTCTTTGTGAAAACCATCTACATAATAATTTCCAATTTATATTTCTCCACCATTTAGTGTATGTCATATGTGTATGCCTTCTTCTTGTGCTAGTAGCTGTAAGAATCTAATGGCTTTCATGGAATATCTAACGGCAGTAGGATACCCTATGTCTGAAATGAGACCAACTTTGTTTTCTGGCATTGAATTTTTTCGCCAAGCTTTATTACAAGCATCAGCTAAAGTTACAGCCTCCCTGAAAGGATCTATCCCATCACATTCGATAAATTGTTTTCTGTATTCGCCACACCCTCTACGTAATATATCCACACCAGACTTACAGTACATGTCCATTTCTTTGGCAAAATTGAAAGTAGCATTACCAGTAAATTTTTGATTGTACCATTTAATAAAATCTTCCCTGACTGGGGGAGACATAGACTCAGGCATGTGCAATGTTGCATCTAAATAAGGTCCAATGTAGTTTTGATATGATTTTGTGTTTGCCAGATGAGGAAAATAACCTTTTTGCTAGTTCACTTAAACCAAATGTTTTAGGGAATTGTGCCAATCTCATAGAAAGGAAACTCAATGAATCGCCGAGTCTAACACCACAAGCTTTCAGAGAAATAATTTTTTTTTCCATTCATGATGACATCGGTTTTTGATGTAGCGGTTTCAATGAGATGTCTTAAGATAAATTGTGCATCAAACCCTCTTGAATTATGAGCAATAGCTGTTGTATCTAAATGTTCCTTACTGAAAAGCTAATTGCAAAAATCACTCAAAGTAGATTCTCCTTTAAAAATATATTCCTTTCTTCCAACTTTGTCACAGAAAATACATTCTTGATCTATAGGCTTCCAAATACACTTCCCACATGCACGGCGTGTAGCACAGTAATTTTGGGTGTGGAGACCTGAGTCTTGAGTTGTTTCAAAATCATAAAACACAAAGGGTACTTTCGGCATTTTGTCTTTCTTGGGTGGTTTGTATTTTGGAATGAAACAATAATGTTCGCTTTTGACTAACTGATGGCAATATTTACATTTCTTGAAGCTACCGCAGATGTATTCTCTGCTCCCTGAATATATTTGCATTTTACATGATAGACATTTGTTAACTAATTGACAAATGGTTTTTTCTTGGTTCTGTAATAGAGTTGTGTAATTTTTATAACAAGATGGACTTACAAAATCTCTATTACAAGTATAACAATGAACAGAATGTTCAGGCATACATGGCAGTGGAGAATAGCAAACACAGCCTTTCGGGCATCTATGATGTTCTCTGTTATCATAGCCTACATTGCAATATTCACAATAGCAGTGACACCCTAAAAACACTGCGATTTTAGTGATGGTGCCGAAATGACAGCCATGGTGATAGATATGAATAACTTTACTCTCTTTTGTAGTTTGTGGTGGTTCAAATAGGAACATTTCTTCTGCAAATTGTGGGTGGATTTTAATTACATACTCTGGGGAGAGTACCCCTTGAATTTTACAATATTCTTCATATCCACAAGGTTTATTATAATCAAGACCTGCTTTGTCCATTAACGCCTTTGCCTCATTTTCTTGTGACGGTCTGTTGGATCTTTTTATTTTGTCCCATTTTTTCTCCCAAAGTTCTGAATTAACTTTATCAACATGGCATTTTCCCACTACAATGGCACGTGCAAAGCACATAGAATCATTGACATTTTTAATTTCAATAATACTTTTCTTAGTTCCAACCATTTTACCAACAGATGCAAATGAAATGGGTGCATTTCGCCCCGACCCATGTGGTAGTGAAGTGTGTGTTATTTCTAAAGATAATTTACCATCATGGATAGTAAAATTCTCATTTGATTGAATAACTTTTTCAATTTCATCTAACACTGTTTTACCATTTACCCCCATAGCCTTTGTAAAAGGAATAAAAATACCTACCTCAAGACCTGGATGGTGGATGGATATCCTCATGGGGTCGTTGTCTTGTATACCACATTCCTTTTTCACATCTTCTACCATTGATTGAAACATTTTACTTAGAAACTCAAATGGATTGTTGACATCGAATTGATTCAAAGTCACTTCACAGTAAGTTCACACATATGGGATTCTGAGTGAAATTTTCTGGATTGCCGCAATAACTTAGGGTGAATAGAATACAATCTCCGAATGGAGATTGTATTCTTAGCAGTCAACCTCTGTTTCTTGCTGCTTACTAAATCACTGTCATCTGCATCACTGTAGTCTACTAATGACCGCTTCATCTTTTTTTATTCGTCAGAGGAGATCAAAATCACGTCTTTCAGTCTTGTTAACTCTAAAGCATGTGTGTCCCAAAACTGTGACCCCCAAAATCATTTTCTTATTCAGAAACAACATTCAGAAAATGTTTTCAAACCAAATTTGTTTAACTTTTTTCATTTCAATTTTTCATTTACCTGAATCTAACCAGTGTGGACAAAAGCGTGTGAAAAGACTTCTTCGGTGATATTCCTTCCCTCTAACGGGTCAGTCAGCGGTGACGTGGTCCCCAACAGAGGAAAGTCTTATCCATAACTGTCACTCCAGTCGAAAAAATTGACAATTGACAGACGCCATAGATTTTTTACTCAGAGTGTCATTTTAGGTAACAGGATATATCACTAAAGTTCCCCCTCAAAAATCAAATAATTTTTTTCACTTTCCTTGGGGGAGATTGACGGATTATACAACCACCGGTGGTGAACCACCAAAACAAGGCGTACAAATAATTGGGAAAAAATCCAATTATTTGTCCTTGATTTTATATTAAAACACAAAGAAAATACCTAAAATATGAGACTAGCCACTTTTTTTAAAAATGAATGAATGAATATGGTTATGTGCATTGTATAACAAAAGTTTGACACCATGGTGTGTCTGAAAAGGGGGTATTTTGTAATTCACCACACCTGGAAATGGTATAACAGCAACTACCAAATATCAAGCTTTTGAGAAATAACTCAAAGACATCTCTACCCTCGGACCGTCTTGCTTATTGGCACAGATTATTTTCTTGGGATAACAGCGTGATCATTGTTTTTCCCCCCTTACACCTATAATCTTGAGGTGGAAATTCTATTTCGATAGATAATTCAAGTTTCATAGCGATAAGAAATTTGTGGTTATGGGCCCGCCAAGGTGTATTTACACTCATTTAGAGGAGAGAAAAAGGCGCCAGAAAATAATGCAATGAGTATTTCACGCGCCTTTTCCCCCCATTGGTTAGATTTAGGCGGATGAAATACTCAATGTATTAGTTTTCACCGCCTTTCCACACTTAGATGATACAGAAAATCACTCTTCCCCTCCAAAAATAATTTGGAGGGAAAGACTGACAATGTGTAGCAAAAAAAACCATCTGAGGAGTAAAATGATTCTGCGTAGCATGAGTGTTAAGTGCATATAATAGCGAAATTAAAACTTTGACAAATTTTTAACTGACTTGTGTACTATCAGGATAAATGTTTTATTCATCACATTGAAATATTTTACCAATCTTCAATGTGGTTAAGGTTTGTTTCAGAACGATATCTCAGAATTGCGCCTTCTTTTGCTGAATTCGTATCAACATCTGTTACGAACTTAATACAGGCATAAAAGAGAATAGCTTTTCCTTTTCAGTTTGGTTAAAAGGAAAAGCTATTCTTTTTTGGGCGGTAAAAACAGTTTACACTGCAACACATTCACTGTATGTTTTGAAGTGTAAAAATGAAATTGTTTCTTGGGGTTAATGTCACTAATATCTAACGGTAATTTGTTGGAATCAGCTTAAAGCAGTTTTGAAAAAGTATTGAAAACACAACAAGTTCGGGGTTTTTTTTCCACAATTGCATTTAGTGAATTATTTTAAACATGTGTTTGAAAAAAATGTATCTCTTACATGAGCTATTTGTAGACTATTTTCAGCCGTAATGAGAGATATGTTTTTCTCTGAGTGGCGGAGTGTTGTATTACAGATTGACTGCAAGACACACATTCCTATCGTATTTATAAGACATTCGCGTGTAAAAAACACCCAGTCTAAATCTGACAGTATTTTTATATGTCGTGTCTTCCAGTGATAAACAGAAAAAAAACTTCACCAGTCGAGCGATGTATATTAGGTAGCAAGTTTTGAATGGTGAACATTTTGTCAGTATATAAAGTGTATGGAAGACAAACCCACCTAAGCCTGTCAGTATAAAAATGTTTTGAACAACCTACCCCGTGACTGACACTATAGTATTTAACACTGAATTCCGATACCTCAATGTGGGGACTCTGGCGAAAAAATTAAGATAGGATTCTCCATAGCGCGACTTATCCCTCAACTGCCATTTTTACCCGTGGCTGGCACTCCGGCGAAAAGCATTTAACACTGAATTTCCCCATACCCAAATGTTGGCACTATGGCAGAAAAATTAACACAGGATTCCCCATAGGGCGGCTTGTCCCTCAAATGCCATTTTCCCGTGGCTGGCACTCCAGCGAAAAGCATTTAGCACTGAATTCCCCCTACTCAAGGGTGCCACTATAGCGACAAGCATTTAACACTGAATTCCCCATACCCCAATGGTGCCACTATAGGGACAAAATTAACATAGGATTCTCTATAGGGTTTTGTCCCTATAGTGGCATTTTTGTCCCTATAGTGGCATTTTGAAGGTAGGAACAAGATTTTCTCCATAGGGTTTTGTCCCTATAGTGGCATTTTTGTCCCTATAGTGGCATTTTTGTCCCTATAATGGCATTTTTGAAGGTAGGAACACGATTTTAAAAGGGACAAAACCCTATGGAGAATCCTATGTTAATTTTGTCCCTATAGTGGCACCATTGGAGTAAGGGGAATTCCGTGTTAAATGCTTGTCCCTGTAGTGGCACCCCTTACTACTGTTTTCCTCTGGATTATCCGAGGCCGTGCATATAAGCTTATGGTGTAAATAATAAACCTATTGTCTGTACAAAAGTTGATACGACTTGATGATATAAATGATGGACACCTTGGCCGTGTTAGGGTACTTAAAAATACAAGCATCCAATCTAAATAAAATTATAACACTCGAAACAAATTAGGTAGCTGAAGGTAGATCTTCTAATTCTCAGGCCAGTTTTTGTAAAAGTGCACGTGGGCGGGCTGTTTTTTATTTTATTTTTTATTTTTATAATTATTTCTTTGCCATCAAAAGTTCATGTTGTTGATTTATTTAGGCCTCGTAGTCTACAGACTAGCATGAATGGTCTTGTATTTCGTCCCTTGAGTGCAAGAAGGCGTTGCAATGCTAAAGCATTGCAAAGCCTTCTTGCATTCAAGGGACAAATTTATCAATTTTATTAACTTGAGTAAAATTTCAGACATAAACCATTTAATTTTTATTTTTTAAGTTTGCATTGTTTATAAAAAGAGAGCATGCTGCAGTCAAAATGACGATGCGAGAGGGCCTGAGAAACATTTTTTTTTAACTTTTTAGGCTTTATCTGTCGTTTTATCTGAGTATGCTAGTGAAATAGAAAATTGAGAATGTCGCAACGAACACTCCATGATGTTTGCATCATTATAAAACCATCCAAAATAGATTTCTCCGTGTTCTAGTGTTAAATATTGCCTGCATATCCCCAAAATATGCACAAAACACTTAACAATGGGATCAGATGATCAAATACTCTTCAAAACTCCAGGACAGACATCACAGTTATAACGCTGGCAATGACAGCACGATAATTATAGAGAGGAAGCCCCCTCTTGTCAGCATCTATCCACTATAAGAACCAGTAAGAACATAATATTTCCAATAAGAAATTTTCAAGTTACTGGACAACAAGACAAAGTTAAGATACCAGCAGTCAGGCAGATGAGCACCCTTACTGGCTGAATTTTCGTCTTTTGCAAACCAAGCAGCGACTTCCTATAAAGCTAAAATTAATTCACTTATTTTTCTGCAGATTGCAATGTACAGGAAATGCAAAGCGATACCACGACATGTCTTAACCCATTTCCTAAAGCACGCGATTTCAAATTTTCACAAAGTTTCAACACATCATATCACGTGATCTTTCATTGGAACGAGCACAACGAGTTCGTTCCAATGAGGTGTCACATGATATGGTTTTGGCGAAATGTTTGGAAAATAATTTATCATCTGTTCAATTTGTAAATTACTCGGGCAGACACAGCCAATTCGTAGGGTAAAGAAGTAATGGTGTAAGTAATAAAACATTTTGACATAAAGACGACGTTCGTTTGTTTAATGTTGAGATGAGGGGAGAGAGGGAGGAGATTGATGGAGAGCGAGCTTCGCTCTCTGATACATAATTGCGCAAGAGGGTCTCTTCTTAGCGTGTTTAACCCTCCACATTACGGAAACGCTCACATCTGGTCAGCGCTATTTATAAAAACAAATACGTTTTTGTTTCAATTTATACCACCCAAACATAGTTTTTTACCTTTCATTAGAAAGAGCTCGATGATCGCGTTCCAGTGAGGCATTAGAAGTCATGTTCTGCAGGAAAACACATGGAAAATATTAGTTATTCAAGTAGGGCTGCACGATATTCAAAACTGAATACTGCTATCGGTATTCAAAAAATACCACGGTATACCGGTATATCGAAAACTGTTCAGATATATGAACATAAGTACCACAATCGAGAATTGAGGCATCACAGTCGGAACGAATCAGCATGCCTTGATGATGCAGTTCGAAAAACCTTTACCCAACGCAGACGATATCAAAATTTATTATTTTAAATCAAATTTTTCCAAAAAATTCTACAAAACAATATCATGTGACTCCTCATTGGAACGAGCTCGTTGAGCTCGTTCCAATGGGGGGTCACATGATATAGTTTTGTTGAAATTTTTTGAAAATTATTTTTCAGCTGCTGAATTTATATATGACGTGGGCACATGCAGACGATTCCTTGGGTAAAGCGATAATATTATTCATTATGAGCTACAGTTAAAAAAAAACTCAAGACATATTGAAAATTAAATTGTGCGTAAATAAATAATGACGATAAACCGATATTTTTGTAATTACTCCGGTATTCAATCGATATCGGTTTGAATACCGGTATATATCGGTTTATCGAAATACCGTGCAGCCCTATATTCAAGATTCCAACCATCTTGGGTAAAGGTGTATGTTTCTCATCCTAACTAATCATTCTTACATGTGTATATTACCTCCTTTAATTTTCTGAGAATTTCATTGTTTTAAAAAGTCGCACGTGAGCTGAATATAAAACATATCAATTCAGTCGAAATTTATATATAGCTGGCAGTTAGGTTCATAACAGTCAGATATTTACCGCTTCATTCTAAGCAAGTGAGGGTTCTGTGGTTTATTAAATCGTATTCGTTACATAGTTTGTTTGTGACCTAATATGGTTTATGCGGTGTCATTTAATTCTATATTATATTGCAGCGGCCGAGCTATACGGGGCCCCGCCGATGGAGCCTCTGCCCGAGTTATCTTTCCTGTACGGGCGGAAGGTGTCGTAAGATCCGACGTTTTGATTGATTGGCCTCGCTTTGACTTGCGCAGAGGGGTATTTAAGGCGGTGAACGGCACATCTCGGGGTCATACTTGCCTGGTCTGACCTGGATGACAGAACCTGGAGGGGGGAAGTCCAAGGGAATACTACCATAGTCCAGCCTAATATTGGGGAATGTCCAGAAAGGGCGGCGTGCTGTTCACCTCCGAGAATCCCTGGCGGCGCAAGTCCGACTGAGGTTATAGTGGCGGCGGATCGTGCTCACAGCGGCGAGCAAGAGGCGCCCAATTGGCGCCGGAGATAGGCCAGCGGAAGCGAGGGTGGTAGCCTTCCCTGATTGTACAAGGAGCTGTATTTATACCTAGAATATATGCCAGATGGCGGATCATTAACCAAGTCTTGTGGTTCTATTGACGGAGTGACGGAGAGCTGAGCTCAGCATACCTCTTGAGATACAAGAGGGAGAGAGAGAATCCACTTGCTGTAAAGTCTCGCAACAGCGCAGACCGCTCGGAGCAACGCGCTACAATATTTAACATATTAGGCCACGAACATTCTGTGTGCAATTAATTCCCTGTAATACCAGTTGGGTTAAAAATAAACCCAAATTGACTGGGTTGAGTAAATATAAACCCAATTGGGTTCATATTTTCTCAACTCAGTTGATTTGGGTTGATTTTTAACCCAACTGATTTTAGAGTGTATTGACCAGTACCATTATCAGGCGCAATAATCGAGTTTTATATTTATCCTACGGGATCGATTTATTTAAATTTCAAACTCCAATGGGTTTCAGTTATACTTTACACTCTTCGTCCCCTGAGTTCCAATGTGTTCTATGTGCCAGTAGGCACATAGACCACATTGGAACTCAGTGGACGTCTTGTCATCAGACAAGTTTCACCCATTATAAAGTGACGAACTATTTGTTCCACCAATACTAAACAGAAATGTAGGCTTTGGTTTATCAATCTTGGAAAAACATACGTTGTTACGGCATATTCAGCAGCGAACTGGCTCCACTATATATTTATATTTATTGGTGTTTAAGGTCACATGTTTCTGCACAATGACTAATCATATCCACGACAGTTTTACGGGTGGAGGAAGCCGGAGTACCCGGAGAGAACCACCGAGCAACGGCGATCAACTGTCAGCTCCCCAACATACTAACTCCATACAAGCAGGGTTAACATTGGTTGAAGGCTGGTGCACCATCGATATGCAGTACGCCTTAGTACACAACTCCACCGTGCCGCCACGTCGGCAATGGGGGTGATGTGTCTTGACCAAGGACACAACGCGGTTGCCGCAGGTGAGATTCGAACCGAGGACCTCACCGCCTGCAGTCTGCACCTCTTCCTACTGAGCCACCGCACCCGAACTGGCTCCACTAAAACAGGGCAATATACCTTTATGCAGAGTATATCGTTAAGATCCATCGGAAGTAGCGAAGTAGGTGACAAGGGAATTCGCATTTAGCGCCAGGGCATATACATTATAAATTGACGAATAGTTTGTTCCACTAATGCTAATAGATAACAGAAATGTAGGGTTTCATTTATCTTTATTGATAAAAAATACTTTGCTATGCTGCAGTGAACCACCCCCACTAAAGTGGGAAATGCGGCCTTATATAGACAGTATTGTTAAAGTCATCCATTTGGTAGCGCAAATAAATGCCAACCAAGCGCCAGGTCATTCAAAATTGGAATAATTCTTGTCAGGTTCCAATCGATGTCAGCTATGTAATGTAATAATAGGATATTAATATAATTATAACAACACATTGGCGCTCGGGCTGCAGTGTGTCCTTGGGCAAGGCACTTAAACCCAAATACACACGCGGGGAAACGATGGCGCTGTATACTTGTCTTCATCCAATGCCAGCCCTGCTTGTGCGGAGTTGGAGGTTGCTCTCCGCTGCTCGAGGGTTCTCTCCGGGTTCTCCGGCTTACTCCACCCGTAAAACTGTCTGACACGTGGTGACTCTGGCTGTCGAAAGTGTCGTTAAACCCTGGTAAATAAAATAAATAAATAAATAAATAAATAAATTAATTAATTAAGTAATTAAGTAATTAAGTAATTAATTGATTGATTGATTGAGATTAATTAATTAATTAAATGAGATTATTAATTAATTAATTAATTAATACTGGCTCTCAGGGTTTCTTAAAACCAACCACGCGGTATTTTGAGTGTCAAAGCTGGGACACAGAAACATATAATTAATTTTCATGATCTACAGTACGGTAAGTGTTAGATATATTTAAGAAAATCTGCTTAGGACTTGAAGACGAGCTTTTTGTCTTTGCTTTAATTCTTAATATTGGAAATGCCGGAAATTTTATTTATATCAATAGGTTGTTGAAAATGAACGCAAAAACCCTTGTGCATAACTACACGACAGTGAAGCCGTAGCATTTACGAGAATAGCTATGTGGGTCGCTTTAACTAGCTAGTACATTACTGCCTCCGTGGACTTGTCGTAATCCACGTGTGGGCAGTGATGATCACGAACGCGTTTATCATGTAATAAAAGTCATCATCATTAATTAAATTTTTGATGATTATTCCTATAAAGGTGTGTTTGGAATCTAATATTATTACGTCCGTGGAAATATTGCCCATCTGTGGAAAATGACCAGTCCACGTCGGCCTTACTGTACGTACGGTCGTGTCCCATTTGGTGAACCTCATTTGGCGGGCATGATGAATATAATTTGTGCTCTCATAATCGACCAGGTCAGCGGCCATAGTGAGCGCTCGTTGCGATTCTGATACCTGGAATTGTACGCATGCGCGGTGCGTATTGTGGAGGCGTCACGCGTCGCTTCCCACACCCAGAAACTTGCAACTTTAAGTTTTTCAGTGGTACGTGGCTGAAATGGGAATGAATGAATTCAATAGACCAGATTACCGTGTTAACATAGAAGTAACATAGCAATGTTGGCCTATATCAAGTTGCTCTGTTTTAAGCTTATGTAGCGCACCCTCATGTAATTGTAACTGTCACTATACTACCATGCATGAGCAGTGCAATATTATGAAAGTCAATGAACGTACATGTGACATTTTCTTCTGGACTGTAATCAGTCTCGCAAATCAGAAGAACAAGCAACTTGGAAAAAATTCCGCTGCTTCTATTTGTTCTGATAATGATATCACTACTACCTTTTGTCACAGTGTTCCAATACCGGCACCATAACTATTGTCTTCTCCTGCTGCTACAGTCTGTTGTCACCCTCATCTCTAGGTTCAAGCAACGCGGCCTTTCCTAAGCACCCCAAAACGACAGCTTCTTACTCCAGCAAATGGATTTTGCAGCAAATACTTCTTCCATGCTTGCTTCTTTGCATCACTTTATCCTAATGATGCCGCCTTTACTGTTGTCTTCATTCATTAAACGACCTGTCGCTGGCTCCCACAGTGGATGTTACTATCCGCCGCATTATTGAATTCCACCAGTACGAGTGCATACGGGTGCTCTCCCATGGATTGATCAAATTTTGACAGTCCCTTAAATTGAATTATCCAATCTGTCAGCATCTGCCTCGTTGCAATTTATAGGAGAGTGCCTACGGGCACTTTTTTTCCATGCGTTGCAACGTGGCGTAAACTTGTGAACACATTTTGATAGTCCATCTGGCAGCCAGGCATGATTTTGCATGCTACCAGCGTCATCATAATGGCCAACATCACCCCCACCCAAATCAGATCTGTTCTAAGTTATTGGAGAGTGTCGCCAGGTACTCCCTATTGGTTCCAAACAAAGTGAATTTCATTATGGAAGAGTGTTTACGGGCGCTTTCCCACGGACTGCGGCAGGGCAGAAATCAGTGAACACTTCTTGGCACTCTACCTGGGAAAATTACCTTAGTGGCCAAGTGGCCAACACTTCCCCTAGCCCCCCCCCCCCCTCCCCCACCCCACCCCCGAATCTGATTTGTTAAGAGTTGTTGGAGAGTGTCTCCGAGTACTCTCTCTAGTGGTCCCAAACAAAGCGAATCCCTATTGAGCAAATATTATTCGCATCTGGATCAGTACGAAGATGGATCTAAAACAATAGGACTGCATTAGGACTTACTCACTTTTCTTTAACCGAACGAGGACCGGATGCACATCTTTGGGATTTACTCTGAAATACAAGTTAGTACCGCTATTCATTGGACCTTAGTTTAAAATTAGGGCCCCTAGAAGAAATTTCCTACCTCCCATTGCCAAAGTAATCGACCAAATGCTACAAACCCAGCCGTGGGAGGTACAAAAAAAATTCACTTAACTGTTTGTTTCTTTGCCTATCACGGACCACAGCCTGTGACCCTCACTGAAATGAGCCTGTTGAACTCATTCCAATGAGTGCCATGGCTGTGATCGGGGGAAAATTGACGATCTTGGAAAATGAAATGGTACCGTTCCCCGCAAACTTCACCAGTTCGGAAATAAGAGGTATTCCAGCTTATCAAAAAACAAACTATAAGCCGATATCACCACCCAACCAACCAACCCCGAATATGTGTATAACATATCTAATCTTATTCCAAACTGTATATACTTGTTATTTCATAACAGTTACTTCTGTTTTTCTTCTCATCCTCTTCAAATACTGCCACTCACTCTCACTGTTGCGCAACCAACCTGTATCACACATACTAACTGCATTTCACGGCACCTCGACGGGCCTTTTTTCCATCTGTTATCCAGACTTGAATCATGGGTGTTAGCATCGAGCAACACAGGACGGCAGTCGGTTTGCACAATAATCTCCTCGTGTACCGGTACCGTCTGACGATTAAACCAGGTGGACCTCAGCATCGCGTGACGGTTCGTATCGTAAAAGTCAGTTTCACGCTGGTTCTGTGCGTTATTCTGGGCATCATTCTTCTGTCTGGCGACATCGAAGTTAATCCAGGGCCATCCCAAACTGGGGCAGCAGACGTAAGTAGTATTTCTATACTTAATTATAACATCAGAAGCATCAGGAATAAGCTTGATCATATTACAGACACCATTGATGATTTCGACATTATCTGTTTTACCGAAACGCACCTCGATCCCAGCTTCAATTCTAACAACGTTTTGATCCCCAATTACCCCCCACCAGTTAGAAAGAATAGGAACCAACATGGTGGCGATGTCGCGGTTTCTTTTTCAAAACAAATATATGCCAAACGTGTACCTGAACTAGAATTTGACCAGTCGGTCTTACGGTTTGAGATTACCTCAAAACGCAAGTTTCTGCTCTTTCTGGCATACCGATCGGTTCAGTTCTCTACCAATGACTACTGGGAGAAGTTCGAAGGGGCCATTGAAGAGTCAATCAGCATAAATCCGTCCCTGATAATTACCGGAGATTTAAATAGCGACCTTCTTAACCCTTCCAGTCGATTAAACGAAATTATAAACTTTTACAACCTACAAAACGTCATTGAACATCCGACTCGTGTAACGCCAACCTCAAGCACTTTATTAGACCCAATAATAGTTGGTGATGATGTTGTGATTCTGAACTCAGAAGTTCACGAACTTGGTGTTTCCGACCAGAAAGCTGTATCAGCAGTCATAGAGACTGGAACCGCACAGTCCGAAACGAAAATTCGACAGATCTGGAATTATAACAGGGCAGATTTCCCCAAAATGAATAATTTGATTTCTGAAACAGACTGGTCTTTCATCTCAGACACGACTACCCCCGATATATCATACCATAAATTTGCATCCAAATTGTTAAATATTGCTAGAGAATGTATTCCATCTTATAACGTAGTTATCCGACCCCATGATAAGCTCTGGTTTGACTCGGCTCTTCGCCAGGAAATTCGCCATAGAGACCTTTTACGGAAACGAATTCTGAAAAATCCAAACCCACGAATAACTGAAAAATACAAACATGCCCGAAACAAAGTAAATGACATGAAAAAGAAGGCTAAATCCATCTATTTTTCAAAATTAGATACTTCAGTTTCAGTAAGTAGAAACCCCAAAGACTTCTGGCACACTGTAAAACAGTTACTGAATAATTTTGAAAGCAAGCCTTCTGTCCCTTTTCTTAAACATTAAAAAACAATGCAGGTAGTCCAGTTATGGTAACAGATGACAAAGAAAAAGCTGACTTGCTCAACAAAACATTTTTGTCAAATAGTAAGATAAATGACGACGGACATAGTTTACCTGCTTTCAGAAGCAAGTGTTCTGAGAGTCTCTCTGAGATAGACTTCTCTGAAGATGAATTGACTCGAATATTAGACAAACTAGACATGATGGCATAAGTAATCGCATGCTTAAAGGAACCAAAGATACAATATGCAAGCCTTTGGTTCAGTTATTTAGGCTTTCTTTTTCTTCACGTGTCTACCCATTGGAATGGAAGCTGGCAACTGTCGTACCTATATTTAAAAAGGGAGACACACACGACCCCAGTAATTATAGACCTATTTCTCTACTAAGCTGTGTCAGTAAAGTTATGGAGAGGGTTCTTTTTAACCAAATGTAAGAATACTGTTGTGTCAACAATTGACTTTTTAAATACCAGTCTGGCTTTCTACCCCAAAATAGCACCGTCTATCAGCTCATCTAAATATATCATAATCTCTGTTTAGCCTTTGATAGGAACCAGTTTTCACTTGGAGTATTCTGCGACATATCAAAATCATTCGATAGGGTTTTGGCACAAAGGGTTAATTTACAAACTGAGACAAAACGGTATATCTGGCCCACTCCTTGAGTGGACCAAAAGCTATTTATCTGATCGTAGACAAAGGGTAACTGTTAACTCAACTCCCTCTGGGTATTTACCTGTTGATTACGGTATTCCCCAAGGATCCGTCTTAGGTCCCTTCCTCTTCCTTATCTACATAAATGACATTTCTGAAAATTTAAATGCACCGGATGCTTGAAAACTATTTGCGGATGATACAAGTATTACAGAAACTGGATTTGAACTGGACGATATTGTTTCAAAGTGTAATGAAAACCTTGCGGCCGTTTCCGAATGGGCAAATGCATGGCTTGTTACATTTGACCCTTCAAAAAGTAAAACCGTTTTATTCACCAAAAAACGTGTTAATGTAAGCAGTATGGTAATGTTTGGTGACACGCCACTCGAAATGGAAAAGTCTCACATCCACCTCGGCCTATCTTTACAGGGGGACTTAAACTGGAATGTCCAAATTAATAGATTATGCCAAAAGGCTAATTCCAGACTGTCCCAGTTACGAAAATTAAAGTAAATTCTAGGTCGAAAAAGCCTGGACACATTATACAAATCCTTCATACTCCCTATCTTAGAATACGCCGATGTGATGTGGGCCGGTGCACCCGACTACCAACTTACCAAATTGGATAGAATCCACGCGGATGCAGCGAGAATAATATCCGGTCTAACGAGATCAACCCCGGTATCTGCTCTATTTGCAGAACTTGGTTGGGAAACCCTTGCGCAGAGACGTTATCTCCACAAAATGAAAACATTTTTAAAATCGTAAATAATCAGGCCCCCACATATCTCTCTGACTTATTGCCACGGACCTTCGAGGATATTTCCACGCATAGCACCCGGTCGCACACTAATTTTCAATTACCACTTAACGCACACGGCAACATTTAAGCGCTCATTTATCCCCTCATGTATCTCGGAATGGAATGCATTACCCCAAGAAATAAGACAATCGAGTTCACTGAATAACTTTCTCAAATATTTTAATAGTGGCGCATGTAGACCACCTAAGTACTTTAACAATGGCGATAGAGCCGTCAATATTATACACTGCAAGTTGCGAAATTCGTATAGCGACCTAAATTATGATAAATACTCCAACTACGTCCATGATACACCTATCTGTTCGTGTGGCTACGAGACTGAAGACGCGAACCATTACTTTTTCGACTGTAATAACTATTCAAACGAAAGACTAGTCCTACAGAGAAATCTTGAGCATCTTACAATAAGATCGATCGATTCTTTATGGTATCCCCAACCTACCAGAATCCGTCAACATCCACCTTTTTGGAAGTGTACAAAATTTCATTAAGGCCACGAAGAGATTTTAAGACTGGACCGTAATCAGGAAGACTAGTCTGTCAACATCTTCCCAGCCAAATGTCCTATAACATGAGTGTCCATGTTCATTTTCACTTCCATTTCCTTCAGTTACGGCTTTGTGCATTCCGCATGTTCGTCCTGTATGCCCTGGCTATAGCAGTGGTAACGGGGCTCCGTATAAATCGCGGTTTCGCTGGAATCGCGATTGTACCGTGATATGACACATTGGCTAGTTGACCAAGTCCAGCAGTGTTGCGATGTGGCAGTTCACCTTTCACCTTTCTGCTCTCCTTCCTCTCGCCTATCTGTTCTGACTCATGTGAAGTCGAATACCTACCAACATCCATCTTGAAGAGTGTACATACACAATATTGTTTTAATTATTCATAAGTTTGCTTTGCCATTGCATGCACATTTTGGTAACTTTTTGTAAATATTTGCAAACATAATCTGAAATTTTCAAATGTATATTAAGGAAAAGATATTATCTAAGTGCTCGACAAATAAAATATGTAATAATCAGTACGCAACTGCACCTGACTTCTGTCATACATGAGAACGATCCACACAGGCGTCTAGAAGGCTTTTTTCTGATAGGGCATCAGATATTAAACCACTACCACTGGCCTCCTCTGTGGTTATTACTGTCTGTCCCATTAACGAATTTCTCTTGTACTGTATTCTATCAATTATTTATTTATTTATTGGTGTTTAATGTCACATACTTATGCACAATGTCTAATCGCGTTCATGGAAGTTTTACGAGTGGAGGAAGCCGCAGTATCCGGAGAGAACCACTGAGCATCGACGAGCAACTGTCAGCTCCTCAACATTCTAACTCTGTTCAATCTCCGCTCAAGCATGGCTACAGCGGTTGAAGACATGTGCACCATCGACGTGTAGTACGCCTTAGTACACGGAGTAATCGTGCCCCCGTGTAGGCAACTTGGATAAAGTGCCTTGCCCAAGGACACAATGCGGCTCGCCCCGGACGGGGGTCGAACTCGGGACCTCTAGCATTGAAGTCCAACAGTCTACCACTAAGCCACCGCGCTCCCTATTCTATCAATAGGCAACTGAAACTTGCATTAAAAAAGCTTTTCTAAAGCCTCGATGGCAGGGAAGAGGATGGATGGGGGCTCACCCCCAAACTTAGGGGGGGGGGGTAAGTTTGAATAGTGAGAAATGTGATGGTCAAAACATTGAGGCCTTCCAGTATTTTCGAGACCAATAATCTAAGTTTTTCACTAGTCCATGGTTTGACATCGATTGAATTCTCTCGTCCTAACACACAACTCGTGGCATCGACAAATATTTCGAATACAAGAAGTGGGTGTCCAATCAATCCCACCCGCTGCTCTCTTTTCTTACCTAGCTCTGTAACTTACTCCAGTTAAAATTAAATTTTCATCGCTCCCACTCCCACTTCATACAACCTACATGTAGCTACATTCCTGGTCGGGGTTTTGATCGCCCACGTTTTGAAGTATCCACTTTGGATGCTCTTTCTAAGAGTGCTTAGCATGTGTCCCAGTGGAGCAAAAGAATCTTTTCGATCGACAAAAGGACAAAGTAATGGTAACAACGGTGGTAGCAACAGTAGTAAGTGTACGGTTTAGTCAGTCGTATAATGGAAGCTGACCATGAGATAGATGGCGACGAGAACAGTGATGGTAACAGCGGTGGTAGCTGCCAAAAGTGAGGTTTACTCAGTTGCAGTATTAATCTTTTGCGACTTCGGTACGTAATGTTACGTACGAAAATTGCAGATCGTTGCGACTACCGAACGTAATATTACGTACTCCGACATTGAACCCGAGCGGCTGCTTTTTCGTCCTGGAAGATGATACTTCATAATTTCATTAAATAGGATGGATGCTAAGTGCATGTGTGTGGTAGACCAATCAATATTTTCAACTTACAGCCACAAGGCTGCACGTTACAAATATTAATTGGTCTACTCCCAAATAATGAATATGGACTCTTCCTTATGCTGTATTGAAATGATATGGCAGATACCATCAGGCTTCAAAGGGCTAACGATTGCGTTTGACGTCGCCACAGCCTGATTCTTGGTGACGTTAAAACGCCACGATAACCGTAGTCGGAAAGGGTTAATGGAAGTTGACTACGCGATACAAGGAGATACGAACACAGTAAAGGTAAAAATTGTGGCAGTAGCCAGTTGCAAATTTTTGTCAGTTGCAGTATTAATGGAAGCTGACCATGGGGCAGATGATGATAAGCACATAGTAATTGCAACAACAGTGATAGCATCCATTAATAGGTGGAATATTTAGTCAGTTGCAGTTGCTGACAATGAGATAGATGGAGATAGGAACACAGTAATGGTAACAACTGTCTCAGAAGTCAGTAGTAGGTATAATGTTTAGTTATTTGCAGAATTAACCCTTTATCCAACGAATCGCCCGCATCCACCCGCGTAATCTGCAAATTGAGCAATTGAGCAGTTGAAAAAATTAAATTTTTTAAAATATTTCAACAAAACCATATCATGTGACCCCTCATTGGAACGAGCTCATTGAGCTCGTTCCAATGAGGTGTCACATGATATGGTTTTGTTGAAATTGTTTGAAAAATTTTTTAAAAATGTTATTTAAAATAATAAATTTTGATATCGTCTGCGTTGGGTAAAGGGTTAATAGAAGCTGACCATGAGATAGGTGGTAATGAGAACATAGTTATGGTAACAATGATGGAGGCAGTCACTACTAAGGGTAAGGTTTAATCAGTTGCAGTATTAATGGAAGCTGACCACGGTATAGATTTATTTATGTATTGGAGTTTAACGACACTTTCGACAGCCAGGGTCACCCCGTGTCGGACAGATTTATGGGCGGACAAAGCCAGAGTACCCAGAGGGAACCACAGAGCAACGGAGAGCAACTATAGGAAACCCAAACGAACTAACTCTTCACAAACAGGGTAGGTATTGGTTGAAGACATGTGCACCATCCATGTACAGTACACCTTGGTACACCGCGCCACCGCGTCCATGAGGCTGATGTTGACGATAACATAGTAATGTTAACAACGATAGAAGCAGCCAGAAGTTAGTGTATGGTTTAGACAGGTGCAGCACATGCATTCACAATGTAGCATGCATTCTCAGATGAGCCTCAGAGCTAGGGCTAGGAGCGGATGAAGGAAACCTTGAGCTTAGTCATTCACTCTTGGTCTTCCACCAGTGTCATCGACTATTACGCATGCCGGATACTAATACGATGTCACCAATTTCACGTCGTATAATTTGGATAAAGTCCACTTAGTGAAAAACATTCGCGCCCTTGCAATAGTTACTACAGATTCTCAAATCACGCTCCGTGTAGTCTAGTAACGTGTACTTCTCTTATTCAATGTACATCACAGGCGTACTTAACGCCTATAAGCCACAGTTAACCGACCACCAATTGTATAAAGGTCGCCGATAAATGCGAACTTATTTATCGTATCATCAATGTTAGCTTGTATTACCGAACTGTCTCCAGTCCAATACATTTTAATGTCAACAACGACTTATCCAGATTATGGGCTGAAGCTTTGAACAGTGCATAGCTAACATGTAGAATCAAGAATTGACAAACTATAAAAAAACTGTACTTGGCGAACGGTTAATTAACCCTTTACCCATCGAATCGCCCGCATCCGCCCGCGTAATGTGCAAATACAGCAGCTGAAAAAAATATTATTTTTCTAACGATTTCAACAAAACCATATCATGTGACCCCTCTTTGGAACGAGCTCTTTGAGCTCGTTCCAAAGAGGGGTCACATTATATGGTTTTGTTGAAATGTTTTGAAAAAATTTAAAAAATGATATTTAAAATAATAAATTTTGATATCGTCTGCGCTGGGTAAAGGGTTAAAATGATACCTACACTCTCCGAACCATTGACGAGTCAATTTTTTCATGATTATCTGACTTGTATACAATTGTGGACTGATGGCCCTCACAATGAGTGTAAAAATACCAATATCGACCCCAGTAAGGGCTTTTGTCCCTGAGCGACACAATACCGTACCATTTGTAATCTATAACAAAGAGGTATACACAATTCTTTTTAACCCTTTCAACCCCTCCAAAGGGGGTATGGTAAACAATACTCGATTTGTGTATAATATATCACCAAATGAATCTGTATTGAAAAATTCATTCATTCTACCACTACAACCAGAATAGTACTATAAAATCAGGCTGCATCGATTTGAATAACAAAACCGCTCGTCGGTATTTTGGGATTTCCTTAATAATCACTGAAAAAACAACGCCCCACAAAATGGTGTCTACCTGTCTGCAAATGTTTGTCTTGACATAACTGGTTCCGAGACAGGACAAACAACACTCAATAGAATCCAATGCTTGATAAATTTCCAAAGTCAGAATAATGCGAAACTGGTCCTGAGCGGAGCATATCTGTGATAATGATCTGATCTACGAATGAGCAAAATGTAATTTTGGCAGAATTGCCCATGCTCTAGCAGGACTGCAACGTTGTTATTCTGATCAGCAACTCTGGAGAACAACATATGTCTCCATTAACGCAGATAGGGGGTTAACCAATGCCCCATTTTAGCATTCAAATCTACTTATTTTTTCCTCATACTGGCTCATGAGAGAATTTACATTTTTGACGTATCTAAGGGAGTTAACCAGTATCTCCTCCCGTGCAATCAATTCAGAATCTGCCTCAAATTGGTGATCGATGCATTACGAGTCTCATGTCGTGAACCTAATGCATAGCGGATTAAATTCCGGGCAGGTACCAATGGGCTTCAGGATAAGCTAATTATGTACCGAAGCAAATATATATTTCAATATAGTACATTCAAATGAGTTCTTTTATTTCGAGTTTGGAGCACCACAAGCTTAGAAAGACAAAATGCATTCCGCTGTGGCTTTCACTCCAAATACATTGCGGATTAAATTCCGGAAAAGTACCAATGGGCTTTAATCCACAAACTACAGTACTTTGGAGGCACAGTACGCAATACATAATTTAGCGTCGGTACTGACATGTATAATTATAGTCATTACGAACCAATCAGTCTGGATTTGATTCTGGTAACAGATATGGGTCAAAAACACCTGAAAATTGTCTCACCAGCCACTATCCAAACACTGATCTATCGGAATTGGCTACCTACTTACATATATTAATCCTTTCCAAACAAATTTAAATACATAATGAGGACCACCTTCATGACTCCAGTCCTTGGATATAATCGTAGACTGGAATGATAGGGAGAACTAGTCCTAGGCGAATTACACTTACCATGGCCACATACTCCATGGATTAACATAACAACTCCCATGGCTGGTTCTGTGGTGCCTGCCCACACCTTTCCGCACAGATGCAAGGAAACAGCGTTCTGACAGATCGAAAATTAAAAAAATTTCTCGCTCCTTGGTACAATCATTTTTACCGGATGATCGACGAATATAAAATACAAATGCCATCGGAATGACCTTCATGTGAGCTGCCATTAGTCGCTCAGATGCACGGAAAGACTGCCTTCATTCAGACTGAAAAATCTACATTTCTCAGATCGGCACGCCCCTACCCCTTCCCAATGCTATCATTTTGCCGAATGAGCGACGAATATAATTCAATGCCTCTATGAGGCGTGCCGTTGATAGCTCAGATGGAAGGGACCAGCGTTCTTTCAGTTTGAAAAATCAAAATGTTCTCCGCAATCGAGGTCCTCTCTCGGTGCATTTCCCTATAATTTCCTTTGACCCAGTTCACCCCTGTATTATGGACCGTGCACTAACCCCCTCCAAACTCCACGACCTCAGCCAGGCGTAGAGAATATCCCTCACTACTCATTTCGCGCTTCAGCTGGCAAATCCCGCTACTCAAATATAGGTAGAGAACATTTAGAACATTTTCAGCAGCACTTTTATTGTCGAGAATGTGCAGCATTATTATGCAGTTCTATAATCCTACAATGGGTATTCTTCTCGACATTACTGCGATCCGATCGCGATACACCCACCGCGAGCTGAGATTTCAGAAATAATAAATTATGAAAGCAAGAACGGATCGAGAAAAACAAACTTAAATAACATCTCGGAATCAATGTTCTCGCGTTTCTTTTCCGGCGGGTCGGATTCTATTGCGTGATGGACACCGACAGCGCAATACAGCATAGCCGCCGTGGACTGGTCGTGATCCGAGCGAGGGCAGTGATGTCCACGCATGCGTTTCCCAGGTAGTAAAAAATCATCACCAGCATAAATAGATAGAGAGTAATCGCTTGACTGGACTGGTTACGTGGAATAATTCATGAGAGGTGAGGGACGTTGTACAAACACGAGTACGCGAGTGCGCACGAGTATTTTACAATATAGTCCCTCGCCTCGTATGAATTATTTCACGTAACCAGTCCAGTCAAGCGATTACTCTGTTTATTACTTTTCATTATTAACGATAATTATATTATTTAACCCTCTACCTAACGTAACGATCAAAAACGGCCGGCGCTATTCTCAAAACTCGCCAATTAATTTTCATTATTCTTTCATTTTTTGTCTCAAAAACATAGATTATGACCCCTCATTGGAACGAGCTCGACGAGAAAATAATAGTGATTCAAGAATGTTTTTTGCAAGTGTCGTCTGCTTTTCATGTTAGGTAAAGGATTAAAAAAGCATAAAAAACAATGAAGTCCCAATTACACCCAAGTAGGTAATAAATGAGAATACAAACACACCTGTACATGTACGTGTACGTGTACACGTACATTCGTGTACACCTCCATAGGATTTAGTGTTAAAATCGTGTACCTGTA
This sequence comes from Pictodentalium vernedei, assembly GCA_031216915.1. NCBI lineage: Eukaryota > Metazoa > Mollusca > Scaphopoda > Dentaliida > Dentaliidae > Pictodentalium > Pictodentalium vernedei. Next base: position 116,408,672 of record CM062294.1, on the reverse strand, counting down.
CACGATCTGCACGTTTTTTAGGGTGTTTTAGAATCCGCTTTGCGGATTCAAACACCACTGAATTGTATCCTAGAGTGAAAAAAACGCCCGTAGTTTTACGTACACGTACATGTACCGTTTTGTGTTTGAATCGGTAAATGGGTTTCCTCATAGGATTCAGTGTTAAATTGCGAGCAAAAAAAACGTTTTGTCGTTTCTAAATCATCATCTTGCCGATTCTAATAATCCGCGTCTGTACACGATTTTAACACTGAAACCCTATGGAGGCGTACACGGAGATCCATTTGCGGATTTTAGGTCGGAAATCGACTCGTGTACAGACATGGTGTTAGAATCCGCAAACCCACTGTCACGTTTCCCGAAGTAAAACTAACGCATGTTATTGCGAGGTAATCTTAATAAGCACTTAATGGAAAATGTTTTGAATGAAGAATGTTGCCAGGATGTTAGAATCTGCAAACCCACTGTCACGTTTTCCTGAAGTAAAAACTAACACATGTTATCGTTATGACTGAATGAGGTTTTCGTTCAAGAGAGTCAATTATAAAATATGATCTGTAAAAAATAGACATTCGTGTCTTGGTTCGATGTGACGAGGAGAAATTGAGTTTATGCATCCGTTCAAAAGAGTCGATTATAAATATGATCTGTAAAATAGACATTCGTGTTTTGTCTTGATGTAAAGAAGAGAAATTGACTTTAAGCGTCCGTTCAAAAGAGTCAATTATAAAATATGATCTGTTAAAAATAGACATTCGTGTCTTGTTTCGATGTGACGAAAGGAGATTGAGTTTAGAGACAATTAGAGAAAAGGATCAGAATTCTTGTGAAGTAATCTTAATAAACACTTAATGGAATGTTTAAACGCATTTCCGCTCAATTAGGTTTTGAGTGGTAAAATTTTTAATATATTCACGATAGCGATCAGAGAGATTTGAAATGAATGAATAAGTTCCTTTAACGTTAAAATTAGAAAAAAAAAACAGTTTTCTTTTGTGTGTTGAAATGTTTTAACCGTCATCAAAGGGATTCTCTCTTAATTCGACACTGAGTGAATGGTTCTTTGATATGTGAATGGAATTCCTTTGACAAAACGTAAATTACTATCAAAATGCGTTAAATCAGAAACCGGTTTGTCATGTACTGCTTAAACGTATTTTTAAACTTCTCCAATTCAATCAACACTGAGTTGAGATGTGAATATTTTTAGTTTATTATATTAAAGACGGAAAGATTTTTATTAACTTAAAAACATAAAAATATAATTAAACATTTAATTTTGAAAATAATAAAACAATTAAAAACGAAAAATGTTTTACAGATGGATTCTAGACACCGAGATCGAATTTTAGAAGAGTATGAACGTGCTAAGAAGGGCATTCAGTCAGCTGACAGAAGCAGACGTCTTGGTGAGATGGAACTCAAACGCGAAGCCACAAAAATATTTAAACCTCTGACGGAGGGTCAAGAGCAAAGCAGGAAGGAGATAGTCGAAGAATTGAGACCCATAAAAGAGAGTTCTTTGAGAATGGGTTCGTTGCCTCTTAGTTTTGGAAATCGGCATTCCGTTCAATCTACACCGGATTACATTCCCACGGGAATTCAAACGGAGATCGACACCGATACAGCTTCGACTATCACCACTGATAGCGTCGCATCGTCTGATGATGATGGCGGTAAGAGAGATCTGTTGTATGGATTTTATAAGGATTCGGAGGGGAGAACTTTTGTCGGAGACACAGAAATAGAAATTGGCGATGATGAATTGATCGTTGGTTCGAACAAATACGAATTGACTGATGGACTGCGCAGATTGCTCCTTTACGACAAGCCTAGCGATTACACGGAACAGGATTTCGACAATTACGGCGACATTCTGGTTCAGACCCACGCCATGAAGAGAAATAACGATGCCAGAGAGACGAGACCCAAAGCCAACAGAGGTTACAAGTGGACGAAAGTGGTGAAACCCATATGGGATATGAACAAGAAGTTCATCGAATCGGTGACTGGCAAAGGGGTGAAAACCACTTTTCTTCCGAGCGATTCTGACGCTCTGTCTCAGAGATTGAGTTTGTTGATGGCGAGCAGACGGGCTGGTAACACAGGATTAGATAATCAGATAGTTACTATATCTGACGAATTGTTAAGACCGAAGGTTTTGAATAAAAACCATTATAAAAGGCTGATGAACGCATTGAAGGATTGATGTGTATATAATAAGTAGAGAGAAACAAACAAACAAATAAAAATAAAACAGTAAATTTTTACACTAGATTAATAAAAGTATTTAAACAACAAAACGATTTACCAGTGAACAAAACAAAATATATTATAAAAATAAAATATGTTGGTGATAAAGAACAGGGGATACGTCAGAACTTACGTTCAAGGCGATTCTGGCATCGTCGATTCTATAATGCGAGCGTTCACGAGCGATGCGGGTAGAAAACTCGCATCGACTGCGTTTGAGGTCGGTAAGAAGACGGCTTTGGATGCTGGTAAGAAAGCCGCTTCCGAAGCCAGTGGTAGGATAGCTTCTGTGGCTGGCAAGAGGGCAGCCGACGCGTTGGTCGACAAGTTGATCAGTCCGCCGGCGAAGCGAGCTGCGTTAGAGCGAACGCCGAAAAGTTGGAAAGATTTTAAGGATTCTGTGGTACCCATACAAGATTTAGCCAAAATGACGAGTGGATCTGGATTGAAGAGAACTCACAACGGTGTGATATAAATAAATAATAATATTTAAACAACTGAGTTTGAAAAAACATAAAAAATTGTGTTTGAAAAAAATCTAAAATAACAAACAAAAAAATAAAACAAAAGATGAACGTTAAAGATATGTCTTGGAACGACGCCGCGACCAAGAGGTCGAATAACGAGTTCTTTCCCAAAAGTATAAGAGGCTTGATAGTGGGAAAATCGAATTGTGGAAAGACCAATCTGTTGATGAATCTGTTGTCCCGACCCGACTGGTTGGATTACGACAGATTGTTCGTGTTTGGTAAGAGCTTGTTTCAACCCGAATACAGATTGCGTCGAGAGTGCATGGATCGTAGATTGCCCAAGGACGTCATAGCCAGAATCTTTGACAGTAGGGATGGAATTCGACAAGAGTGAAGCTCCACTTTCGACCATTTTGGACGGTGCGGCGATGGAGCTGATGAAGAGAAATGCATCTTCGAACGTCGAGTGTCGATTTTATGAGAACGCTAGCGACGTTCCGGATCCTAGAGAACTGAAATCGGAAGATAAGAATCTCATGATTTTCGACGATCTGCTTTTGAAGAGACAGAACCAATGGGAATCGTATTACGTGAGGGGGTCGACACAGCAATGTGGACTGTTTCCATCTGTCGCAGAATTTTTTTCGATTGCCCAGACAGACGATAAGGGAGAACGCTAATTTTCTATGTCTCTTTCGCCAAGATCTCAAGAATCTCAATCACAGCTACGGCGATCACGTCGCAAACGACATGAGCACGGCGGAATTCAGGAGATTCTGCAAGAGGGTTTGGGATGGTGGACTTTACAATTTTGTCGTGATCGATTTGACAAGCGAATTTAATCGCGGAAAATATCGGTGTGGATTCGACAAGTTTTATGTTTCTGATGATAATAAGATAGAGCGTGAAAATAAAATTTAGAAAATAATAAATCTTCAAATAATTAGTTTTGAATAAAAAAAAAAATAAAATTAAATATAATGTTCGAACATGGAGAATTGTTAGAACGGATAGCCGAGAATACGGCTGCAAAACAATCCATTCAAATCGTGGTGAGTGGAGATTCGACTCGATTAGCTACGAAATTCGAACCTTCCATCGAATTGAATAGAGAGAAAAGATACGAGATGGCGTTGGTGAATCTAGAGACTTATTATTCCTTTCCCAACGTCACCGAAAAGAATAACTCGTTCAAGTATTCCAACGGAGTGGATTGGTTGGAGATTCGAATTCCCAAAGGGAGTTACGACATAGATGATTTGAACAATTACATTAAGAATGAAGATGGATGGAAAGGGAAGCAACAAGATCAGACACGCTCCCAATCCTAATACCTTACAGACGATGTTGGATTTGGAAGATAATTTTCGAGTGGATTTCAACACGGACAATTCTATAGGCAAGGTTTTGGGATTTGATCGAAAGGTGTATCGAGGCCACGCGGCATCTGAAAATACGGTCGACATTTTCGCAGTCAATAGCATTCTGGTGAACATGGACGTGATTGCTGGAAGCTACGCGAATGGTAGCACTCAACCGACGATCTATTCCTTCTTTCCAAACGTGTCGCCGGGTTATAAGATCGTGGAGCGACCTCGAAATTTAGTTTATCTACCAGTGATTTTAGACACGTTGTATAGTCTCAAAACCACGTTGACGGATCAAAATGGTGAACTGTTAGATCTTCGCGGAGAGAGGGTGACGATACGATTTCATATAAGAGAAATATAAAAGCCAAAAAAAAAAATATTGTGTATATATATAGATAACAAAAATAAAATAAACGCAATATTAATTTTACAAAATTATTTTAATATAAATAATTATTATTAAACAAGAAACAATTGAAGTAAATATATTTAAAAAAAAAAAAAAATTATGACAGAATACGTGATTAAAAACGTGAACATATCCTCAGGACAGAGGAAGAAACTTAAGAGAGTGTTAACAACTCGAGGCGAGGCGGTGAGATTCAAATTCACTCACGAAGATCTGACGAGAGGCGGTCAGGATTCGATTGCCTGGACCAGAAGTGAAATCAAAAGGATGGAGAAAGCGATTCGCGATGGAAGAGGGTTGACGGTGAGATTGAGTCCCGCTCAATTGAGATACAATTTGAGAATTGGCAGGAATCGCCGCAAAAGCATTACCCTTCGCCACAAAGGCAATACCCTTTCTCGGAAAGACTCTCGGTGTGGGAGCTCTCACGGGACTCGCTAGTTCGGCAGTTGAGAAATTAATGGGTGGCAGCGGACTGTTTTTGAAGAAGGGAGGAGCCGTGTGTCGCGTCCACGTAGACGACAGCAGTAAAGGATTGTATCTAGAACCCGTTAGAGGTGGAAACTCTCTGAGAGGAAACGGTCTCTGTTTGAAGAGTGGACAGAACGTTGAGCGACTCGGCAAGGGTTTGTTGCTCGGTGAGAATTCGCCGTTTAAGAATATACCGATTTTGAATATGTTATTATAATATAAAATTATATAATTATATAAAATATAAATCATAGAAAGTATAAAATAATATATTTAAAATGGATAAAAAGGTGGAGAAACAATTAGACGATAATGACGAATATCACGAGACAGAGTGCGAAAAAAAAAAAAAGATGTGGAAAAATGGTTAGACGCTAATGATGGATATTTTAGGAAAGAACTGATGAAAGAGATAGATAAAGCGCGGGATAGACGGTTGGAAATGAAAAGAATGAGATGCTTTCCACCATCACCACTACCTTCTGAAGAGAATGGTAATGATGCGAGTGTTACCAAGAGATGCACAACATTCGTTCATAATTATGATTCGGATAAACAAATGTGTTGTTATAAAAACGTATCATATTACAAAAAAAAGAAAAAAAGAAAAGAAGAAGAATTGACGCTGAAATTTAAGAAAAAAGGAAACGTTATTATATTATATGGGTAATAGTGAAGAAGGAAAACAAAACAAAAAAAGTAATGAGATCTAAAAGATGATCTCATTACTTTTTTTTTCCTTTTTCTTTGCTAAAAAAATCAATCTCTCCATTGTTTATATTTCCAAGCCCGTTATTAGCATGTTGACACTCGTGTTTTCAAGATGATCTCATCACGTTTTTTCCTTCTTCTTCGCTAAAAAATCAATCACTCTATTGTTTATATTTCCAAGTCCGTTATTAGCATGTTGACACTCGTGTATTCTCCTTTTTCGAAAACGTGTTGAATGTTTATCTTTACTCTTTTGAGTTTTTTAACATCGGTGAACTTGCTCTCACCACCCGATTTGTCCATGAGTTCACGTGAAATTTTTGGATATATGTAACTTCCATAGAACAACGTCGAATCGTCCTTGTTGAATTCTTTATCTTTAGCGATGACGATTTTCTGCAGATCGCTTTGATAGTCGTAAAACAAATCGAGCATGGCTTCATCCAATTTCAAAGTCATCTTATATCTGTCGTATTTATGCTCAAAGTCCTTCATCTCAATCTCGTTCAATTCGATGGGATCGTGTCATTGTAATCTATAGATTTTATGACCGAATTTCTTATACGTTTCGACTCGTTTCAATTTCAATTCGCATCTTTTAGGTGTTGCTGTCATGATCGATTATTTGTTTTTTTTATTTTATGAATTCTTGCAAATAATGTATATTTTAAATTTTGTATTTTAATAATTTGTTTAAAAAAAGTTTTGTTTTTTTTTTGCTCTTTATATATATAAAAAAAAAGTTTTTTAATTTTAATTTTCTTTAATGTGAAAATTTTTTTGTAAAAAGTAATGAGATCACCTTTAGATCTCATTACTTTTTTTCCTTCTTCTTCACTAAAATCAATCTCTCTATTGTTTATATTTCCAAGTCCGTTATTAGCATGTCGACATGCGTTATTTTTCCACTTATCAAAATGTCTTGAATGTTTATCTTTACTCTTTTGAGTTTTTTCTACATCCGTGAACGCGCTCTCACCACCCGATTTATCCAAGAGTTCGAGTGAGATCACTGGAAATATTTTTTTTTCATAGATCATCATCAAATCATTCATGTAGGGTTTTCGGTATTTGTCGATGATATTATTCAGCAAATTGTTTTGGTACTCGTAAAACAAATCGAGCATGGCTTCATCCAATTTCAAACACATTATATATTTGTTGTCGTAGTGCTCTAAGTACACCATCTTAACATCGTTCAATTCGATGGGATCGTGTACTAATGTATAGATACAAGTATCTGTTAGCGTATTTAAAAAAAATTGTTTCAATTCACATCTTTTAGGTGTTGTTGTCATGATCGATTATTTGGTTTTTATGAATTCTTGCAAATAATGTATATTTTAAATTTTGTCTTTAAATAATAATTTGTTAAAAAAAGTTTCTCTTTATATATAAATACAAGTTAAATTTTAACATCCTTTTTTTCTTTTTTTTTTCATATTAATTCAATTTTTTTTCACGTTAAGAACATATAATTGATTAATTCTTTTTGAAGGAATTAAAACATATTATAAACAATTTTAAAACTTTTTAACAAATTATCATTAATACAAAATTCAAAAAAAATATTCTTACAAACTCAATTTTGAGGTAAAAACAATGATCAAGTCCGAACATCCGAATTATAGTTTAGAACGTGCAAGACTTCAAACGTTTAAAAATTGGCCTTTGCATCTTTCTCAAAAACCCGAAGATTTAGCCGCTGCGGGTTTCATTTATGTAGGTAAAAGTGACAAAGTTAAATGTTTTTGTTGTAATATACATTTGATGAATTGGGAACCTCATGACAGACCTTTACTAGAACATATAAATAATATTAAAAAAGGTGAATGTGATTATTTGAACAAGATCATAATGTTGGGATTGATTAAAATTGAAGACGAAGAGTGGGATAGAAATAAAAACCAAAAATTATTGATGGATATGTTACAATTAGGGTACACTAAGGAACAATTGTACAATGCGTTAAATAATGCAAACAAGACCTTATCTTAATTTTTGACTTTAGAACATCTGATTAAATTCATGACACAAGTGGACGAGTTATTGTCGTGTGTCGAAAACGAGTCGAGCAACAGGAACACTTGTCTGCTTTGCGAAAATGTCGCAAACGTTTTGTTTCTACCGTGTGCACATTTGTGTTATTGTAAGGAATGTTATTCTAGAGACGAGAAAACGTGTTCGTTCTGCAAACGAGAAATAAAAGCGATCATAAATTGTTTTGAATAAAAAACACATTAAAGAAAAAAAATTGAATTAAAAAAATTTTTTTTTTTTTTATATAAAGAATAAAAACAAAACTTTATAAACAAATTATTTAAATACAAAATTAGGAAAAAAAATATATTCTTACAAAACGAAGCAAACAGATAAAAAGAAATTGAAAAATTTAAATGAGAAAACCATACCTCAGTTAAACGAGATTTGTAAACTATTAAAAATTTCACATTTCAGAAATCATAGAACTAAATCAAAAAAGATTGAAGTCATACAGAAACATTTGCGAAATGATGGAAAGGCAAATGAAATGCCGATAGCAACGACGTCAAAAAATGCATCGGTTGTGAAAAATGAGAAGAAGAAAAAGATAGTAAAAGGAATCGAAACGCTGACGTCGAAAAAAACTAAAAACGTTTCGATTGTGAAAAATAAGAAGACGACTAAACGAAAAGCCATTGAAGAAGAACTTCAATCGAAGTCCGTGGAATGGGAGAGTGCGATCAAAGGCGTTTTTAAAACTGTCGACGTGGTTCCCTTGTTGAAAAAAATCGATCTGAAATTGTTCATGGAATGGGTGAAGAAAAAAGTATTGGATTTGTTTCGCAAATACATGAACGTGGGACTAAAAATTAAGATGATACTCCATTGCGTGATGAATAAAATCGACGTGAAGTCCGGCAAGAGCATCGTGAAAAATGCATATTTCAGATCTAATGTCGAACCCGTATTTCGAGGTTCAGATTTATCGGACGTTTTCGAAAAGATGAAAAACAAGATGTTGACGTCTCTTGCGAATTATCAACATGAAGGTAGTAATTGGACATTTCGATGAGGTGTTGAAACTCGAAATTCACATAACTAAAAACGATTTGTTGAAAGGGTCTTCCTACGTGAAATTACCATATTTCCTAGCTAAAAAACATGCCGTGATCAACGTGAAAAATAACGATAACCAGTGTTTTAAATGGGCAGTCACCTCCACTTTATACCCTGTCAAAACGAACCCTGATAGAGTTTCTCATTACGAGGAGACTTCTAAAAATATCGATTGGACCGGAGTGACTTTTCCAATGCAGTTAAACACATCGAACGTGTTCAGGCTCAAAATCCCACCGTAGCGGTGAACGTCTTGGGATACGGCGACAAAAAATGAATGATCTATCCTCTCAGACAGACTTCGTATCTCGAAAGAGAAAAGATGATTATTTTATTATTGATTTCGAATGGTGACAATCGGCATTATTGTTGGGTTAAATATCCTAGCCGATTACTGTCAAGACAAAATAATAAACATAATGGAAAGATATCTTTATGTTGCAACTGCATGAACGCGTTTCACAGCGAAAAATCGTTAGCGAAACATCAGGAATATTGCAACGAAAATCAAGGTGTCGCCGTTGAAATGCCCAAACCCAACAACATCGTGAAGTTTGATAATCACAATAGAAGGTTAAAAGTACCATTCGTCGTGTATGCCGATTTCTAATGTTTCACCACGAAAATGAGTTCCTGTCAACCAAACGCTCTTCAAAGTTACGTCGAAAGATATCAAAAACACACACCTTCGGGCTATTGCATTTACGTAAAATGCGCTTTCAACTCGCAACACAACATGGGTCCCTTCACCTACACGAAACAGTATGAAGACGACGACGTGGCCCAAAGGTTCATGGAAGAGTTAGAATGGAAAATTTAAATGTTATACGACAAATTCAAAACTCCGGCGAAAATGATCATCACGCAAGAGCAGCAGAACGAAAAAACAGAGCCACCAAATGTCACATATGCAGACAATCGTTCGACGAGAATTCGGAGGAAAATAAGAAGGTCAGAGACCACGATCATTACACGGGTCTGTATCGCAGTCCGGCTCACTGCAAGTGTAATGTAAAATATCGAGATGCTGCTTTCTATCCGGTGATGTTTCACAATCTCACGGGTTATGACAGTCATCTGTTCGTGAAACATCTCGGCACCTCACACGAAGAATTAAATTGCATCGCGAACAGCAAAGAAAGATACATTTCCTTCACGAAATGGAAGCTCATGGAGATGAAAAGAGTAATCAATGGAAATATGTTGGAAGAAAAAACGAAATCCATTCATAGATGCATACGTTTCATCGACAGTTTTAAATTCATGTCGACCGCTCTGGAAAAATTAGTCGATAACATGAGCAAGGATAATTTTAAAATCATGAGCGAACATTTCGGAGAACGAGTAGACATCATGTTGAGGAAAGGAGTCTATCCTTACGATTACATGAACGATCTAAAGAGATTCGAAGACACCGCACTTCCTTCGAAAAAAGATTTTTTTCCGAAATTATATGAATCTGACATTTCTGATGAGAATTACGAACACATGAAAAACGTGTGGAAATCATTCAATATGAAAACCATAAGAGATTATCACGATCTCTATCTGAAGACCGACGTTCTGCTCTTGGCAGATGTGTTCGAAAATTTTCGAGACGTCTGTCATCGAAATTATGATCTGGAACCTGCTTGGTATTTCACCACACCCGGTCTGGCGTGGGATGCTCTGTTGAAGACCACCGAAGTCCAATTGGAATTATTATCCAACTTGAACATGTTGCTCATGTTCGAAAGGGCTGCGAGAGGTGGCGTCTCGATGATCTCTCATAGATATTCTGAAGCTAACAATCCCTACATGAAAGAAGGCTTCGATTCGAAACGGTCGATTAAATACATACAGTATTGGGACGCTAATAATCTGTACGATTGGGCTATGAGTCATCCTTTACCGATTGGAAATTCCAAATGGGTGACGGAACCGGAAAAGATGAAAAATGGAGGGACTATCCTTGCATTTTAGAAGTCGATTTGAACTATCCGGAAGAATTACACGATCCACACAACGATTATCCGCTGGCTCCCGAACGAATGGAACCGAACGAAGGAGACGAGGAAAAACTCATTCCCAATTTATTTAACAAACGTAACTATGTTGTCTATAGCGAGAATTTGAAACAGTACGTCGATTACAGGATGAAATTAGTCGACATACATCGCATCATTCGATTCGACGAAGAGCCTTGGATGAAAAAATACATTGATCTCAACACGAATCTCAGAATTCGAGCTGAGAACGATTTCGAAAAAGATTTCTTCAAACTCATGAACAACTGCGTGTACGGTAAATCGATGGAAAACATCAGGAAGACAACCGACGTTCGACTCGTCACGTCTGAGAAAAAAGCTAAAAAATTAGTGGCGAAACCCAATTACAAACACCGAACCATATTCGACGAAAATCTAGTGGCCGTTCACATGCAAAAGACGCACCTGAAGTTTGACAAACCGTATTATCTCGGACCGATCATCTTAGATATCAGCAAGCGATTGATGTACGAGTTTCACTACGATTACGTCAAACGAAAATTTGGTGATAAAGCCAAACTACTGTTCACCGACACGGACAGTTTAGTTTATGAGATAGAGACGAAAGACGTCTACCGAGATATATCTCAGGACGTGGTCGAGTGGTTTGACATGAGCAATTATCCCGTCGATCACCCGTCCAACATTCAATCGAACGACAACAAGAAGGTGGTGGGTAAATTTAAGGACGAGAGCGGCAGTAAACAGATCGTCGAATTCGTGGGCTTGAGACCTAAACTGTATGCTTATCGTCTAGAAGATGATGAAGAGATCAACAAGTGCAAAGGAGTTAAAGCGTGCGTGGTGAAGAAAAACATCTCCTTCCAAGAGTATAAAGATTGTCTGTTAGGAAGTGTATAAGACTATGAAATCGATTCGAAGTGAAAATCATGACTTGTATACTGAAATAGTCAACAAGATTTCGCTGACGGCCGATGACGATAAGAGATTCGTGTTAGACGATAAAATAAGCACTTTGGCACTCGGACATTGGACTGTGGATCTAATTAGAGACGATATGAATGTGGATGATTGGATTCTAGATATGATTGTGGATGATAAGATTCCAGATATGATTGTGGATGATAGGATTCCAGAAAATCAAGAGGAATTAGATGGATTCAAAATTATAGAAATCGATAGAGACATCGAGAGAGTTAGTTTAAAAAGAAAAAGAAACAAATTAAAAAAAAATAACATCATTTTTAGTGAATTATAATAAAATAAATAAAAAAAATATATATATACGCATTTATGAATAAGAAAATAAAGATATCCGTAGAAGGTGTCGTCTTACCTAATGAACCCCAATTCTTAAATTCCGAAAATGTTTGAGCTAAGAGAGACAAACTATGTTTGATATCTCTTTTTGCGTCGTCTTTTTTCGCAGGTAGCGAAAAATACGTATTTGAATATAATAAATATTTGCAGTTGTTATTCCTGTTAAAAAAATTGTCAAAAGATCAAGAGAAATACATTTACGACACGGTATCTAAAAAATTTCATTCGTTAAATCACTACAAAACGATCGAATCTGTTCTACTGAAAGATGGTAATATCAGGATTCCAGAAAATCAAGAGGAATTAGACGGATTCAAGATTATGGAAATCGATAGAGACATCGAGAATGTTTGTTTAAAAAGAAAAAGAAAAAAATAAAAAAAAAAAATAACGTCATTTTAGTGAATTATAATAAAATAAATAAATAAAAAAAATATATACGCATTTATGAATAAGAAAATAAAGATATCCGTAGAAGGTGTTGCCTTACCTAACGAACCCCTATCCAACATTGATCTGTTGAATGCGGCAAAAGATTTGAAAATCAAAGATTTTCTAGGCGTGTTTTCCAGAGATGCCTTGCCGAAGAGAAGACCTCAACAATCGGAATGCGGAATTTTAAATCTAGACGATTCATCAGGTGAAGGCACTCACTGGGTGGCGTGGATCAAGAACGGGAAGAAGAAAAATTATTATTTTGACAGCTATGGAATCTCGCCGCCAAAAGAAATAAAGAACTATTTCAACAAATCGATGGTTCGATACAACACGGAACAAGTGCAATCACCAGATCAAGTGTTTTTGCGGTCACCTGTGTCTCTATGTTCTCAAGAGATGGTCTGAAGGAGATCGATTTCAAGACATTCTCAATGATTTACATTAGAGAGAGATTTGTTTTTATAGTATATATAAAGATAAAAAATTATTTTAAAAATTTTAATCGAATAAAAACGAAAAATAAAATAACATAGTTCATTTTTAATAAACTGCGTTTTGAATATATTTTTTCTAAAACAAAAAAATCCCTACAACAACATGCCAGTCGATAAATTTGGTAGAAGTGACGACGAAAAAGTCAACCTAAGAAGGAAGAGGAAGACGTTCAAAGTCGACGATGGTTACGATGTTGCCAACTTGGACGAACGTTACGTTCGGAGATACGAACCTCGAGAAGAACCTTTGAACATGAACGATAAGAAGCTCTACAATCTTCCCGAGCTCATAGATCTCGCAGATGCTGCGACTAAAAAATACGTTGACAGGGGGAATGCCGATTTCGAACGAATTCTGCTTGATAATTACGTGGATAAAAACATGACCGACGATCTCAATCTGAAATCCAAACGTTTGGTGAATGTCGCGAATCCCATAGATCCCACCAATGCCGCAACCAAGAAATACGCGGACGACACTCATGCAAGATTCGGCAAACACCTGAGAAATAGATACGTTCAGATAATGATGCACTCGGAATTGAACGCCAATTCTAACAAGATAACGAACGTGGCCACTCCCACGAATCCCAAAGACGTGGCGACCAAACACTACGTAGATCTGGAACAGAGAAAGTCTGACGGACGAGAAATGAAATCAGATCTGAATGCGGGATTCAACAAGATATTGAATCTGTCGAAGATAAACGACATGGATGCAGACTCAACCGCGGTCAACAAGGGCTACATAGATTCTGCCGTGACACAATCACAAGAATACCTAGAATCGCAAGTGGACGATCTCTACCTGAACAAACAATCTGGCGGAACCATGGAGGGTGGCATCAACATGAACGGTCACAATTTATTCGGTCTCGATCACAATCCTGAATTCGATTCCAGCGCGGTCAGTAGAAAGTACATGGACGACAACTCGGTCTGGAGAAAGGGTGACATCATGGAAGGTAAACTCGACATGGGTGGACATGCGCTCACGAATCTACCGGATCCCGTGAACATGACGGATGCCTGCACCATGATTTCGGTGGTGGAGAAAGTCAAATATGCTAGACAATTGATCACTGTGTGGGCCGAAGAGGCCGGCACCTTAGATGAGGAAAAAGCTGAGTGGTCTTTCGGAAATGGAGGTAGCGGATCGAAACATGGTCAGGTGGGATATCCCATGCCGCTGGGAGGTGAAATCCTTTGAATGAGTCTGGCTTCCTCGGATTTGAATAACAGAGCGGTCGTCAATCTCATGGTGAATGGTGTAGAGAGCGATAAGAGATACAGCGTCGAAAAGACTGAGAATCAACACGCGAATGTTAGCACGTTCGGCACGCCTCTCAAAGTGAACGCCAGAGACAGGATTAATTTCCTTACGAAAACCAATAATCCCGAAGCCGCCACTTCCGTGGTGAGTCTACTGATCGAACTAGTTCCTTTGAACAAACAGTGAACGCGTGGAAAATAATGAATTAAAAAAAAATAATGTGTGATTATTAAAAACAAAAAAAAAAGTAATGAGATTTAGAAAGATGTTCAATCTCTCTAGATCACATTACTTTATTTATTTTTTTTGTTTTTTTTTTTGTTTTTTTAATAATTACTCATTACTTTTTATTTTTTTTTTGTTTTTTATTTTTTTCACACTCGTCTCTCATCGAATGATCGACATCTTATTTCCGTCCAATTCGAATTGTAATTTTCTATCCGACACGACCAGGGTGAAGGCTTCAGTTTTTCTTGGAACGTTCCTATGGAATTGCATCTTGATCTGAATTTCTAAGATGCTACTCTTGAGTCGTTCACTCTGTTTACTGACATCGAATATGAACATGGGATACATCGACTTGTATTCGCCGGGGGATATGTTAGGGTTGCTCATCAATTCGTCTAGACCGTGATACTTCTTTCTAAAATCAGCGGCGTCGCCGTACAGTCTGCAGAAATCGTTCTTGTCGAACGACGCGTTGTAATCGTTTGCTGGATATCTCGTGGCGTTCAGAAACACTTGCATGTTTCTCAAACTGCAGTGATCGAACAGCGACGCATTCTTTTCCTGAGACCCGTCCCAATCAGTCTGAAACGCAACCACGATGAAACGCGGTCTCTCGGAAGCGGATTTCACCGTCAATCTCCAATCGAAGTGATTCGTGCAGGGAGGAATGCTAGCCGTGTCGCACTGTCTCATTCTAAATCCCACGGGTAATTTACTCTTAGATTCTATGATCTTGTGGAGACGTGCTTTCTCCACGATCGAAGGCTCCACGTGCGGAACGAACCACGATATCTTGTGTAGAGTTATCTTACCCGCATTGGTCGCAGTGAGTCTCACTATTGCGTCGTCGTTTCCTTTTCGAATCAACGTCAGATTGTGTTTGAATCCGTACATGATCTTGTTGTAATCGTCCGCTAATCGGAAGATGTGTTTCAAAGGTATCCTGAACGAAAACGTTCCTTTAGGTCTGGACGTCTTGACGACGTAGTCGAATATCAAGGCGGCGCCGGCGCTAGCAGGGCCGACTGTGTCTTTCACCCACAACTGATTAAGTCCTCTGGATTTCGAAAAATCATCAGGATACATCAAGAGTCCGAACATCGTGGTGGCCTGACCGGGATGAAACACAGATTCTATCTCTTGTCCGGATAGCATGTATTTTATAGTACTGAATAGATGCATGATGCCATTATTGGCTAGAGTAACCGTGTCGTCGTCGGAGTAGTCGTTCCCATCTTCCTTGGTGAGACGTCCCTGCACCACTATGTAACTCTCGCTAGGATGTATGAATAGATCTTGAGTTTCAACGTTGATTCTTATCTCTCCCGCATTGTTCAATCTCGTTCCAGTTACCGGTTCGTATTTGTGAACCTCATATTCTTGAATACTTTCATCTTTCACTATGTTTGTGCTATATCTAGTATATTTGTCATTTTAAAGGATTTTTAGTTTTTTGTTTATTAATTAACTTGCTTTCTTTATCTAAAAAATAGTTTTTAATTATTTTTTATTATTATTTTTTTCTCTCTTATATATATGTGTGTAAACAAGAAAATGTTAAAGAAAGTAAATAAAAAGAATTTTGTTTTCTTTATCAAAACTTTGTCTTCTGTAATTGTTGTTCGTAAAACTTTCCGATGATCTCTTCTCCATCCAAGGCTTCGATTTCGTAAGTCACCGGATCGGTGTGAAATATTTTGATTATCACGAAGATTTCCGAGGTCCATCGAGGAGTATAACTCTTTTCGAAGTGCTTCTTATAAGCGTAAATTCTCACTCGATCACCGACCGCAACTTTCGGCGTTCTAGACTTCTTCCTGATCTTAGATCTCTCAGGATATAGATTCGCGTAGACCTGTTTTTCGTTTCGAGGATCGCTAGCTTCCGCGGGAGTCATCTTGATCGATCTGCGTCGGGTGTTGCTGTAATCTTTAACCAGACTGTACATATATGTATTTCTTGGTCGAATTCGCCGTGAAGTATCTGTGCATCTTTTCCTTCATCGTTCGATTCCAACGTTCCACCACGCTGGCTTTCTCTTCGTTTTCGATCGAGTAGAGGTCTACCAATCGATAAACGTGCTTGTTGTAGAATTCCTTTCCCTTATCCACCCACAATTTACTCGGTTTTCGAGAAGACGAGTCGAACACGCTCTTCAGAGCCTCGGCGACGCAAGGTCCCGATTTATTCTTCAAAGCTCTGATCCAACCGTATTTGGAAAACACGTCGATGACCGTCAATAGATATTTGACGCCCTCGTTCCACCTCGAAAACGATCTCATGTCGACCAAGTCGGCAAACCAAATATCATCCAAACCCTTCACGAACACCCTTCTCTTTCGAAATTTACGAACTATGGGTTTGTGTAATTCCTCGGCCAATTCGCTCGTCAATAATCGTTTCTTCTTCCTTTCAGATACGCTTTTTTTTTTGAACGCCCCATCCGAATCGACGTTTCGCATCGATCAGATTGCCGACCAGCGAACGTTCTATCTTCTCTCTCCTGGTCGGATTTGATATGCCTCTCAATTTCCCCAACATGTTTTTATCGCAGACGTCATTGCGAGTCTTGGTGTCGGGATGTCCAGCGTAGCACAGATCGTGATCATACGCGGCCGCGTCCACCCTATTCACAGGTTTGCTCCAAGATTTGGGAGTCAGATCGGCGTTGAGTCTCTTGTTCAATTTCGTTCCGGGTCCCGTGAAACTGTGACCGGGCAGATGCATTTCGAAAGGTAGATTATTGATCATTTTATTCACGATGCCTTTACCTTTGCTCGCGTTCTTTTTTTTGACGAATCGTGTCTTGACAGAACCACACACGTCGCAAATTCCGCGAAGCATCTGTCTGTCGTTTTTAGTTCGCACTTCTCGAGAATTACTCGTCTCGGTAACTCTCTTACACTTTACGCAATACATTTTTTTAGAGTTATTTGATAATGATGATTGATTATCATCGTTTTTTATTTTATATATAAATTTAATAATTAATTAATTCTGTTCTTATTATATATATATATATATATATATATATATATATATATATATATATATATATATATATATATATATATATATATATATATATATATATATAACTCTATTTCCAGTCTTAAGGCGACCGTACTTAAAACCCAGTCTTAGGGAGACCAAACGTATATTTGTTGATTTTGTACGTAATCTGATTCTCTTTTCATATAAATCACAAAATTGGTTCTATTTAGCATCTGCAGGGCTTGAAAATTGACTTTATCCAACAGAATAAAATATATACATTTACCGGTCTACTTAAAATCCATAACCCCAAAACCAGCTTTAGGGAGGCCAGTTATATATTTAACTCTATGTCCAGTCTTAAGGAGACCGTGCTTAAAACCCAGTCTTAGGGAGACCAAATGTATATTTGTTGATTTTGTATGTAATCTGATTCTCTTTTCATATAAATCACAAATTTGATACTATTTAGCATCTACGGGACTTGAAAATTGACTTTATCCAACAGAATAAAATATATACATTTACCGGTCTACTTAAAATCCATAACCCCAAAACCATCTTTAAGGAGACCAGCTAAGTATATACTTCTCAAAGTTTGCTAAGCGCCAAGTTTATCCAACTACCTGTTTTACGTTTTAGTTGAAATATTGCAATGAAAAGTGTATATATTTTTTATTTAATTATATCTTCAAGGATCTAAGTATAGAAATTAAGATTTTATTTGTGTTTGACATTATATCTTAGCTTTTGATTACGATAACCATGGAAAATGGATATTATTGGTAAAAGAGGAAATTTTTCCCCAAAAAGTTGACGGAGCGAACTGGTATGGGTTCAGTATCGAGTATGATACCCATTTCTGTTAATTACAGCTTGACAACGCCTTCTCGTGCTCCCAAGCAGCTTCCTGTTCGTCCTTTGTGGGATGTTGTTCCATTCTTAGACCAGCATGGTACCAAGCTCCTGGTCACTTCTTGGCTGGACTGGACGGGCTAAAATTGCAAGCTGCAACTTATTCCGGACATGTTCGGTTGGATTGAGGTCAGGGGATCATGCTGGCCAGTCCATTGTACTCCATACGCTGAATCCCCTCCATCTGTCGGTACTCCCCGGCAGCATGGGCAACATGAGTACTGGCATTATCGTGCATCAGAATGAATCTATCACCCACTGCACCTGCATACAATCTGACGTGGACATCCAGGATCTTTTCAATATACCGATGTGTAGTCAATGTACCACGTTCAAGGACACATAGCTCTGTACGGCCATCCGTGCTGATACCACACCAGACCATGATTGACCATGATTGAACCTCCACAACAGCAGTCATGCTCAGCAATGTTGGCTGCATGGAATCGCTCTCATGGTCTTCTCCATACCCCCAGAACGCCTATCTGTGTGGTCTAGGCAGTACTTTGACTCATCTGTAAAAAGGACAGGTCGCCAATCTTCTCTCGCCCATCCAACGCGGTCCATGGCCCATTCATATCGTGCCGAGCGATGGTTCTGGGACAGCGGAATGCGAATACATGGTCTTCTCGATCAGAGACTACCTTCGTGCAACCTTGCCAGGACAGTCTGTGTCAAAACATTTACCCCGGATGCATTCTGAAGATCACTGCAAAGCTGAGTTGCTTTGGCGAAGCAGTTCCTACGGACCTGAATGATCAAAAACCGGTCTTCAGCTGCAGATGTTACCCTGTCTCTGCCACCACCATGCCGTCTTATTGGTGTGCCATACTGCTGAAATCAAATCTTGCCCAGGCTCTGGTGATCGCGGTGTGGTGCATGCCAAGGGCTTCGCCAACCTGACGATGGG
Organism: Pictodentalium vernedei; assembly: GCA_031216915.1. Taxonomy (NCBI): domain Eukaryota; kingdom Metazoa; phylum Mollusca; class Scaphopoda; order Dentaliida; family Dentaliidae; genus Pictodentalium; species Pictodentalium vernedei. Next base: position 116,389,329 of record CM062294.1, on the reverse strand, counting down.
TAGCCCCTTGCTCCACCATCCCTAAAGCCCGCCACATTTCTGCTTCAGACAAATGTCTTCTTACATTTGAATTTGCCATATTTAATCATTAAATCACAAGGACTTGTCTTGAAATGAAGATTGAATACCCCACAATGCCATGTACATGTAGACAGTACACGAAAACATCATGAAAATCAAGGGGTACATGCTTCCCATGACTGTCACGAAAAGTCTGCCTGCCAAGAGAGCTCATCCAAACACTGGGGACCATCTCAATACATTCCTTAATCATATCCACCAAATATATCGGAAATATTTCACAAGCAAATTTCACAATGATGTGTCAAATATTTGGTGCTTAGCAAACTTTGAGTAGTATATATCTCTATTTCCAGCTTCAAGGAGACCGTGCCTAGTCTTAGGGAGACAAAATGCATATTCGATGATTTTGTATGTAATCTGACCCTTTTTGCATATAAATAACTAAATTGTTACTACTCAGAATCTGCAAGACTTGAAAATTGACTTTAAGCGACAGAATAAAATGTACACATTTACTTAAAATACAAAACCAGCTTTAGGAAGACCAGATATATATATAAGTCTATTTCCAGTTTTAAGGCGACCGAACTTAAAAACAGACTTAGAGCGACCGGATGTATATTTGGTAATTTTAAATAGTACCTAAGTACGGCATCGTAGAAGCGCCACGTGTTGTTGTGATAGTAATCTGTTTAAGCAGATTAGTAATCCGTTTAAACATATTAGTAATCCGTTTAAATAGATTACTTAATCCGTTTAAACCGACTGCTAATCTGTTTAAACGGATCAGTCATCTGTTTAAACTGATTAGCTGCACGGATTTGATTGGTTGCTTATTACGTGGTCTGTTATGATGATATAGTATTTGACTTACTGAGGTCTCGCCGCACAGTTCGCATGGCGTTGAGGGCTATGGGCTATGAGATGAGGCCTCAGCACATAGCTATTATGTCGTCAGATAGGAAAATTGATCACTAATGATGCCACGATGATCGACTGAGGCGATCATTACTGATCAATTACCCCAGATGTGGACATTGAGGCTATGAGATGAGCCTTCTTAGCCACGAGAGCCGTGAGTTGAGACCTAGCTGAGGCCTCTCCTAATGGGCCTCCTATACTCAGTCACACTTCCCTTTCTTCCTGAACCCCTCTCCGGCCCTAATCTTCGTCCACTCTACCAAGTGATCTGTGATAAGTGATCCGTAATTGCGGAACTCGCAGAGATCACTTAAAGCATATGAAAAATTCAGATGAATCGGAGAGTCGTTTAGGGAGTCACTCCTCAGTAGTAGATGTAGAGAGCAGCCTACATTCGGAGATCTTATGGTGACGTGACTAAGTAACGTCATGTTTGGTTGTCATGGTAGCCCACGTGCGCGGCCATCTTTTGACGTAATCTCCATGGTGATACGTGGCTTTAGCGCATGTTGTAAGGGTGAAACGTGTTTCCGTCTGCCATTTTGTATACTGAAGGTCGTCGTCTTGGTTTATGTGGTAGCACGTGATTGCTATGTGACCCCAAACCTTCTTATAGGACAGAGGTATGTTCCTCCGTACAAGATTAAATCTAATCACCCAAATAAACCCTTCAATGTCCCCGAATCACACAAAACTACCGAAATGGACTTGGCGAAGCCCCAGAATGGGTTTTTCGCCCAATAACAGGACCATTCCTCTACATAGGAGTACTATACTGGTTCAGATTCCTTCAGAATCCTTGTTTACACCGTAGAATTACCACAAATAGCCCGACAATTGTTTATTAGGCACGGATTTAATACTAAATCATCGGTTTCTACCTACCTATCTTCAAGCTATGTTATAACTTCCCCCATCTCTTTATAAAGTATTCCGACCAACCTAGTCGTGTTTATATTCTAGTGGACGCATTACATGTAGCACATAGGCACATGCTGGATGTGCCGATATGTGCTCGTATACTTATGCACAATGTGAGTATATAACATATGGACATACGGGCATTGGAAGATCCCTATGATATGGTGATGTACTATTGGAGGATAGTTTTTGGAGGATACTGTTTAGAGGATTCACGTCAAACGGGTTTTTACACCCGAGTAATTCACTCTACATCCGGATACTTTTGTTGGGATAGTTGATAAAAACAACAACAATATATGACATTTCATTCATTTTGATTCAAGTATGCAGTTTATTAAGTTAAATGGTCCAGGCATCTTTTTCAATATCTTTTTCTTCTGACTTCTCTCAGAGGATGACCATCTCATCTTCGTGTTGGTTGGAGCTTTTCCCATCGTTTGACTTTGTCTATATTCTTGCGTTCTAGCTGACAGAACACTGGTAGCTTGACCTTGTTGGTTGTTTTGATTTCTTGTCTGGCATCTTTCTCGTCTTCAGGCTTCTTCGTAGTGGTAACTTTGTTCTCACTGGGATCTGACATCATGGTCTTCCCTTCAAACTGATTCGCAACTTCATTCTTGTATTGACCTTTAGTCTTTTTTGGTTTGATCTTGTTTTGATCCATCCTTGAATCGTCAGACTGATTCGTAGTTGAAACTTCGTTCTTGGCGAGAGCTGGCATCGTTCTCTTGTATGAGAACTGCTTCATAACGTCATTCATATTTTTGGCTGAAAGTTGGCCCATCCTTGAATCTTCATTCTTCTTCGTAGTTTGACTGAAAAGAGTTTCGTCCGGAGTTGCCTTCGTTCTTTTGTTTGTAGTTAATAATCAGACAGTATCCACACATCTTTGTTTCATTCTAACATCACCTATTTGCTGGTCTAGATTTCTTCTCTTGGCTCCATCTACCACACGATTCAATCGGGTCAGTTCTTGGGGAGTCAGCTTTAATCCAGCTCATTCTTGAAGATCTGTAGTAAGTCATCTTTGAATCTGAGCACCGTTGTTGACACAGACAGCTTTACTATTCCACATCGCCCCAGTCCTAGAGCTGAAAAAGGTGTAAAGGGATGTTTGAAAACAAAAAATTAATTGATCTACGACCAGGTCTAGGGTCGTCGGAATACTTTATAAAGAGAGGGAGAGGTTATAACATAGCTTGCAGACACAAAGGTAGAAGCCGGTGATTTAGTTTGAAATCTGCGCCAAATAAAACAACTGTTGGGGTCTATTTGGGTAATTCTACAATGTAAAATTATTGTTATACAAAGGAATGGTCGTGTAGCACTACGTGCTACTATTATAAGCCCAAGATGAGGGACTTCATATCAAATAAAGTCCGTTTCGGTAGTTTAGGGAGCATTTTTAGTAATTTGGAGGAATTATCGGGTTTATTTGGGTGATTCTGTTTGAGGATTTGCGGAAAATCCGAACTAAAAAACTACTCTGCTACAAAAGATCACACCACTTATTGGTATACAAGTCCATTCTTGGGCTTTGCCAAGTTCAGGAAATTACTCTTATTCTATCGAACACACCCTCCGAACACCATCCTGTCCTGTAAGAAAATGTTGGACAACATAGCGACCACGTGCTACCAAACAATCCAAGATAGCGACCTCCAATATACAAAATGGATGACGGAAACATGTATCACTCTAACAACACGCGCTGCACACTAGGACCCTGCATCACTATGGAGATGACGTCACAGGGTAGACGCTTACTTAGGCTGCCATAACAACCAAACATGACGTCTCTATATCATGTGACTATGATGTCACATATGAGATCCCCCATGAGATCCCCCAATCCCATCTACTGGTCTCCTCGATTACTCATTGGCTCGATTGCATCGAGTCGTTCAAAGAGTACCTTCTCGAGCAGCTCCCGCTGCTCATCTGTAGGAGTTGTTCAAGGAGTCTCTCCCCGAGGGATTGCTCTCCAACTCGTAATGATAACTAAGTGATCACAAGGTGTCCCACAATCATGTGATGGCCAATGGTTGTGGGTGGAGACCTCACTGAGGCCATTTTGATCGGTCTTTATACTCATATGAGGTTCTGCGAGGCCTGTAACCCCATATGTGACCCCGGACTCTTCCCAAACGGCCTGATCAAGGAGAGTGACTCTTCGAACGACTATTTGACTCGTCTGGATTATACTATCACTAACAGATCGCCGGGTGTCCTGCGATCACGGATCACTGATCACAAAGAGCCTAGCGATCAGTGATTCTCAATAACCCCATTGATCATCAGTGGCTGACCTATAGAGCCTCTCTTTGAGATTGGGGAGGCAAGAGAGCTTCTAGAAGAAGATTGACTCAGTCGCTCTTGATCAGGACGCTGGGGCATGGTTGGTGGGTCACTAGCGCCAGTAGGGGATACTAAGGCTCATGCACAATGGCTAACTACGATCACAACATGAGTATCAACGCAAGACCAGGGCTGAGCGTTAAAAAGCCATGCTGCCTATTTTAGAGAGAGTTTGCACCTCCTAAGCATTGGTGACTGGGTCCTATTTTACCAGTAAAACGGGGTGTCCCGCAGGGATCAAGTAGCGTTAGCAGTGGTTGAAGACAGGTGATCAACAACATGTATTACAGCTTAGTTCACAGCGCAGCCGTCTCCCCACGTCGGCAGTTGATGTGAAGTAGCTTGCCCAAGGACACGACGCACCTACCACAGACGGAGATCGGACCGTGGACCTGTCGGTTTGAAATGTTGTAAGCACTGAACCACCGGAATTTGTAGCGGTATTGTATATTTGCCAAGGTTACCCCATACTGGTCTCATTTTAAAGACACTATTTACCATGTGTGGTTCTAAAAGAGATAAGCAATACTTCCAGCATTGAATAGATGGTGGGATGGTGTTGGATCAAGGAGAGGTCGACTTTGGCAAACTTGATTTGGGCCACTGTGTTAGGGTCGCCGAGTACTAGTGTAAGTAAGAGAAGGTAGTCCACTTGGTCACCCTTGGAATAGGAAGAAGATGTTAGGTCAAATTGGGGAGGATAGGGCTTCTGGAAGAAGAGGAGGAGGGACTGTGTCACTCTTAACCTGGCTGTTGATGTAGGGTCACCCGATCTGTGCTAGGCTACCAAGTCACTCTTGGAATGGATGGTGGGATGAAGGTATTGGGTCACGTGAGGGATGCTAGGGCTGAAAAAATAGGTGTGGAGCAAAACTCACAGTTGGGCTGCTTGGGTAAGGTGGCCGCGCCACAGCAGCATATAGGGGAGGCGTAGTCACTAAGGTCTCTCTAAGAATGGGTGGGACGATGAACACTCTGGGTCAAGTAGGGTAGGCTGACTTCTGGAAAGGCAACTGTATCATTCTTTGTTGAGCCACTAGTATGGGGTCAACATGTCACTTTTGGAGGGCGTGGGGTTTAAGTCTGCTGGGTCACTGGGATGCCCTTTGAGGTGTATGGTCACCAGAGCACGTAGGGGAAGCTAAGTCCTCATGGCATTGGTCATACATGAACTAGATGGTGAGGTGAGCATGTTGGGTCAGATGAGGCAAGCTAAGATTTTCTAGTGTTGGGACGAAGGTCACTTAAATGGTGCCTGTGGCACACTTTGAAAGTTTCTGGGATAGGGTAAGTGGGATAAATGGGGAAACCGATGCTCAGGTCGCCGATCAGGTTTTCAGGGTAGGAAGGGATGGTGTGGTGATGTACTGTGTGAAGAGGTTTACTAGTTTTGAGTGAAAAGTGGCGTGGTTTCAAGCTATCAATGCACCAACTTGAACCAAGATAAATTAATCTAGGAGAGTAAGGTGATGCTCATGATTAACGTTGATGTTGGGGTTGGTGTTAGGCCAGGGTTAGATTAGGTTCAGGTTTAAGTTAAGGCTAGGCTAGGGTTACATTCTAATAATAAGGTTAAGATTAGGTTATGGTCTTAGTTATGTTAGGGTTATGAGCAAAGGTGCAGTTAGGGTTAGCATCAGGGTCAGGTTAGGAACACACGACTGGGAACACGTTTGTTGATCTGTTCTTTCTGTTGGCTGTTCCTTTGTTTTCCAAATCTCATTTAGGCTGCTATGACAGCAAAACTTCCACGCAAGTCACGTGAATGGTGACATCAAATGAGATCCAGCCGATGTTGGACAAAATCAACACCATATACTACTTTCCTGTTTGTTAACTGTGAATTTTGCTCATTTACTTGATCACTTGCTTGCTGGGGATCTCAGTGTGTCAGCCTGTATGGCTTTCTATTCGTTGGTGGCAATTTTGGACTAATGTTTGAGTTTTCTACCTATACACCCGCTGTTTGTAATTGTCATGCTTTGATAATTGATCTATGATTGTTTTCTTCCCTTTAGCCCGAGACGTATGGTTGTTAGTCAGGGTTTGTATTAGATTTGAGGTCAGGTTTCCACCTCTTTGTCACTTTCACTGTTGGTTCATCGAATGTTCTGCATGTTTGTCGATAAATCTATCTGTTGGCCGGGGTCTTATGCATGTCAGGCAATGTTTCACGTGTTAGTCTGATTAGATTCCAACTCGCTGGTCAGGTTACCGAAGTATCCGCCAGATGCTAAGTTTTCTTTTCTTCCACGAAATTTTGTCTGGTTGGTTGGTCGATCTGTTGAGCCAGATAGCACGACTGTTGAGTGGGATTTATATAATTATGTTAATTGGACTTTTTATCTAGAGTTTTGATTGGATAATAACGCATTATTTCTTTGGGTCTCTGTTGTTGGGTATACCTCTACTTGTTAATTAATTGAGATTTCTACATGGTCAGACATTCGCATTATTTCTCGAAGTTTCGATTGATCCAGCTATGCATCTTCTCATTCAGGTGGATTTATACTTGCTGATCGAGGTTTCTACTTTTTTTGTTTGATGTCTGTCCGTTAGTGAAGTACATGTCTGTTGCCACATGCCAATTAATCGAGTTTTCTACTTGTCAGTCGGGATCACCTAATTTCAATCAGATGATTGTCCAATACCAATCCTGCACCCCCCCCCCCCCCTCCAGCGCCACCACCAAGATCCACACTCACGAGACCAGCAAACCCTCAGCATCAGTGACATAATTGCCTCGTTTGCCATTCCAGCAGGTGCGAACTTTAAGCTTACCTTTACCAAGTCCAGTGTTATAACTGTACCCCAGCCACTAGTCTACCACCTCAACTAGTAATGGTTTTTCACTGAGGTTGTTATAGTGGGCTTTCAATGTAAACACTGTCTGACCGCAGATGGGGGGGGGTTATACAACTTAAATAGCAATAACTTGGGGGACCTGGGGGAGGCCCATCATCCCCATTTCTTAACAATATACAGTGCGACTGATAACAATTCACATACACTGACTTAGTTATATGTATTAGACACATGCACTCAGTAAAGTATAACACTCTATTCAGAGCAAATACAGGCGGATTCTACAAACACAAAAAAACTAAGTGATATAAACGAAATTCATGTGACTTTAATGCCCTCCAAATAGCTTAGAGACGACGAGGTTTGAAACCAAACACTCAGATGTAAATTCTGGAGCAGTCATCAAGCCGTGGCGGAGTTCGCCCGTGGTCTTCTGGCAAAACCAGGTGTACGTCGCTGTATGGTGTGCGACGACAAGGTGCTGGGTCTCGGTTACTGACCACCTGAACCAAACCATAGACTTGTTCACTAGAGGTTTCTGGCTATTCCATTCATACTACCAGTCACGGCGGATCCCATCGAGCAATATGTGCGAGTCACTCGAGGTAAGACGGAATCCCACTTAAGGAATCCCTTTTGAGGAATCCCATTTGTGGAATCCCCTTTTCGAAAACGCCTGTGGCTATGGAATCCCTTTTTTTCTGAAATGAGTCTAAAAGTCGTTCGAGGAGTCACTTGTATGAGCAATTGCTCATTGGCTCATTTGCCCGATGGGATTCGAGTCGTTCGAGCAATATATGCAAGTCACTCGAGGTAAGACGGAATCCCACTTATGGAATCCCTTTTGTGGAATCCCCATTTGTGGAATCCGTTTTTCCGAAATCGGCTGTGGCTATGGAATCCCTTTTTTCTGAAATGAGTCTAAGAGTCGTTCGAGGAGTCACTCGTATGAGCAATTGCTCGTTGGCTCATTTGCTCGGTGGGATTCGAGTTGTTCGAGCAATATATGCGAGTCACTCGAGGTAAGACGGAATCCCACTTATGGAATCCCTTTTGTGGAATCCCATTTGTGGAATCCCTTTTTCGAAAACGGCTGTGGCTATGGAATCCTTTTTTTCTGAAATGAGTCTAAGAGTCGTTCGAGGAGTCACTCGAACGAGCAATTGATCGTTGGCTCATTTGCTCGATGGGATTCGAGTCGTTTGAGCAATAAATGCGAGTCACTCGAGGTAAGATGGAATCCCACTTATGGAATCCCTTTTGTGGAATCCCATTTGTGGAATCCCTTTTTCGAAAACGCCTGTGGCTATGGAATCCCTTTTTTTCTGAAATGAGTCTAAGAGTCGTTCGAGGAGTCACTCGAACGACCAATTACTCGATAGCTCATTTGCTCGATGGGATTCGAGTCGTTTGATCAATATGCCGAGTCACTCGATCGAGCAATTACTCTAAAGCTCATTTGCTCGATGGGATTCGAGTCATTCGAGCAATGACTTATCAGTAACTGCTCGATAGCTTATTGACTGATTTCAACGGTCCCCTGCACCGGGGTCCCCCAAATATTCCCTCAAAAGCCCCTGACATACTACTCAAGATAATCTAGTTCACCACGATCCTTGACCAAGCGGCGAGTCAGTCGTTTACCATCAGTTTTTGCGCCCTGAGTGAACTTCCCGATGATGATGCACCCCTGATTTCTATCTTCGAGGGGTGATACTACATTCTTCTTTCCGAAAGCGATTATGGCTTCTCCTACCTCTAATCCGGTTAGGATGCCGGAATCCATGAGATATGAGAGAAGGACCGTAGGAGCCCAGCCCTACTCCTCGAAATGCCTTCCGAAACATGCAGGGATGACAGGGTGGACACTTGGGTTGAAAGCCCACTTATGTATTTGGGCCAAACTGGTACGTATGTCTTTGGGTAAAGCGTCATTGGTTGCTACACGGGTCATGTTGGCTTTTGAATGACCGAAACGTACGAAGTAGTGCTGCGCCTCACCCAGACCTTGGAAGCTTGAGGGATAGCATGCCTTTATGTCAATGCTTATGATGTCTTTGACGTGATACCGTTCTGCGTTCCAGAGGCCATGTTCGACACAAACCTTTTCAATGTCATCCAGGAAAGATGCTTGGGTCGGTTTCCAGTCATTCCTTTCCTTTGCGACGATGCTGTCTGTGTGGTTCACCCCGAATGCCCTGTCGGCAATAGATTCATGTCCTAGATGGGCGCAGGTCTTCTGGGGGGGGGGGGGGGGGGGGGGGGGGGGTTGGTGGGCCTTTTTAGTCCTAAAAGCACATTCGTCTTGTAGGACGAACTGGTCGACACTGAGCTGTCTATCATGGCCACTTCCGAGCAGCCAGACAGTGATTGGATCATTTTGGGCGGCCTGTCTGGTGGCTTCCCAGACGTCGCCCTCTTATTTGTGGACCAGTCTGGACTGGGGGAAGTGCAGGTCTTTGGACCAGGCATAGCCATTATGGTGAGCTCTACTTTCCCTCTCACACCATTTCCACAAACTGATATCTGCCGCTGTTGCAGATATCCTCACCAGCTATATCCTTCACGATGATGGCCCGCTTGAGGATCTTCTCGAGCTCGCCTACATCGTCGACTGTTGCACCCGCGCCATGGACTCTCTTATCAAACTCCTCGATTTTCTGTCGATGGGGGGTTAGGCCTTGTCCTCTGAGGGCGTCCTCGAAGTGCTCCACCAGTCTCTGCGCGATACAGTTGAGCCCACCATCTTTCATTGGTGCTAGGTTTGCTGGGTCCTGTCTCTGAGAAGGTAGAGTCCGTAAAGGACCGCGATGACAGGGTAAGCATTCTGGTAGAACACCTGATCAATCCCGGTCAGCGCGTCCGGCTTACTTTCTTGAGAGATCTCTACGATGCCCCTCCCTTCTTCCTCTCCGCACGGACAAGGTCGAACTTATCTTCGGCGACCCCTTCATGATGCTCGCGCAGTAACTTGATTTTCAGGGTGAACGCGTCCTCTGGAAGGGCTGCTCGCAGTCATGCTGCCCTCTCGTCTGTCATGATGTGGGCTTCTAGGCCCGGTCGGCCGATCCTTGCATGCACACCATCAGCGAACTCAACGTAGCCGAAGGCAAGAGGGCCCTCTTCCTCTACCCTCCACGTAGAGAAGACTGCGGCGACGCAATCAACTTCAAACTCGTCTTTGGCGTCGTTCACAAGATCAGCCCATGGTTCGTCATCTGGCAGCCTCACCGGGTAAGGAACTTCGATATCCAAGTCGAATTGTCGCCGTTGTTTGGCTGGGTCAAACTCAACAATTGCCTTCCTTTTTCTCCCACGCGCCTTTCGGGGTGGAGTGGGAGGTCGTGCAGAATCTGGAAGTAGAAGCCTCAGCAATCGCTTCTTGATTGCTTCTGGAATGGGTTCATTCAGGATGTTCTGGACAACATCTTGGAGAAGCTCCGGTGTTTGCATTTCAGCCAACAGTTGATTGATGTATTCGTCCACACTTGCCATGCTGAATCACTATTCCTGTTGCCAACATATCTCTAAAAGGAAATTTCGATGGCCGCCAGCCAGGTAAGTTCCTTTGACACGACCCTCTGCTCTCGGCGCAGTAATTTCATATGTTTGTTCTTATGACCACACCTCAGGCAGAGCGATAATTGGTTCGTTACAACCTTGCAACAAACACGGCAAGGCTTTGTACACGATACATTTCGGAGTTTGACCAGATGTACCCCACACTACTCCTCCATACAGTGCCGGCCACAGAGCTCCGTAGAGCTGAAAGTACTGACATGGGTTTTTACCTCTCCGCATTGTACACCTGATCGGGTATATCCATTATCACAGATATGTCTAATAGGCTTCACAACCGGAAGGAGGTTTATGTCTATGAGAGGCCTGGGTCGGCGAGGGTGTGGGCCCGTCCCTCTATGCGACCGCCTGTTTGGTATCGGCATATTTCTGTGTCTACGATAGCAAAATGTGTCAGTTCCGATGAGAAAAAAGTTTAGCACCCTGCGCCAGAGTCTCTTGGTCGTAACTGTATGCCCGTCTGCTGGGGCAGGGCGAAACCGCTTTTTATAAATAATGCGATCCCTTACAGTAAGTTGAAGGTGTGGTGCTCATGTGCCTTGTTTTTCTGGCTGACCTTGAGCTCATTATAGCGCAAATACCTAGCGTTGGATTGGTTGGCTAATTGTTTTATCACCCTGCCAATAGCCCACACGTCAATTTCTCCATCAGTGGTTGTGTTTAGTGTTAAAATCAGTGCATAGGCATACTGGGTTTTTTAGCTCTTTTTCTCCTTCGATGCTATAGATACCCTGTAGTAACTCAGCCCATTTGATAGCAGGCTTATTCTCCACTTCGTCGGAGTTGGCATCAGTTGGAAACATTGTGTCGTTACCCTCTTACTATACCAAAGGGATTCATTTCTCCAATGGGCCGAAACCCTCCCCCTTCCCAACCGCGGGCTGTTTCTACGCGACCTCCTGTTTGGTATCGGTATATTCGGTATATTGTTGTGTCAACGTTAAGTCTCGTTTGGTGTTGGGGTAGAAACTGAAACTACGCCGATGCCTGAAATGGGACGGCCACTGGACTGGCGAGGGAGGTGGGCCGTCCCTGGGGGCCCCAATTGGTGCATTCGCTCCCCCTCCATGTGGTGGACTGCACCCCTGATCCCCCAAGTTTGTGCATTCGCCCCCCCCCCCCCCCCCCCCCCGCGCTGCTTAAATCATCAAACCCACTACCGACTCACATCCAACACATCAACCAGTATGTCTAAGACCACTTGCACCACCACTATCTAAACATGTAACAACACCACTAAGGTTGCTTCAGCTGCTTCAAACTCTCAGATGGTCACTACTTTTTACTTTGACTGCCAATACTATGGGTATTCATGACTATCATTACCACCAAAACCGCCACAGTGGCCAGTTCCACGGGATTTCGAAGCTATTCTATCAGCTTTTACCATTCCTTCCATTCTATTGCGCTCACTATCACCACCACTACTATAACAGAAACTACAACAACAACTACTACTATTACTACCACTACTTCTGTAGACTAACAGGCGCTACCACTATGAAGATGTTTGTAACTAGGAGAAATTTTGCACGTCTAAAGCATCATTGTGTCTAGTTTCGGATGGTTGTGTGGGTAATCATGGCCATACCCACTATATGAGAGACTCAGAAATGATCACTTTTCTAAAAGTGATCACTGTTAGCGAATATCACTTTTAAGGTGCCAAGGCTGTCAGTGATTTGTGATAACTGATCACTAGGCTATTGTGGTCTTAAAGTGATCAGTGAACTTTTCGAAAAGTGATCACCTTTAAGGTGACTAGACTCGAAGCATTCAGTTATCACTGAAAACTTGGAGCCTAGGTGGCTTAAAATGTATCACTAACGTGGTCACTTTTGAATCGCCTGTTTAATGTGTTTGTCGTATGACTGGGGAACATCATTTGAAATGTATCATTTTGGAATATTTACACAAAACTACTTGAACATTACTAAATACTGGGACTGCAGTATGACTGAGGATTATCATCATTATTTCATTTGTCGTGTAACATGCACGGCATATTTCCACAAACCTAACTATCACTAAACTGTCGGTCTCCTTAACGCTGGAACTGTAGTACGGTTGTGTTGAATCTTTTGTTTGTAACATACCTGGTATTTTTTACAAACTGTAGTATGGCTGTGTTGTATCTTTTGTTTGTAACATACCTGGTATTTTTACAAACAACTTAATCATAACCAAATTGTATGGCTGGAAAGTATCAATCGCGATACAACATACTTGGTGTATTTGCATAAAAAAACTTAACAATCACTAAATTGTCGGTCTTTTTAATTCTGGGTTGTAGTATGAATGAGCAATATCATTTAGTATATTTTCACAAAAAAACTTGAGCATATCTAAATGGTCGGTCTCCTTAATGCTGGATTTGTAGTATGACTGGACAATATCATTGGTAATGTAACATACTTGGTGTATTTTCAGACATAACTTAATCAGCAGTAAAATGTCGGTCTAAATAAAACTGGTTTCATAGTATGACTGGGCAAAACCATTACATACAGTTAAAACTAAAAGTCCTGTCATGAAATGCGCACAAATACCACGTTGATATGCGCGTTAATGTACGCGTTATGGCCCAAGTAAAGCTTTCAAATTCTGCACATATGGCCTGTGCACAAGCAATGTTTCAGCCAATGGACCTCTGGGTAACCCGGAGGTCCATTGGCAGAAACATTGCATGTGTTTGCTATGAGTAACCAAGAGAACCTGCCGTGCTTTGGATGCCGGTTGATATGGCAATTGCGCACAATTCCAACGCGCAATTAAGCCTAGATAAGCGCACTATTCGTGACAGGACTTCTAGTTTTAACTGTACTTGGTATATTTCCACAAACAACTTCCCCATCACTAAATCATTGGTCACATAATGCTGGATTTGAAGTATGGCTGTGATGTAGCATTCGTGATGTAGCATACTTCAGATATTTCCAAAAACGACTTAACAATCACCAAATTGTCAGCCATCTTAATATTGGGCTCTGCTGTATGACTGGAAAAAATTATTAATGACTTCGGATGGTGGGCGGCGGTTGTGCGAACTGTCTAAGATGTATACAAACTCATTGGAGTAGATGTGAAGCACTTTTTATCATATTTATTATTTTTGTTCACTGAATCCTTTCTCATCGTTCATCTCATGCTATTAGCTCCTTGTGGTATTAAACTTCTCGGAGTCTAATCCATACTAAAAGCATGTTCACCCCCCCCCCCCCCCCCACCCATCTGGTACTTTATTTGCCCAGAGAGAAGGCTCGTGGAGAATTGAGCTCTTGCATACAACAGAATTCACCTTTAGTTGCATTCTGTTTTACAATTCCTATGGCTTCGGCTCCTCAACATTCTAACTCTGATCAAGCTTCGCTCAAGCACAGTTACAGCGGTTGAAGACATGTGCACCATCGACGTGCAGTACGCCTTAGTACAAGGCCTCATCGTGCCCCCATGTAGGCAATGGGGATCAAATTCGGGACCTTTAGCATAGAAGTCCAACAGTCTACCGCTGAACCACCACACGCCCTGATTGGGTTGTTTACTCAGTTGACAATATTACAAATTTTTCTTCAATGCTTTGATTAAAAGAAAATATGAAATGCCTCTTCCAGCTTCGTACTGGTGGTCTGCACTTTAAAAATTTGTTATTATTATGAAATGCAGTTGGTGGGAGGTAACAAAACAGCTGGTGACAGTAAATGCCGTGAGTGCAGAATAAAGACTGACTCTGCAACAACAAGGTACAAGAACAGTCGTGAAAAGGCATGTACTTGTCAACCGGGTTTGTGGGTGTGACACGTATGTCATCATTTTCGGGTAGTAAAGTGAGGGTAAAATAAGCGTCAAAATCATTCAACTAGAAAAAATAACACCACATCATGTTTATTGTTATTTTTCTCTTCTAAAATCCAAATCAACTTTTTTTCATACAAAACATTCCATGTTCTCTGAGTAAGCATATACAAATAATGTTTCACCTATTTTTCAGAACCCCTGATCTTCAGATCCTCAGGGTATTTAATCTTGAAGAAAAACAACAGACCCCATCTAGAGATCCGCCCAAAGAAGCAAACTAGGTTTCAAAGTGATCTGATCTTAAATATGTCTTGATGGGTGTGCCTAAGGGAAATATTGATGCGTAACTAAACTAAGTTCAAAGGTCATCATTGCCAACGGCAACATTTTTTGATGGGAGAAAATCATTAGCTCATATCTAGAGTTCATCCCTAACAAGCATCCCAAGTTTCAAGGCAATCTATCATAAATGTGCTGTGTAGGATGTGCCAAAAGGAAATATAAGCACTAAGTTCACCAAAGGTCATTGCCAATGCCAACGCTTCTGGCGGAAATGGAATAAAATAAATCGATAGCTCCCATCTCGTGGTATCTCCAAACAAGTGTACAGAATTTCAATGCAATCTTATCAATGTGCCATATTGGGTGTGCCGAAGGGAAATTTTTGATGCCTGATTGAACTAAGTTCAAAGGTCATTACCAATGGGAACTTTTTTATAGAAATGGAAGAAAATCGTTGATTATGATCTAGATGTCGCCCATATAATATTAGATATTAATGCGATCTGACCAAAAATGTGTCCTGTGTGGTGTGCCAGAGAAAACTTTTGATGCCCAACTAAACTAAGTTCAAATCTTATTGCCAATGGCAATGTTTTTAATGGAAATGGCAGAAAATCGATAGTTCTATATGTCACCCCAAGCAAGCATACCAAGTTTGAAGGTGATCCAATCATAAATGTGTCCAGCAGTGAGTGCCAGAGGGAAATATTGATGCTTAACTGCAATAAGTTCACCAATGGTTATTGCCAACAGCGGCTGTTTTTGATGGAAATGGTAGAAGATCGATCATAAATATGCCCTGTAGGGCATGACAAAAGATTATATTGATGCCTGACTAAATTAAATTCAAAGGTTGTTGCCAAAAGCAACATTTTATAATGGAAATGGAAGGATATTGATAGCTCCCATCTAGAGGGAACCAGAAAAATGCAAAATATGTTTCAAAGCGCTCTGATCATAAATGTGCCCTGTAGGGTGTTCCAAACCGAAAATATAGATGCCTAACTAAACTTAGTTCTATGATAGTTGCCAACAGCAACATTTTTTGATGAAAACGACAAAGTCGATAGCTCCATCTAGATATCACCCCAAACAACCATACCAAGTTTCAAAGCAATCAGATCAAAAATGCACCATGTGCAGAGTGCCAAAGGAAATTGTGAATGTACACCTTACATGAAATGAATGTAGTTCATTTTTAGTTCAACTTGATGAAGTCAAGCTGAGCTATTGCCGTGAGTTCTTGTTCATTGGTATACATACGTATATACATACATGTGTACATATGGACGAATGTACATATGTTTGCCGATGTGCCAAAGAGAAATATTGATACTAAACTAAGTTCAAAGGTCATTGCCAATGACAATGTTTTTTGACTGAAATGGAAGAAAATTGATAGCTCCCATCTAGAAGTCACCCCCAAACAAGCATACCCAGTTTTGAAGTGATCTGATCACAAATGTGCCAAGTAGGATCTGCCAAAAAGTATGCACTGATGTCAAGCTTAACTAAGTTCAAATGTTGTTGCCAATGGCGACATTTTTCTATTGATACCTCCCATCTTGAGGTCACCCAAAGCAAGCATGCCAGGTATGAATTTGAAAACGATCTGATCATAAATGTTACCTGTTGGGTGTATCAAATTGAAATACTGGTTCCTAACTAAACAAAGTTCAAAGGTCGTTGCCAATGTCAATTTTGTTAAGGAAATAGAAGAAAATCGATAGCTCCCATGTAGATGCCACGCCAAACAAGCATGTCCAGTTACAAAGTGATCCAATCATAAATGTGCCCTGCAGCATGTGCCAAAAGTTAATATTGATGCATAACTGCACTAAGTTCAATATTTATTTATTTATTTATTGGTGTTTAAGATCACATACTTATGCACAATGGCTAATCGTGACCGTGACAGTTTTACAGGTGGAGGAAGCCGGAGTACCCGGAGAGAACCACCGAGCAACGACGAGCAACTGTCAGCTCTCTAACATTGTAACTCTAAACTCTGCACAGCAGCACAGGCAGGGTTAGATTGGTTGAAGACATGCGCACCATCGACGTGCAGTACGCCTCAGCACACAGCGTCATCGTGCCCCCATGTAGGCAATCGGAGTGAAGTGTCTTGCCCAAGGACACAACGCGGTTGCCGCAGGTGGGATTCGAACCGAGGACCTCTCTACCAACTGAACCACCGCGCCCCCACTAAGTTCAATAAAGGTCATAGCCAATGTTAACATTTTTGGTGGAAATGGAACAAAATGGAAAACAAGCACACCAAGTTTAGAAGTGATCTGATCACAAATGTTGGTGGATAAAAGGAATATACTGATGCCAGACTAAACTAAGTTCAAAAGGCATTGCCATTGGCAACATTTTTTCTGGAAAGTTAAACAGAATAGCGGTCCCCCCCCCCCCCTCACAAGCATACCAAGTTTCAAAGTGATCTGTTCATAAATGTACCATATAGTGTGAGCCAAAAGAATATATTTATGCCTAACTAAACTAAGTTCTAAAGTTGTTGCCAACGGCAACATTTTTCGACGGAAATAGAAGAAAATCGATAGCTCCCATGTAGAGGTCACCCCAAACAAGAATATGTCAGATTTGAAAGAGATCCAATCACAAATATACCCTGCAGGGTGTTCCAAATAGAAATACAGATGCCTAACTAAATTATGTTCAAAGGTCGTTACCAACAGTATGGTTTTTGGGTGGAAATAGAAGAAAGTCGATAGCTACCATCTAGATGTAACCCCAAACAAGCATACCATGTTTCAAAGTGATCCGATCATAAATGCACCATTTGTGGTGTTCCAAAGTAAAAATGTGGATGTACATCCTCCAACCTGATGAAGTCAAGCTGAGCTATTGCCGCCATTTCTTGTCCATTGGCATACATATGTATGTACAGACATACATACATCCGTATGTATGAACATGCATACATATGTACGCACATTTGACAATGGACAAGAAGTGACGCCAATAGCTCAGCTTGACTTCGTCAAGTTGAGATAACAAGAGGCCCCAAGGGGCCTGAGGGCGCTCACCTGACATGGTAGCCTAAATATCAACCCAGAGAATTGATTTCAACAAGTTGCATCTACTCCTCCTAAGAAAAGCTGATATCAAATATCCAAAGATACTGACCAGTGGATCTAAAAAAAAAGAAGATTTTTAAAGAATATTCCTCACATTGAACTAAGTTATAATTCGGGCTCCCACAGGGACTTGGCTTTAACAAACTTGAATCTCACCCCCATAAGGATGCTGCACACCAAATATCAAAACATTCTGACTGCTGGATCTGAAGAAGAAGATTTTTTAAAGAACTTTGAACTAAGTTACAATTCAAGCTCCCACAGTGAGTCCAAATATGGACCTAGGGACTTGGCTTGAACAAACTTGAATCTCACCCCTGTAAGCACGGTGCATACCCAATATCAAAAGATTCTGCCTGCTGGATCTTGATAAGATTTTCAAAGAAATTTGCCTGAAATGCACTAAGTTCGAATTTGAGCTTCTGTAGTGAGCCCAAATATGAATCTAGGGAGCCGATTTGAACAAACTTGAATCAGATCCACCCCACAATGTTGCATACCAAATATCAAAAGATTCTGCCTGCTGAATCTGGAGAAGAAGATTTTTTAAGAAATTTGCCTGAAATGCACCAAGTTCGAATTCAGGCTTCTATAGTGAGCCCAAATATGAATCCAGGGGGCCGAATTGGACAAACTTGAATCAGATCCACCCCACAATGTTGCATACCAAATATCAAAAGATTCTGCCTGCTGGATCTGGAGAAGAAGATTTTTTAAGAAATTTGCCTGAAATGCACTAAGTTCGAATTCGGGCTTCTATAGTGAGCCCAAATATGAATCCAGGGGGCTGATTTGAACAAACTTGAATCAGATCCACCCCACAATGTTGCATACCAAATATCAAAAGATTCTGCCTGCTGGATCTGGAGAAGAAGATTTTTTAAGAAATTTGCCTGAAATGCACGAAGTTCGAATTCGAGCTTCTATACTGAGTCCAAAAATAAACCCAGGGAGCCGATTTGAACAAACTTGAATCAGATCCACCCCACAATGTTGCATACCAAATATCAAAAGATTCTGCCTGCTGGATCTGGAGAAGAAGATTTTTTAAGAAATTTGTCTGAAATGCACCAAGTTCGAATTCGGGCTTCTATAGTGAGCCCAAATATGAATCCAGGGAGCTGATTTGAACAAACTTCAATCAGATCCACCCCACAATGTTACATACCAAATATCAAAAGATTCTGCCTGCTGGATCTGGAGAAGAAGATTTTTTAAGAAATTTGCCTGAAATGCACTAAGTTCGAAATCGGGCTCCTATACTGAACCCAAATATGAACCCAGGGGGCCGATTTGAACAAACTTGAATCAGATCCACCCTACAATGCTGCATACCAAATATCAAAAGATTCTGCCTGCTGGATCTGGAGAAGAAGATTTTTTAATCTTTTTCCCATTGCCCACAGTGTTAAAAAGTGCACTTTTTCAAAGTCCTGAAAAAAGTACCTTATGATCAAACCGATAGGGATTTTTTTTAACCATTCTATTCTACTGGATAAAAGTAAGCTTTATACAAAATAAGAATTTTCTGTGCCGTGTAGTTTTGGAGATATGGCAGTTTTAAGGTTTTTCCTATTTTTAGCTCCCGAGGTTCCCACGGGGCAATGAGAATTTTTTTTTTTGTATCAATCAACTACTTATGACCCATTATCATCTCATATCATATTTGGTTCAAATCGACCTGACAGTTCTGAAAATAGAAATTTTAGGCGTGGCCAAAATATTTGCCCCTCCCATAACGAAGGCAAATAATGCCCGACAAACTTCTCTTGAACAAACTTGAGTCTACACCTCTAAAGGAAGCTGCATACTACATATCAAGTCTCTGCTATTGCTGGTTCTTGAGAAGAAGATTTTTTAAGGATTGGAGCATTTTTGCCCCATCCCTCTGCTCAATATGAGCCGAAACCTAACTTGACAAAAAATCAAAATGCCCTTGTATAACCCCTACTCACATGAAATTTCATTAATATGCGGCCAGTGGTTTGGGAGAAAAAGGCCCAAACACCACCTTCATGACGGACGACGGACGAAAAGTGAACAGAAAAGCTCACCCTGACTTTCAGTCAGGTGAGCTAAAAATGAAGCATATTTAATGAAATAGCTAGATTGTGGATGCTATCTTCGACAACCATCTTGAATTCACAAGTCAAATTTTACTTGCACAAAACAAGACCTAAATCATCTTTTGACACATTTTGGAAAACAACTGCACTATTTGGCATATGCTTCACTGCATGGAATCAAATTTTCTTGAAATCTTCTGTCTAATGCTTTTTCTTTCGTTGAATAACTTGATTCTTGTTTTTTCTGCATGCAGTTTGCTTGCTGCACTGTTTTAGGCAATCTGGACAGGCGGTTTCAATAAATCTTATTATTTCATTTCTACCTGAATAATTTGAAAAGATAAAAAAAAAGATAAATATATTAGAATATGTTTTCATATCTGAACAAATTCGAACATATTATGTTAAGAGGATGCAGGACTTTAGATTACCCCAATTTCACACTATTTACAAATTAGAGAAGGGGGTAAAGACATCAAGAGAGATATATAAGTTATCTTTGCCTATTCTACATTTGACACTAACTTCCATCATAATATGGCCGTAGAAACACAAAGAAAGGCAGGTAATATAACATAACACGATAACGATGTTATTTCTAGTTTTAATGCGCCATAATTAGAGCAAAAGAGAGTGCCCAAAATAAATGAATTTAGAGTTCTGTGTAAATCCAGCCTAACTTTGTTCAAAATTCAGGAAATGTTCCTTAAAATAAAAAAAATGGCTAGAAAGAAATAACCCCGAGAAGTTTTTACCAAAATGTTTGGAAAAAAACATAGAACATGTGGAAACTGAAATTTTCCATTGAACCTCTGCCATGTGGTAGACACCACTGCCTAAAATATTTTGACAATAAACTGCCATATCGTTTTGCTTTTTGTTTTGATTAAGAAAGTTTAGCAGAGGTCAACCCCATACAGTTCAGAGCAACAGGTATTGAGGCACAAGTGACTCCATGAATGAAAAATGAAAACTACATAATGTGAATGAACACTTCGCAGACAAACTGACAAAAATGATTTGACTGATTTATTTATTGGTGTTTAAGGTCACATACTTATGCACAATGGCTAATCATGACCGTGGCAGTTTTACAGGCGAAGGACGCCGGAGTACCCGGAGCATCAACCGGAGCATAACCTTCATATAGAAGTTATGTAACAAAAACTAATTCTACCTAATTTTGAAACAAAATGGCCACCGGCAGCCGTCTTCAATTTTGGACCGCATCCCAAAACACTCATTCTCATCCCAAGGTGATAACAAAGATATCCAAGAAGTTTCGTAAAGATCGGTTCATAAATACGACCCCTAGCCCGAGCCATATTGACATGTGTACTTACTACTGTGTGTAAGTAGCACTGAAAAAATCAAAGTTCATCCAATTCTAAGAGAACAAAACCCACATTATATGTGATGTATTCCATGTTATTAAACATTCCAACAAAAATTTATTCAAATCAGAACTTTCATACAGAAGTTATGTACAAAAAACGTATTGCACTAACTAAAGTACAAAATAGCTGCTGGTGGCCATCTTGAATTTTAGACCGCACCTCAAAACACTGGTTTTCGTTCCATGGTGATAACAAAGGTACTCAAAAAGTTTCGTAAAGATCGGTTCATAAATACGGCCTCTAGCCTGAGCATTTGCACTTACAGTGCTGAAAATAACACTAAATAAATCAAAGTTAGTCTAATTTGCATAATTTACACACAAGAAAAAACCTGTATTATATATGATGTATCCCATGGTACTAAACATTCATACAAAAAATTATTCAAATCAGAGGTTTCATACAGTTAAAACTAGAAGTCCTGTCACGAATTGTGCGCTTATCTAGGCTTAATTGCACGTTGGAATTGCGCACAATTGCCATATTGAATGGCTTCCAAAGCACGGCAGGTTCTCCTGGTTACTCATAGCAAACACATGCAATGTTTCTGCCAATGGACCTCCGGGTTACCCGGAGGTCCATTGGCTGAAACATTGCTTGTGCACAGACCATATTTACAGAATTTGATAGCTTTACTTGGGCCATAACGCGCACATTAACGCGCATATCAACGTGCTATTTCTGCACATTTCATGACAGGACTTCTAGTTTTAACTGTATGGAAGTTCTGTGCAAAAATCTGACTGCACCTAATTTTGTACAAAATGGCTGCCAGCCACCATCTTCAATTTCGGACCAGACCCACAAACACTCGTAATCATCCCACGGTGATAACAAAGGTACCCAAGAAGTTTCATAAAGATCGGCTTATAAATACGGCCTCTAGTCCGAGCCATATTGACGGTGCGACGGATGGACAGACGATGGGCCATGATAATACCTCAAATTGGCTTCACCAAAGTTGAGCTAAAATGTAATTGATTGGTTAACCGTTACTTTTGAACTACGGTATTATATGGTTAAGAAAGGAACAAACATGCTCCAAAACAGGCAATCATTGTCACACTGGCTCACATCAGTTATATGAGACAGAGTAACGCAAGCCAGTTACATGCTGGCATACTTGTTCACTTGCAAGATCATTATACTCTATAAGTAGCTGGAAATGGTCATTCTTAACCCTTCACCAATGCAGGTAGCAGACGATTCTAGCACAAGAAATTCTTGAATTACTAAAGATTTTCAATGTTTGTCTCAAAAACATAGCTTATGACCCCTCATTGAAACAAGCTCAACGTGAGCGATCCAAAGAGGGGTCATAAGCTATGTTTTGAGACAAAAATTTAAAACATAAGAAAATTTGAAAGGTCATTTTTGAATATTGCGCTGAACGGATTTGCCCATTACATTGAGTAAAGTTTTAATTATATAAATCATCAAGGGTATGGCTGTTATTCAGCTACCTATTAGGGCAAGTGATTAATCGTTTAACCAAGGTTAATCCATGCAATAAATCGATCCAGACAACCCTTTATTAGTTTCAGCTCTAAAATTAATCTAATTTTATTAAATTTTATCTGATGAAAAAATGCTTTTATTTTTTGCGGGAATGGTAAATGGGTCTCCTTAAGCATTTGCGGGACTATCACGGGAACGAAACGACTGTTACTGCATGTTATTGCAATTTCCGAAGCCATGTTATTGCTGATAATATACTAAGTCACTTCATATCAAGGATTAAGGAATTAGAGAATCACTGACAATGATGTTTTTTGAACATAGCTGTTGGCTGGTATACGTTATTGGTGATTATATATGAAGACACTTCCATCCAAGATTAAGGAGAACAGAGGATCAACTATGGACATGTCATCTGAATAAAACTGTCAGGTGGTATACATTGATTTATCTTTTTTTTGGCCTTAACAGCACTTTTAACAGCCTGAGTCACCTCATGTTGGACAGTTTTACAGGTGGAAGAAGCCAGAGAGAACCACCAAGCATTGGCCACCAACTGTCAGACTCCCCAGTGGGAAATAGGGATTAAATGACTTGCCCAAGGACACAATGGGGTTGCTGTTGGTGGGATTCAAGCCGCAGACCTCTCGGCATGCAGTCTGCATCTCTATCTAATGAGCTACTGCATTCCAAGGTGGGTTACATTATTGCTGATTATACACTAAGCCACTTCAGGTTCTGGATTAAAGAGACCAGAGAATCAGCCCTGGGTATGTTCCTTGAATAAAACTGTAAGTGGTTACATTATTGCTGATTATATACTAAAATACTACAAATCCAGAAATAAGAAGACCAAACAATCAGTCATAGGTATGTTGCTTGAATAGAGCTGTAAGTGGTAACATTATTGCTGATTATATACTAAAATACTACAGATCCAGGACTAAGAAGACCAAAGAATCAGTCATGGGTATATTGCTTGAATAGAACTGTAAGTGGTTCCATTATTCCTGATTATACACTAAATTATATACTAAAATACTATAGATTCAGGACTAAGGAGACCAGAGAATCTGTCTTTAGTATGTTGTTTGAATAGAACAGTCAGCTGGTTTACATGATTACTGATTATATAGTAAGACACTTCACATCCAGCATTAAGGAGATCAGAGAATCAGTCATGGACATGTTGTTTGAATAGAACTGTCAGTTGGTTAAGACTATTGCTGATTATATACGAAAATACTACAGATCCAGTATTAAAAAGACCACAGAATTAGTTATGTGCATGTTGTTTGAATAAGACTGTCGGGTGGTTTACATCATTGCTGATAATATACTAAAATACTACATATCCAGGATTGTGGAGAGCAAAGAAATAGTCATGGGTATGTGTCTTGAAGAGAACTGTAAGTGGTTCCATTATTGCTGATTATATACTAAAATACTACAGATGCAGGATGAAGGAGACCAGAGAACCAGTCATGGGTATGCTGTTTGAGTTGAACCTTAATGGGTTTATATTTTGCTGATTATATACTAAAATACTACAAATCCAGGATTAAGGAGACCAAAGAATCAGTCATGGGTATGTTGCTTGAATAGAGCTGTAAATGGTAACATTATTGCTGATTGTATACTAAAATACTACAGATCCAGGACTAAGAAGACCAAAGAATCAGTCATGGGTATGCTTTTCGAATAGAACTGTAACTGATTTATACTTTGCTGATTATATACTAAAATACTACAAATTCAGGATTAAGGCAACCAGAGAATCGGTCATTTGTATGTTGTTTGAATAGAACTGTCTGATGGTTTACATTATTGCTGATTATATGCTAAAATACTACAGATCCAGGATTAAGGAAACCAGAGAATCAGTCATGGGTATGTTGTTCAGATAGAACCTTAATTGGTACATATTTTGCTGATTATATACTAAAATACTACATATCAAGGATTAAGGAGACCAAACAATGAGCCATGGGTCTGTTGCTTGAATAGAACTGTAAGTGGTTACATTACTGCTGAATATATACTAAAATACTACAGATCCAGGATTAAGGAAACCAGAGAATCAGTCATGGCTATGTTGTTCGAATAGAACCTTAGTTGGTTTATATTTGCTGTTTTTGTACTAAAATTCCAAAATTAAGGAGACCAAAGAATCAGTCATGGGTCTGTTGCTGGAATAGGACTGTAAGTGGTTACATAACTGCTGAATATATACTAAAATACTACAGATCCAGGATTAAAGAGACCAGAGAATCGGTCATTTGTATGTTGTTTGAATAGAACTGTCTGATGGTTTACATTATTGCTGATTATATGCTAAAATACTACAGATTCAGGATTAAGCAAAACAGAGTATCAGTCATGGGTATGTTGTTCGAATAGAACCTTAATTGGTTTATATTTTGATGATTATATACTAAAATACTACAAATCTAGGATTAAGGAGACCAAAGAATCAGTCTTGGGCCTGTTGCTTGAATAGAACAGTAAGTGGTTACATAACTGCTGAATATATACTAAAATACTACAAATCTAGGACTAAGGAGACCAGAGAATCGTCATGGGTATGTTGTTTGAATAGAACTGTAACTGGTTTATATTTTGCTGATTATATACTAAAATACTACAAATCAAGGATTAAGGAGACCAATGAATCAGTCATGGGAATGCTGCTTGAAAACAACTGTAAGTGGTTACATTATTCCTGATTATATACTAAAATACTACACATCCAGAACTAAGGAGACCAGAGAATCAGTCATGGGTATGCTGTTCGAATAGAACCTTAATTGGTATATATTTTGCTGATTATATACTAAAATACTACAAATCCAGGATTAAGGAGACCAAAGAATCAGTCACGCGTCTGTTGTTTGAATAGAACTGTAAGTGGTTAAATTATTGCTGATTATATACTAAAATACTACAAATCCAGGATTAAGGAGACCAAAGAATCAGTCATGGGTCTGTTGCTTGAATAGATCTGTAAGTGGTTAAATTATTGCTGATTATATACTAAAATACTACAAATCCAGGATTAAGGAGACCAAAAAATCAGTCATGGGTATGTTGCTTGAATAGAACTGTAAGTGGTTAAATTATTGCTGAATATATACTAAAATACTACAGATCCAGGATTAAGGAGACCAGAAGAATCAGTCATGGATATGTTGTTTGTATAGAACTGTCAGTTGGTTTTGACTACTGCTGTTTATATACTAACACAATTCAGATCCAGGATTAAGGAGACCAGAAGATCTGTCACTGGTATGTTGCTTGAATAAAACTGTAAATGGGAAACATTGTTGCTAAATTTATACTAAAATACTACAAATCCAGGCTTAAGGAGATCAGAAGATCAGTCATTGTTATGTTGCATGAATAAAACTGTAAATGGGTTACATTGTTGCTGAATATATACTAAAATACTACAAATCTAGGATTAAGGAGACCAGAAGATCAGTCATTGGTATGTTGCTTGAATAAAACTGTAAATGGGTTACATTGTTGCTGATTATATCCTAAAATACTACAAAGCCAGGATTAAGGAGACCAAAGAATCAGTCATGGGTATGTCGCTTGAACAGAAATGGAAGTGGTTCATATTTTGCTGATTATATACTAAACTACTACAAAGCCAGGATTAAGGAGACCAAAGAATCAGTCATGGGTATGTTGCTTGAACAGAACTGTAACTGGTTCATATTTTGCTGATTATATACGAAAATACTACAGATACAGGATTAAGGAGACCAGGGAATCTAACAGGTTTACATTTTGCTGATTATATACTAAAATACTCCAAATCCAGGATTAAGGAGACCAAAGAATCAGTCATGGGTATGTATCTTGAATAGAACTGTAACTGTACATTATTGATGATTATATACTAAAATACTACAGATCCAGGATTAAGGAGACCAGAGAATCAGTAATGGATATGCTGTTCGAAAAGAACTGTAACTGGTTTATATTTTGCTGATTATATACTAAAATACTACAGATCCAGGATTAGGGAGGACAAAGAATCAGTCATTGGTCTGTTACATGAATAGAGCTGTAAGTGGTTACATTACTGCTGATTATATACTAAAATACTACAGATCCAGGACTAAGAGAATCTGTCACTGATATGCTGTTTGAATAGAACAGTCAAGTGGTTTACGTAATTACTGATTATATAGTAAGACTCTTCACAACCACGATTAAGGAGACCAGAGAGTCAGCCATGGATATGTTGTTTGAATAGAACTGTCAGTTGGTTTAGACTATTGCTGATTATATACGGAAATACTACAGATCCAGGATTAAAAAGACCAGAGAATTAGTTATGTGTATGTTGTTTGAATAGAACTGTCAGGTGGTTTACATCATTGCTGATTATATACTAAAATATTATAGATCCAGGATTAAGGAGACCAGAGAATCAGTCACAGGTATGCTGTTCGAATCGAACCTTAATTGATTTATAATTTGCTGATTATATACTAAAATACTACAAATCCAGGATTAAGGAGACCAAAGAATCAGTCATGGGTATGTTCCTTGAAAACAACTGTAAGTGGTTACATTATTGCTGAATATATGCTTAAATACTACAGATCCAGGATTAAGGAAACCAGAGAATCGGTCATTGGTCTGTTGTAAGAATAGAACTGTCTGATGGTTTACATTATTGCTGATTATATTCTAAAATACTACAGATCCAGGATTAAGGAGACTAGAGATTCCGCCATGGGTATGCTGATTTAATAGAACTCTCATCAGTTGGTTTAGACTATTTCTGATTATATACTAGCACACTTCAGGTCCAGGATTAAGGAGACCAGAAGATCAGTCAAGAGAATATTGTTTCAATAGAACAGAATTATGAGGTGTTATTCCTGATTGCTTATTGCAGACAATCAGTTATGGGTATTTTGTTTGAATAGAACCAGTAGGTGGTTTACATTATTGCTGATTATATACTCAAGACACTTCAGCAGATCGAGTATTAAGGAGAACAGAGAATCAGCCATGGGTATGTTGTGTGAATAGAACTTTAAGTGGATACATTATTGCTGATTATATACTAAAATACTACAGATAGAGGATTAAGGAGACCAGAGAATAAGTCAGGGGTGTGCTGTTCGACCAGAACTGTAACTGGTTTACATTACTGCTGATTATATACTCGAGACACTTCAGCAGATCGAGTATTAAGGAGAACAGAGAATCAGTCATGGATATGAAATGGAACTGTCAGTTGGTTTACATTATAACTGATTATATATAGTAAGACACTTCACATCCAGGATTAAGGAGACCAGAGGATTAGCCATGTGTATGTTGTTTGAATAGAACTGTGAGGTGGTTTACATTATTGCTGATTATATCCTAATACACTTCAGATCCAGGATTAAGGAGACCATAGAATCAGTCATGGGTATTTTGTTTGAATAGAATAGAACTGTAAATGGTTTACATTATTGCTGATTATATACTAAGAAACTACAGATCTAGGATTAAGGAGACCAGAAGATCAGTCATTTGTATGTTGTTTGAATAAAACTGTAAATGGGCTACCTTGCTGCTGATTATATACTAAAATACTACAAAGCCAGGATTAAGGAGATCAAAGAATCAGTCATGGGTATGTTGCTTGAATAGAACTGTGAGTAGTTACATTATTGCTGATTGTATACTAAAATACTACAGATCCAGGATTAAGGAGACCAGGGAATCAGTCATGGATATGTTGTTTGAATAGAACTGTAACTGATTTATATTCTGCTGATTATATACTACGATCTACAAATCCTGGATTAAGGAGACCAAAGAATCAGTCATGTGCATGTTGCTTGAATAGAACTGTAAGTGGTAACATTATGGATGATTATATACTAAACTACTACAGATCCAGCATTAAGGAGACACAGGAATCAGTCATGGGTATGCCGTTCGGACAGAACTGTAAGTGGTTTATATTTTGCTGATTATATACTAAAATACTACAAATCCAGAATTAAGGAGACCAAAGAGTCAGTCAGGGGTATGT
The DNA here is from genome assembly GCA_031216915.1 of Pictodentalium vernedei. Taxonomy (NCBI): domain Eukaryota; kingdom Metazoa; phylum Mollusca; class Scaphopoda; order Dentaliida; family Dentaliidae; genus Pictodentalium; species Pictodentalium vernedei. Next base: position 116,360,561 of record CM062294.1, on the reverse strand, counting down.
TGCTTGAATAGAACTGTAAGTGGTTACATTATTGATGATTATATACTAAACTACTACAGATCTAGGAGTAAGGAGACACGGGAATCAGTCATGGGTATGCTGTTTGAATAGAAGTGTAAGTGGTTTATATTTTGCTGGAGGATTAAGGAGACCAGAGGATTAGCCATGTGTATGTTGTTTGAATAAAACTGTGAGGTGGTTTACATTATTGCTGATTACATCCTAATACACTTCAGATCCAGGATTAAGGAGATCATAGAATCAGTCATTGGTATGTTGTTTGAATAAAACTGTAAATGGGTTACATTGTTGCTGATTATATACTAAAATACTACAAAGCCAGGATTAAGGAGATCAAAGAATCAGCCATGGGTATGTTGCTTGAATAGAATTGTGAGAAGTTACATTATTGCTGATTGTATACTAAAATACTACAGATCCAGGATTAAGGAGACCAGGGAATCAGTCATGGATATTTTGTTTGAATAGAACTGTAACTGGTTTATATTTTGCTGATTAAATACTATGATACTACAAATCCTGGATTAAGGAGACCAAAGAATCAGTCATGTGCATGTTGCTTGAATAGAACTACAAATCCTTGATTAAGGAGACCAAAGAATTAGTCATGTGCATGTTGCTTGAATAGAACTGTAAGTGGTTACATTATGGATGATTATATACTAAACTACTACAGATCCAGGATTAAGGAGACACGGGAATCAGTCATGGGTATGCTGTTCGAATAGAACTGTAAGTGGTTTATATTTTGCTGATTATATACTAAAATACTACAAGTCCAGTATAAAGGAGACCAAAGAATCACCCATGGGTATGTTGCTTGAATAAAACTGTAAGTGGTTACATTACTGCTGATTATATATACTAAAATACTACAGATCCAGTATTAAGGAGACCAAAGAATCAGCCATGGGTATGTTGCTTGAATAGAACTGTAAGTGGTTACATTATTGCCAATTACATACTAAAATACTACAGATCTAGGATTAAGGAGACCAGAGAATTAGTCATGGGTATTTTGTTTAAATAGAACTGTCAGGAGTTTTAGATTATAGCTGATTATATACTCAGACATTTCAGATCCAGGATATAAGAGGCCAGAGAATCAGTCAAGAGAATATTGTTTGAATAGAACTGTGAGGTGTTTACATTATTGCTCATTGCATATTGCAGACAATCAGTTATGGGTATTTTGTAGGAAAAGAGGATCAGTTGTGCATATCAAATGGAACTGTCAAGTGGTTTACATTTTTACTGATTATATAGTAAGACACTTCACATCCAGGATTATGGAGAACAGCAGATTAGCCATGGGTATGTTGTTTGAATAGAACTGTGAGATAGTTTACATTATTATATACTAATACACCTCAGAACCAGGATTAAGGAGACCAGAAAATCAGTCATTGGTATGTTGTTTGAATAGAACTGTCAGGTGGTTCAGACTATTGCTGATTATATACTAACACAATTCTGATCCAGGATTAACGAGACCAGAACATCAGTCATTGGTATGTTGTCTGAATAAAACCATAAATGTTGCTGATTATACATTGTTGCTGATTATACATTAAAATACTACAAATGTGGTTTATACTAATACACCTCAGAACCAGGATTAAAGAGACCAGAGAATCAGTCAGTGGTATGTTGTTTGAATAGAACTGTCATATGGTTTAGACTATTGCTGAATATATACTAACACACTTCAGATCCAGGATCTAGGAGACCAGAGAATCAGTCAATGGTATGTTGCTTGAATAAAACTGTAAATGGGTTGCATTATTGCTGATTATATACTAAATACTACAAATCCAGGATTAAGGAGACCAGAGAATTAGTCACTGGTATGTTTTCTGAATGGAACTGAAAGTGGTTCACATGATTGCTGATTATATACTAAAATACTATAGATCCGGGATTAAGCAAATAAGAGAATGAATCATGGGCATGTTGTTTGAAAAGATGTCAGGTGGTTTAGATTGTTGCTAATTATTTACTAACACATTTCAGATCCAGGATAAGGGATACCAGAGAATGAGCATGTCATGGGCATGTTGTTTGAATAGAACTGTCAGTTGGTTCAGATTATTGCTGATTGTACATGTATAATAAATTCCTTCAAATGCAGGATTAAGGAGATTAGGGAATCAGTCAGAAAAATATTGGTTGAAAAGAGCTATCAGTTTGTATACATTATTGGTGATTATATATGAAGACACTTCAGATCCAGGATTAAGGAGACCAGAGAATCAACCATGGCTATGTCGTTTGAATACAACTGTCAGTTGGTTTACATAGATTTATTTATTTTGGGGGCTTCAACGGCACTTTTAACAGCCAGGGTCACCTCATGTTGGACAGTTTAACAGGTGGTGGAGGAAGCTGATGAGAACCACTGACCAATGGCCAGCAACTGTCAGACTCCCCAATGTACTAACTCCACACATGCAAGTTTAGCAATGGCTGATGACAAGAGCAACATAGACATGCAGTTATACTAAGACACTTTGGATTTTGGATTAAAGAGCCCAGATAATGTGTCCTGTGTATTTTATTTGAATACAACTGTCAGGTGGTTAACATTATTGCTCATTATATACTAACACACTTCGGATCCAGAATTAAGGAGACCAGCGAATCAGTCATTGGTATGTTGTTTGAATAGAACTGTCACATGGTTCAAATTATTTCTGCTAAAATACTAACATACTTCAGATCCAGGATTAAGGAGGATGTTGTTTGAATTGTTTGTTGTTAAATTGTTTACAATGTTGCTGATTATATACTAAGGCACCTCAGATCCAGGATTAAGGAGACAGGGATAATGAGTCATGGATTTGTTGTTTGAATAGAAGTGGCATGTGGTTTACATTATTGTTGATTATTTATTAACACACTTCAGATCCAGGATCCAGGATTAAGAAGACTAGTAAATCAGTTATGGGTATATTATTTGAGGTGGTTTACATTATTGCTAATTATATACTAACACACTTCAAGTTCAATGAAAGTGTCAATAACACTGTAGCTTAACTTGTCTGTGTGTTGCGTTTGATGAAAGGATTATGAAATAAGACAAGAATTGTGATAATTGGGAATATGTTAATTTCCATTCCCTGTATGCTATGCTTTTAATAAAAATAATAAGAGGTGTACACTGTACTAAAGGATGGAGGGGTGGGTTAATATGGCCTCACAGTTAATGTATGTGGCCCTGACAGTTGATGTATGTCAACGAAAGTTACCAAGTTACTGTGAAATTATTCCAAAATGAGTCATCCTATCAGGTTACATTGAAATCCCTTCATAAATATGGCCTGTAGACTGTGCTAAAGGTTTTCTGGCTTCGGGCCTGTGTCGCCATGATGGTTGACCGATTCCAACTAAAAGGGGACGTCCTCATCTCAACATTATACTGAGTCATTCTACTAAGTTACAATGAAATCCCTTCACAAATATGACCTGCAGTCTGTACTAAAGTTTTTCGGGTTTTGGGGGTCGTCATCATGGTTGAATGATCATGACCAAAAGGGGATGTTGTCATCTGGGCATCATCTGGAGTGATCCTTCGAAGTTACAATGAAATCCCTTTATAAATATGACCAGCAGACTTTGCTCAAGATTTTCAGGCTTCGGGCCCCTGAAGCCGTCACAGTCGACCAAAAGGGGATGTCATCATCTAGGCACTACATGTCGTCAACCTAACAAATTGCAATGAAATCCTTACATAAATACGACCTATAGACTATACTAAGGGTTTGGGGGTTTGGGGGTCGGGCAGCCATGTTCTCATCTAGACATTATTTGGAGTCATCCTACCAAGTTAACAATGAAATCTCTTCATAAATATGACCTGTAGACTGTGCTAAAGGTTTTCAGGCTTTTGGCTCGGGCAGCCATCATCGATGAATGATCATGACCAAAAGGGGACATTCTCATCTGGGCATCATCTGGAGTGATCCCACGAAGTTACAATGAAAACCCTTCATTAATATGACCTGTAGACTGTGCTCAAGGTTTTCAGGCTTTGGGCCCCTGTAGCCATCACAGTTGACCAATCACGACCAAAAGGAGATGTCATCATCTAGGCTTTATATGGAGGCAACCTAACAAGTTACGGTGAAATTCTTCCATAAATACGACCTATAGACTATGCTAAAGGTTTTTGGACTCGGGCAGCCATCAAGGCTGAACGATCGCGACCAAGCTGGGACGTTCTCATCTAGACATTATTTGGAGTCATCCTACCAAGTAACAATGAAATCCCTTCATAAATATGACCTGTAGACTGTGCTAAAGGTTTTTGGCTTTGAGTCCCTGTAGCCGCCACAGCTGCCCAATCACGCCCAAAAGGGGACGTTCTCATCTAGACATTATATGGTTTCAACCCACCAAGTTACAATGGAATCCCTCCATAAATATGACCTGTAGACTGTGCTAATGGTTTTCGGATTCTGGGCTTGGGCAGTCGTCACAGTTGACAGATTGCGACCAAATGGGGAAGTTCTCATTCAGACAACATCCTGAGTCATCCTACCAAGTTACACTGAAATCCCTCCGTATTGAATAAGACCTGCAGAGTGTACTATAAGTTATTGGGTTTCGGGCTTGGACAGCCATCACGGTTGACAGATCATGACTAAAAGGGGATGTTCTCATCTAGGCATTATACAGAGGCATCCTACCAAGTTACAATGAAATGCCTTCATAAATACATCCTGTAGACTGTGCTAATAGTTTTTGGGTTTTGGGCTCGGGCAGCCATACCAGTTGACAGGGGGCATTCTCATCTAGATATGACCCCAAACCTGCATATGAAATTTTGTGATGATCAGACAAGAACTATGGGTGTAGCCTGTACTAAAGGAAAATGTGAACAGACTCACAGACTTCCGCATACGTGATGGCAATAGCTTATCATGACTTTGTCAAGTTAAGCTAAAAATAATGGAGACCATAGAATCAGTCAAGAGTATGTTGTTTCAATAGAAATGTCAGGGGTCTTATATTAATTTGTATATATCTTAACACACTTCAGATCCAGCATTAGAGACAAGAGAACCAGTCATGTGTATGTTGTTTTGATAGAACCCTAAGATGATTTACATTATTGTGAATTTTATACAATCATATTTCAGATGCGTACTTCAGACTGAGTAAGACAAAGAATCAGTCAACAAAATGTTTTTTATATTATTATGAATTATATACTAAAATACTTCTGATGCAACCATAAGGAAGCCAGAGTATCAGTCATGTGTACGTTGTTTGAATAGAACTGTCAGGTGGTTTACAATATTGCTCAGTACATATGAACACACTTCAGATCGAAGATTAAGGTGATAATCAGTCTACATTACAAAAATTATTTTTCATACCATGATGAATGTTGTTTTCCATTTCATCAGCTGTAGAAGTACCACTTGAAGCACCACATGTTTCTATAAAATAAAACAACATATAATAAAATTCAATGACACTGCAGCTTAACCTGGCTGTAAGTAGTGTTTAATGCAAAAAATAACCCTTAATGTTTATGAAAGGATTGTGAAAGAAAACAAGAATTGTGATAACTGAACATGTGTTAAGTTCAGTACCATTCATGCTATGTATTCAATAAGAATAATCTTTCAATAAGAATAATCTGAGTTGTAGACTGTAACTAAAGGAATTGACTAGGTTGATTTGGCCCTCACAGTTAATGTATGTCAACTAAAGTTACAGTAAAATCATTCAAAAAAGTCGCATCCTACTAAGTTACATGGAAATGCCTTCATAAATATAACTTGTAGACTATGTAAAAGGAATGCAGGTCATGTGCCGGTTGGGTGGTCTTGGTTGACAGATCGTGACCAAAATAGGCCAGTCTCGCCTTTATATCACACAGAGTCATCCTACCAAGTTACAATGAAATCCCTTCATAAATACAAGAGGCCCCAGGGGGCCTGAGGGTGCTCACCTGACATGGTAGCTTAATTATCAACTCAGAAAATTGATTTTAACAAGTTGCATCTGCTCCTCCTAAGAAAAGCTTATACCAAATATCCAAAGATTCTGACCAGTGGATCTAAAAAAAACGATTTTTAAAGAATATTCCTCATATTGAACTAAGTTATAATTCGGGCTCCCACAGGGAGCCCATATATGAACCCAGGAACTTGGCTTCAACAAGCTTGAATTTCACCCCCCTAAGGATGCTGCACACCAAATATCAAAATATTCCAACTGCTGGATCTGAAGAAGAAGATTTTTAAAGGCAATTCCTCATTTTGAACTAAGTTATAATTCGGGCTACCACAGTGAGCCCAAATATAAACCCAGGGAATTGGCCTGAACAAACTTCAGTCTCACCCACTAAGCATGCTGCATACCCAATATCAAAAGATTCTGCCTGTAGGATCTTGAGAAGAAGATTTTTAAAGAAATTTGCCTGAAATGCACTAAGTTCAAATTTGGGCTCCTATACTGAGCCCAAATATGAACTCAGGGGGGCCGATTTGAACAAACTTGAATCAGATCCACCCCACAATGTTGCATACCAAATATCAAAAGATTCTGCCTGCTGGATCTGGAGAAGAAGATTTTTTAAGAAATTTGCCTTTAATGCACTAAGTTCGAATTTGGGCTTCTATACTGAGCCCAAATATGAATCCAGGGGGCCAATTTGAACAAACTTGAATCAGATCTACCTCACAATGTTGCATACCAAATATCAAAAGATTCTGCCTGCCAGATCTGGAGAAGAAGATTTTTTAAGAAATTTGCCTGAAATGCACTAAGTTAGACTTCGGGCTTCTATACTGAGCCCAAATGTAAATCCAGGGAGCCGATTTGAACAAACTTGAATCAGATCCACCCCACAATGTTGCATACCAAATATCAGAAGATTCTGTCTGCTGGATCTGGAGAAGAAGATTTTTTAAGAAATTTGCCTGAAATGCACTAAGTTCAAATTTGGGCTCCTATACTGAGCCCAAATATAAACCCAGGGGCGATTTGAACAAACTTGAATCATATCCACCCCACAACGTTGCATACCAAATATAAAAAGATTCTGCCTGCTGGATCTGGAGAAGAAGAGTTTTTAATGTTTCTCCCATTGCCTACAGTGTTAAAAAGTGCACTCAGTACTTTTTCAAAAGTCCTGAAAAAAAATACCTTGTGATCAAACCGACAGGGATTTTTTTTAACCATTCTGTTCTACTGGATAAAAGTAAGCTTTATACAAAAATAAGAATTCTCTGTGCCATGTAGTTTTGGAGATATGGCAGTTTTAAGGTTTTTCCTATTTTTAGCTCCTGAGGTTCCCACGGGGCAATGAAATTTGGTTCAAATCGACCTCACGGTTCTGAAAATAGAAATTTTAGGCGTGGCCAAAATTTTTGCCCCTTCCGTAACGAAGACAATTAATGCCCGACAAACTTCTCTTGCACAAACTTGATTCTAAACCTCAAAAGGACTCTGTATACCACATATCAAATCTCTGCTACTGGTGCTTCATTAGGAGATTTTTTAAAAAATGGCCATTTTTTCCCCACCCCTCTGCTCAATATGAGCCGAAACCTAATTTGTAAAAAAATCAAAATATAACCACTACTTACATGAAATTTAATTAAAATGTGTCCAGTGATTTAGGAGAAAGAGGGTCAAACACCACCTTCATGCAGGACGACGGATGGATGGACGGACGATGGACGAAGAGTGATCAAAAAAGCTCACCCTGACTTTCAGTCAGGTGACCTAACAAGCTGCTCCAGGGGGGCGGAGGGTGCTAACCCGGCATGGTAGCCAAAATATCAACCAAGGGAATTGACAAGTTCCATCTGCCCCTCCTAAGAAAAGCTTATACCAAATATTGAAAGATTCTGACCAGTGTATCAGAAAAAAAGACTTAAAGAATATTCCTCAAATTGAACAAAGTTATATAATTCAGGCTCCAAATATGAACCAGGGACTTGGATTGAACAAACTTGAATACCCCCCCCCCCCCTGCCCCCCTCCCACAAAGGATGCTACATACCAAATATCAAAAGATTTTTAAAGAATATTTCTCATATTGCACTAATCCTAACATTTGGGCTCCCATAGACAGCCCAAATATAGACACAGGGATATGATTTCAACAAACATGTGAATGAATCTTCCAAAATTGTTACATGTGAAATATGAAAGCCTTTGAAGCAGTGGTATGGGAGAAGAAGATTCTTAAATGTTTTCCCATTACTCACAGTGTTGGAAAAATGATGACTGAAAAAGTACCCTATGATAAAACCGATGGCAATTTTTATTATACCATTCCTTTCTGCTTTTCCTAATGAAGCTTCAAACAAAATAAAAATTCTCAGTACTGTGTAGTTTTGGAGATATGGGCGTTTGAATTTTTTTCTGTTTTTAGCTCCTTCTGTTCCCATGGGGTGACAGGAAATTTTTGGGGGGTATATATTAGGTACTCATGATCCAATAAGTCATATCAAATTCGGTTCAAACCGGCCTCTCAGTTCGGAAAATAAAAATGTTGATAGAGTTTGGGCTCCCACAAGAAGCCCAAATATGAACCCAGGCATTTGGCTTTAACCAACATATATCTCACTTCACTTAGGATACTGCATACCAAATATCAAAAGATTCTCACTGGTGGATGTGAAGAAGATTTTTGAAGAATATTCCTCATATTGAACTAAGTTATAATTTGGGCTCTGACAGGGAGCCCAAATATAGGCATATCAAATGTCAAAAGATTAAAACATTTCAGACGCCTCTTCTCCCAAACCACTGAACCAAAAGCTTTCAAATTTCACATATAACATCTTTGGAAGATTGTTTGAAAGAAATCCTTATGTCCATATTTGGCTCTCTGTGGGAGCCCAAATGTTTAAATTAGAGCAGTATGAGGAATATTCTTTAAAAATCTTCTTCTTTTTGACCGTTCCATTCTGTTAGCCCTAAGAAAGCTGCACACCAAAAAAGTGCTGTGTAGTTTGGAAGATATTTACATTTTAATTTTTTTCTATTTTTAGCTCCTGCAGTTCCCATGGGGCAATGGGAAAAAAAATGTCAGCATAAATTAAGTACTTATGACCCCATAAACCCTCATATCAAATTTGGTTCAAATCAGCCTCTTGGTTTGGAAAATAGAAATTTCAGGCGGGGCTAAAATTCTTGCCCCTCCCATAATGATGGCGAATATATACCTTCAAACTTCTCTTGAACAAATCTGAGTCTACATCTCAAAAGGAAACTGCTCACCAAATATCAAGTCTCTGCTACTGCTGGTTCATGAGAAGAAGATTTTTTAAGATTCACTTTTTGGATGTGGCCATACCGAGGGGCAAGTCAACTTGATTTGAACAGAATCAAAATGCGATGTCATAACAAACTTCACTTAAATCTGTTCAGTGGTTTTGGAGAAAAAGCAAACACCATGTTCAAGGATGACGGACAGTGAGTGATCACTATAGCTCACCCTGACTTTCAGTCAGATGTGCTAATGAACTGTACTCTGTGCTAAACAAATCTAGATCAAGTGCCAGTGCACCTGTCAAGATCAAAACAAGACATTCTCATCAAGACTTTATATTTAGTCATTCTACCAAGTTATAATAAAATCCTGTCATAAATATGACCTGTAGACTGTGCTAAAGGTTTTCGGGCTTCTGCCTATGTGTTCCTTTGGCCGATCATGACCACAATAGAACATTCTCATCTAGTCACGACCTCAACCTGCAAATGAAATTTTGTGAATACCGGACAACAACTACTATGCTACATAAAATGTGAACAGACTCGCAGACTAACAGACATGTGATGGTAATAGCTTATCTTCACTTCGTCAAGATAACCTAAAACCCACCTAAAAGTTGGGGTACTTCTCCACTCCCTCCACATTTGCCCCGCCTCTCTCCTGAGATGTTGTATGTCAATTATGAAAGGATTCTGATTGGTGAATCTGAAAAAGAAGATTTTTGATGAAATTCTTGCATATTTCACTAAACTAAAATTCAGGATCTTATATAGATTCTAAATATTAAACCATGCACTTGATTTGAAGAAAGTCGAATCTGATCCACCTATAGATGCAGTATAAAAAATATGAAAGCATTCTGACTAGTCAGACTGAAGATGATTTTTAAAGTAATTCCCTCACATTGCCATAATTTAAAATTTGGACTCCCATAAGGAACTCAAATATTAACCCAGAAACCTACTTTGAACAAACTTGAAGCTGATTCCCCTAGAGATTTTGTATACTAGATATGAATAGGGAGCCTAAATATTAATAGGAATCGAACTGAACAAACTTGATCTGACCACCCTAGAGATGTTGGATACCAAATATGAAAGTATTCTGAGTGGTGGATTTGAAGGCGACAATTTTGAAAGATTATCCCCATATTGTACTAGGTTGAAAATTGGGCTTTCATTGGAAGACCAAATATTAAACCTGGTTTGAACAATCTTGAATCTGGCCATCAAAAAAATAATGTAGAGTAAATATAAAAAGATTCTGACTGGTGGTTCGGAAAAAGATTTTTTAAAAATTATTACCCATATTAGCTAAAGTAAAAAAAATTGAGCCCAAATATGAAGCAAAGGGCTTCATTTCAACAAACATGCATCCCCACCCTCTTCCATGCCCACCTACTCCTCCCAAGGGATACTGCATACCAAATATAAGATTCGGATAATTGGTTCTGGAGAATTTTTTTTTCAATTTTTGCAAATATGCTCACATTTTTGCCCGCTACCAAACACCTTAACACAACTAAGGCCATACAAAGTAGATCTTCTGTTTCTCAGGCCATTATTTGTAAAATTGCATGCGGGCGAGCGTTTTTTTTATTTTATTTTTTATATCTGTAATTATTTCTTTGCCATCAAAAATGTATGTTCTTGGTTTATGTTTTAGGTCTCATAATCTGCAGAATAGCATGTGTGGTGGTGTATTTTGTCCCTTGAGAGCAAGAAGGCTTTGCAATGCTAAAGCATTGCAAAGCCTTCTTGCACTCAGGGACAAATTTATCAATGTTTTTAACTTGGGTAAAATATCAGACATAAACCATTTAATTTTTATTTTTTTTAAGTTCACATTGCTTATAAAAAGAGAGTATGCGGCAGCCAAAAGGTCCATGCGGGAGGGCCTGAGAAACAGAGTTTTATTTTCTTTAGGCCTAATGGCAATTTTTTTTTAACATTCAGTTCTACTGGCCCTAAGGATGCTTCATACAAAATAATAGATCTCTGTTGCATGCAGTTTGGGAAAAATGGGCGTTTGAAAATATTTTAGCTCCTGGAGTTCCTACTGGAACACAGGAAATTTTTTTGGCTTTGGCATGAGTCAAATATCTATGACTCAATAATACCACATACCAAATTTGTTTCGGATCAGGCCATTAGTTCAGAAAATAGAAATTTTGGGTTGTGGCACTCCCACTACAAAGGCAAATATTGCACAAAAGATTTCTGTTCATAAATGTGATTCTTACCTCAAACTGAAGCTCCATACCAAATATAAAGTCACTGAATGCACTGGTTCATCATAAGATTTAATTGGCATGTTTAATTGAACAGAAATGGAATACCCATTTGGTCCATCACTTACACAAACTTTCATTTGAATTGGTCCAGTGGTTTCAGAGAAGACTCAAAGACAACTTGATATGTAACAATGAACATAGGATTACTGACAAACATTGATAACAATACCTCACCCTGACTTTCAGTCAGGTGAGCTAAAAAGTTCAGAGGTTGAAGATAAGTGGTTAATGGTGAGTGCTGAATATTAGTGTATTACAAAAGTTATCAATCATACCATAATCTATCTGGTTTCACATCTCATCGTCCCCAGAACTAAAAGCTGTAGCATAATATGTTCTAAAAATAAAACAAAACAAACATTATATAAGAAAAAAAGTTTTCAAACCAAGTAGTTGCATTATGTATTTGACAGGTTTCCACTCATGACCTAAACTGCATTGATTCATCAATGATCTTAATATGGGATATGTATTGTTACAGACAATATCACCAAAACATGCACAATGCTTACACGTAGGTGTTCATTTACAAGATGACGTTGAGTGATTCCCTGGTCACCATAATACTGGATCTGACCTGTGTCAATATACAATAACCAAATATATATGTCATTAAAACTGGCATACTGAATGCATCAGGCTTCTGATAATTACAGCAAAGCTCATACTGTTTATGCAAAGTTTATACAAACCTCCGTTGGCATAACCCATTTTCAAATTATGCAAAATTAAATTATCTGTGGATTGTAAATAAAAACCTGATGTATGGAATTTAAATGAAAGTTTCAGTAACACTGTAGCTTAACTTGTGTGTTGTGTTTGATTATTTATTTATTTATTTATTTGTGTTTAAGGTCACATATGTCTGCACAATGGCTAATCATGACCATGACAGTTTTACGGGTGGAGGAAGCCAGAGCACCCGGAGAGAACCACCAAGCAACGTCGAGCAACTGTCAGCTCCCCAACATAGTAACTCCACACAAGCAGGGTTAGCATTGGTTGAAGACAAGTGCACCTTCTACGTGCAGTACACCTTAGAACACAACACCCACCGTGTCCCCATGTGGGCATGTGGGTGAAGTGTCTTGCCCAAGGACACAACACGGTTGCCGCCTGCACCTCTACCTACTGAGCCACCGTGCCCCCATGTTGTGTTTGATGAAAAGGATAATGTTCAATGTTTATGAAAGGATTACGAAATAAGACAAGAATTGTGATAATTGGGAATAGGTTCATTTCTGTTCCCTGTATTTATTTATTTATTTATTGTTGTGTAAGGTCACATACTTCTGCACAATGACTAATCATGACCACAACATAGAGATAAAGTCAAGGTCAGTCAATCGTTTATATCCCATGCTGCATATTTTAGAGGACTTGCACCCCAAGCATTAGTGACTGGGTCCTATTTTACCAGTGAAACAGAACTTGTTTACCACAGTAAACAAGCACTGCTTCACTTCCCGGGGTTCCAACAGGGGTGTTCCCTGTATGCTATGTTTTTGATAAAAATACTATTGAGGTGCACACTGTACCAAAAAGCTGAGGGGTGGGTTAATATGACCTCACAGTTATTGTATGTGGCCCTCACAGTTAACGTATATCAACAAAAGTTACCAAGTTACATGTACAGTGAAATTATTCCAAAACGAGTCATCCTATGAAGTTACATTGAAATCCCTTCATAAATATGGCCTGTAGACTGTGCTAAAAGTTTTCGGGCTTCGGCCCCTGTAGCCGTCAGTTTCCCAATTGTGTCCAAAGGGGACGTTCTCATCTAGACATTATATTAAGTCAACCTACCAAGTTACAATGAAATCCCTTCATAAATATGACCTGTCGACTGTGCTAAAGGTTGTTGGGCTTTGGGCTTGGGCAGCCATCATGGTTGAATGATCACAACCAAAAGGGGACATTCTCATCTGGGCATCATCTGGAGTGATCCAACGAGTTACAATGAAATCCCTTCATAAATATGACCTATAGACTGTGCTCAAGGTTTTTAGGCTTCGGGCCTCTGAAGCCATCACAGCTGACCAATCATGACCAAAAGGGGATGTCATCATCTAGGCATTATATGGAGTCAAACTAACAGGTTACAATGAAATCCTTCCATAAATATGACCTTTAGACTATGCTAAAGGTTTTGCGGTTTTGGGCTCGGGCAGCCATCAAGGCTGAATGATCGAGACCAAAATGGGACATTCTCATCTCAACATTATTTGGAGTCATCCCACCAAGGTACAATGAAATCCCTTCATAAATGTCATCTGTAGACTGTGCTAAAGGTTTTCGGGCTTCAGGCCACTGTAGCCATCACAGTTGCCTAATGGTGTCCAAAAGGGGCTGTTCTCATCTAGACATTATATGAAGTCAACCTACCAAGTTACAATGAAATCCCTTCATAAAAATGACTTGTAGACTGTGCTCAAGATTTGCGAGCTTCGGGCACCTGTAGCCATCACAGTTGACCAATCATGACCAAAAGGGGATGTCATCATCTAGGCCTAACAAGTTACAATGAAATCCTTCCACAAATACGCCCTACAGACTATGCTAAAGGTCTTTGGGCTCAGGCAGCCATAAATGCTGAATGATCACGACAAAAAGAGGATATTTTCATCTAGACATTATTTGGAGTCATCCTACCATGCTACAATGAAATCCCTTCATAATTATGACTTGTAGACTTTTCTAAAGGTTTTTGGGCTTCGGGCCCCTGTAGCTGTCACAGTTGCCCAATCGTGTCCAAAAGGGGAGGTTCTCATCTAGACATTATATGAAGTCAACCTACCAAGTTACAATGAAATCCCTTCATAAATATGACCTGTAAACTGTGCTAAAGGTTTTCGGTCTTCGGGCTTGGGCAGCCACCATGGTTGAATGATCACAACCAAAGGGGACAATCACATCTGGGCATCATCTGGAGTGATCCTACGAAGTTACAATAAAATCCCTTCATAAATATAACCTGTAGACTGTGCTCTAGGTTCTCGGGCTTCGGGCACCTGTAGCCATCACAGTTGACCAATCACGACCAAAAGGGGATGTCATCATCTAGGCATTATATGGAGTCAACCTAACAGGTTACAATGAAATCCTTTCATAAATATGACCTTTTGCCTATGCTAAAGGTTTTTGGGCTCGGGCACCCATCAAGGCTGAATGATCGCGATCAAAATGGGACGTTCTCATCTAGACATTATTTGGAGTCATCCTACCAAGTTACAATGAAATTCCTTCATAAATATGACCTGTAGACTGTGCTAAAGGCTTTTTTGCTTCGGGCCCCTGTAGACGTCACGTCACAGTTGCCCAATCACATCCAAAGGGGGACTTTCTCATCTAGACATTATATGAAGTCAACCCACCAAGTTACAATGAAATTCCTCAAAAATATGACATGTAGACTGTGCTAAAGGTTTTCGGCTCGGGCAGTCGTCACAGTTGGCAGATCATGCCCAAATGGGGAAATTCTCATCTACATGTAGACATCATAAGGAGTCATCCTACCAAGTTACAATGAAAACCCTCCATATTAAACATAACCTGCAGACTGTGCTAAAAGATTTTGGGTTTCGGGCTTGGGCAGCCATCACGGTTGACAAATCATGCCCATAAGGTGACAGTCTCATCTAGGCATTATACAGAGGCATTCTACCAAGTTACAATGAAATCCCTTCATAAATATGATGTGTAGACTGTGCTAATGGTTTTCGGCTCGGGCAGCTATTCCGGTTGACCGATCGTGACCAAAAGCATACATTCTCATCTAGACATGACCCTAAACCTGCATATGAAATTTCATGATGATCAGATAAAAACTGCGGGGTGTAGCCTGTGCTAAAGGAAAATGTGAACAGACTAACAGACTTCCGCACGCATGATGGCAATAGCTTATCTTGACTTTGTCAAGTTAAGCTAAAAATGACCAATTTACAGCAGTTGTAGTGTTGTTGAGAAAAAATTACTAACGTACAGTAGTTGTAGCGTTGTTGAGAAAAAATAACCAACTTACAGCTCGTTGTGAACATGTTGTGCAGGAACACCTGATGGTTGAATATCTTTACTTTTCTAGTTCTGTTTTTTTAGTACATGTATAGAAGTGAAAAACAAAATACCCAACTTATACCAGTTGTAATATTAATTATTATATTAATGGGAAAACATCCCCAACTTTCAACAGTTGTAACATTACTGTGGAAAAATAACCAACTTACAGCAGTTGTAACATTACTGTGGAAAAATAACCAACTTACAGCAGTTGTAACATTAATGTGGAAAAATAACCAACTTACAGCAGTTGTAACATTACTGTGGAAAAATAACCAACTTACAGCAGTTGTAACATTACTGTGGGAAAATAACCAACTTACAGCAGTTGTAACATTACTGTGGGAAAATAACCAACTTACAGCAGTTGTACTGTCATTGGGAATGCACATAGCTGTCTCAAAAGGTTACCAAGAAATGAGAATATCTTTTTTTTTGCTGGAACTGCACTGCTATGATAAGCTATTGTGAAAGGTCATCAAAGAACTTTCCAGCAGTGCAACATCACAGCAAAGTTGAATGAAACTTTGGCTAAACAAATGCTCATTATTCCTTCAAGATTATCAAGAATTCTCAACATGCATGGTTTGTGTTGTTTACATAAAACCTAATGCTACTCAGTTACTGATCAGGATCTTAAATCTACTTTAACATAGCATATATTGCATCAGATTCCTTGACTGAGTTGCTCCATTTTTGCTAGTTGGTGCATTTAACTTTTTTAACTCTTAACCTGCCGGGTATTTTTAAGATATTTTCCATCATATCCAGACACAGCTACTGTGAAGATTGATTTAGAGTAGAGATGATGCAAAAATCTAAAATTAACTCAAGAAATCTTTGGTGAAAAAATCCATTCAATTAACAGGGTGAAAAATAGATTAATTATAACCAAACTAAACATATTTCTGTGGCAAGAGAAGACATGTCTTGGGTGGGAATATCCATAGCAGCATGCAAGAGTTAAACCTTTCCAAATATTTTGTCCTCAACAAAAGTTGACAATTTATTGATGCAAAGAGTACAGATTTTCTCATGCCTTGACAAAAGCCCTAGTAAGCTGATTTTCTTCACTGTACTTGTTTTTAAGCGTTGGAGCAGGGTTTATACATTGTAGCCCATGACATCACCGATAACAGAAGAAAATTAAATTTAATTCCTGTTCAAAATTGGAATTTTTTCCATTGATAGGTACCTGTGCTAGTCAATACACGAGATGTGGCCTGTCCCAACCTGGGACCAAGAATATGCAACACACTCTCTGATAGAGCAATAATACCAAGTATCATTAATATCCTTTAAAGCTATAGAAAATAAATTCTCAGGACTTTGTATATTTGGATATGGGTAAGTGAAGTTGAACAAAGTTTGTGACCTTGACCCCTTGAAGACATACATGTACATTCCATACAAACCTTATTTGCAAAACCGTCTCTCGTGGTGGGCAACATTAATATTTATTTATTTACTTATTGGTGTTTAAGGTCACATACTTATGCACAATGGCTAATCATGACTGTGACAGTTTTACGGGTGGAGGAAGCCGGAGTACCCGGAGAGAACCACCGAGCAACGACGAGCAGCTGTCAGCTCCCCAACATCGTAACTCTGAACTCTGCACCGCAGCACAGGCAGGGTTAGATTGGTTGAAGACATGCGCACCATCGACGTGCAGTACACCTCAGGACACAGCGCCATCGTGCCCCCATGTAGGCAATCGGGGTGAAGTGTCTTGCCCAAGGACCCAATGCGGTTGCCGCAGGTGGGATTCGAACCGAGGACCTGTCGGCTTGCAGCCTGCACCTCTGCCACCGTGCCCCCGGCAACATTAATACCAAGTACAATAAATATCCTTCAATGCAATCAAAAGGATAGGACACACATATTTTGTACATTTTGATATATGTAAAGTTGAACTAAGTTTGTGACCTTGATCTTGGAGATAAGGCATTCCAAATTTATTCACGACACATTCACTGATAGTGGGCAACAGTAATACCAAGTATCATTAACATCCTTTGAGGTATTCAAAAGTTCTCATCCAGACACGACTTGGAATATTTGGATGTAGGATATGTAAAGTTGAACTAAGTCTTTGACCTTGACCTTGCATACAAGCATTCCAAACCTTATTTGCCACACACCCTCTGGTGGTGGGCAACAATAACACCAAGCATCATTAATACCCTTCAAGGCTACCAAAAGGTCTGAGCCAGACAAGACTTGGAATATTGAGATATGGGTTTGGAAGTGGGTATTTGAAGTAGAACTAAGTCTGTGACTTTGCAGACAAACATTCCAAACCTATCTGTGGCACTTCCTCTGGTGTTCGGCAACAATAATACCACATATCATTAACTACTAAAACGCATAGGATATTACATCTCTTCGAAGAAACAGTCTTAAATTCCATAACTTACCAAATTCTTTTGAGTTACTCTCCAACAATGATCCTAATTTATATAAATGTGGTTTAATTATCATGACATCTTGACTTGACAACTAACTTTTTTGCATTTGTTCATCATTTTGTTCAATTAGTGGAAACTTATAGGTTATCAACTTTGCAACATTGTGCAATCATCACAAAAAAGTTTACAAATACAATATGGTTCAAATTAAATATCATTAGTATCCTTTAACGGTATCAAAAGTTCTGAGCTGGACACAACTTGTACAGTTAAAACTAGAAGTCCTGTCACGAATAGTGCGCTTATCTAGGCTTAATTGCGCGTTGGAATTGCGCGCAATTGCCATATCGAATGGCATCAAAAGCACGGCAGGTTCTCCTGGTTACTCATAGCAAACACATGCAATGTTTCTGCCAATGGACCTCCGGGTTACCCGGAGGTCCATTGGCTGAAACATTGCCTGTGCACAGGCCATATGTACAGAATATGATAGCTTTAATTGGGACATAACGCGCACATTAACGCGCATATCAACGTGCTATTTGTGCGCATTTCATGACAGGACTTCTAGTTTTAACTGTACAGACTGATGGATGGATGAACGGACAGACGGAAGGATGCTAAAAGTGGGAGTTGTAGGCTTAAAAAATTACGAAAAAAAATTAATCATTTTAATTTGTTCAGACAACAGTTAAAACCTCGTATTTTTGGAAAAAATTCCAGGGGAGGGGAGAGGGGTTATAGACATGGTTACATCTCCCAACCTAATACTGAAGAGAAACTAACGCTAACCCCAATCATGGATTGACCCTAACCCTTAATATAAATCCCAAAAATTCGCAATAGTCTCATATCTTATTAATTAAGCTCATAATATATCAAATGAAAGTGTCAATGACACTGTAGCTCAAATTGTGTAAGACATGTACATGTCAAGTCTGTGACACAGCAATGACACACACTGATAACAAAGGTACATGTAAAGTTTTGTAAAGATCTTTATATAAATACTGACCGTAGCCTGTAACAAATGTACAGGTAAAGTATTGTAAAGGTGGGTGACAATTAGATGGTGCACCATAAGCTAAAAGTTAATTGTTTTGGCCTGTTTGATTCAAACCCTTCTAAGGTTGATTCATACTAATTAATAAATATTTGTCCAGTCCTTCTTAAAATATACGTATTTGATGAATTTTTTATCTTTTGTTCATTTTATTATTATTTTTCTCATTGGAAATAGAAAATCGGGTTGTGCTATTATAATGTTTACCCTCCCCAAACAACACCAAATATTCACACAGGAACCTGGCTTCAACACATTTGAATATACACATACCAGGGATGCTGAATTCAAGAAACATTATTTTATCTGGTGTTTTTGGAAAAGATTTTTAATTATCTCCTTTTTGAGTCCCCGAGCGGGTCTGACTGAACCCCAAAATATTTGTTCTCGCACCACAGTGATAAAAAAGGCACCCAATAAATTTATAGCAAATATTACTGACATAAAAAAATCTTCTTTACAGGTTCTGTGCATAAAATGTAATACACACAATTTCTGTAAATTGGACTGCCGAGAGGCATTTTGAATTTTTGCCCAAGCCCAAAATCACTTGTTACCACCCCATGATGATAACATCTTGCATTTCGGACTGCATCCAAAACACTCATTCTTATCCCAAAGTGATAACAAAGGTACCCAAGAAGCTTTGTGAAGAACGGTTCATATATACAGCCTCTAGCCCGAGCTGTATTGACATGTGCACTTACTGTGTACAAGTAGTACTGAATAAATCAAAGTTCATCTAATTTGCATAATTTCTGCACGGAAAAAAAACCCTGTATTAGATGTGATGTATTCCATGTTACTAAACATTCATACAAAATTTATTCAAATCAGAACCTTCCTACAGAAGTTCTGTACAAAAAACTAACTGTACGTAATTTTGGTACAAAATGGCCACTGGCAGCCATCTTGAATTTTGGATCGCACCCCAAAACACTCGTTCTCGTCCCAAGATTATAACAAAAGTACCCAAGAAGTTTTGTGAAGAACGGTTCATAAACACAGTCCCTAGTCCAAGCGGTATTGATATGTGTACTTACTGTGTGAAAGTAGAATTGAATAAACCAAAGTTCAGGAATTTGCATGATTTCTGCATGAGAAAAAAAACTATCATATGTGATTTATTCCATGTTACTAAACATTCATTCAAAAGGTTTTTCAAATCAGAACTTTCATACAGAAGTTCTTTACAAAAAACTGATGGCACTAATTGTGGTACAAAACGGCTGGCAGTTGCCATCTTGAATTTCGGACCACACCCAAAAACACTTGTTCTCATCCCAAGGTAATAACAAAGGTACCCAAGAAGTTTTGTGATGATCGGTTCATAAATACAGTCTCCAGTCCAAGCTGTATTGACATGTGTACTTATTGTGTATAAGTAGCACTGAATAAATCAGTTCACCTAATTTGCATAATTTCCGCACAAAAAAAAAAGTATTATATGTGATGTATTCAATGTTACTAACTGATTGCACTAATTATGGTACAAAATGGCTGCTGGTAGCCATCTTGAATTTTGGACGGCACCCAAAAACAATCTGAAATCATTCTCGTCCCACAGTGATAACAAAGGTACCTAAGGAGTTTCGTAAAGATTTGTTCATAAATATGGCCTCTAGCCCGAGCCGTATTGAATTGTTGACGGACGGACAGATGGATGATGGGCCATGGCAACCTCAAATTTGACTACGTTCATAATATTTCGGTAAGCTCATGATGCCTGTCCGGACAAATATAAACCCTTTTAACTCCCATATTAATAGCAAAGAGAGATGATGGACAAACAAACAGATTGATGGACGGTTGGACACATGGCTGGATAGATGTATGGATTGGATGGCTGGACAGACATAAAAGACGAGGCAGACAGAGCAATTTCTACCCCCCCCCCCAACCCCCCACCTTCAAATTTTTTTTGTAAGGAGGGAGGGGGCATAACATATATAATAAAATATTTCATTCTAACTTGTATATTATGTTGTTTTAAAATTATCAAGATAGAAGCGTTACTGCAAACTCAGACTACCCTGGGGCTATGTACATAATGGAAAAGATACAGTGAATTTTTTTTCAACTGAGAAAAAAAGATTTCTCGGATATGAGTAAATCCTCAAGTCTTGGTTTACAATTAAAAATTGTCTATTCTTCGGCTACATGGCCAATTCCAGCTCCCACAGAAACCCAGATATTAACCCAGGGACCTGCTTTAGACAAACTTGAATGTGACCCCACTAGATATGTTGTATACCAAACATAAAAGCATTCTAACTGTTGGATCTGAAGAAGATTTTTAAAGAAATTTCCTCATACTGCACCAAATTAAAAGTCAGGCTTCCATAGGATGCCCAAAAATTAACCCAGCGACTTGATTTGAAGAAACTTGAATCTGATCCCCACCTCCAAGATGTTGTGTGGCTGCCATAAGGACCCCAAGTATTCACCCAGGAACTTGGTTTGAATAGACTTGAATCTGACGCCCTTAGAAAGGTATACCAAATATAAGACCATTCATTCTAGCTGTTGGATCTGAATAATAACATTTTAAAAGAAATGTTCTCACCAAACTAAGTTGAACAAGAGCACCACTGGGCATTGCATCATACGCCCGTGAACTGTTCAAATTGTACCATTTTAACACATTTGCAATTTTTTTAGAGTGCGAGAAATTTATATTGGCATATATATATATATATTACGGTCAGACTTTGAAATCAGTGATTTTGTGAAATGACTAAATTTTTCAGTCATTTGAGAAAAAGACTAAAAATATTTGATGAATTCTAAGTCCAACAGGGGCCATAATTCAGGCAAAAATTGTTCAGACCGACCCTATATTCAAACTTGACCTGTATTTTGTTGTGATTAAACCACATACCAAATTTGGAGCCAATCGGAAAACAAATACTAAAGTTATCATCCGGAAACCAAATATTTGACGAATTCTAAGTCCAACAGAGGCCATAATTCAGGTGAAAAATGTTCAGACCGACCCCATATTCGAACTTGACCTGTATTTTGTTGTGATTAAACCACATACCAAATCTGGAGCCGATCGGAAAACAAATACTAAAGTTATTGTTCGGAAACCAAATGGACGGACGGATGGACGGACGGACAGACAGACGGACGGACAACGCCATACTATAATACGTCCCATTTTTCAAACGGGCGTATCAAAATTTGGGGTAACGTAGGGAGCACAAATATTTTTTTACAGAATTTTGCATATTGCACTAAGTTGAAATTTGGGTTACCATCATGACTGCATTTACATAGCAGTTTTCGGAACAATTTTCAACTTATAGCTAATCAATTTCAAATTTATCCAAGTTAAATGACTGCTATTAAATTTTTTAAAATTAATTCGACCCCTGGGTACCATAGGGAGCCCACATATTAACCTAGGAACTTGAACAAACTTCATTCTGCCCCACGAGATCTTATATACCAAATATTAAAGAATTTGTACTGGTAAATATGAAGATGATTTTTAAAGAAATTCCCTCATAATTCATTTAGTTAAAATCTGTGCTCCCATAGGGGACCCAAATATTAAACCGATTACTCAATCTGAACAAAATTGAATCTGACCCTCCTAGAGATGATGTATATCAAATATGAAAGTATTCTGACTGGTGTATCTGCTGAAGAAGATCTTTAAAGATTATCCCCCATATTGCACCAAGTTAAAATTTAGGCTTCCAATGGGAAGACCAAATATTAACAGAAGGACTTGATTTGAACAATCTTGAATCAGACTCTCGTAACAATGATGTATCTCAAACATGAAAAGAGTCTGACTGGTGGAACTGAAGAAGGTTTTCAAATATGATTCTCCATACAGAGAAACCTGTCTGAAGAGACCACTGTTGTGTGAGACCGCCGGACTTGAGAGATCGTTGTGACCTTGTACAATTTAGGTTGTTTTACTCTATAAAGGACTTGTCATGCAAAATCACTTGTCTTGGGAGACCACTCTTTCATGGAGAAAAGGGTGTATTACCTAAGTTAAAAATTTGGGTCCCTATATTCAGCCAAAATATAAACCACGCGGCTTCATTTCAACAAACTTGTATCTAACTCCCTATGGAAGCTGTGTACCAAATATCAAAAGTTTCTGAGCATTAGTTCTGGAGTCAAATTTGAAAAAAAAATTTGCAAATAAGCTGACTCAGCATTTTTTTGCTATTTCCTAGGACAGTAACCATGTAAAATTTAGCGCATCACAAATTCTGGACCACATGCACATCTACACTAATTGATACCGATACTTCAGACCAAGTTTCGTAAAAATCCAATAACAAATGTAGGAGTTAAGCAGGGAAGCCTTTTGTGATGGAAATTTTGCTATTTCCAGGGGCCATAACTATGCAAAAATTATCGCTTCAAAAATTCTTTATCACATGCACATCTACACTTTATACTGATACTTTAGACCAAGTTTCGTAAAAATCCAATGAACATTGTAGGAGGGAAACAGGAAATTTTGTTTTGCAGGAGTCGACTCAAGTACTTATGACCCAATAATACCACATACCATAACTATCAGTTCAGAAAATAGAAATTATGGGCATGCAAACAACAAACTTGATTCTGCACCTCAAAAGGAAACTCCATCTGAATTATCAAGTCATTGTACCCACTGGTTCATGAGAAAAAGATTTTTAAACAAGAGATTGTCATTCGGAAGTGACTATGCCCCTGACTTGGCAATGACCTTGACCTCCATCGAGCAAAAATAGATTTGTTTGCGACACATCATCACAACAAAATCTTAGAGACAGACGGACGGATGAAAATGACAAACACTATATGCCCACCAAAAATTGGGGGGGGGGGGGGGGGAGGGGGGGGGGGGACATGAAAATTGTGGAGCACTTTCCACCACTCCCTCCCTATGGGCTGGACATGTTGATTTGAACAAAAATGCAATGCCTCTTTGGAACCATTACTAACACAAACTACATTTAACACTTGAATCAGTTGGCCCTCTAATTTGGAGTGTAGGTGGATGATGGACGGAGACTGATTAAATGAGCTCAACTTGATTGGGTGAGCAAAAAAGAAGGGAGCTTAGAAAATTAAATCCCACTTGATGCCACCATCTATCTCAGGTATATTAAGTAATCTGACTCTGTGTGTACAAGTAGACTCTTTCTCGGGTGTTATTGGCAGTGAGGGAAGAGGCGAGATTGCTGCATGGTGGGTACGAGTGTCAACAGTTTATGCAGTTCCCTTTTATTAGGAGCTTGTAATTTCACCAATCACCTTACATGTGATACATAAGGGAGAATACTGTAAATGCAATTTTAAGTTTTGCTTTTAAAGGTACTGCATTTTAATTCACCATTTCTTTGAATTAGTCATATGTATAACTTATGGGAACTTGATGGTCCATCGATCAGCGTGCCTCACTTCTGATAGAGAAGTTGGGAGTTTCAACCTGATTTACATCACTTGTGCTGTGTCAATGATGAGCAAGGCACTTATTCTCCACCGCTTATGTGGGAATATGGTAGCAAAGTGTGCTACGATATATATGGCATGCCAATGATACGTATGCCATGACATATCAGTGGCCAGCCAAAATGTTATGCCTCCATTCACTTTTTGACACTACTGGTTAATTTTTCGACATTACGGATTTTTACATTACTGGTCGATTTGTTCGACATTACTTGTTGATTTCGACATTACTGGTTAATCTTTTCAACATTACTGGTCGATTTCGACATTACTGGTAAATTTATACACTACTGGTTGTAACAAGCCCCAATACCAGCTAGTGTTAATTTTTTTCATATAAGTCGAATACCTGTTGCCCACTTATGCTGAATATAAAAACATTTTCAAATCAGATTAAGGGTTCTGAATGGTGAAAGTATGAGAGGTACCAAAAATCCTGCATCTTCCAGGCTAACTCCAGATATTGACCCACAAATTTCACTTGAACAAATTTTATTTGTGACCCGAGAATGAAGCAGAATACCAATCATCAAAGCATTGCATCCACTGGTTTGAGAGATCTTTTAAATGTTTGGGGTAAATTTCCCCCACATACATCCCATTGGTACTGAGGCACTTCAAATGAACAAATTGAAAGGCTATCACCACACAAATATAGTGTATACAATTTGTCTGAATTTAAACAAAGTAGAGTTTGAATAAAAAGATTTCAATTTTCCAATTTCCAGCTGCATTAACTGATAGAATGCTAGATTATTTTTCCTGGTCTGAAATTGTCATTCAAAAGTTGTTTTGTTACAAATTATATGACCGTGCGTACTGGATGAAGGCATTCTCCAATAATTTGTAATAAAACAGATTTATAAGAACAAAATATTTTTTGCATTTGACCAAATATGAAACATGAGCAAGGAAAATATCGGCTTTTGCTTTGGTATCCTATATTTTTTTAAAGCCCTGATAGTGGATTCTAGCACTCAAACAGTTAGGATGCTGTATAAGTAAGAAAAATTTGTTTACTTTGAAATTCTCACCTCTGATATCAATATTCCACAAATTCAAATGAAATATGCACAAATTATACATCAAAATGAAGGCTCAACTCACAGAATTGACAGCAGGCACCAATGGTTTCCTGTAAGTCTGTTACCATATTTGTACCAGAACTGATAATAAAATAATATTTCCTGAGAACAACTTGTGGCCAAATGATGCAGCGATAGGACTGCATTATGGAAAAGGACAATGCTGTCTGCATTCTTTAATGAAGATGGATTCTATGTTCAATGGACATGTGCAAATCATTCGATGAAAAAGTTATAAACTGAGTTAAGGGATCTTCATTCTGGAGAAAAAAAAAATGAGTAAAAATTAAAGTTTTTCCAACACACCGACCCTATTTTTTTTATCCTGTCAGCAGAAACAGAACACAAATATTTTTTAGGCCTTACCATCGAAAAACAAAATCATAATTCTAGGAAATTTCACCAGGTGTCATGATACCTTTCACAGAATATGTTGAACTTTGTTGTCTCCATATAATAACTGTATGCTGTATTAAACCGATCTTTCTCATTTTTTTGATTTTAGAGGGCACTGTATACCGCTTTCTCTGTACGATGACCATGACATGAAATCTAGACTGAACCATCAATGTAAATAAAGCAGACAGTTTTTTAAATTTACCCCCCACAAAGCGCAGTCACTGTGTTTTGAAGAATTTTAATGTCCTAGCTTTGTTCATGGATATCTGAAGCTCATTTGGACACAAGTTGTTTGCCTGAAATATTATTTTGTTATCAGTTCTGGTACGAATACGGTAGTGGACTGCAAGGAACATTGGTGTTACCACAGGTGTCTGCTGCCAACTCTGAGTTATTCATTTATTGTTGTTTAAGGTCACATACTTCTGCACAATGGCTAATCATGACCACAACATGGAGATAAAGTCAAGGTCAGTCAATCGTTTATACCCCATGTTGCCTATTTTAGAGGACTCGCACCCCAAGCATTAGTGACTGGGTCCTATTTTACCAGTGAAATAGAGCTTGTTTACCACAGTAAACAAGCACTGCTTCACTTCCCGGGGTTCCCACGGGGGCAACTCCTGAGTTCATTTCATATATTTTTATTAGCTGCGACTAGCAGCTCTATAAGTGGCAATGTCGGTCTGTTGGTCGGTCGGCCGGTCGGTCTGTCGGTCGGTCTGTCTGTGACCAACGAGTTTCAAAACTCAATAACTTTTGAAATACTTGATGGAATGACTTTATATTTGGCATGTAAGTGTATCTTATTGATGTCTAGCCACTGTTCAATGCATGTGTTGTTCCAAATATTTTTCTTGGAGTTATGGCCCTTGATGAGCTTAGAATTTTGTGAGATTGCACCACCCGTCGCAGCTATGGCATCGATGTCGCAATTTTTTTCAAGTTCTATATGTTGCAACATTCATTTTGGTGTATAATTTGGTTATATTTAATTCCAATTTATGGAATATCACAGGTGGGAATTGCAAAGTAAACAAATTTCACTTACTTATATAGCACCTCAATGTCATTATGATGGCATTATATTTTTTTTTATATTAACCCCTTACAGAACACCCACAGGGTCATAGGCAAAACTTTTTCACATTAATCAAATACATGATGTTAACTAATCAAGCTATAAACCAAATTCAGTTCAAACTGGCTCAGGGAGTTTAAATTTTCAAAATCTGAGTGGGGCTTCGAAACTTGCCCCTCCCAGGGTGATGACAAATATTGCCCCAGAAACTTCCTTGAACAAACTTATAGCTAGACCGTAAGGGAAGCTGAAAATTAAACAAACCCTAAAAGCATGCACATTAAAATGGTGGCAAAATTTGCATGTATTTTCATTGTTCATATATGTACTTCAAATGCATTTACATGTACTACAGTGAGGGTGTGGTGGCTCAGTAGGAAAAAGTGCAGGCTGTAAGGCAAGAGGTCCTTGGTTCGAATCCACCTGCAGTAACCCTATTGTGTCCTTGGGCAACAAACTTCACCACCGTTGCCCATGTGGGGGCATGGTGCCATTATGTACTAAGGCATACTGCACGTTGAGGGTGCACTTGTCTTCAACCTATGCTAACCCTGCTTGTGTGGAGTTAGTATGTTAGGAAGCCAGACAGTTGCCTGCCATTGCTTGGTGGTTCTCTCCAGATACTCCACCTTCCTCTGCCCCATAAACTGTCCTACACAAGGCGACCATGGCTGTCGAAAGGATCATTAATCCCAAATAAATAAATAAATTGTAAAATAAATTAATACATGTACTACAGTTGATCCTGAGCAGAGCTTCAGAACAATGAAATTGCTGACCCACGATACTAACAGACCAGACAAATTCATTATACTGATTTCTTTTCATTACTCAAACAAAAACTTCAAAATTCAGAAAAAGATACAATGGGAACTCATTAAAAAGTACTGACCAATGCCGATACCAACTGTAGAAAAAGTGTAGACAGAAAATTAGAAATCAGGAAACGGAATAACCTATGAATGTGTTAATAATTTATACCCATGGTTGGTGATATAAATGCTTACTAGTAGTATTATACATATCATGCAAATCAAAAAATTGATTAAGAAAAATTTTGTCTTCATTTTCTATCCAACAAAATGTTCATATAACTCCCCAAAATGTGTAGACAGGTTGCTGATTCGTCACTCAGTAAAGCATGACTACTTTAAAAAAAAACTTCATAATAAATGAATTAGTCACCAACATCGTTTGAGGTCACAGCAATGCTACAGACACTGGGACATTATTAACAAGGAGTTTATAGCACATGAGGGAGGAAAGGGCGAACCATCTACATGTAGACAGCTTGGTAACTCAGGGAAGCTTATGGTATCTGTGAATGTATTTCAGGTATGTCAAAGAGCTCTGCAGAAACTGACTTTTTAGCCAACTTTGTTTTAAAACAAGAGTTTTAAGCTATAAGATATATCGATAAAACCAGTATTCAGACCAGTATAAACTGAATACCAGTGCAATTTCAAAAATATTGGTTTATCTTCATTATTTATTTACTCACAATAAAATTTTCTAGACTAGATGTCTTCAGTTTTAACTGTAGTCCTGAATGAATAATATTATCCTTTTACCCAACAAATCAGCCACATCGACCAGCATAATACCTGTACACATATTCAGCAGTTGAACAAATATTTTAAAAAAAAATTCAACAAAACCATATGATGTGATCCCTCACTGGAATGAGCTTGTTCCAATGAGGGTTCACATGATATTATTCTGTTGACATTTTTGAAAAATTTGATAAAATACTATTTAAAATAATAAATTTTGATATCGTGTGTGTTGGGTAAAGGGTTATTTGAACTGCATCATCAAGGCTTGCTAATTTATTCCACTGTGATGGCTCAAGTCTCTATTCAGATATCTGAACATTCTTTTGATATCCCGGTGTACTGCAACATTTTTTTAATACCGATACCAGTATTCAGTTTAGAATATCATGCAGCCCTATCAGGAGCTCCTAAAATAGTCCAAGCATCATGCCTATTTTCCAGTTAATCATAGGGTATAGGGATCCTTGATACACTCATCAGGATTCAGTTCATTTTCACACCTCAAGAGGATATCTAAGAACAATATTGAATTCCTCAAGCTCATAGTTGCTTACAGAATGATTTTGAAATTATGTTTATATTTTTAGTACATGCTAAGCCCCCCCCCCCCCCCCCCTCCCCATCTCCCTCATGAGAGCTAGTGTTAACTTTTTTTCATATAGCTCAAATACCTGTTGTCCAGTTATGCAGTACATCAAGTTTTATTCAAAGCAGACAAAGGAATACAGCAACAACCAAAGTTGATTGGGGGTGCTTCATGTCCTGTTTTGGAAACTCTGTGGATGGAGTCACAGCACTCTTGCTTTTTCACGGGTGATTATTTTCAAACTATCTAAATGTTTTTCATGGGTGGCTATTTTCAAGCCATCTAAATGATGGTAATGACAACATTTTGGTGGCTAAGATTAGCCAAGGTTGATTCTCACTGAATTGAATTATATGACAAAAGATTTGCAGCAACTATAGAATAAATCTCTTCTAAAACCATTTCAAAAAGAAAATTCAATGCTCTACACCAGATTTTATACAAAATTCTGTATTAAATTTATTAATGGGGAGGTTAACACTAACCATTCTGGGTCCTGATGCTGTGAAAATTCAAAGCTGGCAGACAATTGTTCGAGCATTTGAAATGTAGAAAATTGAGTGAAATGGTGAAAATAATATTAGTCTTCACCCTCTTAATGGACTTCACAATATTTTCAAATGATTTTCAACAGAATTACATCATTGTTTTGAATATTTGAAAAATCATACTCTCTTTATTTTTCTTGAAATAACTTTTTTCAAATTGTAAACAAATGATTTTTTGCCAATCCAGTTCAAAGTTAATCAAACACTCAAGTTTTAAGAGGACAAATTCTTCAATTTTGTTCATAAGAATTAAAAGCATTGATGATTTTCAGACACTCCTCCAGTCCATTTCTATATGTACCCATACCATGTATGGTGGGCAGAAAAATTGCTTGTACACAGGCCATATGTACAGAATTTGATAGCTTTACTTGGGTCATAACGCGTACATTAACGCGCATATCAATGTGCTATTTGTGCGCATTTCATGACAGGACTTCTAGTTTTAACTGTAGCTAGACTACCTCAGCCGGTCAGTAATACAACCTTATTGAATTTTTCAATTCAATTAATGTATCACTGTGTGTAACTGGTGCTTTTTAAAAATTTTGTTGACATTATGTATGATGTAGGAAGAAGTGCCAACGTTATTAAAACTAGATATTGCCCATGTGGAGGGTGGTAGCTCTGTGGTTACGAGTTTGAACTTTAAACTGTTCATAGTTCGATTCCCGCCAAGGTTAACTGCATTGTGTACTTGGGCAAAGCACTCAAGTTAATCTTGACGGTTCACTTGTGGGCACTGCTATTCTGAGTACTAAGGCATACTGCACATCAATGATGCACTTGTCTTCAACCTATGCTAACCATGCTTGTGTGGAGTTAGTACATTGTGGAGACTGGAAGTTGCTTGCCATTTCTCAGTGGTTCTGACGTGGTACCTTGACATCCTCCATCCATAACGCTGTCTGACACATGGTGACCTGGGGTGTCATAAGAGTCATTAAATCCCATTACATAAATAAATAAATTACATATTGTAAACCTAATCCCAGCTTTTCTTAAAAATCTGATAATTAGGCATTTCTTATATGAAGATTCTCCTTGATTTGAGGACAAACCATGGCTCAAATAGTGCAGAAATAGTTTGTAACTGGCTATCAGCATAATTGGTTGGAAAATCTGTCAACCGGATAATCATTATATCTTTAGTTCATGGAGTAGCATCTGGAGAATAAATAGTATGGTATTTGTCTGCGAGACTGTCTGCAATTCTTTCGCTGATGTGAACGTTGTCAAAGCTACCAAACATTTGCCAATTTTAGTGATGAACCGACAATCGGAATCTGCAATCAGAACCGGCCGGTTATGGGGCATCGGAAAATTATGATAACTGGCAGTTGCCAGTTATTCTATATTTAACACTGACTATTAAAAATCCCTTTGATATCTGGCCATTTCAATAAAGATTTCCCATTAAAAATGTGTGTAGTGCATAGCAGAAAAGTAAGGGATTTGCAGAGCAGAGATAATACGGAATTTACCCACTGTAATCGGTACGAAATTGCTACCATTTCCTGAAGACTGTAGAGTTTACGTCAACATTAGAGGGAGGTAAAACGTTGAAAAAATAACATTGAATAATATCTCCTGACAAACATGTAAACCATGCGTCATACGACTTCACAGCCCACATTAACATCAAAGTTTTTGTATTCATTTAAAACACAAAGTATGTGTGCTCAGTAATCAGTATATTCCTTGTTAATACAGCCAAGTGTATTGCATCCTCACACAAAACCGTATTAACACTGTTTTACTGGAATAAAACCCAATCTTCACGAGAACGATACCGTGTGATTGTATCGTTAAAAACAATTTTTCACCACACCCAAACCAAAATGCTAATATTATTTTGGCTAATATTGCCCAGCACTAAATATGCATACTCTGAGAAGTTATGTGGTATTAAGCTTTCGTAATTGATGATTCATCAACGAAATTCTGTACATGTAGTAAAACAGGCACCAACAGATTTTCTTCAGTGTCCCACTTCAACCATCAGAATCGGCATCATCGGCAAAGAAATAACAGGTAATCCATTGCAAGTTTTGATAATCGGTTCATCACTAGTCAATTTACAATGATCAAATCACCCAATCAATTCCATGCTGTGACAGACAGATGATCCAACCTGTGCTGTTGTGTTTGGGCACTGGACATGCAAAGTGACATATTTATCAGCAAGAAAGCTCTCTGATTATTTTAAAAACATGTAAAAAGGTATTAAGCAGAATTATTATAACTATCAGTTAGACTGACCAATATTAACCAGACCCACATTATTTAATTCCAAGATGCAGATAAAGTGTATATCCAAAAAATAAGGTGCACAAAATGTCTGGGTACAACTTTTGCCTTCCTCATCTGAAGGTATGCTTAGTTTTAAGCCATCCTTGAGCACAAATATGTCCTGAATACACCAATAAAGCTTCATTTTGATAGAGTAATAATACAGTACAGTTGCCATGGATTGGTCGCTTTCCATGGGTGAGCAATAATTTTACGGACGCAATAATATTGGATTTCAAACACCAATTATAGGATTTATCATCAACAATTTAATTACATGTAATGAAGCACCGGGTACAATCACTAATTAAAATTTTACTGCTGTTGATTTTTATTACCTGACAAATGTGTGCGTGGGCATTACAGCCCACATGTGCATTACGACCTGTCCACGGCGACTGTACTGTTTGTATAGAACATAACAAACCAAACACGGGCTGTACGTGTTCATTTTTTTTCAAATACAAGGGTGGTGACAGAATTTTGTATTTTTGTTTGAAAAGCTCCTTTTCCGAGCATCCCACCACCATTCATTTTTTTAGCAAAAATGTATTTTTAAATATTTTGGGGGGTTTACATGTTTTATTTCCTCAGTTCTTATGCCAAGATGAATACAGAAATGCATTTATGTTCCTGGAAATTCTTCCCCCCAAAAAATGGTTAGCTATGGTTTCAGAACAGAAAAAAATGTGGGTGGTGCCAAAAATCTTGGCCTCAACCAGGGTGACTATACAGATCTTGACCCATAAACTTCATTTGAAACAATTTTATTCAATATCAATCATCAAAGTATTACACCCACTGGTTTAACCCTTTACCCAACGCAGACGATTTCAAAATTTATTATTTTAAATATCATTTTTTAAATTTTTTCAAACAAATTCAACGAAACCATATCATGCGACCTCTCTTTGGAATGAGCTCAACGAGCTCGTTCCAAACAGGGGTCGCATGATATGGTTTTGTTGAAATTATTTGAAAAATAATATTTTTTTCAGCTGCTGAATTTGCATATTACGCAGGCAGATGCGGGCGATTCGTTAGGTAAAGGGTTAAGAGAATAAGACTTTTTTAAATATTTGGGGGAAGTTGTGTACGGTGTTTAGTAGCAAATGCATCTGAGCAATGTGAGCTGTATAGATAATGCCAAAGATTTTTCAGTACTTCCATCAGAAATTCCTATAGGCAATGAAATAAAAAAAGAGTGATTAACAAATTTTGGGCTGCCAAAAGTTATTTTACTATAATTTTATGAAATGAACTACAGTATGGCCGCCGTGGAAATTCACTTTCCACGCTGTGACCTGTGGGAAGTATTTTCATGGATGCAACAATATTGAATTAAAAGCATACGTGGACATCATCGTCCATGCATGGATTACGACCAGTCCACAGTGACTGTACTGTACATGTTCTGCCCCACTTGCATTTGAATAGGTTGAATGACAGTACATGTACTTTTTCATCGTTAAGATATCTAAAAAAAAAATCCAGGATCCAAACACAGTCCACATATTTTGCCTCATTTCTTCTTCTTATTATTATTTAGACATTACGTTCCAATTCATTTCCGCATTCACCCATCATAGTACACTGCCAACCTCCACAATTAGCACAAAAACAAAAAATAAGAATTATTTCAATATTAAATATATTTTCCGGCCCCTATAGATTAACTCTTTTAACAGACACAATTTTATTAAATCTGGGGAGTGGGGTGGGAGTTCTGAATTTCTAGGACTAATGTTTTCATCTCAAAACTGCGTTCCCTTAAGTTAAGTACATGTAGGTTACACCTACTTTCATATTAATATTAATACTTCACTGATGCAGTACTGGCACAAGTCATTTGTTCTTCATATGGCCTCACTGTTGAAACCGAGCTTTTCATGAAAAATTACAAAAAAGTTTCCATTTTTCTCACAACTGTAAATTTCACTGATAGATTACAGTGAAAATAGGAAACACGGAAAATTGCAAGTTAATATCGAAGAGTCTAACAGGGTAAGGGGGATCTAATTTTTCAGTGAACATTGCCATTCTGACACGGTTCAACCACCACAACACAGGCAACGTTGACAGTCCTCAAGCTAATGTCAACATTCTTAATACTGACATAAAACTTCGATGGGACTCTCAGTATCTCTGGAGCCGAAAGTGTCTGTTCTAACAGATTTAACGCAGTCTCAGAACAGAAACCTGAAACAAATGTCCCGGTGTTCGAAAAATCAACACTGGCAACTCGTCCTATTTCAAAGTTTCTGAACCGGCAGTTCTAAACACAAATTTAATAAATTAATAATTAGACTAACGCTCTCATTATTTTGATAACAAATACGCAGTCATATACTTTGGAAAAATCCGCAATTATAACTGAAGGGAATGAATGCGTTTTATTCATAACCTTCGAAGTTCGAGACACAAGCGCAAGGTCGCCTGTCGAATCATTTCAAAGAGTTCTCCGTAAATTATTCTCGAATGTAGATTAAAACCATTTTTGAGTAATTTTCAACGAGACTTTGACCTTAACATCTTTCCCAGTAAACAACGATCTGTAATGCGACATAAATACGATCAAATACGCATGTTTTGTATACTAGTCTGTTTTTCATACCACAGAGCCGCCATTTTGAATGAAGGGATAAAATTGAAAAACTGCAACGCTGACGGCAGCGAAAAAATATGTTTTTAAAATAATAACTTCGCATGTCAAAATATAAACGCAAAAGATAGAAGAATATTTAATTTAAAAATCGCGATGTAGCACCTGAAGATATACACTCATTTAGTACAGCGGTGGTCCCTTTATTCAGGTCTACTTAAAACTGGTTTTTAAGGAATGAATAATATACAAGGTCATTTAATTATGGTCACCGCACGGAACAAGAAAATTAAAGATGTGTCATAAATTGTTCCGAAATGATCATTAACATCTACTTTTCCATCTCCAATGTCTGTTGTGCCTTCAAAATTAGATTTATTATCCTTTTGAATCACCCAAAGTTTTAAGTAGACCGACAGTGGTCGCCTTAATATGGCGGTCTCCTTAAGACTGTATTCTAAGCATAAACGGTCTCCCTTAAATTGGTTTACGGGTTCTATATATATATATATATATATATATATATATATACTTCATCAAATATTTTATATAACTTCGTCAAATTGCCGTCATGCTCGGAAGTTTACTTCCTTCTAAGCGGCTTTCATTTTTGACTAATACTTATTCCGTTACGTTAAGTGCCGTACCAATGTGTATCGCGTCATGGGAACGTAAAATTTAGCGTCACGCTGATCCTAATTGTTGAATGGGAATTATAAAATTGATCGTGATACGCGTACGTCTTACAGATCGATTTATTATTTGGCAAGTGGCTGCCTAGCTCCTAATCACGAACCCGTCTATAAAATTGCCGATGCATGTCTTCCTTGGGTGGCAACAAGTAAAGATATGTTCCGCATTACACGTTGTTCACCTTCTTTAATTGTAAATTATGGACAAACAAGACCGTATCATATCTTCCTAAGGTGGTAACGAGTGGAGATATATTCCGCGTTATCTCGCGCATTTTTTTGTTCTCAGCCTTAGAACTAGAAACATTCAATCATTTATCTCAACCTCGCCCTGGTAACAGAGGCAGAAGCGAGTTCGCATGCAGTATACACACATTCAGCCATTCCTTGACCCGAATTGTTTACACGCGTTGTTCTCCATATTCAAGTGTATTGCTTATAAAACCACTGTATCATATCTCCGTTGGGTGGTAAAGATATGTTCCTCGTTTCATGTTGTTCCCCGTATCCGAGTCTATTACGCGCAAAATAACCGTATCATATCTTCCTTGGGTGGCAACAAGTAAAGATATGTTCCGCGTTATTACGTAAAAAGCAAATATGAATTAGACACTATTTCTAAAACCTCGCCCTGGTAACAGAGGCAGAGGCAAGTAAGTTCGTATACCGTATTCACACATCCAACCACTCCGCGCGCCTCCATATCTCCGCCCCAGTACCCAAACCGCGTCAATCAGACATCAATACCGCTGATGAAAAATATAATTTTTTATACCCTCCTTGCGTAGTAATACCCCCCCCCCCACCCCGCCCGATCCTTCCAGGGTGTGTAAATGTCTTGTCCCAACCCACTATTGCAGCATATATATGCCCTCCACCACTGATCTAAGTGCAGTCCCTCCTATAATGTCTACACTGACAATCGTAGGCTAGGGTTCCATACCCCCCCCCCCCCCACACACACACACACACACACACCACATACACATGATGTACGCACTGACATGTACCAAATGATCATAATCTCGCAACATATACACGCTATGTCCAACACCAATGCGTGCGTGTTTAGGTGTAATTGCTCTGTACACTAATTTTTGCCCCCCCCCCCCCCCCCCCCCCCCCCCGTTCAGCAAATTTATAAATGAGAATATTTGGAATTATTCTTGTCTATTGAGCCCATTGGGTTCTAGTGTTTGAAGTTTGTTAATCCAAAATGCTTCACGACCCCTCCTGTAAGGTGTATTTTGTTTATTAATTTGTTCAATCCCAATAATCTTAAAATCGTTTATACTATGGTTTTTGGTCAGAAAATGATGTGGTATCGGTTCATCCATAACCTCAAGTTTTATTCTACTCAGGTGGTTTTGCATTCTCTCATACAATTTTTTCCCAGTCTCTCCCACGTACACGACTTCATTGCACTTGTCGCAGAAAATCCCATATATCACATTCCTGGACATGCAGGTGATTTTTTTGCCTATGTGGTAGGCCGTCCCGTTCTTGTCTGCGAATTGTTTTGTTTGGAGCATAAACCCACAGATTGCACATTTTCTCTCGCATCTATCAGATCCCGTCCCTTGATTGTTGAACATTTTATTATGCTTGCTGTGGACTATGATATCTCCCAAATTTTGCAGTCTTCTGTACGAAATCAGGGGAGGTTTTTCGAATGCCAACTTCATGCGTTTTGAGCGGTGTAAAATGGGCATCCGTTCCCGCGTTATTTTCCCAATGTCGGGGAGGCGCCGCGAGTATGTGACCACAAACGGGACTCTTTCGCCGGTTGAATTGTTGGATCGATTTTCAAGTAACTGTTTGCGCTCGATTTGATCGACCTTTTCTAGTTGTTCGCTTACAAACTTTTCGTCGTAACCTCTGGCATGCAGGTGCTGTTTTATATTATTTTCGTGGCATTCAAATTCAGCATTATCGGAACATATTCTTTTTACTCTTGAAGCTATTCCGTATGGTATCGCTCTTTTAGTGTTGATTGGGTAATCTGACTTTGCGTGTAGGTACTGATGCGTGTCCGTGGGTTTTGTATATAAAC
This sequence comes from Pictodentalium vernedei, assembly GCA_031216915.1. Taxonomy (NCBI): domain Eukaryota; kingdom Metazoa; phylum Mollusca; class Scaphopoda; order Dentaliida; family Dentaliidae; genus Pictodentalium; species Pictodentalium vernedei. The sequence goes on along the minus strand of CM062294.1, from coordinate 116,323,107 downwards.
CGGTTTTAAGAAATCCGTCTTCAATTTTGACTACCGTGTCTAAGAATTCTATCTCATTTTCAGACCACCTTAAATCGACCTGTATTCTTGGGTGTATCGTATTTGCCAAAGAATGATATTGTTTCAGAGACTCCAACCCATGCGTCCATACTCCCCAGATATCATCAACGTACCGTACCTGTTCAAGGGGGTGTAACTTCGATGCTTTTGACAGTTTCTCTTCCCATTCACCCATATATGTGCACGCATAATTCATCCCTAATCGCGAACCTATTGCAACGCCGTCGGTTTGTAGATAATGTCTTCCTTTAAATGAAAAATTGTTGTTGTCCAAAACAGTTTCTATTAGTTTAAGACCTATCTCTGTTGGGAATAATTTTCTTTTAGAGTTTTCTAGTGCTTTTTTACATGCTAATATACCTTCATTACGTGGGACGCTTGGATATAGTTTCTTGACGTCCATACAGTACATTATGCTGTTTTCAGGGAGTGGTTGGGGTATACTGTCCAGTCTCTTCAAGAAATGTGTGGTGTCTCGTGTGTAGGATGGTAATGACCCAACGTGTTGTTTTAATTCAGACTCCATCACCTCTGCTATTTTCTCTGTTGGGTGGTTTATTCCCGAAATTATTGTTCTTAAAGGGGCTTCATTTTTATGCATTTTGGGGTTACCTTTTACTCTTCCAGCCTGTGGCTGCTTAGGTATCATGTACGCTAATACTTTTTTGTCTATCAGTTTGTTTTTTTCTAGTTTTTTTAGTTGGCTTTTAATCTTGTTTGTTATTTTCTCTGTCAGATTTACAGGTACTTCTTTGTATGTTGTTTGGTCCCCCAACTCCATCAAGATCTCATTTTCATATTTACTTGCATCCAAAACGGTTATTCCAGACCCTTTATCGGCTGGTCGCACGACTATTGTATTATCATTTAACAACTCCCTCAGAGCCTTCTCCTCCATTTTTGTTATGTTGTTTCGCACGCGTTTTTTATGCCCTTCAAAATATCTTCCCGTACTATCTCTAAATAAAGGTCAAGGTGCTTATCTCTACCTTCTTTAGGGGTCCACGGGTTACGCTCTTTAAATTTATCATTAATATATTGCTGTTTATTGTCTAGGAAATACTCACATAGTCGCATTCTTCGCTCCCATTCTTTTATCTCAACGATAGGGTTCGCCATATCCAAAGTTCTTTCCGTTGGGACAAACTTGAGACCCCTTTTAAGTAATGTTCTTTGGTGTTTTGTTAGTTTCTTACCGGATAAATTAAACACGTTATTTTGCTGATTTATTTTAGTTTCGTTGTGCAGAATTTTACTCGTTATATCTACATACATGTTATTTTGATAATCGCTCATATCCTTAACTTCTACAGATTCATCCTTTATGGAGGGTTTCTCAGACTTTTTGTCGGTAATTTTTGTTGTATAACCCCGGGGATTCAGTTTTGGTTCATCCCTACGGAACGCGGAAATATTTTGTGACTGCAAGTATTTGTATTTGATTGTTTTAGGCCCATTTGTCTTTTTCATACTTCCAATCATTTGTGCAACCTGAAAATGAGAATCATTCAAAAAGAGATAGAAATTTAATTCATTTGTACTCACCTGTTTTTCAGGTTCGAATCGCACCCACCTGTAATTTTGACCATACTTACAATATACATGAATCCCTATTCCCAGCATATTCACCAAACCTATTATATCCTCATCTGTTGCCCAGCTCTCAATACTACCATTCGTTTTTGATCTCTTTCTAATGAATCCTGATACTGGCCCATCTATATATTTAGACATTATTTTCGCGTGATGTTCCACATACTCCATTACTCGTTTCCGTATTACATGATGATATTCTTCATCGCCTGTACAGATTTTGCTGATGCATCTATAAAAGCAATTCCCATCAGCTCTAAGATTTTGCAATCCAAACCCTTGCCTTCTCAGTTCAATGTTGTGTGTTGCGATATCAGTGTGGCTGGGAAGTTTCTTCTGTCATTTTATTCCTAATACTTTTAACACATTATTTATTTCCAACAGCGATACATTCTTTCCAGGTAGGTCGGTACCGTCTGAATCACCCAGTCCCGCTATCTTCTTATCTTTTGTTCTTTCTGTAAGGACTTGGATTTTATCACCATGATTCTTTATTATCTTCAGAATTGCCTCTTTATCCGAGATGTTGAAACGGGAATTTATCGAATTTTTTAACTTCGCGAACTCATCCCTCAGAAGACCCAACTGTTCCTCGAATTCTAATCGCGTAATATCTACCAGTCTCTCTGATGTTTCATTGAAAAGGTTTTCATATTCCGATTTTCGTCTTCCACTGACATCCGATGTCATATTCCATTTCACTTTCAATCCTCGCGGTATTATATTTTCTTCCTGGCATTTTCTAAGAAATTTTATGTGTGATTCGCGTTTGTTTATTTTTTCAATTAGTTTCCGTCCCACATTGCAGACCGTCTTCCCTTTCCGCGATAATTCCTGAAAATCCGATTTTGTACGTTCCTTTCGCGCATTACTTGGTACGACATCTTTCCTTGGAATTCTTTTAGTCGGCATAAACATACACTTCAACAAATATTTTATATAACTTCGTCAAATTGCCGTCATGCTCGGAAGTTTACTTCCTTCTAAGAGGCTTTCATTTTTGACTAATACTTATTCCGTTACGTTAAGTGCCGTACCAATGTGTATCGCGTCATGGGAACGTAAAATTTAGCGTCACGCTGATCCTAATTGTTGAATGGGAATTATAAAATTGATCGTGATACGCGTACGTCTTACAGATCGATTTATTATTTGGCAAGTGGCTGCCTAGCTCCTAATCACGAACCCGTCTATAAAATTGCCGATGCATGTCTTCCTTGGGTGGCAACAAGTAAAGATATGTTCCGCATTACACGTTGTTCACCTTCTTTAATTGTAAATTATGGACAAACAAGACCGTATCATATCTTCCTAAGGTGGTAACGAGTGGAGATATATTCCGCGTTATCTCGCGCATTTTTTTGTTCTCAGCCTTAGAATTAGAAACATTCAATCATTTATCTCAACCTCGCCCTGGTAACAGAGGCAGAAGCGAGTTCGCATGCAGTACACACACATTCAGCCATTCCTTGACCCGAATTGTTTACACGCGTTGTTCTCCATATTCAAGTGTATTGCTTATAAAACCACTGTATCATATCTCCGTTGAGTGGTAAAGATATGTTCCCCGTTTCATGTTGTTCCCCGTATCCGAGTCTATTACGCGCAAAATAACCGTATCATATCTTCCTTGGGTGGCAACAAGTAAAGATATGTTCCGCGTTATTACGTAAAAAGCAAATATGAATTAGACACTATTTCTAAAACCTCGCCCTGGTAACAGAGGCAGAGGCAAGTAAGTTCGTATACCGTATTCACACATCCAACCACTCCGCGCGCCTCCATATCTCCGCCCCAGTACCCAAACCGCGTCAATCAGACATCAATACCGCTGATGAAAAATATAATTTTTTATACCCTCCTTGCGTAGTAATACCCCCCCCCCCACCCCGCCCGATCCTTCCAGGGTGTGTAAATGTCTTGTCCCAACCCACTATTGCAGCATATATATGCCCTCCACCACTGATCTAAGTGCAGTCCCTCCTATAATGTCTACACTGACAATCGTAGGCTAGGGTTCCATACCCCCCCCCCCCCCCCCCACACACACACACCACATACACATGATGTACGCACTGACATGTACCAAATGATCATAATCTCGCAACATATACACGCTATGTCCAACACCAATGCGTGCGTGTTTAGGTGTAATTGCTCTGTACACTAATTTTTGTCCCCCCCCCCCCCCCCCCCCCCCCCCCCCCCCCCCCGTTCAGCAAATTTATAAATGAGAATATTTGGAATTATTCTTGTCTATTGAGCCCATTGGGTTCTAGTGTTTGAAGTTTGTTAATCCAAAATGCTTCACGACCCCTCCTGTAAGCTGTATTTTGTTTATTAATTTGTTCAATCCCAATAATCTTAAAATCGTTTATACTATGGTTTTTGGTCAGAAAATGATGTGGTATCGGTTCATCCATAACCTCAAGTTTTATTCTACTCAGGTGGTTTTGCATTCTCTCATACAATTTTGTCCCCGTCTCTCCCACGTACACGACTTCATTGCACTTGTCGCAGAAAATCCCATATATCACATTCCTGGACATGCAGGTGATTTTTTTGCCTATGTGGTAGGCCGTCCCGTTCTTGTCTGCGAATTGTTTTGTTTGGAGCATAAACCCACAGATTGCACATTTTCTCTCGCATCTATCAGATCCCGTCCCTTGATTGTTGAACATTTTATTATGCTTGCTGTGGACTATGATATCTCCCAAATTTTTCAGTCTTTTGTACGAAATCAGGGGAGGTTTTTCGAATGCCAACTTCCTGCGTTTTGAGCGGTGTAAAATGGGCATCCGTTCCCGCGTTATTTTCCCGATGTCGGGGATGCGCCGCGAGTATGTGACCACAAACGGGACTCTTTCGCCGGTTGAATTGTTGGATCGTTTTTCAAGTAACTGTTTGCGCTCGATTTGATCGACCTTTTCTAGTTGTTCGCTTACAAACTTTTCGTCGTAACCTCTAGCATGCAGGTGCTGTTTTATATTATTTTTGTGGCATTCATATTCAGCATTATCGGAACATATTCTTTTTACTCTTGAAGCTATTCCATATGGTATCGCTCTTTTAGTGTTGATTGGGTAATCTGACTTTGCGTGTAGGTATTGATGCGTGTCCGTGGGTTTTGTATATAAACCGGTTTTAAGAAATCCGTCTTCAATTTTGACTACCGTGTCTAAGAATTCTATCTCATTTTCAGACCACCTTAAATCGACCTGTATTCTTGGGTGTATCGTATTTGCCAAAGAATGATATTGTTTCAGAGACTCCAACCCATGCGTCCATACTCCCCAGATATCATCAACGTACCGTACCTGTTCAAGGGGGTGTAACTTCGATGCTTTTGACAGTTTCTCTTCCCATTCACCCATATATGTGCACGCATAATTCATCCCTAATCGCGAACCTATTGCAACGCCGTCGGTTTGTAGATAATGTCTTCCTTTAAATGAAAAATTGTTGTTGTCCAAAACAGTTTCTGTTAGTTTAAGACCTATCTCTGTTGGGAATAATTTTCTTTTAGAGTTTTCTAGTGCTTTTTTACATGCTAATATACCTTCATTACGTGGGACGCTTGGATATAGTTTCTTGACGTCCATACAGTACATTATGCTGTTTTCAGGGAGTGGTTGGGGTATACTGTCCAGTCTGTTCAAGAAATGTGTGGTATCGCGAATGTAGGATGGTTATGACTCAACGTGTTGTTTTAATTCAGACTCCATCACTTCTGCTATTTTCTCTGTTGGGTGGTTTATTCCCGAAATTATTGTTCTTAAAGGGGCTTCATTTTTATGCATTTTGGGGTTACCTTTTACTCTTCCAGCCTGTGGCTGCTTAGGTATCATGTACGCTAATACTTTTTTGTCTATCAGTTTGTTTTTTTCTAGTTTTTTTTAGTTGGCTTTTAATCTTGTTTGTTATTTTCTCTGTCAGATTTACAGGTACTTCTTTGTATGTTGTTTGGTCCCCCAACTCCATCAAGATCTCATTTTCATATTTACTTGCATCCAAAACGGTTATTCCAGACCCTTTATCGGCTGGTCGCACGACTATTGTATTATCATTTAACAACTCCCTCAGAGCCTTCTCCTCCATTTTTGTTATGTTGTTTCGCACGCGTTCTTTTTTATGCCCTTCAAAATATCTTCCCGTACTATCTCTAAATAAAGGTCAAGGTGCTTATCTCTACCTTCTTTAGGGGTCCACGGGTTACGCTCTTTAAATTTATCATTAATATATTGCTGTTTATTGTCTAGGAAATACTCACATAGTCGCATTCTTCGCTCCCATTCTTTTATCTCAACGATAAGGTTCGCCATATCCAAAGTTCTTTTGGTTGGGACAAACTTGAAACCCCTTTTAAGTAATGTTCTTTGGTGTTTTGTTAGTTTCTTACCGGATAAATTAAACGCGTTATTTTGCTGATTTATTTTAGTTTCGTTGTGCAGAATTTTATTCTTTATATCTACATACATGTTATTTTGATCATCGCTCATATCCTTAACTTCTACAGATTCATCCTTTATGGAGGGTTTCTCAGACTTTTTGTCGGTAATTTTTGTTGTATAACCCCGGGGATTCACAGATTCGTCCTTTTTGGAGGGTTTCTCAGGCTTTTTGTCGGTAATTTTTTTTGAATTACCCCGGGGATTCAGTTTTGGTTCATCCCTACGGAACGCGGAAATATTTTGTGACTGCAAGTATTTGTATTTGATTGTTTTAGGCCCATTTGTCTTTTTCATACTTCCAATCATTTGTGCAACCTGAAAATGAGAATCATTCAAAAAGAGATAGAAATTTAATTCATTTGTACTCACCTGTTTTTCAGGTTCGAATCGCACCCACCTGTATTTTTGACCATACTTACAATATACATGAATCCCTATTCCCAGCATATTCACCAAACCTATTATATCCTCATCTGTTGCCCAGCTCCCAATACTACCATTCGTTTTTGATCTCTTTCTAATGAATCCTGATACTGGCCCATCTATATATTTAGACATTATTTTCGCGTGATGTTCCACATACTCCATTACTCGTTTCCGTATTACATGATGATATTCTTCATCGCCTGTACAGATTTTGCTGATGCATCTATAAAAGCAATTCCCATCAGCTCTAAGATTTTGCAATCCAAACCCTTGCCTTCTCAGTTCAATGTTGTGTGTTGCGTTATCAGTGTGGCTGGGAAGTTTCTTCTGTAATTTTATTCCTAATACTTTTAACACATTATTTATTTCCAACAGCGATACATTCATTCCAGGTAGGTCGGTACCGTCTGAATCACCCAGTCCCGCTATCTTCTTATCTTTTGTTCTTTCTGTAAGGACTTGGATTTTATCACCATGGTTCTTTATTATCTTCAGAATTGCCTCTTTATCCGAGATGTTGAAACGGGAATTTATCGAATTTTTTAACTTCGCGAACTCATCCCTCAGAAGACCCAACTGTTCCTCGAATTCTAATCGCGTAATATCTACCAGTCTCTCTGATGTTTCATTTAAAAGGTTTTCATATTCCGATTTTCGTCTTCCACTGACATCCGATGTCATATTCCATTTCACTTTCAATCCTCGCGGTATTATATTTTCTTCCTGGCATTTTCTAAGAAATTTTATGTGTGATTCGCGTTTGTTTATTTTTTCAATTAATTTCCGTCCCACATTGCAGACCGTCTTCCCTTTCCGCGATAATTCCTGAAAATCCGATTTTGTACGTTCCTTTCGCGCATTACTTGGTACGACATCTTTCCTTGGAATTCTTTTAGTCGGCATAAACATACACTTCATCAAATATTTTATATAACTTCGTCAAATTGCCGTCATGCTCGGAAGTTTACTTCCTTCTAAGCGGCTTTCATTTTTGACTAATACTTATTCCGTTACGTTAAGTGCCGTACCAATGTGTATCGCGTCATGGGAACGTAAAATTTAGCGTCACGCTGATCCTAATTGTTGAATGGGAATTATAAAATTGATCGTGATACGCGTACGTCTTACAGATCGATTTATTATTTGGCAAGTGGCTGCCTAGCTCCTAATCACGAACCCGTCTATAAAATTGCCGATGCATGTCTTCCTTGGGTGGCAACAAGTAAAGATATGTTCCGCATTACACGTTGTTCACCTTCTTTAATTGTAAATTGTGGACAAACACGACCGTATCATATCTTCCTAAGGTGGTAACGAGTGGAGATATATTCCGCGTTATCTCGCGCATTTTTTTGTTCTCAGCCTTAGAATTAGAAACATTCAATCATTTATCTCAACCTCGCCCTGGTAACAGAGGCAGAAGCGAGTTCGCATGCAGTATACACACATTCAGCCATTCCTTGACCCGAATTGTTTACACGCGTTGTTCTCCATATTCAAGTGTATTGCTTATAAAACCACCGTATCATATCTCCGTTGGGTGGTAAAGATATGTTCCCCGTTTCATGTTGTTCCCCGTATCCGAGTCTATTACGCGCAAAATAACCGTATCATATCTTCCTTGGGTGGCAACAAGTAAAGATATGTTCCGCGTTATTACGTAAAAAGCAAATATGAATTAGACACTATTTCTAAAACCTCGCCCTGGTAACAGAGGCAGAGGCAAGTAAGTTCGTATACCGTATTCACACATCCAACCACGCCGCGCGTCTCCATATCTCCGCCCCAGTACCCAAACCGCGTCAATCAGACATCAATACCGCTGATGGAAAATATAATTTTTTATACCCTCCTTGCGTAGTAATACTCCCCCCCCTACCCCGCCCGATCCATCCAGGGTGTGTAAATGTCTTGTCCCAACCCACTATTGCAGCATATATATGCCCTCCACCACTGATCTAAGTGCAGTCCCTCCTATAATGTCTACACTGACAATCGTAGGCTAGGGTTCCATACCCCCCCCCCCCCCACACACACACACACACACACCACATACACATGATGTACGCACTGACATCTGACATGTACCAAATGATCATAATCTCGCAACATATACACGCTATGTCCAACACCAATGCGTGCGTGTTTAGGTGTAATTGCTCTGTACACTAATTTTTGTCCCCCCCCCCCCCCCCCCCCCCCGTTCAGCAAGTTTATAAATGAGAATATTAGGAATTATTCTTGTCTATTGAGCCCATTGGGTTCTAGTGTTTGAAGTTTGTTAATCCAAAATGCTTCACGACCCCTCCTGTAAGTAAGCTGTATTTTGTTTATTAATTTGTTCAATCCCAATAATCTTAAAATCGTTTATACTATGGTTTTTGGTAAGAAAATGATGTGGTATCGGTTCATCCATAACCTCAAGTTTTATTCTACTCAGGTGGTTTTGCATTCTCTCATACAATTTTGTCCCCGTCTCTCCCACGTACACGACTTCATTGCACTTGTCGCAGAAAATCCCATATATCACATTCCTGGACATGCAGGTGATTTTTTTGCCTATGTGGTAGGCCGTCCCGTTCTTGTCTGCGAATTGTTTTGTTTGGAGCATAAACCCACAGATTGCACATTTTCTCTCGCATCTATCAGATCCCGTCCCTTGATTGTTGAACATTTTATTATGCTTGCTGTGGACTATGATATCTCCCAAATTTTTCAGTCTTTTGTACGAAATCAGGGGAGGTTTTTCGAATGCCAACTTCATGCGTTTTGAGCGGTGTAAAATGGGCATCCGTTCCCGCGTTATTTTCCCGATGTCGGGGAGGCGCCGCGAGTATGTGACCACAAACGGGACTCTTTCGCCGGTTGAATTGTTGGATCGTTTTTCAAGTAACTGTTTGCGCTCGATTTGATCGACCTTTTCTAGTTGTTCGCTTACAAACTTTTCGTCGTAACCTCTGGCATGCAGGTGCTGTTTTATATTATTTTTGTGGCATTCATATTCAGCATTATCGGAACATATTCTTTTTACTCTTGAAGCTATTCCATATGGTATCGCTCTTTTAGTGTTGATTGGGTGAGCTTCAAGAGTAAAAAGAATATGTTCCGATAATGCTGAATATGAATGCCACAAAAATAATATAAAACAGCACCTGCATGCCAGAGGTTACGACGAAAAGTTTGTAAGCGAACAACTAGAAAAGGTCGATCAAATCGAGCGCAAACAGTTACTTGAAAAACGATCCAACAATTCAACCGGCGAAAGAGTCCCGTTTGTGGTCACATACTCGCGGCGCCTCCCCGACATCGGGAAAATAACGCGGGAACGGATGCCCATTTTACACCGCTCAAAACGCATGAAGTTGGCATTCGAAAAACCTCCCCTGATTTCGTACAAAAGACTGAAAAATTTGGGAGATATCATAGTCCACAGCAAGCATAATAAAATGTTCAACAATCAAGGGACGGGATCTGATAGATGCGAGAGAAAATGTGCAATCTGTGGGTTTATGCTCCAAACAAAACAATTCGCAGACAAGAACGGGACGGCCTACCACATAGGCAAAAAAATCACCTGCATGTCCAGGAATGTGATATATGGGATTTTCTGCGACAAGTGCAATGAAGTCGTGTACGTGGGAGAGACGGGGACAAAATTGTATGAGAGAATGCAAAACCACCTGAGTAGAATAAAACTTGAGGTTATGGATGAAAAGATACCACATCATTTTCTGACCAAAAACCATAGTATAAACGATTTTAAGATTATTGGGACTGAACAAATTAATAAACAAAATACAGCTTACAGGAGGGGTCGTGAAGCATTTTGGATTAACAAGCTTCAAACACTAGAACCCAATGGGCTCAATAGACAAGAATAATTCCAAATATTCTCATTTATAAACTTGCTGAACGGGGTGGGGGGGGGGGGGTGGGACAAAAATTAGTGTACAGAGCAATTACACCTAAACACGCACGCATTGGTGTTGGACATAGCGTGTATATGTTGCGAGATTATGATCATTTGGTACATGTCAGTGCGTACATCACGTGTATGTGGTGTGTGTGTGGGGGGGGGGGGGGGGTATGGAACCCTAGCCTATGATTGTCAGTGTAGACATTATAGGAGGGACTGCACTTAGATCAGTGGTGGAGGGCATATATATGCTGCAATAGTGGGTTGGGACAAGACATTTACACACCCTGGAAGGATCGGGCGGGGTGGGGGGGGGGGGGTATTACTACGCAAGGAGGGTATGAAAAATTATATTTTCCATCAGCGGTATTGATGTCTGATTGACGCGGTTTGGGTACTGGGGCGGAGATATGGAGGCGCGCGGAGTGGTTGGATTTGTGAATACGGTATACGAACTTACTTGCCTCTGCCTCTGTTACCAGGGCGAGGTTTTAGAAATAGTGTCTAATTCATATTTGCTTTTTACGTAATAACGCGGAACATATCTTTACTTGTTGCCACCCAAGGAAGATATGATACGGTTATTTTGCGCGTAATAGACTCGGATACGGGGAACAACATGAAACGGGGAACATATCTTTACCACCCAACGGAGATATGATACAGTGGTTTTATTAGCAATACACTTGAATATGGAGAACAACGCGTGTAAACAATTCGGGTCAAGGAATGGCTGAATGTGTGTATACTGCATGCGAACTCGCTTCTGCCTCTGTTACCAGGGCGAGGTTGAGATAAATGATTGAATGTTTCTAATTCTGAGGCTGAGAACAAAAAAAAGCGAGATAACGCGGAATATATCTCCACTCGTTACCACCTTAGGAAGATATGATACGGTCTTGTTTGTCCATAATTTACAATTAAAGAAGGTGAACAACGTGTAATGCGGAACATATCTTTACTTGTTGCCACCCAAGGAAGACATGCATCGGCAATTTTATAGACGGGTTCGTGATTAGGAGCTAGGCAGCCACTTGCCAAATAATAAATCGATCTGTAAGACGTACGCGTATCACGATCAATTTTATAATTCCCATTCAACAATTAGGATCAGCGTGACGCTAAATTTTACGTTCCCATGACGCGATACACATTGGTACGGCACTTAACGTAACGGAATAAGTATTAGTAAAAAATGAAAGCCTCTTAGAAGGAAGTAAACTTCCGAGCATGACGGCAATTTGACGAAGTTATATAAAATATTTGATGAAGTGTATGTTTATGCCGACTAAAAGAATTCCAAGGAAAGATGTCGTACCAAGTAATGCGCGAAAGGAACGTACAAAATCGGATTTTCAGGAATTATCGCGGAAAGGGAAGACGGTCTGCAATGTGGGACGGAAACTAACTGAAAAAATAAACAAACGCGAATCACACATAAAATTTCTTAGAAAATGCCAGGAAGAAAATATAATACCGCGAGGATTGAAAGTGAAATGGAATATGACATCGGATGTCAGTGGAAGACGAAAATCGGAATATGAAAACCTTTTCAATGAAACATCAGAGAGACTGGTAGATATTACGCGATTAGAATTCGAGGAACAGTTGGGTCTTCTGAGGGATGAGTTCGCGAAGTTAAAAAATTCGATAAATTCCCGTTTCAACATCTCGGATAAAGAGGCAATTCTGAAGATAATAAAGAACCATGGTGATAAAATCCAAGTCCTTACAGAAAAAACAAAAGATAAGAAGATAGCGGGACTGGGTGATTCAGTCGGTACCGACCTACCTGGAAAGAATGTATCGCTGTTGGAAATAAATAATGTGTTAAAAGTATTAGGAATAAAATTACAGAAGAAACTTCCCAGCCACACTGATATCGCAACACACAACATTGAACTGAGAAGGCAAGGGTTTGGATTGCAAAATGTTAGAGCTGATGGGAATTGCTTTTATAGATGCATCAGCAAAATCTGTACAGGCGATGAAGAATATCATCATGTAATACGGAAACGAGTAATGGAGTATGTGGAACATCACGCGAAAATAATGTCTAAATATATAGATGGGCCAGTATCAGGATTCATTAGAAAGAGATCAAAAACGAATGGTAGTATTGAGAGCTGGGCAACAGATGAGGATATAATAGGTTTGGTGAATATGCTGGGAATAGGGATTCATGTATATTGTAAGTATGGTCAAAATTACAGGTGGGTGCGATTCGAACCTGAAAAACAGGTGAGTACAAATGAATTAAATTTCTATCTCTTTTTGAATGATTCTCATTTTCAGGTTGCACAAATGATTGGAAGTATGAAAAAGACAAATGGGCCTAAAATAATCAAATACAAATACTTGCAGTCACAAAATATTTCCGCGTTCCGTAGGGATGAACCAAACCTGAATCCCCGGGGTTATTCAAAAAAAATTACCGACAAAAAGCCTGAGAAACCCTCCAAAAAGGACGAATCTGTGAATCCCCGGGGTTATACAAGAAAAATTACCGACAAAAAGTCTGAGAAACCCTCCATAAAGGATGAATCTGTAGAAGTTAAGGATATGAGCGATGATCAAAATAACATGTATGTAGATATAAAGAGTAAAATTCTGCACAACGAAACTAAAATAAATCAGCAAAATAACGTGTTTAATTTATCCGGTAAGAAACTAACAAAACACCAAAGAACATTACTTAAAAGGGGTCTCAAGTTTGTCCCAACGGAAAGAACTTTGGATATGGCGAACCTTATCGTTGAGATAAAAGAATGGGAGCGAAGAATGCGACTATGTGAGTATTTCCTAGACAATAAACAGCAATATATTAATGATAAATTTAAAGAGCGTAACCCGTGGACCCCTAAAGAAGGTAGAGATAAGCACCTTGACCTTTATTTAGAGATAGTACGGGAAGATATTTTGAAGGGCATAAAAAACGCGTGCGAAACAACATAACAAAAATGGAGGAGAAGGCTCTGAGGGAGTTGTTAAATGATAATACAATAGTCGTGCGACCAGCCGATAAAGGGTCTGGAATAACCGTTTTGGATGCAAGTAAATATGAAAATGAGATCTTGATGGAGTTGGGGGACCAAACAACATACAAAGAAGTACCTGTAAATCTGACAGAGAAAATAACAAACAAGATTAAAAGCCAACTAAAAAAACTAGAAAAAAACAAACTAATAGACAAAAAAGTATTAGCGTACATGATACCTAAGCAGCCACAGGCTGGAAGAGTAAAAGGTAACCCCAAAATGCATAAAAATGGAGCCCCTTTAAGAACAATAATTTCGGGAATAAACCACCCAACAAAGAAAATAGCAGAAGTGATGGAGTCTGAATTAAAACAACACGTTGAGTCATTACCATCCTACATACGCGATACCACACATTTCTTGAACAGACTGGACAGTATACCCCAACCACTCCCTGAAAACAGCATAATGTACTGTATGGACGTCAAGAAACTATATCCAAGCGTCCCACGTAATGAAGGTATATTAGCATGTAAAAAAGCACTAGAAAACTCTAAAAGAAAATTATTCCCAACAGAGATAGGTCTTAAACTAATAGAAACTGTTTTGGACAACAACAATTTTTCATTTAAAGGAAGACATTATCTACAAACCGACGGCGTTGCAATAGGTTCGCGATTAGGGATGAATTATGCGTGCACATATATGGGTGAATGGGAAGAGAAACTGTCAAAAGCATCGAAGTTACACCCCCTTGAACAGGTACGGTACGTTGATGATATCTGGGGAGTATGGACGCATGGGTTGGAGTCTCTGAAACAATATCATTCTTTGGCAAATACGATACACTCAAGAATACAGGTCGATTTAAGGTGGTCTGAAAATGAGATAGAATTCTTAGACACGGTAGTCAAAATTGAAGACGGATTTCTTAAAACCGGTTTATATACAAAACCCACGGACACGCATCAATACCTACACGCAAAGTCAGATCACCCAATCAACACTAAAAGAGCGATACCATATGGAATAGCTTCAAGAGTAAAAACAATATGTTCCAATAATGCTGAATATGAATGCCACAAAAATAATATAAAACAGCACCTGCATGCCAGAGGTTACGACGAAAAGTTTGTAAGCGAACAACTAGAAAAGGTCGATCAAATCGAGCGCAAACAGTTACTTGAAAAACGATCCAACAATTCAACCGGCGAAAGAGTCCCGTTTGTGGTCACATACTCGCGGCGCCTCCCCGACATCGGGAAAATAACGCGGGAACGGATGCCCATTTTACACCGCTCAAAACGCATGAAGTTGGCATTCGAAAAACCTCCCCTGATTTCGTACAAAAGACTGAAAAATTTGGGAGATATCATAGTCCACAGCAAGCATAATAAAATGTTCAACAATCAAGGGACGGGATCTGATAGATGCGAGAGAAAATGTGCAATCTGTGGGTTTATGCTCCAAACAAAACAATTCGCAGACAAGAACGGGACGGCCTACCACATAGGCAAAAAAATCACCTGCATGTCCAGGAATGTGATATATGGGATTTTCTGCGACAAGTGCAATGAAGTCGTGTACGTGGGAGAGACGGGGACAAAATTGTATGAGAGAATGCAAAACCACCTGAGTAGAATAAAACTTGAGGTTATGGACGAACCGATACCACATCATTTTCTGACCAAAAACCATAGTATAAACGATTTTAAGATTATTGGGATTGAACAAACAAAATACAGCTTACAGGAGGGGTCGTGAAGCATTTTGGATTAACAAACTTCAAACACTAGAACCCAATGGGCTCAATAGACAAGAATAATTCCAAATATTCTCATTTATAAACTTGCTGAACGGGGGGGGGGGGGGGGGGGGGGGGGGGGGGGGGGACAAAAATTAGTGTACAGAGCAATTACACCTAAACACGCACGCATTGGTGTTGGACATAGCGTGTATATGTTGCGAGATTATGATCATTTGGTACATGTCAGTGCGTACATCATGTGTATGTGGTGTGTGTGTGTGGGGGGGGGGGGTATGGAACCCTAGCCTACGATTGTCAGTGTAGACATTATAGGAGGGACTGCACTTAGATCAGTGGTGGAGGGCATATATATGCTGCAATAGTGGGTTGGGACAAGACATTTACACACCCTGGAAGGATCGGGCGGGGTGGGGGGGGGGGGGTATTACTACGCAAGGAGGGTATAAAAAATTATATTTTCCATCAGCGGTATTGATGTCTTATTGACGCGGTTTGGGTACTGGGGCGGAGATATGGAGGCGCGCGGAGTGGTTGGATGTGTGAATACGGTATACGAACTTACTTGCCTCTGCCTCTGTTACCAGGGCGAGGTTTTAGAAATAGTGTCTAATTCATATTTGCTTTTTACGTAATAACGCGGAACATATCTTTACTTGTTGCCACCCAAGGAAGATATGATACGGTTATTTTGCGCGTAATAGACTCGGATACGGGGAACAACATGAAACGGGGAACATATCTTTACCACCCAACGGAGATATGATACAGTGGTTTTATAAGCAATACACTTGAATATGGAGAACAACGCGTGTAAACAATTCGGGTCAAGGAATGGCTGAATGTGTGTATACTGCATGCGAACTCGCTTCTGCCTCTGTTACCAGGGCGAGGTTGAGATAAATGATTGAATGTTTCTAATTCTAAGGCTGAGAACAAAAAAATGCGCGAGATAACGCGGAATATATCTCCACTCGTTACCACCTTAGGAAGATATGATACGGTCTTGTTTGTCCATAATTTACAATTAAAGAAGGTGAACAACGTGTAATGCGGAACATATCTTTACTTGTTGCCACCCAAGGAAGACATGCATCGGCAATTTTATAGACGGGTTCGTGATTAGGAGCTAGGCAGCCACTTGCCAAATAATAAATCGATCTGTAAGACGTACGCGTATCACGATCAATTTTATAATTCCCATTCAACAATTAGGATCAGCGTGACGCTAAATTTTACGTTCCCATGACGCGATACACATTGGTACGGCACTTAACGTAACGGAATAAGTATTAGTCAAAAATGAAAGCCGCTTAGAAGGAAGTAAACTTCCGAGCATGACGGCAATTGGACGAAGTTATATATATATATATAACTGGGGCGGAGTGAATACGGTATACGAACTTACTTATATATATATTCAATCGCTGCTCTTGAGTTCTATCATCTTACTGAATTCCTCCCTGGCCTCTTTCCTCCCCTTTTCCACGAGAGAATCCTTCATCTCTTCCTTGATGATCTGACGAGTCTTGATTCTCACGGCTTCTTTCATGGCATCGTATTTCGTTTTCTCGCTCAATATCGTGAAGTATTCACCGTCCGATATCCTACCGTCTTTCAACGCCATAGAGATCATTTCGGATATCGTGTCGATCTTCGAGTCGGCCGAGACGCGAATCTTGTCGTGTTTCCTCGCCTTCAGATATAATTTCCTACTCAAAAAGTTTCCGAGCGTGCTAAACAATCCGGCGGCGAGAACCACTCCTTCTACGGTCAACACGATCGGAATGCCGACCGCGGTCGACAACAATTCGATGCCGGCCGCGTGTAAACCCATGGAAATCGTGATGAGTGTCGTGTCGATCGCGTTGACGAATTTCACGAAACGCGAATACTTGTTCTTGAGAGAACGACGAGAATCTCTCTCTCGAGTTAGATACTCTTGGATTCTACTGATTTGATCGATGCGATACCTCTCTCCTCTTTCTTTTTCTTCTAGCGAGGGTGCCGTCGGTAAAACGTCGATCGGCTTCTCATCCTCGTCGTCCACTAACGTCGGATACAATTTATTTCTGGTTCTCATTTTTGTTTTTTTTCTTTCTAATATCAGATAAAAAATTTATGTGTGTATTTATTTTTATTTTCTATTCTCCCTTATTTTATATCAACGAAAAACTTAGACGTATGCTTCATTGAACAATAATTTCATGATGCATCCCTTATCTCGTAAAGTCAGACTTTTACGCGCCAATTTCTGTTCTTCCGAAACTGTAGGCTTGCTTTGATCCTTACAGAAGAGTAATCTCTTCCAAAACGCGATCACTTCATTGATTTGAACGCGTTCGAACGCCGGTTCGAAATACTTGACGACCATATCTTCCCTTTCCATCCACAGACACGAATGATTCTCGTGATCGAAGTCTAGGTGATCCCGACATCCGACGCACCATTCTAACAAGAGACGACCTAGTTTTTCGTTCACGCAGAATGCGTAGGCTCTCATCAGCATTTTTAAAAGAAACCTTACTCTAATAGTCTGAGAATCGCTCATGATTTACGTATTTATTTTTTTATTATCTATTCGATTTGATATATTTATTTTTTTTAAATAACTATTTATTTATATTTTTTTTCTCTCCAATATATCAATAAAAAACGTGACAGTGGGTTTGCAGATTCTAACATCCTGGCAACATTCTTCATTTAAAACATTTTCCATTAAGTGCTTATTAAGATTACCTCGCAATAACATGCGTTAGTTTTACTTCGGGAAACGTGACAGTGGGTTTGCGGATTCTAACACCATGTCTGTACACGAGTCGATTTCCGACCTAAAATCCGCAAATGGATCTCCGTGTACGCCTCCATAGGGTTTCAGTGTTAAAATCGTGTACAGACGCGGATTATTAGAATCGGCAAGATGATGATTTAGAAACGACAACACGTTTTTTTGCTCGCAATTTAACACTGAATCCTATGAGGAAACCCATTTACCGATTCAAACACAAAACGGCACATGTACGTGTACGTAAAACTACGGGCGTTTTTTCACTCTAGGATACAATTCAGTGGTGTTTGAATCCGCAAAGCGGATTCTAAAACACCCTAAAAAATGTTCAAATCGTGTTCAGGTACACGATTTTAACACTAAATCCTATGGAGGTGTACACGAATGTACGTGTACACGTACACGTACATGTACAGGTGTGTTTGTATTCTCATTTATTACCTACTCACCCACGACAAAGCGTCTTCGTTTGCGCACACTGATACATGACACAATTGTTGATTGCATAATTCACTTGTGAAGTTATCGATTATAATCAAACCCAGAAATCCCAGTAAATCACACTTTGGAAAGTAATAATTGTGATTATTCCTATAATTAGCGTTTGAAATCAAATAGTATTGCCTCTGTGGATATATTGTCCACCCCTTGCAAGAGAAGAGGCGGCGGCAGTACTGTAAATTCTCAGTCGCGATCTGTTCGATAATGCTCTCTCCGCTTTTGTGATCACGAAACAGCAGTTAGAGGACAAGTCTACATTTACAGGTTTGTACTTTAACCCTTTACCGAACATGAAAAGCAGACGACACTTGCAAAAAAAATTCTTGAATAACTAATTTTTTTCATTTTTTGTCTCAAAAACATAGGTCATGACCCCTCATTGGAACGAGCTCGACGAGCTCGTTCCAATGAGGGGTCATAACCTATGTTTTTGAGACAAAGAATGAAAAAAATAATGAAAATTAATTGGCGATTTTTAAGAATAGCTCTGGCCGGTTTTGGCCGTTACGTTGGGTAAAGGGTTAACAAACGTTATTCTCTAGTTTAGTTGAAAGCTAAATTTCACAGAAATCAGTCCAGTAGCACGATGGCTGAGTGGTTGCAGCATCGGACCTCAAACCGAAACGTCCATGATTCGATCTCAACCAGCTGTTACTGCGTCGAGTCATAATTCCGATTCCCCACGTTGATGCACTTGTTTTCAATCGCTTCTAAATCTGCTTGTGTGGAGTTAGTAAGTTGGCGAGTCCGTTTCCGCTGCTCGATGGTCCTCTCCGGGTACTCCGACATCATCCACCCGTGCAAACGATGTGAACCAGGTTGTTGAGAGTGTCATTAACCCTTTGAGACTTTAATTTTCCTGACGCTCAAACGTCACTGGGAATTCAGTTTCTTCAACGTTTTTCAAAATATGACGTCATACGTCGGAAAGTACAAATAACATTAGTGATTAACTGGTTGAGGGCTAGATTATTTTTGACGGCTTGAATTTGTTATTCAAACATTGTTTCATTACAAATTATTGGAGAGTGCCCACAGGCACTCTCCGATAATTTCTAATAAAACAAATTCATATAAACAAAATATTATTTGTGTTTGACTGAATATGAAATATAAGCCAGGAAAGTGTTGGCTTTTGCTCTGGTATCCTCATTTTGAAATCCCTGATAGCGGCTTCTAGCACTCAACCAGTTAAGAAGTCTTGACGGCAGGATTATATTAGTATTTTAAGCTGCGATAACATCTGGCTCAACGGTTGTTACTGAGCACTATTCGAGAGAAAATAGGAATTTAAGTTAACACTTTATAAAATCGAAAAATAATATCAAAACAAATGACCACAAAGTATCAACGCGCTAAGACGTACAAATATAGCAAAGGGTTAAGCCTCATTACACAAGCAAGCATTCAATCCAAAGAATGGGTATTGTTGGAAAACCACGGTCTGAATATACTGATGTGTTGGACTAACATTATCATGGTCGATACCGGAAGTTACTTTCTAACAAACTAACACTCGCGTTAACATAGTTCTTTTTTAACTCCTTGCGTGCTTATAGCGGGTATTCCTGCCCAGGACAGGAGATCTCTTGCCACTAGAATAAGTGACTTTGGAGCATATTTAACACAAATATCCCTTGAAAATTGTATCAACGTTTTTACCCCTAATTTCCTGAGTTAAAAACTCAGGAATATTTCATATAATCTTTAACCCTTTACCCAACGTAACGGCCAAAACCGGCCAGCGCTATTCTCAAAAATCGTCAATTAATTTTCATTATTTTTTTCATTTTTTGTCTCAAAAACATAGGTTATGACCCCTCGTTGGAACGAGCTCGTCGAGCTCGTTCCAACGAGGGGTCATAACCTATGTTTTTGAGACAAAAAATGAAAAAAATTAGTTATTCAAGAATTATTTTTGCAAGTGTCGTCTGCTTTTCAGGTTAGGTAAAGGGTTAAGGCAGACATCACTAGATTTGATGAAAATATTTTTTAAATAATCAGCGTGTTAAAAGTTCCACCCCAGGAACAGCCACGTCTCGCGGTACCTCACTAGGAGAAACCATTTTTGAAAGACGTCTGTGGATATAGAATCCTTTTTTACCGAGATGAGGATAAGAGGGGCATGATGAAATCCCTTCATTGAGTATTCCATCACATACTTATACTATATACCCAGAGCCCTGTTTGTACTTATATCACTATACATACCTTAGCATATTATATTAGTACGTACAACACTTGCCACATCCAGGCGAATGGGGCGCAAACATTTCTCACATCGGCTCCGGCAAAATTGCTCCGGTCCCTTTGGGAATTTAACACTCGCGTACATGCTATACTACTCCTAACGTGCGTGGCGGTGAGCTTGGGGCGCACAAGAGAGATACCATACTCTTATCGGGGTGGTCCGGGCCTTTCAGGGGAAATTTTTGAAAATGGAAGGTCGGTATGTCCCTCCAATGGGTTTCTTTGCATATGACGACAATGTTTTCCGGCCAAAATAGTTCAGTAATTCTATATATACTGATTCAAATTTTGAAAAAAGGAAACGAGTTTATAACGGCTTACAGGAGACCCGCGTGGGAGCTATATCTGCATACATACGGTAAGGTATTATTCTCAATAACACATGGGCACGCACTACCTGGGATCGTGGACGGCCATGTGTTATCGCGATAATATCGTGTCTCCTGGTACCGGTGCCTCTGAAAAAATGAGTTACCAAAAATGGGAGGAGCACCACCCTCCCACCCCAACCCCCTTGAATCCGCTCCTCAATGTCAACTTCTTGGTCTCGCGGTCCGCCAGTCTACAGTTTCTATCTTCCTTGCTTTTCCCGGAATACTATGAATGTATGAGGAGCCTTCTGCAAGAGGCTCACTCTCCTACAGTTTTAATTGGTAACACGTCATATGCCACATTCTGCATTCGTTAAATATCATGTCATAGCTTAGGAATTCAAGGAATTTCAACATATGAAAGGGCAAATAAAGTACACGACGTGAATACAAAATGGTTGTTTCACTTTGAATGCAATATTGTTTGCCGTTGGACAAACAGGGAGATTGTTTGGATGCTCAGGCGTTCCTACAGTAACTAATAAAAACCAACCAAGGCAAAGATTTGTACAATGCTTCTGGATTACCCGTCAAATATACGCTTCGAAACTGTGGTCCTAGAAGTTTGGAAATTGGAATTTATACCACGATTACCTATTCTACTGTATATGAAAAGCCTGTGACATAAAGTTTAGCTTCACACACCAACCGCGGTGAACACGTCAGGAATGAGATTTCATTTGATAAATTTTACACCTACAGTAGAACTACATCCAAGTTGACCTTTGGTGACGTCGACCTGAATGCGAACTTGTCTAAATGTGTCGCACGTCGCCTCGCGAAGAATGAAATGAAAGTGCAAATTATCTATTACGTTTTAAATGAGTTTACCCCATAAGACACCAAAAATTAACAAACATGCATTGTCTCATGTTAATAATAATAATAATAACACTTTGGCCGGCCGCTGATTTGTTGCGGTTCTCGTATGAGAAGGCCTTGGTTACCCATGTACTCCCAACTGCCTCCATATTCCCACGCTTCTTCTCTCCGCCCAACACTCGGAGACGAACTGCTTGATGACATCCCTTGCCCCATTCTTCCCAGTCTCTCCGATTAGCAGATTAACCCTCTCCTTTGAGTCGCCCACTAACCACATGTCCTTCATTCTCCCATCCCACTTCCCCATTATACTCTCAGTGAATCTTGTTCGTTTAGACTGGTATTTTGGGCATTCTAGAAGAAAGTGTTCCAGGGTCTCCACCACTCCCAAATTACACATCTGACACTCCTTTTCACTGTTTTCCCCAATTTTCTCCTCAGCTCCAGGGACCGCGACCTCAGCGTGAACAACAGTTCCCCCCTCCCCCAAAGGTGCCATCAAGGTACTCTTCAAAACCAGACTTCTCTTTATCACGCAGGCCACCCAAAGACCTCTTTGATTTGACCCCCTCTCGCCAGTTACAGTTACAATCCTCCATGACCCTTTCTGTGATGATTTTTTTACCCTGGTTTGCCCCAACGTCTAGGTCCGAGATCTCCAATGAGTAGTTCTCCACTAGCTCCCTCACTTGGACCATCCACCCGCCTTAATATTTGAGTTAAAAGTTCTCAGGGACATTACTTTACACTATCGGCTGTCGGGGAGATTTACCAAATAATTAAGATAACCGAGATTCAATAGGTCTATCCTGTCCTTGATCCTCATCTATACAAGCTCACCCCTGATTTATTCTAGCGCTGCGGCATTACTCGACCCTGTTATCCATCGGCCTGCATCGTTCTGCAGGATTTCTAAGCTCTTAAGGGCCGTCTGTTTTAGGGGTGCAACTTCCGTACCGTATGTTATACTTTACAGACCCACCATTTCCCAAATGGTTTTCTCCACGAAAACCTTATTGAAACAGTTTCTCCATATAAGTTTCATTTGGTTAAGGATTCGTTTCCCCTTCAGAATCAATTTATTTGTGTGGTTTCGGTAGATGACTCTTCCTGTGATGTTTATAATAAAGCAGCATCCGTGACTCGAAATAGTATGTAACTATCCTATTAAAATGAAAAAGGACCTGTTTCTTTTTCCATTTCGATTCAGTGATACAATTGACAGCGGAAGTACCGCCCACCGATGCTCATGTAAACAAAAACAAATTCGCACGTATGTACGCCTGCCGCTCAGGAAAATCGAGAAAAAATAATAGCGACTCTTAATAATCTGACGATCATGGTATAAATAAAATATCCCCAAAGTAGCTTGGTATTGTGTTACTAGTTTTCGTGCTAAATAAACACCGTGATGTGTTGCTCGTGTGCTCATCTTTCACGACAATGTAACTGTATGTTTGCAACATATTTTAGTTATTAACCTAAATCTTTTGATGAAAGCTGAGATTGTGTTACCAGTAACAGTATTTACGCCATCGCACGCCAAAGGCACGCGGTTAACACCACTTCACCACTCGTGGTGAACATTTGGTACACCAAGCTACTATGGGTGCATTCTATATTTCAACTGCGGCAGAGTGAATGATATAAATAGTATAGTTTAACCCCAGAAGCATTTTGTAGACTTTACAAGTTTTCAAACATGTCCGAAGCAGGGATACGACTGGTCTCCACAGTCGGTACCACTGATCATTCATGTTAATGTAAAGGGCAATCTTTCAAGTCACAAATCAAATCCTGTAAGGAATTCGACGCTGTTATGATATGAAACCTGTCTAGCCCCAAAAATAGTCCATCACATGTGTTTTGATGCAACTTATTTATTTATGGGAGTTTAAGGTCACATACTTATGCACAATGGCAAATCGTCACCGTGACTGTTTTACGGGTGGAGGAAGCCGGATTACCCGGAGAGAACCACCGAGCAATGACGAGCAGCGGCCAGCTCTCCAACATCGCAACTCTTAACTCTGCACCGCAGCACAGGCAGGGTTAGATTTGTTGAAGACATGCGCACCATCGACGTGCAGTACGCCTTAGTACACAGCGTCGTCGTGCCCCCATGTAGGCAATCGGGGTTAAGTGCCTCGCACAACGCGGGAGCGCGAATCAGTTCCTGAAATGGTCACCCATCCAACCACTAACCGCGCTCGACGTTGCTTAACTTCGGTGATCTAACGAGAACCGGTTACCGCGACGCCACCACGCCCCCTTTGATGCAATAGTCGAAAATATTTCAGGTGGTCGAAAAAGAGAACTTCCGGTTCGCTTTTCCAATCAACTGAAATATTGCATCTGGTTGAATCTAGAAATATTTATTTTCTTTGAATAAAAGCTACAAATGTTTCTCAATCGACATTCGATTTTATCGATTTTTTTATGACAGTTTGTTGACTAAATATTTTGAAAAAAGACTCATTCAAGCTCTTGATTTACGTTTAAGTCGTGTAGTTCCATGAATTGTGTTAATATATTGTTGTTTTCAATGAGCAATAAACAGACAGTACACTGCAAAAAATATAGGTTCTCTTTAGAACCAAAACTGATTCTGACCTTGTCCCTGAGAGGGAACCAGTTCTGTTTAAACAGTATTTATTTCAAATCAAATAAATTTACCAAGATTAGCATTCAATTGTAACAGAATATTACATGAACTGAAGTAGATTCAGCAGTAAACGTGGGGCTTATTCAACGCAGTCGCCAAACATTTTGAAACAAAGGAGATATGAACAGTTGGCATATCGAACCAGTTTTGGTTCTGTATAGAACCAAAACTGGTTCGATATGCCAACTGTTCATATCTCCTTTGCTTAATAATGATTTGAGACAACCTTGTATAAGCTCTAAACTTACGGCTAAAACCCCCTCAATTTATGTTTAATTCTGTTAATATTTAATGTTAATCTTTATAAATTTATTTGATTTGAAATAAATACTGTTTAAACAGAATTGGTTCCATCTCAGGGACAAGATTAGATCCAGTTTTGGTTCTAAAGAGAACCTATATTTTTGCAGTGTTTAACTACTCTGCACGGATTCGAGAACGATCTTTATTCTCGAGTGGGGAGCGCGGAAATAATCCGCGCGGGGCACGAGAGGATACAATCTTACTCGAATCCGAACAGAGAACATTTGTATTTATTAAATTTTCTCCTCATTTGTTTTCCCAAAAACAACATTTTATTATTGATTCAACTCAACCGATTTGTAAACAATAAAAAAATAAATAAAATCCGTCATCGCTGAGAGTGGAATACGATACGGGGAGCTGGGAGCCATTTTCGGCGAGTAGGAGTGGGAATACGATTTCTTTTTGGGGGAAGAAAAACGAATGAAAATAAATGCTTGTTTATTCCAATAGAATATCTATATATTTTGTGAGGAAAAGGACACCACATTACTTCAACGGTTAAATCAGTGGCAGTTTGTGCGCGCATTTCACGAAAAGTGGGTAACCAACTACCCATAACAGTGTCGGGTTCCTCACAGAATTAGAGTGGTGGCCTCAAAGCCTGGGTAAAGATATGACCGATCAAAATTTAAAAATGACGGTTAATGGTCTACCACGATCTAAGATATAGGACAAGTCTAGTAAGTCGGGCGGATGATGTGGACCAAAAGGGATGCTTAGCTATTGTGAATATTGATTTTACTTTGGTAATGTTGCAGAAGATTGATTGATGTCATAATACAGTGCACATGTTCGTTTCCTGCCGCTGCGACAAGTTCGATCCAGTATTTCATTCTGCACATCGGTTTATTTGGACTTGCACAAGTGAGTGATATTCAATCTGTTGTGCTTCAAGAAGTGACAGAAAAGTTACTCAATATCTCGCTCTGCATTAAAAATTGCGAGGGTGCGGCGTGCATTTAACCGAGATGAATATCCAGTTGCTGACGCTCTTCATCATCCTTCTAGATGTTCTTAACTATGCGTTAACTAGTAAGTATTATTCACAAACATTCTTCGTGTGTTTCGATGTAATTTCTCCAGAACTTTTCATTTTCGCTCTTTTACGGGATTTGCTTCTTGGATTTATGTCACACACGCCGTCGGTCTCAGGCAAATGGATGTGTGTGTCCGATTGGGGATCTTGGTGTCCTAGAATGACCAATCCTGAGTTTGGAATAGAGATGGGCGATATACCGTAAATACCTTTCGGTATCGGTATCGAGTCAATACCGATTTACCGTACCGACGAAATTTCAAAATACCGAAATTTCGGTATTGAAAACTATTCCCGACATTTGTTAGAAAATAAATGCGTAAACAACAGAATGTTACGCAAAATTGATGACAAGAAGAGTCCACGGACTGTGTGTTTCTAAAAACCGTCACCATCGGTAATTTCACGTAACGAAGAAGCTGAGAGAAAATACCCTGGGGTATTTTCTCTCAGCGTTTTTGTTACATCAAACGACTAACGGCTTTCGCCTGTGTTATATACTTCAAACATTTTAACAATTCGATGGCTTTGTCTGTTGTAAAACGGGGATCTGCAGCCAGTCAGTATTTCAAAATACCATTTGATATTTGTTTCGGTGTGAGTACGTGCATGTTGTTGACACCGAATACAGTACCGATACCGAGATAAGTCATTCTAAAATACCGAAACCGAACTTGAAATTTCAATACCGCCCAACTCTAGTTCGGAACGTGCCAGTTGAATAAATAGTTTGACCACAACTACCGTACAAATGTCCGGAGTTTTTTTACTATAATCTCCATATTCCAACTACATCATCAAGGCTTGCCTTCAAAGAATGCAAGCCTTGATGATGTTGTTGGAATATTTTATCAGTCAGGTCTTGAGGCATGACAGTTAAGACAAATCGGGCCAATCCATTATCTTCGCGACGCCCCTTCCAGAATCGCTAATTTACCTGGGAGCACTTTCTAGTTCTCGAACCCAAAATAGAATGCCGTGTCCGGGTTTGGTATTGTCAGCGGAGGATAACTGAGAGCTAATTTCTCACATGAGTGACCTACAGCTTATCTCCTCTTTTACTGTGCATCCTAGACCCCAACAACCACCAGTATTCACTAGAGACAAGAAATTTACTTTTTGAATTTAAATTCAAATATTCTATTCTGATATTTAAACAACCTCGCTATATCGAATCAGCTAAATGTACTTAAATGCAATAGAGACAGCTTACATAAGCTTAAAGCTTGCTGCTGGATCCATTTTCCGTCAATTATTTGTATTCTATATATATATTTGTACTTGTATGTTTTTGCTTACCGGAAATAAAAGATTGTTTAAACTAGAATGCCGTGCGGGACTCTTATTATTATTAATAATAATAAATAATAATGACAACACTTCAAACAACCACTGATTTATAGCGGTTCCCGGATGAGAAGAATTCATTAATTCATTCCGAAATCTTTCTTCGCTTCTTCTTTTCGAACTTGAATATACTCGCATTCGAATATATTTGGATGAGACTCGTACGCAATATTGATTGTTTTCCGAGACTTCGAGTCAAGCTCTCAATCCACTAATCTAATAATTATGTAAGGAATTCGACGCTGTTATAGCCTGGAATCAGCCTACCACTTAAATAGCCCATCGTTTATTCATATGGAATATTTCAGTTGGTCAGAAAAGTGAACCTATCGTGTCAATCTGAAAACACACAAAACACTCAAACACCTACACAGCCTCACCTACTGCATCACCCTCACACAGAAGACACACACCCATACACAACCTCATCAACACCATCAACATCACACAATCAAAACACCCACACACCCTCATCAACATCGTCACTCGCATACACTTACACACTCAAAGCACACGCACCCCAGAACTCTCATTTACACCATCGACCTCGCACGCAAAAAACAGCCACACACCCTCATTTACACCATCACATTCACCTTCACACACACACAAAACACACCCCTACTTACACTCATCTACATCCACCCCAGACAAAATACACAAACACCCTCATCCACACTACCACCACCCTCATACAATCACACACACAAAGCAAACACTCTCCTACAGACCCTCGTCTATACCATCACCCTCGCACATACAGACACATAACACACACACCATCACCCTCTCACGAACAAAACACACACAGACATTCACACACACACATACAGGAGAATATTTTCTACAAATAATGGGTTGTCCTATGGGCAAAAGATTTAGTCCTAATTTTGCAAGCATTTATGTTACGAAATGGAAGGAAAATGCATTAAGCAAATGTGGAAAGCATCCTCTCGTATATCTCAGATATTTAGATGACAATTTTATTATTTGGGACATTCAAGAGAAGAGTTTGATGAATTTTTAGAAATTTTGAACAATCATGAACCAAACATTAAATTAAAAGCTACTATCAGTGAAAATTCTGTTGATTTTCTCGATGTGACTGTGTATAAAGGCAAACAATATCAGGCGTCCGGTCATTTAGATTATAAAGTATATTTTTGACCAACTGATTCACATCAGTTTTTGCGCACAAAATCATTACAAACTCAACGTACATTTAAAGGTATCATCAAATCACAGCTCATTCGTTTCCACCGCAATTCAAGTGATAAGGTAAATTTCAATTAGGCTTGTTCTACTCTATGTGGCTCCCTCAGATCGAGAGGGGTACTCATTGCGCTTTTGCGTAGCCTGAAATCCCAAACTCTGAAAAAGCTCGAAAGTCCAGAAGAAACTACTGATTTCGAACCACTGAAAATTGAACACAACAGACCGTTGCAGAATGGTAGTGGCGCGGTATTTAATTGCAAAAAGCATCGTTGTAGATTGCATACATTTATGCCTGATCAGAAAGAGGAATTTTCCTCCGAACAAACGAAAAATCATTATCAGATCCGTAACCCCCTCCATTGTGATTCACTAAACATTATTTACCTTATCACTTGTAAACGCTGTTGGAAGCAGTATGTTGGTCAAAGTCAAAATCCATTCCGAGAACGTGCTACTAGACACAAACAGGATATAAAACATAATGCCGATGCCCCAGTAGCACAACATTTTAATCTTCCTGGCCATTCTTTGGACGATTTCGAAATCCATCCTATTGAACAATCACCAATTAAAGCCACATTAGATGAAACGGATGAATTTAGAAAAAAAACGTGAAGCTTTTTGGATCAATGCACTTCAAACCCTCTGGCCATTTGGTATGAACATATCAGAGGGAGAAGGCGAAAGGAGGTCCATCATTCCTTTCACTTTAACATACAACAGAATGAATATCGAAATAGTAAAAATGTTAAAAGATGAATTCAATTTAACCAATGCTAAATTAAATGAATCTTTGAATATTCGACCTGTCATCGCCTATAAGAAAAACAAAAGCTTGCGCAACATCCTTGTAAGGACTAAATTAGAGCCCATCAATGAATAACATCAATTATTGCCAGTCAGTTTAACCAGTTCCTAAGCTCACCACTTAGTTTAAATCAGTTTCATGTATTTTTTGTCATGTTTGAAACCCATGAGGGTTCAGTAAATGAAAACAATTTTTCGGCGGCGTATTAAAAGAAAAAAACGTTTCAGTAGGATTTGTCCGTGTCAGTGCGGCTTTTCACCCCCAAACACACACAAAACGCACACACACCTACACTCCCTCATCTACACAATCACCAACACACACTCAATAACACAAAACATACACATAAACACCTTCACACAGCCCACGCCAAAAAACCTATAAACACCCTCAATCTTGTTTATCCCTTTACTCAAGGCACGGGATATCGCAATAATATTTAAAAACATTTCAACAAAACTATATTATGTTACCTCTCATTGGAGGGTACACGGCAAGCTTGTTCCATCAAGGGGTCACATGATATGGTATTGCTGAAATCATTTGAACCTTTTTTTCGACTACTCGGTTTGTAAATTAGTACACGCCTGTTCTTTGTAATCCCCGCCTACGGCAACACTAAGCCATGCGGAAAATGACAATCCGTTCCGTACACATGTGCAGAGCGGAAATCGTTTTATCCTTTTGCGCTGGCACTCGTGACATATCGATTAACCCATTCACACGCATGTGTCGTTCTGTGTATTTTCGTGTTCGGATTCTGTGGATTCTTCAGGCAAAGAATTAATCACTTTTGTAGTTCATTGTTGTGAGAGTCTATATATTTAGTGATGTGTTCCTAAAAGTGAGGTTTTATATTCCGTGGTATGAAAATTGTTTGTTCATTTGAAGCGAGAGCAGCTCAATTAACCCATTTGTTGCCCACCAAATGCTGCGCTAGCGACTCTGTAGCATCTTGTGTTTAGGCGAAGTTGTCATGATTATTTGGTTCACATTTTATTTTTGAAAAAGAACTATCAGTCGGTCAGCAAATTTCTTTGGGGACGGATTTATTTATTTATTTATTGATGTTTAAGGTCACATATTTATGCACAATGGCTAATCATGACCGTGACAGTTTTACGGGTGGAGGAAGCCGGAGTACCCGGAGAGAACCACCGAGCAACGACGAGCAGCTGCCAGCTCCCCAACATCGTAACTCCGCACTGCAGCACAGGCAGGGTTAGATTGGTTGAAGACATGCGCACCATCGACGTGCAGCACGCCTTAGTACACGGCGTCATCGTGCCCCCACGCGAGCAATGGGGATGAAGTGTCTTGCCCAAGGACACAACGTGGTTGTCGCAGGTGGGATTCGAACCGAGGACCTCTCGGCTTGCAGCCTGCACCTCTACCTACTGAGCCACCGCGCTCCCCTTGGGGACGGATATAAAAAAGGGGTTGGTCTGGTGCTAGCGTGTATGCGAGGTTGTATTTGCGACCGTGAGTTTTATTGAGAATGTGAATGTAAGGGCACATGAGTGCAGAAGTGAATGTGTTTAGGGTGTGTGTGAGTAGGGTGGTCTGTCTTTCCGATTTTATAAGAAGGTAGACATTAGCGTTTGGGTTCCCACAAAGTTTTCCGTTGTTTTTTCATTGTCTTCGCAGCAGGAATAAATGGTTTTAGGTTTGCTTACCCGACCTTGTAGGGCTTGTGTGTCACTAAAAACAGAAGACAAAACAACAGTGGACTACAAAAGTGATTAACTCTTTACCTAAAGAATCCACAGAATCCTAGCACGTAAATGCATAGAACGACACACGCGTGTGAATGGGTTAGTCGGTATGTCACGAGTGCCAGCGCAGAAGGATAAAACGAAAGGCCTCTGGGCGGTTCTTTCTAATGAAAAAAATAATTATTAGGACACTCAGCAATTATTTGACAAAAACAAAAATAACACATTTTATCGGCAACCAAATTTCCGAGGGGAACCCGTGTTACTACTTCGTCCTCTGAGTTCCAATGTGTTCTATGTGCCTACTGGCACATAGAACACATTGGAACTCAGGGGACGATTTCCAGCTATCGATTGCGATTCAAATTGTAATTGCGTTGCACGATTTGCAGAAAATTCCAGAGAAATCTCGCCTCTATTTAAAAATAGCCCGTCAACGATTTCCGATCGGCACATGTGTACGGAACAGATTGTCATTTTCCGCATGGCTAAGTGTTGCTGTAGGTGGGGATTACAAAGAACAGCCGTGTAATAATTTACAAATCGAGCAGTCGAAAAAAAAAGGTTTTAAATAATTTCAGCAAAACCATATCATGTGACCCCTCGATGGAACTAGCTTGTCGAGCACCCTCCAATGAGAGGTAACATGGTATATAGTTTTGTTGAAATGTTTTTAAATATTATTTTGATATCCCGTGTCTTAAGGGATAAACAAGACTGAGGGTGTTTATAGGTGTTTTTGATGGCGTGGGCTGTGTGAAGGTGTTTATGTGTATGTTTTGTGTGGATGAAGGTGTGATGGTAATTGTGTAGTTGGGGGTGTGTAGGTGTGTGTGAGCTGTGCGTGGTTATATGAGGGAGGGGTGGTGTACCTTCTGAATGGGATGGCTGTTGGCATGGAAAGTGCTGTATGCTTTAAATGCGAAGGCTATAACTGACATTGAACGGAGTCAGAGTATAATGGGGAAAAGCTTGTCACCGTCGAGAAAAGGTATAGATAAATGAATAGCTTTGGATATAAATAATAATTAAACGAACCATGTCCAAAGCTAATGGGGAGCCGACGACAGCTTCCCCCCCCCCCCCCACCTCCCCCGACCATGTCAGGCGGAAAATATTATTGTCCGTCGGAAAAATTGCTGGTCTCTCGAATACTAACATTTTCTCTGAAAGCCGCTAATTGAAAAAGTTAAAAACTTTAACCCTTTACCCGATATCAAAATTTGTTATTTTAAATAATTTGTTTCTTTCATTTTTCCCCCCACAACTTCCAGACCGAGCTCGACAAACTCGTTTCAATGAGTGGTCACATGAAATGGTTTCGTGAAATTTTCTTGTGAAATATTTCTTTCGATTGTTCCTTAATTTGTAAACTGCACGGTGGGTTGCGGCAGATTCGTTAGGTAAAGGGTTAAAGACGTTTATTTGAGGTATTTGTCAAGTTCGTATCGTAAATGTCAGAAAGGTCTCGTGTCGCCACACTGTACATCAATGGACAACGGGATGTGCGCTTCCTTAACGCTTCCTTTCAACCAATGCTGACCGGGAGAGTACAGTGAGCGGTCCGACGGTTACCCATCGTTGCTCAATGAATCTGTCTGATTCTCCAGCCTCCTCCGCCAGTACCATTGTCCAGCATGATATGACCCAGGTTGTTAAAAGTGTCGAATACGTCGATGAGCAAGGGGTGATCCTTGAAAAATTTTGCGTAATGTCCTTGGGCAAGGCACTTAATCCCAACTGACCACGTGGGAACACGGTGGCGCTGTGTACTAAAGCGTAATGCATGTCGATGGTGCACCGGTCTTCAACCAATGCTGACCCTGCTTTGTGGATTTATTACGTTGGGGAGTCTGACAGTTGCTCGCCGTTGCTCGGTGGTTCTCTGCGGGGGCTTCCTCCATCCGTAAAACTGTCCCACACGAGGTGACCCTGGGTGTCGAAAGTGCCGTTAAACCCCAATAAATAAATAACTCTTCACCCAACGCACACGATGTTACAAACTGTTATCTTAATATTTTTTCTAATTTTTTCAAAAAAGATCGACAAAATTATATATCATGTAGCCCCTCATTGGAACGAGCTCGATTCAATGAGGATCACATGATATGCTTGTTGATAATTATTGAAAACATTCTTTTTCAGCTGTTCAATTTGTAAATTACATTGGCTGATGTGGCCGATTCGTTAGGTAAAGAGTTATTTATTTATTTATTTATTTACTGGTGTTTAAGGTCACATACTTATGCACAATGGCTAATCGTGACCGTGGCAGTTTTACGGGTGAAGGAAGCCGGAGTACCAGGAGAGAACCACTGAGCATCGACGAGCAACTGTCAGCTCCTCAACATTCTAACTCTGTTCAAGCACCACTCAAGAAGGATTACAGCGGTTGAATACATGTGCACCATCGATGTGACGTACAGTACGCCTTAGTACACTGCGTCATCTTGCCCCCATGTATGCAACCCGGGTAAAGTGCCTTGCCCAAGGACACAACGCGGGTCGTCCCGGACGGGGATCGAACTCGGGACCTCTAGCATTGAAGTCCAACAGTCTACCACTGAGCCACCGCGCTCCTGGGTAAATGGTTAATTTGAAGATTACGTTCCATGTTGAAACAACACTCTACTTAAAAAGGCTTGATGCAGAAACATTTTGCTGCGCAAATGTTTAAATTGATTATTGTCTTTTTCTATTGTTTGCACAATTTACTAAATTGTTTGAATAGTTTACTGAAACGCATTAACGAATTACCAAAGTCGTTTAAACAATTTATTAAATCGTATCAGAGTAGTTCTAAATTGTTTGAACAAATTTCTAAATCCTTTGAACGAATTATTTTGAATTCATTTGGACGAATTAAAATACTGTTTCACATTCAGTTCTGTTGGCGGTTTTAGAGAGTGGTGAAATCACGAAGTGGTGTGGAGGAAGAGAACTCCCCTCCAGTGAAACAATATCCCACATCAGGCCACATGCCACTACCAACTGCCGAAATCACGTTCCATGAAAGTCCGAAAACTCGCAACAGCTTTGTCCTGTTTCACTCTCAGAGTATCGATTTTTCAATATTTTAAAAAGGACACACCTGCAACCATACCTTTGATAAACAGGATATGCATGTGGCCTATAGCACGGTCGCCTTGGACTGATCACTTTCCACAGATGTGCAATATTTCCATGGACGCAATAATACTAGATTCCAAACACTAATTATAGGAAACATCAACAAACTTTAATGAATGAAGCACCGGGTACAACCCGGTGCTTCATTCATTAAAATTTTCCTGTTGATGATTTGTATTACCTATTAAACGCATGCGTAGACATCACTGCCCACGTGAGAATTACGATCAGTACAAACTGCGCCCCTGGTGATGATGGTAGGGAAGGTGCATCATAACAAAGCTATCGGAAATAATGGGAAAAGGTGTACTTCGTTCTTTTGGGATCTCTGTGCACCCAAGCCTTTTCGAAAATAGGATGCATTATGCGTAGCACTGATGCGTAACTATGTTAACGGAAGCTGAAATACCCTTGGCGCATCCATATTTGTTTATAGACGCAACTTTCCAGGATTTTTGTGGTGTCGCCTGGTTTCAAGGTGCAAAGAGTGAAGGCTGTGTATCCGCTTGGTAGTTCGTTCTAGAAAAGAAATACTCCAGTAGAGGCAGAACATGCCGCTTTAGAAAATAAAATGTAGCTTTTTATAGACAAATAGGGTAATATGTAGTATCCCTCGGTGTATTGTTACTTCAACTGCGTAGTACCGTCTTTTGGCCTTTGGCGAACCATAAAACCCATATCTTGGATACGTTCTATTTTTTTGGCGAGGAATATGTCAGAATAGGCAGTTTATGTACTAGTACATTGGTAACATGGAAGAACATGTATTTTGTGTCAAAACCTTATTCTTCTGACATATCCATGTTTTCGGACAATTCCACGTGCTAATAATTTGTTTTACCAAAGCTGTCCGTTTCCAAACCTATAAACTAATACTGCCCAATCGACACGCAATCTTCAGGTCTGCTTTTCGTTATATTCGGTCAATATCTATTAACAGGCAACAATCCTTTATTTTTTGTATGGCCATCGTCTATGACCGATACTAAGTTTCCACTACAAAGCCTTTATGGCATTTTCCAATTGAATTCTGTCTTTGTCTACTCCAACGTCATGGTACTAATTGCTTTCCAAATTATTTCTATGGCCATTATAAATCTCCCATTGCAAAGTCTTTGTGGCTTCCCTTTTGCTTCGGTCATATACCAATATATATATATATGTGTGTAACCTAATGTAATACACTGACTACCACACACATTGTTTAAGGCTAATTATCTGTGCTTACCGTACAGTAAGTGATCTCTCTCATAGCTCTTGTTTATATTCGGTGAAACATAAGATCCTTATAGGCATTATGCCTATATCTAGTTATCTGACATTGATATTTTTTACTTAGTCTTTCCCAAGTTCGGTTATCATAGGTACAAATCTTTACTACCCATAACATCACCAGGCTTAGCAATTTCAGGAGAGCGATTTTTTAGCTCTCCTTACTGCCCTCCTGAAAGAACTAAGGAGAGCGAAAAATTGCCCTCCTAAACATTTTGGTCTGGGATGATTGAGATTACATGTATTATGCTCACATTAAATTTTTGTTGCAAAGCAAAAATGTAATTTGACTTCGAAGTCACATAACATCACGTAATTTCATTTTGAAAGTGGTTTAGTGGTAAAAGGTAATGGCTGCAACCATACCCAAACACAGTTGCAGTCATTTGAAGCAAAATGGGTCACAGCAATATTTTTGTTTTCTGTCAGTTTCAAGATCAACAGCTGACATCACAGTTTGAGGGCTAATTATTCAAGGAATATTGACACTATAATATACTACCATTACTACTATCCTGTCACTTGAAGCACTTGCACCAGGATGTGACTGTAGATTCAAGCAGACCTGTTGTCCAAGAAAGTCATACGCCTACCACTACCACCTTCAACCCCCCTTGGGGGTTGAAGGTGGTAGTGGTAGGCGTATGACTTTCTTGGACAACAGGTCTGGGTACACACACAGGTCTTGTCAAGTGTGTGTTCGGTTGTTGAGTGAGACATCTAGATGTCTAAGAGATTTCGCTTTACCTTAGTAAAGTTAATAAAATCACTGATGTAGTCTGTTGGTTTCAGTTTCAATGAGTTCGTACAACTGGATACTTAAAATGCTGTGTAAAGCTAATTGCTCTCCTAAGCTGATTGAGGAGAGCGAGTTTTTGCCCTCCTGCATTTTTCAGAATGCCAGGCCTGCATCACGAGACAATGTAGTTTTAATGGTATACAAAGCTATCGTCTCTATTGGGTACTGTTCTCTGCTACAACTACCCAACAAATACACTCCATACCCTGAGGAGAAGAACTTTTGTCAAATAGCAACCATAACAATCCAAGATGACGGCCTCATAAACTAATAGGTCTGCGCATTGAGTATATCCACATAACAGGTCGACGTCCCGCGTTTGCGTAATGCACCCATATTGCGTTCTATTGCCATTTGTATAACGTTACAACATGACCATCATACCCACATCCAGGCGACCCACATTCGGCGTCCCTAATGGAGATCCTCGAACAAGCCTCGTACAGAAAATGATACACTGCTTGCATTTCTTAAAGGGAAAATTCTTACAATTCATCATGGACCAGAGATGTTAGCTACCTAGCCGGCTTCTAGAGAAGACACCATGTCATGTGATGGGTTATTAGAAAAGAGAAATGCAATGGAAGTGGAACTCATTTACCAACCATTCGATTGATCGTAACTGGAATTTTCATTTAGATGGTCTTCGATATTTTATCACCTTTCAGCAGTGTTCAGGCTGTTGGGTGCCAATTTAGCCAAGTGCACTACAAAAAAGATTTTGCGCCAAAAAATCTTCGTTGGATAAATGTTTGGCACCATAAAAAATTAGTTTCACCTGTGAAGGAAAGCCATTGCGGCGGTGAAGAGTCCGATCGATGACGGAACAATAAAAGAAATATGTTATTTTTTCTTTTGTCGATAAGGGTATTGGAAATTGTTTTTGGACAAACGTCCAATGTTAATTGTCAATGAGATACGATGAGGCATTATGTTTTCTTCAACAAAACATTGTGGATCAACTTCACAAAAGGCTGCATTTAATTAGTTAAATACCTCACTCCATCGCGAGTGACTCGCGACGGTGTGAAGTATTCATCTAATTAAATGGTGTACAACAATGGTTTGAACGTTTTTTGGATTCCATGAACATCCCCCAACTACAGAAAAAATCTGAGCTCGAAGTTACGAGCGTTACCGAGAAATGGCAGCCAAAACGAACAAAAAATGCATTACTCATTTTAACTTCTCTATTTGACATTATAGTATGACAATATAGGCGTATTTATGCATGTATCGTGATCTGCAGACCAAACACCATCGTATGGTACCAAATTTGACTACATAATATCCTAGGTGACGTCCAAAACGACAAAAACGCTCTGAAATGAAAAAAATACGTTTGCAGCCGAATTCCGCTAAATATTCCACCCAAAAGGGATGAGCAAAATTACCCACTATGCATGGTGAATAGTGCATCGCGCGTAAATTATGACATTTCTCAGCAGCTGCGTTCACGATTTGAACCAACATCGAAAAAGAGCGTTTCTTGGCTTTTTACATTTAGCATCGCAACAACGTTTCATTGTGCGATTTGATTGCCAGAGAATAACAGAGATTATTGATTGATTGATTGATTGATTGTTTATTTCGCAGTAAACATATACACAATAATAAACAATAACAATGGAAATAAAATCACATAAAGCACGTATGTATACCGTGGGGAATAGGATAACAAGATTGGCTGTCTTCCTGTTGTCCCCAGTTCTATTGCCACATTGTACTGGACGTTATGAAATTTTAAACAAAGTGCAAGTCATGTCTTGCCCTTCGTTTGAGTTGTTATTGTGCCTCATTAGATTATCCCACCATAACACTCTGAATCAAGCGATTGGGTCTGTATATTACCTGGACTAGTTCGAAGCAAACGAATAATACACGACTAATATGGGACTTGATGGCTGCTGTGTGATTCAGACTTCCCACCACAAGCCCAGCCTTCACCATTGACCAAAGCAGTATAATCTATCTATCCCGAGCACTGTTTGGCTGGCCTTCGTAGGGAGAAATACTGTGACGAGCTTGAAAGACAATTGGGTATCACACGATATATTTTTTATTATTAATCTTTTTTAGTGTGACCTTTATCATCACTGTTATGAACTTGTGATCCATCGTGACCTCAACATAGGTACAAATCATGTATGTAGCCAATCGTTTGTGTCTAACTTGCCCATTGTTATAAAGGGCTCCCTCGAGAGACTCTAGCTATCAGCACCTATCTTACCAGTAAAAGAGATTTAAAACAAAAAAGTACACAAAGGTGAACTCTTACTATCGGTTGCAGTCCATGCAATAGGTATTATTACAGTGAACATCAATCATGTCCATGTCTATAAATCGATTTGAATTTTTTCTCTTGAAGGCGGTTCCACTGCAGAATGTACGTAATTTATAATCTAATTCGTTCCACAGTTTTGGGTAGGCAAATATTGGAAATAGGTCTAGAGACTTCATCCTTGTACGCTTTATTTCTAAAGGATAAGATTGTCTTGTGATTCTAGATCTCGTATTTGTCATTGAGAAGAAATTATTAAATGAGACGGGTAGCGTTTTGTTATGCCAGTCATAAACAAATAACATTGATTGCACGTTGTACAAGTCCTCTACCTTGAGGATGCAATCTCTAAGGAACAGGGGATCGGTGTGTGTGTTATACCATTTGTTATTTATAATGCGAATGCTCCGTTTTTGCAAAAGAAAGAGCTTCTTAATAGATTTTGAATTACCCCATATGTGTATGCCAAAGGCTATATAACTAAGAATAAGCGCATAATACAAGGTTACCATTGCCTCATGCGGTATTATTTTTTTTAACTTTATTCAAGGCATAGTTTATTCGGGCAACCATTCTACATATTTGGTCAATGTGATACTTATAGGATAGATGGTCATCCATTAAACCTCCGAAGAATTTTAAAGGGGATTCAATTTCATTCTACCCCACCCTGTTTATTTTATGTCCGTTAATGTACATATCATCGTTCATGAGAGTAGCCTTTTGTGTTGGACTTATTAAAATATATTTGTCTTCTTTATATTTAACACGAGTTCATTGATAGAGTACCACTCAAAGATTTTGTTTAATTCACTATTTACATAATTGGTCAGATGATTAATATCTTTATCGGAGGAAAATGCGGTGGTGTCATCAGCAAAGGGCAGGAGGTTTAGAGAAGTGGAACGGGGCAAATCATTTACATTTAACAGAAATAAAATTGGACCCAAAATAGACAACCGAGGCACCACATACTGTAGTCCAGCCTTTTCGGATTCGTTTCCTGTATAATAATATTGAGTTCTATTCGATAGATAGCTCTTAAACCAGTCTTTACAGACTCCTCTAATGCCGTATCTTTCAAATTTATTGAGTAAGATTTCATGGTTAATGGTATGAAGTGCTTTAGACATGTTAAGGAAAATAGCTAGGGTGACATTTTTACTCTTTTTATTGTTTTCCATGGCTACATGTTTAATTAGATGCATTGCAGGATTATAGTGGAGTGTTTCTTCCTGAAGCCAAATTGATGAGGATTTAAAATGTTATTTTTATCTAGGAAGCTAATAAGACTTTTGTACATTATTTTTCTCGAACTTTTTGGAAAAAACAGGGAGTATACTAACCGGTCTGTAATTACGAATGTCACGGTTATCACCGGATTTATATAATGGGATTACTTTGACTATTTTAATTTGCGTAGGTACTTTTCCCTGGAGAACGAGTTGTTTATAATGTGTGTTATTGGGTCGACTAATAGATCTGTGGAGTTTGTAAGTGGGCTTGCCGTTATGCCATTACAACCCTTACTCAATTTGGTTTTCATATTGTTAACAGTAGAAAGAACTTCAGCAATGGTTGTAGGAGTGATATAAAAGCTACCCAGAACATCATCGTCCATATAATCGGAAAATGATTTGTTTGATTCCACAATGGACTACCCGGTTCGTTTAACATATATTGTTGAAGAAATTATTGAATTTTTGAGCAATGTCATGTGGACTGTTAATTTGTATTATCTCCATGATTAAAATATGATGGCAATTTCACTTCTGTCTTGGCCCTTCTTATGGCAGCATTTAGGATTTTCCATGTTTCTAGCATATTATTTTTATTTATCGCTAGTGCATCTATGTAGTACATTGTTTTAGATTGTTTCTTAATTTTATTAAATACTTGACAAAATCTTTGGTAGTTTGTTATTAAGAGCAGAAGGCTTTTGTAATTTTTTTTCTATAAAATCTGTTTTTCGTGATTGTTGACCCGAGAAGGCTTTTGTAATTTTTATCTATAAAATCTGTTTTTCTTGATTGTTGACCTGATAAAGCCTCTCGCCATA
This sequence comes from Pictodentalium vernedei, assembly GCA_031216915.1. NCBI lineage: Eukaryota > Metazoa > Mollusca > Scaphopoda > Dentaliida > Dentaliidae > Pictodentalium > Pictodentalium vernedei. The sequence goes on along the minus strand of CM062294.1, from coordinate 116,282,554 downwards.
CAAGGTTGGCGAGTTTTTTATTGGGGCGAACTTGCTGAAGAGGAATTGCGTACTCAAAAGCGTCGGTATAGCTGTTTAGAAATGTGTCATAAGCTTGGTCTGGGCAGCTGAGTTCCATTACATCCGCAAAATCGATCTCAACGTGAATAGTCATAAAACGGGCTATACTGACTTCATTTATTTTACGTAATACTTTTGGCTCTGTGTCAATATTTTGTTGTGTTCGTTTCGTAGTAATAAATGCCGAAATGATCAGATACAACTGTTAATATTATACCTGATTTGAATGGGGATGTAATATTATTGCTCAAGATGTGATCAATTAATGTAGCCGAATGATCAGTAACTCTAGCTGGCCCGATTATGTGCTGTAAGAAACCTTGACTGAACATCAAATCGATGTAATTACTTGTTTTTGTGTGGTTTTCAAATTTTAAGAGGTCTATGTTAAAGTGACCTACAATATAAGTCGGTCTATTCTCCTGATTCACTGCACCTGTTATTTCTTTAAGTTAAGTGTCTGTTATTTCTTTAAGTGTCTGGTGAAAAATGTTAATGTCTGCTTTGAGGGGGTGGGGGCGTATTGGGCCTGTAAATAACGCCTATTATCTTCGATGACCTGTGTATTCTAATCTCAACGAAGAGTAACTCAATGATGTGGGGAATTAAAAAATGATAGGTGGTCTCGAACTTTATAATCAAGTCCTGCCTTAATAAATAAGCTAACCGCTCCACGACCGCCGTCATTATTAGGACGCGTCCTCTTTAATAGTTGATATTAAAACAAACATTATCTGTAATATTAAATACTTCTGCCCAATCATATCAAACATATTATTATCAGTTCCTCATAACTTAAATAATAATTCTCTGAGTGCGTCCCTAAGAGCACTAAGGCGCTGGCAATTAATCTGAAATAATGAAAAAGACTTGTGTTTCTTTTGAGGTATGCAATCGTAATTACCTGGTTCAATATATTTGCAAGCATATATTTAGTTTTTAAAAGGCGATTCAATCTCGTCATCGATACCTACAGTTAAAACTAGAAGTCCTGTCATGAATATTGTGCTTATCTAGGCTTAATTGCGCGTTGGAATTACGCGCAATTGCCATATCGAATGGCATTCAAAGCACCGCAGGTTCTCCTGGTTACTCATAGCAAACACATGCAATGTTTCTGTCAATGGACCTCCGGGTTACCCGGAGGTCCATTGGCTGAAACATTGCTTGTGCACAGGCCATATGTACAAAATTTGATAGCTTTACTTGGGCCATAACGCACACATTAGCGCGCATATCAACGTGCTTTTTGTGCGTGTTTCATGACAGGACTTCTAGTTTTAACTGTATTTTCTCATTATATAAATGTTTAAAATCGAAGTCTGCTTTTGTCTTAAGCTCGTCCAAGCATATACTACCTATTATTTAATATAGAGAAGACATCAAGCCATTCTAGAGTCTTTAGTTTGTGTGATGACAAATATATTGAAGATAGGCGTCCATCTTTCCTAAAAAGGCGGCTAGTATAGTTTCTGTATTTGGCATAAACAAATGAATGAATAGGTATTGGAATAATATAAGTCCAGTACAATGTTTGCAGGTAAAATAATTTTGCGCGTGTCATTTTCCCATAACAAAACAAACGTATATACAAGAGAAAATGGGAGCTGTGTGAAGCCTCCATGACTACCTGGTTGGTAACGACTCTCACCTCTGATGGCTCAATGGAGCATGGCGAGAATGGCACAATCAATAAATGGGATTCCAGAATGGGCCCAGACAGCTGGGACCAAGCCGAAAGCGTCTATAAACCCCACCGTAATAAGCCCTTAAATCTCTCTGATACGAGCGTTCTGAGCGCATCACAGTAAAATCTCTATCTGTATTAATTGAGCTCTGAAAATAAGCCGTTTGCAGGAGTTTGTAGCCCTTTTGAAGTTGTGGAGACTGTACTAAAATTAATTTGAATATTTTGCATTCTTGAAAGGTTCTATCCACCTTTTCTTGTCAATAAAAGCAAATAGAATCTTCGACGGTTTTCTGTTGACAATCAATCAACATATCGTCGCCTGAGTGCTAGAATGTCCTATGTCCCATAGGGGACATAGGACATTCTAGCACTCGGGCGACGATATGTCAGCAGACATTCACCGATAGATAGTGAATAGTTCTCTACCGAGAATACTATCGACAACTCAGAGGTCCATCGACTGAAACCCTTTTGAAGTGGAAAAGGATGCATTGATTGCGACAAAATATAAATAATTCAGACGTAACGAAACGAGAACTTCTTAAAAAGGAAAAGATAAGATGAGTAACTGAGCAAGTAAAACAATCGATCAAAAGTCCATACGGCGTGTTAGAGCTACGTTTCGAATAAAGAGCCTTGGTGTGAATAACACCACATTTGCAACGCTGTTTATTGTGCTACCTTAGACTTCTTTTCCTATCAATCGATAGCTTTATTCGCTTGGATACTCGCGTTTTCAATTCGAAATTACATTCTATCTATCCTCTAGAGATAATTCTTTGTATTCACTTGTCTATTGCCGTTTGCTTGAACGTATCTTATAGTATCGTTCTTTGAATGGGTGAATTGTGTGTTATGTGGGGGGGAAGGGTGTGAACACTTTGCGTGAGAAAGGTATTCAGGGGCTGTTGGAAGCAACTTCCGAACGTGTCAAGATGCCCAATGTCAGCGGGATTTCTCTGAGAGCAGAACGGTGTCTGCTTCGACAAAGCGCAAGTTCGATGAAAGCCTGGACGACCAAAGGAGTCTCCGTTCACATATGGGTTAGTTTTGCTTTCGCGCCGATTTCCTGTTTTGCGGACGGTGTATTGTAGTCCCGCAGCCAAACTCACTTTTTCTACTCGTGGGTGTTTTGGCGTCTAAAGTTTTTCTTTCGGTGGTTTCCGATAGTTTAGACATCCCACATCTGGCTGGCCTCCTGTCAGCCTTGAGGAATTTTAAATATTAGGCCCGAATAACATTGGCTGCAAAAATGACCCAAAAAATCACGTTTCGAACATTTGAAACATTTAGCGCGAATTTTATGATCCAAACTGGCATAGAACCTACATCTAGTAGCAGTGAATGCACTGTTGCCATATTTTATTTGCCTCTGGACATGTTAACTATGCTAGATATGGCCTTTACTATTTACGAGAGATGCAAGCTCATTCGCGAACATTGCATGAATCATGTAATCAGACATACAGATGGAATTTGGAATGGAATATGGCGCGACATGAATATCGAAACCACATTCATGCGTTATGGATATGGTAAATCTGGAATAATAGATGTCACTTTGAAACCAGAGACTCACAAAGTCTTCTTGGCTCTCAGTCTTCATACGGGCGGCTGTTTAGTGAGTAACGTTTCTCGATTGAGGGATTCCAGATTCAATTCGAATTTAAATCAGTTTCACAAAGAAGACAAGAATAATCGACGCTGATAAACTTGATCGGGATGGTCAGGACCAAACTGGACCTAGTTATCAATCCTTTGAATCCGACGAAACACCCAAGCGAAGTCGTGAATATCACCAGCGTCCGACAACGCCATAGCTCTGGGTCAAGAGAAGATGGTTGAGTTCGAGAGGCAGTTACCAGCCGGGCTTCATGACACAATTTCCACACCAGTGGTGGCAATGTCTGCACTAACAAATGACTACTTATGTGGCTACGAGTTAGTAAAACAGGATACTTATGTGGTTAAAGTCTGTAAGCCACGTAACAGAATCCCTTATTGTGGGGGTGGGGGGTAGTTGGGGGTGGATAAATGTAGGGTATGGTTAGGGCATTGCAGGGTGGGGTTTAGGAGTGGGGTGGGGTGGGATGGGGTGGGGGGTCAGTGAAGGGGTGTTAGAGTTATGTGGCTAGGGTTAGTGTTTAGGGTTAGGGTTAGGGGTGGGTAGGGTTAGGGTCAGTAAAGGGTAGGGTTAGGGTTAGCTGACCCCCCAAACATTTTCCCCCAAAAAATTTGTTTTATTATGTTGGACATGTGTTTTAGGTTAGCCACCTAATATGTCCATAAAATAGCCACATAAGTAGCCATTTGTTAGAACGTCTGTCATGAAGAAGATCATAAAAGTAGGTGGCACTCACGTGTACGATTGCAACTTGATTTATTCAAGGGTAATAGGTCTTCAGTGGAGTATGAGAGATGCAGACGCCAGTTCCAACTGCACTGTTCAATGAAGCTGGCGATTTGAGTGTTCCAAAATCGAAATCAGACCTAAAAACAGAAACTGCGTGTACAATATCAGCAAGGAAATCCTCACCGACAGGCGTAGATGTTTGCACGATGATTGATGGATGTGCCGCACTCTGGATTCCTCGCTGGCCGGTGTGACAGGAATGGAAGTCCGTAGGAACGTTAGTCCCTCTGGACTATTATTCCGCGGAATTATAGTCCTAGGTCTAACATTTCTAGGAATAGTAGTCCATTCCTGTCACACCGGCACCGAATAAATTCCACAGTCCTATTGTGCTGGATTTCGTTGAAAATTTTTCAAGAATCTGGGAAACAGAAGTTGTTGTTGGGCGACGTTTATCTTATTTTCGACAGGTACAACGAGTTCAGCATTAAAAATTGTACAAGAGCCCACAGGAGTGCAAAGAGCTGTTGCAGAAAATTCAGCTTGAGTGCACCATTAGTATTGCAATCTGAGAAACCTATGCTGACCGTCACTGAGAATAAAAGACAGTTCATCAGTATAATTTGTCAGTATGTCAAGTCAAATAAAAGTTTTGGTGGTGAAAGTACTAAGGGCCACAAACTTGTCGTTACTGGCCAAGACAACGTTCCAATTAAATTAACAAAGTTGTCCTCATAGAAATGAGTGACACGAAGAAGCTGATAATATTATAATTCAACAGACAGTGAAACTTGATATGGATGACAAAAAGCAGGTTGTCGTTCTTGCAGTCGATACATATGTGTGTATACTACTCTTGCACTACTATCTGGATCAGAATATAACATGTCCCATGTTTATGGAGTCACCCATTAGGCAACGGTCTGTGAAAGATATTGGTGCCCCTGTTGAGAAGCATCGTGACGTCAATCCAAGTATCCTTGCCGTGCATGCTATCTCTGGGTGTGATAGCGTTGCCGGGTGCATTGGAATAGATAAAGATCGTGAGCTTAAAGTTTTGAAAGAGAGTTGTATATCGCTAGAGCCAGTTGGAAAATTGCTGCTCATTGAGACGACGTCTTGTGTGGAGCTACACAGTTCAATGGTGTCTGTTATGGGTGTCATACATCTGATGTCTGATCGAAGAGTCAGTAGTTGGACATACAAATTAGGACGACCAGGAGCAACAAAAGTCCCTAATCTATGCGCCCTGCCTCCAAGTACTGAGTCGTTTGCACAGAACGTCAAACGAGGCCACATGCAAGTGTGCATTTGGAAACATGCACTGTATTCGGACCCACCCAAAATGGAAACTATAAATTATGGGTTTGTTAGAGACGAGAAGGCGAAGTCACTTCTCCCATTGACTCTGCCTCACAATGTATCGCTAGCACCTGACAATATCTTAAAATTGATTGGATGCTTGTTCCAGCAATTGACCATGCAAGACGTCAAGGTGCAGCTATGTTGCCTCAAGGTTAGCATGCACTGTTTCTGTACTTGTCAAACAACAATTGAGTGCTGTAACGTACAGAGGAGCGGGGCTGCCGTCGAGTCTGCTGAAAATGAAGACTGATGATAGCCTAATTTTTTTAGAAAATACAATATTGGACATTACATTTGGCCGCCTTTTTGTTATATTATTGGATACTTACCAATTTTTTAAGCTACCTAGTGGTCTACATAATGCTTCTTGTCACACCATATACCAGGACTCCCTGTTTCTAATATTTTAATACCAATGCTATCGTTGATAATTTACGGGCGATATATTAGTACCAATTCCGAACTTCATACCTGAACCGGTAGACCTTTTACAATTGAACGAAAATACCTAATCATTACTGTCATGTGATTGTCCATCACAAACACTGGTCACTACGATCATCATTGCACTAGTAATCTGGAACAAATTGGTGAAAGTTGTGAGAAAACATCGATTTTTCTGATTTTTGTAGCCATTTTGTCCGCCAAGTGGGAAGTAGGCAGTCTGATTTTTGCACAAAATTAAAAAGGTATATCAGTTGTATAAGAACGGTATGTGGGAGATGCTAGTTTGTTTCAGTTAGCACTCCACGTTGGTTAAAATCCTCCTGTTTGTAAAAAATAGCCGCCATTTTGACCGTCATTTTTAAAAACCGAATTATCACAAATTCTCAAAGCTGACAAAAGGCCAGCCGATTGATTCTTCAAATGGGTGTTATGGACAACCGTAATTCGCTGAAAAAAAACACTTTAGACGCTAAAACATGCAACGGTGCCTTGGCTCTCGGACTATAGAGGAATTCAAAAGAGCCCGGGTTTATTGTGAAGTTTATCCCGTCCGAACAATGGATTTCCAAAACGAAATTTTGTCAAAATCTAAAGAACGAAATGGTGAATGGGGTGGGGAAGTTACGGCCAGTGTAGACTTTCACGAGATTCGCATGCATCAGATTCTGTTTACCATCAAAGATGCAGCATTTAGTTCAGAAACAATACGATCCACTGGCGGACTCATCTTTAAAACCAAGAGGGCGTACAAAGAAGTTATCCCGGGAGAACGCCTTTCTTGAAATTGCTCAGTCTTAGAGAATGTGATGATTAGCAAGCTTCTATTCATGAACTTTGTAACGATATAGCCCTACACTTAGATGGGGAGGGGGGGGGGGGACTCCCATTCACGACAAAGCGTATTAAATCCAGACTTATAGATCATTTTGGAGAAGATATTATTTTATCAGAAATCAACGGAAAGCTTGATGTTATGACTTTCCGGACAAAAGTATCTAGTAACCCGGGTTTTACTCCCTTCCAAAATTTGACGAGCCTAACCAAGCACAAAAACAGTTGATAGAAACAGTAGCTGCCTTGATAAAGAATTACATAAAGATATGAACACATCAAGTGTGATCTATCCATCTTTTGCCAATATCAGTTCCCGGAACGCAGTCTTTCTTATCTGCTTGACTCTCTCAGACACCTGAAAGCTTTATTCGTCGGGAAAGACACCTCTGTCAAACAGGCTTTCATAGGGCAGGCCCCAATGCAAGCCGAACGATACAGGGTCATTGTTGCACCTCTTCAAATAGCAGGTCTCGGTGTGCAGTGTCAGCACCAATTCAGATCTAAATTTGTTGTTGATACCCTGAACCATAATACTTTCTATGGCAATGGAGTTATTGTGATTGCAACAAGATATCGAGACCAATTGCGCGCCTTAACTGTTTACCCAACGTAATCGCCAAAACCAGCCAGCGCTATTCTCAGAAATCGCCAATTAATTTTCAATTTTTGTCTCAATTCTGCAGCCTCCCTCTTTTATCCGTGAGAGACCCAATGGCAGAAACTGACTTGTGGATGACAAGTTGGTTGCTTCGGAGTGACAGAATATTTGGAATGGGTGTATGCAAATAATACACAAAGGCGACACAAACGTTGATATATCTTCTGTTATTTTCATGTCTGCATTGGACTTGAACCCGAGTGACGAAATCTACATCTATTCAACCCTCCAATTTGCCAGCGAACAGACCAATGCATATGGTGTTACCCCTGCATTGAATTGGATCAGCGTCTGTGGTGGAAGGCTATGAATATCATTCAGACTGAGAGTAGTACTGGCGAAGTCCGTAAGCTTGTTCTGAGGCTTGGCGGACTTCTTATAGAGATGAGTTTCTTGGGGTCTATCGGCCACATCTCGAATGATTTGGGACTTTTTGAGATTCTTTCGACCATATATGACGATAATGCTGTCGGCCACATGTTATCAAGTAAAGCTATTTCCAGAGCATTGAAAGGCCATGGGATTGTTGATGTTGCTCTCAATACAATTTTAGTTTCTGAGATGTTTTATCTCGATATTATTGACAGGGTTTGCTCTCCCGACAAAGACAGCGAGTGGAGTATAACATTAATGGACTCTGTCGAGCACCCTCACCATGTCGACAGCTGGTAGGGTAGAGACAGGGAGCAAGTGCACTCAGGCAAACGAATGTTTTCATATTGTTGCAGTCTTTTTTCGCTTCTCTGTTGAGGGGTGATGCAACAGTTACCGAAGTCTTGGCAGACATTCAACTAACCGAAACAAAGAAGATATTAACGAAACACACAGATGAACTGTAGAATCACAGGCTTTTCCAGGCAAACAAAATCATTAAGCCCTTTGAAGAAATTTCAGCTCCCATATCTCATATAGGTGTACATACCGATATTGCCCCGGATGAAGGGTTAACACAACGTTAATCCTTTACCCAACGTAACGGCCAAAACCGGCCAGCACTATTCTCAAAAATCGCCAATTAATTTTCAATTTTTTTTCATTTTTTGTCAAAAAAACATAGGTTATGACCCCTCGTTGGAACGAGCTCGTCGAGCTCGTTCAAACGAGGGGTCATAACCTATGTTTTTGAGATAAGAAATGAAAAAAAATTAGCTATTCAAGAATTTTTTTTGCAAGTGTCGTCTGCTTTTCATGTTAGGTAAAGGGTTAAAGGAAAAATCCATCCAACTCATTCATCAATTCGTTTGAAATCTTTCAAACCTCAGAACTCATTTTAATGCAGAAAATCTACTATGCCGATCATAAAAATGTTATCAGTAAAAGTAGCTAATTTAGTTCATTGTAACCCTAAATTTCCATCGGACTTCTGCTGTGAATTTGAAACCGATTGTGGAGTTTAAGCTTTTAAAATTACCTGTAGAAATAAATATACCGGACAGAATAAATGTGAAGCAAGTAGCAAGTTCTTGTTCAGCAAAGGAAACCACATTTCATAAATCGATAAAATTTTACAATGCATTCCCGTTACGTTTCCTTTAATTCCTTCTGAAATGACAATTCACACCTTTGAACACTGTTGCTGTATGAAATTCCATCAGGTGCAGTAAGGCTGCATTTTATAAGAACACCCAACAGATCGAAACTTGCGCGCTGTCTTTGCGCCTAAGAATTTTATTATTAAGAGAAAAAGTTGGTTCTAAAGTGAAGGAGTGCGTGTTGTGCTCTGCCAAGAGCTGCACTGAGCTGGTTTGGGTTTCCAGCTTAAACATACCCCGGAGAGTTTAATAACCAACTTTATTTTCTTATTACCCTAAACCTGAGTTGGGATGTCATTGTTGTTAAACATCAACGGCGCCGCTGGTTAGTACGGTATATTGTTCGATCATGACGTGATGACTGTTGCACAAGCTTGAAGTGTCGTTGTTAGCGATGATGGTCGCTTGTCGAGCGTAAAATCAAGCGGGCGTCTGGCGATAGTGCTCGGGGACTATCGTCTGCCTCAGAATGTCAGACCTAAATCTTTCTACTTTTTTGCGTGTGTGTGTGTGGGGGGGGGGGGGGGGTAAATACCTTCTTACCCCCTGGTTCCCAGGCCACTGCTTCTGCTGTCATCTTTGAAATAATTTTACAAAGAGATTTTATACATGACACAGAAAGAAAAAAAGCAAAGTTTGTTTTTCATTCACAGTGATATGACGTTTCATTTGTAGCTGCACTGTGTAGCAGGAAGCTGCCGTCTGTGTTTTGGTATGGGATCGAGGTGGTACATGCATTTCAACCTACGTACATGTTGTGTTAGGTAAAGGATTATCATGACAAAACAGTATCTGAAAAATGCAAAAGGGGTTAACCAGTTAGCAGTGAACTGATTGTATCCCACCTTAAGTTTATTTCCTTTGTACGTTTATTCGAGTATGTATATTTGGACATGAGTTCTAGATTTCTGTAGTTTCTTAATTGTTCAAGAAATCCTGTATATGTTGGTAGGGTATTTTTCACTTTTCAGGAATAAATAAACTTTCTGTAGATCAACATATAGAAGTCTGTTGTGTTATTGGGTGGAGCATGGATATTTCTGTAGCCTAAAATGATATATTCCGGGGTGAAGGGAAACTCAACATCGCACTTGTCCTTCAAATGTTCCTAAAGATTCCGAAGAACTGTTTTCACACCAGAACATACAAAGAACAAGTGATGTATTGACTCCTTTCATCTTTAGTGTTGACCCCTCCTCCAGCTCTAATTGAATCTTGCCCCCCCCCCCCCCTCCCTTTCCAAGCCTATGCGTCATTTCAAGATTTCCTTGTTATTTTAAATTTCTTGCTGATGTTTCCTATATGGGTTAACATGGGGGCGCGGGGGGGGGGGCGCATGGCTTTTGTTTTGGGGGGTGGGTCGAATCTCACCTGCGGCAACCGCGTTATATCCTTGGGAAAGCCACTTAATCCCGATTGCACGCGTAGGGGCACGGTGGCGTTGTGTACTAAGGCGTACTGAACGTCTATGGTTCACCTGTCTTCAGCCAATGCTAACCCTGCTTGGGTGGAGTTATTTTCTCGCCAACCATCTTTGGATATATGTCATTCACTAAGATTACGGAATACAGTGATGTAACATGTTTTAATCTGGATTTATGCGTCTGACAGGCTGCATGATTATTTGTGCTCTCCAAATTCAGGAAAATCCACAAGTAATTACACACTGAACATCTACAATTTTTATCAGGATTGTGTCTAAACAGAACATTCGACAACATACCTAGGACTTTTGGGATATGTTTATCCCAAAAGTTATTTTTATCATTTGGAAATGTTAAATTGGATTTTTTGTGATATTTTCATTCTCGTTTTCCTTGGGATATTTCCAGCTGTTAAGGGTGACCTTTGTCACAATCAACAGCACTGCACCACTGTGTTAATTGAAAATCAGTCAACAGTGAAGAGGAGGTTGCTGATTGAAAATCAATTATTGCTGGCCAATTTACCAAGTGTAACAATGAATTGCAACAGATCTCTACTCACCTGTACAAAACAAGAGATTATTTGTCTTAACAGCAAAAGAACCTTTCTCCCAACCGAGATCCATGAAACAAAAAACAAATTTACCCTCCTCCACAAAGAGAGAAACTAGGGCTGGGAAGAGAAAGCAGAGACAAATCAAAGTGATTTCCACTAATAGGAATTGTTCTTCTGATAGGGACCATAAAGGTCAACTTCCGTATGAACATATGAAACACAAAGATTTTTTCCGGGGGGATTAATCAACAAGTCCTTCTCCCCTTACCCAGTGGAAATGTCATCAACAATAATACAAACTGTAAATTTTCACTTGTAACTACTCAATCAATACGTAACAAGACAAGCACATTCATTCATCATTTTATTACTGAGGACTTTGACTTTTGTTTTGTGGCTGCGATTTTGCTACTAGAAGATGACCATATAGAGTTAGCCAGCCTTAAGCTAACCGGTTATGACTTCCTCAGCTTTCAACGACCTAGGGACGAATCTTCTGATGATGAATATAGAGTTAGCCAATCTTAAGCCAACCGATTATGATTTCCTCAGCTTCCCACGGCCTAGGGACGAATCTACTGATGGTAAAAAGAAAGTAAAATCTGGTGGTGGTATTCGAATCATTTTCAAAACAAACTGTTCTATCAAAGCTCTCAGGTTTGGTGCAGTAATACCATTTCAATATGCTGAAGTGACAGCTCACTTTGGTGGTCTGCATTTAACACGCTTAATTTTGTATAGACCTCCTTACTCAGAAACTCATCCCACTGCGGTGGCAAAATTTTTTGAAGAATTTGGAACCTTCTTACACGACTTCAGTTCGGTAAATGACACGTGTCTTATTGTCGGGGATTTCAACATTCATGTTAACCCTTTACCCAACGTAACTGCCAAAACCGACCAGCGCTATTCTCAAAATTCGCCAATTAATTTTCTTTATTTTTTCATTTTTGTCTAAAAAAACATAGGTTTTTCCAATGAGGAGTCAACACCTATGATTTTGAGACAAAAAATGAAAAATTAGTTATTCGAGAATTTTTTTTGCAACTGTCGTCTGCTTTTCATGTTAGGTAAAGGATTAACAAACCTGGTGATAATTCTACCGTGTCCTTCGAACAACTACATGAATCTTTTTCTCTGGATCACTGGATCAGTTAATTCATGTTCCGACACATATATATGGCAATACGTTAGATCTGATTCTAATCAGGGAAGAAGCTGACTTTAAGGTCTCTAACATGAAAGCCGTCTTTTATAATTCAGATCATGCATTTGTGACTGCAGAATTGTCTACATGACGGCCACTTCTTCGAAAGAAGAAAATTGAACTTCGCTCTGTAAAATCGATCAACAGAGAAGCATTCAGAATGGATCTAAGTAAATCCGTTGATGCACACTTTCAATTAGATGACGTCAACGAACAACCATTTGCATACAGCAATGACCTAAGTGACCTCTTTAATAAACATGCAATGCACCTATTAAAACAAAGTGTGTGATGCAGCGGGAACCTGTCCCCTGGTTTGCACCACAGGCCCAGCACCTAAAAACCGAAACTCGTCGGAGTGAGAAACACTGGCTTAAACACAGAACCCCAGAAAACTGGCAAATTTTCTGTGCAAAGCGAAATAATTATAAGAACTACCAAACTAAATGTAAAACTGAATGTTTTGAAGAAAATATTCGTGTATGTGGTAACAACAGCAAACAGCTGCTTGATGTTTTCTCAAAATTAACTGGCAAAACAAAATTTAATCCTATGCCCGAAGGCAATTCTGATGACGACTTAGCAGTGGAATTTGCAACGTTTTTCCACAATAAAGTTCAATCCATCAGGGATGAATTAATTAATCATGATCAGATTGTACCTCCCTATATGGATGTCCCCTCTTTTGAAACCTTCTCGGCGACTAATGTAGAAACTGTATCCACAATAATAATGAATGCAAGCCTGCGACATGTGCTCTTGATCCCATGCCATCATGCATAGTCAAAGAGTATTATAGCATTGTAGCTCCTCTGATTACCAAGATAATCAACATTTCTTTTTCTTCTGGGGTATTCCCAGACTGTTGGAAGAAATCAATTGTCAAACCATTGATCAAGAACTCAAAGCTTAAACCTACTCAGAAAAATTACAGGCCTGTCAGCAACCTTAGCTTTCTTTCAAAACTTGTGGAGAAAGCTAGTGCTTTGAGTTTCACAGGCCATCTGGAATCAAATGGCTTTCTACCTTCCTATCAGAGTGCCTATAGGAAAGGCTACAGCACTGAAACCATTCTTCTGAAGGTATACAATGACCTTCTTAATAATATAGAAAATCAGATGATATCACCCATGGTTGCAATTGATCTCAGTACTGCTTTTGACACAGTTGACCACCAGTTGCTTGCTCAGATAATCGTCGCCTGAGTGCTAGAATGTCCTATGTCCCCTATGGGACATAGGACATTCTAGCACTCAGACGACGTAATGTCTAATACTTTTGGTGTCCGGAAGACAGCTTTAAGCTGGAGTGCATCTTATCTGAGCACACAAGGCAGTATAAATGGTCCCATATACTTCACATGCTATGCTAGTACCTTGAGTTCTTGTGTGAAGAATAAACAACATAATGCTGGTTTTGCTGATGATCATAGCATTTACGATTCTTTCTGGGCGGGGAGAAATGATGTTGAAGTACAGGTTGTAAACGAAATGTCTTCCACCTTAAATGAGGCCACAATTGGATGCTTTCAAATAGGCTAAAAATGAATGAATCAAAAACAGAGTTTATAATGTTTGGTAGTAACAAACTGCTGCCAAAATATGCCACGGAATCAATCAATGTTTGTTGTGTTCAAGTTGAAAAATCTGATAAAATTAAACTTCTTGGTATGCACCTTGATACCATTTGAACATCGTGTCTCTCTCAAAGTTAAGGATGCATCGGCTGCTGAGTTCAGACTGAAAACACTCAGGCCATACCTCTGTCGCAACACATGTAAAAAAAATGGCCAATTCCCTTGTCTTCTGCCATATGGATAATGGTAACAGTCTGTTCGAAAATCTACCAAAATGTCGACTTAAGCCATGCCAAAGAATACAGAATTTGACAGTAAAAATAATTTTAGGTAGAAGGAAATTTTCAAGATCATCAGATGCTCTGAAGGAACTTCAATTCCTTCCCATAGCAGAAAGAATCGACTTTAAAATTCTATTGTTCGTATACAAATGTTTAAATAATCTAGCCCCATCTTACTTAGCCGAATTGATCGAATATTCACCAAGGTCTTATATCACCAAGTCTAGTACAAAACGTTTACTTAAAGTACCTTTTCGCTGGAATGTTATATTTGCTGACAGATCATTTGGTTTTATTGGGCCCCATCTCTGGAATTCTCTTCCAGATGACGTAAAGTTTTGTGAGTCACTTCAGAAATTCCGGAGTAAACTGAAAACCTACCTATTCAAGAGAGCTTTCCTCAAAGTTTGATTACCAAACTGAAAGTGATTGTACAGCGCCATAGAATGTTCCTAATCCATTATGTGCATGAGTTAACAGTTATGAGCGCTTTATCAAGTCTTATTATTATTATTATTAACCCATCATTTGTCATTTATGGGATCTAGGATTTTAAAAATGATCCCGCTGGGCAGCCATTTTGGACTCATTATGGATAAAATTGAAATTTCGTTTGCATTTATGAAAATGATACATTACATTCTTATTTAGTCCATTACTGATGTTCTGCTAATTCACAGTGCCGAGATTGTAGGCCAAAATGTCCGATTTTCAGGCTTATTTGTGATGTTTTGAAAATTTTGGCAGAACAAAATATTTTTGGTAAACTTTTGTTACCAGTTGCTTATGGAAAAGTGAATTTATGACGAATTTGTGAAAATTTCTGGTCATTAGACCATTTGGACCAGCAGATTTTGGTCAATGAAAATTTGAGCGTTTTTTTCCACGTTTGGCAGCTATTTTGAATACACTGTGGATAAATTCGAAATTTCTTTTGCATTTATGATAATGATACATTATCTTCTTACTATTCAGTCCATTACTGGTGCTCTGCTAATTCACAGTGCCGAGATTGTTTTCAGGCCCATCTTTGATGTTTTGGAAAATTTTTGCAGAAAATATAATTTTGGTAAACTTTTGTTGCCAGTTGTTTGTGGAAAAGTGTATTCATGGCAAATCTGTGAAACGTTCAGGTCATTAGCCCATTCGGAACAGGAGATATTGGTCAATGAAAATTTGGGCGTTTTGGGCGGATTTTGGCAGAAGAAAGTTACGCCCAAAGTTAAAACTTACTGTCAAGACAAAGTATAGCCGTCTATGACCTTGCGAAGTTTTAACGAAATCTGTGAGAGCGTTCTCGAGGATTCCGCTCCTTTACACTGTTGGAAGAAAGAAAGAAAGAAAGACGTTGGAAAACAGAATAATAATGTTTTTCCCGAACAATAACAAATGTCGTTTCCTTTCAGGAAAAGCCAAGTTACTAGTACACAGAACAGCAAAATTATGGCTTCGGTATTCGGAAATGACAAATCTTCTGATATCATTTATTAGGGCTGAAAGAACTGATGACCGGCAACTCCACCACCGAGTGTTGAAGAATATGTTACCATGTTTTTATTTTTCGCGGCGGTCGGTCACAATCGATATGCGAAGTCTTTTAGAATTTTTCTCTTTACAATGCAGGATCTTCCGATAAACAATTTTTTTTTCAATTTATTTCTCCACTTTTAACCATTCCTATGGCGTAAAGTGCAAACGTAGTACATTTTACAGTAATATACAAGACAAAAACAAGATCGCGCAGGTCCGTGGTGGTTATTACATGAAATAACAAAATATAAGACACATGTATGGGGAACAGATGTTTTGGCTTTCGAGCGAATCAACAGGCGTTTAATTTTAAAATGGTCAGGTACTCGCATTCTGTCGAAGGTGGGGGGGGGGGGGGGGATTCTGATTTTTAAATATTATATCGTATCCGTCATGGTATTTGTAATCAATTAATATTTTTTATTTTAGTTAGGAATTCGATCGACTGTATCCTGTCTGAAAGTGCACGACGTGCTCTTTCTTTCGTGATACAGTCCATCGGGCTTCAGTCCATATAATTAATTACATCACAGCCTCCAGTAACTGTAAGTATTGTAGCTATTCATGTGATAAGTTGAACAGGCATCATATTGCATGCAGGGTTTTCGGGTCAATTTTAAAATTATTTTCTTTCATCTGCATGCTCATTAATATATCGCGATGCAATATGTACCGTATTAAAATGATTCGACACATTACATTTACCCCAGAATTCTTCCTCCCGCAATGCACGCTATGGACGAAAAATGGCAAGGAGGATTCTCCTTACGGCGAAAGTTGCGTCTGTAATTGCGGGAGGGCGATCTCTGAAAAGCATGTTGTTTAATGTTTTTAGCAAGCTTTTTTGCACAGGCGATATTGAGCAAAATGCTGTTGAAGGTCATTGTTACATAAATATGATATGCACGACGACGGTATTGTTCTTCCACATATTTAATCTTGTAATTTTATCAAATCTGAAAACTTAGCTTGGGGAGGGAGTGGTGGGAAGGAGGGGATGGTAGAAGTAATGAGGTCAGCCGAGAGAAGGTTGTAAAATTGATTTCAAATCCCTAATAAATTTTGCTAAATTGCGAATTTGTTTAGTATTTGAGCTAGTAAATAAACTCTGAACTTTGTAGATGCTAGGGTGTCGCCTGTAAAAGGGATTGATGTATTTAGTCCTTAATTCTTTTAATTCGTCACAGACAAGGATATAATGGTATTTGTCGCCAATATCAGCTTGACATAGGTTGCATTTTCTTTAGGGCAGTTCTAATCCCGTCCAGCTACCGGTTTCGATCGGGAGCCTGTGGTTTCTGACTCGAAAACGGAGAAGGGGACGGCCAAAGATGGGGGCAATTTTCGGAGGTATTTTTCTAAACCAAAGCTAAGTTTAATTACCTTATAAAACTGGTACTTTCCAGAATTTTCTGTGTTTGATCTCCATTTTTGTAAGAAGTTATCCTGAAATCTCTCTTTAATTACGAAATTAAAATGTTTCCTATTTAAAATACTCTGATTGATCCATATGTTTGTCATTCCTAATTTGTCAAGCAATGAAGATATGTAATTAATCCAGGGACTTGTATGCAACCCACTCAGATGGTTCAGATATAAAATTGAGTAGAGTATAGTCGAGATTTTATTTTCCTTTCCAGATACTAATTGAGCCCAGTAATTTAGGGAACGGATCTTAATTTTAATACCAATGGGTGTAAGCCCTAATTCACCAAATACAAAATTGTTTCCAGTTGATTTTTTAAGTTTTAAAATGAATTTAAAGAACCATAGTTCAAGTTTCTCTAGTGTCGAGATGTTTTCATACCCCCATATTTCACAACCGTAAATTAGAATTGGGACTACAGATTTTTCGTAAACTTCTAAAATAATATCAGTTGTTAGTTGGTTTTGTCGAACTTTGTTTATTATGGAGTACATTGCCTTTTTAGCTTCTGTACATCGTGAGGATATTTCGGCAGAGAATTTACCTGATTTTGAAAATGTTACGCCTAAATATTTATAATTATTGACAATTTCAATTGCGGTCCCCCCAAAATAGAATTTATCGTTCTTCCCAACGCGGGTACCAAATTTTATTATTTTTGTTTTATTTAAATTAACTTCAAGTTTCCATTTCACAATATTCGAAAAAACTATTCAATGTAAATTGCAGATCCTTTGCCGTGTTTGAGAGCAAAACGGTATCGTCCGCGTATAGCAGTACGAGGAGCTGCAAACAAAACTGTGTGCTGCATGTATTCGGCGACAGTGGAGGGTGTTCAAATCGTAACCCACTACAGTTTTTATTGAACAAAAATGTTTCTAGGTCATTTAAGAACATAGCAAAAAGTATCGGCGACAAATTTTCCCCTTACCTTACACCGACCCGACTTGGGATAAATTTAGATTTTTGACCATCGATCATAACAATGGATTTTATATCGTTATACATATTTTTAATAACTCGAAGTATTTTTCCATCTATATGTAAATCTATTACTTTTTTCCACAACGCCGCTCTCCAAACCATATCGAATGCCTTAGAGAAGTCGATAAAGGCACAGTAAAGGTTTTTTTTGCTCCTCAGTAATAATTCTCTTATTACAGTTAAGGAGAATGTGTGATCGGTTGTGCAATAATCTCTTCTGAAACCTGCTTGGGTTTCGCTTAGTAGTTTGTTCTCGTCGAGAAAACTATATATTCGTTCACTTAAGATACTTGTAAATAACTTTGATATATTACTCAGCAAGGTAATTTTGCGATAACTATCTGGCTGGTGGGGGGATCCTTTTTTTTTGTATATAGGCTTAATAACTCCGACTGTCCAATCACTTGAAAGAATACCCGTAGTTAGGATTACGTTGAAGAGCTTCAGATAGATAGTATTAAACTTTGAGAGAGATGACTTAATAAATTCGTTAGTGATTCCGTCATACCCAGGGGCTATCCCATTTTTTAATTTTTTAACAGCTCTTTCTATCTCATCGACCGTTATATAATCATTTAGAAGAGTTTTATCAATGCCGTCAGAAGAGTTGGAACATGGGTAACAACTACTCATTTCTTCACCTTGGTTAGGAGGTGTATCATTCTCCAATTTTCTGTAGAAATCATAGAATTCTCTTACAGAGGGCGTATTATTTTCTTTTTTATTATTATCTATTAATTTGAATATTTTCAAAAATTCTTTGCTATTTTGTTTTTGGGAGCGTCGTAGCTTAACCCTCAGTTGGCTATTATATCGTACTTTACTATTTCGAAGTGTCATTTTATACTTTCCTCTGCACTCGAGTAGCGCGTTTTTTCTGTCCGTGCATGGGTTTATTCTATAAAATTTCCTCGCTCGCCTTAAGTTTGTCCGTGATTCAAGACAATCCTTACTGAACCAAGGTCTCTTTCTTTGACTATAAACTTTAATCTGGTTTATTTTATTTCTAGCCTTATTTCTTCCTTTTACACCAAATGTTTCCTTACAGGCCCGCTGGTATATATTGCAGAGGTCTTGGTTTATTTCCTCAACTACTCGGGGATCCGGATTCGTCTCCAATTCTAGGGCACTGAGTTTACTTTCTAGTTCTAGGATATCTGCCTCCTTTATGTTTTCTAGAAATTCAGTTGTTTTATTGCAATCCCATTTTGGAAAGCTAATATCCTTGTCTGTGGCGCATGGGTTAATCCGATTCAGATCTGTGACTGTATTTTCGTCATCATGATTGGGAGAAGTACCGTTAGCCCA
This sequence comes from Pictodentalium vernedei, assembly GCA_031216915.1. Classification (NCBI taxonomy): domain Eukaryota; kingdom Metazoa; phylum Mollusca; class Scaphopoda; order Dentaliida; family Dentaliidae; genus Pictodentalium; species Pictodentalium vernedei. The sequence goes on along the minus strand of CM062294.1, from coordinate 116,263,323 downwards.
CGTCGCTGATTGATGTATATTAAAAACATCTTCGTTTGTTTGTTCAACAGCACAATCAACTGTAAAAACAACTGGGCGGCGGACATCAGACAATAGTTCATTCAAGTCTCTAACGGTAAAGTCCATCAAATACATCGTGAACTCAGGTGTGCAAATTTAGTAGTCGATAATACTAACACCTTCACAAGTGGCAGCACCCACGTTTTTTGTCCCTGCCAAATCTACCATTGACTATCAGAAGGTTATTGGTTTCACATAGTTTAGCGAGCCTCCTACCAAAATTATTTGTCTCCTTATCTTGTGATTTTCTGTTAATATCTATTTCATATATTGTTGAATGGGCGATTTTTTCCTGAACGTTATCGGAAAGTTCATTTAAATTTCCTATTCGTGAGTTAAAGTCCCCCATAATTGCTATAAGGGGAGTTTCATCCAGTTTATCCAATATTGAAATATGCAGTTTGTCATGTAGGTCACCAGGATTATACTTTGATCCCTCAAAAGGTAAATATACATTCCCATGTATAGATTTGAAATTCCCGAAAGAGAATTTAAACCACTGGGTATTTTCATCGTCGTCGGTAATAATGGAGAATAGGTTTTTAAACTCAAGTTTTACTGCCGTCCATATCCCTCCCGATCTAATATTTGCTAATTTATGTCGGTTTTGGGGTTTGTATACGTGAAAACCTTCGATTTTGACTTCGTCGATTTCGTCGGTTTTAGTTTCTTGGAAACAGAGGACATCAAAATCTAAGATATATTCGAGAAATTCGGGGTCATTAAGTTTAGACATCAGCCCACAGTCGTTCAATGAAAGGAATTTGAGTTTCAGTCTTCTCCGGCGATCCTAGTTACTCTGACTGTTGTTGTTTTCTGGGGTGGATGGGTGGTGCAGAACACGATAAGGGGGTGGGGTGGCTGGTTAGTACTGATTATTATTTACGTACAACCGGTCTACAATCACTTTCACCTTATTGCCGTCCGATTTTGCACTTTTTGCTAAGGGCCAAATTACTGATTTCCTATAATCTGCTACAGGTTTTGGGAAATGCTCAGAAACAAAGTAATTTGTATCTTTCAGGATATATGAGCAATTCCGAACAATTTCCCTGCGCTTGTAATACGCGAATTTTGCCACAATCGGTCTGGTTTTGTCTGGTTGTTTTTTTCCTAATCGATGAACTCTTTCGAAATATATTGGTTTATCAATTTTCATTTTGTCCTTAATAAAGTCAATAATAATATCCTCAGAGGTTATTTTGTCAGTCTCAATTTCCCTCAGACCCGAAAACAATAAATTGTCCCGCATAGAATGCGTTTGAATGCCAATAAATGATTCGTTGATCGCTGCATTGTCTCTTTGAATGTATGACAAGGACTCACGAACATGATTCTCTTCACTTTGTAAATGACTCACAGAATTGTTCAAGTCTCTATTGTTTGCCTTTAGGTCACACACATCTGCATTAATGCATTCAGTTTTGTTTTCAAGTTTTTCAACCCTTTCACCTAACTTTTCTACAGATGTCCCAATACTATTTAGTTTCGCATGAATGAGTTGAAAATCAGACTTAATTTCGTCCATAACTCCCAATCTTACAGACATTTTCTCCAGTATACCATAAATGTTATTCAACTCAACAGTACACCCTCTGCACACATACCTCTGGTTTCCCCATGTGAATTGGAGTTACGGTCAGCACAGTTCTGATCAGAATAAACTGTGTGAGTAATATCACCAGGTTCCTGAATTGAATGTACACGTTCTCTATGGTTTTCCTCGAAAGTGTCTAAGTATATACTCACGTCCCCTTCTGGATATGAACTAGTTTCCGGATATACTGACTCACTACTATTCACAATACGTAAACTATCCGCTATAGTTGCTGGCAAGTCCCTAAGCCTCGGCGACTGAAATTCTGCTACCGGTGATGTGGTATCCGCCATTGCCTCTCTTGTCCTTGCCGGTGGTGTGAGTTCCTTAGAAGCTTTCCTCTTGTTTTGTAATTCACTCATTCTGATAATGAACCTATATCTTCAGAGTGTTAGATAGTAATCATTAAACATTAGCATTCACGTCGCTCGTAATTTTTGGCATTTATAAGTTTTATAAACAAATATGATAATTCAACTGAGAGTCAGAAAATATGTGTGTCCTTTCCACCACGGACATGCGCAATCAATCGATCTTCGATAAAACAAGCACTGTCGCGTATTCCAAATGTTCACATCTGGTTATCACTTGGTTCACAATGTTGAACGGTATTGAGGTGGACTCTCGAATCTGGTGATAGAGCAGAAATTAATGAGAAGTTTAAAACGGTTGGGGGTTTCACCAGAGGTAATGGGATGACGGGTTATGAGCGAGATATTTATATCCTCTCCAGACCTGCTTGTTCTGAAATTAATGACGCCATGCAAAATATATCTGGGTGAGCAGCACAAAGATTATGGAAAGTCAAGAAAATCCAGAGATGAGCACGATACAATAACTGTATTGAGACATGTGCAGGAGAGAAACCCTTCCGCCTGCGTTAGCGGGGGCTATTCGTCCAATAGACACGCCAGGTGCCCATTTTGACTGAAACTCTGTTCAGTCGGTTCTCATCAGATCACCGAAGTTAAGCAACGTCGAGCCCGGTTAGTCCTCGGATGGGTGACCGTCTGAGCGATCGATTCGGCCTCCCGCGTTGTGTCCTTGGGCAAGGCACTTAACCCCGATTGTCTACATGGGGGCACGATGACGCCGTGTACTAAGGCGTACTGCACGTCGATGGTGCGCATGTCTTCAACCAATCTAACCCTGCGTGTGCTGCAGTGCGGACTTACGATGTTGGGGAGCTGGCAGCTGCTCGTCGTTGCTCGGTGGTTCTCCCCGGGTACTCCAGCTTCCTCCACCCGTAAAACTGTCACGGTCATGGTTAGCCATTGTGCATAAGTATGTGACCGTAAACACCAATAAATAATAATAATAATAATAACTCTGTTCAGTATATTTTACACGATGGAATGCTGTTGCATTGGTTCCTCTGGGCTAGGGCAAAACCTTAAGACACATTTGCGAGGCATATGTGAGCTTTGTCAAGTCACATTATCCGGGGCAACTGTGTTTTTTATGGCTGCGCAAGTGGTGTATCAACGAAGGATAATACACACTCCAAATGACTTGGATCGAGGGGCTATCTAGAGATCATCATCGACTCCAAAACCTTTCTGAGTGCTAAGAAGGAAACGTGTTTCCCTAATAGCAAAAACAGGCAAGCATTCGTCGCACCACTCAGTCGATATCTTGAGCAGGTCGGAATAAATACCATACATGCCAATGGTGACACAGATGTCCTGATAGTTCGAACTAAGATTAACATGGCAAGGCAAGCACATGTGTGTCTCATAGGAGACGATACTGATCTTCTCGTTCTCCTATGCTACCATGACATATCTCCTTGTAGTTCGATATATCTTGCATCGAGGACTAGCTCAAAGAAGAACAAAGGTGTCTGGAATATAAGGAAACAAAAGATAATTTAGATTCCGACATATGCGCACATATTCTTTTTCTACATGCTTTCACTGGTTGTGAAACTGCATCACGGATTTTTGGTGTCGGCGAACTATTTAGATCCCACCCAGACTTTAGAGCTGTCGCTGAGATAATTTGTAAACGTCCCTGTGGTGTGAATAAAGATGAAAAGATCTCAGTTGGCTAGTCTGAATTCATTTGTCTATATGAAGGTGTCGTGACTGGTAACTTGGACAGTTTGCGAGGGTCCATCTTCACAGATAAAGGTATCCAAATCGGTGTCTGCGGTCGACTCCAAAATTCTCCCACCAACTAAAAGCTCTGCTCAATATTGCATGAGGACGTACCTCCAAAGATGTGAATGGAGAGATGAAAATTCGTTGATAGCCTCTGACTGGGGAAGGTCTATGAAGGAAAACGTTCTGCATCCTTTGAAAACAAACAAACTTCCAGCACCCATAAGTCTTCTGAAGATTGTTCACTGTAAGTGCAAAACTGGCTGCAAGTCGGCACAGTGCAAAAGGTCGGCATAGAATGTGCAACGTTGGTGGGTCGTGTAGAGGTACGAGCTGTGACAATGCGCAGCTGCCAATTGTAGACGAAGACTGAAAATTTGGGTTTGTCTGTTTTGTTTTATTCTATTTGTGGTTTTCGTGATAGGAGAAAAATATCTCCGCTCTCTGTGTTAGCAATGTGAGGTATCTGTAAACATAGTGTGTCCCGGTGCACCCAAAGTCATTATTTTTTTTAGGTTTTCTTTCGTTTAGAAAGTTGTCTTTATTTTCCTTATTCATCAGCCCTAATGGTCCCAATGATTGGGGAATGTAATTCTAATGTGATCATTTTCAGGGCTCAAAATAAGCGGTGTCGCGTCTCTTGTTGCTATGCAAAACTTGCAAAAAGCTACGCAATGTTCAATTATGTATAGAATTTTGCGATACAAGATAATCAACTGCAGCCTATTAGGCTGCAGTTGATTATCTTGTATCGCAAAATGTATATGAAAATTTGCAAACAAATTTGAAAACTAGTTCACTGATGCTTTACTTCTGATTGTGGAACATTCCAGGCATAACTCAGATTAACTCTCCATCAAGCATCATTAGCGACTTCATATGTAAGATGAATTCTATTGGTTTAAATTCTTCCTGTTTTTACAACATCTTGCATAAAATGTCCATTAAAAATAACTTCAAGCCCATCAAATTAAAAATCCCAACTTCCATTTTGAGAACTCTATTAAACAACCAAGACGCCATTTGAAAATATACAAGTCCATGCAACCCTTAAAGGCAGTTCAGTTAAAAAAAAAACATAGTAAATGTTTCATATGTTGCAGATCATTTGGAAATGCTCAGAAATGGATGGAAACTATTCTATCTACTCAGAAGAATTCAATACAAAACAGCATAACATAACTCTGGTATAGAAAAATAGCTATGTAATTTTTACAAAATGCTATTCATTTTTTGGAAATGTGTAGCATTTTGCTACGCAAAGAAAAAAAGTTATTTTGAGCACTGATCATTTTGACTCGGATATATTCGGTTTCTGATTTATATTCTGAACGAAGATGACATATTGAAATGTTGGCATCTGATTCCTGTTATTGTAGCATGCTTGGTAGTTATTTGCATTCTGCTGTTCATTTCAAGAACTTCACAATATTTGGACCCGTGTGACCTTCTTATGTCAATTGTGGATATAAAAGTGAAATTGGGTGGGTGTTTCTGGTTGATGTAAACCTCAGTATGATCATGCACACTGAGCGGTCAACTGGCACACAAAGAGGCTGTTTCGCTCGCAGAACATCGTAGTGCTTTGACCTATTTTGGTTCATTTGCAATTTACGCGAACCTTATAAAATTTGTAATTGTGGGTGTTCCACACAAATATTGTGGACAACATATACGCAGGCTATTTATGGATGGCCACCCTCTGTGATAGCATAGGATATTTTGTCATGTGCTCAAAGTTCGTCTCTACATCAGAAAACATACACAAACAATTAACAAAATCGATTTTTTCGAATTTTTGCGAACGTTTTGTCAGCCATTGTGAATTCAGATAAACAATTCCAAAAGCAAATGTATTTCTTGTTATTGTAGAAAATATATCCATTGTAATGGAGCCCATTTTCCAACGATTCAGTAATGCTTGATGTCATCAAAACGACGTGGTCGATTTATTACAATCGGTGGCCATCTTTGACGCCATCTTGGGCGAGTTCGAGCTCGAACGTTTTTCTTTCTGTTGTAGGAAGGTTCGTAGATTCGAAAAAAGTTGAAACCAATTCTCTACTATTTTTTTCAAGGTTAGCCGATTTTAATTGCGTTTTGACTGGACTATTTGTAAAGACTCGCGACCTGCTAAACACGGTGCACTAACAGTAATTAGACGATTAATCTGTTGTCATCTAAATGCAACAACAGATTAATGATTATTAACGACTTTCGTTAATTGTGGTTTTCCAATAAAAAGAAGACAAGCCACCAAATGCAAGAAGCGAATAACACAGACAGTAAATGTTAAGTACGGCGAAATGACTTTCCTACTCCCCCCCCCCCCCCCCCCCCCCCCGCTAAAAAAGAAAAACAAATTAGGAGCAAAGGAAGTTAAGTCGTATTTGGGCGTCGGAACATGTTCGTGGTGTAGCATAACTTACACGTCCCGAGTTTGTCAATGGTATGTGAATTTGGTCCTCGTTTGACCACACAGGCGCAGTAGGGTCATATTTGCTTGAGCTGGTGGTAATGGGCCTAGTTTACGCTAATTTAATTTTACGCTAATTTTACAGTTGGTTTTAAGTGAGAGCCACGAGGAACGCCCCCGACGTTATTTGCTTTACCTACCTATCAAACATGTTCAACTCTGTTTCAATTTGGGGGGTCCATTGGCTGAAGCCTTCATAGTTCTTTTGGTTTTTCACAGACAGGTAGTTTTCTTCCGGGTAGAAACTCCACCCTGCAATTATTTGATCCAGTCTCCATGTTCCATAACGTCCTATAAGATGTTTATTTATTGTGGTTTTACGACACTTTCGATAGCCATGGTCACCTCGGGTCGGACGGTTTTACAGGTCCAGGAAGCCGGAGTATCCGGAGAAAACCACTGAGCAACTCTCAGACGCCTTGACGAACTAATTCCACACATGCAGGGATAGCATTGGTTGAAAACAAGTGCACCATCGACGCACGCCTTAGATCACGGCGCCACCGTTTCCCCAGATAGGCACGGTGCATTGCCTACGGACACAAAGTAGTTGCCCCTCGCGAGGATTGAACCGTGGACCTTTAGGTTTCAAGTCCAATGTCGTTACCACTGCGCCTCCGCGCTCCCTTGTGGGTTGTTAGAATAGAATAATTTAATCATTTGCCCCGCCGGTGCGTTTGATTGGTTGAAAGCATACACCGTGAAAGTCGTCAAAATCGTATAAACCAAATCACGTAATGATTTGGAATGTCTACACGTTCGCATATCCTATCCAACTTTGAAGACTCTGGAAGCCCCACCCACTTAATCCAATTGTCACCGTGAGGGCGTGACGGCAGACTGATAGATGGATAACAAGCTTGTAAACAAAGATCAATGATCAATTTTTCATCGCCTCCAGTCAGCAAGAATATAATGATAATTTCTCGGGAACAATTGAATTTAATAAAATATACCGAAGTGGGAGACGAATAAAAAATCATACATCCAAACATGATTTTGGGGGAACTTAAAAAAAATGTTTTTAATGATATTGTTACGTGACTTGAGAAATATCTGTCGTCTGCGATCGAAAATCAAAACAACAAACAATTTGACAATGATTGACGTGACCTGTTTGTGGGACACTTTCCTGAGTTCGACTGTTGTCTTTTTGAAAATTAAAAGTTTTTCGTTCACGTACACATAGTGTTTATATTTTAATATTACAGCCGGATTAAATTATAAGAAATAACTGTTGTTTTCCTTCGGTTTATGCGATATAAACCGAAAATTTTCAGCACAGGCTTAATCATAACTCGCTACGCGAGTTATGAAGCTTGTGCTGAAATTTTTCGGTGTATATCGCATAAACCGAAGGAAAACAGCAGTTATTTCTTAAATGGAATCAGCACCATATAACAACAATATCTCTAAGTATTTACTCATGATGTGTCTGTGCTTTCTCGGTGAAAAACATTGATTAAAAGAAAAACTTGAAACAACGTTTTTAAAAACTTCATTAGCGCTGCCGGAAATAAATGAAATTGTTCCGGCTTCCCAACTGGTCCTAATTTTCGTACCCGACTCTAGTCGTTTTATAAGCTTAACAAAAATATTATCTCTATTTAAAATAACACCGGAAGATACGTGTGGACAAAAACATGATATACATAGCAACGCAATCCTTCAACTCGCCTAAATAGATGACGACACTTTTAAAATGAATAACCGAACATTTATATTTCTTGCCACGAAAACATAAGTTATGACCAAACATTGGAACGAGCTCATTGAGAAAAAAACGAAAAAGTATTAAAATTTAAATAGAGATTTTTGTAAGTGGTGCAGGCCAGTTTTAGTCGTTACATTGGGTCGAAGGTTAAGCGACTGTGCAAGAAAAAAATCCCAATCCACCCTACTTTTCTACCTCACGTTACGGAAATTAAATCATATATTTTTTCTTGGCCTAAAAAATATATTAAATGTATTTTGTGTGTGCATATATTTACAGATACCCTTCCAGTATGAGTATTCGTGTAATCGCCTTTGTCACAAAGACAGGGAATGTGCTGAACACTCACTGATAACTATTGTCTGTGTTTAATGTGCATAAATTACAGACATGGCGTTATTTAAATAATGCATAGTAGGGATTAATAAGTCTTTAAAATATTGGAGGCATTCAAAAGGTGTTGAGGAATACACCTCAGATGTATTTGAATACGAATACAGATATTCATAAAATTCCATGACACTGAATACCTGGGAATGCTTGAGAAACTATTTTCGAATACGACTGAATACGAATATTGAATGCGAATATCCTAATCCTGACAATTTTGTGCGGGTGTTATGGGCTTTGCGGGCACCATGGATCAATTGCCTGCGGACGTAATGGGTGTTTTGCGTTTGTGACAGAAAAATTCCTTCGGACTTGATGTGTTTTGTAGACACAATGTGCCAATTCTTGTTACTCATTGAAAGACGTAATGGAATGTGGACGTAATGGACTGATGTGAACGTAATGGTCCTCAGCCCATTCAGTGAGTTTCACGGAAGTTCATCATATGAAAGAACAAACCAAAGAAAAGCACACGACGTGAGTGGGAAAAGATAGCTTTACTGTTCACACAGTATTGTTTTTCACTGTCGTTAGACTAACTGGGTAACTGTGTGATTCCAAAGCAGAGATATGAATGATCTCCACAGTGGACATCAGTAATAATTCATGTTTAACTACACACGTGACCGCATGGTTTTAGAGCACCAGTATAATCCTGTTCGAAATTCGACGCTGTTATTGGCTGTTTGTTTACCCACATGTCTTGGAGTTTGCACACAGATGGCCGTTGATACAATGTGGTGTTTCTTTATGCACAAAGACATGCCGATATTCCCGTGGGCTCCAGTTAGGTTATTCTAATCGAGGAATATTTAATTCACCTTGAAAACATCAAAATATTAACACAGTTAGTGGAACTGCGGAAAGTAATCACGAACCTACAGCTGTGTTCAGTTTTCATTCATACTGGTTACGTCATCAGAGATTCAATTAAATCAAGTCTCATTGAGAAACATTCCTTGCGTTGCTTCACAGAAAATGGATGCTTGTCGAATTTTCTGAGATTCAATCGGATGGAATATTTCATATTTCAGTTGGTTTGCCTGCTTCATGGCCGCCTGAAATATTCTACCCGATTAAATTTTAACATGCGCAATGGACTATTTCGGGGCTGGACTGGCCATAACAGAGTCAATTTCCTCATAGGATTAGACTGGTTACCTGAGATTTTTATATTACCATTCAAAATGTTTGAAACATCTCTGACGTATCCCGTCATGAAAATCGACGTTCTGTAAAATTATCCCCTCCCCCTGAAATTATTGGAAAGATGAGGAAGGTCCAGTTTAGAAGCATGACATTGTTGAGAAAACAGCAGGCTTGGCAATTTCAGGAGAGCGATTTTTTAGCTCTCCTTACTGCCCTACTGAAAGAATTAAGGAGAGCGAAAAATTGCCCTCCTAAATATTTTGGTCTGGGATGATTGAGATTACATGTATTATGCTCACATTAAATTTTTGTTGTAAAGCAAAAATGTAATTTACCTTCGAAGTCACATAACATCACGTAATTTCATTTTGAAAGTGGTTTAGTGGTAAAAGGTAATGGCTGCAACCATACCCAAACCCAGTTGCAATCATTTGAAGCAAAATGGGTCACAGCAATATTTTTTCTTCTGTCAGTTTCAAGTTCAACAACTGACATCACAGTTTGAGGGGTAATTATTCAAGGCATATTGACACTATAATATACTACCATTACTACTATCCTGTCACTTGAAGCACTTGCACCAGGATGTGACTGTAGATTCAAGCAGACCTGTTGTCCAAGAAAGTCATACGCCTACCACTACCACCTTCAACCCCCCTTGGGGGGTTGAAGGTGGTAGTGGTAGGCGTATGACTTTCTTGGACAACAGGTCTGGGTACACACACAGGTCTTGTCAAGTGTGTGTTCGGTTGTTGAGTGAGACATCTAGATGTCTAAGAGATTTCGCTTTGCCTTAGTAAAGTTAATAAAATCACTGATGTAGTCTGTTGGTTTCAGTTTCAATTATTTCGTTCTCCTGGATACTTAAAATGCTGTGTAAAGCTAATTGCTCTCCTAAGCTGATTGAGGAGAGCGATTTTTTGCCCTCCTGCATTTTTCAGAATGCCAGGCCTGAAACAGCTATGACACCAGAGAATAAAGCGAAGTTTCCTTTTGTTACTTTTAATAAACGAAAACAATTGACAGCACTCTAGGCTGTCTGTTGTTTTCGTTTATCAAAAGTTTTCGGAAACTTGTTTTTTTATGACAAGCTATTTAGAAGCAATTAAGTAAACGTCCACTTTGGCTCTCAGTTTAGGAAATGTCTTGTTAAACTAATTTGCAAGTTTTTATTCTTCATAGGAAAAATATGAACAAATCTAACCTCTTACTCCCAAGTGCCTAATAATAGTACAGGGCGAAATAATAGTACAGGGTGGAACATTTCTGAAAAGTAATAATAGTATAGGGTCGAATAATAGTATAGGGTGGAAAATTCCGAGATGTGAACCAGCCGCTATGCTCAGAGCAATTTTTATAACACAGATGTCTGATGCTCTTGAAATAGTGAAGGGCTAAATTACTTTCGGTTATCATAATTTTTCACATGGATTTGACTTTCCCATAAATTGCACCAAGGCAAAACCTTATAGACTAATTAATTCTGTTTCAGCGATGGTATGAAGCACATCCCCTGAGTACTTGGTCTTAAAGTTATGGTAACAGTACTTCAGAATATAGCCCAAATATATGCTTCCAGATCTTTACAAGTTAGCATTTCCATTGCATCCTGTGTTTGATTGTACATGTACCTTACTAGTTTGCTTTGCTGAACTTCTTGAGATAAGCGGCTGCTCTGCACATTCGATTGCTGGAAATTAATAATCATACAGGGCCAAATAAGATACAGGAGAAGTCTGGTACGTTGATAGGGTGGCATGTGGACTAATCAGGATGATTACCTGTTGTGAAAATTGATTTTTGTCAGATAATCATTTATAAGGTTTATTGACAACATGCAGAGAGCAGACATATCCGTTTCCCTTCTCTGTAACAAGTTCGAGCAAATATTTGAATCAGTTGATTGCCAATGTGACTTGCTATCAGTTTGTTTTGCTCCACGGGGTGACAGAAATGTTACTTAATATCTCATTCCAAATTCAAAAGTAGAGGGTAAGGCGGGCATTTAACCAAGATGAATCTGCAATTACTGCCGCTTCTCAGCAGCCTTCTGGGTTCTCTTTGCACATCGTTAACTAGTAAATATTATTCATAAACTTAAGTCATGTGTATAGGAGTAATTTATTCCGAACATTATTTTATCGCTTTTGACGCAGGATGCAGGGGCGTATCTAATGGATGGGTGTAGGGGGAGTGACTCTCCTCCCAAATAATTTTTCAGTCAGGATAGTTTCAGCTGGACTGAAGTCTCACCTATTAATAAGCTCCTGCGAAAATTCGATTCGAAATTCGATTCGAAAGTCAATATTCGATTCGAAATCGGAAATTCGAATATTTTCGAATATACTTCGGCCGTAACCGTGAATGTTTACATATTGTAATTAATCACATTATTTTATATTGAGTATTGTTCTGAGTAGAAACGTAACTGACATGTTGCGTGCGGTAACAGTGTTTGTAGCGATGTAGTTACAACTGTGCAACAGTTGTAGCTACATTGCTACAATCACTATTACCGCTTCAACTGTTTACTTCAACTTATTGTGACCAGTGACCATTTTTAAAAAAGTTTTGAACTTTGAAACGTTATTCAGCTGTTCAACTTCAATAAATGATTTGTTCCACAACATGATCACATTATTTTATATTGAGTATTGTTCTGTTCGATCACAGTTATTGGATACATCGTCAAAAGCAACGGTTTTCTAAAAGAACACCCTGATTATTATATAAAGAGAAGCAGAGCAGGGTTTAATTTACAAGAGGATCGACTCCATTCGGCGTTGAATTATCGATTCGTTTTAGTCATTCCGCATTTTAAAACAAATGGCTTCACGACTGAATGGTGTCGATCCGACTTGAAACGAGTTTTTTTTAAAGAAAACATGTGATAAAAGTGAGGTATTAGCCCTATGAGCCAGGTTCGTTTAAAAATGTCTATTGCTGCAGTTTCGAAGCTACAAAGTCAACAATTCGGATAGTTTCAATCAATAGCTAGTATATTGGTTTATATCTCAATTTTTGTGTGGGAAGTGGTGAGGCAAAAAATGCACTCTGCATAACTGTGTGTCTTTTAATAATCGGGGTTATTATTTTAGAAAACAACTTTTCTGTTGATGAAGTATCCATTAAATGTGATTCGATTCGAAGTTCTATTCGAAATTCTATTCGAAATTAGATTCGTTTTCACCACGATTCGATATTCGATTCGATCAAAATCGACAATTCGCAGATCCCTACCTATCGAGTCTTTTTTGCTGGTTATCATGCATTTTCACACTGAACTAGATTTACTTGGTGGTCTAATGTCACACACACAGTTGGCCTCGTCCAAATAGAGGTCTGCGGACGATTTGGGGTGTTCGAGTCCCAGCATGACCAATTTTGGGCCCAGCGTGTTCTATTTAAATAAGAAGCTGGAAAGCCCATTTATTTATTGGACAAGCAGTGTTTGAGGTCGAGTGCCCAAACTACTCATCCATCGCGATTCCAAGTTGTTTTTAACTATTATCCTCATCATTAACAAATACTCTAACTGTATCTTCAAGACATGGTTTCGAAGGAGACCTGCCTTAATAACATGACCGCAATATTTCAGCAGTCGGGACGCGAGTTATGACAGTCGAGCCAAATTGGGTCTACCCCCCCCCCCCCCACCCCCCTCGCGTCTTTGCCAGGATGAGTAATTTACTTGTGAAAATTAATATAATTCCATAATCATAATAGAATGCCAAGTAGAACCTGCTTTTATCAATCGAGAGCTGTGGTCTGTTTCTCGATCAGATCGCGATCCGGTAGCGACATACTTATTACAGATGAGCGACATGCCGAAAAACCGAACCGATACCATTGCGATACCGACAAACCGAACCGAACCATCGTTGAATACCGAAACCCTCTGAATTTTCAAATATTGCTACATTCTCTATTCATAAGACCCTGTTGAGGCTTGATAATAGTTGAAAGGTTAATTTTAATGAAAGAAGTGACTGATTTTCTTTTCAGTTTTGTTTACCCTCAATGGACTGGGTAACTGTCCTGAATTCCCACTAGACTTCAACCGAGACTGACTAGAAATAACTGCCCAGGTGTTTTGTCTATTGTAAGCAGGAGCTCCTAAAGATGGCATGTCAGGGCACATGCTCGGAGACCGCAAGAGCCTGAAATAGGTCTTTAAACATAAAGTTGCGTTTACAACAAGCCACAAAATTACTGAAGATGTTATTTGTGGTCGTAAAAGAATGCCATTGTTAATCTCTTTGGCAGTGGAATTTATAGTGTTGTGGTGGAATGCAACTACAGTACGTGGAGAGTGGATTGTAACTAAATCACCTGCGGAGTGGAGTTACCACCCAAGCTATAACTTTCAAATTTTGTACATATCGACAAAAAACACAAGCAATGTTTCAGTCAATGGACCTCCGGGTTTAACCCGGAGGTCCATTGGCTGAAACTTTGCTGGTGATGGTTGTGCTTTGCAACAAATGTGCAATTATTGCTCGGGTGGAATCTCCACTCTGCGGGTGATTTAGTGATAATACACTCTCCACGTACTGTACAACAGCTTATTCTGTCTTTCCTGATGTGACTTCGTCTTTGGTACCATCGTCAAATCTCAGTCAAGTCAGATACCGGATACCGAACCCATACCGAGGTATCCCCCTAAAAATACCGAAGCCGATACCGAACCCAAAACTCCAATATCGCCCATCTCTAATTTCTTACACCAGGAAGTCAAGATTTCAAAATAAAATTATCCGAAATTGAGACCGAATGAAGAGAAACCGAACGGAAATAGCATCTGAGATTCAATGCTATCCACTTTTTTTGTTCTGGGATCGAGACTCTGCAGTGTTGTGGAGAGGAATACGAACAAGAAATTTACGTTTTCAACTCTCCCGGTCAGCAGAATGTTCGCCATACTATGCCCATGCGAATATTCGAGATTTGATTCACCTTGACGTTGGATTCGATTTCGATTCCCTATAGAATTTTTTCAAATTGATTTGGGTGTGAATTGAACGCAATATCGATTGTTTTCTACTGGATGTACATTAACATTTCCAAATCTTACATCCGTGGTGATCGTTATGCTGCAGCTCGTTATTTCGTCAGTTTGCACACGCAAGATGGACTCCGTGTTCACAGATTTCAATTCCCATTCCCGATGACACAAGATATACGTCATTATTACGCCAGACGGATAGATTAACCAATGTACGGTCATCATTAGTGACAGAGAACTGAGAAATAAAGCGACAATGATGGCTATTAATTCAATATACCTACACTGGCGGTATATTTAGTTCTCACTTTCCTCCATTTTGTCTTTATCGCAAAACTCGCAGACACAATTCGGCCAATTGGCACTTTAGAATGTTTCCTGTTCAAAGCGTCGGGAAGAATGCAGATTTGTAAATACACCCAAACATGTTATATTATTTAACCCTTTACCCATCGTAACGTCCAAAACGTGCCAGCGCTATTCTCAAAAATCGCCAATTAATTTTCATTATTATAAAGGACGAAGGCGCCGCAGGCGCCCGAGTTGAGACGGAGGCGAAGCCGACGTCGAAACTCGTGAGTCCTTTATACTAATTTCACACTTTTTTTAACGTAGGAAGTAGTTAACGAGATGAGACTTCACGAGAATGACTCTGGCTGATTAAACTTTTAGGGATTTTTCCCAAAGTAACCGGGGACAAATAAGGTTACATTTTTTCAAGGATACTCGGTCGCTAGAATAAGTGATGGCTCTCCACCATTCCTTTCACCCTCATAGGGTCAAGGGACCCCTATATATTGAGTGTGTGTGTGTGTGGGGGGGGGGGGGGTTAATGGGTC
The DNA here is from genome assembly GCA_031216915.1 of Pictodentalium vernedei. Classification (NCBI taxonomy): domain Eukaryota; kingdom Metazoa; phylum Mollusca; class Scaphopoda; order Dentaliida; family Dentaliidae; genus Pictodentalium; species Pictodentalium vernedei. Next base: position 116,247,991 of record CM062294.1, on the reverse strand, counting down.
ACTGATTATGTCACGTGACGACCATAGCAAGTAAAGCACTCCCCTAGCAACGGGCAAACTACTGGGCCAATTTTGACCAATTTTGATACATGGACCCAACATGCATTGCAAACGAAAACAGACAGGTCAATGGTGTCGCCACGTGACTTCCCTAGCAACCAGAGCGTCCCCTTAGCAACGGGCTAACTACTGGGCCGATTTTGACCAAATTCGGTATGCGCACCCAAAATGCATTGCAAATAAAAATAGACAGATCAATGTTGACGTCTCGTGACTTCCCTAGCAACCAGAGCGCGCCCTTAGCAACGTGCTAACTACTGGGCTGGTTTGGACCAAATTCGGTATACGGACCCAAAATGCATTGCAAATGAAAACAGAGAGATCAATCATGACGTCACGTGACTTCCATAGCAACCAGAGCGCCCCTTAGCAACGGGCTAAGTACTGGGCCGATTTTGACCAAATTCGGTATACGGACCCAAAATTCATTGCAAATGAAAACAGACAGATCAATGTTGACGTCACATGACTTCCCTAGCAACCAGAACGCCCCTTAGCAACGGGCTAACTACTGGGCCGATTTTGACCACATTCGGTGTACTGACCCAAAATGCGTTGCAAATGAAAACAGATAGGTCAATGTTGACGTCACGCGACTTCCCTAGCAACCAGAGCGCCACCTTAGCAACGGGCTAACTACTGGGCCGATTTTGACCAAATTCGGTATACGGATCCAAAATTTATTGCAAATAAAAACGTACAGGTCAATGTTGACGTCACGTGACTTCCCTAGCAACCAGAGCTCCCCCTTAGTAACGGGCTAACTACTGGGCCGATTTTGACCAAATTCGGTATACGGACCCCAAATGCTTTGCAAATGAAAACAGACAGATCAATGTTGACGTCACGTGACTTCCCTAGCAACCAGAGCGCCACCTTAGCAACGGGCTAACTACTAGGGCGATTTTGACCAAATTCGGTATACGGACCCAAAATGTATTGCAAATAAAAACATGCAGGTCAATGTTGACATCACGTGACTTCCCTAGCAACCAGAGCTTCCCCCTTAGTAACGGGCTAACTACTGGACCGATTTTGACCAAATTCGGTATACGGACCCAAAATGCTTTGCAAATGAAAACAGACAGATCAATGTTGACGTCACGTGACTTCCCTAGCAACCAGAGCGCCCCCTTAGCAACGTACTAACTACTGGGCCGATTTTGATAAAATTCGGTATTCGGACCCAAAATGCATTGCAAATGAAAACAGATAGGTCAATGTTGACGCCACGTGACTTCCCTAGCAACCAGAGCGCCACCTTAGCAACGCGCTAACTACTGGACCGATTTTGACCAAATTCGGTATACGGACCCAAAATGTATTGCGAATAAAAACATACAGGTCAATGTTGACGTCACGTCTTTTCAGTAAAACTGCATTGGCATATTTTCATCGTCCTTTTTTGCACAGCACTGCTGTATTTTCTTGTTTTTTCATTTTTTGTCTCTAAAAAATAGGTTATGAAGCCTCACTGGAACGATCTCGTCGAGCTCGTTCCAAGGAGGGGTCATAACCTATGTTTTTGAGACAAAAAATGAAAAAATTAGTTATTCAAGATTTTTTTTTCCAGTGTCGTCTGCTTGTCATGTTAGGTAAAGGGTTAAAAAAATAAAAACAATGAAGTCCCCATTACACCCACGGCAAAGCGTCTTCGTCTGCGCGTACGGATACTTGACACAATTGTTGATTTTATAATTCACTAGTGAAGTTATCGTTTATAATCAAACCCAGAAATCCCAGTAATTCACACTTTGGAAAGTAATAAAAATCAATTATTTTTTTTTTTTTTGGCGATCAGTGGATGATCAATTACGCCACATGCATTGTATCACTACCCGGTTGATTTTGTAAATAAATGAATGTCGATAGGGAACTTTAGCGCAAACATGAAACGGTTTACAAACATTTCTTACGCTGGCATAATAAATACGTTAGGCAACGATATTGAACTAAAGCCTCGCCTGATATTCTTCTCATTTTGCCTCTTGTGACACCGTGTCCGTCATCGAAACGCTGCGTAACTTATAATGCACATATTTTCCATTGGCCATGTTATTGAATCTTCGTCGAATATGTTTGGTATTGTTGAGTAGGTGTGTACAAGTGAGATGTTGAGTATGACACTGGCATACTCACAGTGTTACATGGATAGACGTACGCTACATGATAACCAAGACGGTCATTTTTTATTTACTTTCCTCGATTATTCGCAAATAGCCCAAGCATCTTTCTGAACATCAAGTCACACTTCTTCCTCGATTTTATGAAATTTCCTTGAAGTGTCCATTTGTCTGACGAAACTGTTCGTAACAGTAATTGTGGCGAGTAGTCACTCATGTAGCGTAGTATCTCCAGTGGCGTAGCCAGGGAAGGGGGGGGGGGTGAGGCCCAACCCCCTAAAAAAATCCCCACCGTCACCCCAAACATCCTGAATTCTATTATCTACAGAAGACGTCAACTAATGAAATTACAGATAACATACCACGCCAAACTTACCGGATTCCGTCAATATTCACCTTTTTCGCAGTGTACAAAATTTCATAAAAATCACGAAGCGGTTTTAAGACCAGACCGCTAGATGAGCACAGGAGTCTAAAAGCATCATTTTCCTATTCTGTTGATCTTTAAAGTCAGTGGTCATCTCTGTTTATCTCGCACATGGCTCATTTCTATTCGCTTGTTTGTCCTGTCTGTCCTGGCAAAAGTAGTGGTGTGGACTCCGTCGGAGTAGCGGTAGTGCCGAAATCTGGCCCATGGGCTTGTTGACCCAAGCCAGCAGTGTTGTAGTGTGGCATTTCATTTTTCTTCCCCCCCCCCCCCTTCTTTGTTCCGTCTCTTGTAAAGTTGAGTACCCATCAGCTTTCTTCTCTAACTTTGTACATACACAAAATTGTTTAAATATATACATACGTTTTGTTTCGCCATTACATATAAATTTATGTAACTACTTGTAAACATGTCATAATTTGTAATTGTAAACGTATTTCAAGGAAGGGATATAATCTATATGCTGGGCACTTGTTATCCAATCCTTTCTGTTGATTATAAACAAATAGAATATGTTTAATCTAATACCACGCCTGACGCTCCTTTGGGCCTTAACCCTTTGAACACGAGTGGTATTTTCCATATAAGGTCAATGGCGCCAACTGGAAGAGTCCGTATTAAGTATTTTGGGGTAATATGTTCAACGTGCAGCCTGGAGGCCTCCCCCACACATTCACTTAGCCCACATCCTACTTTATGAAATTTTGGCGTATCGTGTTTCGGGGCCGGAAAAGCGGCCTCTCGGGTTCACAGGATTAAAATAGCACAATTTTGGGATATATTTCTCAACTTTCCAGAATTTATGGGAAAAACACCCACACCCCGACCCGACGAACGCGAGAGGGACCACACCCTGATGCATTTTCCATACTCAAAACTTCAATCTCCATGGTATACCTACGGCAAATAAATGCTTGGACCCCACCCCCATCCCCGCAATCCATGTGCTCCCACTAATAAAGATTTCTGGCTACGCGCCTGGGTGCTTCTAATCGTCTGTGTGATACAGTACGGTCGTCCTGGATAGCTCAAAATCCACGCGTGGGAAATATTTCCACGCATGAATCACCGACATAAAACAATGGAGTCGCCATCGAATTTTCAATGAATGAAGCACCGGGTACGACCCGGTGCTTCTTTCTATGAATATTTTCTGAAAACTACTGATTATTGATTGAGAAAAGCGCCCGTTGGCAACACTGCTCACGCGTAGACCATTCCACGCCGACTGTACTATACCTCAGTTAGCCGGACCTGTAGATTTAGTGAATAGACGCACTTCTCCGTTCGACGTGACTCCTGATGTATCCCATCTTTCTCGTTCTCTGATGTATCCCAAGAGTTCAAAACTCCCGCATTGTCCTAAACTAATACGATGATGGTGGTATGTGCTAATGCGGCGTCTCCTGTCGTTATTAAACGTGATCCAGTTACTCATTCATTCAACAAAGTATGAGTTTAATTATTGGTGTAATTCGCGTCAACGGACACGTTGCGAAAAGCTAATATGTTTGATTCGGAATTCGACTCCGTTCGATAATTTCTTTCGTGAAAACGACTCGATATTCTGTTCGAAAAAAAATCAAATATCCGCATATAACCCTACCCACTATACACACAGGCACACCCAACACAGACACGTACACATCGCCTCTCACCTACACAATCACATAGCCACACAAAACACGCACACATACATCCTCACACTCAGCACACGCCCTCATATACACCAGCACCACCTGGACACACACTCTTATCTACATACACACCTCTCACATACACATCTCTCACACACACACACGCACTAACATGCCCCCTCATACATAAACTCACTCACTTCTACACTCATTCAATCTTACATCCACAGTCGCATCTCATCTGATGTCGTTATTGAATATACCGCTCTTTTTACTGACTTGCTCTCAACAGACTAGTCGCGGTTGAATACAATATTTGAGTGGAGGCTGACAAAATGTACGGCCGAGGGGTTACATTATCTGCAACTTGGAGTGCGATAGGATTCGATTCGAGTTAGGTTCCATCCGAAAGTTTTTGCTTGATTCTATTCGGGCCTAAAATTGAGATGTGCGCGGCTCTAATATCATGTGAGTTGTTAGGTCATCTGTTATTTGAGAGCTATTGTAAGCAAACGCACTAATTGGTTTTGTATACATATACTGCATATTGGAGGAAAGGGTGTTCAAAACATCGGAGATCAACATATCAGTGATGCGCACCGTACCGAACCGCCATTGGGGTCCAGTCCAAGAAATAGGGGTCCGATTCAGTCCTGCACTCAGATATGAGTCCGTTTTGTCCAACTGGAGCGGCCCAAGGCGGTCCACTACAGTATTTTCGTTTCTTGACTTCTGACACCTTCGGTATGTGTATTCGGTTGTGGAAGTTGGCATTTCAGGCTTTTAGTGTGGCTATCAGACTTGTTTGATAAACTGCTTGCAAAATAAAGAATTCTGTAAGATATTATATGGCTTTGTAACAAGCGAATATTATATCTTCCAGTGCTGTCATTTGGTGCAACAAGACACCTTCTGCAATGCTTCAAGGTATAATATATTGTGTTGCTTATGTCTTGATTCGCAACAAGTTGACGCCTCCTGTCTGGAACGACTTACATCCTAGGCTGTAAGGAAAACGTGTTACCAGAACTAATCTCCTAGTTATTTCACATGTTTATGTTCGAAGGTAAAGTCCAAAAATGAGCATTGTTTCCCCAACTAGCGATAATGTGACTCAGTACAATGTCCCACAGGGGAGCCTTGGCCAGAACTGGACCGGTGCAGTTCGTGTGTATACAGGTATAGTAGGAGTGATCCGGCTTGGATCGCGGTCTAGCCCTGGACCGGTATTTTTCAGTCCGATTCGCAACACAACATCATATCATGATTGCAGCAAAGGGGGGACTTTTTTCTTTTGTTATCGCTGTGTAGTTTTATGTTGCAAATGATTTTCCGTGTTAAGATTTTTCCTCTTCTTTACAGGACTAAATGTGATTCATTCGTCTCCATGATACGAGGTTTATATCTCTGTATCGAATATACATTTTGTTTCCAACATTGTGTTTAGCTTAAAGTAACGTCCTTATCTGTTTTGAAAAGTATTCTCTAAGATGCAGTTTTCTCTGTATGATTCCTTTTCATAGATGGGCAATGCACACGAATAATAAAGTACCAATATCTATGTCTTCTAGGTTTACCAATATTATTACGATGTAAATGTTGAATATTTCAGAAGTTGTTTCTCGAGGATATAAAGCATTGTTCGTAATATCCAATAAAACAACTTATAAACATTCTTGTTTTTATCCATTCTCTTTATCAACTAGCGTTTTCCGATGAAAGACCCGAAGCTAGTGAGGGTGCCAACTCTGTTGGAAATTTTTGTTGTCCGTCGGAACAATTGTTGTTACACGAATTTCAACCTTTTCTCTGAAAGTCATTATCTTGAATGAAAAGTTTTCATTTCGTAAAACCACAATGTTCATTACCCTTATATTTCAAATATCTTTTGTATGACAATGCGCGTTATAGGCCTACAAACAGACGCCGTGGACTGGTCGTAATCAACGAGTAGGCAGTGATGTTCACGCATCCGTTTTCCAGGTAATAAAAATCATCGTCAGCGAAATCTTAATTAAGGAAGCACCGGTTGTACCCGGAGCTTCATAATTAAACTTTTGATGATCATTCCTATAATTAGTGTTTGGAATCTAACATTATTACGTCCGTAGAAATATTGCCTACCCGTGGAAAATAACCACTCCACGGCGGGTAGTCATGTACATGAGACAATTTTGAGCTTTATAATTATTTTATTTATTTTTGTTTTAAGTTACTTTCGTTAAACAAAAGTAATTTCTGGAAAAAATAATAATAAACGAACGTGTACGACCCAATTTGTTTATCATCGTTTAACACTGAACTCTAGTGGTATCTTCCATGCCAGTTCAATGGCAGCAATTAGAAGATTCCATATTCATTATTTGGGGTAGACCAATCAATACTTTCAACGTGCAGCCTCGGGGCTGCACGTTGAAAATATTCATTGGTCTACCCCACACATTTACTGAACAGCCATCCCATATAATGACGTCATGACGTATCATGTTCCTGGCCGAAAAAGTGGCCGCTACGGTTCGAAGGGTTAAAAAAGTATATTGAAACAAGTTTCAAGTTCGGCAACAACTCGAGTTGACGAGATGAGATCGGCCAGATCATACTCGACGAGACGAAATACAACAACACAAATCAATTGACTGTTACAGCAATTTGTTTGTTATATGACAATTAGTATTTCAAACTGATCACAACACCTGAAAAATCAAATACAACAAAAATAATATTAGCCAAATAACCATTAACAATTTATGGTTTATGGAATCCCAAACGTGGAGTAATATCGAACGTTCGTGTCGAACATGAAACTTTAAAATCAAAACAATAGAGGCAAGACTTGAATTTCAATCTGAATCGCTTTTGATAACACAGATTCTCATACGTTTTGTTGGATTAGCATTATGAAAATAGTTGTTAATTGTTATTTTGTAATTGTTCAGCACGGCATTTTCAAATAGACTTCGACTGGAATATTTGTCAACGGAGTTTAATGAGGAAACGCTCGTGTTTATTTTCTCTGCTTATGTTTCTATATTTATTTATAGATCACTGGTAGAAATAATCCGTTCACGTGCGCCTCGTTTGAGACAGGCGTGATAACGATCTGGAAAACTTGACACTCTTGTTTTCCGGAGAGCTGGATTTGATGGGCGAACTAGAGTGATAGTGAGGGGCTGTTTCTGGTAGTCATATAATAAAAATTATTTACAAGGGTGAGGAAAACACGTCAGGGATATGGCAAAATAGTCTTCATGTGAATTAGGGTGGAGGTGGGGAGCATGAACTTTAATTTTCAATTACACCCCATCCATTTGGATGGCTATTGAATTTTCGACTGGCACCTCGGAATTTCCAACATTTGGAGAACTCCATTGCATCCATCATCAGTTTACCGGTTACAGCCTCTGACGTAAGGGTTCTGCAAATAGTTGATATCCGTTTCCATACCCAATCCAACTTTGTAATTCAGTTATAGCTGATAATCTTCGTCACTGGAGGGGATTCACAGGGATGTTAGCTCCCCTTAATTACCTAACGGTGTCATTAAATTTAACACCAAAGGTATGAAAATTTCGCATAAAAATTGAAATTTCTAAAGGTTAGCGAAATTGTATCATCGATGTGCGTATCATTTCACAAACTTCAGTCATTTTCCTTTAGAGTAGTATAAAAATACAGAAGTTGGCTTTTTACAATTTTTTTCCCAATCGGTTTTAACGTGCGACTGTTATTCTCTGGTAAAACCCATTTAAAAATAAGAAAGCGGTGTTTCCACCATCTGTTGATGCTCTGTAACTTTTTTCAGTTCATTTGTTCAACGGTGCGCATTGTAACATGTAATACAGACAGTGTCCTTTCCATTAATATAAAAGTGTAGGAGATGAGGATTGATATTTTTTTTCCTGAGAGGCATACCAACTTGCAAATTATTACAAAAACAAATTCACAAAACAAATAGTAAAGTAAAGACGACATATTGTCAATATTTCTTGACATGTCAATAGCATTTGACAAAATAAATCACGACACCTTGTTAAAGAAGTTGCAATTGAACGGAATAAGGGCTTAACTAATGTTAGTTAAAAATCATTTATCAAATAGGATGCAGTATGTCATATGTCATATACGGAGACCAGGTATGAAATTTATTTGGGATAACAAGTAGTGTATCCTAAGGCTTAGCATTGGGCCCTATATTGTTTTTGCTGTACATAAATATAATATGCTATTCTATCTCATTACTCCTCCTCTCATTTACTAAGGATACAACAATACACAACTCGTCCTCGGAGTTCCAATGTGTTCTATGTGCCTGCTGGCACATAGAACACATTGGAACTCAGGGGACGAATTCTGCACTCGATGTCAACAACTTGGGCATTGATATGAGGAAAATATGGAACTAAAGGATATCTTAGAATGGTGCTAGTTAAATAGACTGGTATTAAATGTAACTAAAACAGAGTACATTATCATCAAACCAACTTCTAAAATAAAAAATTCGATGAATGAAGAAACACATATAACAGTCAGAAAATAAACAGAATAGGCTCAATCGAAACAGAGACGTCACTTACATCTTTAGGCATAAACAATGACGACAACTTAACATATAAATTTCATATATGCCGATTATATTCTAAAGTTGTCATGACAAATCATACACTCAATAGAGTAAGCCATATGCTTCCACACGAATCCATAAAAAACACGTTACGTAGGTTTGATGCAAAGTCTTCTGGTGTGAGGAATTCAAATCTGGGGTCATTCAAAAGAAATAAGAAAACTTAATCTGCTACAGAAACCATCTCTACCTATCATAAATAATAAAATATGTATCGCACACACTGACCCTCTAGTTATAAGGAACAAAATTCTAAAAATAAATGACCTACATAAACTCCTATCTCTTCTCTTTATATTGGACTAGCAAAAAGGTAATTTACCCAAATCCTTGACAATTTTTTCAGAGTAGTGGCCAACCAAAAAAGGAAATACCGAATACTCTAGCTTTTTCATAGAAGTAGGACAACGGAGAAAGAGAAAGAGAGAAGATCTAGACAAAGAGCTGCGCCACATAAAAGATCGGAAAATGCTTAATGATAATCTAATGCACTATTAGTTACCCTGTGTCTGATCACGTGGTACGGGTTTTTACCTACCCGAAGCCAGCCTTCGGCCTCATGGGAAACGGCTGGCTTCGGGTAGGTAAAAACCCGTACCACGTGATCAGACACGGGGTAACGAATTTATCTATTGACTTTCCATTTTAGAAGTACAATCTATTTAATGTGTGAATACACGCAGCATGAGATCTTTTATCTTCCATTGTTGAGCCATACAGGTTTCTGTGGAATTTTTGTGCAAAAGAGTTTTTGTGAAAATATGCCGATATGACTAGTATAAAAAAATTATTGAATTTCTTTTTTTCTTTTTTGTCTCAAAAACATAGCTTATGAACCCCACATTGTAGGGTACTCGACAAGCTCATTCCAATAAGGGCTCATGAGCTATATTTTGGAGATAAAAAATTAAAATATAATACATGTACATTACATAACAGTAGATGACTTGCATTGTTTCTGCCGGCCTCGTCCCTCTGATACCTTCCTCCCTGGCCTGTGATATAAAGCTTCATCGGGAATGGAGATGAAGGGTCGTACCCGTAGGTATATATGCCAGAGTAAATCGTGCGCATTAATATAAGCCCTATTCTACTTTTGTGAGTCAGTTTAAAATCCATTCACATCTGGCCTGAAATAGAGTGCGTTGTTTGACTGTTATATTGGCATTGGACTGGTCATTGCAGAAAGATCAGTTACGTCTTTTCTCTGTCACCTCCCATCGTCTACCTCATCCTTCCTATCCCACTTTACTCTATATTTTAACTCTGCTCCTAGGTTAGAAACAGTCTGTATCCGGTGATTTCGAACATTATCTTTTCGGAAAATGGCATTACTCTGTCCATTCCATCTCCCCGTTGTTTACATTTGTGTCATATAATTCTTTACTAATTGAAGTTGTTAGTATAATTAATGCAATGCAATTAATGCAGTGTGTGAGTTTGTATACTGCTAAATAAAATTATCTATCTATCTGTCGGATTATATTTGATTTTGTCTGGAATGTATGTGAGACTAAGTTAGGCACTATCATATCCAGTTGCACGTGTACATATGTGCCTTTGTGGCATGATAACAGCCTCACAACCAAGATTACCATTTTTTTAATTTCAATTTCTCCTTTATTCCCAGATAACCCAAGCATGTTCAAGCACTTCAAGTCACCCCTTCTTCTTTGATTTTGTGAGATTTTCATACAGTATTTTTTTGTCTGGCGAACCTATTCATGCAAGCTATGGTGGAGAGTTACATGTCATACCAGATTTGGCTGGACCAGTAGAAGTAGCAGTTTATGGACGCATTATTTGATTTCAGGATTCGATATATTATGTCTTTCGTGTATTTGGTTCTGTGTACGATTCGAACGGAATTCAATGTTCGCAGGACTCTATTTGAAATGTCGATACTATTTGGAAATTTCTCCGATTGTGGGGTGAAGCATCTCCAAATTCATTATAATTCTAAACTAAAAGCCGAATGACGCAACTGACATGTTTTATATTCTAAGCTTGGGAAACTCCAACTCTTGATTATTTGTGCAACAATTGCGTGACCCGTGTGACACATCTCTGTAATCTCTGTTGGTCCGTGAGTTCGATTCTTATCTATCACTCACTTGCGTTATATCAGTTTTATTTAGCAAGGCCAATTTGCTAACGTGGAGACGACCAGATGTTCTTAAGTGTTACCAGTGTTCTCGCTGTCGGGTGTTAATTTAGCCAATTTCATTAAAAGGTTTCACTAGTACATAAGTAACATGGAAGAATCTGTATTTTGAGCCAAAACCCCATTCTGACATGTTATGTTTTCACACAATTTCACGTGCTATTAATGTGTTAAAGCTGTCCGTTTCCAAGCCTATAAACTACTATTGCCCTATCGACATACAAGCGTCATGTCTTGTGTTCGTTGTACTCGGTCAATATCTATCTACAGGCACCAAGCCAATGTTTTTCTGTGGTCTTCATCTATGACCGATATTAAGTTTCCACTACAAAGCCTTTATGGCTTTTCCCTTGGAATTGTGTCTTTGTCTAATCTAATGTCATAGTACTAATTGCTTTTCAGATTATTTCTACGGCCATTACAAATCTCCCATTGCAAAGCCTTTATGGCTTCCCTTTTGCTTTAGTCATATAGCCATATACACATGTGTCCTATTGTAATACACTGACTACCACACACTTCGTTTACGACCAATTATCTATGCTTGTCGTACAGTAAGTGATCTTTCTCATAGCACTTGTCTATTTTTAGTGATACATAGTATCCTTATAGTGCATTCTAACAGGCTTTAAATCTATATCAAGTTGTCGAACGTTGGTCTATTATACTTAGTCTTTCCCAAGTGCGGTCAAGATTATCCTAGGTACAAGTTTCTACCAATCTGCCCTCATAACTTCATGAGACAATATAGTTTTAAGGCATATTATCGCCCCCAATGTTCAAAAGGTTAAATACTGGATTTTGTAAAGCGAAGCCAGTGCATTACCAGCAATTAGCCGATTTAATTTGTTAATACCTAAGTACAACCATCATTCCACTCAGCCATTTTTTTCTGAACCAATTATCAATTCACTCTAGAAATAATTGCCAGTTCATTTTTCAAAACTTGATCAATTTATATGAATGAGGCTGCAAAGTACATCCCACCCGATCCATTAGCGTTTTGGCATCGCAACACTTTGTTTGGCACTAAAATATCCAGAATGGTTACAAATGTGGCACCAGACAATTTGGAACGTGAATACTGCCTTTCAGAAACGCCTTTGGTTCTCACTGGTACTTCAAGAACGGGACACTCCTTCTCACATTGTCTCTTGTACCTTTCTTATAGTATAATACCAGCTATACAGTACGGCTGCCGTGGACTGGTCACCTTCCACGGCTGGGCAATATTAGATTCCAAACACTAATTATAGGAATAATCATCAACCATTTAATTAATGAAGCACCCGGTGCAATCCGATGCTTCATGAATTAAAATTTTGCTGATGATGGTTTTTATTACCTGGTAAACGCATGCGTGGACATGACTGCCCACGAGTGGATTACGATCAGTCCACGGCAATGTACTGTTTACATATGCGAGCTTATTATTTCATATCGACAGTACTGATTACACCTAATACAGACTACAAGTGCTATGCAATTTATATCACCAGTTTTTGAGAAGCTGAGGGAGAAATCCTCATCCTTCCCGGCCATCACCAACTCCGACGAAGCATCGATTTTTAGTTGTTGGAACCATTATCAGTGGAGCATGAGGACGTTCTGATCCGAAAAGGCTCCCAGTTTGCCCTCTCCATGGAGAACCCTGTCCCCTACTCGCCTCCTTGCCCCCTCGCCCCAAGAAACATATTCTGGCACTGGCGTTGTACGTATACCCAGTAATTCGTCCAAACAAGGTAATAGATCGTTCACACAATTAAAACAATTCGTTCAAATAGTTTGGTAAGTTGTTTGTTCGATTTGGTAAAACTGATCCAATGATCTAGTAATTGTCAAGGTCCAGACATTTTCGGAAATTGTTCAAACATTTTTTTTTAAAACATGTATTTTCTTTCAGAAATGTGCAGCAATGCTCGCTTAAAACAATTCGTTCAAACGGTTTAGTGAATTGTTCGATCGATTAGGTAAACTGTTCAAACAGTTTTGTAAACAATTTAGTAAATTTTTAAGGCCCAGACAATTTCCAAAATTGTTCAAACAATTTTATTTAAAACCTTCCGTACTTCATCTAACTCATTATGAGTTTTCATTTCACAGTACATAACATGACACGCTGCAAAAACGAGGTTCGCCGGCATGGACGTCTTCCCAAGCCATGATCACCAACGACTTTTGTTAATTATGTTTTTCCATTAAAAGAAGATAAGCCACCAAATGCTAGAAGCGAATAAGACAGACAGAAAACGATAGACACAGTGCCACGACCTTCCTCTCCTCCCACACCCCCAATAGGAACAAAGGACGCTAAAGTAGTCGTATTTTGGCGTCGGAACATGTTCGTGTTGCATAACTTACACGACATTGGGTTGTCAGTGGTGAGTGGAGTGGTCATGGTTTGACCACACCGGCATCGTAGGATCATACCTACTTGAGTTGGAGGCATTGAGCACGTTCCAGCGAGGAGTCATAATATATGTTTTGGAGACATAAATTGAAAGAGTAATCAAATTTGAATGGCGCTAGCCAGTTTTGGTTATTACATTGGGTCAAAGGTTAAGCGACTGTATGAGAAAAAAATCCCAGTCGACTCAACCTTCCAACTGCACGAAACCGAAACCAAATCATAGATCAGTTTTTTCGCCCAAAGAATATATTAAAGATTTTCTACGCGTATATAGAGGATATCTAGTGTTTTGGAGTGCATACCGAAAATTATGTCATGAGTGACCGAGACAAATGTTTATTAAGCATTTGTCTCGGTCACGAGTGAGATAATTTTCGCTATCCACTAAAAATCACTACATTTTCTTTTTGTTATATGCTTTTTATAAAAATCTGAAAAGTCCACTCGATAATTCCTCTCGTTTCAGCCCCTTGAATTGATGCATGAAAGTAAACAGCTGAAGCGCATTGATACGCGGAAGTGATTTGATCGATACTCTGAACAGGTAGCGTCTTGCGATCTGATTCAGCTGGCGGGTTTCATGCACCAATTCAAGGTGAATTCCTGTTGAATTATTGCTGGAAATAATCGGTATCCACTCAAAAACAGTAGACTGTTTTTTCAGTATACGTTTTTAGAACAAATTGATCATTTCCAGTAATAATTTGACTCGCTTTCACCTTGAAGTGATGCTTTGAAAGCCGGCATTTTGAATGATACTGTCTATACTGTCTATATATTTACTGTGGGGGATACGATTTCTATTTTTCCGCAATTGTTTCGATAATCTGTCGTTTAGCGTATAATAAATATTTATACAGATATCTTTCTGACCTGAGTATCAGCTTACTCAGCAATTTTAGATCCATGATCACAGTAGGCCTTTGTCACAAAGGCAGGGTATGTGCTGAACACTCACAAATAATTAAATCTATTGTCTGTGTTTATTGTGCATAAATTACAGACAAATAATGCATGCATTAGGAATGGGGAAGTCTTTAAAATTGAAAGCGTTCAAAAGGTGTTGAAGGATTCACCTCAGATTCTAAAGTATTTGAATATGAATACAGGTATTCATAAACTTCCATGACACTGAATACCTGTGAATACTTGAAAAGCTGTTTCGGTTGCGATTGAATACGAATACTGAATACAAATACCTCAACCGTGACAATGGGTCAATTTTCTGCAGGCGTAATGGCTTTTGTAGGCACCATGGATCAATTTGCTGCAGATGCAGTTGGGTTTTGCGGACACAATGTGCCAATTGTTGTATTTTTTTGAGGACGTAATGGAATGCGGACGTAATGGTCTGATGTGAAATTAATGGTCCCCAACCTATTGAGGACGTAATGGAATGCGGACGTAATGGTCTGATGTGAAATTAATGGTCCCCAACCTATTGCGTGAGATTCACGGAAGTTCAACATATGAAAGAACAAACACAAGAAAGCACACGGCGTGAGTGGGAAAGAATAGCTTTACTTTGCACACAATATTGATTTTCACTGTAGTTAGACTAACTGAGTGATTTCAAAGCATAAAGTATGACTGGATAGTGGGTATCACAGACAAATAATGCATGCATTGGGAATGGGGAAGTCTTTAAAATTGTTAAACTACGCATATGGCCGCATGATGTCGGAACACCAGTCTAATTCTGTTCGAAATTCGACGCTGTTATTGGCTGTTTGTTTACCCACATTTTGTGGAGTTTGCACACAGACGGCCGTTGATACGATATGCTGTTTGTGTAATCACAAATATACGCAGATATTCGTTTGTGCTTCAGTGAGAGATGTTCCAAAAAAAGAAATATTTAATTCACCTTGAAAACATCAAGATATTAACACAATTAGCGTCCACTTTGGTCCTTTGTACATCGAGTGTCTTGTTAAAGTAAATATGCAAGTTTTTATTCTTCTTAACCCTTTACCCAACGTAACGGCCAAAACCGGCCAGCGCTATTCTCAAAAATCGCCAATTAATTTTCAAAATATTTTCATTTCTTGTCTCAAAAACATAGGTTATGACCCCTCGTTGGAACGAGCTCGTCGAGCTCGTTCCAACGAGGGGTCATAACCTATGTTTTTACGACAAAAAATGAAAAAAATTAATTATTCAAGAATTTTTTTTGCAAGTGTCGTCTGCTTTTCATGTTAGGTAAAGGGTTAAAACAAAAATTAGCAAAACTTACCGCCTAGACTAGACTATTATATTGATGGAAAGGATGGTGTTTGTATTATACGTCACGATGCGCACTCTGTTAATATAATAAACAAAAAAAAAGTTACACAACATCAAAATATGGAGAACAGCCCCGTTTTTTATTTTTAAATGGGTTTAAACATTATAAGTTACCTCCGCCAACATGTATGGTATATGGATATTTAATACCTGGATGTCGGTTTTTAAACACCGAGCCGCAGGCGAGGTATTTAAATGAGACGTCCAGGTATTAAATCTCCATATACCATACATGTTGGTGGAGAAAACGTTTTTGTCCCCCTTTGAAACACAATACAAACATAGTGGAAATAAATCTGTGGACACATTTCTCGGCTCCTCAATCATTTGGACCAAATTCGTGACAATAATTTTGATTTTATTATCGCGGAAGACAACAGATAGAGTTACATCCCTTGGGTCGTTAAGGAAACGAGTAAACAGTATTTTGTTGACATATCGTCCCCTGAGTTCCAATGTGTTCTATCTGCCTACTAGCACATAGAACACATTGGTACTCAGGTGACGAATTATTTGCTCTTATTTTATTTTTATGATTGTATGGTACGAAATGTGATGATATTTGTGACTATTTTCATTTTTTTTTTGGTTCGATTTTTATAACGAGGCGGGTGGAAGCGAAAAGCTTTCATTGAAACCATATACCCCCGATGTTTCTTGCGCCTATACCCTGGATGTTGCACGCTCTCATATACCTTGGATGTTGGGCGCACCCGTTGCCATGGCTATTTGTTCAATGCATTCTGACCAATCAAAAGACAGAATTTATCGGGATATAGGGACAAGGAATAATAGTCAAACGTTCAAACTGATTGGGAAAATAAATGTGAAAAGCAGTATTTTTATATTACCACACAACATGAAAAGCAGACGACACTCTTGAATAACTAATTTTTTTCATTTTTTGTCTCAAAAACATAGGTTATGACTCCTCGTTGGATCGAGCTCGACGAGCTCGTTCCAACGAGGGGTCATAACCTATGTTTTTGAGACAAAAAATGAAAATATAATGAAAATTTATTGGCGATTTTTGAGAATAGCGCTGGCCGGTTTTGGCCGTTACGTTGGGTAAAGGATTAAGTTTGTGAAATGATGTACATTGATGATACAACTTTTCTTCTTTTTTTAATAATTTTTAATTTCAGGGGATATGTACAAAAACCGTTTTTTACAAGGTTTTTCCTTTTGACAAACAATATAACATATATATGAATAAATATACATAAAATAACACACAATTTCGGGTTTCTCTGATGAGTTCTGGGTGTTTTGAGGAGATAATACTAGTGTCTGAAAAGAGGGTGATGATCAGTGTGTAATGTCGTTACCAAAAGGTCTTAAAAATATAGGGGAAGAATTGGACCTATAAGGGGACACTAACGAGAACCGTGGATTCGACTTGGCTTCCCCTCCCGTCTCATTTAGAGGAAGCTAATACCAAGCAGGTCTTGTAGTTGCATACATCTCTCTTGAATGCACTTTGCCTGTTTTGACGAATATTTATGAACGGACATTAATTCTAACGTACGGTATACCTTTATCTGCTCTAGGAAGCTTTTGAAGACAGGTGTACACCCCCTCACCTTGCAAGAATAATTTTTTTTTTTAAAAAGTAGTACACACAGATTAGCAGCTGCTGACGGTACTTCTTGGTTTGGGAAACCAAGAAGCACATATTGTGGAGTAAGAGGGAAGGACAGAGCACAATTAATTCGCAATTTATCTTGATGATACAACTTCGCTAACATTTCGAAATTAAAATTTTTATATGAAATTCCCCTTCCCTTGGTATTGAATTTTCTGATAATTTCAGAAAATTAAGGCGAGCTAACTTTCTTGTAAATCTACCCCTCTGACGGGAATTGTCAACCATAATACATCGGAGTGGGGGCACCTCTCCAGCCCTCCCCCCCCCCAAAAAAAAAAAATAAATAAATAAAAAATTCCCAATCATGAGTTTCGTCGGGCAGAGGTTGGGCAAGAAATTATGAAATACCAACAGCAAACGTCCTCGCTTCCCCATCGAAAATATAAACACGCTTTGGAGTTCTCCATTGGGCAAAATCTCTTGCTTGCCTGACAAAAATATACACAGAATGTGTAATAAATGCCCTAATCACTATATCGACAAATTGCAGTTTTCAATCCAAAGTTCCAGAAGTCCTTTCTTCAAACACAAATGTCATATACCTCGGAAAACTGAATGATTTTGTGCACTATAGAATAAGTTGGGTTAAAAATCAACCCAAATCATCCAGGATCAGTGAATGTGAACCCAACTGGATTCATATTCACTCAATTCAGTAGATTTGGGTTGATGTTTAACCTAACTGATTTTAGAGTGTAGGGGGTACTGTACTTTACATATAATTTCACCTATTGAATGTTTACGCCGCAGTATTCTATCAATGGAAAGTATATTTGTAGCGTATAAGTCTTTGATAAAAGCAATTAGGCAAGTTCCAAAGAGTTGGACGATATGACTGAGCCGTCGGGCACCGACGTCCTACACACCTCCCCAAAAATGTTTGTTAGTTACGGCCCTGTCTGAGATACAGTAGAGACCTGGTGTGTTGATAGGGTGGTGTGGACCAATCAGGGTGATTATCTGTTATGACAGTTTTGAATATTTAATCTTTGTTGGATAATGATTAGTAATATTTATCGACAGCATACATAGAGAAGACATGTCCGTTTCCTGTCTCGGTAACAAGTTCGATCAAATATTTTATTCAGTTGATTGGTTTACTTAAACTGGCCAAAGTAACTTGCAATCAATGTGTTGTGCTTCACGGTGAGGCAGAAATGTTATTTAATATCGGGTCCCAAATTCAAAAATAGAGGGTAATGCGTGTATTTAACCAAGATGAAACTGCAGTTACTGCCGCTTCTCAACAGCTTTATAGATGCTCTTAGCACAGCGTTAACTAGTGGAGTGCTGGGAGCGCATATTTGGGCTTTATTCTGAAGTGCAGGTGCCGCAACTTGATGGCATCATATTCTGTAAATGAGCCTCATATTATTTTTTAATTAAAATTATTTAGTACATGAGGATTTTCATTGTTACAATTTAAAGGAAGTGTGCCGCTAGGCACTCTCTCATAAATTGTAACAAGGCAAAGAGACGTGGACAAATTTGGATGAGCAAAAACAGTTTAGCGCTGTACCAGTTAACCAGAAATGTTATTCATAAACATTGGGCATGTGTGTAACCTATTCCGAACATTTTATTTTCGCTTTTGACACTGGATGCATGATCGCAACTAATTATTTTCCAGTCGGGGTAGTTTCATCTGAACTGAAGTCTTGTTTATCGATTCTCACTTCCTGGTAATCGTGTACTTCCACACAGGACTAGATTTGCTTCGTCGATTTAGCCACACAAGCAGTTCGTCTCATGGAAATGGAGGTCTGTGCTCGATTGGGGGTTTTCCAGTCGTGCTATTTAAATAAGTTTGGAGGCCATTTATTTATTAGACAAGCAGTCTTTGGCACTGGTGATGGCAAGTGCACCATCGACAGTCAGTATGCCTTAGTACACAGTACCACCGTGCGACCAGTGAACAATCAGGATTAAGTACCTTGCCTAAGGACACAACACAGTTACCGCTAGTTGGGATCCAACTGTCGGTTTGAGGTCCAGAGCCCAAACTACTCAGCCATCGCGCTCCAAAGTTGTTTTTAACTATAATCCCAGTTGACAAATTCTCTAACAACATCATCAAGGAATACCTTCGAATTAGACATGCCTTAACCCGTAACCTAACGAATCGTCCGCCCGCGCAATATACAAACTGAGCAGTTGAAAAAATTAAATATTTCAAAATATTTCAACAAAACCATATCATGTGACCCCTCATTGGAACGAGCTCATTGAGCTCGTTCCAATGAGGGGTCATATGATATGGTTTTGTTGATTTTTTTTGAAAAATTTTAAAAAAATGATATTTAAAATAATAAATTTAGAAATCGGTTGCATTGGGTAAAGGGTTAATGATATGACTGGAATATGTCATCTGAGTTGGGACAAATTGCGTCTACACCCCCTCCCCCCCCCCCCCCCCCCACACACACACCAAGTCGGTCATCTTCGCGACGCCCTTATCAGGATGAGTAATTTACTTGTGTGAATTAATATAATTCTGTACTCACAGTAGAATGCCAAGTAGGACCTTCATTTACCAGAAGAGGGCCGTTCTCACGAAGTGGTCTGTTTCTGTTTCGCGATCCGGTCACGACATATTTACTAGAAATGGGCAATATACCGAAAAACCGAACCGATACCGGTATCATTGCGATACTGACATACCGAAGCGAACCAATCGTTGGGTACCGAAACCGTCTGAATTTTCAAATATTCTTACATTCGCTATTCATAAGTCGTCCCAGGTGAGGCTTGATAATAGTTGAAAGGTTAGTTTTCATGAAAGAATTGACTGATTTTCTTTTCAGTTTTGTTAACCCTCAATGAACTGTGCAACTGTCCTGAATTCCCACTAGACTTCGACCTGTACATGTCAAATTGCTCAGCAGTGATGTCTCGTCAAGTCCTGGCTGCCTGTTAAGGCAGCGAAGACCTGACTAGAAATCACTGCCCAGGTGTTTTGTCTATCGTAAGCAGGAGCTCCTATAGATGGCATATCAGGACACATGCTCTGAGATCGCAAAAGCCTGAAATAGGTCTTTAAACAATAAGTTGCCTTTACAACAAGGCACAAAATTATTGTAGATATGATTTGTGTTCGTAAAAGAATGCCACTGTTGAGCTCATTGACAATGGAATTTATAGCGTTGTGGTAGAATGATACTACAACAACTTATTCTGTGTTCCCTGATGTGAGTTCCTCTTTGGGATTATCAGAAAATCTCGGTCAAGTCAGATACCGACTACCGAACCGATACCGAGGTATACCTCCCTCCCTAAAAATACCGAAATCGATACGGAACTCAAAATTACAATACCACCCATCTCTAGTAAAATTATTATTGATATGATCTGTGTTCGTAAAAGAATGCAACTGTAGAGCTCATTGGCAGTGACATTTGTGGGGCTGTGGTAGAATGATACAAGAAAAACTTATTTTGTATTTTCCTGATGTGAATTCCCCTTTGGTTCTATCAGCAAATCTCAGTCAAGTCAAATACCGAATACCCAACCTTAAAATACCGAAACCGATACCGAACTCAAAATTCCAATACCATCCATCTCTAATTTCTTACACCAGCAAGTCGAGATTTTTAAAGTAAAATTATCCGAAATTGAAACTGAACGAAAAAACCCGAACGGAAATAGCATCTGAGATTCAATGCTCTCAATTTTTTAGTTCGAGGATCTAGATTCTATAGGGTTGTGGAACAAGGAATTTTGTCAGAAACGCGACTTGGTTCGACTTCATTTTCGTGTCACTCTACGCAATATCGATTGTTTGCTCCAAAATGCACATTGTGTCAAGGTCGGAGTGATCATCATACTATGCCCATGCGAATATTCGATATTCAATTAACTTCGACTTTGGATTCGATGTCGATTCGAAATTCCCACCGAAAATATTCAAATTCATTTGGGTGTGACTCGAACGCAATATCGATTGTTTTCTACTGAATGCATATTTACATTTCCAAGACTCACGGTCGGGGTGATCGTTATGGTACAGCTTGTGATTTCAGCAATTTGCACACTGGAGATGGTAATCGGTGTTCACAGGTTTCAATTCCTGTTCGCGATGGAAAAATATATACGTCATTATTACGTCAGGCGGATAGATGAAGCAATGAACTGTCATTACTGGGGACCGGGGGCTAAGGAATAAACCGACAGTAATGCTCAACAGTGGTCGCATATTAATTCAGTATACCGACACTAACGATATATTATTTTTCACAGTCCGCCATTTTGTTTTTATCGCAAAATCGCAGTCCCAATTCGGCTGAATATTATATATATTATATCTTCCTGTGCAGTCATTTAGTGCAACAAGTCGCCATCTGCAATGCTTTTGCATTGCAGACGGCGCCTTGTTACACTCAAGGGACTATTTATTGTGTCGCTCATGCCTTCATTCGCAACAAGTTGTCGCCTCCTATCTGTAACAACTTACATCCTAGACCGTTACGGAAAACGCGTTTTCAGAACTGATCTAGTTATTTCACATGTTTATGTTCGAAGGAAAAGTCCAAAAATGAGTATTTTTTGTTTCCCCCACCTGGCGATAATTTGATTTATTTCAATCTCCCACTGGGGCGCCTTGGCCAGACCTGGACCATTGCAGCTCGTTTGTGTACCTGTATAGCAGGAGTGGTCCGGTTTGGATCGCGCCTAGTCCTGGACCGGTATTTTTTAGTCCGATCCGCAACACTACATCATATATTGCTTCAAAAAGGGGACTTTTTTCTCTCATTAGCGCTGTGTAATCGCGTCATATTTTATGTTGCAAATAATTTTCCGTGTTATGTTTTTCTCTCTTCTTTACTCCACTGAATGTGACTCATTCGTCGCCATGATACGAGGTTTATATCACTATATCGAATATACATTTTGGTTTCCAACATTGTGTTTAGCCTAAAGTAATGTCCTTATCTGGTTAGAACAGAATTCCATCAGATGCAGTTTTCTCTGTATGATTCCTTTTCATAGATGGGCAATGCACATGAATAATAAAGTTCCAATATATGTGTCTTTTATGTTTATTATATTATCATGAAAAATACAACCACACCCCGACCCGGCGAGCGCCAGAGGGACAAAACCTTGATACATTTGCCATACTCAGTACTTCGATCTTCGAGATATGCCAACTCCACACAAAATGCTTCGACTTCCAAAAGATCCATGTGCTCCCTCTAACGTAGATTCCTGGCCATGCGCATTGCTACTTCCAGTCATCTATGTGATACAGTATGGTCGTTGTGGATAGCTCAAAAATCCACTCGAGGGAAATATTTCCATGCATGGATTTAACCCTTTACCTAACCTGAAAAGCAGACGACACTTGCAAAAATAATTCTTGAATAACTAATTTTTTTTTCATTTTTTATCTCAAAAACATAGGTTATGACCCCTCGTTGGAACGAGCTCGACGAGCTCGTTCCAACGAGGGGTCATAACCTATGTTTTTGAGACAAAAAATGAAAAAAAATAATGAAAATTAAGTGGCGATTTTTGAGAATAGCGCTGGCCGGTTTTGGCCGTTACGTTAGGTAAAGGGTTAAAACTACTGATTAATGATTGAGAAAAGCGCCGTTAGCAACACTGCCTACGCGTAGAGATTGACCATTCCACGCCGACTGAACTATACCTCAGTTAGCCGGCCCTGCAGATTCAGCAAATTGGCGCTCTTCTCCGTTCGACGTTACTCCTGATGTATCCCATCTTTCTCGTTCTCTGGTGTATCCCACGAGTTCAAGTTTATTACCTGTCAATAAATACTGTTTCGATCGTACATGTATAATCTATTGACAAAACTTTTTATTTTATTACCCCCGCACCTTTGACTGTTTCGAGCGTACATGTATAATATTTCACGCCAGATACAAAATATTGAAACGCAGAGGATTATTTATGTTTGAAATGACACAAATCTATTTTTCATAGTGTTACTTGTCTCGCTAATTTCTTCGAAATGTTTTAGAAGATCAACGGACAAAATCTCCATCTTATTGGTTTTTAAGGTCACATTTGCTATCTAGGGCTATATATTCAGATAGACTCAAGTTTGGACAGTCGTTCATTTCACCTAAATTACCGCAATAAACGAACACTGTTCCACTGCCAATGGTTCCGTGGGTGGGATGATAAACTAATTTATACCATTGAATTAAGAATATTAGCTTGGAGACTGGTCATTGCCATTAAGGTAGAAATGTTGGGAGGGAAGTGGGGGTAGGGATGACGGGGGTATTTTATAAAAAAAATGAAAATCTTCAATAGTGGAACGTTTCAATAGAACTCTCAAAAGAAATCATGGAAGTCAAATATTAAAATTACGGGGAAATAACTCCACTTGGTCACAACACAACGAAATGACTCTTTATTTACCATAATGCAGTGCGTTACTAACAAAAATAGTTATTCGTACATGTGTATAAAATGGCCGTCCAGCCCATCATCCAACACGGCCGCTATGCACAACGACCAACATGGCCTATATCCAAGATGGCCACCACATGGGTGAGCACCTCATCCAAAATGGCGGCATTGCATGCGCACAGTATCCAAGATGCCGGCGACGCATGCGTACAACATCCAAGATGGCACCGGCGCATGCGCATAGTATTCAAGATGGCGGCGACGCGTGCGGACAGCATCCAAGATGGCGGCGACGCTTGCGAAAAACACCCAAGACGGCACCCACGCATGCGCACAACATCCAAGATGGCCACCGCGAATGTGCATCACGTGGTTATGACGCCATACTCATGCGCACAACATCCAAGATGGCTGCCGTGCATGCGCATCGCGTGACTATGACGTTACGCGCATGCGCAGAAGGGGTCCTGAGGATCCGGGTAGATATGTGTGAAATCAACATATATACTACTGTTCTCAAGCAATACGATGATGGTGGTATGCACTGTAACTAATGTGACGTCTTCTGCCGTTATTAAACGTGATACATTCACTCATTCATTCAACAAACTATGAGGTTAATTATTGGTGTAAATCACGTCAACTGGCATGTTGCGAAAAGCTGGTATATTTGATTCGGTATTCGATTCCGTTCGATAATTTCTTTCGTGAAAGCGATTCGATATTCTGTTCGAACGAATCAAATATTCGCATATAACTCTTCCCACCATACACACAGACACACTCCAACAGACGCCTACACTACAAATCGTCCCTCACCTATACAAACACATAGCCACACAAAACGCGCACACATACATCCTCATACACAGCACATATACACCTGCACCACCTTGGCACTCACTCTTATCTACATACACACCTCTCACATACACAACTCTCACACAAACACACTAACATACCCCCCATACATAAACTCACTCACTCATCCAATCTTACTTCCACAGTAACAACTCATCTTTTATCGTTATAGAACATGACAAGTGCTAATTTATCTTACAAACAGAGCAAAACATCCAACAAAACAACTCTCTTCATATTTTACTCTACACGACCAATAACCCACACGAAACAGCTCGTGAGTTCAATCTATTTCTCGCAAATATAGGAAAACTAACAGGCGACACGACACAAAGTCATAACAAACTTTTTTTTTCCTTTTATATGAACTATAACATTTTCCAAACGACTTTAACTTAATGAGAACAAAGCCCGATAAAACATTACAGACGTTACATCAATGAAGGACTGTGCCGACATTACTACTAGCCTTCTAAATCTCATGGTTAATCAAATAGTATTACCTATTGCACGCATCCAAAATAATTCGTTTGTTCGTGAAATCGTGCTTGATAAAAATGGAAATTAACAAAGTGATCTCAATATTCAAATCCGTAAATCAACATATGTTCACAAACTATTGGCTTACAAGCATATCTCCGACATTCACAAGAATTATAGAACAACGTATGTCGATCAGATGGATTAGTTTTTTAAACAAATTAAAAATTTATTATCCTGATCAATATAGATTCAGGAAAAAACATTCCACTGTCCATTCCATTCTCCTTTTCTAAAACTCAGTGCCAGAGTATAATAATAAGTAAAGTAAAGACGACGTATTGTCAATATTTTTTGACTTGTTAATAGCATCTGGCTCAATAAATCATACCTTATTAAAGCAGTCTGAATTGTACGGGACGATTGTTAAAAGTTATTTTTCAAATTGGATGCAGTATCTCATGTACGAAAACCAGATATCATATTTAACCCTTTACCTAACGTAACGGCCAAAACAAGCCAGTGCTATTCTCAAAAATCGCCAATTAATTTTCATTATTTTTTCATTATTTTTTTTTTTTTTTTGTCTCAAAAAATAGGTTATGACCCCTCGTTGGAACGAGGGGTCATAACATATGTTTTTGAGACAAAAAATGAAAACAAATTAGTTATTCAAGAATTTTTTTGGCAAGTGTCGTCTTTTTTTCAGGTTGGGTAAAGGTACGAAAACCAGATATCATATTTAACCCTTTACCTAACGTAACGGCCAAAACAAGCCAGTGCTATTCTCAAAAATCGCCAATTAATTTTCATTATTTTTTCATTATTTTTTTTTTTTTTTTGTCTCAAAAAATAGGTTATGACCCCTCGTTGGAACGAGGGGTCATAACATATGTTTTTGAGACAAAAAATGAAAACAAATTAGTTATTCAAGAATTTTTTTGGCAAGTGTCGTCTTTTTTTCAGGTTGGGTAAAGGGTTAATTGGGATAACAGGTGGTGTATCTCAAAGCTCGGTATTGGACCCTGTATTATTTTTGCTGTACATAAATCACATGAGCTATTCTATCTCACATGAGCTATTCTAAATGAAAACAAATTAGTTATTCAAGAATTTTTTTGGCAAGTGTCGTCTTTTTTTCAGGTTGGGTAAAGGGTTAATTGGGATAACAGGTGGTGTATCTCAATGCTCGGTATTGGACCCTGTATTATTTTTGCTGTACATAAATCACATGAGCTATTCTATCTCGACGATACAGCGAAACACAGCTCTGCCCCCTGGTGCCAACAAGTTAGGCATTGCACGAAGAGAACATAGAATAACAAAATATCCCAGAATGGTGCTAGTCAAATTGTCTGGTATTAAATGTAACCAAAACAAAGTACATTATCACCAACCCAACTTTTGAAATAAGAAATTCGATGAATTAGGAAACACTTTTTAACATTCAGAAAATAAACAGAAAAGGCTCAATCGAAACAGAGAGATCACCTGTGTTTTAGGCATTGATTGCAACTTAACGCATAGTTATGTTCTAAAGCTGTCCTGACAATTAGGCACTCAATACAGTAAGACATATACTTCCACTCGAAGCCATGAAAACATTTTACTTTGCTTTGATACATAGTCTTCTTGTGTGTGGAATTCAAATCTGGGATCATTCAAAAGCAATTAGAAAACATCATCTGCCACGGAAACCATTTCTGCCGGCCATACACAATAAAATGTATGACGCAAACACTGACTCTCTAGTTATGAGGAACAAAATTCTAAAAACAAATGACCTACATAAACTCGATTCTTTTCTCTTCATATTTGATTGGCAAAAAAGGAAATTTACCAAAATCCTTCGACGATCTTTTCAGAGAGATGGCCAACCAAAAAAAGGAAACACCAAAACTATCTTGCCTTTTTCAGATAAGTAGGACTATGAGGAAACCATTGGAAAACTTCCCTTCAGAGTCTTATTCACAAATGCGCAATTATCTAGACAAAGAGTTACACCTTATAAATGATCGGAAAATGCTTAACCCTTTACCCAACATAAAGGGTAAAGGGTCTCAAAAACATAGGTTATGACCCCTCATTGGAACGAGCTCGTCGAGCTCGTTCCAATGAGGGGTCATAACCTATGCTTTTGAGACAAAAAATGAAAAAAAATAATTATTCAAGAAATGTTTTTTTGCAAGTGTCGTCTGCTTTTCATGTTAGGTAAAAGGTTAAAGGAAATTTAATGCTTTACTCTAAACACTTCGAGTGCAACAACCCCAGTTTCCAAATGATTGGTTCAAAACTCATATCATCGTCTAATAGAGTTTCTCCCATCCGCCTGTATCACTGTACAAATTTGCGGCGCATATTACATAACATAACATTAGATTACTTGAATTGGTCTGCCTGCCTCGTCCCTCTGACACCTCCCTCCCTGACCTGTGATATGAAGCTTTCTCAGGAAGGGAGATGTAGTATCGTACCCGTAGATATATATGTCAGAGAAAATCGTAGGCAATAATATAAGCCCTTTGCTACTTTTATCCATCAATTAAAATTCATTCACATCTGGCCTGGAATCGAGTTAATTGTTTAGGTGTTATATTGGTATTTGGCTGGTCATGGCAGAAAGGGTCAGTTGTCTCGGTTACCTCCCATCACCTCCATCACCCCTAATATCCCACCTATACTCTGTATTTTTACTCGGCCCGTAGGTTAGTAACAATCTGAATCCGGTGATTTCGAATATTGTCTTTTCAGGACATGGCAGATAGTCTGTCTCTTTCAGCCCCATGCCGTTTACATTTGTGTCATGTAATTTATTTATTTTTTTATTTAATTATTGGTGTTTAAGGTCACATACTTATGTGCAATGGCTATTCATGACCGTGGCAGTTTTACGGGTGGAGGAAGCCGAAGAGAACCACCGAGCAACGGCGAGCAGCTGCCAGTTCCCTAACATCGTAACTCCGTAGTGCAGCACAGGCAGGGTTAGACTGGTTGAAGACATGCGCATCATCGACGTGCAGTGCGCCTTAGCACACAGCGGCATCGTGACCCCATGTGGACAATGGGGGGGGGGGGGGGGGGTTGAGTGCCTTGCCTAAGGACACAACGCAGGAGTCCGAATCGATCGCTCGGTCATCCATCCGAGGGTTAACCGGGCTCGACATTGCTTAACTTCGGTGATCTGACGAGAACCGGTTACCGCAACGCCACCGCGCCTCCTGTGTCATGTAATTGTCTACAAATTGAAATTGTTAGTATAATTATTGCAATACAATTAATGCAATGTGTGAGTTTGTTTTCTGCTAAATAAAATTATCTCTCTTTCTATCTAATGGATTATTTTTGGTTTTGTTTGGTAGGTATGTGAGACTGTAAGTTTGGCACCACCTTACTCAGTGTCACGTGTATCTATAAATTTTAGCGGCAAAATAACAGCGTTACAACCAAGATTACCATTATATTTATTTTACTTTCTCTTAAATTCCCAGATTACTGAAGCATGTTCAAGCACTTTAAGTCACCTTAACCCATTCACACGCGCGAGTCGTTCTATGTTCATTACACGCCTATCCGTCTATAAAAAACAATTATTAGAAGGACACTCAGCGATTTTTTTGACAACTATCAACAAAAATAGCACATTTTATCGCCAACCAAATTTGCGAGGGGGAACCGATGTTACTATTTGGTCCCCTGAGTTCCAACGTGTTCTATGTTCCTTTTGGCACATAGTACACGTTGAAACTCAGGAGAGGGACGATTTTAGCTATCGGTAGGGATTCAAATAGTAATTTCGAAGCATGATTTGTAGAAAATTCCAGGGAAATTTCGCTTCTATTTAAAAATAGTCCGTCGACGAATTCTGTTCCGCACAACAGATTTTCATTTTCCGCATGGTTTAGTGTTGTTTAACCCTTTACCTAACCTGAAAAACAAACGGCACTTGCAAAAATAATTCTTGAGTAACTATTTTTTTTTCATTTCTTGTCTCAAAAACATAGGTTATGACCCCTCGTTGGAACGAGCTCGACGAGCTCGTTCCAACGAGGGGTCATAACCTATGTTTTTGAGACAAAAAATGAAAAAAATAATGAAAATTAATTGGCGATTTTTGAGAATAGCGCTGGCCGGTTTTGGCCGTTACGTTAGGTAAAGGGTTAGATGGGGGCATAATAGAACAGGCGTGTAATAATGGCATTTTACTTTACTGATTGATTGATTGATTAATTAAGTAATTAATTTATTTATTTATTTTTATTTTATTTATTTATTTATTTATTTTACTGAATTAATTAATTTATTTATTTATTTATTTATTTATTTATTTATTTATTTATTTACTATTTATTTACTGTTTATTGCATCATGAAGCATTTTGCAGCTCAGTCAAGAAAGACAACATAACAACCAAAGGATGCGATTACTGCCAGAAAGTTTGGGCTGCCAATCAAATGAGTTTTTTCGGGAGTTTTAAATCTTGTACCACAACTGTTATGTGAAAACTTTTGTCAAAGACATGGAAAAGCAGTTTTCCTTATATGAAGCTCGGAAAACAGACATGTTCAAGGGCAATGTGAGTGTACCTTCGCTAACATTGAAATCAAAGATCAAGATAAGATTCTAGATGTATTTAAGTTTTGTGCGTAAAGAGAAACATGACTGGACGATTACTTTGGGGGCCCATTGAAACGAAATGCATTCGAAGATGGCGATCAGGATCGACAGAAACCGAGGATTCTTGACGTTTTGGGAACATTGTCGGGTCCATTTGGGTAAGTAGATTTACTCTCACCCAATTCGTTGAGAAAGCACCGACAAAATCAACGGCAAGATATCCCATCGACGGTTGAAAGGAAAGTGTTTTCCGTGCCGAAAGGAAATCTGAGCATCACAAAAGAAAATATATATTTAACCAAACTACCTACCCAAATACATCGCGGTGAGATGGGTGGACAACGATCCAAGGTTTGCAATAAATCCACACAACTCCAAGAACTACAACGTTATCTATTTCGCTTTGTGCGTGGACGGGCAAGGAATTCCTGCAAACACCTCTACAATCTAGATTCGAGAAACAAGATGTGGTAAGAAGTTGTACGGCCCTGTTTGAAGAGACCGGACAAATGTACGAGAACGAAGGAAACCACGTAAGTTGAAAAGAGTTCATAAACGAAAACACGGCGTTCGCCTTCAACCTAACTCCAGACCTATCACACGGACAACACCTCTGTTTGGTGAAGAGAGGAACCTTGAGACTAGAGGTCCATTTTGAAGACTCGTTGCCGATCACAATCAACGTAGTGGTGTATGTAGAATTCCAGAACATCATTGAAGTGGAAAGGAATAGTCAAGTGATTTTCCGTTTCTCGATACGAACACACTGCAGTTGGAGAATGACCTTGGATAAGATAGTTGTTTGAAGAAAATGGGCTTGGGCGTGTTTGAAAGAAACAGATTATCAAGAAGATTACCAGATCGCAGACAAGTGGTTTTGATTAGGCAACACAGACCCAGAACACAGTAAAGCTTTCTAAAACTTTGTGACTCATCACGACGCAGAGCCCTTTGATTGTTATGGATAACCACCGCGACACCGGTCATTCTTGAAGTTTCTGAATAAGAATTCCAGATTTTGGAAAATTAATGCAAAATGCATTCAGTGATCGTCTGCAGTATGTGGACAGTACTGTCTGTTTTTATCTTAAAAGCGGTGTTCCAATGGAAACCACAGTCAACATGTTTAGGGCTGATCTAACTGATGATGGTATGTTGATTGATGATGTCATAGATGAAAACGGCTAATAGACACCGCTGCATTGAATAAAAACTAGAAATAGAAAAACCGGGTGAGTCCACGGAAAAATAAGGATGTCACCAGCATAAGTGTTTTCAACATTAACAACGAATTGCAGATTCACCTGTTCAAGTACGACGTTGGATTCAAGGTTTCGCAAGAGATTGTGAACACGTTACATCAGTGGGAGATATTGAAAAGAAGGGAAGTCTGGAACAGAAACCAGAACAGAGCAAACAAAAGAGTGGACGAAAACCAAAGAAAAATGAAACATATTAGAAAATATTCACGAGTTCATGCTTCGTCGGGAAGATGCTTAACGATTATCCAAGAAACCAATAATCAAGAAACGACGCGTTGTTTGTGGTGGTTGGTTATATTTCCATACCGTCGAGCGCGCTCTCTGGCCACATCCCGACCTATTGTAGGTCGTTGGTGGCCCAGTGCAACGAAATGCCTCCGTCTGCTATCAGGATCGACAGAAACCTAGGATTCCGGAAGTTTAAGAGGAATTGTTGGGTCCATTTGGGTAAGCAGATTCATTCTCATCCGCTCGTACATACCCTCCGAACACCCCCCCCCCCCCCCACCTCCAAGATGGTGCCTTCCAGAAAAGAAATGGTCGACGGAAACACGTGTCACCCAAACAACATCGCTTGCATGCTATGAACCACGCGGGTTACCATGACAACTCCCACATGACGTCATAGGTCTCATTATTATGACGTCACTTCTCAGGCCATCCAACTAGTTTATCTAAATTAGGGTTGAGGATCACATGCTATACTTCTCATAGGTTTTCAAAAGTTACGTACAATGACACTCAGTCTAACTTCTTGCCATCGCATCTTTTCCTGCAGCTGACAACGGGTGTCAGTCAAGCTTAGTGCACCTTAGAAGTGCGGCGGGTAGGTATGCATGAAGCCAGGTCGTGGATCAATAATTCTTTCAAGAATTATGGAAAGCAGACTGCCAAATTTGTATGCACTTTTGTTGAATGTTTATTAAAGTCTGATGCTTGGATTCGAATGAAAGGTTTGACGGATACTTCTGTTGTGTATTTTGCCGAGTTCGAACCGAGTTCGAAATATAAAAATTGTCCACTTGCGTTTCTGTAAATATCACCATCACTATAAGCAATATTATTCACCGGCCGACAAGATAAGAGTGTAGATCCTCTTGATTAACCGAAATTGGGCAAGGCATTTCATCCCGATTGCCCGTGTGGGAACACGGTGGCGCTCTGTACTAAGCCTTACTGTACGTCGATGGTGCACTTGTCTTCGAGCAATGCTAATCTGATTGTGTGTAGTTAGTAAGTTGGGGAGTCTGACAATTGCTCGCCGTTGTCTGGTGGTTCACCCCGGGTACTCCGGCTTCCCCCACCAGTAAAACTGTCCGACGCGAGGTGACCCTGGCTGTTGAAAGTGTTGTTAACCCTTTACCCAACGAATCGCCCGCATCCGCCCGCGTAATATGCAAATTCAGCAGTTAAAAAAATATTATTTTTCAAAGGATTTCAACAAAACCATATCATGTGACCCCTCGTTGGAACGAGCTCGTCGAGCTCGTTCCAACGAGGGGTCACATGATATGGTTTTGTTGAAATTTTTTGAAAAATTTAAAAAAATGATAATTAAAATAATAAATTTTGGTATCGTCTGCGTTTGGTAAAGGGTTAAATATAATAAATAAATAAATAAATAAATAAATAAATAAATAAATAAATAAATAAATAAATATTAGTTTTCAGAAAATCAGGAATAACATCAAACTCACAAAATCGTTTGTAAATCAAGTACAACAGCAATGGACTGGTCGTAACCCAAGCGTGGGCAGAGATGTCCATGCGTGCGTTTGCCAGGTAATAAAAATCATCCTCACCAACATTTTAACTAATGAAGCACCGGATTGTACCCGGTGCTTCCTTCATTAAATTTTTGATGATTATTCCTATAATTAGTGTTTGGGATCTAATATTATTGAGTCCTTGGAAATATTTCCCACCTGTGGAATGTGACTAATTCATGTCGGCGTACTGTGCCAACAGAGACGTTCGCACGGACAGTTGAATGAAGATGTGTGTGAAGAGGAAAGGCGGGACACCATGTGTTGTGTGAGAGAGCTGGTCGATAGAGAAGCGTTAGTGTCAATGTCGATCCATTCCCTCACACAATAAACAGTTTGAAGCTTTTCACGAACTTGAAACGCGGTTTCCTTTGTTTAAGTAATGGACAGTTTGTACCGATGAATGAGGTCGTTGTGACACTAAACGGAAACTCGGTGAGTGAAGACAAACTTGACAGTTACATTGTTAACAAAATTGAGACTTGTGTCAAACGGCAATTATCATGTAAACATGAAATTGGTAATTTCTTCCGTCGGTAAATTGTAACCCATCAGTGTTGTTTACTATCATTATGAAAATGTCACCCTTCAAGAACAATATTCTTTAATTCCTTCTGCCAAAACAAGCAAAGGTTTTCGACGCTCATTTTGTCATTCACACAGGCATGATACGCAAAATAAACTGATTGTGTTTAAATGAAACATCGCTTTTCTGTTTATCACACACCTATTAATGTAAAACACAAGATTTCCACTGTTGTGCCTGCAGGATAAAAAAAATTGCATCGCACATGTGATGATGCAAAACAGGTTCGAATTTGTTTCTAACGTAAACAGAGAAGGAACCCGTCTAAATAAATCACGTCCTCATTGGTCGAAGTTCCTCGTTTAGATTTGTTTACCCGGGATATTTAAACAATCAGATTCGAGTCAAAAATTTAAAAAATAACATTTTGGCTGCTTGTTTCTTCACAAATACTTTCCACAACTGGTCATATAATCGTCGCCTGGGTGCTAGAATGTCATATGTTCCATAGGGGACATAGGACATTCTAGCACTCAGGCGACGTTAAATGATGGAGTGTGCTAAACTTATTAGCTATTTAAGAATTGTTTGTTGTGTTATTCTGCGCAATTTAGCCAATATTTGAAGTTTGATCACCGAGACCGTGACACTGATCGGTATCTATCGGGTTCCACCAATTGAATGCCGTAAAAATTCAAAAGCAAATTAGGGTTTGTACCCCACCACCAAACAGTGATGTCTTGTTGACAACGAAGGAAACGTGGAAATTATCCAGTTGAAAAATGTTTTTAATTCAATTTTCCTGTCGACTGGTTGTTACATGGGAGGTGTGTAATAAATACAGAACCGCACATACGTCTAAATGGGTTAAGAATTATCGCACGAGGTTGCTTTTGCCCAGGATATCACGAGAGCCGAAGGCCAAAGCAATCTCGTGCGATAATCCTTAACCCATTCAAACGTATATGCGGTTTTGTATAAAAATATCTGACGCTGAACGTGCCTGAGCTTCCCAAGTCACATGAACCAGGGCCACAAGATAATCACTGTTTGATTTTATATTCTTTCACTCTAAAAGCAGTTAGGTTAAAAAATGTACCCAAATCAACTTGGTTGAGTGAAGAGGAACCCAACTGGATTCATATTCACTCAACCAGTTGGTGTGTGTTAATTTTTAACGCAATTGATTTTAACGTGTTGTTGTTGGATGTAACTGACCTTGAACTTGTTCCAGGTTCCCAACAAAGGAATAATACACAAAAATGGTTTATTAAACCTGTTGTGCTGGGGATGCCGGAAAATTTATAAAACATAAAACCTGTATAAAAACAGAGATCAAGTGCAAATGGGCAAATACAATGGTCGAAAATGGAAGGTCGAAAGAATGTCAAACTCTCGAATTTGATAAGCGCTATACAGTACATGGAGAGCGTATTATCACTAAATTACCCGGAGAAAGGAAATTTCATCCAAGCAATAATTTCAAATTTGTTGCAATGTATAACAAGCACAAGCAAAGTTCCAGCCAATGGACCTCCGGGTTAAACCCGGAGGTCCATTGGCTGAAACATCGCTCATGTTTTTGTCCATATATACGGAATTTGAAAGAGAAACTTTGGGTGATAACTCCACTCTGATTTAGTCACAATCCACTCACCACGTACTGTAAATCCCAAATTCGAGACATAATGTATATGGTGCACGAGACGCTGAATCGGGCAATAGCTATCGACCTGATACTTAAAATGAAACTAGCGGGCCGACCGTCCAAGGATTGGTAGATTTGTCCATGAGACGGAAGATTTCTAGTTGCTTTACATATCAATGGAGATAATCAAAGGTTAAGTTGTTAGCTGGACGAGGACCGGAAGGAATCACACATTCTCCATTTATATAACAGATAATGATTACTGTTCAAATTTGTTTGAGACTGTTCGATGACTTTAGTAGAATATTCTTCTAAATGATAATACATTCATTTGTATTCCCTTTATCTATTGGGCATTAACGACACTTCTAACAACCAGGATCACGTCCTGTCGGAGAGTTTTACAGGTTGAGGAATCCTGGGTGCCCCGAGATAACCAGTAAGCTACGACGAATAACTGTCAAACTATTCAGCTTACTAACCGACACAAGTATGGTTATCATTGATTGAATTGAAAACCTCCATCGATGTCTTAATACAGGTCTTATTACACGACAGCACAGTTCTTTCACTTGGGATTAAGAATCTTGCCTAATGACAGAACGCATATGACACTAGTAAGGATCGAGCTATCGACCTGAAGTCCATTTCACCAACCACCGAGATACGAGGCTCTCATTTGATGATATTAGACGTGCCCTGAGGAAATGGGTTTTGGAATTGGGGAAAGGAAAGGCTAAAGTTATTTCCGAAGAACAAAAAGTTTAGTCGTCAAAATGTTTATCATCCGTTTGCTATGAACGCTATTAAGGAACATATTTTCAACTTTGTTTTTTATTTTTCACTTTTCACCTTTGACGAAAAGTTTTTACCTTATTCGAATATTCTGTTGTTGATTCATTATAAGTCCGCCAACGTGTATGGAATATGGAGATTTAATACCTGGATGTCGGCTCTTAAACACCGAGCCCCATACGGGGTGTTTAAAGGTGACATCCAGGTATTAAATCTCCACATGCCATACATGTTGACGGAGAAAACGTTTTTGTCCCGTTTGAAACACAATAAAAACATAGTAAAGAAAAATGTGTGGACGCGTTTCTCACGCTCCGTAAAAAGATTGGACCAAATTCGTGAATAACTCTTTTGTTTTTACAAACGCAGAAGACAACACATAGAGTTACATCCCTTGGGTCGTTAAGGAAACGAGTAAATAGTATTTTGTTTACATATCGTGCCCCGAGTTCCAATGTGTTCTATGTGCCTACCGGCACATAGAACACATTGGTACTCAGGGGACGATATTTGCTCTTATTTTATTTTTCTCAAATTGTTTCATTTACTTATTCAACTATTTAATTACGACGGTAAAATATGATAGAACTGTCGGAAATCTGATATATTTGTGACTGTTGCGAGGTTTTTGGGTTCGATCTTTATAACGAGGCGAGCGGAAGCGAAAAGCTTTTATTTAAACCATATACCCCCATTATATATATTATTTATATAAATGATCTAGATAAAGGAAACAACGAGAGTACTATGAATAGGGTCAGAACTAACAAGAATAGACTAGAATAGCTAATTATAGTAATAATGAGGAAAACTCTTCCAACTAATAGGCTCTTCTACGCTACTGGAGTATACTCTAGAACAAAGGAACATGACCAGATAGACGAAAACTGTTGCTTATATAGATAGAAGCAGAGAATTCTGGGTAAATCTGTCCTATAGCACACTGCTATTCTTAATAAGGAAAAACGTCATGGAATAAGGATCCAAAAAGGGATTCTGGGAGAATTCTAAGCCAGAACATTACTCCTGTTCAATCGAACGCACCCCTTTGTACCCCCTTAGTACCATAGCACTACGTGCTAAGCCGATAAATTGGGGAAATAAAGTCAATTTCGGTGATTTTGGGTGGATTTTGGTGATTTGGAGGGATTGTCGGGTTGTTTGTGGTAATCAGATTTACTCTTCTACAAAGGAACACACCCCCGAACATACCCCTATCCTATTGTAGGCCTTAGGTAACATAGCAATCACGTGCTACCATAGAAACCAAGATGGCGGCCTCCAGTATACAAAATGGACGACGGAAACACGTATCACCCTAACAACACGCGCTGCGCATGCGCACTCACTCCACGTATCACTATGGAGATGACGTCACAACATGGCCGCTCACGCGGGTTACCATAACAACACAACATGGCGCCA
This sequence comes from Pictodentalium vernedei, assembly GCA_031216915.1. Classification (NCBI taxonomy): domain Eukaryota; kingdom Metazoa; phylum Mollusca; class Scaphopoda; order Dentaliida; family Dentaliidae; genus Pictodentalium; species Pictodentalium vernedei. The sequence continues at coordinate 116,210,860 of CM062294.1, read as the reverse complement.
CTAGGTCACGTGACATGACGTCACTTCCGAGGTCATCCACCGAGGTCATCCAACTATTCCCTCAAACGTGCGAGCACTACTACTTATGTCATTAAGAAAATCTACCCGTATCACACTACCAATACTGCGTAATGTCTACTTTTGTTTAACGAATGTGTTTTACAGTATTTGCAAGTTGTTATGCTTCCCGGGAAACACTATTAGCAACACTCACCTTCTAGACTTTTATCTTAATGGAAAGGACATTGCCTGTATGTCACAATGCACACACTGTTGAAATAGTGAATAGAAAAAAAGTTATAGAACATCAAATGATGGTGAAAACGCAGTTTTCTTATTTTTAAATTGGTTTCAACAGAGAATAGCAGCGAAACGTTCGAAAAAATTATAAAAAGTCAGCTTCTGTATTTTTATACTACTCTACCAGGGGTGGGGGTGGGGGGGTGGGGGGGGGTGGGGGGGGGCACTAAAAATTTGCAAGACGTGACGTCCTATTTTTCATTCGGCTCCTTTTCACACCCACCCACCCACTACGTGCAAATTTTCTACTACCATTCTCAGACACCCACCCCCCACTCTCCCATTAAAATCCAAAATAAGCTTATAAACTTAGTAGGCACAGCTGTCTTTAGGGGGTTTTCATAATCTTCTTAACACTTTAACCCAACGTAACGGCCAAAAGCGGCCAGCGCTATTCTCAAAAATCGCCAATTAATTTTTATTATTTTTTCATTTTTTGTCTCAAAAACATAGGTTATGACCCCTCATTGGAACGAGCTCGTCGAGCTCGTTCCAATGAGGGGTCATAATCTATGTTTTTGAGACAAAAAATGAAAAAATTAGTTATTCAATCATTTATTGGCAAGTGTCGTCTGCTTTTCATGTTAGGTAAAGGGTTAAACTGGTACCACCAATTTAAACCTCTGTGGGCTGCTGTGGGGCCCCAATCTACAAATGACAAGCTGTTCATTATCAGGCTTGGCCAGAGCAGGTGTACAATTACGGGAACAAATTTTCATTTGAATTGTTCCCAAAATATTGTCTGCACATTTTCTACATTTCGAACAAGACACCCACCCCCTACTAACGTGTGACATTTTCCCAGTTTAAGCCCAATATTCTCACATATAAAGCCTCCTGATGTTGTATTTATGTTAAGAGTGCGATGTACAACGTCATCTTTAAGGTTTCAAACACAAATGATGGTATATATTAGCTGATATATCGATATATTTTTTAAAAAATCAAAAAATTGCACTAGTTGGAAATGCACATTTTTGGCGCACTCAAGAGACCCACCCACCCCCACGTCACGTCTTGCAAATTTTTGGTGGCCTCCCCCTGACTCTACGGGAAATTGCCTGAAGTTTGTGAAATAATGCGCACCTATGTGATACAAATTCGCTAACATTTCGAAATTTCAATTTTTATTTGAAATTTACATACCATTGGTGTTATATTTAGGGAATTAAGGGGAGCAAGGTTTTCTGTAAATCTCGTCCAATGATGAAAATTGTCAGTCATGCAAACCAAAGTATAAACGTTACACCCGATGTGGAAAACTTTCACTCGTGGTGAAAAGTGATAAATACAGATTATCATGATAATGTGCATGTTCTGTGATCTGTATCAGATTCGAGGTGGTGTTCAGAATGGAATCCCAACGAGCCGGTTTTGCCGGCGAGTTGTGATCCCATTTTTGGACATTCATCATTTATCTAACAATTCTGTCATATAAACAGATTAAATCTTAAATTATTAATACAGTTTTGGGACATAATGTTGTGTGAGAAAAAGTAAAAGAAACATATTTTATGGAACTATATTGTTGCGTTCTCTAACAAACAATGAGTAACGCTGTCACTGCAATTTTCAAAGTTTTCCTGTTAAATTATTCACTCTCACTCAGTGTCGCTTCCTATGATGACACGTTTGAATTTACGAGTGTGTAATACTGAATTGTGCAGTTTCTATTTATTGTATGTGTGTGTGTGTGGGGGGGGGGGGGGGGGTGGTCATTGACTATTAATAGTTCTCTCTCTTACTGTAAGGAATTGTTAAATTGATCACTGAAACGCACATATAATGTATTCATGCGCCTGTTATGATAGCCTGTCGCGTTCCCGGAAACGAGACATTTGTATAATTCGGAATCAAAATGAGTCGTCTATGTGATACGAAATTCGGAACATATTATGTGATTCTTATCGTTTCTCGTAGTTTTCAGACCAGAATCTTCATGTTTGTTGGATAAAATAAAATAAAAAGTGAATTATTGACTTGTTCTTTTGAATCTGTACTTTTCATAAGACGCCAGTAATTCTTTTTGGACAGGAGAGACGTTTGTAACGTTTTACACCCATAATGCCAATGGATAGGACAGTCCACGCAGATCGGGTGTCTCAAAATATGTCACACAGCGCAAGAACTGCAAGCAGAGTTTCGGTGAAACGACTCCCATGTTCGACTGAATCTTCGTGGCTCTAGACAATGTACAAATGTATGAGTTATTGTCTGGATGCAAACTCCACTCCACTGGTGTTTTGTGCGAGAGGCCACTCTACTCTGCATTTTATGTTAGTTACATCTGTGTTAAGATCCTGCACCAGCATCATCCCCCAGCAAACATCCATCACCCAGATGGATAGCCATTGTGGCATTTGTGTGTTGGTTGTGCAGAGAAGTTGTGGTTTCAAGATATTTTGTAACTCATTATAAAAGTGGTTTTGAACCCGAGAGGCCACTTTTCGGGCTCAGGAATATGATACGTCATAATTTCATTAAGTAGTATAGCTGCTAGGTGAATGTGTGAGGTAGACCAATTAATATTATCAATGTGCAGGCCGACACTGCACGTAGAAAATATTAATTGGTCTGGTCCCAAATAATGAATACGGACTTTTATAACTGCTGCCAATATTAATTGGTCTACCCCTAAAAATGAATATAAACTCTTACAATTACGTTGGAGATGGCACCAGGGTTCAAAGGTTTTGTTTTTTGTTTCAATATGCTGTGTTTTAAATTACGCGTTTGTTCGCCAACATAATCATCAAACACCCCTTGCACCAAGCGTCCATTTTATTACATCACATAGCAGCCCATCCAATTGTGAAAATTGTCTATTCATGATATAATTGAGTTTTCACAACTTATTGGTCGTTTACACGCATTTTGGACTAATTTAACCCTTTACCTAACACGAAAAGCAGACGACACTTGCAAAAGAAATTCTTGAATAACTAATTTTTTTTCATTTTTTGTCTCAAAAACATAGGTTATGACCCCTTATTGGAACGAGCTCGACGAGCTCGTTCCAATGAGGGGTCATAACCTATGTTTTTGAGACAAAAAATGAAAAAAATAATGAAAATGAATTGGCGATTTTAGAGAATAGCGCTGGTCGGTTTTGGCCGTTACGTTGGGTAAAGGGTTAACCTAATATTAGTTTCTATTTCAATAATATGCAACGCTTATTCGTCTGTCTGAATCAAATAAATCATTCAGTGGCATTTCAGACGAATCAGACGAGATCGACGCATTTAATACATCTATGAGATCCGATGCGTCGTTTGATACAGACACTCGAACTTGCGACGAATCTAATGTAAAGTTCCGCCGATGCTCGGTTGTGTTCGGGTATTAACGTTCGTATACCGGTTTAAGCTAATTGGGGAATCCCTTTGGCCAAATGAGATTGTTATTATCAAATTGGTTGTGTTAGAAATAGCGGGCCCATCTGGGGAAGAGTTAACAGCACAAGGAGAATTTCGCAAGTATACCGGGCAATTGAATTAGATCTGAAGATAATGCGTGCGTCTGAATCAACAGGTTGCAGGAACGACTGGAGACGCATCTGATATGATTAGATTAGATTCGACCTCAGAAGGCAGAGGTGAAGGCTGCAAGACTAGAGGTCCTCGGCTCTAATCCCACATGCAGCAACTGCGTTGAGTCCTTTGTGAAGGCACTTAATCCCAATTGCCCACGTGGGGGCACAGGGGCGTTGTGTACTTTGAGGTACTGCACGTCGATCGTGAGCTTGTCTTCAACCAATGCTAACCCTGCTTGTGTGGAGTTAGTACGTTGGAGAGTCTGACAGTTGCTCTCCACTGCCTGGTGGTTCTCTCCAGGTACTCCGGCTTCCTTCACCCGTAAAACTGTCCGCCACGAGGTGACCGTGGCTGACGAAAATGTCGTTAAACCCCAATAAATGAATAATAAATCAGTTAGATTCGACCAAAATGCGTCGTCGGAACTGGGTGTTACCAGCAAACATTGGACATTTTTTGACAATAATAAACTACTGTAGAACAATATACCAAATCATGAACGGAAGGAACAAAAGATTACGTATTGACCATGTTTTAATGAGTGAAGACAACGGGCTCTGTCTTCCCAATAGTTCTTTCAGCAGTTTCAAGGCTAGCGTATGGCATCCTCTCCATTGTGATAACTGTGTAGAATACTGTAAATAAATATTTCACAACGATCGTCATTATGAAGCAATTGATCATTTTCTGAACCTTTGTCCCCGGGAACGGTAAGACTGTAGATGCTCGTGTCATCGTCGCTTGTATCAGATCATATTTTGTTTAAAAGAATTTCAGTAAAACCATAGGGAGCGCGGTGGCTGAGTAGGTAGAGGTGCAGGCTGCAAGCCGAGATGTCCTCGGTTCAAATCCCACCTGCGGCAAACGCGTTGTGTCCTTGGGCAAGACACTTCATCTCCATTGCCCGCGTGGGGGCACGATGGCGCCGTGTACTAAGGTGTACTGCACGTCGATGGTACGCATGTCTTCAACCAATCTAACCCTGCTTGTGCTGCAGTAGGGGTTTCGATGTTGGGGAGCTGGCAGCTGCTCGTCGTTGCTCGGTGGTTCTCACCGGGTACTCCGGCTTCCTCCACCCGTAAAACTGTCACGGTCATGATTAGCCATTGTGCATAAATATGTGACCTTAAACATCAATAAATAAATAGTAAAACCATATCTTATGCCCCCTCTTTGGAACGCGCCCGACGAGCTCGTCCCAATTAGGGATCACATGATATGGTTTTGTTGAAAAGTTTTGACAAATACTTTTTTCAGCTACTGAATTTGCATATTACGCAGTCGGATATGGCTGATTCGTTAGGTAAAAGGTTAACAGTCAACGAATATTATTATTTAAAGCCTTGCATAACACGAATAGCAGACGACACGTACCAAAACAAAATTCTGAAAAATATAAACATTTCAGTTGTGCTAGTTGGCCAATCAATGTTGGGCGAGTTGGTTTCAGGCAAGTAGACCAATATTCGATAATACACGATCGCTGATTCGAGAACGTGCTCACGCCCAATCAGTCGCTTTCCTAATACACAACCTAGCTCTGTCCAAACCTGGTCATATCAGGCATGCTCAACCCCAGGACACTAACGTAGCAGCATTCACAACAACACGTATAAGCCAGAGAACACGTGCTGCATATTCACACCTACATCATATATAAGTACAGTTATGATGTCAGATGTGTTTTTCACGCGAACCACCATGAACCCACGTGACTGTCATGTTGCGACTTGACTATAAGAAACACGCACAAACACACCACACACACTCTCTCACACCCACCCTCTCATCACACCCAAACATGTCTTTTTAGCCGCTTTTAAATGTTGACAAACAAGTCCTTCACAAACTCAGGAAGACAAATCCTTTTTTTGCAAGGTCTCGGAGAAAACAAAGGAACTGTTTATGGAAATCGAAACACTTTTGTCTAGGTTCTTACAAGCCAGCCCCCACGTGGGTATACTTTTGGGAACAAAGAATACTTCTGGCGTAGTCTATTTTGCCACAATTGTAACCCTACGGCAGCTTTTCTAGATCAGGGACATGACACGTCATAATTTGACTAAGTAGGATGACTGCTCAGTGAATGTTTGGGGTAACTAATCAAAATTTTCAAACTGAATCTGTTGAATGTTCTGCCCCTAAGCAGTGAATATGGACCCTTCAAATTTCAGTCACTGAATTAACTTGGAGGACATCATCGGGGTCCTAAAGGTTAATATTCAGTAAATCGATGCACCATTGATCACTCGCAGTTCTTACTTGGTATTATTGCGACATCTCATTGTGATATCACACATGCACATACCCAACAATATAACCAGATATGTTAATCCGAAAATTTGTTAAGTTTTCGACTCCTCGGTTGTCCTTGCTGTATTTGACATATAAAACTGACTGAGTTGCAGTCAAACCATAACAAAATCCCAAATATATTTGAGACAACTGATCGTGGGTGAGGTTATAGTTAAGTCTATTAATCTCTTGCTGTGCCCATTGGGCTGTGTGTGTGTGCTTCTCCATTAATGAGGGTAGAGAAAAATCATATCCTTTGTCATAATCCAGTGTCTCTATCATTAACCCCTGTGCACTGATGTCACAATATCAACACTTCAAATTGCTTTTTCCCATAATCCAACTAGGAATTTAACTAATTCAGTTTTCTTTGACCGCACTTAATGTGCTCTGTTAACCCTATACCCAACGTAACGGCCAAAACTGGCCAGCGCTATTCACAAAAATCGCCAATTAATTTTCATTATTTTTTTCATCTTGTTGTCTCAAAAAATAGGTTATGATCCCACTTTGGAACGAGCTCGTCGAGCTCGTTCCAATGATGGGTCATAACCTATGTTTTTGAGACAAACAAATGAAAAGGAATTAGTTATTCAAGAATTTCTTTTGCAAGGGTCGTCTGCTTTTCATGTTAGGTAAAGATTTGAACAAGATTGAATTGGTTAAATTCCTAGTTGTATTACAAGGTAATAATTACTGCTTTGAATTTCAGTATTTTAACACTAGTGTGCAGTGTGCTAATAATGGAAGAGTAATAAGAGTAAAAACATGCTATAACATCATATGTGCGTTTATAATTCACTTAAACTGAAACGTTGAATTACATTTACCCAAGATAATGTTTCGATTTCGATAAAAATTCGTCCCTTACTACAAAATGCGAATACAAAACTAGTCTAAGCGTGATAAAAGAAAGCAGTTAATATCAGGGCTCAAAATAAGCGGTGTCGCGTCGCTTTTTGCTATGCAAAACGTGCAAAAAGCTATACAATGTTCAATTATGTATAGCATTTTGCGATACAAGATAATCAACTGCAGCCTATTAGGCTGCAGTTGATTATCTTGTATCGCAAAATGTAAATGAAAATTTGCAAACAAATTTGAAAACTAGTTCACTGATGCTTTACTTCTGATTGTGGAATATTCCATGCATAACTCAGATTAACTCTCCATCAAGCATCATTAGCAACTTCATATGTAAGATGAATTCTGTTGGTTTAAATTCTTCCTGTTTTTACAACATTTTGAATAAAATGTCCATTAAAAATAACTTCAAGCCCATCAAATTAAAAATCCCAACTTCAATTTTGAGAATTCTATTAAACAACCAAGACGCCAATTGAAAATATCCAAGTCCATGCAACATCTAAAGGCAGTTCAGTTAAAAAAAATATAGTAAATGTTTCATGTGTTGCAGATCATTTGGAAATGCCCAGAAATGGATGGAAACTATTCTATCTACTTAGAAGAATTCAATACAAAACAACATAACATAACTCTGGTATAGAAAAATAGCTATGCAATTTTTACAAAATGCTATTCATTTTTTTGAAATGTGTAGCATTTTGCTACGCAAAGAAAAAAAGTTATTTTGAGCACAGGTTAATATAGACTTTTAACACAGAAAAAAAATATCCTGTAGGGAAACTACATCTTCTCCAGAGAGTACCCTGCCTAACTTCTCGACAATTAGCTTGAAAAGGAAAAATGGCTCCCAAGGTTTAAATTAAAATTTTTAAGATGGACTAGACCGTCTTCCTGCGTAGCTAACTACAGGCATAGAAAAATGATCTGAGAAAAACGGCCAAATCAGCTTTTTGAAGACAAACCCTTTATATTCTGCATTGTACTCGCTTTATTGTGTTTTTATGAATATCTAACACGACAAACAATGTATGACTAAAAAAGACTAATGAAAATTTGTTTGGTCTTGTGGCAAATTTAGGTATCTTCTGTATCATGCAGTTTACCATCGACGCCGTGACGGATTGGCTTCTTCTGGTATACGGTGAGTCGATAGATTCAGTATTGAGAGCGTTATTATGTTGGCGACAGTGTGAAACGTTGTATGAATTATTTTCTTTCAGAGCAGTGATGTACCCACACGGCACTCCACTAATGGTCACTCTCCTCGTTAGTAGTATTTGCCTCGTTAACCCTTTGAACCATATTGACGGCACAGGTTACGCCATAATTTCATTAAGTAGGGGGCTGCTAAGTTAAAGTGTGGGGGTAGAGCAATCAATATTTTCAACGTGCAGCCTCGAGGCTGCACATTGAAAATATTGCTTGCTCTACTCCCAAATAATAAATATGGACTGTTCCAAATGTTTCCAATGAACCTAATGAAAGATACCACTAGGGTTCAAAGGGTTAATATGAGGTCACATAGAGCTGTATGATTGTAGAAATCCTTTGGAATAACTATGTGCAAGCCTTTCTATCACCTTCCGGAACACGCGGACAGTTGATTACCATTAGAAGCTTGTGAAAAGGTATGAAAGGTAGAAACATTGTTTCACTCAATGTGCCCCCGGCTTTGACCTACTGGTCCATCAGCAAGAACCTTGCTTGTTCTTCCTATGTTTTCTTGACTGCTCGAGTCATTGCTTTGTGGGAATCCTCTCTTCAAGCAATTGAGTTTAACTTTTTACCTAACGTCTTGGTAATATCCAGCAGCAATATTTTTAAAACTCGTCATTAAGTTTTCAAATTTTTCATTTTTTTGTCCAAAATACATCATAAGGTCTCTCATAGGAACGAACTTGTTTGGCTATGTTTTTGAACCAAAAATGACTTTGTTTTGTTATTCAAGCCATAAGTCTTCGTCTGGTGTTTGGTATACAGTGGGTGGGTGGAAATTTGTTTTTTGGTATATGAATTGTGTTATTCGCTATTTTTGAGATGGAGACTTGTGACAAGCGGAAAGTTTTAGTTGCGTATTTGCCAGGGTTTAGCACCATAGAGCATTGTAGGATGAGGTTGAGGATCCACGCCCCGTTTCAAAATAACACCACACTCAAAATATATTTTTTGAACAAATGCAAGTACTTTCCGCTATCTTCACATCTATGTCCGTAGAAATATTCCCAAGAGCATTTAACGTATGTTTTCAACTTGCTTGTGACCTCCAGCAGCGCTTTTCGTGAATTTATAAGGCAGATAAAATGTGACAATTTTAAGCAGAAATGGAACCACGAGGATCGGGTTTTTTAGCAGTAGGTATCTAATATGGTGATAAGGAGTATGTTATAAACCATTTGACTGCATGTCCGTCTTGATGCTGAAAAACATTTTTGTCGAACATGAAAGTTCCATAGACCGCTACAGTAAATTGGATAGTGGTCAGAACTCTAGAGCGAATACTATAAAACATTTACAATTGTATTTTTTAGAATTTTATTTTCTAGTTATGACTTTAAATGTTTTGAAATGATTCATTAGCATTTTAAAAGATGTGGCAATTTGTCAACGGGCAAATTGCCAAATCTTTGAAAATGCTGATGGTTCATTTCAACACATTTAAAGCGGCCAAGAGAACTCGTCACTTATCAACTTCAAGACCTTCCTAAACAAGGGAATCCAACGCCCTCCAAGGTTCTACAGCAACGCGAAATCTCGCACAGCTCAAGTATATCATTGCAGACTACGTCTACAGTGTAGTAACCTCAACTCCCACCTGTACGTTAATCATTTATCACCAAACCCTTTGTGTCAGTGTGGCGAGCAAGAGACTCCTGATCATTTTTTCTTCCATTGTCCAATCTTCTCAGACGCACGTAATTACACGACTAACCTTCTTCCTTTTGGAACAGACACATCCACACTTTTTTTGGTTCAGAATTCCTGAATAACGAAGACAATCGTGTCATCGTTGAAGTGGTACATGACTTTATCTTATCAAGTAAGCGATTCCAATAACTGATTCGCATGACTTGTTACATAACATTGGGACACCCAATAATCCAATATTACTACTAATAATAATAGTATCAAACTAGCATAGCATCACGTATATTCCCCTCCACACCTCTCAAACTTCATTTCAACCCACCTTCAGATGGACTGTCTTCGTAGTTTGAATTCATATATATATCTCCTTACCAGAAGAATTGATGAAATAAGACACTGCCTTAGGTATTTCTCGAGTGCACCTAATGCATTACGCATTCAGACTGGCCGTCATTTACATTATTTTTTCTTTTTTTTTCCTTTTCTTGTTCGATGTTTTCTTCTTTTTCTCGTTTGCTTCTTTCTTTTCTAATTTTTTAAAAATATTACTGTTGTAGTTGATACATTCCTGCACATCTTTGCCCGGGGGTCTGCCCTCTCCCACTCTTGCCTCGCGTATTCGGTCTGGGTCTGGAGACCTCTCGCGACCCCAATTGGTAGTGTGTCTTGAAGACAGAAAAATGCCTAAATGGCAGCAGAAAGGTTTTTTTTTTTTTTTTTTTCGAGTCGACGTTTGGTTCCGTGGGGTGGGCTGGGCCCGCGGGTAATGATGTGTATGTGTAACTACTGACTGACACCACCTGCCGAGTGAATTGATAAACGAAAGAGGGAGACGACTTACATACGCTGATAGCTTTCCGTCGAATCCCTCTCATATACAGCGATCTATCTTCGTTTACCTTTGTTATTTTGTGTACTGTTGTACATTGTGTTGTTTGTTCTTCTTTGTACCTGTTGCGTACTGTATACAAATAACATAATTTCAAATAAATATTGTTTAAACTAAAGCGGCCAAGTAAATTTTACTCAAAGGGTATGGGAATTTCAGGTAGAATTTTTCGTAATGTTAGTCATAGGTGTGTGCATCATTCCAAAAACGTAAGCATTATCCTGCTGTGACGTAGTATACAATACAAAAACGGGCTTTTTACAACCTTTTCCAATCACTTTAAATGTTTGACTATTTTTTTCTTTTATTCTCCGTTGAACCTCATTTAAAAATAAGAAAACGGAGTTTTCACTATCTTTTGATGTTCTGTAACCTTTTTCATGTTTATTATATCAGCAGTGTACGCATCACGAAATATAATAAAGACAATGTCCTTTTCATTAATATAAAAGTCCAGAAGGTGAAATTTTCTATTTTCTTTCCAGAGTGGAATAAAGTCTTGCAAATTACTGTAAAGACATATTCGATAAACAAAGAAACAAAGTGGATGCTCAGTGTTGGTCGATGTGATACCGATAGACAATCTTAATCATTATCTGTGAACCAGTTGCGTCTAATTAGTTTGCCATAAAAAGGAATGTTTCCTTTTGTTGCTTTTAATAAACGAAAACAACAGACAGCTCCGAGAGCTGTCTGTTGTTTTCGTTTATTAAAAGTAACAGAACAAAACTTGGTATTATTTTCTACTGATGTTTTGGGTGTTTTCTCAACAATTACTTGGTTCTTACCTGGACCTTTGTCGTTCGTCTTGTAATTTCAAGGAGATAACTTTATCGAGAATCGATTTTCATGACGATCTAAATCAGAGATGTCTTCGTAAAAAGTAACGTACTAAATCCCCATCTTACTTTCATTGCCACTTTACTAGAAAAAGTCAGATAATTCACGGCAGGCTAGGATTTGAATGTAGTAATCTACAAGAGCATATTTTTAAGAATCACTCCAAACTTCAATGTAGGAAGAGTGAGAGCACTGGGTGCATTCTGTTTCACTGTGTCGGGTTTGATCATCTCAGACATGAGACATTGAATACACTGACTGTTTACGTCAGTCTTGACTCTCCGAGGTTCAGTTCTGAGTATTATAACGAATCAAGAAACACTGATATTTCACGACCGTAAAGAGGTTATTGCGATGGGCAAACGTTTTGACCGACGACCGATCGTTCATTCGACTAGTCCTTGGGGCTGAGGTTTGAGCCCATCAACTGACCACCCAAAATAGTATAATAAACGTATATAACCTGAGCCTATATCGTGTACGCATAGCCTCGTGCTCAACGTTTTTGTTTTTTTTTTTTGGAAGACTACTTGTCACATAAACCCACTGCACTGCCTCATTATCCATCCTCATCACTTCCGTTCTATTTCGCTGACTAGGTAAGGTGGGTATTACTAGGATAAGCTGCACCTATCTATACCCCTTCTTGTTCTCAACCAGTGAAAGTCGACATTTCTATTACAGGAGCATCATCTTTCACTGTGGTTTCCAAACTCGCTCGAGACAAGGGAAGATGTTATGTGTGTTTAGGCGAATGTTGATACGTGTTGATATATGTTCGGATATACTTGATCACGTGCATATATGACCGTAGCATTATATGGGAACCCACAAATTATTTGATTAATATTCAAGAGATTACGTTTTGAAGTGTAAGCTAACATAACTATTTTTATTTCTTAATTGTGATGTTTTGGTTAAAATATAAAAGTCCATATTTATTCAAACAGCGACAAGCAAGCTAAATATATTCTCCATCAGTAATCATTAACACTATGCTGTGATTGTTCATTGAATGCTATTGTTGCCATCCAAGTGTCAGCTACGGGGTCTTCCCGTTTAGCCAGCTCCTATTGTTTTGGTAGAGGTGTGATTAGTTTCGGCATGAAAGGGAGGTCGACTATAGTTTATGTCATATTAGTTGGGTGTTTTATGACTGGCGAACAAGAGAAATTTCGGACAATTATTTTTCAAGCTTATGCATTATTTTATTATATTTAGATATCCACTACTTAATAAATATAGCATGGCTTTGAGTTGACTATGCCAAAATATTGGTCCTCGAGGAGAGGATAGTCCCGACGCGAGGGACTATTCTCTCCTCGAGGACCACTATTTTGGCATAGTCAACGAAAAGTCATGCTATATTTATTATATTAGATGTGTGTGGGTGGGGGGGGGGGGTGGTTCTTCATCGGTCATATATGCAAGATAATATTCTTATTCACAGCCGAAGAGAAAAGAAACTGGTTCAGGGTTTAAACAGGTAAACTAAGTTAATTCTGCCATTCATAGTTCTGGGATAGAGAGGTAGAGAACCCAAACCCCAAGAAACACAATACCATTATTCCATTAACCCCCCGATTAATTCTACCCGAAATACGGCTACGATAAAAATAAAACCTTTGGCGAAAGATACGATACATATATTTTTATTTCTCCAAACTAAATGTAATAATGTATATGGGACGAGATGTCTTGTAAAGTATTTACGCTTCAATGGAATTTTCTAAGCGAATTCGAATGTTACTATTTATAACCGTGCACTATTACCGTGCACTATTCTTTTTTCAAAAATGATAGTAGGTCTGTGCGATTTCGCTGACGAACTATCGGAAAATAGGGTGTTTCTGTTCAACCAATCAGAACGCGGGAAAGTCACGTGACATCTAATATTTATATATAACAGGTAACAATATAACAATATTTACTACGAGACATACAATGATAAAAATGATAATATTACACAATATATATATTAGAAGCCAAGGCATCTAGACACAGAATGTAAATAATTTAGTAAATCAATGTCTCCCTCTCTCAAGTGTCTTTGATTGAGGCGAATCGATGAATCAATCTTCCTGTATTTCTTCTTTCTTGGTTGCAATCTGTCTCCTGCTCTGAGATGAATGATAGTGGCTTCCTGATATGCCTGTTCCTTCTTTATAAAATCTATCATCTTGTATATATTTGGATGGGAACCGGCCAGGATTAATTGTAGTTTTCTGTGCCATCCTTCAATATGGTTAGTCGTTCGTGGTCCAAGAAAGTCAAAGTGGTTCCACATTTCCGTCGCCCCGTTGCCTTCCACCCAGCTCTCTGTCATGTAATCCATAAACTTTGTCAAATGGTTGCTGATGCATGGATCATCGCGCATCGGTGCTTCATCTAGAGCCAAAAATCATGCGTCGCTGACTCTGTCGACTGGAACCAGCGGCAGGGCTATTGCGCGTCGAACCAGAGTTTTCACTTCATCGTCATCCTGGTAGAGCTGTTGGAGGTGGGAGCTTTGTCCCTTAGAGGAAGAAGCACCTCTTCAAAGCTGCTGTTTGGAACACACTGGCTAGTGCATTTTGGGCTGCGGTCTCATAGTCTGTGAAAATTATCTGTGGGTTGATGTAAATTCCATATTCTGCTGCCTTCGTTTTGATAAGATGGAAAGTCCTCTGGTATGTTCGTAGTGTTTTATTTGGAGGGAAGGCATAGATGAGAGGACACATTTTCCCTTCGACAAAGCAGTGGATTGTGTACAGTTGGAGAAAAATAGTCGGGGATTTCTCAAATGTTCCGTCGCAGACAATTGTGTCGGATTCTGATACACATCTTACGTTATTTTCTGTAGCAAAGGTGAGTATTTTTTCGGTGTATCCATCGTCTGCGAGAACGCAGTTGGCTTCGGCTGTAGATTTTGTGTAGGCATCAGGAATATTTAAAGTTGATCTATGCTTGGGTAGATTCGGTCTGGTCTTCGCTTGTTTGTTATACACGACAGTCTTGGTGCTGTAGAATGTTGGAACCTTCGATATTAAATCAGTATTAGCTTCATCATGTCTGAGTTTTGAAAAATAGGATGAAAAATAGTTGTATTTTTCTGTTATTATGGTTTGACTGACAGTGTTATGAACATTGTATTGTACTGTACAACCTCTGTTGTTTCGTGATGTGTATATATACTTTGATAAGAGCTTGAGACTTCGCCCATTATCATCATCACACTTCTGACGTCAGAGCGTGCATACCTAATTAGCCATGGATTACCTGCCGAAGAAAATTAAGGACACTTTGGCGGTGCTGAACGCTAGATCACTTCTTAACTGGGATGTCCATGTTGAGAGTGGCTGCGTTCAGCTCACCATAATGTATAAGATGAAACCCACCTCTGGGAGTGGTAGCACCTTTCGTGGGCCTGCTCGCACTGGCCCACACCAGAGGAAGTGTAAGGGATTGAGTTCACCAACCACCACTGAAACAACAAAAGAAACAGAGACAAAGAAACAGAGACAGAAGAAGAAATCGCCGTCAACCAAACGCCGGGACACCAGGCGAATGGAAGGAAGAGGACTGAGACCGGGAATCAGGAGATGGAAAAGGTGATCACTGTCAGCTCACCTCCAAGACCTGTATCACCAATCCCAAGCCGTACCTCTTCCCAAAAAGGTCGGAGGGAGAGGAGATGGAAGTCACCCAATCCGTACCTGACTCTCCTTTCAGCCTCAACCAATCGGGCCTCAAATCCAGTTCAACCTCGGAGTCCGAGCATGAACCTTCTGATGAAGGAGATACTAGCCTGTCAGCCTATATTAAGATCCTAGATGGACGTTCCATTGAGCGCTTCGGCGAACTCAAGTGGAGTTTGACGGAACTGGGGATGTTATTGGAATACCTTAAATCAACCCAGATGGAATGGGCTAAGGAAACCTACGACGTCCTCATCAACAAACCAGGACACTTGGACGCAGCAAGAATCCGCGACCTGTTCTTCCACAGATGGCTAAAACGCATAAACTTGGAAACAACAGCTGCCAAGCCTTCTCCATCCCAGCCACCTTCTTCCAAGAAGAAGCACAAACGGAGCAAACGCCACTAAACCCGAGCACTTTCCCCCTTTGACGCGCCCAGACATACTGTCAGAACGTATCCTACAGCTAAAGAGGGCCGAAAGGGGCTTTCCCCACGCCGTCCCTGTGCGCCTTCGGCGCGCAAAAAACATTTCATTCCGAGACTTCACCCTGGAATTCCTCAGTCACAGGACAATGTGTCCCTCAAAGTTCGATGTCAACACCAGCTACATTCATTGCTATTTTATTCCGTTATTGGATGTAAATAAATGTTTCCGTTTATGTGAGTCTTATACATCACTTGGACATTCTAAGATCTCGTATATACTACGACGAATACTCTCGTCACAAATGAATGGGGGCCAAGTAGTTATAAAATCCTCCGTTTCGTTACTGCGTAAAATGAAGCCGCAGCTTAAATTAATTTTAAATTTTCAGATGGTTCAGTTAATTCGTAGTTCAGGGTGGATAAGTCCGTGGTGTATAGTCTTTTATTAAATGTGTGCTGAACTTTCCTGTTTGTGATGTGGAGGGTTCTAATGGCGTTCTAGATCCTATGATAAATTTCAAATATTTCTGCATCGGTTTCAGCCAAATGGTCCTGATCAAAATCAATAGGGTCTATGCCCAAAACAGTACTTGATTTTTTTTTTCAGGTTTGTAGACGGTCTTTCAGAATTTCGTTTCTTGGGAAGGGTGTCAGAGAGATGGTTAGTATTCTTGTGTCTATTAAAGTGTATAAATTCAGTAAATTCCTTTCCACATTCTAAACATGTATAAATATCTAATCAGGTTTTCCTATAAATTATCGAGGTCTTCTTTCCTGGTAAATGTCTTCAGGCAGTTGTTATAGTCAAATGTCTTGTCTTGTCCGTGAGCTGTCCGCATATGATTGTTCCTTTTGCGTCTAGCCGTGAATGTTTTCCCACAATCCTCGCATGAATATCCACGTCTCCATAATAATGAATATTATGTCTCCATAATCCTTAGAATTATTAATGAACGCACAAAATTGCACACACAAATTATTTAAATAATATGTCTCTAGAGAGATGATCCTTTGTCCGTCATGAGATGAAAATGGAATGAGCGCGGAGTCACAACGTCCTTGAATTTATCTGTGTTTGACGGAAGTGAAAGGAAACATCTTGCCATTTTGATTCAACTATAGTTCCACATTGAAAGTAATTGGAGGGTAAGTCAATGAACTTTCTAAATATAGTTCAGTAGCAGAAGTAGTGTGGGCAATTAAAGATGTTACGAAATATAGATTAATGAGCCTAGGTACTCATAAACATATAGTTCCAAAGTGAAATTAAGTGAATAGATAGAAAAATTGGGATTCAGGGGAAATCCGAACACATTTCGGTATTTTTGTGATTTGGGATCGTTGTCGGGTCCCTTTGGGTAATTCTAAAGGCAACACACAGTTTCTGTGTAATTAGATTGACTCTTACACAAGGAAACGCTCCTATTATTAAAAAGGAGGATTCTGGGGAAATTCGAACCCATTTCGGTAATTTCTTATGTTTTTGTCGAGTCTATTTGGTTAATTATATTTACCCCTATTCAATCGAAAACACCTTAAGAACATACCTCCGCCTTATTGCAGGCCTTTGGGTCACATAGCAACCACGTGCTACCAAACAATCCAAGACGGCGGCCTCCTTCATACAAAATGGACGAAGGAAACACGAGTCACTCTAATAACACGCGCTGCGCATGGGCACTAAGACCACGTATCACTGTGGAGGTGACCTTACAATATGGTCGCTCACGCGGTGTACCATGACAACCAAAAAAACAGGGGTCATAACCTATGTTTTTGAGACAAAAAATGAAAAAGTAGTTATTCAAGAATTTTGTTTGCAAGTGTCGTCTGATTTTCATGTTAGGTAAAGGGTTAAAGGAACAGAAAAAAAAACACTTTTGATTTCTAACTGACTGTAACTGATTGACGCCCAGCACCTCTGAAAAGGAAATCAAATTTGCATTGTTAATAATATATTATTATGAGTCCAAAACCGAATTCGGTGAAAATAATGTGCACAAGATGTATTGTTAAATCACTTTTCTTTTCTCTTCTAAACACAAGGTTCCTGGCAATGTCAGCATCCAGGGTGGAGCTGGATTTTCAAACTCCTACTCTAAATTGAGGAAATATAACCTTTGTGGTGTTTTGGGTATAGGCGTGCTTGCTATACTATCGCAAGTTTCGCCTGCTATTTGTGTTTTGCAAGGCTTTAAACAATAATACTCATAAAGTGTTAATTAATAAACGTTAATGGGTACTTTTTTATCATAATTGTGTGTGTATTTTGATTGACAAAATCATGTTTTGGTGGAATTTAGAATGATGAGTTCTGATCGGCCGCCGGGAATCGAACTCACGGCAACCCTGCCTGGCGATCAGGAGTCACAGAAACCACTAGTCGACTGTTCAACGTCAAAAAAACGATGGCTGAAATCTAGCTTTTTAGATGGAGTTCCTCTGATTACTTGGTTCATTTTCATTTCGGCAGCTGCCTGAATCTGAAACGCTCTGGCTACGAGAAGATATTCAACGATCTTCAACACCAATTAAATGTTCTCCAAGTTATGATGCCCAGTAGGGAGCGCGTGGCTCAGTAATTGTGGCATTGGACTTCAAACCGAGACGTCAATGGTTCGATCCCCACCAGGGGAGACTGTGTTCGATCCTGACCCCCCCCCCCCCCCCCCCCCATCACCTAAGTTCTTTGATTAGGTGAGACACTTCATATTGATTGTGAGCACAGTGGTACCGTGCACTGAGCTGTATTGCATCAGTTGTGTACGTTCACCAAAGCTAACAATGCCTGTGCTGTTTGGTAAGTTGAAGAGTCCGACAGTAACTCTTCATAGCTAGGTGGTTCTTTCCATGTACTCCGGCTTCCTCAGTCTGTTAACTGGTGGAGTTCTAGAAGCCCATATTTGGGCTTTACAATGAGGTGAAGGTAACGCAACTTGAAGGCTTTTTACTCAGTGGATGTGCTTCATATTATCTTTTAACCCTTTACCCAACGTAACGGGCAAAGCCGGCCAGCGCTATTCTCAAAAATCGTCCATTCATTTTGAGTGGTCATTATCTATATTTTTGAGACAAAAAATGAAAAAAATTAGTTATTCAAGAATTTTGTTGCAAATATCGTCTGCTTTTCATGTTAGGTAAAGGGTTAAGTGACATTATTTAGTCTGTATGGACTTGTCGTGTTATATTGTGTGGGAGAGTGCCTGCAGGCGCTCGCCCATAAATTGTAACAAGGCAAAGATATATGAAGAAATTTTGATGGCCGAAAATGATTTAGCACTCTATCAGTTAAACTCTCCGACAGGACATGACGCTGGTTGTGCAAAGTGTCGTTAAACCCAAACAACTGAATGCCATCGAATGTATCATCATCTGGTAGAATAATAATGTAACGTAATTGTCGCAAACAATGTTGAAAAGCAACGATTATTTTCATATGAAGTATCAAATCGGTTATTATTCTGAGATTCACTCTCTGCCCTTGCAGCGAAATGACTCATTGCTTCTTCATTGAGTGTTTCGTCCGCCAATTTGCACAATCTGTTTAGGTTTGGATTTATATCGTCAATGTCTTTGGATATTTCGACGTGTCCCCTGTTTTCGTACACATTTTAAGTTTATTCTAGACTTTTTTCCAATTGTTTTGCTCAATGGGTTTCGTAAAATGCTTATCTGGCATAACAATAGAGATGTCCAGCCATTCCTAGCAGCTATTTAGAAGCAATCCCAGTTTTACTTGGAAGGAGGGATCAACATGTTTAAGGGCGGCATCAGCGTTCCAGGACTGACACTGAAATTTCTGTTTAGAACGTCAACTAAGGCATATCCGGCTAGAACATCAACGAGAAGAATAAGGATCCAAGTCAACTACAGCATGATGTGTGCCTTCTGATGACAATGGTGGAACGAATCATCAGAAATTTTGAAAAGACTTTGTCAAAAGTGAATAAAGACGCTGTATATTTGATATGGCACGAGAATACTTCATGTATGAACCCACCACCTGAGCAAGCTGAATATTTAGATTTTTGGAACACCACTGTCTGCTGACCAGAGACAAAAAGAGATGACAGATCTTATAGAAATGTGCATTCTTGGGTGTTCGTCTTCCTCCCATGTTACTGAGTGTGGCCACGAAGGATATATTGGCGTAATGGAATGCACACAGGTTGCTTTTGGCAGAACCCCGATCATTGGAACGTCTACAACACGTTCCGAGACAACCGAATGCCATGGATGCTTCGTCCTTGTATCGAGAAATGAAAGATATCCTGCATGCCCACTTTTACACGGTCGATGAAAAGATGACACACTATAATCAAGTCTTCCAAAGATACTTGACGTTTTAGTAAAAGGCTTTGGATCGTCGTCCCAATAAAGTGAGAAAGACACTACAGATCGCGTCATCTTATATTTCGTGCCTGTAACTATGAAGAGAAAGATAAAGTTATTACTAAATCGGATAAAAAATAATCCAAACATATTTTAGAAGGAAAACAGTGAACTGGTCCATAAAGATCAAATGGTGGTAGGGTCCAGTGGGACGGATGTTCTAAACGATTTGCAAGACGGCAGTCTTTTCAACCCAAGGTTTCGGAAATGTTGGCCGAAGCCTTGAGAGATAGTAACATACCCCAGGAATTGCTTGGTCATAAAGAACGTTGTGATTTTATAAGACAGTCGGTGACTGAGACAGAGACTAAATCTAAGCAAAGAAAGAAAACTAACATTGGTTATGTCGCACATTTGCTAGAACGAAAGTGATTGTTATTGTGTTGATGCACAATGACAAGTTGATTTAGTGGATTTAGAGACTATAAGTTAATACAATAATGACAATAAATTTCCGTTGACGTGTTTAGATGTGTTCACTCAGTATGCTTGGATCATACCCCCTAAGAGAAAAACTTGGGGAGTCTATTGTCAACGCATTTACCAAAGTTTTCATACAGGGCTGTATACCATAGACATTACAAACTGATCGAGATAAAAAAAATTCTGAATAGAAAATTTCGTAAATTTCTGAAAGATCACGAAGTCGTATTTTTCACGACACATAACGTGGAAGCAAAAGTTCCATGGTTGAACGTTTCAATAGAACTTTGAAAACTAAGATGTGGAAATATTTTACCAAGAATGATATACTGATTTTTCCACTTGAAAAGTTGGCAAGATCTTATATTCCCCCCCCCCTCCCCCCCCACTATACGTGAAACATACGCGTGTCCCGGGTGAGACAGCAGGGTGGGATATTTCTATCCCACCCACCCCACGTGACATACTCATTTGCATATTTTATTAGGTCGCTGGAACTATTTCATCCTCGTCTGCACAATTGTAAATAAACAAAATGGCTTCACGATTCCCCGCAAGTAATGCACGTGCCATTCATAATCAACAATGTTGATTTGTTTCAACCCCATGTTTCTCTGCAGATTTAATAATATCACTGGCACTGGGCGAATTTATCGATCGATCAATAATCTCACAATGCCCTTTAAATTAGAGTTTGACACGCGCAAAGTCATTAATCCCTTAATGGACAGTGTTACAAATCAATTTTTAAGTATATACCTATGGTATATACCTAACTTTTGTACGATCTTTCCGATGAAATTGCTCGTTTTTCGAAAGGACTACGACTTGATAAATTGGGTATGTCAGCACGTGACCGCCAATTATCAGTAATGACGTAATCCTCGTGTGTGGGGGAGAAAAATCATCCTCGATGAGTCTGAAAGTGGGAATGGGGAAATCTCACCTTCGGGGCAAGATATTTGAACCAGACCCTCGGCAAGCCTCGGGTCTGGTTCAAATATCTTGCCCCTCATGTGAGAGTTCCTCATCCCACGTCCAGAATCATCGGGGATCATAATAATCACACTCACCATCACAGTGTCTGTATGGATCCCGTTGCCATGAACTTGGGAAATCAAGCGGAAGTTTGGCAAAGACTTTATAGGAAACCCACAAGACACAAGTCCGCAAAGTTCAAATTCGGAGACCCAGTGAGAATCTGTAAAGTAAAGAAAACTTTTGAAAAAGGGTATTGGGCCGAAGAGATATTCACAGTGGTAGCTATCAAGAAAGGTCATCCAGTCACATATGTTTTAGAAGACGGTGGAAAATTGAAAGGGTCGTTCTATAGTGAAAAGCTTCAGCGAGTCGCCTACAAAACTATCTACAAAAATCGAATGCGTACTCACGAAACGTGGTCGAGGTTAGAACAGAGAATTGTCAGTGAAGTTCGTGTGGAGAAGATGTCGGATCTGCAGAAAGTCTGTTTATGAATATACCATAGAAGAGTGTTTCTACAAAGAAGAAAATGTTTGTTATCTAAATATAGGAAATTAGAATGTTTAAAAATGTGTTGTTACCCGAAGTATGAAAGCATAGATGAGAACAAGGGTTTCATTGATCTCCAGTAGTGGAAGTGGTCCCTCCACTAGTCCGTGGGTGAGAACAAGAGGAGTTAGAGGTTAGACGCGTCTTAAAACACTACGTACTAAAATTTTTGGAAAGATGAGGATTCTGGGAATCCTACCTGCAAAACAGGTAGAAACCGAGGATTTAACCCTTTACCTAACGAATCGCCCGCATCCGCCCGCGTAATATGCAAATTCAGCAGTTGAAAAAAATATTATTTTTCAAAAAATTTCAACAAAACCATATAATGTGACATCTCGTTGGAACGAGCTCGTCGAGCTCGTGCCAACGAGGGGTGACATGATATGGTTTTGTTGAAATGTTTTGAAAAATTGAAAAAAATTATATTTAAAATAATAAATTTTTATATCGTCTGCGTTGGGTAAAGGGTTAATCGGAAATCCGAGCCAGTTATCAGGTGGTGTGTGGTAATTCTAGGAAGGAAGTAACCAAGGATTCTCGGTAATTAGATTGATTCTTATACAAAGGAACGCGTCAGTTACTGGAAAAAGGAGGATTCTGGGGAAAATCTGAGGTTTCTGTAGTTTTTGGTGGTTTTTTTTTTTTGTTTGGGTCATTAAATTTACTCCTAAACAAACGTACTCACCCTGAGGACCCCCCCCCCCCCCCCCCCGGTCTATTGTAGGCTTTTGGATCACATAGCAACCGCGTGCTACCACAAAAACCAAGATGGCGGCCTATAGTATACAAAATGGATGACAGAAAAACGTATCTCCCTAACAACGCGTGCTGCGCATGCGCACCAAGACCATGTATTACTGTGAGGATAACGTCAGAAGGTAGTCACTTAGGCGGACTAACATGACAACCAAACATGACGTAACTTGGTCACATTACTATGACGTCAATTCCTGGGTCCCTTGGAGCCCCAAAGGGTGCCGTTCGGGTCCATGTTATACTACTTACATTGTCAAAATCTTTCTCGAAGGCATGCCTTAATGATGTATTTGAAATATTAATCAGTCAAGACTATATATAAAAAAACTCAAAACATCTTAGAAATTTGTTTGTGGATATATACATAAAAATGCAGAGGTCATGACGCAGCCCCTTTTTTAAGTTGACACATTCCTACAGGTACTACAAATGGGAATAATCAGGGACGTGGCGAAAGGAGAGGGCAGTATGGGGGGGGGGGGGTTACCCCCAATCCTGGCCAAAATTTCCTATAGTTAGAAATTCGGAGGGCAAGTCATGAGCAGTTGGAAATGCCATCTGTCTGAATTTTAGAGCTTCTTTGGCGATGCTGGCGTCTTCTTTACTTCCCAAAATTCCAACTCGGTTACAAATCCGCCAAAATTTCAGCTGTTACTATTTAAAACTACAGTGTATGCAATATCTAGCTTCATAGGTATGCATGATGTCAATCGGTACGAGATTTCTATAGTACGTTTAGTTATCGGAATAAGAAAAATCCTCGAAATGTACTTCAAGAAAATCACATCATGTAAAATCGTTATCATTAGTTAATTCCACCATTCACAGTTACAATAATAGTGATGGCCAAATAATAGTGATGCTGCACATTTTGGGGTTCAGTAAATAAAAGTGATGGTGGCAAATAATAGTGATGGCCAAATAATAGTGATGCTGCACATTTTGGGGTTCAGTAAATAAAAGATATGGTGCCAAATAATAGTGATGGCCAAATAACAGTGATGCTGCACATTTTGGGGTTCAGTAAATAAATGTGATGGTGCCAAATAATAGTGATGGCCAATTAATAGTGATGCTGCACATTTTGGGGTTCAGTAAATAAAAGTGATGGTGCCAAATAATAGTGATGGCCAAATAATAGTGATGCTGCACATTTTGGGGTTCAGTAAAAAAAGAGATGGTGCCAAATAATAGTGATGGCCAAATAATAGAGATGCTGCACTTTGTGGGGTTCAGTAAATGAAAATGATGGTGCCAAAGAATAGTGATGCTGCACATTTTGGAGTTCAGTAAATAAAAGTGATGGTACCAAACAATAGTGATGGCAAAATAATAGTGATGCTGCACATTTTGGGGTTCAGTAAATAAAAGTGATGGTGCCAAGTAATAGTGATGGCCAAATAATAGTGATGCTGCACATTTTGGGGTTCAGTAAATAAAAGATATGGTGCCAAATAATAGTGATGACCAAATAATAGTGATGCTGCACATTTTGGGGTTCAGTAAATAAAAGTGATGGTGCCAAATAATAGTGATGGCCAAATAATAGTGATGCTGCACATGTTTGGTTCAGTAAACAAAAGTGATGGTGGCAAATAATAGCGATGGCCAAATAATAGTGATGCTGCACATTTTGGGGTTCAGTAAATAAAAGAGATGGTGCCAAATAATAGTGATGGCCAAATAATAGTGATGCTGCACATTTTGGGGTTCAGTAAATAAAAGTGATGGTGCCAAATAATAGTGATGGCCAAATAATAGTGATGCTGCACATTTTGGGGTTCAGTAAATAAAAGAGATGGTGCCAAATAGTAGTGATGGCCAAATAATAGTGATGCTGCACTTTGTGGGGTTCAGTAAATAAAAGTGATGGTGCCAAATAATAGTGATGCTGCACATTTTGGAGTTCAGTAAATAAAAGTGGTGGTACCAAATAATACGGATGGCCAAATAATAGTGATGCTGCACAGTTTGGGGTTCAGTAACTAAAAGAGATGGTGCCAAATAATAGTGATGGCCAAATAACAGTGATGCTGCACATGTTGGGGTTCAGTAAATAAATGTGATGGTGCCAAATAATAGTGATGGATAATAATAGTGATGCTGCACATTTTGGGGTTCAGTAAATAAAAGAGATGGTGCCAAATAATAGTGATGGCCAAATAATAGTGATGCTGCACATTTTGGGGTTCAGTAAATAAATGCGATGGTGTCAAATAATAGTGATGCTGCACATTTTGGAGTTCAGTAAATAAAAGTGGTGGTACCAAATAATACGGATGGCCAAATAATAGTGATGCTGCACATTTTGGGGTTCAGTAAATAAAAGTAAGGTGCCAAATAATAGTGATGGCCAAATAATAGTGATGCTGCACATTTTGGGGTTCAGTAAATAAAAGAGATGGTGTCAAATAATAGTGATGGATAATAATAGTGATGCTGCACATTTTGGGGTTCAGTAAATAAAAGAGATGGTGCCAAATAATAGTGATGGCCAAATAATAGTGATGCTGCACATTTTGGGGTTCAGTAAATAAATGCGATGGTGTCAAATAATAGTGATGGCCAAATAATAGTGATGCTGCACATTTTGGGGTTCAGTAAATAAAAGTAATGGTGCCAAATAATAGTGATGGCCAAATAATAGTGATGCTGCACATTTTGGGGTTCAGTAAATAAAAGAAATGGTGTCAAATAATAGTGTTGGCCAAATAATAGTGATGCTGCACATTTTGGGGTTCAGTAAATAAAAGTGATGATGCCAAATAATAGTGATGGCCAAATAATAGTGATGCTGCACATTTTGGGGTTCAGTAAAAAAAAAGAGATGGTGCCAAATAATAGTGATGGACAAATAATAGTGATGCTGCACTTTGTGGGGTTCAGTAAATGAAAGTGATGGTGCCAAAGAATAGTGATGCTGCACATTTTGGAGTTCAGTAAATAAAAGTGATGGTACCAAATAATAGTGATGGCCAAATAATAGTGATGCTGCACATTTTGGGGTTCAGTAAATAAAAGTGATGGTGCCAAGTAATAGTGATGGCCAAATAATAGTGATGCTGCACATTTTGGGGTTCAGTAAATAAAAGATATGGTGCCAAATAATAGTGATGACCAAATAATGGTGATGCTGCACATTTTGGGGTTCAGTAAATAAAAGTGATGGTGCCAAATAATAGTGATGGCCAAATAATAGTGATGCTGCACATTTTGGGGTTCAGTAAATAAAAGAGATGGTGCCAAATAATAGTGATGCCAAATAATAGTGATGCTGCACATTTTGGGGTTCAGTAAATAAAAGTGATGGTGCCAAATAATAGTGATGGCCAAATAATAGTGATGCTGCACATTTTGGGGTTCAGTAAACCACTTTTATTTACTGAACCCCAAAATGTTCAGCATCACTATTATTTGGCCATCACTATTATTTGGCACCATCTCTTTTATTTACTGAACCCCAAAATGTGCAGCATCACTATTATTTGGCCATCACTATTATCACTGTGATGGTGCCAAATAATAGTGATGGCCAAATAATAGTGATGCTGCACATTTTGGGGTTCAGTAAATAAAAGAGATGGTGCCAAATAATAGTGATGGCCAAATAATAGTGATGCTGCACATTTTGGGGTTCAGTAAATAAAAGTGATGGTGCCAAATAATAGTGATGGCGGGCCTACCAAAAGTACGGGAGTGATAGTTACAGTTGCATGAAATTCTCACAAATGTCACTTGACAATACCTGTATTTCTCTCCTGTAAATTTGACATGGATCAAAAGGAACTCAAGGGGATGGGGCACGGGTACACAACAATAGAAGATTAGGCACAACATTTTTGCAGGACCTTTTCACAGGTACGCAAATTTCAAATTCTGACAAGCCTGCGTGGTCACAAGGTATAAACCGTATAAACCTTTAGCCGGAAGTGGAGATAAGCGAGGCGAGAGATTTCTATTTTTATCTCAAAGTTTCAGTCACAGCGTATCAAAGATCACCGAAAACAAGTTTTTTTTAATAAAAGGTATGATCGAAGAAAGCAAAATCAGTAAGTATGTTATATAAAACAATATTTAACAATGAAACGACACAACTTAATGGAAAAATCGACTCTTGTAGTATGAAAAAACATCTGCTGATCATCTCGGAAAATGAATTTCTCGGGCAAATTTCTCCTTCAAATATCGTTTTTCACATGTTCGCACAAATGTAACATGTTAAAATCATAGATCGACAGATTCAGCGTTCAATTCCACACCAGAAACTATCAACCATAACAACGAAGGAGGTTCGGTGCTACTAAAACTGTTCAAAATATAATGTCACCTTATCGATTTTTTTATACGCCCAGTTGTATACGCTCGTATCTTCAGTTGATGAGTCATATACATTTTTTATGCTTGTCAGGTGACCCTTTCGATGTGAGAATCTGGTAAATTTGAAGCCTGTGAGTTCCGAAAGCAAGATAGGCCTATACGCGCACAATCCGGGTTGAATGCAACATTGCATTGCGTTGTAAAAGCGATCCACAGGTTACCTTTTTCAACGCAGAGAAATAGCCCATTTTACTGCATTACAGAATCTAACGATAGGCGGTGAACTATATGAAGATGAGACTGGTTTTATGGCATAGCGTAACAATGTCAGATCAAGTTGGGCCGCATTATTTACTGTAAGTTGACTCTTTCAGACACAATTTGTTCCAAAACACGTTTTGGGTGTGAAATAATTTTTGGAGGGGCAGTCAGGATTTTTTCGGGCGCTCAGGGTTCTTTCGGATGAAGTGGACCTCAGCTCCACATCCTCCCCCACCCCTCCCAGAAAATAAAAGTTCCCGTACGCATATGGCAGTATAGATAGCACTTAATTATAATTTTATGAATTTTTAGGGATAAACAAACGGGATACTAAACATATGGGAATATGTATTAAACCTACTGTATATAACTTGAAAACCCCGAGCGTTTGCAGGCGCCGGGGAGCAATTTGAAAGTGTGTGGGGGGAAGGGGGAGGGGCAATGTATCTAAGGTTTCTGTATTACCCCCCCCCCCCCCAACCCCCCCCCCCCCCCCCCACCCAGACACACGCGCGCGCGTGCGCACTTTTACAGAGTGTTGGGCATGCTAGTATGATCTAGAGGGAATACATGCTCCCAAAGAAAGAAAAAAAAACACACACAAACGAATGGGTAAACCAATCGAATGAATTTAGAAGCGAATCTAATAATGAAAGGAGCAGAGAATTCGAATTTGCAGCGTTCAACAGTCCTCATCTGAGGAGTCAGTCACAGCAGCCTCAGAATCACTGAGCATGTGAGTTTTGGCCCTCATTTTTCAAAATATCCCAGAGAAAACCCGCAGACCCTCACCACTGAGAATGGGATACGGCGATATCGCCTCTTGTGCTACCCCCTCCCCCTACCCCCCCCCCCCCCACACACACACACAAACACACACTCACCACTCACACACACACACACCATCTAACTACTGTGCGGCTCGGATGCTGCTGCACAGCACACGGTGAGCATACATGGTGGTCCCCTTGGGATTAGCTCTGATAGCCCCACCTCCCCCCCCCCCCCCCACCTCACTCCCAATATTTTACCTTCCTTCGCTCCTGAATAATCAACTATACTCTATTTTAAAAATAAATATGTTGAACTGATTCAAATGAACGCCTCTCCCGTGTGTTATCGTATTACTATAAACAAAGAAAAAATATGGTATACATGTAAACTACATTTTTAAAATTGCATGTTAGAGATCAGTGTAAAACAAAACGCAAACGAAGAAAAAAACCAAACGAATAAATTTAGAAGCAAGTCTGATAACGAAAGGAGCAAGAATTCCAATTTGTTGTGTTCTACGACTGGATCTTTAGCCTGTGTGGAGTCTGTCTCTCTCCGTACAGAGGACAGCCATTTTACTTCCCCACATAATAGGACGACACGCCGTGACATCATCAACCCCGCGATCCCGCGACTTCTGGCACGAGAGACCAGCGAACTTATCCACCACTCTTTTCAAATTGTCACCCACATTTCAACTTGGGGTGGGGGGATGTGCCCGCCCCCCCCCCCCCCCCCTGGTTACGTTCTTGAATGAGAGTAAATAATTTCAGTTTACAGGCATGACAAACTGGAAAAATATATCAGTAAAATATATTAGTTGCAGGTGTTTTTTATAGAATAATGTAATGGCCGGTCTGGGTTTGAATGAAATTGCTGAGTCGAGAGGCCGGTTTGGGTGTATCAAGATATGGCGTACAAATTTTTTTTTTCCAAAAGGGTTAAGAAGGAAACTGGCGAGCACTTTGGATAAGAAATTCTCAGAAACCGGCAAGATCGGTTCTTGTCACTCTGAAGCCGATTTGGCTAGTGACGAGTGCCAGGTGTGCGTTCCGTTTGGCTGCGTAAAAAAGTGCGGGATGACCTCTTCGCCTAGTCTCCTGTGCATTCCACTACCTTTCACCTAGATGAAAGCAAATGGGATGCGCAAGAGACTACTCTTCGCCAGCAAAGACGAAGAGCACTTAGGGCCGTTCCGACGGGGGGGGGGGGGATACACCCCCCCAACGAGGACCCTGATTTTTGAAAGTTGGAAATTTTATGGTTCAAATTTCAAAAGTTGGAAACATTTAGTTCTAAGAAAATATAGAACTAGTGATTCTTGGTTGGAATACATTTATTCTTTATAGTATGACCCACTAGTTCTTTTTCGCGCAGAACTAAAATGTTGATAATGTTCCATGTTTGTAACTGCGTAAGCTAGCAATACATCGAGATTGC
This sequence comes from Pictodentalium vernedei, assembly GCA_031216915.1. Taxonomy (NCBI): domain Eukaryota; kingdom Metazoa; phylum Mollusca; class Scaphopoda; order Dentaliida; family Dentaliidae; genus Pictodentalium; species Pictodentalium vernedei. Next base: position 116,181,268 of record CM062294.1, on the reverse strand, counting down.
GCTTTCGTAAATGCACACAAATAGTGTCAATTTGGAACACCGGGGCCCGCCGATTTTCTCTAATTGCCTTAAGGCAGGATTCTCTTACGTGAGAGTCCTTCACTGCTCGTCTAAATGTGACGTGCAGTGAAGGGGCCGCACGCACGAGTATCCCGCCTTCAGGAAATTACGGGAATCGGCGGACCCCCAATAATGCCGGGCCCCGGGGTTACTACCCCCCCCCCCCCCCCCCTCTCGACGGCTCCGCACAATATAGCAGTATCATGTACCACAAGAAGTCTTTTGTTAGGCCAATTACAAAGTCTATTCATAATTATGGAGAAAAGGCCAAATATCAAGAGAATATAAGGTAATTTGTACATAAATCTATAAAGAAAATTCCTTCTCAAAACCGATCATCAATAAATGTGATCGATTAATTTGAAATAAATGATCGCTTTGTATTTTTGACAACTTGACCCTGCTCTGAACTGCTATTGGTTACAATACAGTGTTTTCACCTTTAATGGAGGATAAAAGTTCCTGGAATTATCCGATTGGTGGAAAATGAACCGAGCTCGTAAGTGTGAATGAAATTTTTAAAGTGCATGTTTTGGAAAAGATATAAAATATTGGTGACTATTGTCTTCTGGAATGTGTGAGAGAAGATTAAAACTGGGTGGGAGTAGGTAAAAATATGTCTATTTCATTCAGTGCGAAACTGGACGGGAGTATAGGAAGCTCCAAATTTAAAGGCAAAATTCACATGGCGACCTATATTTTTTTTCAGTATCTTTTTTTCATGAGATGATAAACTAAATGGATAGATGGTTGTTTTTGCCCAAATCAGCTTGATGAGATGGGGAGAGGAGGAAAGATTAGTACTGTCGTCAATGGAAAAAAACACTGTATTGTAACCTATTGACAATAACGTAATTTAATTTCAGCTACTGTTGACCTAACTGTGCTTATCCTACATCATGTAGAATGTTGTTTGGCATTCAAGTTTCAAAAAGAAAACTGGTAACCGAAGTCTTGTTTCGAAACTGTTTCCGTGAAGTCGTATGTAAATTAAGTGAAAATAAGAAGAAAATTTATAAAATACTTATGTAAGGCGCGAATTATTCTATTTATTTCATCTGTTTGCCTTTGTCACACGGTAGGGTTCGCCTGGTGAGTATAAAGCTTGTTTTCGACCCTGGATCTGTTTGGTTTCAACACGACATTGGCGAGATATCGAGGGAATCCCATGTGACGTCACGCCTTATCTAAAAATACTTTAGTTTAAACAGTATTTATTTCAGATAAAATAAGTTCTCAAAGAACAACATTGAATATTTACAAAAGTATAGGTATGGTATACTTCATATAGGATTCCATAGTGTTTCGCTAATTTCTCTAAAAATTGAATCGTTAAAAGCCAGATACTTATTGATGCAGTTGCTTCGAAGAGAATACTAAAAAATAGCCCATTTGATGTTTGTTCGACAGTTATTGGTCACAAAAGACTGTTGCCAAAATGAGAGTGAAAATGAGAGAGCGCGAGAGGGTGAGGTGGGGGTCGGGTTAGGGATTATTGTCGAATAAACTGCTAGCGCAGCATGCTGTTGGGCAAACTGGTTTCAATTAACAGAGGATTGGCGTATTGTTATAACACGCCGTTATCTGAAGTGAAAACATTTTCTTCCCATTCGACTGCCCCCCCCCCCCCCCCCACCCCAAACACACACTTCAACAACATAAAATAAAATAAATAGAAAAAAATAATTAAAAAAAGCCAGGCAAAACCGCAAAACATAGACACTAAATGATCGTTATGAAGTAAAAACGACCACGGTCAAAAACGGTAAGCAAAATTTTTTTAAAAAGGTCATTAAAAAGAATGAAACAAACCTGAAATACCTCCAATTGGAAACATAATTCCCCGACAAAGCTGCGTGAGTGTATGTGTGATGAATAAACAGCTCACAAATTACAATAACCTTCACTGACAAGTGATTATGGATATGTTAATTACAGGTGTGAAGGAATTAGAGCCAAGGCAAAATGAAGTGTTACAGTTGTAACTGAACTAATTTACCCTAATGCATAGGTAAATTAAAAAAAAATGAATGCCGATTGAAAAACATGGTCTGAAATCTTTCGGGTGGGGGCGAAAGTTCTTCGGGGGGAGGAGCGGTCCTCTCGCCCCCTCCCCCATGGTTGCAGGTTCGGTGGTTCAGTCAGTAGTGTTTCAGTTGAAAGGTGTGACGTCAACGTTGTGCATTCGAGTCTGTTCATGTGGTTTGTTAACTGATTGGACCTTCGAACATGCACAAATATGGGCATTGGAACGATCATATGGGAAATCGAATAATCTCAACTGGACGTATAATTATCACCAACTCCCGATCTACGATTTTACCAACTGGGCGTATAAAAAAATCGATAAGGTGACATTATATTTTGAATCGTTTTAGTAGCACCGAACCTCCTTCGTTGTTATGGTTGATAGTTTCTGGTGTGGAATTGGACGCCGAATCTGTCGATCTATGATTTTAACATGTTACATTTGTGCGAACATGTGAAAAACGATATTTGAAGGAGAAATTTGTCCGAGAAATTCATTTTCTGAGATGATCAGCAGGCGTTTTTTCATACTACAAGAGTCGATTTTTCCATTAAGTTGTTTTGTTTCATTGTTAAATATTGTTTTATATAACATACTTACTGATTTTGCATTCTTCGGTCATTCCTTTTATTAAAAAGGTCTTATTTTCGGTGATCTTTGATACGCTGCGACTGAAACTTTGAGATAAAAATAGAAATCTCTCGCCTCGCTTATCCCCACTTTCGGCTAAAGGTTTATACGGTTTATACCCTGTGATGGTGTACATCGATGAAATTTTATCATATTTTCTTCAAATAATTGCTGTTTTCAGGTGGTGGTGTTTTTGGCCAACTTGCTGATCAGATATTCTAATGACAGCAAGCCAGAAAATAAGGAGACTGACATCTGCAAAATGAGGTCCCCAGAGGGTGAATTTAGTGATGCTACCCTGCAATAGCAGGGTAGCATCACTAAATGTACCCTCTGTGAACCTCAATCTGAATCAGAGTCTCAATAATATATAGAAAGAGGTACCCAGAGGATAAATTGGCCCACTGTTTGGGATAGCATCATCAAATTCACCCTCTGGGCACCTCATTCTGCAAATGTCAGACTGCTTATTTTCAGGCCTGAATGGCAGTAACTCATTTTAATAATCATGATGGTGCTCCACTTTCTCCAAAAATTAATAATAGTGATGTCAATTTTTTGGGGGGTGGGGGAGGGGGCAGGAGAGAGTAGTCCACATAGTGGGCATTTCGATAAGCAGTCTAGTCTGTCATTGATTAGTCGGATGCTAGGAAACAGCGTTCTTTCGGTTCTAAAAATCAAAATTTTCTCCCATTGGGGCGAACTGTGGTTGACCTGATGAGTCCCTGATGGTCCTCTTTGGGTGCAACAATTTTTGCAAATGGGCGACAAAATTAATTCAAAAATGCCAAAGAAAATTACCTCTATGTGTAATGCCATTGATCGCTGAGATGAAAGGAAGCAGCGTTCTTTCGGTTCGAAAAATCAAAATTTTTTCAATGTCCGGGTCCCAATTGGTACATTTTCCTGCAATTTTTTTTGGCCCTGTCCAACCCTGCTTCAGTCCGATCGACGCCTGAGTGCTAAAATGTTCTATGTCCCATATGGGACATAGAACATTCTAGCAATCAGGCGACACGATTTTAGTGAACTCGGTCAAACAATTTCATTACAAATCGTGATTCATTCAGGGACGTGGCGACAGGGTATGTGATTGGGGAAGGGGGTGTCACCCCTCCCCCAATCCTGGTCAAAATTTCGTATAGTATGAAATGCGGAGGGCATGTCATGAGTAGTTGGAAATTCCATCTATCTGGATTTTAGAGCTTCTTTGGTGATTTTTTTAAACATAATTTCATTTCTCAAAATAGAAATAGGGTTTGACGAACAGGCATAGCCTATATCAACGTCTCTCCCAATACATTTAACAAATTACAAAAAATAATAAATGGGTGCACGTGCGTGTGCAATGGAGGGCAACACATAATTCTAATTTCATTAATAACATTTTACGAAGCCCTCAATTACGTTCTATGCGTGTTGCCTCCAAAAAAGGGAAATCCATTCTTCAGCAAATATTGGGTGATTTTTCGTAGGACAAACAGACATTTTCGAACACTGAAATACGTACTGGTCTATTAGATTTATGATAGCTACAGTGCAGCTGTGGCCACTGGAATAGGCTGATACTCCCTCTCCCCAGTCCCCTCCCTCTCTCTCTCTCTCTCTCTCTCTCTCTCTTTCTGTCTCTCTCTCTCTCTCAATCTCCCTTTCTCCCTCCCTCTCTATCCCTCTCTTCGTCTCTCTCTATCTCTCTCTCTCGAGAAAGAGTTTGGGATTTATCATAGTTTACCCATTCCGTTGAAAACGTTCTTTGGTGATGCTGATGTCTCCTTTACGTCCCAAAATTCCCGTTCGGTTTCAAATCAGTAAAAATTCCGACTGTTACTATTCACAACTACAGTGCTCGCAATATCGAGCTTCGTAAGTATGAATGATGTCAATCAGTACCAGATTTCTATAGTACGTTACTTATCGTAATAAAAAAAAATTCTCGAAATGCAAATCACATCAGGTAAAATCGTTAGCCTGAGTTAATTCCATCATTCACAGTTCCAAAATGATGAAACATCGAAAACTGATCATTCCTGCATAATATCTGATTTAAAGTTAGGACAGTGTGAATTGTTCAAAGTTCTGACTGAGCATTTGTTTAACACATATTCAATTCTGAGAATAATACCAAATAATATCCTCATAATTCTATTATAAATGTTTTGGCATTTCAGTTACTAGAATCAGTTTTATATCCCCTTTCATGGCTTCAGTTTCAAAAAAGTGAATTTCCAACTAGGGAGGGACCAGGAGGGAGGTTCCCTCACCCGCCCCTCCCCCAAGTTGGAAATTCACTAGCCTACCCCCCCAACCCCCACCCCAATCGGAAACCTCTAGCCACGACCCTGGACTCATTACAGATCCTCTATTTATAAAGACATTTCTCCTGCTGGCATAGTTTGATAAAGTAAAGGCGTCTTCGAGTGAACTGAACTGCGAGGGATCATTATGAACACTTTGACAGAACAGATGTCCAACTTGGCCAATAACGTCTACGTGTCCACTTTGCACATTTATGCAAGCTGTGTGCTGTCTTTTTGGTGAGTCCAGCAATCTTCAGACGAAGGCTGGAATTAATGCTGCCAATCCATGAACCAGTGTCGCCCGATGTTCCAAGACAATCGGTGATAATCTGCCAGTATAAATTTGGCGTTTCCTTACGGACAGTCTATTTATGAAGGAGGTCACATCTGAAAACGTCATTAACATTCTTTGACCCTTCGGGTGCCCCCGCACTACTACTTCAAAAATACTTACCCAAGACTATATTTTCATACTGTTCTTGGTGGCCAGCTTAGACACTTAATCGATCCGAACAGTCTAAACCAATTCATACTTGCACCACGGATTAATAAGGAACGTTCAGGTTAGTACGCCGTTCCGAACAGATGTGTGATTATCCTGCAAATAAAAATGAAGACCTGACCGGCGCGAGTTTCCATGTTTCTATAGACGTGGCGTTTCGGAAATACCCACCGGTTCTCTCTTTTCAGTCAGGCCTGTAAATATTTTCCGCCCCAATCTACCGCTTTGGGGCCTCACTCGTCTAACGTCGCAGGTTTGGCTTTTCACCATACTTAGCCGAGAGTCATCGCTTCTTCGACTTACCTGTACGTTCTTCAGTGGCACTCTGTTTCAGGTCTTTTGCAGCAGGATGTCTCCTAGCTTTTAGACTCCATATAGTCGCTCGGATTCTATGCCAACAAGGAGAATTAGAACCCGGATCCTTCTTTGGCATTCGATCATCTTGGAATGGAATACCGTACTCCTTCAATGTTGCGTGGGTTTCCTGGGCTTGGGATTTCATTCTTATCGATTTTTTTGTCGACTCTACTCCAATCCGGTTTGGTCCCGACTCGACGTTTTCTTCGTCTGTTGGGCTGTGTGACGGGATCATTCCATTCGGCCCTCTGCATGTCAGGCCTTTTTCTCATTCGTTGAGGCCGAACGCCGACCCACTCGGTCAACATATCTTTCTTCCCGAATGTGTTCCACTCGACCTTTCCAATCGGGACCGAGTTCTTACAGGAGGATAACAACAATCTCAGCTGGAGGCGACTCTGGATTCAGTTGGTCTTTCGACATGGGTATTTGAGATACTTTTATACCAACCAGAGGGAGCTATTAGCCTACATTCGGAATCAGGAAGCCACTACCACTGCCCTATATCTTCATGGCCTCTACTGCAAATATAATACTGTGGATTCTGTTATTCTCTTCTACTGCCTTGCGAGCGCGTGGCTAATGGTTAAACCATTGGACTTCAAACTGAAATGTTCATCGCTCGATGCTGACAGCACGAACTGCGCCGTGTCCTTGAATAAGGTACATCCCGATAGCCTACCTGGGGGACGATGGAGCTGTGTGCTGAGGCGTACTGCACGTCGATGACTTCAGCCAATGCCAGTCCTGTTTGTGTGGAGGTAGAACGTTTTTGAATGGGACAGTTGCTCGCCGCAGCTCGGTGGTTTTCCCCGAGTACTCTGGCTTCATCCACACGTACAACTGTTAGAGACAGGGTACCTTGGCTCATGAAGTATCGTTAAATCCCACTAAATAAATAAATTATTACTGTCTGCTTATATATCCACTATGACCACTAAATATTACCATTCCCAGCAACAAACAAAAATTGTTTCTATCACTGGAACTGTCTATTACTGACACCAACGTTTCGTCAATGATAACAAATCTAATACTACAACCAATCCAACTTTACAATTAATTCTACCCTTTGCCTTTATTTCCCTCTACTACCAAATATTTATAAGAAATGATCGTTTGTTTCTATCTGTTTCTTGAGTTATGAACCCCCAAAAAACAAAGGCCAAACTATGTAAATGGACGTAGCCCATTTACGATATGTTTGGCCTTTGGTTTGTGAGGTTCATAACTCAAGAAATAGACAGAAACAAACTTTCATTCCTGATAATTAAACTTGAAGGGCAATAAATGTAAACACTCTCTACTTTACGGAATTAAAATAAAAATCAGGTCGCATCACGCTTCCTAGTGATAACTGAATAAAAAGGCATTTCTAAAATTCTGTTTGAAATAACGATACATTTCACTGAAACATGTTCTTGTGTCATTAAAAATTTTATTGACCAATGAATTGATTAGTTAGAAAGAACGTCATAGGGCACATCCACACAAGACTTCAATCTCCTTTTCCACTTGACGTGAGGGTGCTGTCATTCAAAGCAACACAGAATTATATTTATCTCTGATTTTGACCATTTCCTGAGAAACAGAAAACTCAGTTTGTAAAAGTGGAGTTCGATACAAACCCAGATGACATGAAGTTGGTTGAACTTTGTCTCAGATAGAGTTCATTCAGACTTTTTGGAAACTGGAAAGTTTTTGTTGGCGTGAGTTTCGTTTGTGGATTATTAGGATCGGCCATTGTTTACCTTTGATTTGGGTAAAACGATGAACGCAGACAATCATCAGACCTGTTGCGTATAAACAAATTGAACATGGAATAAAGAGCATGATAAGGATTTCATTGTGTTTTAAAGTGCATTTAGAAAGTATTTTTCAAAGGAGATAAATATTAATTACTTTTCATGTTGAAACAATATGAGCGTGCAGGGGTTCTTTTCCATTAACACTGTGCAACGGTATCTTTAAGACAGACATTGGATGGCTCGGTTTAGAACGGGCCTAAATGCGTTTTGTTTTGGTTCATAGTGTTATGAAAAGAAGAAAAAAGAAATACTTTAGCCAATAATTTGGCCTGCAAATGCATGAACAGAAAAAAACGTTTAATTATATTGGATGTAACCCAAACATTTAAGATTGTTCCAATTGAACATATATCATCTAAACAAAACAATTTTAACAGTATAGTAAGATTTAAACGAAGTGGGAAAACTAAAAGGCTACCGACTTAAGGATAAAGACATAATGAACTAGGAGAGCAACTGTATTTTGATTTGGTGTTGATACAGGTTGATAAGAAAAATTGGCATGATCATTCGGAGGTGTTTCTAGGTGCGACTCATTGGAGCCACATGTTAAAAGTAAATTTTGATTAAATATACGGATAAAAAAAGACTTACTAATTATGCATTTGCAAGTATATTTCACATTGAATACATCTGATGAATACCGTTAATACATATTTTGCAAATATCATTATCGTTTGAAGATAGTATCAAAGAAAGTTCTTCATTATCATCAAAGTTTATAAAACTGGGTATTATTTCCACCAAAGCTCCAAACATGTTGGAACTTTCTTTATCAATTTTGTCACATTTTAAAATGAAATGTTCCTCATCTTCAGTATCTACTCTGCATATAGGACATTTCCTCATTTCTGAGTCACGATTTTTGTGCCTAACTACCTCCACCAAGAGTTTATTGTTACTTATTCGTATCTTTGTAAAGGACTAAATAATTTCTTTGTTAACATCTGATAATAAATAATTCTCCATCTTGTATATACTCTTGTATTTCCAACAATTTCCATTTGGTTTGTTCGTTTCTTCAGAAATCTTGTCCTTCCAATATTTTACCGATCATGACAGGCATTACTGCCCTGTTGTACTTCATCTTGGTTCTAAAATCATTACATTTACTGAATGGCCGTCGCAAACTGGTCACTTTCCACGTATTTGCATTATTTCCACGGGCGCAATAATATTAGATTTCAAACATTAATTATAGAATAATCATCAAAAATTCAGTTAATGAAACACCGGGTATAGCACCAGCAGGTGTTGTCAGTGGAGCACATTTGTTTACATTATACTGATTTTAGTTATGTTGGAGGGCATTATTTTCCAGTTGGATCTCTGAGAGATTATTTTATCGTACGAGCCCGCACAAAATTTTCTCTTTTTATGAAAATTATCAACCTTTTTAATAAATTTTAAATTGTTTTTATTCATTTAAATGCTCATCATTTCATATCTATTTCACAGGTTGTATATTTACACAGTTTTTTTGAACAACTGGTTTCAATTTCTCATTCCTGTGTCCACTCCTTAGTTTTATTCCTCATATTTCATATTTCAACGACCCTTTTTTAAACACTTCATGGTGGATAATGATCTCTTTTAAAGTACATACTTTTCGACGCTACGATACATTAGGTGCTGACAAATTCCTGAATGGGGAGGCTGTCAGTTTTATCTTTAACCTTTTCCCCAAAGTAACGGCCAAAACCGGCCAGCGCTATTCACAAAAATCGCCAATTAATTTTCTTTTTTTTAATTTTTTGTCTCAAAAACATAGGTTATGACCTCTCGTTGGAACGAGCTCGTCCAGCTCGTCCCAATGATTTTGAGACAAAAAGTGAAAAAATTAGTTATTCAAGAATTTTTTTGGGGAAAGTGTTGTCTGCTTTTCATGTTAGGTAAAGAGTCAAGTACCAATAAATAAATGAATAAATATATCTACAAATACTATAAACATTCATTTTCTTTAATTCACCGCAAGAAATGTTGCTCAATCGAGACAAGATTTGAACGAGTTTTCTCTCACTTCGCCAGCAGGTTGGAGTAAGAATTTTTCACACCTCTGCTATAGTCTGTATCAGTATTAGTGACGGATATTCACAGTGATTGGTCCTCCGTTTGTTAGCAGTGTTCACAACATGTACGAATCAACGATAACTGGCAATGAAAAGAGAATCACAAATGTGATGACTTTCTAAAGCAATCATCAACGTCCAGGGACAAACCAGAACAATTATTACAAAGGTCTGTTTTTTGAGGACTAAAATTTAAATTTCAGCATTGGTTAAATTCACAATTACGTTATGGAAAAAAGTTAAAAATTCAACAATATATCGTCTCTTGAGTCCAAAAAGGCGCTATCTGCAATGCCTTAGCATTGCAGATTGCGCCTTGTTGCAGTGAAGGGACGATATTATAAATTAATATATATATTAATTAGCATTTCATGTACATAAGAGCATAAACTGTATGTAAAAAAGTAATCCCCAGTCTAAGACAAATACCCACCTACACAAATATATCAATTGAACATATCTTAAAAGCTGCGTTAGTCAATTTTTTTTTTAAACAAACCAACTTAAGTACCTGGAAATATAGTACAGACTATACTTCAAATCTCTTTTGTACGGTGGCTGATTTAGGTCACCCTCAATACTTTTTTATCTCAAGATCTCGAGATGATATCTCAGGATCTCGAGATAATATCTCAAGATCTCGAGAAACTATCTCAAGATCTCAAGATAATATCTCAAGATCTCGAGATAATATCTCAGGATCTCGAGAAAATATCTCGAGATCTCGAGATAATATCTCAAGATCTCGAGAAACTATCTCAAGATCTCGAGAAAATATCTCAAGATCTCGAAATAATATCTCGAGATCTCGAGATAAGCATATATAATCGGCGTCACCAATTGATCATCAGCATGAATTCACTCAAACTGTTTATTCACTTGTCGCATCTTTTCCGACTGCAACGTATTCGTGCCCCCATGACAATTACACCAATCCACTCCTGCCACTCAGAAAACTTATCAACCAATCACCTTGTTGCGAAGTTATGAGAGCTCACCAAATCTCAGCCCAGCACTAATATAAACACAGTCCCGTCACCAAAACTTGCACTTGCTGGTGTCTTGTTCTCAATCTAATCCCAAGGTGTCAACCTAGCACCCGGTACCTCCCAGTACGTATGTAGTGCCTTTTACCCCAAAACAGGACGTTTTCTCACTACTTTACAAGATGAAAAGTTTGTGTCTGTCTGACACTCCAAATCCAAAGTGTTGATCCAGTACCCGGTACCTCCTAGTGCATACTGTAGTGTTTTTTACCCTAAAACTCAGGGGGGGGGGGGGGGAGGCAAACAATTACGGATACAAGGTGGAAATTTTAACATTTTCAATTTTTGGACCCACAGCCCCCGAATGCAAATTTTTGTCAGTCATGTCTTGGACACCCAACCCTCCCGCACAGTTTTTACTCAAAGACAATTGGGGACCCACCCAATTTATAAAATCTGTTTAACGAAGTATTCAAATTACCTAAATCAAAATAAATAAATAAATAAATAAATAAATAAATAAATAAATAAATAAATAAATAAATACTTTTCCCAAACATGAAAGGTGCCGCAAACCAACTTGTCCGATATCCCAGCCCTGCTCTTGGGCATCCAAGGCATCCCTAGCCACAGATGGCCCCCAAAACAATCTCTCTGCTTATAAAGCCACAGCGGAAATGCAGCATCAGACCCCCAGGTAACCACTGGAACCCGCCTCCACCAATTGAATTGCAGATATACACCCATTCATGTTCCAAGCAACACAACCCTTACCCCATGTACAACATGTCTATGCTGTTCAGACACCAGTCGCATCCCATCACCAAGAAGCCCGGCCCAAAATATATTGTTCCCACCTGGATATCTTCAACTGTCCACAAGAAATAGTTGTTTTTCATTTCATTACTTTTCGGTTAAATGTTTAGTTTGGACAGCTGCTCTGAGAGAGACCTAATACTGAAGTTCTTTGACCCATGCCAGGGTGGCTTGTCTGAGATGAATTGCCTCTTATTTATTTTTTATGTTAGTGTCACTAGAATCATATTTACCTTGCTTGAAATTATACACGTTTTCCACAATCAAGATTTTTATTCTATCAATCTTTCCAATTATTCCATACATGGAAGCACACTAGACCAATGGCATGAGGCACCCTGAGGCTTACAGGAGAATCAAATAATAGGAGCTGCAAAGCACTTATAAGAGGCAGACTGCCTTAGTAGAAATATAAAGGAGTGAAAATCATGACCAAATAGCTGGGAATCACTTTTGTGTTTTTCAATTTTTTTCCAGACCCAGAACAGGAACCACCCCCTAATGAAGTGTAAAACAGGGGGAAAAAATTCTAACATGGAACCCCCAACACATATCAATGCTCTATTCTGTTCTAAGTTATGAATCTAAGCACTTGAATTCACTTTGGATGTAATTACTTGTCTGTAAAATGATATTTGACAAAAAATTGCTTGACACTGGCAAAAACTGCACTTTGGGGCTCGGATCCACCCACCCACCCTCCCACCCGGACCTTGTATCCTGGCATTTTTTTTGCGACCCCCCCCCCCCCCCTTGTAAAACTCAACATTTTCTCGTTTATTTTCCTCCCAGCCCCATGCTGATTATAGTGATGTTTACCCTAAAACACAAAGTTTACTCACTACTTTACAAGACACACACCCGTAAATATCAAATATTTCCTTCCAGCTCCACATTGAATGGAGCGATTTTTACCACCACTCAGAAAGTTTACTCACTACTTTACAAGACACAGACCCGTAAATACCAAATAGCTCCCTCATCCCCACGCTGAACGATTTCATCCCCACTCCCTTGGTAGATTTTTCATCCACTTTCCACTTTGCTGACGGAGACATACAGCATAAGTTTAACCCCATCCCCGCGTCCATTTTGACCGAGCAAATCGACGGTGCTACCCGATGTATAATAACCCTACACCAGCGACAGCTATAAACCTACCCGAGGATTCCCTTTCCTCTCGTTGGTTTGAAAAGTCTGGATTAGGCGTAACTAGTTACCTCCTGCGGATACTATTTCGGACGAGTGATTAAAGGACCTCGCGAATTACCAACGTCAGTGTTAGAAAAAGGGCTTGCCTATAGTACAAGGCTGCAGATGCTAGACAAAACCGTGAATTTGTGGTCAGTACCCAGCAATCTCCTGACACCCAGAAGCTGTTCCCACAATTACACACCCAAACTGAAACCCATAACCCTGAGCTCAAGAGGAGAATAGAACCCTCCCCCCCCCCCCCTCTCTCTCTCTCTCTCCCCACTGTGAATCCCAAACATGTCAGGATGGGCATGACTAACATTGTTTCCACACAAAACCCAATTACATGTAGTAATGAAAAGATTGACCTGTCGCACGACAAGTCTCAACGGTCATACACCTTTCACACTCCTCCAGGAACATACCCGAAAGTGACAAATCCAATGGTGATGTATACAGCCCCGCGCATATATAGAAGGACAACTTGAACCAGATTCTCGGTATCTCCGAACAAGAAGAAGCCCCCTCAACGTCGTTTACTGCCACTCGTAACCAGCTGCAACATGGTATCTCAATTAACCAAACGATCTTCCGTGATCACATACTCTCACCCGTTCACAGGAGACCCCCACCCCCAGTACTTGTTACCCCCACCACCAACGTCAACTCATGAACCGACAGTAATACAGGACATCCCGTCCCATAAGATTGATTGGTTCCCTATGTTCTCACCGGCTGAAACCCATTCCAAGCTGAGAAATCTTAATTTAGCCATCCATGAGAGCATAGTTCCACCAGGACCACGCGCCACAGACCACTCCCTCTTAACTCACAAGATGACACAGACACACACCCAATTTATGAGAGCAACATCTTGCCCAACCAAACCCCGATAGCGAATCACACCATTGATTTGTCCTCCGACAATACCCAACTATGAATACACTTTTCATACTCCTTCAGTGGGACTCCCAACAATATCCCTCAAAACGACACCACTGCGAACCACCCTGCAATGATAGTCGAAACTCAAACCCGTCAACATACCGCCCGGTTTGATCTATCGTTGCTATAGCTCCCAAAAAATGTTTGACCCAATTTGCGGTCCTCCCAAATGAGCGAAAGTGTCTCTCCCGCCAAACAGTGAACCCCGCAATGTTGTGTTGAAAAGATGTTCCCGCGACATTTGATACAACAAGTAGCACCCGCTTTCTATTTTGCTATTCCAGCTTTATGGGGCCGGGAGTAGCAAAACAGAAAGTGGAAACATTGGGGGACCTATCAATTTTATGGGACGGGATGTCCTGTATTACTGTCGGTTCATGAGTGGACGTTGGGAGTGGGGATCACAAGTACTGGGGCGGCGGTCTCCTGTGAGCGGGTGAGAGTATGTGATCACGGAGGATCGTATGGGTAAGAACATAGGAGACCAATCAATTTATTTATTTGTTGTTGTTTAAGGTCACATATTTCTGCACAATGGCTAATCATGACCATGACAGTTTTACGGATGGAGGAAGCCGCAGTACCCGGAGAGAACCACCGAGCAACGGCGAGGAACTGTCAGCTCCCCAACATACTAACTCCTCACAAGCAGGGTAGCATTGGTTGAAGACAGGTGCACCATCGACGTGCGGTACGCATTAGTACACAACGCCACCGTGCCCTCACGTAGGCTATGAGGGTGAAGTGTCTTGCCCAAGGACACAACGTGGTTGCCGAACCAAGGACCTTTCGGCTTGCAGCTTGCACCTATACCTACTCAGCCACGGCTCCCCCAGGTCCAATTAATTTTATGATACGGGATGTTCTGTATTACATTCGGTCCATGAGTTGACGTTGAAGGTGGGGGTCGCACGTTCGGGGGTTCTTCCGTGGCCGGGTGAGAGTATGGGATCATGGAGGAACGTATTGTTAATTGGGGTGCCATGTTGTAGCTGGTTAACGGTGGCAGTAAATGATGTTGAGTGGGCTTCATCTTGCTCGGACATACTGGGAATCGGGTTCACGTTGTCCGTCTTTATATGCGTGGGACTGGATAATTCACTGTTGGAGTTGTCACTTTCGAATAAGTGTGAAAGGTGTATGGACCGTTGAGACTTGTCGGATGACAGGTCAATCTTTTCATTACTACATGTAATTGGGTTTTGTGTGGAAACAATGTTAGTCATGCCCATCCTGCCACGTTTCAGATACACCGGGGAGAGTGTGGGGGGGGGGGGGGGCGATTCCATTCGCCTCTTCGGCTCGGGGTTATGGGTTTCAATTTGGTTCTGGGGGATCAGCAGGAGATTGCTGAGTATTGACTATAAATTCACGATTTTGTCTAGCATCTGCAGCATTGTACTGGGCAAGCCCTTTTCTAAAACTGACGTTGGTAATACGTGAGGTTCTTAATCACTCGTCCGGAAGCAGTATCCACAGGGCGTAACTAGTTACGCCTAATCCAGACTATTCAAACTATTCAAATCAACGAGAGGAAAGGGAATCCGACGGTATGTTTATAGCTGTCGCTGGTGTAAGGTTATTATACACCGAGTAGCACCATCGATTTGCTCGATCAAAATCGACGCGCGGATGGGATTAAAGTTATGCTGTATGACGGGTCCGTGGAATAACAGCGTGTCAAGAGACGATGTGTCTCAGTCACCAAAGAGGAAAGTAGGTGAAAAATCCACCAAAGGAGTGGGTGATTGGTTTCACTGTGGGAATAAAACCTTTCAGCGTGGAGCTGGGGGGGGGGGGGGGGCTATTTGATATTTACGGGTCTGTGTCTTGCAAAGTAGTGAGTACACTTCGTGAGTTGTGGTAAAAATCACTTCATTGACTGTGGAGCTGGAAGGAAATATTTGGTATATATGGGTGTGTGTCTTGTAAAGTAGTGAGTAAACTTTGAGTTTTTAGGGTAAAAGGCACTACAGTAGGTATTGGGAGGCACCGGGTGCTGGGTTGACACTTTCGGATTGGAGTGGGAACAAGACACCAGCAAGTGCAAGCTCGGATGACGGGACTCGGTTTATATTAGAGCTGGATTGAGATTTGGCGGGCTCTCATAACTAATACCCAACAAAGTCGTTGGTTGAGAAGTTATTCACTTTTCTGAGGGACGGGAGTTGATTCGTGTAATTGTCATGGGAGGCATGAATATGTTGCAGTCGGAAAAGATGCGACAAGTAAATAAACAGTTTGTGTGGCAGGAGTGAATTCATGCTAATGATCAAAGGGTGACACCGATTATATATGCTTATCTCGAGATATTATCTCGAGATCATGAGATATTATCTCGAGATCTTGAGATATTATCTCGAGATCTTGAGATAGTTTCTCGAGATCTTGAGATATTATCTCGAGATCTCGAGATATTATCTCGAGATCTTGAGATATTATCTCGAGATCTTGAGATAGTTTCTCGAGATCTTGACATATTATCTCGAGATCTTGAGATACTATCTCGAGATCTTGAGATAGTTTCTCGAGATCTTGAGATATTATCTCGAGATCTTGAGATAGTTTCTCGAGATCCCGACATAGTTTCTCGAGATCTCGAGATATTATCTCGAGATCTCGAGATAAAAAAAGTATTGAGGATGGCCTAAATCAGCCACCGTACTTTTGTCTATGTTATTAACACCTTTTCATGAGAACAATACCTGCTGGCAAAGTGTGAACACCCCTTTAAGACATTACACTTAGGAACGAAGTCCCATCACAGATGTGTTTTCACGATTACGTCGCGTTCCGCCCGTTGTGCCAAAATATTTATGCTTTCAAGGTGAATCCAATACTTATTGATTGGAATATCCATCAGTGGGGCAAGGACAAAAATATGCATATCTTTGTGATAAAAGTGATATCACATTAATGCAATTGTAGATTTTGAGCAAACTCCACGAACAGTGAGTAAACAACCGCAAACTGAGTCGGATTCCTTACGGAATTAGACTGGTGACCTGGGAGCTTGAGGCAATGGTTGAAAATATACAAGAAAATTTGAAAGGTGATATTTGGGTATCGAAGTAGTCGATTGTGTCCGTTACCCCAGGTACAAGGTGAAACATTAATATGGCGATCGTATACAGTGGGGATGAGGTAGTTAGAATCAACTGGTGGGCAATGCAATCCGCGCTCCCTTTCCCAGGTCATGTTTCGACTCGCGGTGAGAAAATCTTGATTTTCAGGTCTGAAACTCACCAGACCCTTGACTCTATCCAATACCAAAATTTTGCCCGTTTTACGTTAATAGTCAATTGGTCATTTGTATTCGGATAAGTGTGGGGCCCCGCGCTCAGAGTAGGGCCCACTCTCGGAGTTGGGCCCCTCGAGAAAGTAGTGTAAATACGGAACATTCTTTGTGTGTAACTGGAGGGAATGTAAGCAGAGTACCCTCTAACAAAACGGATGTGTGAGTCTTGTGTAACTAATATGACATTGTGTCAAAACTGCATGCTCATTTCTACAAAGGTAACTGGACGGGTAGTGATAAAAAATATTTGGTCGAAATCGATGGAGCTTGTTATTTGTTGCTCCAACCCAATCCGCCTGCCACACAGATTTGATGTAGTTACTACATGTAATATGTGGTTTGAAGTCACTGAAAGAGATGTTAAAATCAGGTTCAAATTCAGATTCAACGGTCTGGAATATATAAGTTAGTCGAAAAACGCGAACCGTAAGTCCGCATTTTTCGACGAACTGAATTATTCCAAATGAGTGAGTCTAAACAAAAGCGATACTATTTAGGAGCTAGATCGGTTCCAGGCTATAACACCGTCGAATTCCTTACAGAACAAGACTGTTGACCTGAGAACTGGCCTTTTCCTCGAAAAAGTATTCACGGAATATTTTTGCAAATGCCGTCTACTTTCTGTATTGGGCAAACGTTTAAAATCAATTATAAACGTGCCCCACCCCTACTTGTTGGAGAACATGTACTCCACTTGTCCTCCCATAAATAAAAATCTTGCGTCGCCACAGGTCACACAAGCTTCCGGATGTTCCGAAATATTTTCGACATTAGAGGTTTTGACTGAGTTTTGAAGAAAAAAAGAATACAAATTGCACTTGTGAAACTAACTTTTGTTATAACACCCACTTTTGTAATAGTTCATGCGTTTTATAATAGCTTACGGTCATTTATGTAATATCCCACGAGTTTTGTAATAAATTGCAGGTTCTCGTTACACCGAGACCCGGAAGTTTTAATTTGATCTGTAATGTTGGGGCGAAGGGCTGTTTTAGGAAAAACATAGATGAGGTTGTCAGCGTAGAATATGTCTCTTATGGTCGATCGGCGGAATACTGTGTCTGTATTTATTATTATATGTGAGGGTGTGTGGTTCCGTGCTTCTCGGCAAGAAGGTGTGTGGGTCATTGGGATTTTGAGATTAAGTCAGGTGCCAAGAGGCGTGTGTGTTTGATCGTGAGATTTTGGTGCTTATTTCTGATAGATATCAGGGGTGAGCAGTTGGGTGGACAGATGCGCACGTTCGAAGGAATGTGTGTGAGCGGAGAGAAAAGGGCGAGTAAGACCATTAGAGAGGTAATTCGTAGAGCCGAGACTTTCCGGATTGCCAAAAATTCTTATGACGCCCCGGTTGTAGATAAACATCCTCGTCTGACAAAATCGCCTCGGATAAAACCACCTTTGGATGAAACTACAATGTGCAACCAATGTTGTATGTGTACTGTGAAAGATTTTCTTTACACCGTGGTAGTATTTTATCAGTTTCAAGGGTTTTGAAGCGTTGTCTTGTTTGCAAAAGGCCATGTGTGAGTGGATTATTCACTTGAAAGATGCTTATGAATTCTTTAGCAAAACACAAAAAGACTTGCAACCTATTTGCATTATATGGTCATTGAAGTGAAGTGTTTCTTGAAAATGTTTTCAGAAGTTGTACGCATTTTTCAAGTGGACAGTCCACTGTCTGCGAACGTTACACGATTTATATAAACCTTTGTGCTATAGATTAAACTATAAATATTGACTTGGGTACAAATGGACTTGTTACTCGAAATTTCGTATTGCGGTGGCCTGCCACCTCTTGTTGTAACTGATAATGTTTCAACAACCGATAATTTTATAAGAATTTATAATCAATAACAACCTATAATGTTATAAAATAACAACCATAATTTTTTCGCCTCACCACCCCCGATTTTAAGAGAAAAAACAGCACTTTTCTTGTCGTCCCAAGAGTGACACATACCCCTGAAAAGACACAAAAATAAAAATCGAAATTGGGAGGTAAAGGAGTTGGTATTGCTGGATGGTGGTTGTGAGTTTATTCTCTTTTTTTCGTTCACAGTACAAAACTCTACAATACACAACCGTAGTGATGTTAACCCTTTACATGACGAATCGACCACAGCCGCCAGCATAATTTACAAAGCGAGCAGTTGAAAAAAAACAATATTTTTCACAACGTTTCAACAAAACCATATCATGTGACACCTCATTGGGATGAGCTTCTCGAGCTCGTCCCAATGAGTGGTCACATGATATGGTTTTGTTGAAATCTTTGGAAAAATTTAAAAAAACGAAAATTAAAATAATACATTTTGATATCCTGTGTATTGGGTAAAGGGTTGAGGTAATGGGTTTTGAGTGTAATACCTATGAAACGTCTATTTTTAATGTATTCAAATGGACTCCAATGAATTAAGGTTTGCTTTCGATTTTCCACATGCTTTCCACTATTATCTTCAATCTGTCATTACACCATTCTTGTGTGGAAATGGGGCGTTAGTCGTGTAAAGGTAAAAATGTCAGGGTACAGTCGAAAGAAGAAACGCCTGCCGTTGAAGCAGGAAATGAGCAGATTGGTATATCATATCGAGGAAATGAGCATTCTAATGAGCAAATGAGCATATTGTTCATAACATTTAACCATTTTGTGACGTTCATCTGCTTAGTTTATGCTTCAGAAATTGCGCGGTGACATCAGTCAGTAAACGCGTCAAACCTAATACAACGTTGAGATGAAAGCGGTATACGGTTGGCGAAGGAAAGATTTTTGGCAGCAATTTGATTTTTATAACACATCCATTAAATGTTAAACCCTTGTATTTAACGTAATCGCCGCTATAACATGAATGTTCTGTATTTAACTGGTGATGTACAAGCCGGAACTTTTCCCCCACGCGCCGTTTAGACCAGTTCCTTTCCGGTCGAGTGATTAGTTACGCTTCGAAAAGTTTCCAAATTTCGTTATACAATTAAATATCGTCTGTGTTTCTCCCAGCTGTTTTGTACTTAAGTCTTCACTGTCAGTAAGAGCCATCAAAAAGTTAGGCGTGAATGGACACCTGTCGAAGAGAAAGAGCATACGAATTTCAACAAACAGGGCCAATAGAAAAAATAAGGAAGGTAATTTAGACTGGTTCCCTAAAGGTTGTTCTGATTTTTATCGATCTATTTGATCAGTACCGCTTCAAACAAAAATAACGGACGATTCACCTTTGGGTTTAAACATCGGAATTAAAATTTGTTTATTTAATTGAATTTTAATGCACGGTGTTGTGTAATAAACTCCGAACGCGATGTGTGTTTGCATCGGTGGGTGTTTTACATAACGAGTTGGAATGGCGTAGTCATATTTCGCTCGAGCATACGGCTCGCGTGAAATATGACTTCGCCATTCCAAATCGTTATGTAAAACACCCACCGATTCAAACACACATCGCGTTCTGTCTATATATCCAGTGTAGAGTTCTATTGAAAAATGCTACTTGGGAACAATATGCCTTAGGTAGAAGGATTCACTCCTGGTATCATTCGCCATAGGCGTATTGCCTCCAAACCCCATGCCGCGGTAGTATAGATCCCAGACTTGTGGGGTTGACCCTGAATGCTATGGAGGAGTTTGCGGGATGGGTCCTAACGTTGTGTATTTTTTTTTATTTAAGGACCGATTCCCAATGTGGTCATCTAGTTGTTAATTTTGATTGACCAGATTCTGTCGTTTCGATTTGGATAGGTGAGGTTAAAGGATATTTCCTGTGAAATACTACTTCAACACAAATATATAGTTTATTGACAGATATAATTTATTAATTCGAGATGTACAGTACGTGGAGAGTGTATTATCACTAAATCACCCGCAGAGTGGAGATTCCACCCAAGCAATAATTGGAAATTTGTTGCAAGGCATAACAAGCACAATCAAAGTTTCAACCAATGGACCTCCATGTTAAACCCGGAGGTCCATTGGCTGAAACATTGCTTGTATTTTTTGTCGATATGTACAAAATTTAAAAATTATAGTTTGGGTGATAACTCCACTCCACGGGTGATTTAGTTACAATTCACTCTCCACGTACTGTATAAGTAAATAATTTGAAAATTCAATTTCTTCAGGTTTTATTGAGGTACTGCCTACCAGCTTTTAATAGGTGCTGAAGCTCATATCTTGAGTTAAAGCTCTTATGCTAAAGTAACTTAACCCTTTACTTAACACGGAAAGCAGACGACACTTGCAAAAAAAATTCTTGAATAACTAATTTTTTTCATTTTTTGTCTCAAAAACATAGGTTATGACCCCTCATTGGAACGAGCTCGTCCTCGTTCCAACGAGGGATCATAACCTATGCTGTTGAGACAAAAAATGAAAAAATGATGAAAATTAACTGGCGATTTTTTAGAATAGCTCTGGCCGGTTTTGGAAGTTACGTTGAGTAAAGGGTTAAACACGTTATGTCAATTAAAATTCCTAGTCCCTAGATCTTAACATCACTTACCAAGAGCTCAAGCTCTTCTGTAAAGTGTCAAAGCTCTTAGAGGTCCATGAAAAAGAAATAGTTAATATGATTCAGACCATTACTAAAACATAGTCCTTCTTAATAAATTTTCGAAACATAAGCTCTAAAAGTTACCTCTACCAAGCTATTAGAAATTAGTTCCGCCGAACTATTGTCAGATCGTGAGTTCTGAATTTTACACTGAGCACAGGCTGCTTAAATACAAATTAGAGGCAGCAAAGCACCAATGAAATAGAGTCATTCACTGATGGTTTTGCTGCCTAAACGAGTATTGCATCAGCCCCTGATTTAACACCTCGCATTTAATTATTAAATACGGAGACCAAAGATAATTTAAATAATAATATTTACTAATAACAACTCCAGCATATACACTGTTAAAGAGGACAGTGAGTTTGACTCACTCAGACCAGTCTGGCAGAGGCCACTCATCACTTCCCAATGGATTGCAGTCAGTGGAACTGGCAGTCTCTCAGTTGAAACACGGGTCATCATGACAAAATAGAGATGGGTAAGTGTTCAGGATGGAATATCATGGCTCATTTCCCGGATCAACATAATTTTTTGCTACTACCGTATATTCTTTTTCTCGAAATGTATTTGTACCCTTGTTTATGTGTATATATGTGTAAGGAGGCTATGTCATATTGATCATTGAGAACTGTGAGATCGATCCACTCCATCTTGTCTGGCAGTGGCCACTGAACTCGGTCCTGAAAGTTTTTGGTGTGTCAATCTCGCAATTTCACAATATGCCTTTGGATCACGAGTCAATGTGGTAAACTGGTGATGCCTAAGATCTCATGGCGTCTGATGTAGTTGTACTTGGGTATATCTAGTACCGGCTTTAGAGTTCATTGTAATCTTGCGTGACCTTGATTTGTTTCTCGCAGGACATATTTCTATTTGAAAGCTGAACACGCTGAGTTTGACCCTTTGCAGCTTGTCTGACAGAGGTCTCTGAACCATGTCTGACGGGTTGCAGTCAGTCGAACTCACAATCTCATAATATGATATCTGAATACGTGAGATCGTGAAAAGCAGGAAAAGCTCGTGTATGTAGTTATATATATTTATGTAGAAAGCGCCTCGGTAATATGAGAGTTCATGGTAACTGATGTAGTTGTATATAGTTGTATACAGGGCAGACCCTAAAATGTTTTTGTTCTGATTCAGGCAACTTTAGCTGAAGGTATGGATGAATTTAAAACAGCCGGGCGTTGGAGCTTATGCATGTGGGTGGCCATGATTTCCTAAATATCCCTGTTATCAATTAATGTTTTATTTTGCCGTAAGTAGACATTCCGAAACTCGTGTTGCCCTAGTCACCTCTGTTGTTGTGCTATCTGCGATTGAAGCAATTTTATATATTCGAAGAAGCGCAAGTATCTCAGTATGGTGTCCCTGGTAGTTTTCAAATACATACTGCTTTACCGGCATATTATATGGCTTTCTTTTTGTTCAAAGGAAGTGGTGATTGTATTACAAATTGTATATACCCAGTGGCAACATTGATCGCTGTGTTACACTTCATTAACATCTTTGTTACCCCTTTGCCCAGTAAGCTCCAAAGTATGGCCCCAAAAGACTCTGAACGAATACAGCGATTTATTCACTGACGCCCAACTGTGATGTCCTCTGAATTTCTCCCCCTTCTGCATTGACGACTTTCGATTCTTCTTTTTTAAAGGGGGGGGGGGGGGGGTGCAAGGATGAATAACGAAGGGGGATTAGTTTCACAACGGTTTCCTCTTTTTATCCCTTTTCCTCTCTTTTTTACTCCATAGCCAGTACTAACAATTGATGTATGTAGGGAGATACGTCTCATCAACACTTTTGCTTGTTTCGTTGAGTGCCATACTGGGAGTCGCATCGATGGGTTATGAGAACCCAAAATGTAATAGTTATGTTCGAGCTTTTATCACTGCCTTTCTATTTCAAAATCTTACTTTCAAATATATGTTCAATTCGGTACTATATGAAAGCCCCCAACCCACCTTTGAACAAAAAGCGACTACTTGTTAGCGTAGGTACATGATTATTCAGTGAATTGGATGGCCTGCCGGCAAAGCGAATGGCTACCTGATATATTTAATGAATTGATTTGTAAGGTGGCTTTTTGACTTGTCAGTTGATCATAGCCAAGTTGTGTGAGTACATATATTTTACAAAATCAAACGTGTCTCATATGAACGACAACGAATCTGATCATATTGAAGATACTTGCAACATCTCAGTTGATGTACTCGCCACCGAAAGCCCAGCCACATGTAGATGTTATACATACATCTTGTACATATTGTTTATCTTTATATTTTGACTGTTTTCTGTTTCTTGCATGTATCCTTCAGCTCAGCAATTTCTTCTTCTCAATTTACAATTCATTACCATCAATCTTCCAGAACCATCTTCAATACATTTTGTTTTCATTATGAACCCATGTTGCTAAATGTGATCTTGACTAGCACCTATATCCGAGCAGCAAATTTTTCATATCACTCACAGATTACTTGATGTGTTGCCTTGAGTTATACCATGCTAGGATAGGTACTTTTAGCACTAGAGTTTGTGCTTGCAGCTTAACGTTTTTTGAAAGTCCAACCTATCTGTGTTTTCAATTATCTGCGACTACGCATCTATGGATTTGCGCTGGACGAAAGTTTCACTATTATGGTTGCATTGTTTCTTTGTCACTACATCGTATCTCTCAACTCAAGTGTAAAAGTCAAGCAGTATCCATCTAAAAAGCCCAAAGCCCCGAATGTAAATTTCCCGCAAAACAATTCATTTTCAACCTCTGTGGTAATTCTACTGATTTTCTACTTATCTGTATTATTATTATTGTCAGGTGACATTGAAATAAATCCAGCTCCTAACTCTGTTAATTCCGAGCACGACCAGAACACCTTCAGGTTTCACCATGTTAACATTCAGAGCTTGAAGCCCAAAATAGATCTTGTCCAATGTGAGTCTTTATCCAATGACATTATTGCTCTCACCGAGACTTGGCTACAAAACAATGACCCTACAACAGACATCATAATTCATGGCTTCCATGAACCTCTACGTTGTGGCCGCCCAACGAGAGGTGGTGGGGTGGCCTTGTACATTAGAGAGGGCATTTCATTCCGACACAGACCAGACATTGAGACGCCGAATACTGAGTGTTTGTGGGCCGAAGTATTCACAAAACGTAATAGGTCGTTATTGTTCGGGGTATTTTATCGTCAACCCATCAGCCCTCAAAACACTTGGGATGCCATAGTGTCCTCTATTGAAAGAGCAAGGGACACGCGAGTCGAAGACATAATAGTTACCAGCTATTTTGATAACCAGCTGGGCCACGCAAGAAGTACCTTTTCTGAAATAATCAGTTATTCTAATCTTAGACAGCTTGTGGGTGAGCCAACATGCTTCAATGGGTCATCTGCTTCGTTGATAGATCTCTTTGCGGTCAGCAGCACAGTCAACGTAAAAACTTGTGAGGTCTTAGAACCGATTATCCCTGACATGATCCGCTACCACTGCCCAATTGCATTGGAAGTTGAGCTTATTGTACCACGATCCCGCACGTTTAAGAGACGGATATGGCTGTATTTCCAAGGCAATTATGATGCATTAAATGCTGCGCTCTCTCGCGAAGATTGGAATGCTCTTTTTGATATCTCATGTTTTGATACAACAGTTTCAAAATTCACTGACAATTTACTCGATATTGCATCCGAACATACACCAAACAAATATATTACTTCGAGGTCGAATCAGCCGAAATGGATGCATAACCGAATACGACTACTAATAAGACAAAGAAGAAGGCTATATCGCACAGCCAAACGGACTGGCCATCCGAATGCATGGGCAAAGTATAAAACTAAAAGGAATGAAGTTGTATCAGCCATCAGGAAGGCAAAAACTTTATACTTATCCAAAGTTCAGTCCATTTTAAAAAGTAACGAAACCCTAAGTTCACAGTGGTGGAACACGTTACAAACATTTTTCAGTGGCCGTCGCCAAGCAGAGATTCCTGTTATTAATTACATGAATGAAGTATGGACCTCGAATGTCGAAAAAGCCGAAGTGCTTAATGAATACTATAAATGCTGGAGTCCCTCAAAGTTCTATACTAGGACCCTTACTATTTCTTATCTACATTAACGACATAACCGAAAATTTTCTCAGTAGCATATGCCTTTTTTTTCAGATGAAAACTTCGTTATATCTAATTGTAGAAAATCCAAACCAAGCCTCGAATTTAATTAAACATGACCTAGCTGTAATTGAGCACTGGGCAGAAACATGGTCAGTCGAATTTAATACCCAAAAAACTGAGAGTATGGTTATGTCGCGCAAAACGAACCCAACTGCCCATCCACTCTTATTTTTAGGTGGTGCTCAAATAAGTGAAGTCAATTCTCATAATCACCTAGGAGTTGTACTAAATACAACATGTACTTGGACCAATCACATTGAATATATATGTTCCAAAGCCTGGTCTCGACTAGACTTGATAGACATGTTTTAGAAAAGATATACTTTGCCTTTGTCAAACCTTTACTGGAATATGGTGATACTGTTTGGGATAATTGCTCGTTAGGACAAGTAGCTGACTTGGAAAAAATCCAGATCGGTGCAGCAAGAATAGTTACAGGAGCAACAATTATTGCTAGTAAATCTTTATTATACCCCGAAACACGTTGGGACACTCTACAAGAAAGACGCCGAAAACATAAGCTCGTGCAGTTTTTTAAAATGCATCACCACTTAGCACCTCCTCATATTGCCAATAAAGTTCCACCTCTCATATCCTCAATAAACCCATCACTCAATATTCGAACGCGCCAAAATCACAGAGTTCCATTTTATCGCACACAGTTATACCAATCCTCTTTCAGTCCTAATGTAACTGATCAGTGGAATAACCTGCCTTTATCTGTCCGCGAGAATTCGTCACTGAGTATTTTTAAGACCTTCTTGAATGGTGGCAAACTCCGACCACCATCATTTGACAGTGGCGCGAAATCTCGCACGGCTCAAATTAATTTACCACTGTAGACTGCGGTTACACTGCAGCAGCCTTAATCGCCATTTATATGATAATCATCTCGCACCTAGTCCTTTTTGTGTGGTGAACTTGAGACTCCAGAACACTTCCTTCTTCATTGTCCATTGTTTCCTAACGCACGCAATAGAACCATCAATTTACTCCCTTTCACTATAGATACTACTACACTTCTTTTTGGCTCAGAAGTTTGCAGTAACGAGGAGAACAGGCTAATTATTGATATAGTGCAAGACTTCATCTTACAGAGTGGCCGGTTCCTCTGACGAGTGATGACATCTGTTTTTTGGGGGGTTTTTTGAAGATGCTAAATCTTCATTAAGAATTCCTCTATCGGTGTCCGCACGATTAAGGCAATGTACCACGATTTTACTATCTAGTTATTGATAGAGTTTCTTAATTTCAAGACCTTATTTTCTATTCAACTTTATCCAAAGACAATGGACCATGTATTCGGGATGACTTCTTCTTCTTCTCCCTCTTCTTTATTTTATTTCTTCTTCTTGTATCTTTTTATTCATCTATTTTTTATCGGTTAGACCACTTCTGATTTCACGAATGTGTAGTTTAGACAATCGCGTATATCGCTGGCTAAGGGACTGAGCCTGTTGGTCAACTTATTCTAAGCATGAAATTAGTATAAATTGTATTTTTCAATTTTTTTCTGATGAGCTGTCGGTCTCCCCAGTTGTACTTTCTGATGTACAGGAAAGTGAGCCATTATGTAGTTGCAGGTGACTGCGTACGCATCTAGAATGCTCACGTAGTGTGACCAGGGCTGGTGCTGCGCTTGTTCAAGGTCAGAGACTCAACCAGGTTCATTGGCCCGCTAGTGCTCACCCCCTTGGGCTGCGATATACATGTTTCATTTGTTACTACCTATCATTGCCATCATCTTTACGAAAAGTTCTATAAAACGTAGGAACCGACTCACATAAGCCTAAGGCTTCCTGTCGAATCCTAGTTTATCTATCGATCTAATTATCACTGTTTCTGTTATCTCGTTTTCTGCTAGCAAAACTTCTTTTTTTGTTAATCTATTGCACTGCTATGTAATGTATACATATAACATTATCTTGCATAAATATTGTTTAAACTAAAGAGAATGAATAATCCCCCTAACATACCTATCTCTGATAATGAACTGGAATGACTGGTAGTTGATTGACAATTTAAGCTAGTTTTAATAAACAATTTAAGAGGTGAGGACTCCATGTAGTAAACCTGGATATTGCTGAGTGTGACGGGATGTCTCATTATACTTGAAGGCAAACTTCAAATTATTTTTTAATTTACTTCTATCTGCCAACAGGTAACAAGAGCAATAAATAAAAGAGCTGATCCAACCCCGTGATGCTAATTTGTTTACAATCGTCCCCAACCCAACTAGTTGCAACGTAAAATAAAAGAATAATTAAAAAAGAAATTTTTATGATACAATCCACCCACGAGAACATGGTACAAGATTATATATGGGGACAATGAACCCAGCATGATAACAATAAAACCAAATGGTGACAACCCACGCAGTTTACAATAGCACCAGTAATTTAACCCTTTACCTAACCTGAAAAGCAGACGACACTTGCAAAAATAATTCTTGAATAACTATTTTTTTTCATTTTTTGTCTCAAAAACATAGGTTATGACCCCTCGTTGGAACGAGCTCGACGAGCTCGTTCCAACGAGGGGTCATAACCTATGTTCTCGAGACAAAAAATGAAAAAAATAATGAAAATTAATTGGCGATTTTTGAGAATAGCGCTGGCCGGTTTTGGCCGTTACGTTAGGTAAAGGGTTAAGTGATAATAATGGAATCAGCTAATGCATCATAGCTAACAATGGGGTTCAAATTCGGAGAAGGGGATGTCATAGGGAAAGAGGGCCTAGAAGGAATAAGTGCAGCAGAAACAAGAGATGTAACAGCATCCATAGAAACAGGCTTACCGTGCCTATAATGAATAAGGTGAAGAAAGACATCATGGATGGCAATGTTCTGGTTTCTTCGAAAATAATGAACACAACATCAAATTACAAATAACA
This sequence comes from Pictodentalium vernedei, assembly GCA_031216915.1. Taxonomy (NCBI): domain Eukaryota; kingdom Metazoa; phylum Mollusca; class Scaphopoda; order Dentaliida; family Dentaliidae; genus Pictodentalium; species Pictodentalium vernedei. Next base: position 116,152,661 of record CM062294.1, on the reverse strand, counting down.
ATACATAATACAAACACACAAAATACATACACCCATTTTGGAGTGTAAGTTGTTTCAATAGGGTGAAGATTAATAGCATCCAATTCGTCAAAGAGAAGTCATAAAAATAGTATCCATATGTTGTAGGAGAGAAGGTAAATTAAAATTATCCCAGAAAGGGTAATTTGTTTAAACAGGTTTCCACACCCGAGTGTGGATGACATTAAAGTGAGGGAATATCTCGGAACCAGTTGCGTTATAAAGGGTGTCATTAGAACCATGGTAGGGAGAAGCCAATGTTAGACCAATATCAGCTGGTATTCACGAATGTTTGAGAAACAGACCACCAACTGTGTGACGAATCCTAATAGTACGAGGAGATTCACGCCAAGGACATATCACTGAGAACCGAAGATGGGTTTGAGCACTAATATGCCACACCCTTTCACCAACTGTCATGGCATGTGGCAGCAGAAGGGATGTGAGTATCTGTGTTTCATAGAGGTTTTCGACTTGGTTCATATTTATTAAGAATAGAGCCACCAAACAATATGGTTTAGCACAAATTGTATCATTTTCCACCAGCATAAGGACAAAATAAACTTGGACTGGTTAAACAATCTAAATGTTCTGTTAAACCTTTACCCAACGTAACGGCAAAAATCAGCCAGTGCTATTCACAAAAATCGCCAATTAATTTTCATTATTTTTAGTTATTCAAGAATTTTGTTTGCAAGTGTCGTCTGCATTCCATGTTAGGTATAGGGTTAACAGAACCATAATTGTGAACTCTAACTTTATTAGTAACTAAAACATTTTATTCCAATTCATAATGTGCTATTAAGTTATCAAAGTCTGTCATAGAGGCAGACACATTAGACAACGGAACAGTTGATGAAATAACCTTTAAAAGTTCTAAATGATAATTAGGATTTACAACTATTATAATTAATGTTTGTTGTCCAAATAAAGTTAGGGTGGACAGTAAATTATTATACTGACAAAGCTCCTGTGCTGGATTTAAATGCAATTTTTTGTGGCCATCCAATTTACTTGCCAAATCATCCATGACGGCCTTTAACAATCAAGGTTCAACAATATCTTGGGTCAGCTTAAAACTGGACAAATTGTTCATTTGACTGTTCAAATGAGTCAAATGCAACGGTGGCCCTTAACCTATGAGATAGGGCCCTGCGAGTCGGATATTTTAGATCGAGTCGATTCTTATAAAACCGACGGCCCGATTTCTTCTCAACAGAGAAGGAGTTAACGTTCTTTCATCACGTACATGCGACTACAGTTAAAACTAGAAGTCCTGTCATGAATAGTGCGCTTATCTAGGCTTAATTTCGCGTTGGAATTGCGCTCAATTGCCATATCGAATGGCATCCAAAGCACGGCAGGTTCTCCTGGTTACTCATAGCAAACACATGCAATGTTTCTGCTAATGGACCTCCGGGTTACCCGGAGGTCCATTGGCTGAAACATTGCTTGTGCTCAGGCCATATGTACAGAATTTGATAGCTTTACTTGGGCCATAACGCGCACATTAACGCGCATATAAACGTGCTATTTGTGCGTGTTTCATGACAGGACTTCTAGTTTTAACTGTATCAATCAACTAACTATTCTATGTGTACATATTTTGGTACAAACTACCGATCTTTCTTACCTGTTAGAACCTCCAAGTAACAATTTTGACAAGTTTTAAAACGTTTTCCAAATTAGGCACGGCATATTGGGTTGTTCATGCAGTCAAAACACCAATAAGAGATTAAGTGCACTCCGAGCACTCGAGTCTGTATACTTTCGTTAAACGGAAGTATATGGACTCGAGTACTCGGAGTGCACTCCATTCTACACAAATAGAGTTATCTACCATCCATTGGGCGATTCACCTTGAGAGCAAAGGCTTATCTTCAGGTGATGAATCCCGTTACGACCAATGTATAATGCCGACTTTACTAAGACCACGATGAGGCGTTAGTAAATCGTGTTGTTATTATTTACGGGTGATACGAATAGGGTTTTGAAACATAGTTTCCTATTTCTTTCGTGGCCAAACTGGATTATTGCATCGTTTAAAGAAAGAACTCACAATGAAAACTCCCTCGTTTATCGGGACCGAATCGACTCAAGAAAAACCACATCCGCGAATCGGAGACGAGTCGAGTCGATTTTGCGTTAAGTAGGACTCAAACGGATCCAACTGGATCACAAAGTTAATGTTCAGCACAAGACAACATACAGACAATTTTAATTTTGTTAAAAATGACACTTTGTCTTACAATAATCCTGGGTTGAATAATGGCACAGAGGTATAACAGTATAAGGTACCAAATAGGTCGAAGAATCTTCTTACACGAGAAAGAAATAAGACATTAAAAGATAGCTTCCAAACTAAACTATCATGGCTGGACAAAGGGAAGAATCAGTGTTAGAATTTCCTGGCTGAAGGAATCAACATACTTGTTTCTGAACGACTTCAAAGACCCGTACTTGGGTAGCTACCCAAACGGTTTTGAAGTCTCACAACAAGGAAAATGAAATCACGACAATGGTCAATCATTTTCCCCAAGATCCAGCCACTCAGAAAGTCATGAAATTTATATGAATTGACTTATCCAAACAAACCATTTGTCAAGTTCATGGCGTCTATAAACTACAGAGCAATGTATGATCGTTAGATGCATGTGATACCCAAAATAAGAGATTCTAAAGAGAAGTTAATTTATTTTGCATTGAACTTGTTTAAGTCTTTGCTGGTGGAATGGTGTGAATTAAATGACTTTCTGCTCTGTGGTAACCATTTTGAAATATCCCGTGTAATGGCTGAGATGAATGGTCCATCAAATTGAACCTCAGAGTTTGATCCCGATGATTAACATCAGTATGGAATGTGTGGCGTACTCATTGTACCATTTCTCGGCGACGCCGCTGAGCATCTTCCCCTGCCTGAATGGGAACAGCAGTGGGTGCTCTAGTTGGAAATGATGCCCCATCAGGATCCATACAGACACTACTGGGTACTCGGGGTGTGATGGCAACATCAGCTGCGAAAGCAACTGCCATGTTATGCTCCTGTTTTGTATGACGTTCCTAATGTGTACTCGGAGTGTGATGGCAACAACAGCTACACAAGGAACTGCCATGTCATGCTCTTGTTTTGTATGGCTCTTCACTCATATCATCTGTCACACAGAGAACATTTGTTGAGGATAATGTACCTCTCGTGTACCCAATTCCACTGTTCGTGTAGTTGTCCGTACCTCTGACGAAAGTGGTCTCCACAAAACAGAACAAGACACACCATCCAATTTTCTCTCCTAAGTGGCACATTGTTGTCCAATTCAGCAAGTTTGTTTGGACTCGCCTTCAGAACCAATTCCATCTTCCCGTGAAAGTAAATACGTTAGCAATAATTGCTTTGTGGTTCTATTGTGAGTTCACCTTATTACACAAAGTTAACAGTGATGGATCAAACGTGAGAGTATTCTGAGTGATAATCTCTATGGCCAATCTTCAATTTCATTTTGTTCTGCCAAAGTTCTGTATACTCCTCCTTTTCCTTAGCAAGTTTCTTGCTTAATTCCATTAACCCTTTACCTAACATGAAAAGCAGATAACACTTGCAAACAAAATTCTTGAAGAACTAATTTTTTTCATTTTTTGTCTCAAAAACATAGGTTATGACCACTCTTTGGAACGAGCTCGTCGAGCTCGTTCCAATGAGGGGTCATAATCTATGTTTTTGAGACAAAAAATGAAAAAATAATGAAAATTAACTGACGATTTTTGAGAATAGCGCTGACCGGTTTTGATCGTTACGTTGGGTAAAGGCTTAAAGAATATAATTTAAGATCTGTAAAAAAGGAAAAAGTGCACATTTTTCGCTCCAATGGGGGGGGGGGGGGGGGGTCATAACCTATGTTTTTAGACAAAAAATGAAAAAATACTGAATATTAATTGGCGATTTTTTAGGATAACGCTAGCCGGTTATTGGCCATTATCTTGCGTAAAATGTTAATGATACAGTACGTGGAGAGTGTATTATCACTAAATCACCCGCAGAGTGGAGATTCCACCCTGGCAATAATTGCAAATTTGTTGCAAAGCATAACCAACACCTGCAAAGTGTCAGCCAATGGACCTCCGGGTTAAACCCGGAGGTCCATTGGCTGAAACATTGCTTGTGTTTTTTGTCGATATGTACAAAATTTGAAAGTTATAGCTTGGGTGTCAACTCCACTCCGCGGGTGATTTAGTTACAACCGACTCTCCATGTACTGTATATCCTCTTCTGTTGATGAAATTGACCTTTCTCATGATTTATTTTCAACTGATCTCTGTCAAAGCAATCGCAGACGAATAGCTACTCCATTCGTCAGATTTAGAACTTTCAGGTACTGCTAATTTCTGTTGCCACATATTTTTCATAGTTTGACTTTGTGTGACTCCCCACTCCTGTTGTGCAAGCCTAAGATTTTCAGTATGGGCCGTGAGTTGATCTATGGTCCTTGGTCTCCAAACAATATAACTAACTGTCCCATTCTTCTTGAAAACCTTGAAAATAAATTCACATTTTTGCTCTAGTTTTCCTTTGTGACTACCATTTTTATAGAAGACTGGGTCCCCAGGCTTGTAGACATTTTGAATAGCTTTTTCTAGCATTTAATTGCTTTGGCTTTGCTTTTACCTTTTTCTGTCTGTTCTGTAGGGCTCTGAAAGCCTCATACATGTTTTCTTACCCAATTTTGTGTGACTCTTCCCCTATATATTTTTGGAGGGAATGGGGAATGATACCCAAAGGTAACACAACATCTCTAAAGTACAGTAAATAAAATTATTAGAACCCTGTTGATTCACACCCGCTGAACAGTATAACCATTAAGGCATGATTGAGATGTTGGCCCCACGTTTCAGGGTCATCCTTTGTTAAATTGGAGATTACATTGTGTAGAGTGCAAAAACAGTGTCCCACTTTACCGTTAGCTTATGGGTGATAGTATGAAGCTGTAACATAATGAATACGCAATTTGTACACAACTTCTTTCATAACTGAATTAACATTGTCAGTTCCAATGTCCATCAACAATTCCAGGGGGTAACCAAATTGTGGGAAAAATACTTCTAGTTAAAGATTGGTAATTATCTCTGCCTGGCTGGCTAGAATAAAAGCCAATAAATGCAACAATGTATTTATTTCCTGATAATGTTGTAGGATATGGTCCACTCTAATCCAGAGCTATTTTTGCAAATGTATGTGTGTCCTGTATTGGCATTGTCAGTTTCTTTAAATTTCTAGCTTCACCATCCAAACATCTATCTACATATGCACATACTTGTTTATACAATCTTCACAGACTTTTTTACACAATCTCTTCCGCTAGTAATTTTCTACTGATATTGGCGTACACTTTATCAATACTTTAGTGTCCCAACTGATCATGGCAATGAGTCAATACCTCTGTTTGTAAATGTTCAGGAATTTATAACCTTATCCTTGGCTCCCATCAATATTACTAATATAAACTACAAACTTCATTGATAAGTAGCAATTTACAACTAATTCTCGAAGGCGTGTTGTCCCTTTATTTTCAGCAGTTATTTCCAAAATATTTTGATCTTTTGCTTGTTCCTCTACCATATCATAACCAGGAAAGCCTATTTCCTGAATCTCGTCAGATTGTTCGGGTACACAATTTATAAATTTCTAGGTTCTAATTTGTTACTATTTATCACGTCAATTTGAAATGTTTTATCAGTTATGTCATTTTCAAACTCTCATCATTTTCAATATCACTCGAGGGAGCTGAATTTGGCGATTGTGACAACAAGTCACCACAAGTATTACTGGTGCTAGGAAGATATTCAACTTTATAATTATAACCTGATATGTCCAATGCCCACCTCTGAATCTTTTCATTTTCCATAGGTGCATTCCAATATGTACTGTAATGGTATATGGTCAGTTTTGATGGTAAAGTTTGTGCCTTGAAGGAAATAATTTAGTTTTTCTAATGCATAGTTGATTGCATACGCTTCCTTTAATATCACAGTCCAACAAGACTGAGTCTTGCTAAACTTGTGTGATAGAAAGTAAAGAGGTTTTCCATTAGGAATTTTAGGACTAGCTCACTTACTGTCGGTGCACGGCCGAATCAGGTAAGTGCCTATGCAGGTGTCACTGGCATCAGCATGCAGAATGTACTCCTAATTTATATCCGGGTGAGCAAAAGGGAAAGAGATATTATACTGTATTTCAGGAAGGAGTAGTGTATGAACCTGCAATTATACAGTATCATACCCAAGAAACTTTGGTCACCTCTTACTGAAATATACTATTCAAAAACAGTAGGGGATATCCAAACTGATGCTGATATTTTCGGAAAATGGTATTGGAAACGCGTGATTGGACAAATCAATATGTTACCAAGTTTAGTGTGGATCATGAATATTACTGGCCCATGAAAACTTAGTGCAGGTTTTTTGCACGAGCGCCGCGTTAATGTCTGTGGGGTACGTTTTGAAATTTTCATTTGTACAGGACGGACTTTTTCGGAGGTCTCATCGTTCTTTTCTTGGTATAAACTCGTTCATCAATAGTTTTTGGTCGAAACGTAATTTTTGAGGTATGCGAAGTCTGACACGTGACGAACGTTTACTTGCCGTTGGCTTGTTGGAAGCTGGCAACAGACAGACTGCAGTGGCTCAAATTCTCAACGTTACTCAATCGGTGATTAGCAGGTTGTGGTCACACTACCGTCAGACAGGCAATGTTGATGACAGGCATCTTTCAGGTCGCCCAAGGGCGACAACTGCTAACCAGGAGCGTTTCATCCCAACCACAGCATTACGTAACCGCCATCAAAGTGCCCTTAGAAATTGCCCAGCAGCTGCACCGAGCGACAGATGTGCGAGTGAGTGGATAGACTATGCGAAATCGCCTACACAACTGGAATCTGTACGCTCGACGACCTCGAATAATTCCACGTTTATCAAAGATAATTTAAATAGTAAACCTGTCCAGTAAAATCTCCAGCACATGCACTGTTAAAGAGAAGTAATGGTCCTCCTAACATACCTATCTCTAACAATGACTGGTGTGACAATTTAACACGTTGAACCCTACCGGCCGCTTTTCCGTCCAGAAACATGGTACGTCAAAACGTCATTATATAGGATGGCTGTTAAGTAAATGTGTGGAGAAGACCAATCAATATTTTCAACGTGCAGCTGCACGTTGAAAATATTGATTGGTCTACCCGAAATAATGAATATGGACTCTTCTAATTGCTGCCATTGAACTGGCATTGAAGATACCACTAGAATTTAAAGGGTTAAGCTACTTTTAGTAAACAATTTAAGAGGTGAATTTTGTCCCCCATTTAATAAAACTGGATGCAACTGAGTTTCACAGAATGTATCAATACACTTGAAGGCAAACTTCAAATTATGCTTTCCAATTAAATTATGTTTACTGACAAGAAACAAGGGTTGCAAACGAAAGAGCTGATCCACCCTTGTGCAGCTCACTATGTCACAGTATGCTTTTTTCTTCTTTTTTTCTTTTTTTTGTTATGAGGAGGCGACGATATTTGATCCCAATTTATGATGAAATCGGGTTTTGTTTAGTATTGTACCCCCAAATTTTACACAGTCTAAAATCAGTGGGTGGCGCCATTCCATAGGGTGCTTTACATTAATGCCACAATCAGTGGCAGCTCGTCCTGTGAGTCAGGATGGTCAGTGACATCAAGCCACAGGGAGCCCTGACTCACAGGAGCCCCCGAGAGAATGGTCTCCGTACAAAAGATGAAGGTAGATTATCTCGAGTTTAATTCACACTGAGAAGGGAGTTAGGAGCGAACATTCAAGTGAAGGAAAAGTTAACGAGAATTTGGACCCAAGTAATTAATCCTTTACCTAACATGAAAAGCAGACGACACTTGCAAAAAAATTCTTGAATAACTAATTTTTTTATTTTTTGTCTCAAAAACATTAGTTATGACCCCGCATTGGGACGAGCTCTTTCCAACGAGGGGTCATAACCTATGTTTTTGAGACAAAAAATAAAAAAAAAATAATGAAAATTAATTGGATATTTTTGAGAAAAGCGCTGGCCGGTTTTTTTCGTTAGGTTGGGTAAAGTGTTAACTAACATCCTCCCATGGGTTCGGACTGGGATCTTGTTAACAGCGGTTTATCTGAGAGCAGGGACTGTTTGTTCGTTTATTGCGGTTTCTCGACACTTTCAATAGGCAGTTTCACGGGCGGGGGAAGCCTGAGTACCCACAGACAACAATCGTGCAGTGGCGAGCAACTGTCAGACTTTGTAGCTTACTTACTCTGACCAAGCCGACTTAGCAGCGGACGAAGGAAAGTGTACCATTGACGAGCAGTACACCATAGTACACAGTTCCTTCACCGTGCCCCCCACACGAGCTATTGGGATTGCTGTATTGCCCAAGGAAACAAGGCAGTTACCGCCTGCCATGATTTAACCATCGACCTTTTGGTTTAAAGTCCTACATGTCACTGGCTGAAATAAAACGACATGGCTACGTCATGCAGACAAAGGCCCCCATAGTGATCAATCAAGCAGACTATTTATTTATTAATTAGGGTTTAACGACACTTTATCAGCCAGGGTCATATCAAGTCTGTGACAGTTTTACGGGTGGAGGAAGCCGGAGTACCCGGAGAGAACCACCGAGCAGCTGTCAGCTCTCCAACATCGTAACTATGAACTCTGCACCGCGGCACAGGCAGGGTTAGATTGGTTGAAGACATGCGCACTATCGACGTGCAGTACGCCTTAGTACACAACGCCATCGTGCCCCCATATAGGCATTCGGGGTTAAGTGCCTTGCCCAAGGACACAACGAGGGAGCGCGAATAAGTCAAGCAGACTATCTGAATGACAGAATGTAGGGTGATTTCCAAAGAAATGTTTCAGTCTGAAGAATTACCTTTGGAATCACCTCGCATCCTGGAAAAGCGATAGTCTGCACGATTGACTCGCTATTCGGGCACTAAGTTGAATGCGGTGTCCTCGTGTGACTGTTCTCAAAATCCAACCATTTATAAGAGGCAACACCTATTCTCGTAAAGAAAATATGTGGAATGTTGGTCAGTAATACAAACCTCTGGTTGGTTTCTTTGAGTGAGTGGGTTTGCTTCTTTTGAAACCAATTTTAAATATTTTCCCACTCTAGGCCACATCATGGTCGACCCGATGCGTTCATCCCAGGAACCCGGTAAAAGCTAAAACCAGTTTCTCCCAGCGGTCTTCAGTCACCCGAGACCACCATAAAAATGCTCAATGGTGAGGTTGTAACATTATTGTTTAAATTGTGTAAGACCATATGTTAGAAAAAATTATAACATTAGCCCCCACAAAGTTGATCTTCTGTTTCTTAGGCTATTTTTTAAAAATTGCATGCGGGCGGGTGTTTTTTTTTATTCTATTTTTCGTTTTTGTAATTATTTCTTTTCCGTCAAAAGTCCATGTTCTTGGTTTGTTTTATGTTTTAGGTCTCATAATCTACAGAATAGCATGGGTAGTGGTGTATTTCGTCCCTTGAGTGCAACAAGGCTTTGCAATGCTAAGCATTGCAAAGCCTTGTTGCACTCAATGGACAAATTTATCAATTGTATTAACTTAGGTACAATATCAGACATAAACCATTTAATTTCTATTTTTTTAAGTTTGCATTGGTCATAAAAAGAGAGTATGCGGTAGCCAAAAGGACCACGCGAGAGGACCTGAGAAACGGAATCTTAACTTTCTTAGGCATCATCGGTGAAATTTTATAACATTATCAGTGAGAAATATTTGGAAAAAAATGTAACAATATCGGTTAATAATAACATTATTAGTTGTTGTAACGTTATCAGTTGTTGTAACCATATTCGTTGTAACACCCTTTGCCATATAAGTTTGTGTCGAAAAGCTGCATATAATTCTCTGCGGGATTGCATTGTAATGTATCAGCAAACGACCATTAGAAGACTTCGCAAATTAACCACGAGACCAGTTTTGAAATGGAGATCGTTTCTGCTCAAACTCTTTTTGTATGACCAGACCTATTTTTTATTTTCAGCACATCACAATTGTCTCGTGAAGAGTAGCTGATCTCATATATTTTGTACTCGCTAGGAACATTCAGTTTTCTGTTGCATGTTTACAATGTGTTTATTTTCTTTCAGACACTTGTTCAGCCGGAGAAGAATTGTCATCATCATCAACGTGTTTAAAACTGATTCATCGACCCGATGGTTTCCAGTCGGTTATTGAAGCCAATGACGCATGCTTACAAAGCGGTACCCACCTTGCAAAACTATCCAACACATCTGACAGTGAAATGATGAAAATGATGTTACGGGTATTTATCTACCATTTACCCAAAGACGCAATCGCAAACATCTGTATCGGTTGCATAGCCTATAAAAGAACTCGCGTATCTTTCTTCTAATAACAGTAAAGTGACATGACGTCGCGAGTAGAGCTGGGAGGTTTTTCGGTTTTCCGGTTCGGTTCTGGTTTGGTTCGGTTCCGTTCCGTTTTTTTTTTTTCGCAAATCAGAAAACTGACCCTTATCACAAATCGACCGAACGGTTTTACTGTCTTTGTAATAAACTGACGAAACTACCTTACTGGTAGGAAAGTGGACCAGTGGGGCCTAAGGACGTTCGCAGCTTAATTTACCCGGAAAAGGGACGAATACATCGCGTTCTAAATGCCACATTTTCTCAATTATTGACTCGTCCACCGGGCGAGTCAGTAAAGAAAAAATGTGACAAGACTGTCAACCGGATTTCTGGAACATCAGCGAAAAACGTCACAACTTATTCAGACCCTCCCCCCCCCACCCCCACCCTCCCCCCCACCCGTCTCCACCTCAGTATGGCGTCAGGTCAATCAACACTGTAACTCCTCCCGTCAGTGACGTGTGATGGCGTAAATACTGTTACTAGTAACACAATCTCAACTTTCATTTTCATCAAAAGATTTAGGTTAATAATAACTAAAATATGTTGCAAACATACTGTTACATTGCCGTGAAAGATGAGCACACCATCAACACATCACGGTGTTTATTTATCACGAAAACTAGTAACACAATCCCAAGCTACTTTGGGTATATTTTTTTTTTATTTATACCATGATCGTCAGATTATTAAGAGTCGCTTTGGAATGGAATGGTTTCGCGCGCCAAAGGCGCGCAGGGACGGTTTTGGGGAGCAAGCCCCTTTCGACCCACAGTGACTGAAAATGGGTACTTTTCACATGTCTAGGCGTGTTGAAGGGGAAAAAGGTTCAGGTACTGGGCAGGTGTCTCTGGTTGCGGCGTGATGGCTTCCTTGACATATCTCGGTTGAACCCTCGCGTGAGGATCAGTGTGGGAAGTTGGGTCCTCTCACAAAGGTACTACCTCTCCCCGAGGGTGCAGTGGTTCTAGGTTTTCAGGCAGGTGAATAGGTTTTCAGGCAAGTAAAGTTTGCCACTTCGAGAATGATTTTGAGTGATGGCCATCACTGGCGAGTATAATCTGCCTCAGGCTGCCTCTGTTTGGTTGGACTCTTTAAAAGAAAACAACAACGACCCCTTTCGGGGACCACCAGAAAGAAGACCCGAACTTCCCTGGTTCGGGGACAGGCCTGCATTGTAATCCTATTGGGTTGGGACAGAAGATGCGCAATGCGCTTACAAAAAGGGGCAGATGCGGGACGCAGGACCAACGCTCGCCTCCCTTAAAGTGGTCGACCACTTTTGGGGATGGAGTGGAGGATGTTCAGGAACCATGGGGGTTACTGTTTCCATAACGGTTATAGTGTCTACAACGGTTATTGGGGTGCTGGTTAAAAAGTATCTTTTTTGTACCTGCTTAAAAGAAGAAATGTTTGGTGTTTTATGGAGTAAACTCATTTAAAAACGTAGTAAATAATTGCCACTTTCATTTCCCTCTTCGCGAGGCGACGTGCGATAAATTTAGACAAGTTCACATTCAGGTCGACGTCACCAAAGGTCAACTTTGATGTAGTTCCACTGTAGATGTAAATTTTAACTACTGAAATCCCATTGCTGGCGAGTTCACCACAGTTGGTGTATAAAGCTAAAATATATATCATAGACTTCTTATATATAATAGAATAGGTAACCATGGTATAAAATGGAAACTTGAACTTATCACCAGTTTATATCGACATTTATCAACTTCGACCAGTTAATTGAGTATTATTCTTGAAAAACTATTTTTTTCATTTTTTGCCTCAAAAACATAGGCTATGACCCCTCATTGGAACGAGCTCGACGAGCTCGTTCCAACGAGGGGTCATAACCTATGTTTTCGAGACAAAAAATGAAAAAAATAATAAAAATTAATTGGCGATTTTTGAGAATAGCGCTGGCCGATTTTGGTCGTTGCGATGGGTAAAAGGTTAATTGTGTTTTACCCTGCCGAAAGCTCGGTCTAGACCCAATTTGACTTCAAATTGGAGACACATTGGAGAGACTGTATAGATAGTATTTTATATCTGAGTGTGATCTGACATTTTTCGAACAACAATATTTATAGAGGTACCAGCCAAGTCAAGTGATGGATGGAGGCACTCAAGAGTAGAGTTTATTCTCTGAAAATGAGGCACACAGTCACTCCGAAATTGACTTCCCTGGGGCAAAACATCGATACGTTAGTACATCAGTACGCGGCAGTAAAAAATACCGCGTTCAACGGTCAAAAATAAAGCTGAATTGAAAGAACTAAGGAAGATTTCAGTTCATCCTCAACCATTTCATTATTTTAAATGAATTAAGTCCCTTCTTTATCCTCGTCAGACCTTCACTGTGAGTTTTACTGCAGCAGCTCAAACAAAAACATCCTATTGTCAGGATTTTCATATGCGAGAACAATGCAAGATTTCCGATTTTATGACAAGTTGACCAAAAACATTTTAATCTACGAGATAATCCCTTGACGAGATTATCACGTGGAGTCGTTATGCAAAAGGAAATAATAAAAGATCTTAATTGGATGCGATGTGTGGAAGAAGTTCGACCAGTCATCCACTTGTATATCGATGAGCTCAATCCAATGATATGGTTCCATTAAAATGTTAAGCAAAATTTCAACTGTACAGTTATTTATATTACGCGGACGGATGCGGCCGAGTGGTTAGGTAAAAGGTTAATTTAAATAGACCAATAATACATCATTTCCATGTTAGCTGTAACTACTCTGTTCATTTTCACTTTTTACCAAATTCGTCCAGAACTCACAATACGGAACACAATAACGAGATCAGTTCAACCTCTGTATCCCAAGTTTATTTCAGTATGATCAGTGGTGTAGCGGAAGATGATGCCCTAGATACCTAAGGGTTGATCAGTAAGATGGGACCGCGGTGGCTCAGTGGTAGACTGTTGGACTTCTATGCTAGAGGTTCCGAGTTCGATCACCGTCCGGGACGACCCGTGCTGTGTCCTTCGGCAAGGCACTTTATCCCGGTTCCCTACATCGGGGAACGATGACGCCGTGTACCAAGGCGTATTGTACGTCGATGGTGCACATGTTTTCGACCGCTGTAACCCTGCTAGAGCGGAGCTTGAATAGAGTTATAATGTTGAGGAGCTGACTGTTGCTCGTCGATGCTCGGTGGTTCTCTCCGGGTACTCCGGCTTCCTCCACCCGTAAAACTGCCACGGTCAAGGTTAGCCACTGTGCATAAGTATCTGACCTTAAACACCAACAAACAATCAGTAAGATCTGTACCAAACGAACGTTATGAGAGAGTAAATGTTGGGATGTCGGTAGTACTTTGCTTAAGATACCTCAAAGTGTCAGTTTGTTCAGTTAATCAATATCGAATCCTGTCTATAATAGTGTGATTACTTGGCGCTGCCCCGTTTACGTCGCAGACCTATCAATTGTCACACATCATCTTTGGCAAATGCATTGCGGTTACTGGTTGTAAATATTTGCCTAAATATGTGCAAAGCAAACCGGTGATCGTGCTCCAGAGATCGCCACTGTGCAGGGGCGTCACGGCAATGACCGATTGTTTGGGTGTGTGTGGAGGTTGGGAGGAGGGTCTGAAACCCTGATGGCTTAGGTTCAGGCTGATAAAATATTAAAACTCGTTGATGATACAGTTGGAATATCCGTCAGTCGATATTATAGTCCTTTTGTCTGTATTTATCAAGCACTGTACTATAAATTGGTCGTGCTAGGTCCACCAAGTGCCCCAACCGGGTAACACAGTCGTCTATATGTAGGACCGATTGTGTGTGTGACGTAAGTCCAAGTATTAAATCCAGTTTTAACCCTTTACCAAACGTAACGGACAAAACCGGGAGCGCTATTCTCAAAAATCGCCAATTACACCTCTTTGGAACGAGCTCGTTGAGCTCGTTCCAATGATGGGTCATAACCTATGTTTTCGAGACAAAAAAAAGAAAAAGAATTAGTTATTCAAGAATTTATTTTGCATGTGTCGTCTGCTTTTCATGTTAGGTAAAGAGTTAACCCTTTACCCAAAGTAACGAACAAAACCGGCCAGCGCTATTCTCAAAAATCGCCAATTACACCTCTCTGGAGCGAGCTCGTTGAGCTCGTTCCAATGATGGGTCATAACCTATGTTTTCGAGACAAAAAAAGAAACAGAATTAGTTATTCAAGAATTTATTTTGCATGTGTCGTCTGCTTTTCATGTTAGGTAAAGAGTTAACCCTTTACCCAACGTAACGGCCAAAACTGGCCAGCGCTATTCACAAAAATCGCCAATTAAGTTTCATTATTTTTTTCATTTTTTGTCTCAAAAACATAGGTTATGACCCCTCGTTGGAACGAGCTCGTCGAGCTCGTTCCAACGAGGGGTCATAACCTATGTTTTTTGAGACAAAAAATGAAAACAATTAGTTATTCAAGAATTTATTTTGCAAGTGTCGTCTGCTTTTCATGTTAGGTAAAGATTTGAACAAGAGTGAATTGGTTAAATTCCTAGTTGTATTACAAGGTAATAATTACTGCTTTGAATTTCAGTATTTTAACACTAGTGTGCTGTGTGCTAATAATGGAAGAGTAATAAGAGTAAAAACATGCTATAACATCATATGTGCGTTTATAATTCACTTAAACTGAAACGTTGAATTATATTTACCCAAGATAATGTTTCGATATCGATGAAACTTCGTCCATTACTACAAAATGCGAATACAAAACTACTACAAAATGCGAATACAAAACTAGCCTTAGCGTGATAAAAGAATGCAATTAATATATACTTTTAACGCAGAAAAAAGATATCCTGTAGGGAAACTACATCTTCTCTAGAGAGTACCCTGCCTAACTTCTTGACAATTAAAGTAGCTTGACAAGGTAAAATGGCTCCCATGTGTCGTCTGCTTTTCATGTTATTTAAAGGGTTGAAAGAAAGTAAAATATCTCCTAGCAATAGCGAATCGATATCCAAGACTCCAATCGAATCAAAACGAAAATGTTCCGACTAAAAACAATTAGTGTGAAGGTGTCACAACTTAATTATCTTTGCTCTGACCTGACCCCTCCCTCTTAATAGGGTAATAATACCAAAGCGTTTTACAATAACACTTTCAGCAGCGGGAACTGAATGCATTTACCAGATAAATTTTTATTCCTTTGAAAATAGAATTTGAAATATGTCATTATTATTATTTACAAACTCATTGAATCTATCTTTCATTTTTGATTTGAGATGTATTATACGAATAGCAAATGTTTCACCTTACACAGATAGATTCAATGATTTGTTTCCTTGGGTATGATTTAATTTTCTTTAAGCCTTTATCTCCCGATCCGACCGCATCCGCCCGCATAATAAACAAATTAGTCTGTAGAAAAAAAAAATATTTTTCAAAAACATTCAACAAAATCATATTATGTTACCCCTATTGCAACGAACGCATGGAGCTAGTTCCATCCAGTGAAGGGTCACATGATAGGAATTGGTCGAAATTTTGGGAATATTTTTTTTTTAAATAATGAAATAACATATGTTGATAGCGTGTGCGTTGGGTAAAGGGTTTACGATATAAATGTTCCAGGTAAGATTTTCATAACTTCATGAATAATTTTCCGATCGCGTGAATGTTTTTGCATTGCCCCGTCCATTTCTCAAACAAAAAAATGTGTGCGAATCTAACGTATCTAGCATTTAAATTGTCATTTCTGCCTGTTGGCTGTTAGTTCGCACTAGTTTCTCTTCCGTATTCCAGACGCGTGTTTAGCTTATGCTGGATAAAATAAAACTCTCGTGTGAATAAACGTTTATATGATTACAATGATATAAATAATGGAGACGTTTACCGCGCAATGGTATATTATAATTCAAGCAAACACTGTAAATTGAATTATAACAATAGAGATGAATTATATTTCGCTTTAACGCTGTGTGAATGTGGGATGGGCGTGTCAGGTTTTGGTATGAAGCGCCACACTCCCATTTCACATACATGTTGTGTACATACCCCGATAAAGCAACATATAATTTATTTCAATTATTATTTCAAACAACTTCCATCATATGTGGCTACATCGTGATCGCAACATCGACAAAAAACAACGAATAACCAATCAATTATACTCATCTTTGCCATTTTAACACTTTGAACCCTGGTGGTATCTACCATGTCAGTTCAATGGCAGCAATTGGAAGAGTTCACAATCATTATTTGGGGGTAGACCAATTAATATCTTCAACGTGCAGCCGTGGGGCTGCACGTTGAAAATATTAATTGGTCTATTCCTCACTTTCACTCTTCAGCCCTCCGACTTAATGAAGTTATGACGTGTCGTGCTTCTTTCCGGAAAAACGGCCGCTGGTGCCTAAAGGGTTAAAGAACTCCCCCGGTCGTTGGCTTCAGGTCCTACTGTACCAAAAGAAACTAAAATTGTTTTCCTCAGTACATAAGCACGGCCCCACCTACCAGTGTTTCCACGGGGAGCATAGAATAGAACCAATTCGTCACTTGCCAGGATAAAAGGTGCCAAATGTAACGCTTTAGACTTTGGCACATTTACGCCTTCAAGAGAATATCCAATTTTTTAAATAAAGGTTTCAGCAAAACTAGACAAGTATGTATATCAATTACAGTACAGTCCCTGTGGATTGGTTGTAATCCACGCGTGGGCTGTGATATCCACGCATTCGTTTACCAGTTATTATTAGCACTTCTCAGGGCGTTCTCTATCAGATTAAAACGATTTTACGTTTACGGTAAAAGTGTACATGTATAATGCGCAGTCTCAAACCGGAAGTTGTGTGTTAACCTGGTTAACGACCGGCCTCCAGATAAATATTTCGAAAACGCCTCGGCTCCGATTGAAGTTTCAAACGCGCATATAAATGTAATGAATATCACACATTTGTGAACTTTCACCATTTGGTCATGAATCAATAGATTTGGAAGAGTTCAGGTGAGTGTAAAGAGCTCCTGCAAGTTTTGGGTTGTAAAGGTTTCAGGAGGAGGCCAGTCTTTCGTGTCATATTTTCGAGGCGAACAAAATATATTCAAATGAGTATTTAAATGAATATTTAAACGAGCATGTGACGTTTTGTTTATAAAAAAACAGACGACACGCGTGTTTTGACTTTTGTCTTGTGCCAAGTTGTCTGCAGTTGATGAAGAATCTTTGGATTTAACCATTTTAGAAGTGGTAATAATAGTAATAACAAGATTTTGTTGGGCGTCCCTGTTTATTAACGGCCCTCCAGGAATGATTAACAGCCCTCGGGTCCTTAACAGCCCTCGACTTCGTCTCGGGCTGTTAATGGACCCTTTGCTTGTAATTCATTCCTGTCGGGCCGTTAATAAACCGTAACGCCCTCCAAAATCATGTTATTGGTATAATAAAACTCATCATTAGCAAAGATTTAATTAATGAAGCATCAGATACTTCATTAATCCTTTACCTAACATGAAAAGCAGACGACACTTGCAAAAAAATTCGTGAATGACTATTTTTTTTCAATTTTTGTCTCAAAAACATAGGTTATGACCCCTCGTTGGAACGAGCTCAATGAGCTCGTTCCAACGAGGGGTCATAACCTATGTTTTTGAGACAAAAAATGAAAAAATAATGAAAATTAATTGGCGATTTTCGTGAATAGCGCTGGCCGGTCTTGGCCGTTACGTTGGGTAAAGGGTTAATTGAATTTTTGATGATTATTCTTGTAATTTGTATTTGAAATCTAATATTACTACGTCCGTTGAAATATTGCCCACCCGCAGAAAGTGACCAGTCCACGGCGTCTGTAACACATATAATTAAAACTTGCTGAAACTCAAATTGAATTCAATGACACTTGGGTGGCTTCCTACAATCAATCAGGATTGTAGGATAAAATACCCTCGGACAAAATACCCTTAGGACATAATACCCTCAAAAAAATACCCTTAGGACATAATACCCTCAATGGGTAGGACAAAATACCCTCGGACAAAATACCCTCATATTTGTTTCATGTTCTGTGCTATCTGCCATTTATATTGTGCTTCATATTCAATTGCCATCTGCCATTGGTATTGTGCTTCATATCTATTTAGTTTTACCCTTTACCTAACCTGAAAAGCAGACGACACTTGCAAAAATAATTCTTGAATAACTAATTTTTTGTCTCAAAAACATAGGTTATGACCCCTCGTTGGAACGTGCTCGACGAGCTCGTTCCAACGAGGGGTCATAACCTATGTTTTTGAGACAAAAAAATGAAAAAGCAGTGAAAATTAATTGGCGATTTTTGAGAATAGCGCTGGCCGGGTTTGGCCGTTACGTTAGGTAAAGGGTAAATAAAAAAAATTAAAAATATTGGTACTTGTTATTTCAAACAAAACACCGGCTAGTGCCTTAGATGCAATTACCCCGCCCCCCCCCCCCCCCCCCCACCCCAACACCAAAAATCCAACTTTATATACATTTGGTCTGAGGGTATTTTGTCCGAGGGTATTTTGTCCTACCCATTGAGGGTATTATGTCCTAAGGGTATTTTTTTAGGGGGGTATTATGTCCTGAGGGTATTTTGTCCGAGGGTATTTTGTCCGGATACCTTGAATCAGTGGTCATCATTAGGAACTTTTAATAACTTCTTATAGCATTTCAACACCAGTTTTACATCATGTTATTGATGTTGGGATAGTTTCGTATCACAGCAGCAACTCAAATTGGAACCGGAAACAGTACATCACGGAAATCCATGTCATTCAATGAATAAATGTAGGAAAACATTCTCGACTGTTTTTCACCAGAACCAGTCTATAAACAATATCATTTTCGACACAATAACCGTGAAGTCATTTAACCGCTATGCAGTTTTTCAAGAGATGTTTTGATGCGTTTTAGTGCTTCAGTCTTTTATAAACAGAAGGGGCTGCAGTTAGGAATAGCCGATAAGCAAGTGCTTCCAGCTGTAAAAAAATCCCTACGTTTTAGCAAACTCAAATGTTAATGTTGTTGCGTATGTGATGACAAGTGTTCTCTTTCTGACATGGCCAACTTTCTGAACCACTGCATACAAAATTGAACAATACATCAAGTTCATTGTAAACAGCTTTTGCACACTCTCCAAGAAATACATTTAGAAACAAATAAAGGTGTCTGGTGACATCCGCACAGTTTCCAGGCTCGAGAGTAGTAAGAAGTTTTGAAAACAGCTCATACGTTTCGGCAAGTGGCTCGAGTTTCTCTCCAAGCACATCGATCACGGCGCCGACAAACTTGTAAAATATTCGTCTGCATAAAATGATTTTTCATCTCTCGAGACTTAGTCTAAAAGTGCTCATTCAAACGCCATTGCAGTTGCAGCATCGATTGCTTTCCGTACTTCTTCTGGGGCGTTGCACATGTAATCAAACATAGAATTCGTCGACGCTAGGGCTGGCGAAGCATCCGACAGAAGTTTTGTCTTATACATCGTGTTCTTAAGAAACATTATCCCAATCAGGAAGCCAATATTTAGAATTGAGTTAAGTAGTCCAGTTGCTTTTACTCTTATCTCCTTGACGCCGTCATTTTGCAAATCATTCAGGACAGCGGTAATGGAATCAACAATCTTCCATACCGTCTACCCCGATTCAAATTGTGCTGACCATCTGCGCCTGGACAGCTGTATTAATCCTTTACTTACATGAAACGCAGGCGGCACTCGAAAACAAAATTATTGAATAACTATTTTTTTTAATTTTTGGCGTCAAACACGTTGCTTATGACCCCTCATTGGAACGAGCTCAACGATTGACTGACAGATTAATTAATAGTTAATTATGTCTTCTCTTCACAAAAATAGTTTTCGATTCGAAAGTCCGATAGCCGTCCATTAGCACATTCATTTGCACACTGTAACAACAATTCATAGACCCAGGCATTCACCGATTCACAAATTCAGTTGGTTATTCATCTGGTGTTTCACCCTCCTGTGCCAGCCGAGTTGCATCACATCACAGAACAGTTTGGGACAGCTCATTGAACAAAATGTCACATGTTTTCCTTTGAATATCAAAATGAGTACTGTTCAGAGTTGTATATTGTGTTTTTTTGTATTACCGAATGATTTGGGGGAATAGTTGCGTAAAAGGGTTGTTTTACCCAACGCAGACGATATCAGAATTTGTTATTTTAAATATCATTTTTGAAAAATTGTCAAAAAATTTCAACCAATTCCTATCATATCACCCCTCATTGGAACGAGCTCTATGAACTCGTTCCAAAGAGGGGTCACATGATATGTTTGTTTGAAATGTTTTGAAAAATAATATTTTTTCAGCTGTTGAATTTACATTTTACGCGGGCGGATGTGGCCGATCCGTTTGGTAAAGGGTTAAGATAAGTTAGTCTTTTCGAAGAATACTCGCAGACATGTTTTAATACGTTAATACATTTTGAAATATTAAGCTCAAACTTAGCGGGTCCAATAAATGCTGAATGAAGACAACTCAGTTGTGTGGTTTCCTTTTGTTTCACTGACCGCTTCAGGAGTTTCGTAAGACAAAAAGGCTGTTTCATTAATCTAGGTTAGTAAAACTCTTTGAAGAATGCACAAATATATTTAGTTAGTATATTCTGACACGGTAAATTCAAACTTAACATTTGCCCCATAAATGCTCGGTTTTTTTAGCGGTCAGAGGGCATTTTGTAATGACGTCACTGTTTTGCTTACCCCACCCCGGCGATAAAAATCACAGTGACGGCACGGTGGTGGAACATGTTCTTTCCTGGCTGAGTGTGCAAAATTGTGCTGTGTCGCGGGTAACTCGACCAAGCTCATGAAAATCGGCTTTTAAGACGCCCAATTTATTTCCGAAGTTCATATAAGAATTTCAACACTGGCAAAAGGTGGGCATAGTCAAAAAGTTGAAAAGTGGGACAAGCTTATAACTGAAACATGACACGACCTATCGACCTGGAACCAACACCACATTAGTCGAAACTCATTGGAAAATCAAAAAATGGGCAACGTCACTGAGGTCACGCAGAGGTCATTTGAGGCATTTTTTCAAATTGCTCGAATTTACATTTTAAACCCTCCTTATGCATTCCTGATGTTTACATTTAAATTTAGACACTGAATAAGTGGGCGGAACCAAAATATTTGAAAGAGGGTTACGCTTATGTCTCAAGCATGGCCTGGCGTATAGGCCTGAAACTAACACTAGGTTTGTCGAAACTCGTTGAAGGTTCAAACTGTGGGCCATGGTCTCCGGGGTCTCCAAAGGGCCAGTGAGCACATTGCCCCTAATGCATTTTTGATGTACATACATGAATTTCAATAATCAAACATGAATATGGAGCTAAATATTTAGAAAGGGTCTCACGCTCATATCTCATAACTGTCTGGTGCTGGATCAACACGAAATGAGTCAACACCCATTGGTCATAATATGGGCCAAGGTCACTGGGCTCATTAAAGGTGTCACTGGATGTATTTTTCTTTCAAGAAATTCAGAAAAGCATATCAATGGAGCAGAGTCATAGATTTAAAATATTTGGTCGTTCTTTTTTTATCAGACATAGTATGAAATTATCAACTTGGAACCAATGCCAATCAAATCCAAACTCATTGGAGTGTCAAAATGTGTGTCACGGTTTTTTGGATCATACGGAGGTCATTGTTTGCATGATCCGAAGATACTGATAATTTTGATGCCGTAATGAATTCATAAAAATTCAAATATCAATGTAAATGCTCAAAAGGTGGGCGCGGCTTAAAGGTTTGAATGTGGCTGAGTCAAAATTTTGAAAGCAGGAAACACACTCCAGTCCTGACTTATATCGTCATGAAAATCGACTTTCGATAAAGTTATCGCTTTAAATTATTGGATACGCGACGAAGGAGAGATTAAAAGGCAAGTGATTGTTAAGGAAACACCTGTGTCATCAGTAGAAAATAAAGAGAAGTTTCCTTTTTTTATAAATAATAAACAAAAAAAAACAGCCAGTTCTCAGAGCTGTCTGTTGTTTTCGGTTATTAAAAGTAAGACAAGAAACTTGGGGTTTTTATAGTTAGCTAACTAGAAGCAAGTAGTTCTCCGATAATATGCCATAAGAAAATATATCAGTATCACGTCCCTGCACAAAATGTCCTCTTTAGATCTATTTTTAACGGGTGTATTTTTACTGTAATTTGCAAGGTTTTGTCCTTCCCAGGAAAAGAATTAGCAAATCTCAACTCCTCAATTTTTCCATCAATGGAAAGGACAGTGTCTGTAATATACGTCACGACACACACACTGTTGATACAATGAACAGAAAAAAGGTTACAGAACATGAAAAGATGTCTCAACAGAGAATAATAGTCAAACGTTCAAATTTACTAAGAAATAATATTAGTTATCTATTGACTAAAGTGAATTTTTTGATTTGATTGGTTGATAGATACGTGGTATGAGACCATATTCATTGAAACCCACGATACGTCCGCCCAGCCACTGACAAATTTCCCATACCCAGTGGAAGCCTCGTTCCGAAATCTACAAATCGTCCATACCCCGTAGAAGACGCGTCATTCCAGATTTACAGTGTACATGTATTATATTTTAATTTTTTTCTCCAAAATATAGCCCATGACCCCTTATTGGAATGAGCTTGTCGAGTACCCTCCAATGTGGGGTTCATAAGCTATGTTTTTGAGACAAAAAGGAAAAAAAGAAATTCAATATTTTTTTTTATACTAGTCATATCGGCATATTTTCACAAAAACTCTTTTGCACAAAAATTTCACAGAAACCTGTATGACTCAACAATGGAAGATAAAAGATCTCATGCTGTGTGTGTTCACAAATGGAATAGATTGTACTTCTAAAACGGAAAGTCAATAGATAAATTCGTTACCCCCGGGTACCCCGGGTAGGTAAAAACCCGTACCACGTGATCAGACACGGGGTAACAAATATTATCCTTGTGTTTTCCAGGGTGTATGGGAATTTACACCGGTTTGGGAACCCATACACACTGAGGCAAAGCCGAAGGGTGTATGAGTTCCCAAACCGGTATAAATTCCCATACACCCTGGAAAACACAAGGATAACGGATTTATTTCCAAGAATATTGGTGTACTTAATACTTTAACACATTGTGGGCAAAACCGGACATAACATTTGTACTTTGTAAGTTTCTTAATAAATAAAACCAGTCAAATATGGATGTCATTGGAACTGGCGCAATGAGCCAGTTCCAATGACATCCATATCTGTAATATTTTATTGCACATAAATATTAAATTTCCTGTATTTTTATTTTCGTTCTGACATAACTGAGCAGAAGGTATGAATTAATAATTAAAAATTGGTACGTTTTTAGCCACATAGCCTGCCATTGTATATTCTTGTTTTTACACCGTGGTCAACCACGGTGTAAAAAAAAAAAAAACATTGTGGATGGCAAGTTACATCGTACCTATCAGCCAATCAAAACGCAGTATTTTGTTTCATTTGGAAATAATGTCTTGTACAGCTGCCATGAACTAGTCGTAATTCATGCATGGACATTGATGTCCACGCAGGCTTTTTCCGAGTAATAAAAATTATCGTCCGTAACATTTTAATTAATGAAGCACCGGGTTGTACCGGTGCTTCATTAATTAAATTTTGGATGCTTATTCCTGGAATTAGTGTTGAGAATTTAATATTACTGCATCCGTGGAAATATTATCCACCCGTAGAAAGTGACTAGTCTACGGTGGCTATACTGTAAAAATACAATATAGTCTGTATTTTTATTCTACTCTACATGAAAATGACTGAAGGTTGTGAAATTATGCACAGATCGATGATTCAAATGCGCGAACATTTCGAAATTTCAATCTTTATATGAAATCCCCATGCCCTCAGTGTTAAAGTCTTGACAGCTTTCGGAAATTTAGGGAAGCAAACTTTCCGTAAATCTCTTCCAATGATGTAAATCTCGGCCATACGTAAAATAACGTAATTTCCTTGTGACCTATACAAAATTTGAAATATTAAGTGGGCGAAGAGTTTTCGTTTGTTATTTTACAAATCTTTTCTGTTTTCCGCATGATATTTTTCGTAAAATACATTTCTGATTTCCTGAATATCAATTTCTGATTCCCATACAGAATTCGTTCAATACTGTACACATAAGATATTTCTGATTTCTTTAAAATTATTTCTGATTCCTGTATGAAAATATTTAAATACTGTACACAAAAATTTGTTTCAGGTTTCTTTAAGGGTCCTTCAATCAAAAGTAAAGTACCTTTAACTCTTTTGGCGCGGAATAATCTGAGAAACAGAATTTTTAGCGCCTAATATTCATCAGGAATTTTACAAAAAGTATAGGTTGTTAGACTAAAGCGTTATTATTTTAAAAGATGTTCTAATGATCTCATTGACAGTTTTTCAAATGATTTCCTGTATATTATTAGAACGTTTCTTTTCATGTTCTATCGGTCGATAGTACCTGAGTTTGTGTGATTTCTGAAATAAAACCTTCAGCAGCTTCATGCCATCAATCTTGTACTAACAATGTAGTCGAATCCAAAAACATGACGTCATTTCGAACGAATGACGTCTCTTTAGGAGTTTCCAGATCACCAAATTCGAAAATGACTTGTCACAAGTGCCGTCACTTTGGGAGTTTCAAAATCACCAAAATCCAAATGCCAGTGTTTACAACTGCATCATGCTGTGAATGTTATAATTCATTATTAATGCTTTTGTGGTAAGTGGTATAAATTAATGGAATATAAATTCATGTTTCTTGGACGACGACAGTTGTTAGAATTAAGCGAAGCGGAGTGAAACAATTTATTTTGAATTTGAGGCGGAGGCTCAGTGAGGTCGAGGAGTACTAAACTTGTGGAAATATAATTGATTGAAGTCATAACTCATTTCAGGATTCACTAGTAAAGTGGTGAACAGCACGTGAGTTTTAAATATTTCTGATTCTTTTGAATTCATGTTTGCAGTTAAAATTAAAAACACACCCACTGAAGACTATTTGTTGGTAAGTTTGTCTTTCGGAGACGAAAAAAATTAATCAGACACAGCCCCAGCGTTTGCTGTTGAGAAATTCCAACCAGAGCGTGCGTAATCGACGCTGATCAATGGTAGTAGAGCATACATTTTCTTTGTTCTCATGTCTCCAGGGAAGAACGTTCCGAGAGTACCCGTGTTTCTCCCCAAAACTCCAGTACTATGACTTTTAGAAGGTGCCAAATTAACCAATCACGGCTGATGTTACAAACGTGAGTCATAATAAACTGAAATGGCACCTTTATACTTTCAAGGGGCGATATCGTTGTTCATGGATAGGACATAAATGGTGCATGAAACATAGGAATACGTATGTTTGTTCAACCCTTTACCCAACGAATCGGCCGCACCCCCACCCACGTAATATACAACTTCAGCAGTTGAAAAAATATTATTTTACAAAAAATGTCAACAAAACCATATCATGTGACCCCTCGTTGGAACGAGCTCGTCGAGCTCGTTCCAACAAGGGGTTACATGATATGGTTTTGTTGAATTTTTTTGATAAATTTGAAAAAATGATATTTAAAATAATAAATTTTGATATCGTCTGCGTTGGGTAAAGGATTATAAGCACCAAAAGAGTTAAAGAAATCTGAAATGATTTTGTGTGTACATTCTAGAGAATTCTGTTCTGATGTTTTCACCACTTCACACAGACTTGAAGTTACTGATCGCAACAAATTCTGTTTCTCTTGTGTCTGATATATAAATACTCTTTCTTTCGTGTTTATTATGTCTCTGAAACTTGAATATTAATGCATAGTTTGGGAGCATGATGCACACATTCTAGGCAGGACGTCTGAGAAAATCGGAAAAAATTGTGTTGAAAAAATGTTCAACATTATTGTACTGTTGGTTTCCCTATGCCTTCTCTGTTTAGGATATCGTTAATACAATATGTTCTGAAATAATCCCCTTCAAAAAGTATATGTACAAATGAATGACAGTCAATTTGTGCAGATACATTCCATAATCGGAGAGTATCTTTTGCTGCGTATTCTTGCCTTTACAT
Organism: Pictodentalium vernedei; assembly: GCA_031216915.1. Classification (NCBI taxonomy): domain Eukaryota; kingdom Metazoa; phylum Mollusca; class Scaphopoda; order Dentaliida; family Dentaliidae; genus Pictodentalium; species Pictodentalium vernedei. Next base: position 116,126,142 of record CM062294.1, on the reverse strand, counting down.
CTCGAATGACTGCGAAAATAGGACAAATCTATGGACACTGATAAAATAACGTAATGCCATATTTTGTATCCAGTCTGTTCATACCCACATCCTCTTCAGACGTCTCCAATGGGTGGTGTCAATAAATTTTGCCCTCAAAACGTAAAATGAACACGTGGGAGACTTAACACTGTTGCTCGGTAAAGCTCCGCGAATAAGGCTTAAGACGAGTCGCAAGTGTTAATACAGTTTATCAGAAGAGATGAAAATCAGCTTGAATTTTCCTCATTTTTTCTTGCAAAGTGAGTAACATAAATTTATCATTTATATTTGTAGAACACTGCCTCTTTTGTTGAATATGGGTATGCATTTGCGTTCCTCGGTGGTTCCGACATTTGGGAGGAAGGTGTTTTTCGATGGACAGATAACTCAACAATCCAGGAGAAGTTTTGGAAAACTGGTGAGTCCGATGTGGGATGGTAATATCCCGAAAAAGATGAATGTTGAAATCCCCACATGCAGGAAATTGTTTCTCGAGATAAGTTTGCACTTGATTGCTTGTCATATTCAATACACCAAAGATACAGTTAACCCTATCATCTCTGAATTCGTGAATGGTATCAACAAAATGAGCGAATTTATTTTGTATTTACAAGGATGTTCAGGAATAATTTAATTAGGGCTGTGGGATTAAATTATCACTAAATCTGCAAGTCCTTTCTCATTTCCTCGTCGTCTGATCATTGAAGGACACCTTTTTCTTTTACGTGCAACCTGAATGAAAGGTTTAGGGAAGCAAAATCAAATAGAGAGTAATCGCTTGACTGGACTGGTTACGTGAAATAATTCAAGAGAGGTGAGGGACGTTGTATAAACACGAGTGTGCGAATGCGCACGAGTGGTTTACAATATAGTCCCACGTCTCGAATGAATTATTTTACGTAACCAGTCCAGTCAAGCGATTACTCTGTTTATTACTTTTCATTATTAACGATAATTATATTATTTAACCCTTTACCTAACGTAACGGCCAAAACCGGCCAGCGCTATTCTCTAAAATGCCAATTAATTTTCATTATTTTTTCATTTTTTGTCTCTAAAACATGGGTTATGACCCTTCATTGGAACGAGGTCGTTGAGCTCGTTCCAACGAGGAGTTAAACCTATGTTTTTGAGACAAAAAATGAAAATAATAGTTATTCAAAATTTCTTTTGCAAGTTTCGTCTGCTTTTCATGGTAGGTAGAGGGTTAAAAAATAAAAAAAAACTATGAAGTCCCCATTACACCCACGGCAAAGCGTCTTCGTTTGCGCTCACGGATACATGACCCAATTGTTGACTGAATAATTCACTTGTGAAGTTACCGTTTATAATCAAACCCGGAAATCCCAGTAAATCACACTTTGGAAAGTAATATTACAAAATATCTGAATCAAAGAGTCTTCCCAAGCGATCCAAGGTGGCGGCGAAGGAGACAATGAACATTCCACCAATCCAGTTGCATAAAGATCAGTTGGCTAACCTCACTGCCAGCACTGTTTAGAAAGTACGTTGGACTAAGAGGAGCGTAAAACTAAATGCATGTATGTAGTGGATAGATGTGGGTGGGGGTGGGGGGAGTATTCTCTACCCTAGTATTTACGCCTATGGTAAATCAGTCTAATGGTTATACCGCGGTGTTACTTCCGCAGAATGGGAAAGTTTCACCGGAAGTTAATATAACGAACTATCTTATACTCCCAAATTCGGATTCTAATTAATTTAATCTACTTTCATATTGCAACCACGACATCCACATTGGATATGTGAAATCATTTCATGCTTTAAAATCAATAAAGTCTGTGCTTGGTGGCCCTCACATTGTTCTCAAAAAGGGCAGACATGACCCACGTAATCTTCCCATATACATGGCAGCAAGCATATTTTACCTGAAACTACAATTATAGCTCCATTTTTTGTGTAAATTTTCTAAGCGACATGTGGAATCAATTAGCAAAAATTAGCATGTTGTCCTGAAATGTCCCCTCGAGACTCCTGATCAGTTATGTAATCATCTCTGTGAAGATATCATCAATAAATGTCCCTTGCAAGTATACATTTACCTAGACATGTACCCAGACATTTGCCTAGACCAAGCTACCGACGAGGGTAAACCTTGCCTGATGCTCGAGAGAGACGATCCTGATTGTGATGACCCTTTGAACTATAGTGGTATCTTCCATGCCAGTTCAATGGCAGCAAGTAAAAGAGTCCAGATTCATTATTTGGGGTAGACCAATCAATATTTCCAACGTGCAGCCCCAAGGCTGCACGTTGAAAATATTGATTGGTCTACCCCACACATTTACTGAACAGCCATCATATTTATTGACGTTATGACGTATCATGTTCCTAGCCGGAAAAGCGGCCGCTGGGATTCAATGGGCTAACAAATTTGCTCCACCGCACAACTGGCTGTGTTTTCTCTTCGTGTGCTGTAAATTTTTCTACGACTTGAGAAGATAGAAAGCTTATTCAAAAACACACTCATACAATGCAGCTAATAAACCTTTAATTCACAGCCTACAGCTCATGTCCTGGGATCATTCCATATGATATGCATTTTGTTTCCTCGTGTTTCCATCACTCGCCTTATGTTTGGTTCTTGCAAACCGCTCTTCAATAGCACTTACATATACACAGACATAACAGCACCACCCAACTTGTAAACTTCTGCACTTTAACTTTTCAAACAAAAAGAATTGGACTGAATGTATTTTAAATACTATAATATTTATGCTTTGAATGAAGTAAAGACAATCTATCAATCAATCACGTGCTTTGACCAGTCAGTCTGCAATCACAGTTGTTGTGCTAAAACCAAACAAAGACGAAAATAGTTCACTTCGGAAAGCATCAGAAAATAGAGGTTGCTTTGAATTTACGTTTGCCGATAATATAAATAAGTTAGTTGATAAGTTTAAATAGTTGGAAGTAATATTACAGAGGATAAAAATTTTAACTATACGGCAGATGCACTTGGCAAATATAGAGTGAGGTTACAGGAAACAGTTCTGTGTAAAATTCACTCAGATAAGGATAGAGGCATCAGAACATTTGAAAAAAATTATAATTATTGCATATTTGCAATATTAGATTAGATGGGGAAATAACATTTTGCTAATTCAGTAAAACCAAATGTTTTGGGAAATTGAGCCAATTTCATGGACAGGGAATTCAATGAATCCATGATACGAACACCATATGCTTTCAGAGAAATAAGTTTGCTTCCATTCATGATGACATCGGGTGTACCATTTTCAACAATATATCTCAAATAAATTGTCCCGCAAACCCTCGTGAATTATAAGCAATTGCTGTTGTATCTAAATGTTCCTTACTGAAAAGCCAGTCACAAAATCAATCCAAGTCGATTCCCCTTTAACCCTTTACACAACGAATCGGCCACATCCGCCCGCGTAATATGCAAATTAAAAATATTATTTTTCAAAAAATGTCCACAAAACCATATCATGTGACCCCTCTTTGGAACGAGCTCGTAGAGCTCGTTCCAATGAGGGGTCACATGATATGGTTTTAAAAAGAATTCTAAAATAATAAATTTTGATATCGTCTGCGTTGGGTAAAGGGTTAATTCGTAACCCGCTGAGTATATTTTAAAATATTCTTCATCAAATGTAGTCATGGCTGCTCTGAATCAGTCATGACTAGATTTGATTACAAAAAAGTTATGACTATTTGATTCGGTCAAACAATGGATTTAATTTAGAGGGGACAATTTGGCCAATAAAGCGTAGACTATAATTGTTGTAGTGGCAAGCGATTCCCTGTACTCGGCAAAAATAGGCGGTAAGAGGCTGCACGTTGAAAATATTGATTAGTCTACACCAAATAATGAATACGACTCTTCCAATTGCTGCCATTGAACTGGTATGGAAGATACCCCTTGGGATCAAAGGGTTAACATGCCAGCTAAACCACCAAAAACAAACCGTTGAGTTGATAGAACAGACTGTTGGTAATGTGTAACAGATACTTTATTGTGAAAAACACCAACTAAAACAATGAGGTGTTGAGGGAAGATGAAACAGAAACATTATTTTCAGAGAAAGAGGCGCCAACAACAAAAGTATCACGAAAACGTACAGCTAAGAAAGCCACTAAACTTAAAGTGTTTCAACTAATCACGAAACTTTGAACATTTGAAAGTAACATTCTTAAACGGTCCAAGTGGCATCCTAAAAGGTATTCTGTAAAATATTCATGGAATAAAATTCAAAAGAAGAAGGTAATGTTCCAATATTAGTAAAATCCTCGCCCTCTGATTAGATGAGAGCTGGCGTAGTTTCTTATATGTTTACGGCTCCAGTAGCAAATGTTATCGTCTGACGTCACTACGCGAAATATTTGAAATGACGTCGCCCGTTTCGTAATTGCTTCATCAACGGAATGACTAGCAAGCCGCTTCATTTTTCTGGATTCTTCACACGTACAGCAGAAGGCGTTTCGGATGAAGTGATGTTTAAACACCAAGCCGATTTACGATTTGAACTGAGACGGCATGAGTTCATCTGGTTTATTGATTATTTATTTAGTGCCGTTGTGTGATACACGAGAGGTTTATTTACTAAACCTGTGATCGGTAAAAGTTGCCTTGAACAAGGCAACCTTTAACGATTACAAGTTTAGTGAATACGAGTCTCGTGTTTCCCGATGTAGGTTTTGGGCTATGGGTAGTGTCTTATTGGAGCATATACGTCATTGTGATGAGTTGACGGTAACAATGGTCTGAAGTTTGCGTCTCGTAGCGTACATGAGCTCCGAGTCACAAATCTCAGACCATGTTACCGTCAATTCATCACAATAATTTATAATGTTGTTCAGTTATCTCTTCACTTTACTTGGTAAGGAAATGTTTGTTGAATGTTTTTTCCACACCAATACAAAAACTTAATGAAGATAATTTTAGTTAAAAATATCTGGACAGAAAAATTATTTGTATTGGAAAACTTTTGTTATACAAATGCTTTCGAACACAAATTTTTTTTCTGAAAACAAAACCTTATTCGTGTGAGAGAAAAATAATTTCATGACAGAAAAAATAATTTGTGCAATGAAAATTATTTATACCCTACACTAGTTTTCAGAGTATAAATTATTTTGTTCTGGAACATAAAACTAATTCGTGAAAGTGCATAATATTTCAGAACAGTAAAATAACACAAATAAATTAGAAGTGGAAACATTACCTTTTCTGAAACAAAAACCTATTCGTTTATTTGTAACATTTATTCTTAAACAGAAAACTTTGGTCAAGTTATTTTTTTTGTTTAAATATTTTGTGTTTTTTTCTGTGTTTGTAATATTTTATCAACACAAAACATTTAAGGAAACATATTCATTCAATTCCATTTTTAGTTGAAAAACAAATAACATTTGGCCGAGCTATTTGGTACTTGAATACACAGACATATATGAGGAAGATTTTACATACTTTGTGCCTGCAGGGATATGTAAAAACCGCCAACCCCAAAGACGACGACAATTGGAGAGCATGCAATCTACTTTAGTTCAAAAACTGCAAGGTAGTTTTTGGAATTGGGCATTTTTTGGATAAAGAATTTGCAAGTGGAAACTGTAAGGTTAAAAGCCTCTTGAATTGCAAACGTCTTGACCACTAAACACTTAGGTTCGAAACTGCAAGCTATTTCAATTGCAAAGCCTTGCCCCTTACACATGAGATAGCACAGAAATGATTCAAAATTAACTCACTATTAGATTGTCAAATCTTGGAATCAAAGCTAACATATTGAGTGAAAAGCATGTTTCATAATCGCACGGAAAAGTGTTGTTAACCCCTTGTGCACTGATGTCAAAATATCAAGATTTCAAGAAACAAAATCTTCACATAATCCAACCAACTCAGTCTTGTTTAACCCTTTACCCAACGAATCGGCCGCATCCGCCCGCGTAATATGCAAATTCAGCAGTTGAAAAAATATTATTTTTCAAAAAAATTCAACAAAACCATATCATGTGACCCCTCGTTGGAACGAGCTCGTCGAGCTCGTTCCAACGAGGGGCCACATGATATGGTTTTGTTGAATTTTTTTTAAACATTTGAAGAAATGATATTTAAAGTAATAAATTTTGATATCGTCTGCGTTGGGTAAAGGGTTAACAGAGTTCAGTGAGCTCTGGCAATCAAGATTAAAGTGGTTAAATTCCCATTTGCATTATGGGAAAAACCTTTTTAGGGAATTTCAATATTTTGACATCAGAGTGCAGAGGGTTAAGTGTGTCTACATAAGGGTTAATTATTTGAAGAGAGCCGTTATGTAAATTTCTCTTTGTGGTAGTTATGTGTCATCACGGTGAGATGATCACCAACTAACTTCATGGAATAACTTTCTCGTATCTTCTTCAGTGGTTCTCACGATGTGTATTTCCATGCTAAATTCCATCCTCGCCATTATCTTGTTCTCAGCCAACCATATTTCATTTGTGTTAACACGGTCTTCTCTCACGTCTTGTTCAGCACCAACTGACCCGTTTCCCGCCGTCTCGAGGTTGAAAAAAATCTAACACGGATCTCTCAGAAAAATACACTCAGGCTGACCGATGATAGCGAAATTACCAGTGACAAAAATTGATTTGTGTTTGTTTTGACAGATAAAAGCCTATAAATTTCTTATTACTGAACGGATTGTCTTGGTTAAGATTTCATATTATATGTCAAGACTGAAAAATTATAAACGACAATATTCGAATAAATAGGTGAATGCACGGAACTGGCTGGTAGCGTTTGACTTGTTATTTCTAAAACAAATGGCTATCGGTGTTTTTCTTAACGTATGTTATTTTTTATTGAGGATTAATGACACTTTCGACAGCCAGGCTCGCCTAGTGTCGGACAGTGTTATGTGTGTAGAAGGACGGAGTACCCGGAGAGAATCATCGAGCACTGGCGAGCAACTGTATGATTCCCCAATATACACCCTCCGCGCATGCAAGGTTAGCATTGGTTGAAGACAAGTGAACTATCGATATGCAGTACGCCTCAGTACGTAGAGAAATAGTGCCCCCACGTAGGGAACCGTGATTAAGTGCCTTGCCAAGGACATAACGCAGTTACCCCTGGTGGGGATCGAACCGCGGTCCAGTGCCGTTTCCACTGAGCAACTACGCTCCCAAACGTATGTTATGTGTCGCGGGGGACTCATTTATTTCAGAAAATAACTGGGTCGATCACTTTCTATTGCTGAAAGTAACAATTTTGGGTTTGTACTGATGTCAATATCACGCTCGGTATTAGCGCAATAGATCGGTATCGGCATTCTGATCTAATCGGGCGTGACGTATTCTCCGAAGACTATACCTGGAGATTTGCAGAAATGACGCTGCGTCCGGGAATTTGTCGCTATCAGCACGTACTTAATATGCATTTAATCGGTGGGATATTTATTTGTTTTGGTAACACTGGATTATTTACAAAACAATTCAAAACTTTTATTCAGTGGATTTTATCTGAATCACCTCAGGTATAATTTGAATGTTTCAATTTAACCCTTTACCTAACGTAACGGCCAAAACCGGCCAGCGCTATTCTCAAAAATCGTCAGTGAATTTTCCTTATTTTTCCATTTTTTGGCTCAAAAACATAGGTTATGACCCCTCATTGGAATGAGCTCGTCGAGCTCGTTCCAATGAGGGGTCATAACCTATGTTTTTGAGACAAAAAATAAAACAAAATAGTTGTTCAAGATTTTTTTTGCAAGTGTCGTCTGCTTTTCACGTTAGGTAAAGGGTTAAGAAAATCTCCACTGCACATCTTAACGGAATGCATTTGCGAGTGATTACTGGTAGTAAATTTTAGTTTTCGATTTGTACCATTCATAATAGAGTTTGAGCAAGCTATTTTAGAATCTGTCCTACCGGCTCACTGCAGAGCTTTTCCAGCTGCAGAAATAACTGCGCACATTCCTAATTATATTCTTGAGTCGATCGGTCCTCAGTCCATTAGTCTCCAATTCAGTTCACAATACACATATATCGGTGTACAACAAGGTTGGATATTCTTAAATTTCAGTTGATGAATCTAAGTCAGCGAACATTATTACAGAGAATCTCCAGTTCAAAAACGCGAGTTCTTTAAACACATTAATGTGGTTGTGTAGAAAACGTACACAGACAGAAAATGTAATTTGAGAGGTATTATATAAGTGACAAACCAGTGAGGAAAGTGAGATAGAAGGTGAAATAAATCTTCCTCATACTGAACTGAACAGTCTTTTTTCAAGCTTACTAAATCATTAGAATTTTACTTCGAAAAAAACGCCCCAAAGTTTCAGAAAAACAGATACAGTTCCAGTCTACTCCACATCCGCCATTCATACACAGAACGTCGGGGTGTGTGAATGCGTTCGTCAATGCGCACCGTGACGTTCTGTGTTTATTACAGGCCCCTATCACATAGACTCCATGAATTTAAAAATTTGATCTTATTTGTAGAATTTGACAATTCTAACTTCTGTTTCAATCAAAATGAGAAAAAAAACTCAGCTATGATTGGCAAATACGGATGACAGGTCGATACGGAACCAGAAAATATAAATGAAAATTGTGTCCAAATAGGTTATTCATTTGTATTTTACGAAATTAGCTGCCGTGATCTGGGAGATATTCGCTTCAAAGGCAGGACTTGAGTGTTACAAAATCAGTCTCCATTCACAGAATAAGTTTAATTTCTTTAATTTTGGTAGATTAGAACAAAAATCATTTTCAATTGACATTCGATTTATCGGCAGTCACCGCATCTTGGAATCGATCTAGGTCAGAATGTGGGATTTTGATTGGCCGATTGAGAAAATGGGCGGAGTTCCTTTGATGGAACCATGACGTTTGGTGGAAAAAAGCTGAAATCCTAATGGAACACTAATTCCATATGGATTTGTGAATATTAACTTGAGGAAAAGTAATAGACGTGTAAGAAATAGTTCCTCACACAAACACTCATTGGATTGGGTGGGGGGGGGGGGGGTATAATTATTGGGCAGTGAATAGCCTTGTTATTACAACAACCCCGTAAATGATGCAACCAGGAGCCAATACTAAAAAAACTTTACAATTGTATTTTTTAGAATTGTACTTTCTACCTATTAAATTAACAGAATAAAATGAAGCATTAGTATTTTCAAAGATGTGGCAATTTAAAAACGCAAATTCTTCATTTCAACCCATATAAAGCCATATCCTAGAAAATACAATTCTAGAAAATACAATTGTAAAATTTTATAGTATTGGCCCCTGAGCAGTTTTTTTTACACAGAAAAAATAAACTATGACACAGAGTTCGACCACAAGTCGCACCACTTAGTTTTAGTGTTCTCTTTCTTCTCGCGAGTTTAGATGTCTCCTTTCAGGTTTGGGGAGAGGGTAGCCCAAAGCCAGTTGATGATAATAGAGCCAATGATTTAACTTAGGATTCCCCATACCCATGCCTGGAAATATCCCCTGAATGATTAGGTTACGTGTGTGTTACGTCAATTGTAAAACATATGAATGGATTATTGTTTCCGACAAAGTATGCAACATAGCTTTATTAAATTACTAATCTCGCATGTTTTACCAGAAAGACTTGGCAATCTTTCGGAGCTATCTCGACTCAAAGGTTGAAGTGTTGCGTCCGCATATGAATAGAATGGCAGGCTGTTTCCATCTTGAAAGAATTTCCGCCAAAATAAATAGCAACAAGTAACGCGCAATCTCGCTTTGGTGAGATTGCACGTTAGATGTTTGTATTTCTACAGGCGGAAATTCGGATAAGACGTTAAAAAGCATACTGGCGCAGTAAAACCCGGGAAGGCATTACAGCACCTTTTCCTTACGGGATACCATTTTCCTATATGGCGTAACCTGCCAACGGGTTACGATACAAGTCCTTTATTTTCAGGTTTGCATACCCCAAAATAGAAGTATAGAACCATTATTTACTATAGGTGGTCCCACAAGAAAATGTTTAGATGTTTTCTTTCAGATTTTTAAAGAGGGATCCCTAAGACAGTTGATGATACACACTGTCGACTGCAAAATTTACTATCAGACTCCCCACAGGACTGTTCTCCGTCCCTATAACTTTGGGCCTACAAGTCAGTCTCCTTAACACGTGTTGAACCTATACGTACCCTGTTTCCTTTGGGAATTCCTACAGTAAATGTCGGCTCTATACTGGCATTTTGGGGTATGAGAAATTCAGTGTCAAATCGTAGGCTCTTTGACATCAGCTTCAACTACTAAACTTCAAAGAGACTTTTTCATACGTTGATAGATTTATATATTGAGGAATAGGAATTCCATAATTCACTACATTCTAAAATCAGTTGGGTTAAAAATTAACCCAAATCAACTGATTTCAGTGAATAGGAACCCAATTGAGTTAATATTCACTCAACTCTGTTGACTTTTAACCCAACTGATTTTAGAGTATACATTCTGAAGTTTCACATGGGAATAATATAATAAAGGTCACATTTCTATGATTTAATTGACAAAAAACAAAGTTTCATCTATTATTTTTTTATGATTGACAAGGCTGTTATTAATTATAGTTTTGAATTTAATTGATTCCCAGTTCAGATGTTTTAACGCCTACTGGCGGTTGCCCCTTATTCCAGTCACAGTGAATTGTGGTTGAACGTGCGATAATTACTGTAATTATGCAGAAAGGATTTCTGTCAATGTCGAGTCCATCTGCTCTAAAAATCAGTTTAAACAGGATAATTACCGATAATTACCGAACTTAGTTGCAAGATAACCATGACAGTATTTCCATCGGAGGTTTTGTTCTTTACTACCATCAATCTCTAAAAAGGTTTCCTTGTCACGATGTCTGAATGTGGTGTAAGAATGTGTAATGTGAATACAAGATCATGGAGAAGGCATGTAGCCTGTGAGGCCATAAAATGTTCTCAAGAAATAACTCAAAACAATAAAATTATAAGCTTTAAGCCATACATCTGGATGCGGTTGACTCGGAACAGGTCGCAGAAATACTCCTTCATGCTATTCCAGCGGCTTATAGGTTCGTTTTACGATGAAAATTGGCAAAGTGCATGTCACAGTTTCTGACTTTCGTGGGAAAAGTCATCCCACTATCAAATATTTCACAAGCTTTCGGTTGCTTCCGAATGTTTTGGACCAAGTGTGGTGTCTCTTCGACATCCAGGGCAAATGTTTTAGGCCAGTGGTTAAGGTTGGCTCATAACTTGTGTACTATGAGAGGTGTGTCTCTGCTGTTACAGAAAGAGTTAAACATTAAATACACGAGATTTGAGTTGAAGGAATAAGCAAGTTGATTACTTTCCAAAGTGTGATTTACTGGGATTTCCGGGTTTGATTGTAAACAATAACTTCACAAGTGAATTATGCAATCAAGAATTGGGGCATGTATCCGTGCGCGCAAACGAAGACGCTTTGCCGAGGGTGTAATGGGGACTTCATTGTTTTTCTTTTGTTGTTTTTTTTAACCCTTTACCTGACATGAAAAGCAGACGACACTTGCAAAGAAAATTCTTGAATAACTATTATTTTCATTTTTTGTCTCCAAAACATAGGTTATGACCCCTCATTGGAACGAGCTCGACCAGCTCGTTCCAATGAAGGGCCATAACCTATGTTTTAGAAACAAAATATGAAAACATAATGAATGTTAATTGGCGTTTTTTGAGAATAGCGCTGGCTGGTTTTGGCCGTTACGTTAGGTAAAGGGTTAAATAATATAATTATCGTTAATAATGAAAAGTAATAAACAGAGTAATCGCTTGACTGGACTGGTTACGTGAAATAATTCATTCGAGGCGAGGGACTGTATTGTAAAACACTCGTGCGCATTCGCGCACTCGTGTTTGAACAACGTCCCTCATCTCTCATGAATTATTTCACGTAACCAGTCCAGTCAAGCGATTACTCTCTATGTAATTGTTAGCCGTATCAACTCAGTTTAAAGTATGGCTGAAGGCATAGCACCTGCTCAGATAAAAGTTTATTTTCCATTATTTTTCAACATTACTCGCTACGCTGGTGACTGCATTTTTAGCCAATCCATAGTGCTACCATAGTATGGGGGTTATGATTTAAGCAATTCCTCTTCTCGTCAATTTTGTTCAACGTGGGCTTTTGGGGATAACATGTACATTTTGATTCATCAGAAGCACGTTTAGGGGAATCATCGTCACAAATCTCCAAATTCCCCCTATTACTCTCTCCACTGTTACCCTGCAACAGTAACAACAATGAACATGTTAATAACAGGAGAACGAAAAACACGAGAAAACTCAGAAATCATTATCAATATCGGTGTTATGGCGGTTTGGACGCCACCTTAATCTAATAATTTGCTTGTTAATTTAATAGTTTCAAGAATTTTGCTCTGCATTCCGTTCTTATTCATGTTTTGAGAAAAGTGGTAACAGGAGTAGTGGAAGCATGTCAGTAATATGAATGCCAATTTACTACAGATGATGATGGCCAAATTTGTTAGCTTGCTGATAAATTCAGATTCTTGAACTACAGGAAGCACCCCATGTAATGTTATACTTGACAATATGCATTACTTCGAATCATTTAGAAGGTTTAATGATCACATATTTATTAGGTAATCATATTGCTGGCAAAAGGGGTGACCTCTCATTTATTTTGGGTAAATTTGTGGAAGCGTTTCAGTGCTTTGTCCATCGAAAAATGTTTCGACGTCACCTGCCTGCCTTCTCTACTATTTTGAGCATTAATTATGCGTTGTGTCATGGAGAATGCGATTGATTGAGAGAAAAGCTCAACCAAAAAAACAGAATGTTACAACTGTTACCGTCCACATTTTCTTCATTGTCAAAAATAATTTTAGATGGTGTTTCTCAACTTTGATATAATTCAAAGAAAGCCACTACGCCAATCAATACAATTACATTAAGTTTTAATAGGAACTATGAACTTTCCCAGACCGAGAAAATTATATCACAAAACTAGGAAATTCCATGACGTTTTAAGGACACTAGCACAATTCACCAATTCCGTGCCATGATCGGACAAATTTTTGTTCTGCAAATATTACTTTAGAAATAAAAATCGCCAAAAACAGACACGCAGATAAGAAACGTGTGTGGAGACAGGAGAAATACCCAACATGCATACACCGTCCCAGGTACTGATTTGGTAGGATCTTTGGAAAATTATTGTAGCATTTTAGTTTTTTGTTTGAACTTTCGCATACCATTGTTCAAAAGAACCGAAGAAAAAACCCTCTCAATTGAAAATTATTTTTGAGATTTTTGAATACCCAAATAATCACATTTTTTAAAAAAAATGTCAATATACCTACCAGGACTTGAGCCTTAAAACATTTTTCGAAGAGACTGGAAATGTTTCGACATTTTTTTCTAGAAGGGGCGGGAGGACAAGTCCAGTCTGCTCCCTCTATGTCTATGCCCATGATACAAATATGATCGGTTTAGTCCACAGACGTCTTGTTTAGGCGTTCACTGAATAATCCAATTTCAGAGTGATTATATATGGTGAGTCTACATTGCAGAAACAATCATAAGTTGAAATATTAATGTTCGTCTTGCAACTAAAATTGCTTGCGCATGCCCGAAACCATACTGTTTTCGCAAACGTCTGCTCGGACGAATTTTTTTTAGAGAGAATGATGAGGGTGACATTGTCTTGAAGTTAAGTAGAAAATAAATAAAAATAAATAAATAAATAAATAAATAAATAAATAAATATTCTGTTAATCACCAGATACTGAAATTCTATTTTCATGCTTGAGTCCTCAAAGCGAGAATACGAAACTCCAGTTCGTTTTTGTCAGAATAGTTTGATCAATTGCTATGGAAACGGTAAAGTGTTCTAGCAGTGTCAGTCAAGTTAATTAGTCTATCTTTAACGCAGCTATTATGTAATATCACACATCAGAACTTGGATTTATATTTAACTAGACTGCAGAAGTAATGATATACAACTAATTATAGACCAATTTACTTTTACCTTGCATAAGTAAAGTACTAGAAAAAGTAGCCTGGACAGTCATCTTCTAACACTTCCATGAAAATCGTATTCTTTATTAAAACCAATATGGATTTATTCCTGGCAACGGCAACACTTTTCAGCTTATTGAGCTGTATCACTTACAGTGCGAGTCTCTCGACACCAGACTCCAAATCTGTTTCATATTTTTCGATGTTTCAAGAACACTTGCAAGAGTATGGTACTAGGGGTTGATATTTAAACTGAAAGAAAATGGTATCTTACAAAAAGCGCTCACGTGGATTGAAAACTACCTGAAGAATCGTGAACAGCGAGTTCAAATCAATAAAATATTCTCTCGATATAAAACGATTGACTCAGATGTCTAATGTATCCCCCAAGGTTCTACGTATGGTCTTTTTTGTATTAATTTTTATATCGATTCCGCCGCCCGCCGATGTTCGTAATTTACTAGCGCATGTATGCTGTTGGCTTATGTTTGCCTTCGAGTAGCAATAACTTAGAAAACCCAGCTGTCGCCTTGAATAATGATATGGAGAAGCCTAATGTTGGGCTAGTCGCGGGTTAAACCTAATGTTTGGATTAGTCGCTGATTTATTTCATTCAACCCAACAAAGACCAACTCAATATTTTTCTCCCACATTTCGAATTCCACTCTGTCAGACATCACATTTGCTAACAGTAACATTTCCCAAAGTAGTAATCACAGATAGTTGGGTCTGTACATTCAATGTAACCCGAAATAGGATGTTCAAATTAACGAGATTTGTAGGAAAGTGTCTGCTAAATTATCACAACTTGGAAAACTCAAACTCACACTTTCTCGCAGAACTCTGGAAAGAAGATATTTATTATATATAGTGCCGCTGATGAACTGAATGAACCTTGTCTGGTACCCTCCTCCCAGCTACCTTTTGCAAAGACCTGATAGGCTACACATCGATGCAGCTCGTATCAATACACGCCTCACAACAGCAGTCTCCTCAGGATTTGTCCTCCTGGACCTTGGGTAGACATCCGTCTCACGGCGATAAGAAATTCTTACATTCTGTACAATCTACTAAATAGTAAACCATTAAGTTGCAAACTACTCATATAATCTACTACCTGTTCAAGTGGACGACAGTGGTAGCTACAGTACGTGGAGGGTGTATTACCACTAAATCACCCGCATAGTGGAGATTCCACCCAGGTAATAATTGCGAATTTGTTGCAAAGCATAACAATCACAAGCAAAGTTCCAACCAATGGACCTCCGGGTTAAACCCGGAGGTCCATTGGCTGAAACATTGCTAGTGTTTTTTGCCCATATGTACATAATTTGAAGGAGATACTTTGGGTGATAACTGCTCTCCGTGGGTGATTTTGTTACAATCCACTCTCCACGTAGTGTATAACCTACGAAACGCTGAAAACTTTAACGCGTATTACGTCCGAACGGAACACTTCTTAACTCCTTTTTACTTTCGGTGGTTATTGCTTGGAACAATCTCTCATCCTACGTTTCAGAATCAGAAACTTTGACAAAGTTTAACAAAAATAGCATAAATTAATCCCCGCAGTAAAACCCCACCCCACCCTCCCCGCCTTTAGTTTTCTTTTAGGCATTCGGAAACTTAATAATATTCACTGCAGATTAAGAAATGGTTAGAGTGAGTTGAGTAGCAATAAATTTGCAACTTACATGAATGTTAAAACAAGATGCGTCTGTGGACACCCACAGGAAAATAGTTCGTCCCCTGAGTTCATGTATGTTCTATATGCCATTAGGCACATAAAAAACATTGGAATTCAGTGGACGAGTTTTCACTGTTGTTTCGATTTCCCCCTACACTGCAAAAAATATAGGTTCTCTTTAGAACCAAAACTGGTTCTAATCTTGTCCCTGAGATGGAACCAGTTCTGTTTAAACAGTATTTATTTCAAATCAAATAAATGTATAAAGATTAACATTAAATATTAACAGAATTAAACATAAATTAAGGGGGTTTCAGCCGTAAGTTTAGAGCTTACACGAGGTTGTCTCAAATCATTATTAAGCAAAGGAGATATGAACAGTTGGCATATCGAACCAGTTTTGGTTCTGTATAGAACCAATATACCAGGTATTTATATTCGCTTCGTTTCAAAATGTTTGGCGACTGCGCTGAATAAGCTCAAAGTTTACTGCTGAATCTACTTCAGTTCATGTATTATTCTGTTAAAATTGAATGCTAATCTTGATAAATTTATTTGATTTGAAATAAATACTGTTTAAACTAAACTGGTTCCATCTCAGGGACAAGATTAGAACTAGTTTTGGTTCTAAAGAGAACCTATATTTTTTGCAGTGCATGAACAACGTGAAGTCCTTGTCAGACACCTTTCTCGTTTTAGTACTACCTCCACACACGACCTTCTGTTTGTTAAACATAACATATTTAAGGAATGATCGTTTCTTTTTGTCTATTTCTTGAGTTATGAACCCCAAAAAACAAAGTCCAAACTGTAAAAGCCCATTTACGCGATGTTTGGACTTTGTTTTTTGGGGTTCATAATTCAAGAAATAGACAAAAAGAAACGATCATTCCTTATAATTAAACGTTCGCGACCCAAATAAATAAATGGCGTTAGTCGTCCTCTACTTCAGCGAACAAAGACTTAAAAACTAAAACTGGTAGACATATTATTTTTTCTGGCATAAAAGAGGGCGCATATTATTGAAATGCAGGTAGCAATTGACACACTTTCCAAGTCAAATGCACTTATGTCATTAAATTTTTTATTGACCAATGAATTACGTAATGCAAAGAAAACGTCATAAGCCACGCCTCCTTCAAATTTCATTCAACTGTTCACTTCACGTAAAAGTTACGTTCCGTGGTAGGTGGAAGTAGGCCATCAGTATTACATTGTATTTTGGTTTTGACCGTTTTCCGAGAACTGAAAAACACAGTTTGTAAAAGTGGAGTTAGATATAAAGCCAGATGGCATTGACGTATTCAAATCTGCAGTGTCAAAATTGCCGTATTCGTCGTGACCAGCCATTGTTTACAATCGATTTGGGTAAAACGATGAACGCAGACGATCACCCAGTGTGCGTACAAATTGAAATGTCAAATAAATACAGTTGTGAAGAAAAAGAAAAATAGACCCACCACGGTCATTTAAATATTTTATAAATAATTTCATGGTGATAAATTAGTAATATACATTTATTTTTATTTTTCACATTTAGAACGTGCCAGTGTTCTAACTTCTATTGATTTGACACCATGTTGCAACCCCGAAGACTGGTATTTTAGGGGTGTGGCTGGGGGTGGACCTAATTGTGTTTTTTTCGGTTCATTGAGTTATGAAAAGAAAAAAACAGAATCGTGTGAGCCAATCGTTTTATCTGAAAACGCGTGAACCGAAAAAAAGTTTAATTATTACGGAATGAAGATAATCATATTTCCGAGGCATTCCAGTCAGCGGCCCGTTTTAAATAAAGTGCGTTACCCAGGTATGCGAATGGAAATGTTCTGATCCTTCTACTCGTGAAAACATTCCGATCCATATTGATGACAATTCTATCTACTGAACATGGGTCGATATGTTAGGGTTTACCTTATTGTATTATACGCTAGCCTGTGAATTATCGCAAATTATCTAAAAAATATCTCTCGATATCTATCGACTCGATAGATATCGAAAAATATTCCTCAGTAGCTTCCTAAATGACGTCACGCTACGCCGCATCGCCTCGCCTTGAAGGAACGATCAGCTGATCTTTGTTATTGTTTTGAAACGTACGTATTTGGGGTCGAATTGGGCTGAATATTGTGCAATAAAATGTCTCGTAGCATATAATAAAAAAAAGACAATCTACTCTATTTTAGTCAGTATCTGGAATTATCTCATGAGTGTGGACCTGAAAGTTTTATTTTTCGCGATCTCTTGTGCGAGTGAAAAATAATACTTTCAGGTCCACACGATGAATTTTCCCAGTAGCTTCCTAAATGACGTTACGCTTCGGCGCATAACGTCACCTTGAACGTCGCCTTGAAGGAACTATCAGCAACTTTTTGTTATTGTCTTGAACCTATTTGTAGTTTAACTGGGCTGAATATTGCGCATTAAAATGTCACTTAGCATATAATAAAAAAAAGAAAATCTACGCTGTTTCAGTGAATGTCGGGAACAATAAAACTTCCAGGTCCACTTCATGAGATAAATAGAGGATATGGAATGAGTGTTTTTCTCATATAATATTTATGAAACGAGTCTAAGAATTTTCGGAAAATTCGGACGAGTTTCATAAATATTATATGAGAAAAACACTCATTTCATATTCTATTTATCATATCACACACACACGCACAAATTAGCCACGTAGTATGACTTTTTAACCCATCACCTAACTTGAGTTGCAGACGGCACTTGGAAAGAACATCCTCGTATAACTAAAAATTTTCATTTTTGCTTCCAAAACATAGGTTATGACCCCTCATTGGAACGAGCGCGACACGCTAGTTCCAAAAAAATGAATGGCGTTTTTCTTGTATTGCGCGAGACGGTTTTTGCCGTTACGTTAGGTAAAAGATTAATACAATATAAACCACCCTAAATAGGACAGATAACGTAAATTCGCCCTACTGAAATTATGCAAATGTGACCCAGTTGTATTTTGTTTAGCCAATCAAATTGTCCAGTTTTGAAATTGACCAGTGAAAGCTCCCAACTCTAATTATGCAAATTATGAAAATGTGGCCCAGTTGTATTTTGTTCAGCCAATCAAATTGTCTAGTTTTGAAATTGACCAATGAAATTGTCGGAAGGCTTTATTTATCACTGATTAATATGAAAACAAAATATCAAATGCTTTAAAGTGAACAAAACGGGCGAGTCATATGATAATTCCCGATATTCACTAAAACACCGTACATATCCTCTATGTATTTATTCGAGAGCTACAGGTGTAATACCGGTGATTTGTAGACCGAATGTGCGAAAATAGCGAAAAATCTTGATCAGTGCCAAAATATCATTACGCAGGGGCGGCGGAACCGGGGGCTGGAGGGGGGGGGACTTCAGCCCCCTCCATTTTTTTGCCGGGACATGTTTTTGTTGTACGCAGATATTTTAACACAACTAATGACTGGTGAAACAAGGGGCAGATTCAGGGCCTCCCCCATATTTTCGCCAGCTATGTTTCTCTCGTACTGATTCAGTTTCGATGGATTTCGGATCATTTTTGCAGTAAGTGGCAACGAACGCTAAAATGTATACAGTCTGTTAATAAATCGGTTAACTGAACTAGATCGTACTTTTACAGACACACAAGTACCAAATCCACCCCAGACAAGATAATCCACAGACAGTATAATTGCTGTAAACGTCAGGTAAAGCATACAGGTGAGGTCTATTTATCAGCTTTGGTCGTTACGACCAAAGCTGATAAACAGACCTCACCTGTATGCTTTGGCGACGTTTTTTAACGGCTCTCAAAGTGTGAAGTTTTTCAAATACATCTCCTGAAAAATCTCAAAATATCCACTCAGATGCATGGAAATGGGGGTTTTGGGATCCTGGAATTTAAATTTTTCATACCGACGACCATCCATCGCCCGATCCAACCACCCCTTCCCCAACTTTGAAAATCGTTCCGGCAACCAAAGGTATCTTCTCGGGTTGAAGGCTTGTGGCGGCCGTTTTCGCGCTTTGTGGTACATTTCTTATCTTACACTATCTTAAGTTATTGTAACCACACTCCATCTCAACCCTTCGAACCATATCAATTGAATGAAAGCAATTGGAAGCGTCCATATTTATTGTTTGGGGAAAGATCGATTAATATTTTAAAGGTTCAGACTTGGGGCTGCACGTTGAAAATATTGATTGGTCTATCCCCACACTTTCATTTAGCAGACATCCTACTTGACGAAAGTATAACATATTATGTTCCTGTGCCGGAAAAGTGACCTCGCGGCTACAAAGGGTTATGTTCCAACTGTCATGTCACACCTCAATGACTATGGTATTTCCTAACTTCTATCCTGTCTTTTGAAACTGTTTGTTACAACGAATTTAGTTTATTATATAGCTAAGTGGATGTCGTTTTGCGCAACTGATTTATGCATGCCTGTTATTGTATGTCATGGATGAGGAACTTCAATCAGTTGCGATAACTTGTGTTCCAATCCTTTTGTCAATCAACATATAACGAAAACAAAATATGTCATGGTCGACATTTCTGCATATTAGATAGAGCTGACGTCACCTGGTACCAGTAGTGAGCTATAATTGAACACCCGCGAGAGTATTTTATGGGTATTTTTTAGTTCCAAAATGCAGGCAGTATGATGAAGATTGGCGGCTGTTTTTTCTTTTTTTGGGGCGATGGGGGGGGGGGGAGGGGGTAGGGGTTGGGGTGGAGGTGGAGGTAGGTGTGTACTTATTATATATTCTGGATTAAAACTCTCGGTCAACCGTCCTATTGCCTTGTGGGCAACTCGTCCCCTGAGTTCCAATGTGTTCTATGTGCCTACTGGCACATAGAACACATTGGAACTCAGGGGACGAACTGTCCAGTTGCCAGGCCGGCTGATTCACCCTCGGTGGAGTATTAATGGCAATCCGCCGTTTACCTCCGACGGACTGTAGCGCGCATGACACAAATTTACTTATTACTTCCATATGTATTTTCAGAACTATTTTACCAAAATAAGTATAAATTGGCGCAATGTTCAATTCAAAGATGCTCGAACCTAATTTTGACGGTTGTTAGGCACAATAATTTTGAAGAACTTTTTATTCGTTTATTATTTCAGGCGAACCAGATAACAATGTTAAGTATGGTGGAGAAGATTGTGTTACTATAGGTAACATCGGTCGGTTGAGTGATTTCCCATGCTGTTTCCCGCGGCGTCAAATTAATGTGACATCAGCTATTTGCGAATATGGTATTTGTGGAATTGTATACAATATTTTAGTATTATCACATCATCTGACTCCCTATCCCGGTCATTTAACTCACACTTTCCGGTAGTAGATAGCTGTATTTTGTGCGAAATAATGATGCGTGACACAAAACCGGAGGCATTTCAAAACATCAAAGTTTTAAATGATGTGAAAATATAATAAATTGCGTTAAAAAGTTAAATAACAAACTAAAAAATACGTAGTTTCTAATTTTCTGGACTGAACGAAAGTTATTGTTTTAGATGTTGACCCTATGACCTCACGGGTCAGTCCGGCATTGACCGTTGAGAATTTCGTGGATCGCAGCATATATTTGGATATGGCTTTTATCATAGAAAAGATATCCAAAGTTCCTAGAAGGAGTGCTCAGCACATCGGTTGATATTAAAAGTTCTTGAAGAGACGTAAATTTGATTTTGTGTTGGATAGGGTCATCACTGAGGTAATAGTGCCTGTAATTTTAAAGTTGTTTGTTTTTGTAATGCGCAGATGTGTGTGTCAGAAATTTGACGTCTGGAAAGAAAAACTTGCGGTTAATTAAGAAACAAGAAAAGATATCTTCTATTCTTTTAACTCTACAACATACAAAATGCCATCAAGATCGCTGAATAAGACCGGGAAGAGGCGGGGGTTTCTGGGGTAGTAACCCCGGGGTCCGGAACTTGGGGGCAGTTATTGGGGCTATAGTGTGAATGCATCTATGCACTTGATCAACGGTTGTAATTTTGAACTATATGATTCTTGAAGTAATAATTTTATTAAATCACTTCAAAAATTGTGAAGTCAAGGGCTATAACTCTAGGTCACTGGATACTCACTGATGAACTCAGACATTTGAAACATGCTGCCGATAAACGTCATTTTCATGGCCAAAATATAACGTGACTTTTTATCCAAAAAAGCCACCAGAAGGCTCAATTTAATTACTGATTTCAAACTTTTCTTGGGAAGGTTTTTCCTTATCATCGCTCGTGCCTTCGGCATCTGCATTAATATCCCAGCACTTTTGAAAGGCGGCCCGTCACAGAATTAACCTATGGGCCCGAATTTCCTTTCCTCGGCTTTGTCGACGGAAATAACACTATGACGTCACTGATAAGTTAGGTTGATGGCAGGTTGACGGCTACACACAAAGGCTTACGATTTCAATATGCCACTTCAACATCTTTGAAGGCTATACGTTTTAACTATACACCTGGAACTTAATTAAGCACGCCCCTGTTTTTTCGTGTTAATAGAAACTGTCATTACTTTCGTGCTATCTTTCAGATGGTCAAAAGTAATTGCTTGCGGAAAGAATGGTCTATTGACAAATGAAAGACAAAATAACGATGAAAATATGCAGTATTTTAATGGAGCTAATTACACATATCTGTCACTAATGTTTTTAATGGAAAAATGAACTCTCGACAAGTATGGTGCTGGGACGGTCCATGATAAAACAATGCTGGTAATTACTGACAAAAAAATGTAACTTGTGATCTCCTGAACACTATAACAGTGTCTGACATCAGTAGCGAGTGTATCCACAACGTGCTCGGATGACAGCCTGAACCCTCCTCCTACTGCTACTAGTGAGCCTTCTTATACGGTCCAGAGGCAAATGATGCAACCCCTCATGCAATGCAGCTTTCAAATCGGCCAGATTCTGTTCAGGCGGATCCCTTGCTTGCCCACGACGTCTAAGAATATCCCAGATGTGTTCTAAGGGTTCAAATCGGGGGTCATTGCAGGCCAATGTAGTGTTGTAGTAGCGTTGTTCAGACGGAATGCTCTCACAGCATGGGAATGATGTTGCATTGCATTGTAGTCCATGAATACAGGCCGAGTAGCGAACGGGTGGTTGTCAAAATGGGGCACAACAACCGGATTGAGAATGTCCCGGATGTACTGCTGATCAATGAGATTCCCAAATTTACAATCATGAGAGAGGCATCCCCAGATCATTACTGATCCTCCACCATAAGAAATAGTAGGTTTGATGTTCCCGAGCGGATAAGTAGTATTGTTGTGCTTCCACACTCTCTCATGCGAGCATCTGTGCCGTGAAGCAGGAACCTACTCCCGTCTGACCAATGGACTCTCCTCCACGTCCTGGGATTCCAATGCTGTCGTGCCATACACCACTCCAAACGTCGTCTTTGATGTTCATCGGATAGAGCTGCACGTTTGATGACCCTTCTGGACCTCATATCCAGTGATTTGATGCGGTTTCGGAGAGTTCTGTTGCACAAACACCTGTTGTGGAGCCAAATACGTTTCAAAACCCCACTTGAAGCAAAGAGTTCAGGCCTAACGAGGCGTGCCAGACTCCGATATTCCAGGGGAGGGGTCTTTTGAAGTTGTCCAGGCCTTGGTCGGCCCTTAACTTAGCTGGCTTGTTGATGTTTTCGAACATTTCAGCTAATGACAGAATGACTATTGCCAAGTTGCCTTCCACTAGCTTTGAATGGCATGCCTGTTGCATGTATGCCAACGATTTGCCATCTTAGTGCCTCTGACAGGCTCCTCCTTGCCATGTTAACATTTATTCATAAAAGAAGTGACAAATTTTCTTGTTTTATACCCAGATATTGCATGTGGATGATAGTGCTTTTTGTGACATTCGTGGACAGCATGCAGCTCGTGAACGAGGGGATGTGTTTGGGGTACGCTATCAACCAGAAACATCATTTTTCACTAAATGAAATGTACTGCAAGACATAGCAATCATTAAAACATAATAATCAGTAACAGCAACTACACTGTTATGAAACATTTCAGGGGGTGCTTAATTAAGCTCCAGGTTTATAGATTGATTTGAGACAGCAAAGCGAATCTTGAGAATTTATTCAACGACGCGCGGCGAACGCAATATTTGCACAAAGATGCAAGTTTGTGCCCATGTTGAAGGTAGCAGAACGTTTGTTGACTGTTCCAACAAGTAATTTTGACATTTTGGGCATTAGAACTCGTGTCATTAGTGAGAAGATACAGTACGTGGAGAGTGTATTATTACTAAATCACCCGCAGAGAGGAGATTCCACCCGGGCAATAATTGCAAATTTGTTGCAAAGCATAACCAGCACCAGCAAAGTTTCAGCCAATGGACCTCCGGGTTAAACCCGGAGGTCCATTGGCTGAAACATTGCTTGTGTTTTTTGTCGATAGGTACAAAATTTGAAAGTTATAGCTTGGGTGGCAACTCCACTCCGCGGGTGAATTAGTTACAATCCACTATCCACGTACTGTATTTAAGAATTACAAATGACAAAAGTAGTGAAAAAACGAAAAAAATATTAAAAAATGCCAAATTTTCTCGGAATAAATCAGGCACTTTGATTTTTGAGATGTGGATATCGTAGTGCCCTGCGAATCAAATATTTTCTGTTCGAATCGAGTCTCGACTCCAAACGAGTCTATTATTCGAAATCGAGTCGAACCTGGAATCGAATAGAGGCGTCTTATGTCCCGACTGATAAACACTCCGACTACATCACCAAGACACGCATTCGTCGAAGGCATGCCTTGATGATGTAGTTGGAATATTACCAAGAAATTATTTTTGTTTACAGACAGAAACGGTGCGAGAATTCTGTACTGGGCACTGCATGCGGG
Organism: Pictodentalium vernedei; assembly: GCA_031216915.1. Classification (NCBI taxonomy): domain Eukaryota; kingdom Metazoa; phylum Mollusca; class Scaphopoda; order Dentaliida; family Dentaliidae; genus Pictodentalium; species Pictodentalium vernedei. The sequence continues at coordinate 116,101,584 of CM062294.1, read as the reverse complement.
TAGCCGCTTACAACCGTGAGCCCATCGCCGATATTGCTCGGGAACTTTAAATTTGCTCTTAGCAGTGGCAGTGACCAAGGAAACGTGAATTAATACGGATGCTGGCATGGATACGGATGTTTTTTTATGTTATTATAGCGGGAATTACACTCAGTCTTTATTTTCAACATTATTTATGTACAATTTCTATCTCAGTTATGCGTTTTGTGAAACGACAAAGATGATTGATACCAAGCGAAATTCCAGTGTAAAGACTCGAAGGGAAACGAATCGGGCAGCCGATTTCGAATCTAACGGAATACCAACTTAAAATTCGAAATCGAATCGAATTTAGAAGCTTCGCATTGCCCTAGAATAACACTATTGCCATTCCCAGTTTCAACAAAACACCCCTCCTTTTCAGACCTCGTTTCTGACCCTGTTTTCATACCAACTCAAATTGAATCAGAAATTCCAATAGTCTTCAAACCCTTTGCATACCCAGCCAATAGACCATCTGAAGACCCAATCAAGAGGCACTTGGGGTCTAATGATCCAGTTCATAGACGTATCAACAGAGGTACCAATCGTCACTTGAGCTCAAATCCACATTGTTAGACTACTAACGCACTTCGTATTATTGAACTATCTGAAGCCTTGTACTGTACAACTCTATGGTGTTATGGTGATTTTCTGTGTGTGTGTGTGTGCATTTCACGCCTTTTCTAACTTCACCGTGGGCTGCCACTACAGCCCATAATACTACTACGACCCTCTATTCTTCAGACTACTATTATTGTTGTCTACTACTACTTTGTCTCTAGCTTCCGTCCTTATCAACACTGTTGTCGGTTGGTACTATACTACTGCCGGCTTCCACCGTGGTCCCTTGGTGCCTTGACTATTTCGTCGCTTTTTGGCTCCTAGCTCCGACGATATTAAAAATATACTGTTGTGCCAAAAAACCCTGAGTATATAACACATGTAGTACATGGGTACATGTGGCCTCTCTCACTACAACAGATCTCGTGGGTCCAAGCTTCTAGATAACCAACAGTTTCTTGGTTCCACTCTTCTGATCATGGCGACCTAGCTCCTAACTCGCTTACTATTACTGCCTGATACCATGGCGCTACCATTTTATGTCCGACGATCAGTTTCCACTGTAGTACTGTTGATTCCGTTCTCACAACGTTAGTGCACTCATTAATGAACCCACTGCCACTGTCTTCTACCACAACAATGGGCTTACTACTTGTGGTTTCTGCATCAACTATTACTATCTCTAGCTTTTGTCGATAGTTACCTTTCACTGCTCTGCTTGCGGCTCTACGGTAAATGCGATAAATGCTTTTATCACCACCCTTCTGTTTCTACGTTCTTCAAGCTTTTATTGTATTGGCCAGTGACATTACTGCAACTGTACAGTTGACAGTACTGCGTCAGACTACAATTGTCTTATACAGCAGCCAGCCAACTCAGTCAGTGTTAAGATCGGATATCACTACTACAAATACTAAAGAATATAAACTACAAGTTCTACGACTGGCCTCTTTTGTCAACGCCATAGTTGACTTCCCCTATCATTAGGAACAAGCATGTGCGTCACCCCTATTTATTTTCGAGATACGGCTACTCCTGTCTTTTCATATGTGCTTGTGTGTTGCATGTATCCCATATGATTTGCCCTTGGCATTTATCAAAGTCTATAGCAATTCATATTCACAAAAACCGACTTTGAGTACGTCTTGTCTGTTAATTATCTTGTTCGCCCAACGAACTATCCGCCTGTCAGTGTGTCCTAGCATAAAGGTCAGGTAGGCCATCATCAACCGGGATAATTTTCATGTGGGACGTATGGACTAAAAATAACACATAGGTATATGGATATTATATATATATGTTTGTGTGTGTGTGTGTGTGTGTGTGTGTGTGTGTGTGTGTGTGTGTGTGTGTGTGTGTGTGTGTGTGTGTGTGTGTGTGTGTGTGTGTGTGTGTGTGTGTGTGCGTTTGTCTTACCAACTTGACGAGGTAACTAGACAAAAGAGTTTGCGTGTTTCGCCTTACCGAGGTACAAAAGACAAAAGAAACCCTTTACCTCGGTTGTTTTCCCAGAACTGTACCGGCAAAACGAGGTTGAAACCGTTAGTCCACACAAAGGACAGACAATGGGGTACCTCGGTATGTAGGGAAAACAAGACTGTGTGTGTGTGTGTGTGTGGGGGGGGGGGGGGGTTGTCTTACCAACTTGACGAGGTAACTAGACAAAAGAGTTTGCGTGTTTCGCCTTACCGAGGTACAAAAGACAAAAGAAACCCTTTACCTCGGTTGTTTTCCCAGAACTGTACCGGCAAAACGAGGTTGAAACCGTTAGTCCACACAAAGGACAAACAATGGGGTACCTCGGTATGTAGGGAAGACAAGACTGTGTGTGTGTGTGTGTGTGTGTGTGTGTGTGTTTGTATTTGTGTGTCATAAGTGGTCCGTGCGTCTTACTTGAAAACCCCACCCCCACCCCCATTAAACCCTTACCGGGGGAGCTCCATATTGCATGTTCTGGGTTTCTGTGAGAGTTTTCGCATAATCCTACCAATATAGTTGCCACTAACAACATACTGGCTTTAAAGATGAGAAAAGATTACAACCATACTTCATTCGATGTCTGCCATCCGTCCTGTTAATCATGTTTCTCTTTCATATGAAGCTACTTCTCTGTTTATATGTTTGTTTTTGTCTTTATTTCCATCATTCAAATGTATACTGCCCAAAGTTTGCTAAGCACCAAGTATATCCAACTACCTGTTTTACGTTTAGCTGAAATATTGTAATGAAAAGTGTATATATTTTTTATTTAATTATATCATTAATGATTTAAGTACAGAAATTAAGATTTTATTTGTGTTTGATATTAATGTTTAGCTTTTGAATACGATAACCTTAAAAAATTGATATTATTGGTAAAAGAGGAAATTTTTCAATTTGCCAAAAAGTTGACGGAGCGAACTGGTATGGGTTCAGTATCGAGTATCAGACCCATTACTGTTAACTACAGCTTGACAACGCCTTCTTATGCTCCTAATCAGGTTCCTGGTGGTCCTTTGAGGGATGTTGTTCCATTCTTGAACCAGCATGACACCAAGCTCCTGGACACTTTTTGGCAGGACTGGACGGGCGGAAATTGCAAGCTGCAACTCATTCCAGACATGTTCGATTGGACTGAGGTCAGGGGATCTTGCTGGCCAGCCCATACGCCCAATCCCCTCCCTCTGTCGGCACTTTCCGACAGCATGGACACCACGAGGACTGGCATTATCATCTATCAGAATGAATCCATCACCCACTACACCTGCATACAATCTGACGTGGACATCCAGGATCTCATCATTATACCACTGTGTAGTCAATATACCATGTTCAAGGACACAGAGCTCTGTACGCCCATCCCTGCTGATGCCGCCCCAGACCATGACTGACTCTCCACCATAGCGGTCATGCTCAGCAATGTTGGCTGCATGGAATCGCTCTCCTGGTCTCCCCCATACCCTAGAACGCCTAGCTGTGTGGTCTAGGCAGTACTTTGACTCATCTGTAAAAATGACAGGTCGCCAATCTTCTCTGGTCCATCCAACGTGGACCATGGCCCATTCATATCGTGCCTGGTGGTGGTTCTGGGACAGCGGAATGCGAATACATTGTCTTCTCGATCGGAGACCACCTTCGTGCAACCTTGCCCGGGTAGTCTGCGTCGAAACATTTACCCCGGAAGCATTCTGAAGGTCACTGCGAAGCTGGGTTGCTGTAGCAAAGCGGTTCTTACGGGCCTGAATGATCAAAAACCGGTCTTCAGCTGCAGATGTTGCCCTGTCTCTGCCAACACCACGCCGTCTTACTGGTGTGCCATACTGCTGAAATCTTGCCCAGGCTTTGGTGATCACCGTATGGTGCACGCCAAGGGTTTCACCAAACTGACGATGGGTAGCCCCTTGCTCCACCATCCCTACAGCCCGCCACATTTCTGCTTCAGACAAATGCCTTCTAACATTTGCATTTGACATATTTAATCACTGAATCATAAGGGTTTGTGTTGAAATGAAGATTGCCTTACTCTACATATGTCATGTACATGTAGACAATACACGAAAACATCATGAAAATCAAGGGGAACATGCTTTCCATGACTGTCACGCTGCCTGTCAAGAGAGCTAATGTAAACACTGGGTACCATCTCAATAAATTCCTCAATCATATCCACCAAAAATATAGCAAATATGTCACAAGCAAATTTCACAATGATGTATCAAATATTTGCTGCTTAGCAAACTTTGAGTAGTGTATATTCCACCTCCCACTCACACCGAAATAGTATGTGCCAGACTTTCAACAATGTTTTAAAGCCTCTGTTTATCTCACTAAACGCTGGGATACCAACGGGGTTGGATTCGCCATTTTTGGAACAATATGTTGGTGCTGTCGATTACATGGAATACCATGACTGGTAATATCAACCTGGGCGAGGTGCGGAAAAGAATGGAATCTGACTTCATAAGCTTGTATAATCATTTACCCAACGGGGATGATATCAAAATTTATTATTTTAAATATCAACTTTTAAAAGTTTTCAAAAAATTTCAACAAAACCATATTGTGTGACCCCCTCATTGGAACGAGCTCGACGAGATCGTTCCAAAGAGGGGTCACATGATATGGTTTTGTTGAAATCTTTTGAAAACTAGTATTTTTTTCAGCTGCTGAATTTGCATATTACGCGGGCGGATGTGGCTGACTCGTTGGGTAAAGGTATAATAACAAAACAGAAGATATGGACGATACTAGTGATTCCCCTTTCAAAGACAACTCGGGGTGTACTTATTATCTGCCTCTCGATCTTCGAACTACCATAAGTAACACTTCTCATATTTTTTCCTTGTTCCATATCAATATTCAAAGTATCCCCGCTCATTGGGACTCTGTATGCCATCTTTTATAATCTCACCAGGAATCAGAAAACAATTTTGACGTTATTGCGCTCAGTAAAATATTTCAACAGCCTCATAATATGTCCTATACTTTAGATGGTTATGACAATCTCCTAAAATAATACCCGACCAAATGGAGACGAGGTCCGGGGTGGTGTTGTACTCTATACAAAAGATGACCTCATTTATCAAGTGAACGGCCTGTTTGTATTTATACCCCACGTTTTTGAATAGTTTTTGTGTTAAAGTTAAATGTGGAAAGACAACAAGATTAATTGGTGTTATATGTAGGCCTAAAGCCGATATAGACCTTTTCTTATGCAAGTTAAACTCTATCACAGAGTTATTAAATAAGGAAAAGAAACATTCGTATATTATGGGTGATATAAATATCGATCTCTTAAAACTTGATTCGCCCTCAAGCTATGTACACTTAATGTTTAGTCAGTGTTTTTGTACCACCTATCACTAGACCTGCAAGAATAACAACACATTTCGCTGCATCAATAGATCATATGTTCTTGAATAATATTGAATGTAATACCATATCCGAAATTACTGTACCTGATGTATCGGACCGGACCACTTCAGTACATTCTTAATCGAAAAGAAACCCAATATATCAATTATACCTAACACAATACTAAAACGCAAGATTAACGAGCAGAATATCCGAAATTTTAATAACATATTGCTACATTGCGATTTTACTCCGGTTATTACCTGACTGTCGCCGAATACAGCCAGTGAAACTTTTTGAGTTTATTCAATGACGCGTTTGAACAAGCATTTCCACTTCAAAAGATTAAACTGAAGAAAACATTTATCAAAAAATAGCCTTGGATGTCCAAAGGTCTCTTAATTTCTTCACATAACAAGGGGAAATTTTACCACCACAACTTAAGTCGCCAACCGAAAAAAATGTTAGTAAATATAAAAAGTATTGTAAGATATTCAATAAAGTTAAAAAGCAAAGTAAAGCCATATATTATAATTAGATACTCCAGGAAAATCAAAGCAATATGCGTAATGCGTGGTAAATTTTAAATGAGATAATAACAAAGTCTAGAAATAATATCACACTGCCATCTCATATTCGTATAGATGAAAAGGATATAATCTAAATATCATTGCCCAAGAATTTTTGTCAGCACAGGGACCCGAACTAAAGAGAAAATAATTAGAAATAATACTTCTTTTTACAGACTCCATGTTAGGAAACTTTCCCAATATTTTTTTCTTAAATCCCACCTCGGACCACGAAATAATAAATATAGTTAAAAAAATGAAAGCAAACAAAAAAGTAAAGATTGTGATAATATTTCAACGTTTTTAGTTAAGCATGTAATTGATAAAATAGCAACACAATTGGCTCATATTGCTTACACTTCATTCGGTAAATAGAGGATATGGAATGAGTGTTTTTCTCATATAATATTTATGAAACGAGTCTAAGAATTTTCCGTTTTGGCGAGCCTCTGGCGAGCCCAAACGGACAATTCGGACGAGTTTCATAAATATTATATGAGAAAAACACTCATTTCATATTCTATTTATCATATGACACACACACGCACAAATTAGCCACTTAGTATGACTTTTTAACCCATCACCTAACTTGAGTTGCAGACGGCACTTGGAAAAAACATCTTCGTATAACTAAAAATTTTCATTTTTTGCTTCCAAAACATAGGTTATGATCCCTCATTAGAACGAGCTCGTTCCGATGAAGGGTCATAACCTATGTTTTGGAAGCAAAAAGCGAAAATATAAAAAAAAATGAATGGCGTTTTTCTTGTAGGTAAAAGATTAATACAATATAACCCACCCTAAATAGGACAGATAACGTAAATTCTCTCTTCTGAAATTATGCAAATGTGACCCAGTTGTATTTTGTTTAGCCAATCAAATTGTCCAGTTTTGAAAATGACCAATGTAAGCTCCCAACTCTAATTATGCAAATTATAAAAATATGGCCCAGTTGTATTTTGTTCAGGCAATCAAATTGTCTAGTTTTGAAATTGACCAATGAAATTGACGGAAGGCTTTATTTATCACTGAGTAATATGAAAACAAAATATCAAATGTTTTAAAGTGAACAAAACGGACGAGTCATATGATAAAGGCATTTTTCCAGACAGAATGAAAATAGCTAAAGTGGCTTCTATATATAAATCAGGTGATCGGCATAATCTAAATAATTACAGACCAGTTAGCATTCTACTTACTTTCTCTAAAGTCTTGGAGAAACTTGTGTGCAATCGGCTGCTAAGTTTTCTGGAAAAATTTAAAATTCTAACGCCTAACCAATACAGCTTTCATAAAAAAAAACACTCTACAATCCACCCCGTTATGCAGCTTCGGAAGCGTGTTGCTGAAAATAACAATACAAAAAGCAAAAATAACACATTAGCTGTTTTTCTTGATCTATCAAAGGCATTCGATACCACAAACCATACAATATTAGTAGGGACATTAGACCATTATGGCATTCGTGGCGTTAGCCTGGAATTGTTCAAAGGTTATCTATCTAATAGGGTACATTGCGTTGCATATACAGTACGTGGAGAGTGTATTATCACTAAATCACCCACAGAGTGGAGATTCCACCCATACAATAATTGGAAATTTGTTGCAAATCCTAACCACCACAAGCAAAGTTTCAGCCAATGGGACTCCGGGTTAAACCCAGAGGTCCATTGGCTGAAACATTGCTTGTGTTTTTTGTCGATCTGTACAAAATTTGAAAAATTATAGCTTGGGTGATAACTCCACTCCGCGGGTGATTTAGTTACAATCCACTCTCCACGTACTGTAATGGCCATGAATCAGCTTCGATTTCAATCTCGTGCGGTGTACCTCAAGGCTCAATGCTTTGACCGGTATTGATTTTGCTATACATGAACGACCCCCGCCACGTCCCGTCCTTAAACGTAGTATCATTCGCAGATGACACCATAGCATATTCATCTTGAACTGATCCTAATATTTTTGTAAACTATATTAATACAGAACTGGAAAAACGTCTTTACTTTGCTATTCACCTTCTCCTCAACACATCTAAAACTAAATGCCTCATTATCCATCCCAGCAATAAAAGAGTGAACTCACTGCACAGAGATAGTATCATCAATAATAACAAGATAGATAGAGTAACGTCGGATCTAACAGAGAACTCAATACAATTCTGGGGAAAAAAAATCGACGAACATCTTTCGTATAAAGCACATATAACATATATTTGTTGTAAAGTATCTCACGCAAACTACTCCTTAAATAAAGTAAAAAATATAGTATTCTGTCACACACGGCTATGAAAACTGTGTATTTTACTTTAATTCAGAGTCACTTGCTCTATGGAATTCACGCATGAGGAAATTCCAGAGCGATAAATAAACTATTTCTTATGCAAAAACATTCTATTGGAATAATAAACAATATGCACTATAACTCCCACACAGATCCTTTATTTTTTAAAGACAAAATTCTGAAAATCGGTGACCTTTTAAAATTCATGCATCTCTTTTTTTTTTTTTTTTTTTTTTGTTTGATTGGAGAAGTGACAATCTTCCGACATCGTTCAATAGTTTTTTCAGTTATAACGTAACTGAAGGATCCACTAGACAAATCGGTACGCTGTCAGAAATAAGAACACAAACAAAATCTCTAGATGTCCTACCAAGGCACGCTTATCCAAAAATATGGAATAACCTAGATGAAAGTTTACGCAACATTACGTATAGGCGTCCATTTGAGAAGAGAGTCTGGCAGAAAAAAATATTTACGACGTATACCAATAAATGTAAACTGCAATAATCCGTTCTGCCCGGATTGTTTTATTTATTATATTATAGTACATTATATTAAATTATATTATATTGTATTATATAACGCTATACAATACTCCAGTTTATGCAATTTCAAATTATATCTGCATGCACTAATTCCTTCAATTCCGGATCTCGGCTTAAGTTCCCGAGTTGGGTCAGTGTCAGTGACCCTACCAGGAAACTATATTGGATACCCGATAGCTCTCATACATGTCTCATATATGTGTTTGTGTATGTATATGTATGTATGTGTGTATATGTAGGTGTACAAGTTTATATGTATATATGTATGTATGTATGTATGTATGTATGTATGTATGTATGTATGTATGTATGTATGTATGTATGTATGTATGTTGTATGTATGTATGTATGTATGTATGTATGTATGTATGTATGTATGTATGTATGTATTTGAGGTTAAAAAATCGCACTGGCAACAGACATTTCCTACTGAAACGTTTTTTTCTTTTAATATGCCGCCGAAAAATTGTTTTCATTTACTGAACCCTGATGGGTTTCAAACATGACAAAAAATTACATAAAATTGATTTAAACTAAGTGATGAGCTTAGGAACTGGTTAAACTGACTGGCAATAATTGATGTTATTCATTGATGGGCTCTAATTTAGTCCTTACAAGGATGTTACGCAAGCTTTTGTTTTCTCATAGGCGATGACAGGTCGAAGATTCAAAGGTTCATTTAATTTAGCATTGGTTAAATTGAATTCATCTTTTAACATTTTTGCTGTTTCGATATTCATTCTGTTGTATGTTAAAGTGAAAGGAATGATGGACCTCCTTTCGCTTTTTTCTCTTTTCCAAAGTAGTCGTCAAAGATAATTTTACTTAATATATTTCGATATATACATCTCTTCAGAAATTTCTCTGTGTGTGTGGGGGGGGGGGGGTGTAAGGGTGTGTGTAGGAGTGTGTGTAGGTGTGTGTGCATCACAGGCGAACCCTCCTGAATAGGTTTTCTAATTGCTTGATGGTCTGACAAAGAACAGTGATTGATAGTCCTTGGGGGATGATAGGCAGACAGCCAACAATCTGGCTATGTCATCTCCCATGGTATACATGCTTATTTAGGTATTATTGTATGGATAATAGTCTTTATTACCCTTTTAAAATTATACAAGCTTCCTGAATGGTCAGTAACCAATGCATCCAGTGCGGTACATTTAACTCCAACGGGGTGTACGAAGTTCAACCGAGTGTATTAGAATATCACGTGACATCTAAACGGGGTGTACGGACATTCTATTCTACATTTCGCCGATTTTCCTTTCACCCATCGCCTCAAACATTTTCGTCGGTAATAATAAACATTTAGACTCACAGACAAAATGAGAACAATATTGTTTCATGAGAATATTCCGAAAACTTGAAATAAAGCGTATGTACAAACCACCAACGTCCGACTTTACTGTCGAGAAGAGGGATTCTGTTGTGGTGTTTCTACAATACAGATCGTTGCGGATTCGAAAAACATGCAATCTCGTTATATGAATTGTCTCTTCCATGAAACTTATTAAAGCAGTTGTACTAGTTTGAATATAGTGTCCTCGATTCTCCAAGACAAACATTGCACCACTGTATGTATCAAATAAAACATTAATAATCAACTTGCGCCCCACAATAATAACGACGCGTCATTTCCCAATGTCCTTGAACAGAAGACTCCCGAATGTTTGAGTTCAATCGAAGGGAAATAACTCCAAATCAAATAAAAAATTTTCGTTTGCTTGTCCAAATCATTTTTCAGCAGAAATAGATTGTTGCAGTTTATCGGTTGACATGTTCAAGTTGTTTCAGTCTTGAACTATTCCTTTCCAGTTTATCGGTTGACATTTTCAAGTTGTTTTAGGTTTCAACTATTCCTTTCCGAAGTGTTATCGTTCTTGTTGAATAATAAAGAAACGTGTTTCTTTCAGTTTCTCAATTTTTTTTATCAAGGTTTTCGTCACTGGAATGCCGTTTGTGGATTATATAACAAAACAAAACTTGACACACTGAAGGGGCGGGTAATAAATTCGCCACACGGTGTTTCAGCAGGGTGTGCGGGACTGTACTACCCTTCTGGGATACGTATTTCCTGAGGCTGAAAGGTGTTTCAGCAGGGTGTACGGGACTGTACTACCCTTCTGGGATCCGTATTTCCTGAGGCTTTTCAGCCTCAGGAAATACGGATCCCAGAAGGGTAGTACAGTCCCGTACACCCTGCTGAAACACCGCGTAACTGATAGAATTTCTACGTTAAATTTGTAATACATGTATTTGTTTGTTATCCTGAAAAGATGCCTGTATTATATTTCGATGTGCAATTTGATATGTCTGTATACCGTAAATAAACTATTCATTCATTCATTCATTCATTCACAGCCATATATAGACATACCAGAAAGAGGTTAAGCCAGTTAAATGGGATGTCTTTTCTTTTTTTTTTTTTTGCTTTTCCAGTAAATAGACGTCATGATCAGTGAGCTCTGGAACGTAAGGAAAAACGATGCCACACAAACTGCCCCGTCCCATCCCCTGAGATGGCGTCAAGTCAATCAACGCAATACACCCCGCCGCCAATTCATGGCGTTTGATGAAGTGAAAGCTCGTCCGTTCATCATACGCTGTGGTGTTTATCTTACGTGAAAATAAATTAAGAACACAAAACATGTATCAAGTCTTCCAATCTCGTTTTTTGGTCAGTTATAACTAAACGAAGTTGTAAAAAAGTTTGCATCACCACGAAAAGGTGCTCATCAACAACATATTAATTTTCCGCCTACATCAAAGGATATTCTTTGACTGGTTGAGTGCTAGAAGCCATTACCAGGGCTTTTCAAACATAAGGGTAATAGTTCAAAAGCCAACATTTTCCTTGCTCATGTGTCATTTTTATATTTAGTCAAATACAAATAATATTTTCTTTATATAAATTTGTTTATTACAAATTATTGGAGAGTGCTTGTTGGCACTTTCCAATAATTAGTAATAAAACCAATTTTGAATAACAAATTCAGACCACCAAAAATAATCTAGCTCTCAATCAGTTGAAAGACGGTGGGAGATTGCGATGCTTTGGAAACCTCCTTAGAGAATGTTCTTTCTAGAGCATTGTTCATTCATAACAACTTCCGATCCTTACCAAGATGAAGACACCTTTCAGTATGAGCTAATGAGAATTCCAGCAATTCAACTATACAGAGATCAGAGATGGTGATGCGCAATCGCTAGTTTATGCATATTAATTCAGAACAGGTATGCAAATGATCACATGTTCTCGACCAAATTTACATCGAAGACTGTAGGATACGACCGTTTTCAAAGATAACTTCGAGATGTTGTTAAGCAACTTTTTCTTTTGAAACCGGGAGGCAGATATCATAAGGAAAAATCTTTGTATTTAATTAATAATAAAATATATACTGAAAGAAACTCAAGTTCAGTTTTGGTAAAATATTTTTTTTTATCCGTGCAGTAAAACTTGATACATAGCTACCTCAGTGAACTGTCCAAGGAGTCTTTGGTTACATTCAGTGAACCATAACCACGTGCGATGCTGCATGCTTTCAACAGATTGTTCAACAAAGCGTGCATCCGGGACACTCCCACGTGCTGCGGGTTTGAAAACCATACCAAATCGAAGTTTTGAACAGTACACATCGATTGCACAACATTTCATTTCTACTCGATTGAAAAGAAAAATGCCGCGAATGTCCGAAGTTGATAGGGGTAGGGCTATTGCTTTAATTAATCAGGGCCAATCGCAACGTCTCGTCGCCCAGTAATTTGGGGTCCTTGAGTCAACGATAGCGCGCTTATTTGGGCGAACCAGAGCCACAGGGAGATTAGTTGACCCAGGAGCAGACGTCCGCGCGTTACGTCGCCACGTCAAGATAGAGGCATACGTCTCTCACACCTCCGTAACCGATTTCAGATGGCGACGGAGACGCAGAGTCGGGTTGTGGGCACTCATCGTCGCTGAGTGTGTCCAAGAACAGTTAGGAGTCGGTTGCGGGAGTTCAATTTAAGGCCACGACGTCCCTACGTTGGTCCGCAACTTACCCCCAGGCGGCGTCAACGTAGATTGTAATGGATGCGGGCACATGCACCAAATCGGTTTCACTTGGCCCACTGGAGACGTGTTTTATTCACTAACGAGTCTCGGTTCACGCTTTACAGGTCAGATGGACGACAACGTTGCTATCGACGACGAGGTGAGCGATGTTCTGACGCGTGCGTTAAGGAAGACGACAGATTCGGGGGAGGGTCTGTTATGGTTTGGGAGGGGGTCTGATGGCGTGAAAACACCTCTCGTGGTCACCAAGGGCAATGTTACAGCCGTAAGATATCGGGATCAGGTTCTCATGCCTCACGTCCTTCCACTTATCCATGCGTGTAACCTTACGTTGCAGCAGGATAATGTGAGGCCGCACGTTGCTAGGGTTTGTCGTAACTTCCTCAACCAAAACAATATCCCAGTTCTCGATTGGCCACCATACTGTCCAGAGTTGTCCCCGATCGAACATTTGTGGGACGAGCTGGGCAGGAGGGTTGAAGCGCTTCAACGTCCCAAACAACGTCGCTCATCTCACCGAGGCCTTTCTTCAGGGGTGGAATAACATCCCACAGAGGACCCTAAACAACTTGACTGTGTCAATGATAGGAGAGTTAGAGCAGCGACTGAAGCCCTGGGTGGGCACATCCGCTATTGATTTTGATCATGGAGTGGCGTAGGGTACCCACGTTTGAGCGTTATCCATGCAAACACCGCTTGTGTTAAGACAGCAAAACTTGTCAAAATTTAATCTGGAAAGAAATAACATCAAAATCCAAACAATGAATTAATCATCCATAACACATCTGAAAAATTTACCACAGCAAAAAATGGGCGTTTCTTTTTTCCGCTAGTATATATCGCCTTTGCACCAATTTGACCTTGCAGTTATGGCGGGGAAGATGTCTTTGGGCGGCTCCGTTCACCGAGTAAGAAGACGAAGAATATCTCCCAGCCTTAGCAACTTGACCATTATGGCCGTTTGTGATTTTTTCACTTTCGGAATTTTAGTACTACATTTTGTTTCATTCCATTCTCAAGTTGAGGTCAAGCAGAACGAGCCGACGAGTCAATGGAAATTTGGTGACAATATGGTGGTTGATGTCGTCTGTCTGCTTTCACTAAATTATGTATTAGGCTCGTCTTTTCTGTACTTTTTAATTGGTGTACTCTTGACTGCCTATACCGGCCTACTCACGAGCTGGGGGGTGCGGTGGCGTTGTGGTTCTCGTCAGATCACCGAAGTTAAGCAACGTCGAGCCCGGTTAGTCCTTGGATGGGTGACCGTCTGAGAGATCGATTCGGACTCCCGCGTTGAGTTCTTGGGCAAGGCACTTAACTCCGATTGTCCACATGGCGGCACGATGACGCCGTGTACTAAGGCGCACTGCATGTCGATGGTACGCATGTCTTCAACCAATCTAACCCTGCCTGTGCCGCAGTGCGGAGTTACGATGTTGGGGAGCTGGTAGCTACTCGTCGTTACTCGGTGGTTCTCTCCGGGTACTCCGGCTTCCTCCACCCGTAAAACTGTCACGGTCATGATTAGACATTGTGCATAAGTATATGACCTTAAACACCAATAAATAAACAAGAAATAACTCAAGAGCTTTAAGTTTAATCTACATAGGATATCTAATGGGTGCAGTTTTTTTTTTATTTATATTTATTTTTAATTATTTTTTTTTTTGTGAGAGTCTCATCAAATAGTCGTGATCACTGGTCTCAATACAACTGGAACGTCAACGAAAAACGTCGCCACTCAGACTCCCCCCCCCCCCCCACCCCCACCTAAGAAGGTGAAGTCAATCAACGTAGTACTTTCTCCCATGCCATGGCGTTTACCTTACATGAAAATTAATAAGTTTCCAGTCTCGTGCTTTGTAAATAATAACTAAAATATCGGAAGTCTGTCTCGCACCTTTCATCCCTTTTTGGGTGATCTCGGAAGTGACGTCCATTTGGTATATTGGAGAGCGCCATCTTAGTTTCTATGGTGGCGCGTGATTGCTATGCGACCCAAAATCCACTAATAAGACGGGATATAATTTTCAGGTTCGCATTTTTCTCAAATCCTCGTTTATTTCATCGAATTACCCAAATAGACCCAAGTTTTACTAGTTCGGATTTCTCTGTTCTGCTTCTGTTTATGTGTCTATGTTATTGTTTTGTGTCTATCCAACCCTATTCCTTTGTTCTAGAATATACTCCAGTAGAATAGAAGAGCCTATCAGTTGGAACAGTTTTGCCTATTGTTACTATATTTAGTTTGTTTTTTTTTTGGCCTTCTCTGGATAGCTCTAACCATTTTCCGGGTACTCCTGTTCTTGTTTCGAACAGCATAAGCCATGTTTTATTTATCCAGATCATCCAATCAGTTCACTTTACTGCAGCTAAATAACCAATCAGATCATTCCGTTTGTTTAAACCCCACTCACTGTCACATCATTCGGAATAAGTCCAAGAGTAATCGGACAATAACCGGAACAGACACAACTTGGACGACTCGAATGTCATCGAGCAAATGAGATATCGAGCAATTACTCGACCAAGTGACTCCACATACTGCTCTGCATCTCATCTCTGTATTTGAGATTATCCACGACATGGTGATGTATTTTTTGATGATACCTTTTGAAGATACCTTTTTGGGGATATCTATCTGAAGATAGTTATTTCTCCTAACCATGCCCAGCTCCTGGCTTCTAGAACACTCCACACCATTCACAGCTTCAGTGCCTCCACTGCTGACTTGTTGATGGTCACCACCATCTGTCCTATGATCAGCCTGTATTGTGTTCACATTCAGTATGGTATTCTACAAACCTTGCAGTCTTGTACCATTACTGCCTTGTACCATTACTATTGGTTAGCATTATTCTGTACTGTGCTAGAGTATCTCAAACATAACAAACGTGTTGCACCACTACGGCCCCTGCCACTACGGGTCCTAGTTCATATGATCATCATACTTGGGTTTCTTGCTCTCCTTGCTTGTTCAAACGACTTATCGAGCAAATGAGGTATTGAGTATTTGCTCAATGAGCATATTGCTCTTGCGACTCTTTGACTCATTTCGGAAAAAAAGTGATTCTGTGACCTGAAAGGGATTCCATAAAGTGAGGTGCCGAGAAACGAGATTGATGATTTCATTGAATGAACTGAGGAGCCATGACAGGTCAGCCAAAAAAGAGATAAAAGGTGTGAGACATACTACTCACATCACCGACATATCCATTTTTCGCATGTATCGAATTATACTCTTTTAACCCTTTACCCAACGCAGACGATATCAAAATTTATTATTTTAAATATCATTTTTTTTTAATTTTTCAAAAAATGTCAACCAAACCATATCAAGTGACCCCACGTTGGAACGAGCTCGACGAGCTCGTTCCAACGAGGGGTCACATCATATGGTTTGGTTGACATTTTTTTAAAAATAATACCTTTTCAACTGCTGAATTTGCATATTACGCGGGCGGATGCGGCCGATTTGTTGGGTAAAGGGTTAAAAGCGATCTGAGATTGTGAGGTTTCGGTACGCTAAAAACTTTCGAGAATTTTTATTTTTGTTGATCATTGTTCATTTATTGTAACTCCTCCCCCCCCCCCCCCCCCCCCCACACACACACCTCAAGATGGTGACCCGTGGGGACAGTTTACAGTTTCAAGCAATCCATTCGTATAGAGATCAAAGGTCGTGATGAGCAATCGCTAGTTTATTATCCCCCGCGTTTTCAAAAATGCGGGGATATAGTGATGATCTCTGTCCATACGTCCGCACGTCCGTACATCCGTTTTTGTAGCTATAATTTTGAAACTTACCATACATCTTAAGCATGGTATAGAGATGACAAAAATGGGTTTAGTGTGAATTTGGGTCACCAGGTGGTGCCAGTGACGCCACTTAAAGACTGAACTAAAATACTGCTTTCCGACGAAAGGCTCATAGTATATGTAATTTTGATTGTTGAAAGTGTGTTCATATGTTCCGGTAGGGTGTCTAGATGTGCATAAAGGGTTCGATATTGTGATTCGGGCCCATGTGGCGCTCGTAGTGCCACTTTTGTCGTTAGCTGGTTCGAATCCCACCTGCGACAACCGCGTTGTGTCCTTGGGCAAGACACTTCACCCCCATTGCCCTCGTGGGGGCACGGTGGCGTTGTGTACTAAGGCGTACTGCACGTCGATGGTGCACCTGTCTTCAACCAATGCTAACCCTGCTTGTGTGGAGTTGGTATGTTGGGGAGCTGACAGTTGCTCGCCGTTGCTCGGTGGTTCTCTACGGGTACTCCGGCTTCCTCCACCCGTAAAACTGTCATGGTCCTGATTAGCCATTGTGCAGAATATATGTGACCTTAAACACCAATAAATAATAAATTTGTCGTTAGCGAATCGGTTTCCGGCGAGAGGCTCCTAGGGTTTTTAATTCGAAACGTTGAAAGTGTGTTGTTCCAGTAGAGTCTCCATATGTGCATAAAGATTTCGGATTTTTGATTCGGCCTCATGTGGCGCCCGTAGTTGCACTTTAGTCGTGAGAGAATGAGTACTGATTTCTGACCATCGGGATGGTAAACTGAAAATGCGGGGATACACCTAAGTGACGCCGTTCTAGTTCATATTATATCAGGGCTGGTGCATAATGATTACATGTTCTCGTCTAAATTAGTATTGAAGACAGCAGGATGCCGCCTTTTTCAAGCAAAACATCGAGATGTTATTTAGCAACCTTTTCGGTTGAAACAGAGCAATTGGTGCCATGCTGTTAATCGGAGGGATGGCTGTGAGTGTTTCCGAAGGATACAAGCCTGATTTTAATTAATTACTAATTTTTTGCACACAAATAGCAATTGATTCTTAATTAATTTGATTTTTGTTTTTTAATCATCTTGTTCATTACCCGCGCCGACCGGACTCGGCGGAATAGCGAACAATGACGCACTATATCTTGGCAAACATTCACATCAGAGTGAACTTGGTACACAAGCTGTACCGGCGATAGCCTGGTTGTCCTTTAGTTAGGGGTTGAAAGGTCAAACGTCATGTAGCGACTACCCCAATTCCGTCTCAGATTACACATTATTGGCTTATTGGGAGATCTTGGACATTAATGTACTATCGGCAATGACACGGTATTGGTAATCCACGAATGCCCTGAAGTGGACAAGATCGCTTCTCAGGTTCCAAAATTTTACATGGTTTTCTGGTTCCCCTCAATGATTTGCTTCCCATTTTGTAGTCTGTTCGCCAAATACTAATTTTCCATTCATTTTCATTATGCGAGCCGGGTGAGAGAGCTAAAAGAATCTAAAGTGTATAATTACACTGTTCACCGATGTGGTATTTTTGTTACAGATCCGTTATGGCCAAATCGTCATCCCAATTCTGACTTGTTCCATGAAAAGTGCAGTGAAAGCGTATCAACGAGCGTCGAGACAGCAAGTTATTCAAGTGCTCTTTATAAACGTAAGTAACCTGCCATCAACGTCCACGGGAAATAAAATGCCCTTTTCTTCTTTGTTTGCCAACATGTGACTACCTGTGTTTAAAAACGCGTTGTAACTGAGAATTTAACCCGTTACCTAACGGATTGGTCGCACGCGCCCGCTGAATTTACAATTTGGACATTTGAAAATAAAATTATTTTCAAAGCTTTTCAACAAAACCATATATCATGTGACACCTCATTGGAACCAGCTCGTTCCAATGAGGCGTCACATGTTATGGTTTTGTTTGCTGATTTCTTTTTAACATCAGAAGTAAAAAATAATTTAATAATTAAAATATCAAATTTAATATAGTTTGCGTTGGATAAAGGGTCAACGCTATGTTCGCAAGTTAACATATCACAGTTTCTTACACCAGACCAAAAACACACACGTGAATGAAGTGGGTTAACATTCGTACGTCCCTGTCAAATGTTTTGTTCTCCACGTTGATTGAAGTCTTGGTTGCCGGTGTGACAGGAATGATAGTCCGTAGGAAAATTAGTCCCTCTGGACTATTATTCCGCGGAATTATAGTCCTAGGTCTAACATTCCTCGGAATAGTAGTCCACCGGTCTAGGAATGTTAGACCTAGAACTATAATTCCGCGGAATAATAGTCCAGAGGGACTAACGTTCCTACGGACTATCATTCCTGCCACACCGGCTTAGACCTTTCGATTTTATCTCGACCATCTGCAATACACGGTTATGATGTCATTCAACAAAGAAAACGTCTCAACGAAGTAGTGGTCCGTTTTTATATTTTCTTTCTTTCTCTTCTGTTTAGTGTGCTTTTGTTTCACACCATTACATCAGATACTTTGACTCGTTTTTGCACAATGCGCTTTGGTATGTTCCTTACCTACGCTTTGTCGTACATGCTGATGTAGTTTTTTTGTCATAGAAACACCACATATTTCAAAACGAGACTCAAATACATTACTCTTTATTAACCCTTTACCCAACGAATCGGCCGCATCCGCTCGCGTAATATGCAAATTCAGCGGGAGAAAAAAGATTATTTTTCAAAAAATTTCTACAATATCATATCATGTGACCCCTCGTTGGAACGAGCTCGTCGAGCTCGTTCCAACGAGGGGTCACATGATATGGTTTTGTTGAAATTTTTTGAAACATTTGAAAATATGATATTTAAAATAATAAATTTTGATATCGTCTGCGTTGGGTAAAGGGTTAAAGTCTACCATCTCCATAATATCCAATCTTAAGCTTCTGAAACATTGCATAATGATTTTATGTCATAAACCATATTTTAAAAATTGTTTCTTTATATTTCGGACCAAAGACGTAATTCCGGTGACATCATTGATGGTACGGCTGGATAATTATTCAAATTTCAGTATTTGGTAGATCCTTTCAAACATTTGGCGTAGTATGATCAATAGTCATGCCCATGACTGTTCACTAGGCGCGAGCACATTCCAAAAGTTTACGATTCGGACCTAGAGGGTTTATTAAATTATGGACGCAAGGCTAACCAAAGTTGGATACGCAAAGCACACGTCAAACAAGTAATGTCCACTCATACTACGACAGTATTCAACACCTTATTAACTGGACTATACATTTGTCTAAGTTTTTCTCGGACATGCAGAATTGTTAGAAAATGTCTCTAAAAACGAATTCACTACGGACTTGTTCCTTAGCTAGTTATTTTCGCTTACAGTGAGATGGTAGGTAGTATTACAATCAAAAACTCGATATTTCTTATCTCAAGCTGCCGTTTTGCCGATGTTATGATGACGAAATTGGGGCACATTATTGCGCTATTTCCGTAACCTTTGGCATTTCTTATTCCAAGTTCTCGAAACTATTGAAATGTGTAGTGTGCTCCTAAGTGGGGCCGCATGTCCTCTGTCAAACGATATGTTGTCCGCTGTACGTGCCATGCAACTTAAACCTTTCTCCAACTTTCCAGAAATGCAAACAACATGATGCTACAGCTTGGCCATTGTACTTTTACTTGGAGTTTGTTGGTTTGTTTGTCGCATATATCACAAAATACAGCGAATACTCTGCGAATATTGGTGTACAGTACAGTCGCTGTAGACTGGTAATATTCCACGTCTGGGCAGTGATGTCCACGCATTCGTTTACCAGGTACAGTATAGTCGACGTGGACTGGTCATATTCCACGCGTGGGCAGTGATATCCACGCATGCGTTTACTAGGTAATACAAATCATCATCAGCAAAAATTTTATTAATGAAGCACCGGGTGGTACCCGGTGCTTCATTAATTAAATTGTTGATGATTATTCCTCTAATTAGTGTTTGGAACCTAATATTATTGCTTCCGTGGAAATATTGTCCACCCGTGGAAAGTGACCAGTCCACGGTGGCCGTACTGTAATAACAATCATCATCAGTAAAATTGTGGTACCAGATGTTTCATTAATTAAATTTTTGGTGATTATCCCTATAATTAGTGTTTGGAATCTAATATTATTGTGTCCGTGGACATATTACCTACCCGCGGAAAGTGACCAGTCCACGGCCGCCGTACTGTACTTACCACGCGGTGCTGACGTTAAACATCTTGGTGACGTTTTGTGTTTATAATTTTTATGGATCGCAGATCTCAAAGAATGTAAGTGATCAGAAGTCCAAAGTTCCCAGGCAGCTTAAACTGGCAACGAAATGTTTATGCCATGTCGCCAAAACGGACAAGGTGTAGAAAATGACTAAATTAAGTTTTATTGCACAAAGTTCAAACTTGAAAATAGTCTGGATAGGGGAGGAAAACGCTTCAGGAACGCAGGCGATTTTTTTTTTTTTCGAGCAAATTTTATCACTCACAATACTCTAATTTTTTTTATTTCAAGATTATTTTCTGCAACATATTTTGACATCTCTTCCCCTTTACACGTGATACTCAAAGAGATTAAGGGAACTCTTTGCAGCCATTCCATACATGCGCAATGATACACATTGTGGATTTTGCATAATGCCATACTCTACTGTGGCAGACGTTTTTAGAAGCTAAATGTGAAGAGAACAATTGTTTGTGTTTTTCAACTGTCAGTTCAAACAGAATTAACAATGTTCTATTCTTCCAGCAAATGTAAGTCCACCAGAAATAAATGAGTCCAATATATAGAGGATATTCACGAAAATTTGATGAATACCGAAAATATCTCGTGAGTGGCTACAAAGAAATATGAGGATCTTCACGAGCGACGCAGTCGCGAGTGAAGATCCTCATATTTCTTGTAGCCACGAACGAGATATTTTCGGTATTCATCAAATTTTCGTGAATTTTCTTTTTATTTAATGCTCTACGACTACAAACTCTCCAATTTGTGGCCTTTATTTGCCATTAAGGCGCAAAATTTATGTGCCGAACCGGCGTCCATACAAAAATTACAACAACCAAACTCCAACCATTGGAATGTGTGAATATCCGCACAAAAAGTAGTCCCGTCTTATTTCTCCCCTAACTTTACGATTTACCAAGGCTGGCGAATTGAAATAATCGCAATGTGTTTCTAAAAAATAGAACAATAACAAAAAACACCACTTTCTTATTTTCAATAACAAGACACGTCATTTTATTTTTTTTGAACTCAATGCACTGAAGACGTGTGAAGTTGAACTGAAGAAATTTGAAAGTGATTTCGGCTTTTCGCTGGAAGGTGAATGAGAAAGTCAAACTTTGAAACCGCTGATTTAATGAATTGATTTAGTCACTGTCACTATCAATTATTCGAATTCGTTTGTATTTGGGACTCTGGAATTCATTACTGATATGCTGACTCGTTTAAAGTACATGTGATTCGTCATCCGAACCTACGATGAAATATCGATTTCTAAATATCATTTTGATATTTCGTTTTGCCGACCGACAGGGGAATATGACTTAATTTTTCAGCGTGAATTGATGCCTGAGCATTAAATAAAAAAACATTCCTACTGCTATGATTGCTGTTTCAAAACACAAACGTTGCCAGTATTTAGCCATACCCAACAGTAGCAATGTTTGAAAGAAACTGTAACAGTTCAAATGACCAATACAAAGGATCAGCTCATTTTTGATGTTGCAACTCATTGTTCTGTGTTTTAATTACACAAGTGGGGGATGGACCAGGCTAACTGGTTACATGCAGCATTGTTCTGTCTGGGTTGCTTGTTGTGCACGTTTTCATTTCGATAAATTTAATCAAAGAATCTCAGCGTTAATGTTGAATAACCAGAGATCTGGAGATAATAATAATAATAATATACACATTTATGTAGCGCCAAAATTATAGTTCAGAAGATATAGAACCATATTCTAAGGCACTGTACATGTTACTGAGCTCATGCAAAAATACAAACGGAATATATACAGTAGCTCACAGTCCAGAACATCACATATAGGCTTTTTGAAACAGGTATGTTCTGAGATCTTTCTTGAAAAGGTTGACATTTGACAGTCTTTTAGGTGTTCTGGTAAATTATTCCACAAGCGAGGGCCAGTAAATGAGAATGACCAATCTCCAAATGTCTTACACCTATGTTTTGGAACATGTAGCAGCATTTTACCATCGGACCTCAGGTTGTATTGACACACATTCTTGGTTTTAAGAAGTTCTCTAAGTAGGCTGGTGACATGTTGTTTTGTGTCTTAAAAACTAATAAGAAAGTTTTGAAAATTAACAGAAGACACCTTGTTCAATGAAAGACAACAACAGACCCAGACTGGTGCAAAAAAGTATCAAGGGAGATAATCAACCCACACATCATCCATATGACACTAGAATTGTCAATGCTGGCTGGTATATAAAGTCACTGGTCCAACTTGTATTAAACAGGTTTTCACACAGCATTCTGTGACATTCATCAGATAGTGCCAAAGTTTCTTTTATTTACTGTCATTTTATGTTCGCTTATCCTGAGTCACATACAACTGTATTTGATTAGTTATGAAGAGAAGTCATGAACGAAATCATTGACTGTAGTCCTTCAGTTTGTGAATAATAATCGAACAGCAGTGAGGTCGATGTCGCTGAAAAATCAAACTGTTCAGGATGAATCATGGCTGTATTCTGAAGCTAGAACCCATTTTAAAGAACACTCCGTCATAGTTTCATGGTTAAAGCCGTTGAATCATAAAGGCTGTTTTCCGGTCAAGATACATTACCCGTCATAATTTCACCAAATAGTATGTCTTCTCAGTGAATGTGTGGGATAACCAATCAATATTTTTGAACGTGCAGCCTCTTGGCTGCACGTTCAAAATATTGAATGGTCTATCCCCGAATAATGAATATGGACCCCTACAACTGCAGCCATTGAACTGACTTGGATGACCCCATCAGAGGACAAGGGTTTAATAATATTTCCAACTGGATGACAAATATTAACAAAAAGGCACTGGGTAAAAATATTTTTTTATCTTTTTGAAAGAGGTTATTTTTGGAGCTAGGGACCACCCATCACCCCTACCTACTTTAGTATATGAATCTTAACTTATGAAATATGATAGTCTTTGAAAATCAAACAGGACATACTGAGGATATTACGTAAATACTGTCAGCAGCTATCCCTTCCCATTTTGCGAAAAACTGAATTGGGAACTGCAAAAAACGCCAACATATGCCTTCGACAAGGTTGGCGAATTGTGTAAGGTCTGCGAGGTATTAAAAACGATGAGTTCTTTTCTATGTACAATAGTGGCGTCATTCACGGTGACGTTGTTTCGTGCACTGATGAGATAAAAATAAACGATCTTTAGTCACAGTTTAGAATTTAGGTATGTTGTGGTTAGAGCTGTAGGTTTTTAAATTTCTTGTTCGGTTTCGGTTTTGGTTTTTCAGGTGGAGTAAATCCTCGGTTCGGTTCGGTTTTAGGTTTGTTCATGAGGCCAAATAAAATTCAATAAAACTCATTCTTATGTCCGGAATCATAACTGAATGGCAGTGAAATTGAATGAAACTCAATGAATGCCCGAAATAAGCTATAATACATGTACATGAAGAATCAGGAAGGCCAATATAATAATTACCTAAATATACAGAATTTTTATTGTGCTTGGCCATTTTTCGAGGTCTGACACCTACACGCAATTTGAGGAACGCTGCAAACACAACTAAGCTGAAATGTCGGAAATCCACAGAATGTAGCCTTCCTAGAGTAGTGAGAGTACCCAGACACTGCCATTGGCAGTGCCTGGGTACTCTCACTACTCTGGGATGGCTACAACATTCTGTAAATTTCTGCAGCAAGAGAGTATTTTAATAAAAAACGAAAGACCTTAGATTACGGGATGTCGACGGTTTCGGTTTCGGTTTTTAAAAAAAAAAAACCTCGGTTCGGTTTCGGTTAACCTACAGCTCTAGTTGTGGTGCAACCAACATGAGCCTTGTCGTTAACAAATGAAAACAAGCAATGAAACGTGAGTCCAACACCACAAGTAAAACAAATCTTTCCGCCAAAGTATAATTTGTGGTTTTATATTTCAGATTGCATATTAATCTCAGCTGTCAATATTTTTGTGCAAGGCTCAATTCCGAGATTTCACACTACGTCAAAATTGTAAATAAAGAAGAAAATTTGTCAACATTTTATCGTATCGCGTCCGGCGTTTTAACCACTTCAAGTGAATATATCAGCCATGGAGTTCAGTGTTTTTATATGCCCATAGCGAATCAATTAAAGCGTTTCAGATCAGACAAAACGTCTCACTGGTGCCAAGTCAGTATTAGATTTGGACAAATTAAGTGATTCTTAAATGGTTGTCGTATTTGGTCGAAGCATTGTCGCATGCTTTAACCCTTTCAATACAGTATACCTAATGGTGGTGTAAAGCGAAGGATGGCAGTTTGTGAATTGACGATCCAGTAAATCCCAAACTGGACACTGGACAGTTGTATCAGTTAAAAATTAATCCTATAGCCCTGGATGATTGAACTATTACTGAATCTCTGCACAAATGCAATAATGACTCGTTCCTGATATGTCAGGGAATTTTCACCTTACAGTCGCAGGATCTCTTGCAGGATCTCATACATGACGACAGACGTTACGTGACCAGTGACGCCATGTTACTTGTCATGGTATTCCGCGTCAGCGGCCATTTTGTTAAGACATTATCATGATTATGTGTGGTGTTTCCGTCGACCACCTTCTTTAGTGGAAGCCGCCATCTTGGTTTCAATGGTAGAGGTTGATATGACCCCGAAAGGCATCTAAATGATTTGCATTACTAGAGTCTACACATATTTTTTTCATCTTCCAATAATCATATATTCTCTCCAATGCAAGTAAACACGTGTATTTGGGCATCAACACTCAAAGCATGGCACGCACTAAATAAGGAAGGGAGATTTTTGACATGTACTTGCAACGAAAATAATCAAATACTTCAATTTGTACAGAAGCTAGGGTCACTCTGTTTAGGTTACAATAATTAGGTCAATAAAGGTAGCTAATTTGATATGCATAAGAAGTTCAACGTTCTCGGAATTCAATTCGTTTAAGCTCATCCGAAATGGAAACTCAATTGACAATGACGTAGTTCATAATCCAGCGAAATACTCATGGCAACGGGGCTGTGTTTTGGTTTGCGCATAATAGAACGATTTCTTGTTTAAACGACGAAATGATCACCTTTCATGAAGGGGTGGTAATGTAAACATAAGATACATTGGCCATTGGCCATTGCCCCGGCGTGGGGATGCCAAGATGGGGTATTAAAGTTGTGACCTCATCTCTAGGCCATATATTGACTTGTACAAAAACTTCTCATTGCCAGTCGCGGGGAGGGGGAGGCGAGATGGTCTATTGATGTAAAGAAGATTTCTCTGGACCATATGTTGACTCGTCCTTCGGACTCGTCGAGATATGCTAGAAACAGGGTCTTGAATTTAATTTTTATATCGGACACCCCCCCCCCCCCCCCCTCCCCTCCTTCCGTAGTGATAACCTATATGATACGTGTATGTTCGTACCACGCAGGAAAAGTTTTGTCTTCTGGAGGTATAATCTCTCATCACACTAATATTTGTATTTCAGAGATACTTTCAGCGACCTCAGACATGGTACAATCTACATCTAATATTTTGAAAACATCAGAGATGTCTGTTTGGTCTTCACTTAGGGTTTCATCTACTGGAGGTACCACCCTACAACTCACAACTGCCTCTATCTTTAACAGCCTTTTAACAACATCGTCGGATTCACTGTGGTTCTCAAACATGCTTCACACACATGGTGGTTCTACTTCTCAACCCACAAATGACACTGTGTTTTCACTTCAGACAATAGCACCAGCTATACCACTCTCAAGCAGTATGACTCTTTTCAACGGAACACCCTATCCGATAGTTGAGTCGGAAGGATCAAGATCTAAAACCACAAATATTTTTACATCAGACATATTTTCAGCGAATTCGAATGTGATACATTCCACACCTAATATTATGGAAACATCAGAGATGTCCTTTCTTACTTCAACAGCGGTATCATATACTAAAGGTACCATACTACAACTCACGAATGTTTCTTTCTTAAACAGTGTCCTAACAAACTCGGATTCACTGTGGTTCACACCAATGTCTCACTCCGATGGAGGGTCTGTTTCTCGGGTCACCAGTAACATTGCGTTTTCACTTCAAACAACAGTGGCTGCCGTCCCAATGTCAACCAGTATAGCTGTTTTCAACGGAACGCCCTATCCGGTAGTTGAGTCGGAAGGAACAAGATCAACGGGGGTCATAGAAACCACGTGGATAACTGAAACAGCTGCGACTGACGCCGTATGGAATGTTACAGAAACATATGTCAATAACCTCAACTCTACAAAAAAATCTTCTGCCTGCACCTGTTTAAAAAATAAGAGTTCTCGCTTGAGATCTTTTTTCCCGGGTCGATGTACATTGGTGAATAGAGGCAACGGGGAGATTCCTCTCCCCAAGGTGAGAAGAAATGGAACCCAAAATTTTAGAAGAAAGTTAAATTGCGCCCAAGACAACCGAACATCTTCACGCATTATAACTGTTATCAGCTATATATTTGTTATTGCTCTCTATTTACCATTTCTGATAGACTGTCACAAACAACGTCAATCACGAATCCGACCATCAGGAAGAAAAGCACACAGGCACCGAAATCTGTGAAATAGGATCGTCCCAAGACATCAAAGTGCATTTGGGATAATCGTTTAGTTGCACTGAGGTTACGGACAAATAGACAGAACGCGATGTGTGTTTGAATCGGTGGGTGTTTTACATAACGAGTTGGAATGGCGTAGTCATATTTCGCGTGAGCCTACGGCTCTCGTGAAATATGACTATGCCATTCCAACTCGTTATGTAAAACACCTACCGATTCAAACACACATCGCGTTCTGTGTTTATTACACATCCCATGCATTAAAATTCAGTTAAATAAACAAATTTTAATTCCGATGTTTGAATCCAAAGGTGAGGAGTCCGTTTGTTTTGCTTGTAGCTGTACTGATCAAATTGATCGATAAAAACTCAAAACAACCTTTTGGGAACCAGTGTAAATTACATCAGTTGTTTTTTTTCTATTGGGCGTGTTTGTTGCAATTCGCATCGCTGTTTCTCTTCGGCTGGTGTCCATTCTCGCCTAACCATTTGGTGGCTATTACTGATAGTAAAACTTGCAAAAGAGCTGGGAGAAACTTTTTTAAAAGTTCGAAGCATGTCAGGATGTCCGAAGATTTACTGAAATAAAGTTGACAAATTTAGATATATGGGGATCCGCAGACGAGACTGGGTTAATGTTGTGGTTGGAAGTGATTGCTTTTTAATATTATCTCATTTTTGGTTACCTATTTGTTTGGTGAACCGACTTTATTTTGCTTTGGACGTTTCCATTTTCACACTACGCGACAGACGATCGATAATTGTATAACGAAATTCGGAAACTTTTCGAAGCGTAACTAATGACTCCACGGGAAAGGAACAGGTATACGCGGTGCTGGGAAAAAGTTCCAGCTTGCACGCAGCCAGGTGAATACAGAAACATTTATGTCATACATGCGATTCCGTTAAATACTAGGGCTTAAAGTTTAATGGATGTGTAATACATTGTCATTTTGCATATATGAACCGGACATGGTGAGGTGGCTTATTGGTTAGCTCTTCAGCCGTTTGGTTGAGAAGTTCGATTCAAGTCAGACTTCCTATTTGTCTTTGATCAGGACACATTAACCCTTTACCCAACGCAGACGATATCAAAATTTATTATTTTAAATATCATTTTTTCAAATTTTTCAAAACATTCAACGGAACCATATCATGTGACCTCTCGTTGGAACGAGCTCGACGAGCTCGTTCCAACGAGGGGTCACATGAAATGATTTTGGTGAAATTTTTTGAAAAATAATATTTTTTCAACTGCTGAATTTGGATATTACGCGGGCGGATGCGGGCGATTCGTTGGGTAAAGGGTTAACAAACGTGCTCTTTCTTGGATGGGGTGGTGGCGTTGTGTGCTAAAACGTATGACACACTGCAGGCATTCATGTATCTACACTTTACGTAACGGTAACGTGGTGGCCATATCGGACAAATGGTATTCACAAGAATCGCCAATTCCTGACTTACATCGTCATGGAAATAGACTTTCAATAAAGTTATCTCCCTTGAAATTTTTGGACCAGCGAGGAAGCTCCCATTAAGAAGCAAGTAATTGCTGAGAAAACACCTTTGGCACTGGTAGAAAATAAGCCCAAGTGTCCTTTTGTTACTTTTAATAAACGAAAACAACAGACCGCTCTTGGAGCTGCCTGTTTTTTGTATTTAAAAATAACAAAAGGAAATGCGGCTTTTTATGGCAAGCTAATTAGAAGCAACTAGTCCACAGGTAATCCGCTGTTAAGAATATCTATCAGTATTACACCAACCAACAGTAATAGTAATAAGTCCACTTTGGCTCTTTGTCTAGAGAATGTCTGTTTACCCATAGTGTTAAATTTACTGAAATCTTTAGGAAATTAACGGGAGCTAACTTTGCTCTAAATCCCGATCCATTGACGAAAATTGCCAGCCATGATTGGCATTTTGTTATCTTTTCAGGTTTTGTTTCCAACACACAGACTATAATCGTTCACTGGAATGAGCTCGTTGAGTGTGTTGTATGAAAGGGTCATAAGCTATGTTTTAAAGCAAAAACGAAACTGTCAACTTATTGAAGGAAAGCAAATAGCAAATGTTGTTTGCTAGTTGTGTTAGGTAAGTGTGTGTGAGTGAGGTGGGGTAGGGTGGGTTCAACAAGGTAATGCGAATTGAGATCAGTCATAGCTTCTAATAGGTTTGCAAGTTCGATTGTCTGAACTGCTTACTGATGACTGGTGAGGCTCTTTGGATCTCTGCCATAAGACCTTTGTTGCTAGGTACTGTCGAACAATAATAATAATAAACTTAAACACTAACCATTATCTGCTGAGTGGTACCATAGAACCATGTTCGGATCCATCTAAATGAATTTTATTTAGGTCCCACAAAGTAGATCTTCTGTTTCTCAGGCCATTATTTGTAAAATTGTATGCGGGCGAGCTGTTTTTTGTTTTATTTTTTATTTCTTTTATTATTTCTTTGCCATCAAAAGTTCATGTTCTTGGTTTATGTTTTAGGCCTCATAATCTACGGAATAGCATGGGTGGTGGTGCATTTCGTTCCTTGTGAGCAAGAAGGCTTTGGAGTGCTGAAGCACTGCAAAGACTTCTTGCACTCAAGGGACAAATTTATCAATTTTTAACTTGGGTAAAATATCAGACATAAACCATTTAATTTTTATTCTTTTAAGTTTACATTGGTTATAAAAAGAGAGCATGCGGTTGAGAAACAGATTTTTAATTTTGTAGGCCTTATTAGATATGATTTTTTTACCAGAATTGCCCATTATCGAGCTCGGCTGACACAATGACTAAAGCGGCTGGTATGTTGCTGATCTCGGCCTACGTGAAACAAGCTAGAGTTGCGCCCCCCCCCCCCCCCCCAACTGATTCGTTATTAGGCGCGGCCATTTTGTTTACAGCTAATTGTCCATCGTTAGGTCTCATTTGCGAAGCGAGACCGGTTCTCGTTAGATCACCGAAGTTAAGCAACGTCGAGCCCGGTTAATCCTTGGGTGGGTGACCACTCGGCGATTGATTCGGGAGCTTGCCGAAGTAGTGGCTGGTGTGCGATCAGAAAAGTTTGAGGATGTGACTCTGCGACGTTGAATCACGTGCCAGCTGTGAACTTTGGGAATGTGCACCAGTACTACGCAATCCTCGCCGTACCTAAATGTAAAATAGGGACCAGTTGCGGCACTTGCCTTGCGAGCCCGTCTGTGGAGCACCGGCAGAATGCTCCGTTGAGTTGAGCTGAGAATGCCATGGAAAGAACAAAGGGTGTGTACGCCTATGATACGGGGTAATAATGGAAGTCAGAGAGCACTGTGGTGGATACTAGGAGTTAACATTTCATTATTATTATTATTATTCCTCGAAAGCAATCCATTAGTAAAATTGGCGTCACTAGGCAAAAGGGAGTGTTTTTGACTGGTCAGGAATTAACCCTTCATCCAACGTAACGTCCAAAACCGGCCAGCGCTATTCACAAAAATACTATGCAATTTTAGTTATTTTTTCATTTTTTATCACAAAAACATGGCTTACAACCCCTCATTGGAATGAGCTCGTTGCGCTCATTCCAATGAAGGGTCATAAGCTATGTTTTTGTGATAAAAAAAAATTAGAAAAAGTTAGTTATTCAAGTATTTTATTTGCAAATGTCCTCTGCTTTTCGTGTTCGGTAAATGATGGCAATTTCAGTAAGGTTTTGGTCGATGAAAAGAAGAGCGCTGTACAGAAAATTCATCGCAAACTAAAATTCAGAGTCGTAAGTGGAGTTTTGTCGAAGGAGGAGATGAGGTAGTTTAGCTATTGTAACATCGCGGCTTCACCAGTGGGGAGGCCGAGACGTTCGGGTAGATGAACTGGGAGTGGGAGAACAAGAAATTCGGACTTTGTGAGAAGAATGAGAAACAGTAACTCTGTCATAAAATTGAAACAGATCTCAGACTTTTTGTAATTATTTGTTTTGGTTTAATAAATAAAGAGATTTTATATCATGCTTGTCTATGTTACTACCTGTGAAAAACCTGTATGTTAATTTTTAGCTTTTAAACCCACTACCGGTGTAAAGCTTCAACTGCGGTTAAAAAAGAATTACTCCTATAGTAGGAAGTTCATCGCAATTTGCCAACTTCGATACATTCAGACTTCGAGATGTTTCATTCAATCATACGGTGATTTACGTTACTGTCTTCTACGTGCAATGACTTATTAAGTTTAAAATATCTACAATTAAATATTTAAAATAAAATTTAAGAATTGTTAATAATAATTTGACTGAAAAAGCACGGTAAGTTCGATCAACATTGACGATGTGTCAGCTGTCAATCAAGCATTCACGTGCAGTCGGTAGTACTGCCGACCGGCGCAGTTGTAAACAAAACAAACCCGTGTGTTTGCGGTAGAAAGTGTCGTTTTTTCTCCATTTTAAGTGACAAAGTCGATTATTTATTAAGAGCATGGTATAAATAAAACAAATAGGTACTAGGGCCGGTAATCAGATTTAAACCATTCGTAGAATAAGGGTTTTAACCACTCGGCAAGCCGAGTGGTTAAAACCCTTATCCTACTCGTGGTTTAAATCTTATTTCCGGCCCTTGTACCTGTTTATTTTATATATTACTTGGTTCGTTTCATATCGGTCGAGATATCAGTCCTCGGTAACTTCACATCAGCCTTTGACCTTCGGTCTCACACTGATATGAAGTTACCTCGGGCTGATTTCTCGACCGATATGAAACGAACCAAGTAATAACCTCTAAATATTCTAGTACAGTGAGTGCCCCTAAGGAACTGAGAATGGAGTTTCAGAAACACACGTTTAATTGTGACACCACTCATTTGTCCTGATAATTTATCACTGACCATGGGACCGCAATGGCTCAGTGGTTACGGCATTGAACTTCAAACCGAACGGCCCATGGTTCGATCCCCGCCATGGGTAACTGCGTTGTGTCCTTGGGCAAGGTCTTCATCCCATGTGTGGGCACGGTGGCGCTGTGTACTAAGGCGTACTGCACGTCGATGGTGCACTTGTCTCCAACAAATGCTAACACTGCTTGTGTGAAGCTAGTACGTTGGGTAGTCTGGCGGTTGCTCGGTGGTTTGTTCCGGTACTCCGGCTTCCTCCACTCGTAAAACTGTCCATCACAAGGTGACCCCTGGCTATCTAAAGTGTCGTTAAACCCCAATAAATAATAATCATTGACCATAATAGCTCTCAACAAACCCTTCCTCCATGATTGTGGGGATGCATGTCATTTGTGTTGTTACCTACGTATTTCCTGTGAATATTTCCATGCGATGGTCACAAGTTAACCGCATATTGAGCTCTGTCTTTTTCAAAATGCTTTCTGCAAAGTGAAGTTACATTGCACATTTCTAGTGAAATCGCTTCCCATCACATGGTTTCAGCGAATCATGCAGTTCGAATGGGAGCATGTTGGCTCGTTGGTTAGCACATGTGGACTTCAGGTCGGAAGGTGGTAGGTTCGAACCTAACCCATGTCATCTGCATCATCTTCGTTGAGTCCTGGAATACTTAATCCAGAATCCCAAAAGTGAGAGCACGGTAGCGCAGTGTACTTACATGCACTGTACATTGACGGTTCACTGCCTTTCAACCAATTCTATCCCTGCTTTTGGCGGGTTGGTACGTTAGAAAATCCGACCGTTATTCGCCGTTGTGCGGTGGTTCTCTATGGGTAGTTAAGTAAAACTGCAAAACCATCAGTAGAACTGCTGTCTGGCACGGTATAACACTGGCTGCGGAAAATGCCGCTGCAATGAACAAACAATGCAAATACCCAAGTAGTGGGAATTATTTATTAAACAAAAGTCGAAAACGGGCGTACATACAGCATTGCTGAATAGCTAAACATATCATAGTTTGTTTCATACACAGAACCAGCGTTTCGCAGAATAGTTAGGCTTTTCCCTCTGGAAAAGACTATTGTTTTTCTACGGATTATTATTTTTTTTTTTTTTTTTTTTTTTGGGTTTTTTTTTTTTTTTTTTTTTTTTCCACACATTTTGTCCGTACGATTCAGAAGCCATTTTCGAACCGATTTTCACGAAATTTTGCACACGCATACAGGGGCACAAAATCTAAAAATGTACCGAAGCGGAATTTTCGATTTAACCCTTATTTCGTCGGAATTGGCAAAAAACCCACAGCTCCCGACGTGTACCTGAGAAATAAACTTAATCTCCTTTGTCGGAAGTGGAATTCACCAAGGACCATTTTTGTAAGTAATAAGGGTATTCAAAAAACCAAGCGTTAACCCCTTTTGTTGTTGTTAATAGTGATACCCATCAAAGGCTTAAAAATTTATGTTTTCCCTGGATTTCTTTACAAACATCTGGTAGGGTTTTCAACAAAAAATGGCCATTGATAGGTCTTGGTGTCACATTACCACTTGAATGGATAAATTATTCTGGTAAGCATTGGTTAACCCTTTATGAACTGCTAAAAGTCAAAATTCTGAAAAAATAGTCCATTTTTGGACACCAACAACATCAAATGAGAAGGCAACAGAGAAAAATAACTTCTTTTACCGGACGCAAAGCTGCCAGGGAAACATTTTTGTAAGTAGTAAGTGTATTCAAAAATCAAGGTCTTAACCCATTTTTGGCTAGTTAAGGAGATATACCCCTAAAAGCTTAAAATTCCAGTTTTCTGTAGATTTCTCAAAAAGATTTTCAACAAAAAGTTTGCATTCGCAGGTCTTGGAGTGACATTACAAGTTGCATGGACAAAATATTTCGGTAAGCATTTGCTAACCCTCCAGAGGCTGCCAAGCATAGACATTTTCAGAAAATGGGCTGTCAATTCCATGGTGTCCAACGCCATCGGTAGATTTATCCCAACAATATTACCGATCTTACCACCCCCCACCCCTTCCCCTCTCTCTTTCTCCAACCAAACACACATTGAAAGGTACGTCTCACTTCATATTCCACACTACAGTGCATGATAATATTTGCACAACGGCCAATCATGACCGTGACAGTTCTACGGATGGAGGAAGCCGGAGTACCCGGAGAGAACCACCAGTCAACGACGAGCAGCTGCCAGCTCCCCAACATCGTAACTCCGCACTGCAGCACAGGCAGGGTTATATTGGTTGAAGACATGCGTACCATCGACGTGCAGTACGCCTTTGTACACGGCGGCATCGTGCTCCCATTTGGATAATTGGCGTTAAGTAGCCCGGTTGCCGACATGGGGGCACGATGACGCCGTGTACTAAGGCATACTGAACGTCGATGGTACATATGTCTTCAACCTCTGTAACTCTGCTTGAGCGGAGCTTGAACAGAGTTAGAATGTTGAGGAGCTGACATTTGCTCGTCGATGCTTGGTGGTTATCTCCGGGTACTCCGGCTTCCTCCACCAAAAAAACTGTCACGGTCACGATTAGCCATTGTGCATAAGTATGTGACCTTAAACACCAATAAATAAATAAATAAATAAATAAATAAATAAATAAATAAATAAATAAATAAATAAGGGTATTCAAAAAATCAAGCCTTAACCCTGTTTATAGGATTAAAGACAGACAGCCCATGCCGTGTACGCTGCCTACATTACTTGTAAAATCGACACCCCCACTAAATCTTCTTCGAGGTGCGGTGTCGGATCGACCACCTGACGGTTCTGACCTCATTAGATAACACTTCTTCGTTGTATTTAGCAGCATGGATTTCCCTAAGAAGCAAAGACAAAAATACGTCTGCGGAAAATAATGGCAAATATTTTATTTAATCTGTATTTTGTCCGTATAGAAAATGTCTCGCCCACATATACCTAAACATGATTCAATGATACAATTGGACATATTTCTCTCGTAAAACCTGAAAAAGACTTGATTTATTGCATTTTAGAATTGCGCGTGTATATTCTTAGAAGATTCTCTGTATGTTATTAATATACGGCGTCAGTCTTTAATCTCGTTTGGGACGATCAGTGATTAGCACCTTTTCGACAAGAGCCATCGAAGTTGAAAATAAAAAAAAATAATCAAATTTCACTAAAACCTTTTGCAGAATCGTGTTTTTCAGAAAACTCTTTCGCGATTGTGTGTGTAGTTTTCAAAATTCCGATCAGTAATCACGAAATTATAAATATGTTGTTGTCAATAACAAAATTGAAAGCGTGTCCGTCAAACTTGCATGACGTCAGCACTCGACTCGGGTGAAATACTGCGGAGAGTAAGAAACGCTGATATCGCAGTAGGCTTTAAACTGTCCATGGAATGGTCCTAAAATCAGGTTTATATTTGCAGCTTTACTACAAATAGGTTTCCCGTTGTTTCTTGTTGAAATGTTGTTTCCGTCAAGGCCAAGTACCATAGAAAATTTGGAACCTGTGCAATAGGATTGGACACCTGCCCCATGAACAACTGCCTGCTATTAAAATTAATTAGCGGGGGCATCTGCCCTCCTCCCCCCCCCCCCCCCCGCTGTTTATTTTACCTAGGACACCTGTCCCCTGCTGTTTCTTTTACCTAGGACACGTGCCCCCCCCCTGCTGTTTTTACACCAAGTACACCTGCCCCTCCCCATTGACCTTTCTATCTTTAGAAGCACCCGGGCCGACGGGGAGAGGGCGTGGTTGTGAGCATGGCTAGATTTCGCTGTAAATTGGGGTTGAAGGAAGGTACCCTCAAATCTCGGTAGAAAGTGGCGAAAATGACAAAAGGCTACTTCAACGTATGGTAACGCTATAAACTACAGGCGATCTGGGCGATGTACAGACGAAAGATCGTACCTTGGAGCCGGTTAGGCAATTTGGCACAAAAAACTCCGGCTTTATACTTAATCGCTGCTCTACAGTAGTCTACAATAGTGCCCAATTCCTTTCCAAACTGATAGAGTCGGGACGAATAGTACTCTCACTTTCCACGCGATGCATGGTGTTCTCCACGCGGTATCGACACTTGCAACAGATGCCAAAATGTCGGCCAGGGTGCGTAGAACAAGATCTGAAAATCAGAAGTCGCTGCCTTCAGCGGTCTGGACACGGTTCGTGTTTGTGTGAAGTGCAATTTGAATGTCTAACTGGCAAATTTTCGTTAATCGTTTCCCGCCAAAAAACATACTCACCGTCGATTTCTTTTCACTTCAACTTCTGCGGATTATCTAAGGTTTAAAGATAGTGTCAGGATACCCCCCCCCCCCCCCGCCGCTGCAGCGCCCCCCCCCCCCCCCCCCCCTCCCCCGCACTTCCCCACCTTGGCGGCGTTCTGGGTCGAAAGTCTCGAAAACGGCAAGAGGCTACATTAAAGTATGGCAACGGTATAAACTACAAGTAGTAAGGACGATATTGAGACAAACAATCATACCTTGGAGTCGGTAAGGCAATGAGGCACCGAAACCTGGGACGTTATGCTCAATCGCAGCTCTACAGTCGCCTACAACACTGCCCATGTCCATTCTAAACTGACAGAGTCGGGACGAATAGTACTCTCACATTCCAAGCGATGCGTGGTGTTTTCCAGGCGGTCCGGACGCTCCAAACAGATCCCTCTTGTTTAGCCATTGTAATGGAACACTTCCGTAGGAGTTTGAGCAACATTTATCAGTGGAAATCTCTGCCCCTTCACTGTGAGCCTTACATCTTCTTTTTTCTTCTTCTCTCTCTCTCTCTCTCTCTCTCTCTCTCTCTCTCTCTCTCTCTCTCTCTCTCTTGCCTATTTTTATTTGGCAGAAAAGTGTAAATCTATTAGTAAAGTTTTGTACATTATTTAATTGCTACCATTATTACAATAATTATATTATTAAATGTTATATGTAATGGAGAGGAGGGTTTGCTAAGTGTTGAGCACTTGTCCTCCAATCCTTTTGCTATGCTTTTGTTGGCAAATAAATATGTTTAAACTAACAGATCCCAAAATGTCGGCCAGGGTTCGTCGAACAAGTTCTGAAAATTTCAAGTCGCTGCCTCCAGCGGTCTGGACACGGTTCGTGTATGTCAGAAGTGCTATTTTAATGTCCAATACCAGAAACCCAAACACCGCCAATTTCTTTTCACTTTAAACTTCTGACGATTCTCTTTGGTTTAAAGGTTGTGTTTGGATCCCTGGGTGGCGGTCTTAAAGAAGCAACTTCCATTTACAGCCAACTCTCCACCAGTCACACACAATTGTAACATTTAAGTGGACTTACTCCAGAGAGGGGGGGGGGGGGGCACTAAAGGAGTCTGCGCCCATTCACGACATATTTTTTCGAACTGGCTTGAAAAGGAAGGACCAAATTCAAACAGTTACCTCCTCTTTTCAAAACGCTATATCCCAGCCAATTCTAGGCAGATTTCCATGAAATTTTCACTCGTTGTTCATGGATAGTTGCGGCATCACTTTCCATGAAGGGCGATACGAGGGGGCGCGGTGGCTCAGTAGGGAGAGGTGCAGGCTGCAAGCCGAGAGGTCCTCGGTTCGAATCCCACCTGTGGCGACCGCGTTGTGTCCTTGGGCAAGACACTTCACTCCCATTGCCCACGTGGGGGCACGGTACTAAGGCGTACTGCACGTCGATGGTGCACCTGTCTTCAACCAATGCTAACCCTGCTTGTGTGGAGTTGGTATGTTGGGGAGCTGACAGTTGCTCGCCGTTGCTCGGTGGTTCTCTCCGGGTACTCCGGCTTCCTCCACCCGTAAAACTGTCACGGTCATGATTAACCATTGTGCAGAAATATGTGACCTTAAACACCAATAAATAAATAAATAATAAGAGCGATACGAATTTCGCATTTCGTCACGTCGAATTCGAAAAGAGCGTATGCGCATGGCTTTCTCTGAAAACATCTTGTAGATTTTTAGTAAAAATGGCCATTCGCACTTTTGGGTTTGGAATTGCAAGTTGCATGAATAAATATTCCTGTTAGCACATGTTAACCCTCTACAAACTGCCAGACATCAATATTTTGGATACATTTGAGATAAAATGGACCATTTTCAAATAGACAGAGCACTCAGTGCGTATGTGTCAAACAAACATAACTTCTTTTGTCGGCCATTAACTTGTGGGACGACGATATTAATATTAACCCACTCCACCGGTAATGATGGTTTTACCTAAACAATTTTTTTATCAAACTGAGTCATTTGAGATCACCTTTCTCATAACATCAATGAAGGAACTTCAGTGAGACAGTTAAGAACAATTCATCAGACACTGTGGGGGCATGAAAAATCAAGGAATCTCATCGGGAAAAGCCATGATTCTCCAGAATCATAAAGTCTAGTTAGAAACTGTTGTCTTAACGGGTTTTAAGTCAATGGCCAGCTAAAGAGTTAACGAGTCGTTCAGTCTCGTGATGTGCTGTTTGGATCTGGTCGTGGCCAGTGGTTGTTAAGAAAATCAGTTCTTGCGAGTTAGGCAGAGAGACAATCAACTTTCTTAATGGTAAATAACAAGGTATGTCGAATGTAACAGTTGGTGTATAAAAAACGTCAACACTAATAGATGAGGTCTCAGGTCTGGCATTTTAAAAAGTCACAATATGTTGTCTTGTATATTTATCTAACAATCATATAGATTTTGGACTGAAAACCACGAGAAACGGTACGTATCACATAATGTGTTCCGATTCCGTATCATATAGACGACTCATTCTGATTCCGTATCATATAGACGACTCGTTTCCGGTAGCGCTACGGGCTATCATAACAGGCACATAGATATATTCTACGTGCGTTTCAGTGATCGACCGAACATTATGTCCCAAAAATGTTTAAAAATAATTTAACCCTTTATCTAACATGAAAAGCAGACGACGCTTGCAAACAAAATTCTTGAATAACTAATTTTTTTTCTTTTTTTGTCTCAAAAACATAGGTTATGACCACTCATTGGAACGAGCTCGACGAGCTCATTCCAACGAGGGGGTCATAACCTATGTTTTTGAGACAAAAATGAAAAAATAATGGAAATTAATTGACGATTTTTTTTAGAATAGCATTGGCCTGTTTTGGCCGCTACGTTGGGTAAAGGGTTAAGATTTAATCTGTTTATGTGATAGAATTGTTAGATAAATGAATTATCATGATAATGTGCACGTCCTGTGATTTGCATCAGATTCTAGGTAGTGTCCAAAAATGGGATCACAACTCGCCGGCAAAGTCGGCTCGTTGAGATCCCATTCTGGACACCATCTCGAATCTGATACAAATCACAGGACATGCACATTATCATGATAATCTGTATGTATCAAGAAATACAGATGAGGTGTGACATCTGCCCAGAAAAATGGTGAAAGCATGTCTTATAAGAGGGAGTGATATATAATATGCCTGTATTTACCTCTTTTGCCATCTTTTTCTGAAAATTTCAATTTTCCAAAAGTTTTGTTGTCCAACCCCTTAACCAGTTAACAGTGTCTTGTCAGCATAATGAGAAAGAGCGGCTGGTACAGAGTATCAGGGAAGAAAATAATCAACGTGCAAAGCAAAGTGTCAAATTTGAGGATTTAACCCTTTTACTGCCAGGCCTATTTTTGCCATATATGGGGGACATCTATGTACACCTGTATGCGATGAAGTTTAATAAAATTTATGATATCCTTGAAAACTCTAGCACCTGATTAATTGTTGAAAAGGCTCTCTGAGCCCTTTCCAGCAATTAATCAGATGATATGCTTGAGCTGCGCATACCAGAACGACAGATAATCATCATGAAAATAGGTGACGAAAGTCGCTTTCGGCAGCGAAAGTGTTAAGAAGGGCCATGCAATTTGATAAACCAGATTCTTATTTCTTTAAATTTGAGCTTCACGCTGCATATCATCATATTGACATTTGTCTTCCACGTACAGATTATTGGGGGTTTTCATGGACATTTTCTGGGAAACTTTGGTATTTCTAATTTCTCACGCTACCGTTCAGCCTCAGTTTGGCTTCCTATGTTGCCATTAAGATTAAAAAGGTTATTGGCGAAAAAATTGGCGAATCTTTTTTGGCGGGAACACTCTTCTGTGGTATGTAAATGGACATTTTCTGAATGGTTTGTAACAGTCTTTGCAGAGGCACAAATGCTTAGTGCGGAGCGACATTGGCTTCACCTAATAATCGGACACAACATTTCATCATCTGTGAATCTTCTATTTTTGGAACTTCTTCATCGGTGTCGTCATCCATGTCTTTTTCCTTGGGATACATTGTGGATATAACATCAATCTGGAACCAGTTTTCTTTGTTCTTGTGTGACATCAACTTTCTCCATGAAAGAAACAATTATACCACAGTGAGAACATTCATTTTTGTCTTCGGATCCGGATCTTACTAATTCATTTGATGATTTCGCACAATCACTTGGTAATGTTTATTCGAAAGTCTTTAGTTTCATCTAATGCATACCTGATGTGCTTCGGTGGTCACTGCACTGGCCTAGTTTCCCTTTGAAAAATGATATTGAGTCAAAAAAGAAAGAAAAATAAACTTTGATGAGCAATGTTTTTAGTATTATCGACTTTAATCCCACACAAATTATTGTAAATTCATATTTCGAATCTAGATGTATGCATTTGCATAATTTCATGTTCTTACTGTTGCCAGTGTCACGACAGGACGTCGCAAGTCAGACATGAGGTGAAATGAAAAGTGAAAAGTTCACACATGCAGTCTTTAGCGTGTATGTCCACCGTTTGCCTCTTGGATGGCAAGACATCGACGGCGCATAGACCTGATAAGTCTCTGGATGTCACCCTGTTGTACTGCGTTCCACTCCCGCCTTAGAACATTACATAAATCGCCTAACGTCTGAAGATTATGAAGTCGTAGCCAACGGTCCATTTGATCCCAAAGATGCTCGATTGTCGACAAATCTGGCGAAAGTGGGGGCCAGGGAAGAAGTTCGATGCTCTGCTCCTCAAGGAAGTCACGACAGATACGCGCCACGTGACATCGGGCATTGTCTAGCTGGAATAACTGCAATCCGACGTTAGCGTTGAACGACGGGAAAACAACCGCGTTAAGAATTTTGTCCCTATATCGCTGTCCATTCAGATTACCATCGGTGAAGATCAGCTACGTTCGATTGTGCAAGAAAATTCCTGCCCACACCAGTACACTACTCCCACCGAAACGGTCGCATTCTCACACGCAAGCATCAGAAAACCGTTCTCCTCGTCGTCGGCGATACACTCTTGCCCTACCATCAGCGCGCCGTAGTCAAAATCGTGATTCATCATTAAAAAGAACTGTACTCCAACGCTTCTGAGTCCAGCGAACAGGCTGACGTACCCAATCACTTGTCTGTGCTTATCCACTTAGTCTGAAATGGACTTCCAGTCTCAAGTTTCCTCTCTTCACCAGATTGAAGTGTCCTCCGTGCGATTGGTCTGGTTTGGTAATCAATAGTCAAAATGCACATGGTAGATTAATACTGTTGAGGTACCACAAGGATCAATTCTATGACCTCTTTTATTTATATTATCTATATTAACGACATTGTAGATCACGGCTAGTCAAATAAAAGACTACACGCTGATGATACCTTTTTATCCCAGATTGTGAGATATTGAACTCTTATATCAGACGAATAGGTCAACTGGAAAGAACCGCGGCCGGTATATTTTAGCCCGGCCAAAAAACTAAACACCCAGAATAAAGTATAACATGAAAAAGTACCTGACATGAACCTCCTTTCTACCTACTTAGTAGACCAATAGAAGAGTTATCAAGCCATAAATATCTGGGCTTAACTACTGGATCTTGGGACATGTACGTTGAAGGTATTGTCGACACAGCTGATCCAGTTGTAAACCCTTTCGTAGTATTAATGCCAAGAAAGGAAATCTGCATTAGAAACATTATATACTCAATTTATATTTATTTGCCTTTATTGGACTATGCAGATATCATTTTTGAAAACTGTACAAATGTGAAATCAAATAGGCTTGAAACGTGCAACTGGATGCTCTGCTAACTATGTATGATGTCAACTGGGGGACAAGCCAATAACATATATATAAAGAAACTACTTACATAACGAGATAAACGGGTAGGCAAAGACACATTGATAACATGTTTTAAAACGAAATCTGAAATTAGTCCCGCGTACTTGTCTGACCATACACCCAGACTATTTTTCTCAACTGATATCCTATGCACCACGAAATGCCGAATCTGAAAAAATGTTTCCCGCGAACTTGTTTGACCATACACCCAGATTATTTTTCTCAAATGATATCCTATGCGCCACGAAATGCCGAATCTGAAAATTAGTCCCGCGTACTTGTGTGACCAAACACGCAGACTATTATTCTCAAATGACATCCTATGCACCACGAAATGCCGAATCTGAAAATTAGTCCCGCGTACTTGTGTGACCAAACACGCAGACTATTATTCTCAAATGACATCCTATGCACCACGAAATGCCGAACAATTGAGGCCCCTGTTTTTTGGAAATACAAATTCCTTTGATTCGTTTTTCCAACCATCGGTGGAGCTCTGGAATGAATAGATCCTCTCCTTCTCCATATGTAACAGTCGAAAAGTAGAACTTTTCAAAAGCAGATTGA
The DNA here is from genome assembly GCA_031216915.1 of Pictodentalium vernedei. NCBI lineage: Eukaryota > Metazoa > Mollusca > Scaphopoda > Dentaliida > Dentaliidae > Pictodentalium > Pictodentalium vernedei. The sequence goes on along the minus strand of CM062294.1, from coordinate 116,058,635 downwards.
AGCTGGGAGATCGGACCGTTTCATTCATTCATTCCCATTGCACTGTAATATGCAAAGGAACGAGCTGTACAATAATAACGATAGACAAATCACTTAGAATGGGATATGGTAGACTCAATTGCTCCCAACAACGTCACCAGTGTTTGATTTGTGGACATTTACAAAGATTAATACTTCGAAGACTTCGGAAGCGCAAATGGATTATGTTATAAACTCGCAGTACCTCTCATACTGGGCGTTGTTCTCGATATGTCCACATCCCAGTCCCATTCGTGTGTGTGTGTGCAATAATTTATCAAGACCATACATCACTTTTCAAACATAACGATTTTTGTTGTTTTGGAGGGTGAACCCGTCCTCTAAATATACCTTTCTTTCTTTATACATACCAAAGTATAGTATTACCCCCTAAGTCAACATACAGCCATAAACAGCCTCTTTTACATTGCTCTGAAAAAATTGTCCCAAGTGTATTCTTTCTTGAGAACTCGACTGGTAGGAAGTAATTATCTTGACAGTGTTTTTACATCATTGTTGGTTGCCTGCACACGCAATCAACAATAATGCAGAGACACTGTTAAGTTATCTGCAGATGACTTCATGTATATACTGTAGTAGACTTGAGGGTAAGGTATACATCGTCAGAATAACGGAAAGATGCTGGCTGGAGCGAGTTGAATGGAATCACGAGTTGGTTGTGCGAAAATCGGAACGAGCTGAATAAGATTTCTAAACTGCAGCTCCGACAGTTCTTTTGTATTTGGCTAAATATATATGATGCGAATCTAATAAAGCCAAAAACGACTTTTCTCACCAGGGCAATCCTGGAGTAATGCATTCTACAATAAAGAGCACGGTTAGTAGAATAAATGCGTTGACGTATTGCTGTAAGTGTAAGTACAGTACGTGGAGAGTGGATTGTAACAAAATCACCAGCGGAGTGGAGTTATCACCCAAAGTATCACTTTCAAATTCTGTACATATGGGCAAAAAACACTAGCAATGTTTCAGCCAATGGACATCCGGGTTTAACCCGGAAGTCCATTAGCTGGAACTTTGCTTGTGATTGTTATGCTTTGCAACAAATTCATTACTTGGGTGAAATCTCCACTCTGTGGGTGATTTAGTGGTAATACATTCTCCACGTACTGTATGAGTAACGCTTGTGGATTGGGGGGATATACTTCCCCGAAAACGAGTTGAAGTGTCTATACAAACATATAGACAACATATTTCCTTTATCCACCATTCAGTCAATAAACTCCATAGCCTTAATTTTTCGAAAATCGTGGTCAATAAACAAAAACAACACACTCAAATAATGGGCCTCCCTTTTTATTCGTCCAATCTATTGGCACGTGAGTAAATTACAAAATTGTAGATACAGATTACAAAAATAATCGAACTCATCCCAAATACGCTTTTTTCAACGGGAAGTGATATTTCGAAACAAATTCAATTCATAAGGTCAGCCAACTGATAGTTGTGCTGTATGCGAGACCAATTGGAGAATTATATTTTTTGCAGTGCGCAAGTAAATACATAACGACACTTCATTTATGCTTTTAGAATCGTGCAATTCACAAGGTCACCTTTCGAAGCTTACTCATATCACTTTCAATTACATCGATTCGTGCAAATTCCCGCAAGGTGGAATAATTGTTAAGGGTTATTGACCTGTCTATCGTTGAAAGACAAACGGTTTTTAACTGGTAGAGTGCTAGAAGCCACTGTCAGGGCTTTGATATGAAGATCAGGTACCCCAGCCTGAAGGTGTCATATTCTGTGGATGTGCTTCCTTTCATCTTAGAAGTAAAATTCCTTAGTCTATATTGGTTTACCTTGTTACAATTTATGGGAGAGTGCCTCTTGGCACTCTCCCATAAATTATAACAAGGCAAAGACATGTGAACAAATTTTAATGACCAAAAATAACGTAGCACTCTACCAGTTAAAGGGAATGACATCTGCTTACCAGTACCTCTGAAATAGTTTGACAGGCGCTTGAGTGTTCTTGCGACGTTATGTGACCTTTTTGTCATTGCAATAACGATATAAGATCTTTTATCGTCGATTTTTATCGCTACTGATTTTGCCGTTTTGGAGAGCGGTTTAAGGAAATGGTAGATAAAAGAATTTTAAACATCCATCACATCTCTCAACAAGAAAATGACAGGTTTCTTTTGCTGATAATATCCTTTCTCCCTTAAAACATGATTGTGGTCAAGAGATCTCTGGAAACCTGCATCTTTTAGTTGAGATAATTAATGATATTTCTGTTAACACCAGCTCAGGAGTATTATTCACGAATACCAGAAGACACTTGCAAAAAAATATTCTAGAATAACTACAGAAAATTATTTTGTCTCTAAAACACGTTACATTTATGTTTCACACTTCTTATTGGAACGAGGGCGCCTCTCTCGTTCCCAGGGAGGGGGGGGGGGGGGGGGGGCATAGCCTATGTGTTTGTAGCAAAATATGAAAATTCTTCAGTTGTTCAGGAATGTCTTTGTGTCATCTGCGTCTCGTGTAAGGTAAAGAGTTTATCATTATCATCTTGAGGGGCACGCCTGTGTATTTCTACGAACATATACGTGTGAAGAAACAGAAGTAACCATTGCAAAATGTGTTAGCTTAGTGCCGAATCCACATGTTAGTTTTCAGTGGTTTGATGTTCAATTTCGAATTTGGAAATAAATATTTTTTAAACTAAACAGAAATATAAAACAATTTATTATAATTTTGATGTAACGAGTCGTACATCAAATTTATTCAGTGATTCAATTTTTTCGGACATGAAAGTTGGATTAATTTCTCATTTCTTATTCAGCAGCAAGCTCAAATTAAAAGCTCACACGAAGTCTAAATTACAGGCTGTATAGGCAAAATGGTTAATTAATTCTCCATAGCATCACGTGCTCAAAACTCTGATTGCCTTCCGTGTGTAACAGCCCCCATTGTTTCTTGATTGATGTTACAAAACCATTGATGAACACATACATTTTTTATTGGGTGCTAATAGAACATAAAAACTGAGTGAAACCCACATTATATTTTCCAAATCGCTCAAGTCTATGATATTTTGTTTTATACCGTTCACAGGGGGGTTCTTTCGCATAAAATAAATGGCACATATTGGAATATCACTCAGAGTGGAAGTTGCTGAGTTTCTGGTTTGAAACATGATTTAAAAAGTAAGTATATCAACTTCGTCTGATTATGCTGATAGGATGTTACCAGAAACACATGCTATTCTCTATTTGGGGGCATTTTGCATATATAATATTTCCTTTGTCTGCAAAAGTCGTTATACCAAGATTGCTGTGTGTGTATTCGACGCTACGCGATACAATACAAACATTGGGAATGTGCGATATACACCACTCGTAGAGACCAAGAATGTAACGTAAGAAAGTAACTTAAGAACGCCACTGATTGGACGTTACACGTCTGGGTGACGTGAATGAAACGTTTTGACACAAAACAGCGTCAAGAAAGAAAATAAAGAGACCTCTGATTTTTATCTAAAAATATCGGATTCATTTACTTAACTCTTAACCAGTTGCGTATTTTGTAGATATTTTTCTTCAAATTTAGTCATGGCTGCTGTGAAGCAGCCATGACTAGATTTGATGAAACATTAATCTAAATTTAATTCACGAAATCATTGATGAAAAAATCCATTTAATTTACAGGGGAGAAATTCGATTAAATGTGCCCAAATTATACTTATTTCAGTGGCACAAGAAATCCTGTCCTGGGCAGGAATATCCGCCAGCAGCATGCGAGGAGTTAATTTAAGCTGACTCGTGGTATAAATAAAGAACACAACTCGGGTACGGTATTGGAGACAGGAATCAACGACACTTGTTGGAGTTGTTTTCAACTTTTTAACCCATTGACTAACGCAACTACAAACTGGGCAATAGTTAAACTAACCGGTCCACATATCCCATTCTTGCTTACTGGCAACTCCCCGCAAAAGATCAGGATAAAAATAGTACGCGGGTGTGTATCTATAAATAGATTTCACGGGGGGGTCTTCCTGCTTCTGAAAGCATCGGAGACAACATTCATCGAGGACAAAAAAAGCAAATGATCACTTCAGGTTTTGAGTGAAGAACCGCTAGAAATTTCGTGCAATTGCACAAATACATGAAATAGAAGAGGGGATTTGGGCAAGAGGGGCACTTGCCCGTGCTTGTGAGGCGATAACTTCTGCCACCTGGCGTGCAGTTGTGGTTCCAAGAAGATTACAGGCCAAATTCGATCGAGCAAAACCTCTTCAGTGCATGCGGCTGTTCTTTACACCGAATATGAAAGCCCAGACGAAGGAGAGTGTGACGCAGAGGAAGACGCACACGAGTTATGATAGTATTTAATATTAAAATTGATCAATAATAACTTGAACAATCCATTTTTGAGTTATATAATAATTTCAGTTTTTATTGTTTATTCTAATTCAATTCATCTTTGTTTATACCAACACCCGAACACGTGGGGAGAAATCCAATCTGGGACGTAACTGTTGTATTCTTCCACACTGATTACATTTTGACGTTCAGCCAATTTGGGATCAGCTCAATAGATATGGTTTCTTTAAGGAAATATGAGATTATCATATTTCCTAGCAACATTTAGAGGGGATATTAACGACGATTGTTGAAGTTTTTTCTGTACTTCACACGCGCCGAAAACAGGAAAATCTCCAGCTCGAGTCGTTGATTTCTGTCCCCCGTACACCACCCTCATTGTGTTCTGTCTCTTTATAGGAACCCCAAGCGGGCCGTAGGCCCGCAAAGGGTTCCACATACCCAGTCAGATAAATGTGTTCCAGAACAGAATTCTCTATAGCCGTCAATGTGATTTTTGAAGTGGACAGTAAATTTCAGTGAAAAAACCACGTAACTTCCGGTGTCGAATTGCCCATGCAATTGCAATTGGCCTGTCACCCTCTGGGAATCAAATGTTTTTTGTTTCGCCTCAAAACTTTGCGTGATACATTTGCCTACATATCTACACTAAAGGGGTAACCAGGCCTTCTCAACCGAGAACCGCGACAAATCAGCGGCCGGCCAAAGTGTTACTATTATTACTCGAGTTCTGTCCTTCTGGAGGTTTGTCAATAAGCTCAGCTGATGATCTCGTCGTTTCCGATCGAACTCTCAGTCCTGATTTCGTTGTAGCTTGTCTGCCAGTGATAACCTCAATCGAAAAAACGTACATATAACCGATAATATAACTGATAATTGTTGTTATATTGGTGCGATTGTATACAGATATGCATTGACACGAACCTCAGTTGTTGAATTATCCGAATGTTATTGTTAAGGTGTTGTAAAAGTAAGGAAAAGTTTGCTTGAAAAAAGGGTATACGGACGTTTCCTCCGCAAGCCGAGTCGTCCGCTTGTCAAGGAAAATATTGTCTGCACATTTTCTACATTTCGAACAAGACACCACCCCCTACTAACGTGTGACATTTCCCCATATTAAGCCCAATATTCTCACATATAAAGCCTCCTGATGTTGTATTTATGTTAAGAATGTGATGTACAACATCATCTTTCACTCAGTTTCAGGTTTGAAACACAAATGATGTCATATATTGGCTGATATATTGATATGTTTTTAAAAAATTGCACAAGTTGGAAATGCACATTTTTGGTGCACTCAAGAGACTCACCCACCCCCACATCACGTCTTGCAAAATTTTGGTCCCCCCAGGACCCCCCCCCCCCTCCCCCTGGAATAATTGCAAAATTATAAGATTATGTTACGGAACTTAATATAACAAGTTTTGATGCATTTCTTAATATAACACGTTTTAATGCGTTTCTTAATATTATTAATTCCTATAATACATTTGCTAATAATTTTGTGATTATTCATTGTAAAGCGCCAGTGATGCTCTTCCAAGAATAATTGCAAAATTATAAGATTATGTTGCAGAATTTAATAAACCATAAATTTTGATGCGTTTCTTAATATAATTAATTCTATATAATACATTTGCTAATAATTTTGCTATTATTCATTGTAAAGCGACGGTGCGCCTCGATGAATACTTGCAAAATTATAAGATTATGTTGCAGAACTTAATATAACAAATTTTGTTGCATTTCTTAATATAATTAATTCTTATAATACTTATGCTAATAATTTTGCAATTATTCACTGTAAGGTGCCGGTGGAGCTCTGCAATGAAAAATTTCAAAATTATAAGATTATGTTGTGGAACTTAATATAACGTACATATACTTTAAGAACTTTTACTGTAATAATATAATGTTTATTGGTAATCCATTGAATAAACAGTAATTAAAATTTATTAGCTGGCTGGATAGTTTATTTTGTTCTGACATTTCTGTTTTCAGAATTTCATACACATATATGAAATTTAATGCAAGGAGGTACATTAAAATATATTACAATGTAGGTACATTAAGATATATTACAATAGGTAATATACAATAAATGATACAATACAATTATTATATAAATAAAAAATGATTCAAAATGCAATACTTGAATACTTTCCCCCAGCGAACGAGTTTCGGACGTGTTGGGTATAATTGTAGAGGTCGACTTGGGTAAAATTGCAGCAGATGATTTGGTTAGCAGACGAAATGGGTGTAATTCGAAAAAGTGATACTGATAGCTTGCTTTCAGTCCTGTTAGAAACCAAAACAAAGTAATAATGTGTTACTTTTTGGTGCATCTGTATTTCTGAACAGTGCTTTGTAGTTTCAAAAACTAAAAAATGGAAAATAATAACCCTTTTGGATATTTACCGCCATTGAAAATGGCATGTCATCTTTTTTCGGGAACTGGGGGAATCTTCAGCCTGGGGAGAACTAGGCCCAGGGAAGAATCATCCAACAGAAAAGCAGTACAATCTGTTAGGATATTTTAGATACGCTATGATATTCATTTTAACTCCTGAAAATAATTCTTAAAAAAAATATTAATAGATTGTTCGATATTTATTGAAAAAATATTAATATATCGTCGAGCAATTATCTCTGCAGTAAATTCACATTCAATGTGTTCTGTATTAGGGCCTAATTAACGTCTCTCATCTGTTAGAATGATATCCAATCACTTCGGCTCCAAGTCATTTCGTCCTCTGGTCAATTCGAGCTCAAAGTCATCTCTGTCCTAGTCACTTTGGTCCCTTGGTCATTTCGGCACCATTTTAAGTGTAGAGATCTATAAAGATCAGTGCATAGTTCATGTTTAGAAATAATGGGTAATTACCTTTATTAAGTAATGTTCAGTTATTTGTATTTACACAGTGTACAGAACAGTTATACATGACATTAAAAATTATCCATGTGTTCAATTTTACATACATTTAAGATGCTATCTGTATAAGTAAGAGAAATTATTTTACTTTGAAATTTTGCAAAGTACCGGAATATGCAGTCATTCATTCATATTGTTATGCACAATTCCTAGTCACCTTCCAGTTTGAGGTTCACAGGGTTTCTTTTTCTTTTTTATTTTCTGAAACAACCACCAAACTGCGATTTTGATACTACCATAAATATGTCCACATTTTCTAAAACACAGAGCAGAATCCTTGTAGTTATGCGCAATTCCTAGTCCCCTTCCAGTTCGATGTCCACGGGGTCTGATCCCAGTGCCCCACTTCCAAGGCGTACACTCAAACCAAATCACATTATTTACCCTCGCTTCCGGCTCTCATAGATTCATAAGCAAATAAAATTATTCAGGTCACAAGTGATTTCAAATCCCACATAGTCCATGTGCATCTTCGACATGCTGAAACTTTTCTTTTATTTATTCATCATGAAAGAAAATCTACTAGACATATATCATGTATACCTGAATATCTAATTGAGAGATATATATGTTGAAAAAAAATTAAATAGAAAAATGTTAAAATTCAAACAATATTTGAAAATATTTAAAGAGGCCGAAATGACCTGGTATATTGGGGCTGAATTGACCTGAGGCTGTAATGACTGGGGCCAAAATGACTTGGGGCCAAAGTGACTGGAATTCGTGAGAATTGTATCCAAACTGTCCTCCAACAATTTGACCCAAACTGGATACTAATCTAACCCAAACCATCCTTTGGCAATTTGCCCCAAACTGTTCTCCAGAATAGGGACACATGATTCTTATTGATTTATTTATTGGGGTTTAATGACACTTCGGTAGCCAGGGTCACTTCATGTCGGACAGTTTTACAGGTGGGAAAAGCCAGGGAGAACCACAGAGCAATTACAAACATCTAACGTACAAACAGCACACATGCTGGGTTAGCATTGGTTGAAGACAAGTGTACGATTAACATGCAGTATGCCTTGGTACGCAATGGCACTACGTGGGCAGTGGGAATGAAGTGTATTGCCCAAGGAAACAAAGTGGTTGCCACAGGTGGTATTTGATAGAGGACCCTTTGACTTGCAGCCTTCACCTCTAAGTACTGAGCCCTTTAACCTTCAAAACTGTATAGTACCAGCTAAAACATTTTGTAGAATGACCACATGAAAATTTCACAAGTACATAGTTTCATTATTAGTTTGTGATATTTGTTTTTGCTGAACAGTGGAACCCTGTTAATTGAAGAGCCACTTTGCCAATAACATTATTCAATTAGCAGGAGTATTCAATTAACAGGGATTGTGTCACTTTCCTGTATTCCAGAGATAAACTTAGCATTTATTCTATTATATTTTGTTTGACAGAGCTCCATGAGCTCAAACAAGATATAATATATTAAATGCCTGTATTGAATGTACTGAGGCCAAATTGGTCTATAACCAAAGGAAAACTGGGAAGAGTCAGGGCAATTTCTCAACATGTTACAAGATTTTTTATTCAATTAACAGGAGATTACTCTATAACCTACAGTTAAAACTAGAAGTCCTGTCATGAAATGCGCACAGATAGCACGTTGATAAGCGTGTTAATGTGCGCGTCATGGCCCAAGTAAATCTATCAAATTCTGTACATATGGCCTGCACACAAGCAATGTTTCAGCCAATGGACCTCTGGGTAACCTGGAGGTCCATTGGCAGAAACATTGCATGTGTTTACTATGAGTAACCAGGAGAACCTGCCGTGCTTTGGATGCCATTCAATATGGCAATTGCGCGCAATTCCAACGCGCAATTAAGCCTAGATAAGCGCACTATTCGTGACAGGACTTCTAGTTTTAACTGTATATTCGATTACCAGGTCAAATTTGTACTGGAGGTAAATGGTAAATTATATTCTATTAACAGGGATACAGTTAAAACTAGAAGTCCTAACATGAAATGCGCACAAATAGCACGTCGATTTGAGCGTTAATCTACGCGTTATGACCATAGTAAGGCTATCATATTCTGTACATATGGCCTGTGCACAAGCAATGTTTCAGCCAATGGACCTCCGGGTAACCCGTAGAGCTGTAGGTTTTTTAATTTTTTGTTCGGTTTCGGTTTCGGTTTTTCAGGTGGAGTAAAACCTCGGTTCGGTTTGGTTTTCGGTTTGTTCATGAGGCCAAATAAAATTCAATAAAACTGATTCTTATGTCCGGAGTCATACCTGAATGGCATTGAAATTGAGTGAAACTCAATGAATGCCCGAAATAAGCTATAATACACGAAGAATCAGGAGGGCCAATATAATAATTACCTAAATATACCGAACTTTTATTGTGCTTGGCCATTTTTCGAGGTCTGACACCTACACGCAACTTGGGGAAAGCTGCAAACACAACTAAACTGAAATGTCGGAAATTCACAGAATGTAGCCTTCCCAGAGTAGTGAGAGTACCCAGACACTGCCATTGGCAGTGTCTGGGTACTCTCACTACTCTGGGATGGCTACATTCTGTGAATTTCTGCAGCAAGAGAGTATTCAATAAAAAACGAAAAACCTTAGATTACGGGATGTCGACGGTTTCGGTTTTGGTTTTTACAGAAAACTAAAAACCTCGGTTCGGTTTCGGTTAACCTACAGCTCTAGTAACCCGGAGGTCCATTGGCAGAAACATTGCCTGTGTTTACTATGAGTAATGAGGAGAACTGCCATGCTTTGGATGCCATTCGATATGGCAATTGCGCACAATTCCTATGCGCAATTAAGCCTAGATAAGCGCACAATTCGGGACAGGACTTCTAGTTTCAACTGTATACAATTAAGATATATCCAATTAAGTGGGCACAACTGTATAACCCCCCCACCCACCCCCACCCCCCACACACACCCCAATCAAAACCATCATTCAAAGGTCTTGGATTCAGCAAATTTGATTTCTTTATTTATTGGGTTTAACAACAATTTTTACAGCCAGGGCCACCCAACAGTTTTACTGGGGGAGGAACTCAGCCAGAGCACCCAGAGAGAACTACCAAGCAACAATGACAAGCAACTGTCAGCTTCTCAACATTGTAACTCCAAGCAAGCAGGGTTAGCATTGGTTGAAGACAAGTGCACCATCGATGTGCAGTACGCCTTATTTCAGTTACCGCAATTGGGATTCAAGCTGAGAACCTCTCACAGCTTGTTTTGGGAAGGTTTTTTTTGTTCTAGCTTCATTAAGGTTTGTTTCATATCGCACTTGTAATTTTGTCATAATTAGTAATCATAAATCCTTAACATAAAACAATAGAAAAAATGATTAGAATATTTAAAAAAAAAAAATTCTGTGAGGATTTGACCTCAAGAGGTGATGACATTCGACCACGACTGGGACCGAATATTCTAAGAAAAAGTATGAGGGCTGAATCATCCTGTGACTGAATATTCATGAACCCCTTTTTTCAAACTAAATTGCCCTTTACTTATAAAGCACCATAACTAAGGCAAAAACAATACTATGAAATTTCCAAGTTTGAAATTCTATAAATTCCAAATAAATTTACACAAATTATATAGCAAAATGAAGGATGTGGTGTATAGTATGTGTGCATCTCACACACTGACACACAGTCGCCATCAGACATCAGCGGATCCTGAAAGTGTGCTATCGGTACCATATTTGTACCATAATTGATAATAATAAAATAATATTTCATAACAACAACAAACACAGGAGTTCAAAATGCAGCCTCAAGGCAGCATGGTGGTGAATGCCAACACAGCCCCATTGTCCTTGAAAGGAGGAGTCCTTTACAAATAGGTTTTTGTTTTGTGATACTCTGGATACTCTCCATTTTTAGCTCAACTTTGACAAAGTCAAATTTAAGGTTATGTCATGGCCCATTGTCCATCTGTTCAGTAACAGCAATTCAATACGGCTCGGGCTAGAGGCTGTATTTATGAACCGATCTTTACGAAACTTCTTGAGTACCTTTGTTATCACGTGGGACGAGAACGAGTGTTTTTGGGTGCGGTCCAAAATTCAAGATGGCCTCCAGCAGCCATTTTGTACAGAAATTAGTGCAATCAGCGTTTTTGTACAGAACTTCTGTATGAAAGGTCTGATTTAAATAAATTTTTGTATGAATGTTTAGTAACATGGAGTACATCACATATAATACAGGTTTTTTTCTCATTGTGAAATTATGCAAATTATATGAACTTTAATTTATTCACTGCTACTTACATGTATACCCAGTAAGTGCACATGTCAATACGGCTCGGGCTAGGCTGTACAGTATTTATGAACTGATCTTCATGAAACTTCTTGGGTACCTTTGTTATCACCTTGGGATGAGAATGAGTGTTTTTGGGTGCAGTCCAAAATTCAAGATGGCTACCAGTGGCTATTTTGTACTGAAATTAGGTACATGTACAATCAGTTTTTTGTACAGAACTTCTATACAACTTGGGCTAGAGGCCGTATTTATGAACCGATCTTTACGAAATTTCTTGAGTACCTTTGTTATCACCATGATGTTAGAATGAGTGTTTTTGGGGTGGGGGGGGGGGGGGGAGTCCAAAATTCTAGATGGCCACCGGCAGCTATTTTGTACTGAAATTACTGCAATCAGTTTTTTGTACGGAACTTCTGTATGAAAGTTCTGATTTGAATAAATTTTTGTATGATTGTTTAGTAACATGGAATACATCACATAAAATACAGGTTTTTTTCTTGTACAGAAATTATGCAAATTAGATGAACTTTGATTTATTCAGTGCTACTTATACACAGTAAGTACACATGTCAATACGGATTGGGCTGGGGGCTGTATTTATGAACGGATCTTCACCAAGCTTCTTGCATACATTTGTTATCACCTAGGGACGACAACGAGTATTTTGGGGTGTGATCCAAAATTCAAGATGGCTGCCAGTGGCCATTTTGTACCAAAATTAGGTCCAATCAGTTTTTTGTACACAACTTCTATACGGCTCAGGCTAGTGGCCGTATTTATGAACCGATCTTTACGAAACGTCTTGGGTACTTTTGTTATCACCGTGGGATGAGAGCGAGTGTTTTTGGGTGCAGTTCGAAATTCAAGATGGCCACTAGCAGCCAATTTGTACTAAAATTAGTGCGATCAGTTTTTTGTACAGAACTTCTGTATGAAAGTTCTGATTTGAATAAATTTTTGTATGAATGTTTAGTAACATGGAATACAGTTAAAACTAAAAGTCCTGTCCTGAAATGTGCACAAATAGCACGTCGATATGCGTGTTAATCTACGCGATATGACCATAGCAAGGCAATCAAATTCTGTAAATATGGCCTGTGCACAAGCAATGTTTCAGCCAATGGATCTCCGGGTAACCTGGAGGTCCATTGGCAGAAACATTGCCCATGTTTGCTATAAGTAACCAGGAGAACTTGCCGTGCTTTGGATGCCATTCGATATGACAATTGCGCGCAATTCATACGCGCAATTAAGCCTAAATAAGCGCACAGTTCATGACAGGACTTCTAGTTTTAACTGTACATCACAAAAAATACTGTATAATACAGGTTTTTTTCTCTTGCAGAAATTATGCAAATTAGATGACCTTTAATTTATCAGTGCTACTTATACACTGTAAGTGCACATGTCAATACGCTAAGTCTGGAGGCTGTATTTATGAACCGATCTTCATGAAACTTCTTGGGTACCTTTGTTATCACCTTGGGATGAGAATGAGTGTTTTTTGGGTGTGGCGGCCCGATTTTAAAGATGGCTGCCAGCTTTCACACTGTTGCTTACTGAGGTGAAGTCACTTTACCATTACCAAGCTACCTACTAAATACCAAAGGGAAGATTTTTCAGCGCACTCTTATTACTTCAGCACCCATAATTCTCAAATATGGCATTAAAACCAATCACATACTAGTACTGCTTAAATCTATTTACATAATCAGAATACACCACCAGGGGTGCATTAGCTCAGTAGGTAGAGGTGCAGACTGCAAGCCGAGAGATCCTCGGTTCGAATCCCACCTGCAGCAACAGCTTTGTGTCCTTGGGCAAGACACTTCACCCCCACTACCCATGTGGGGGCAAGGTATGCTGTGTACTAAGGCGTACTGCATGTTCTTGGTGCACCTGTCTTCGAACAAGGCTAACCGTGCTTGTGTAGTATGTTGGGGAGCTTACAGTTGCTTGCCATTGCTCAGTGGTTCTCCTGGGTACTCTAGTTTCCTCCATCCATAAAACTGCCATGGCCACAATAAGCTGTTGTGCAGATAAATGTGACCTTAAACACCAATAAATAAATAATAAAAAGAACACACCACCTCATACCCGTTTCTCTCCTGTTTTCCTTCACCTTGGTATCCCTCGGTTGCCTCGGTGTTTAGTATGCCCGCCAGAAAAGGAGTGATTTCTTTCTCTAAAAGAGCAAAACAAGAAACGGTAATTTTTAACAGGTAGTTACGAAATAATTTTCATGAAGCGCACAATTTTATGTTAGTTAATAGCTGAAAAAAATGCAGGGTGATATTTGCAAATCTTATTTTATTACTGGCACCAGGTACTGGTAATGAAAATTGTTGTTTGTCATCAATACTTGATCAAATTTCTGACAAAGCTCATTGTACTGTTCCAATATGTTAGCTACTGCACATAAGCACACAATTTGATGTTAGTTTACCATTATACTGGTGCTAAGCCAGGATATCTAAGTTACATGTAGGGGCAAGAGTAATACATGTATCTAGTGGGAGTCATAAAGAATATGATGCACAGAATCACCTGAGCCACATAGCAGCGAGATATGGGTGAGGACAAGAGGGTGTGTGACCCTCTCATCAGTGGAGGGGTCTGGTGCCCCCCCCCACCCCACCCCCCCCCACCCCCCCCCCCCAAAAAAAAAAAAATTTGAAATTCAAGACAGTAAAACACAATTACCTTGACTCTGTGCTGCTGTGTACTGGTCACTTTCTGTGGGTGGGCAATATTTCTGCGGATGCAATGATATTAGTTTTCAAACATTGTTTACAGCAATAATCATCAAAAATTTAATTAATGAACCACAGGATACAATTCGGTGCTTCATTAATTAAAATTTTGTTGATGATGATTTTTTATTACCGGGAAAAAACATGCATGGACATCATGCACTGCCCATGCAAGGATTATGACCAGCAACTGTACTGTATGTCTGTGTCACTGCTATGAGCAGGGACTAATCTGAATGGGTGGGTGTGTTTACAAATATTCATATTTTTTAACACCTGATAACAAAGTAATATAAGTTTATAAACAACCACACAATTGACTTTTTAATTACAATGCTCCTAATTCCTATTAAACATATATGAATGTTTATTAATTTTGTGGAATTTTTACACTGTGTATGAAGCTTATTTGGGCCTGTATGTTTGTTAAAATTGCCCTTCCACTACGGAGGACTTTTTGAAATCAGTCTACACTGGATTGTGTGGTATTCCTTTGTGTAAGACAGTGTATTCATTATAATAATATTCATGCATAAGTTCATGTTCTTGGTTTGTTTTAGGCCTCATAATCTACAGAATAGCTTGGATGGAGGTGTATTCCATCACTTGAGTGCAAGAAGGCTTTGCAATGCTACATGTATAGCATAAACCTTGTTGCACTCCAGGGACAAATTTATCAATTAGCTCACTTCGACAAAGTCAAGCAGGGCTTATCTAATCACGCTCCATCCATTGTCCATCCATCTGTCATCCATCAACACCATGTTTTGGTCAATTCAAGTTACAGTTTGTGTGAGTAATGGTACCAAATGGGTATTACATTTTTGTTTAACTCAACATGCCCAGCCCCATAGGGAGAGGGTGGGGTAAAATGCTCCCAAAATATTTTAAAAATCTTATGAACCAGTGGGTACAGTGACTTTATATTCGTTATGGAACTACCTTTTGAGGTGTAGAATCACGCTTGTTCAAACGTACTTTGTGAAGCAATATTTGGCTTTGTAATGGCAGTGGTTAGATTTTTGGTACCACCCAAAATTTCTATTTTCCGAACCGATGGTCCGATTTGAATGAAATTCAGTATCGTGGTAATATTGGGTCATAAGTACTTACCTCATGCAAAAAAAACCCTGCATCCCCATGGGAACCCCAGGAGCAAAAAATAGAAATGTTTTCAAACTCCCATGTTTCCCAAACCACTTGGAACAGAGAACTGTTATGTGGTATGAAGCATCCTTAGAACCAGTAGAATTGAATGGTAAAAAAAAATGCCCTCTGTTGTTGTTAGAGAGTTCTGCAGAGGGCATCAGAATAATGTTGGTGCAGCATTTTTGCAAACATTTTAGAAAATCTTTTCTCAAGAACCAATGTTCAGAATCTTTTGATATTTGGTATACAGCATCCATAGAGGGGTCAGATACAAGTTTGTTAAAATGAAGCCCATTTGTTCATATTTGGACTCAATGCAGGAGCCCAAATTTTATGGGGAATTTTCTTTAAAAATCTTCTTCAGAACCACAAGTCAGAATTTTTTAATGTTTGGTACCCTCATTGTTATGATGGTCAGATTCAAGATTGTTCAAACCAAGTCCCTATGTTATTATTTGGGCTTCCTTTGGTAGCCCAAATTTAACTTAGGGCTGTATGGGGAAGTTTTTTTTTAAAATCTTCTTCTTCAGATCCACCAGTCAGAATGCTTTCATATTTGGTTTACAACATCTCCAAGGGGGGAGGGGTGGGGTGGGGGTGAGATTCAAGTTTGTTCAAATCGGGTCTGTAGGTTAAAGTTTGGGCCCACTATGGTAGCCCAAATTTTAACTTTGTGCAATATGAGGAAATTTCTTTAAAATTTTGTTCTTCAGATCCACCAGTCAGAATGCTTTCATATTTGGTATACAGCATCTCTAAGGAGATCAGATTCAACTTTGTTCAAATCGAGTGCCTGGGTTGATATTTAAGCTCCCTATGGGAGCCGGAATTGGCCAAGTAGCTGAAGAATTAGACATTTTTTATTCAGTACCCTCAAGAGGTGAAGAGTAATCTATATAGGTTGTATCAAGGTGCTTGAGAGGGGAGCTCCACATTTTACATCATAATCAACTAAAGAAAAGGCATGATGCTTGGACTGTTTTTGTCACTCCTGAGGGGCTCAAAGATTTGCAGTGTATCCTATGGAGATGGATTGCTTAATGTAGATTCATTCTTGGACTCTTATATCGTGTTCTGTTCTCTGTTTATATCGTGTTCTGTTCAAGGTGAGCGCTTCAGGCCCTGTGGGGCCTCTTGTTTATTTATTTATTTATTGGGTTTTAACAACACTTTCGAAAGCCAGCAGCTACAAGTTTCTTCTCTCCTTGAATCAAGCTTCTCGCCCAACTGCAGCACTCATGGTTCACTGAGTTTTTAGCTCACCTGACTTTCAGTCAGGGTGAGGTGTAGTGATCACTTGCCATCTGTCGTCCGTGAACATGGTGTTTGCGTCTTCTCCAAAACTGCTGAACTGATTAATCATTTAAGTGAAATGTGAGATGCTTGTTTGTTATGACATTGCATTTTGATTTTGCTTAAATCAAGTTGCCCTGCCCCCAGTAGGGCCATGCCCCAAAATTTTGCCTAAATCTTAAAAAAATCTTCTCGCGAACCAGGAGTAGCAGAGATTCGATATGTGGTGTGCTGCTTCCTTTTGAGGTGTAGACTCAGTTTTGTTCAAGAGAAGTTTGTGGGTCTTTATTTGCCTTCATTATTGGAGGGCATGTATTTTTGCCCCGCCCAAAATTTCTGTTTTTCGAACAAAGAGGCTGATTTGAACCAAATTTAATTTTTGGTTTTATTTTATCATAAGTAATTAATTTATGCCCCAAATTTCCCATCCCCCCATGGGAACCGCAGGAGCTAAAAATAGAACAAAATTCAAAACGCACATATCTCCAAAACTACATGGCACTGAGAATTCTTATTTGGTGTGAAGCTTCCTTGGGACCAACAGAATGGAATGGTCTAAGCAAATTTCTGTCAGGTCAATCATGGGGTACTTTTTCGTGACTTTGAAAAAATGCTTAGTCAGCGTTCTGTAACACTGTGGGTAATGAAGAAAGCATTTAAGACTCTTCTTCACCCAATTCACTCCTCCAAAACCTTTCAGATTTCACATATACCATCTCTGCAAGATTTTTTTACACGTTTATTGAAATCAAATCCCTGGGTCCATATTTGGCCTCTATGGGAGTCCAAATGTAGAAATTAGTGCAGTATGAGGAATATTCTTTAAAAATCTTTTTCTTCAGACCCACCAATCAGAATCTTTTGATATTTGCTATGCACCATCATTAGGCGAGTGAGATTTAAGTTTCTTCAAGCCAAGCCTATATTTTGGCTCACCAGGGTTTTGCAAATTGCGAGAACGGTGATTTCATTCCTCTGATGTTCTTGCAAATGCTTGTTAAGAAGATCCCTATTTACCATCCCCCAAAATTATAAGCATTTTTTCATCAGATAAAATTTAATAAAATTAAATTAATTTTAGAGCTGAAACGATTAAAGGGTTTTCGTGATTGATTAATCGCATGAGTTAACCTTGGTTAACCGATTAATCACTTGCCCCAATAGGTAGCTGAATAATTGCTGTACCGTTGACCATTTATATAATTAAAACATTACTCAGCATAATGGACAAAACTGGGCAGTGCCATATACAAACATGTCCATTCAAATTTTATTATATTTTCAATTTTTGTCTCAAAACATAGCTTATGACCCCTCATTGGAACAAGCTCATTGAGCTTGTTCCAATAGGGGGGGGGGGGGGGGGGGCTTAAGCTATGTTTTTGAGACAAACATTGAAAATCTTTAGAATTTCTTGTGCAAGTATCGTCTGCTACCTGCATTTGGTGAAGGGTTGAGAATGACCGTTTTCAGCTACTGATACAGTATAATGATCATGCAAGTGAACAAGTATTTTGGCACGTAACTGGCATGCATTTCTCTGTCTCATGCAATTGATGTGAGCCAGTGTGACAATGTTTGCCTGTTTTGGAGCAAGTTTGTTCCATAGTTAACCCATACAGGGTATTTTTTGTTTTTAAAAATTTGATTAACAGTTTCCATCTTGGTTTCAAAAAGTGATGATAAATAGTGAATATAAGCTTACCCAATATGAAAGAAAAATGGTTAGCAGTTGGACATTTTTGTATAGTATTTTGCGATGTGAATCCAGCCATCAAATACCCTGCCATATAGTACCGTACTTCAAAAGTAACGGTTAACCGATCAATTACTTTTTTTTATCAATCAAGATATTGATCATTGGTTAGTCGATTAATCGGTGTGAGCCAGTGTGAGATTCAAGTTTGTTTACGCCAAGTCCCTGGGTTCATATTTGGGCTCACTGTGGGAGATTCAAGTTTGTTTACGCCAAGTCCCTGGGTTCATATTTGGGCTCACTGTGGGAGCCTGAATTATAACTTAGTTCAAAATGAGGAATATTCTTCAAAAGTATTCTTCACATTCAGCAGTCAGAATGTTTTGATATATACAGTATCCTTAGGGAGGTGAGATATAAGTTTGTTAAAGCCAAGTCCCTGGGTTCATATATGGTCTTCCTGTAGGAGCCCGAATTGTACCAAAATTTCTATTTTCCAAATTGAGAGGCTGATTTGAAGCAAATTTGATATGATGGGCTTATTGGGTCGTAAGTACCTAATTTATGCCAAAACATTTTCCTGTGGCCCTGTGGGAACTGCAGGATCTAAATATAGAAAAAATTTAAAACGCCCATATCTTCAAAACTACATGGCACTGAGAATTTTTATTTTGTGTGACGCTTCCTTACGACCAGCAGAAAAGAATGGAAAAAAAAAAATTGCCATCAGTTTTATCGTAGGGAAGTTTTCCAGGACTTATGCGGAGTCATCATTTTAGTAATGGGAAAAACATTAAAGAATATTCTTCTCCCATACCACTGCTCCAAAGGCTTTCATATTTTGCATATAACATCTTTGGAAGATTTATTCACATGTTTGTTGAAATCAAATCCCTGGGTCCATATTTGGACTCTCTATGATTAGATTAGTGCAATATGAGGAATATTTTTTAAAAATCTTGTCCTGATCCACTCTTCAGAGTATTTTGATATTTGGGATGCTGCATCCTTAGAGGGGTGAGATTCAAGTTTGTTTGAGCCAAGTCCCCGGGTTCATATTTTAATAAGAGGAATATTCTTTAAAATCCAGTAGTCAGAATCTTTTGATATTAGTATATAGAAGCATCCTGAGGGATGTGAGATTCAAATTTGTTCAAGCCAAGTCCTTGGGTTCATATTTGGGCTCTCTGTGGGAGCCTGAATTATAACTTAGTTCAATATGAGGAATATTCTTTAAAAATCCTTTTTTTTGAGATCCACCGGTCAGCGTCTTTGGATATTTTGTATAAGCTTTTCTTATGAGGGGCAGATGCAACTAAATGTTCAAATAAATTCCCTGGGTTGATATTTAGGCTACCATGTCAGGTGAATGCCATCAGGCCCTCTGGGGGCTCTTGTTTGTTTTCTGTTTGACAACATTGCCCTGGCTCTTCTATCTATATTTTTCATTTTAAGTTAGTCACTACTTTTATTTAAGCTTCCCAAATTTGTTACTGCATGTCTGTCTGTCTGTCCTTCGAATGAAATGTTTCTTTGCTTTTCATTTGCCTGGGTCAACATTTTAAATAATTTGCAGCTATCTTTCACACTCCAACCTCCCCCCCCCCCCCACCCCCCACACACAAACACACACATACAAAAATCTGGGCTGGCAAGTATTGAGTATTTTATCAAAAAAGTGGTACTCGAGTACTACGAGTACTGATTACTTTGGACCCAGCCTATCACAAGTATATAAACAAATACAGTACAGTGGCAGTGTACTGCTCACTTTCCATGGATGGGCAATATTTCCACGGATACAAATTCATACAATAATATTTGATGCCAAACACTAACTAAAGGTATAATCATCAAAAATTTAAATAATGAAGCACCAGGTACAGTTAAAACTAGAAGTCCTGTCACGAATAGTGCGCTTATCTAGGCTTAATTGCGCATTGGAATTGCGCGCATTTGCCATATCGAATGGCATCCAAAGCACGGCAGGTTCTCTTGGTTACTCATAGCAAACACATGCAATGTTTCTGCCATTGGACCTCCGGGTTACCCGGAGGTCCATTGGCTGAATCATTGCTTGTGCACAGGCCATATGTACAGAATTTGATAGCTTTACTTGGGCCATAACGCGTACATTAACGCACATATCAACGTGCTATTTGTGCGCATCTCACGACAGGACTTCTAGTTTTAACTGTACAAACCAATGCTTCATCAATTAAAATTTTGTAGATGATGATTTTTATTGACTGGTAAATGCATGAGTGGACATCACTGCCCACGCGTGTATTACAATCCTTTTGACAGAATGCATGCCTGTGGGGATTAAAACCAAAATAGTGAAAGTGCACTTGTGGATATTTGCAGCACAAGCACAGCACTAATGAATCAATATTTGATGATTTTAGGAATTTTAACAGTGTCATGAGACACCACAGTAGCAGGTATTGGTCATTCTGTTGGAAAAAATCACGGTTTTATGACTCGAGGTGCCTTAACTGAGTAAACCTAGGCTTTTTCTTACAAAGATTGCAGAATATCAAACACAATGTGAAATGTGTTCAGAAGCAAAAATGTTTTTAAAAAATAATCGGAAATTCATGTCACCATCAATTTATTTATAAATTAATAAAGTTTTTTAGCTCACCTGAGCAAAGCTCAGTGGGAGCTTTACTGATCACATTCTGTCCGCCGTCCATCCGGCGTTAACTTTACATTATTCAAATGTTGGGTAAATGTTTATTACCTAATGCCAATTCAGATTTGTTCAAATGAAGTTGCCCCCTTCTCCTGGGTGGTGCCATGCCCCCAAGGGGCACCAAAATCTTCTCATCAACCAGCAGTAGCAGAGACTTGATATATGGTATGCAGCTTCCTTTTAAGGTGTAGACTTAGATTTCTTTAAGCGAAGTTTGATGGGCTATATTTGGCGTTGTTATGGGAGGGGCAAAATTTCTGGCCCCGCCCAAAATTTCTATTTTCAGAACCGAGAGGCTGATTTGAATCAAATTTTATGTGAGGGCTTATTGGGTCATAAGTACCTAATTTATGCCAAATTTTCTTTTTCTGTAGCCCCATGGAAACCACAGGAGCTAAAAATCGAAAAAAGTAAAACGCCATATCTCCTGGGTTTATATTTGGGCTCTATATAGGAGCCCGAATTGAAACTTAGTGCATTTCAGGCAAATTTCTTAAAAAATCTTCTTCACCAGATTCAGCTGGCAGAATCTTCTAATATTTGGTATGCAACATTGTGGGGTGGATCTGATTCAAGTTTGTTCAAATCGGCCCCCTGGATTCATATTTGGGCTCACTATAGAAGCATTTCAGGCAAATTTCTTTAAAAATATTCTTCTCCAGATCCAGCAGGCAGAATCTTTTGATATTTGGTATGCGACATTGTGGGGTGGATCTGATTCAAGTTTGTTCAAATCAGCCCCCTGGATTCATATTTGGGCTCACTATAGAAGCCCGAATTCGAACTTAGTGCATTTCAGGCAAATTTCTTAAAAAATCTTCTTCTCCAGATCCAGCAGGCAGAATCTTTTGATATTTGACATGCAACATTGTGGGGTGGATCTGATTCAAGTTTGTTCAAATCAGCCCCCTGGGTTCATATTTGGGCTCAGTATAGGAGCCCAAATTTGAACTTAGTGCATTTCAGGCAAATTTCTTTGAAAATCTTCTTCTCAAGATCCAGCTGCAGAATCTTTTGACATTGGGTATGCAGCTTGCTTAGAGGGTGAGATTCAAGTTGTTCAAGCCAAGTCCCTGGGTTCATATTTGGGCTCACTGTGGTAACGCGAATTATAACTTAGTTCAAAATGAGGAATTTTCTTTAAAAATCTTCTTCAGATCCAGCAGTCGGAAAGTTTCGATATTTGTTATGCAGCATCCTTAGGGGGGTGAGATTCAAGTTTGTTCAAGCTATGTCCCTAGGTCCATATTTGGGCTCACTGTGGGAGCCCGAATGATAACTTACATGTAGTTCAAAATGAGGAATTTTCTTTAAAAATCTTCTTCAGATCCAGCAGTCAGAATGTTTTAATATTTGATATGCAGCATTCTTAGGGGGGTGAGATTCAAGTTTGTTCAAGCCATGTCCCTAGGTCCATATTTGGACTCACTGTGGGAGCTTGAATTGTAACTTGCATGTAGTTCGAAATGAGGAATTTTCTTAAAAAATCTTCTTCAGATCCAGCAGATGAATGCTTTTGATATTTTTTATGCAGCATCCTTAGGAGGCAAGATTCGAGTTTGTTCAAGTCATGTCCCTAGGTCCATGTTTGGGCTATCTGTGGGAGCTCGAATTGTAACTTAGTTCAAAATGAGGAATTTTCTTTAAAAATCTTCTTCTTCAGATCCAGCAGTTGGAATGTTTTGATATTTGGTGTGCGGCATCCTTAGGGGGGGGGGTGAGATTCAAGTTTGTTAAAGCCATGTCCCTAGGTCCATATTTGGGCTCACTGTGGGAGCTTGAATTGTAACTTAGTTCGAAATGAGGAATTTTTAAAAAAAATCTTCTTCAGGTCCAGCAGATGAATGCTTTTGATATTTTTTATGCAGCATCCTTAGGAGGCTAGATTCAAGTTTGTTCAAGCCATCTCCCCAGGTCCATGTTTGGGCTCACTGTGGGAGCTCGAATTGTAACTTAGTTCAAAATGAAGAATTTTCTTTAAAAATCTTCTTCTTCAGATCCAGCAGTTGAAATGTTTTGATATTTGGTGTGCGGCATCCTTAGGGGGGTGGGGGGTGGAGATTCAAGTTTGTTAAAGCCAAGTCCCTGGGTTCATATGGTTCATATATGGGCTCGTGGGAGCCCAAATTATAATTCGGTTCAATATGAGGAATATTCTTTAAAAATCATTTTTTTTAGATCCACTTGTCAGAATCTTTGGATATTTGGTATAAGCTTTTCTTAGGAGGAGTAGATGCAACTTGTTGAAATCAATTCTCTGGGTTGATATTTAGGTTACCATGTACAGGTGGGCGCCCTCAGGCCCCCTGGGGTCTCTTGTTTTAGGAAAAAATGCATACTGAGAGCTTGGGGGCGGGGGGGGGGGGGGGGGGGGGGTGTACATCCCGGGCTATAATTTACCTCATCACTAGGTAAAAGAATATTTGACATCATTTGTTGAGATAAAATGGCACTTTCTATTGATATTGGTGGATTATATAGCCTCAGCCAGGGCTTATAAGAATCTGAGAATCGATTCCCGTAGAGATCCGTGCAACAAAACCAGTGAGAAACCATGTAGCGTCTCGTAACATTGCTGCTCGGATTCACATGAAGAGAACTGAGTCAGTTTAACCCTTTACCTAACACAAAGGCAGCAAATTAACCAATACAACACTAACATGACCTGAAATATTGTGACACTGGCAATAAAATTTGTACAAATATGGCTGCAATTGGAACCGGCTCTCATCACTGGTTCTAGTAACATCCATAATTATTACGCTTGATGAATATTGTTTATTTTTAGGTCACCTGACTGTAAGTCAGGGGGCGCTTAAACGATGACTTTCTGTCTGTCCACCATCAGTCCATCCTGTGCGGTGTGAACTTTACATTACTAAACTCTCCTCATAAACAACTGAGCCGAATTGAACCAAATTTGATATTCATGTTCCTTATCATATATGAATTCCAGTTTGTTCAAATAACGTTGCCACACCAACAGGGGGGCTCAAGCATTTCTCTGATAGCATGCATAAATTGTTTTCCAAAATTGAAAAAAAATCTTCTCCAGAACCATGTATAAGAATCTTTTGATACTTGGTATACAGCGTCTCTAGGGGTGGGAGGGATAGGTTCAGGTTTGTTCAAATCAAGTCCCTGAGTTGATATTTGGGCTCCCCTTGGGCACCCAAATATCAACAGTGCAACATGAGGAAATTTCTTTGAAAACCTCTTTCAGATCCACCAGTCAGAATGCTTTCATATTTGGAATGCAACATTTCTAGTGGGGTGGGGGGCAGGGGGGCAGGGGGGAGGGTAGATTGAAGTTTGTTTGAATCGGGTCTCTGGGTTAATATTTGGTCTATCTATTGAAGCCCAAAGTTTAACTCAGTGCAGTATGAGGAAATTTCTTTAAAACTCGTTTTTTTCAGATCCACCAGTCAGAATCCTTTCGTATTTGGCTTACAGCATCTCTAAGGGGGTCAGATTCATGTTTGTTCAAGCCAAATCTATGGGTTAATATATGGGCTCATTATGGGAGTGCAAATTAACTCAAAGCAACATGAGAAAATTTCTTTAAAAATCTTTTTCTTCAGACCCACTAGTTTAATGCTTTAATATTTGGTGTACAACATCTCTGGGGAGGTCAGATGTAAATTTGTTCCAGTTTGGTTCCTGCCAGTCAGAACCCTTTCATATTTGGTATCGCAGGAGGTGGGGGGGGGGGGGGGGGGCAGATTTGAGTTTGTTCATTTCAGGTCTGTGGCTTAATATTTGGGCAGGGGTAGGTTAGGTTCGAGGTTGTTCATAAATGTTCAAATCCATTCCTTAGAGCTTTTCCATAAAATTTGCCTTTCAAAGTGCAGTGACACAACAACCCTTGGAAGTTTGGCAGTACTTGTCTACTGCTGTCAGAATTGGAAGCAATCAGGAAGACCTATGCTAATAATCATCTAACATGGACAATAGAATTATGAATAATTTCATAACATTATTCCTATGTAGTGTCCATGAACCTTGACTAACTGAATCTGACCCAAAATACTTCTCTGAACCGCCTCGTCAGGTGAGCGATTAAGGGCCCAGGGGGAGGGGGGGGGGGGTAAAAATCAGTAGTTGGTGTTGTAAAAATTAAAAAAGCTGTATTGGGTAAAGGGTTAACATGTATTATCAGTATGCAACAGGGGTTCAATCATACTGACCTAATAGGATCCTGGCCCATAGCAGGTCTGAATTCTCGGAACGATTTCCGCAAGAATCCAAATGGGTTCTCCCAAATTTAGAAGAACTATAAGACCTGCACAACCCCAATTTTGAAACAAAATTGACATATTGTTTCATGGTGGTGGGGCCCTATTTATCTTGCTGTATGATTAATTAAAACAGATTTTGTGAATAGGTTTTGTGTGCTGATGCAGATTTTAGTTTTATTTTGGGATTTGGGTAGTTTCAAAGAAAGCTGTGAATTTTTATCCCTCCCAACTTATTGGGTAATAGAGTAGAAATTCTGTCGGAGGCAATAACAGTTTTTAAGCCTATTTGACACAGATTGGACAGTTCTCTTCAAAAGAACAAATTTCCCACGCTTTGCACTAGACAGAAGCCAAAAGTCGAATTCTATTGCAGAAATGACTCTTTCATCACATGAAAGAGGTAACTGTATCTTTGGTAGGGTTGGGTTTGCTCATAGGTATAACTGTTGTAGATATTTTAATTAGATTTACATGCCTCGAAAAGTTGCGCTCGGAAATATGTAATTCCCAAAACTAAGCAGTCTTGGGGAAATATATTGTTTCAATAAACATTTGAAGAAGTCTACTGACATTTTGCATTACTTTTGAATGTTCCAGATGAATAAAGAGGATGATTTGAGGACTTTTAGAACCTAAAAATTTGTTTGACTATTGGTGTGTTTTGTTTGGGAATTCCCTGAGAAATATGAACATGTGACCAGCACTTCCCTTTCTGTTAGTTTTTCTTTTATTTGTTGCATGACCCCTGTTTAAAAATCATTAAAAGGTTGTCTGAAGGGCTATAGTTGACAAAAAATATTTGAATGCTAAATTTAAAATGATGCGACCATATTTTTTTTCGCCTGAACGTTATAATGGTCGCCTGTGGGAAAATATTTAGTACTGTGAAACGTATTCTTGTTTGGCTGAAATTAAACAATTGCAGGAATTCGACTGAATAAACCAAAATGTTTTTGGAGTAATGGTTGCGGAATGAAATATTTCAGTACGTTGGATACTTTGGGGTTCCTTCTTACGCCTTGCGTATTGTCATATTACTTATTAACATTTATGTTTGCATTGTCCACAATCGTCTTTTGTACATCTAATTGTAAAATTACAATACTACGTGAAAGCTGGCTCCAGTGCTATAACATTTTTACAATTGTATTTTCTAGACTTGTATTTTCTAGTTACGAATTTAGATGGGTTGAAAATAACCATTAGCATTTTCAAAGATCTGGCAATGCTAATGATTCATTTTAGTCAGTTATATTAATAAGTAGAAAATACAATCTTGATAATACAAATGTAAACTTCTTATAGTATTTGTCCTTGGATATGCCATGTTTCGGCCTCACAAACGGTATGATTTCACAAATTGATTTCATTAACCCTTTACCCAACGAATCGGCTCATCCGCTCGCGTAATATGCAAATTCAGCAGTTGGAAAAATATTATTTTTCAAAACATTTCAACAAAACCATATGATGTGACCCCTCGTTGGAACGAGCTCATCGAGCTCGTTCCAACGAGGGGCCACATCATATGGTTTTGTTGAAAATGTTTTTTAAAATTTTTTTAAATTATATTTAAAATAATAGATTTTGATATCGTCTGAGTTGGGTAAAGGGTTAAGAGAAGATATATGATGTGTAGCAATTATACACGGAATTTATGAACTGTAGTGGGTGCGCCGTGGCTCAGTGGTTACGGTATTGGGTTTCAGACCAAAAGATCCACGGGACGATACCCATCCGGGGTAACTGCGTTGTATCCTTGGGCAAGGCGCTTAATCCCGATTGCCCCCGTTGGGGCACGGTGAGGCTTTGTACTAAGGCGTACTGATGGTGCACTTATCTTCAACCACTGTTAGCCGTTTGGTGGAGTTAGTACGTTGGAGAGTCTGACAGTTGCTTCGGCCTCTCCAGCTTCTTCCACTGATCAACTCAAGGAACGAGGTAACCCTGGCTGTCAAAAGTGTCGTTGAACCCCAATACTTGAAAACATAAATAAATAAATGAACTTTAGAAATTGATGATGATGATCTATTTGGCAAGAAAGAGCAGGAATACAAATCGAGAGTGAAGGAACAAATGAGGTATAAGTGTATCGGCTGGAGATGGGTTTTGAAGATGAATTATTTTTCGTGTTTACAGCATAGAGTTTCACTGATTTTTTTTTGTTCTATCGATTTTCAACACAAGTTAGGTAGCTTTAGCTTTAGTCTTATTCGATTTGACATGTGGCCAGTGTTATTCAGTTTGCTTTGTAGTTATGGCCGAGAGGGTAGAGTAAAACATATTTACTTTTCTTGGTGTTTATTTTAAGCTTGTTGTCAGAGTTTGCAGAGACTAATGTGTCTGAGGTGGTCATACCGTGCTCGACTACGTAAATAGTAATGTCATCTGCAAGAGAGAGAGAGAGAGAGAGAGAGAGAGAATTCAGCTTAGAAGTTGTCAATCTAGAACAGATCCCTGAAGCCCCAAAAGGGTTCAGGTTCAGATTGTAAATCTATTTATTTGGTTACTGATGTATCCCTATCTATTGTTCATGAATGCGTCAAACCAGCAACGACCGAATTGATAATTTTCTTAGGAGGATACCACGGCTGATTGAGACAAGGTCTTTCGTTAGAAGATTGAACATTGGCAGTGTTCAATCCTTCGTTAATTTGTAACTTGTTCTGAAGTACAAAATTTAGTTTTTATCAAGGCTCGAATCATCTGCAACCGTAGCTTAACAGTCTTCATATCATCACATCATCAAACATTGTGATGTTTACCAAAACGTCAAGTGGGAAAACTATTAACATGGTATCAGCTTCGTAGTATCAGCACTTGTGATTTGTCAGCAATAATCACAATGTGTTGTGAAAATACAATTTGCATTACGGTGAAGAATGTGTACATCATAAACAATTTTTATTACAGATATGAAACTATACATCTTAAAAAGCAATCAATGATTGCGAGGCGTCGGAAAATTGAAAACTCTCGACGTTTATAGTGTTCTAAAGAGGGAACGAATTTTATATCGCACAGACGGGTTATTGAAAGTTTATCCCGGATTCAAACTGGAAAGTAAAAAGCGAGTCAGACGGGGAAATACGGTTGATACGGATAGATACGGATGACCATCCGTATCTATCCGCAGACATCCGTATCTGACCGCAGACATCCGTATCATCCGTATCAATCCGTGTGAAAACGTATCACGAAGCGCACAATATGAAAAAAGTTTTGAAAATTTCAAAACTTTTTTTCATCCGTGTTCGGATGGCCAATCCGCACAAAATCCGTATTAATCCGTATTAATTCGTATTGATCCGTATTAATACGTATCTCATCCGCATCAGATACGGATAAATAAGGTGGAAAAGGGAGTCTACCAACACGAGGTTTGATACCACAAAATACAGCATCGCAGTGTATCTATCCGTATTGATCCGTATCTCATCCGTATCTATGATTATCTATGCGTATCTATCAGTATCTCCTGCCGCAGGTTTTAGTTATGGCCGCAGAGTGACACGCATACATCCGTATCTATCCGTATTTATCCGCAGACCATCCGTATCTCATCCGTATTATATGCCTATTTTCCCAAAATACGTGGTATTTTCACGGTTCGGAAGGGGGTCGAGATTTATTATACGTATCTCCATCCGCAAGGCCATTTGTATCCCCGTCTGACGCGACTATAATTGATGAAAAAAAGAAATCATTTCCATGTTAAAACTACGTCATCGTGCGCAACCATATCACTCTATGATTGATGGCTGGATTGAAAACAGAAATAGATAAACTTTTTTCCAACTTTCAAGAAATGCAAAAAACATGTTACTATATCTTGGCCATAGTACTTATTACATATAGAATATACTCATAATAGCTTGTTGTACCAAATGTTAACCACGAGTGGTGAAGTGGTGTTAACCGCGAGCCTTTGGCGCGCGGTTAACCCCACTTTCACCACGAGTGGTGAACATTTGGTACACCAAGCTACTTTTGGTATATTTTGTTTATATCATGATCGTCAGATTATTAAGAGTCGTTAATATTTTTTCTCGATTTTACTGAGCAGCAACCGTACATACTTGCGAATTTGTTTTTGTTCACATGAGCATCGAGGACGGTACTTCCGCTGTCAATTTTATCACCGAAACGAAATAGAAAAAGAAACAGGACCTTTTTCATTTTTATAACATAATAACATACTGTTTCGAGTTATGGATTCTTTATTAACATGAGACAATGCATGTTTGTTAGTTTTTGGTGTTTTATGGGGTAAACCCATTTAAAAACGTAATACATAATTGCCACTTTCATTTCACTCTTTTGCGAGGAAACGTTCAATAAATTTAGACAAGTTCGCATTCACGTCGACGTCACTAAAGGTCAACTTGGATGTAGTTCTGCTGTAGGTGTAAATTTTAACGAGAGGAATCCCATTGCTGGCGTGTTCACCACTGTTGGTGTATAAAGCTAAAATTTAAGCCATAGGCTTTTCGTATATAGTAGAATAGGTAATCATGGTATAAAATACAACCCAACGGTTAATGCGTTGACTAACGGAACGGCAAACTCGATACTAGTTCGATAGGTATGAAAAGATTATTGTCTCTCCTCGCTACGGTTAGAAAGGATATCGCAGCAGGTAATATTCGGTTCATTCTATTACAAAATACACTCAGACAACCACAACCTTATGGGAGAAGCAAGCAGTTGCTCACGCAGTTTCATTTCTTTATCCACTTAGTCATCACATCTTTCTGAATGCATAAGGAAATGCAGCCCTAAAAAGGCGTATGGACTTTTACCCCATCCTACTTGCAGGGACGTGGCTAGAGGTTTCGATTGGGGGGTGCAGGGTTCTGAATTTCCAACTAGGGGAGGGACCGGGAGGGGGGCATTCCTGCCCCCTCCCCTATTTGGAAATTCACTACCCTACAACCTCCTCCCGGTCCCCCACCCCTAGTTGAAAATTCACTACCGTAAAACATTTTGAAAATGAAGCCATGAAAGAGGGCATAAAATTGATTCTAGTAACTAAAATGCCACCACATTTATGATAGAATTATCAGGTTATTATTATTTGGTGTTATTCTGGGAACTGAATACATGCTAAACAAATGCTCAAGCTTCATGTGATTTTCATGAAGTGCATTTCGAGGATTTTTTTTATTACGATAAGTAAACGTACTACAGAAATCTCGTACCGATTGACATCATGCATACTTATGAAGTTCGATATTGGGTACACTGTAGTTGTAAATAGTAACAGAGGTTTTGCCGATTTGAACCCGAGTTGGAATTTTGGGAAGTAAAGGAGACATCAGCTCGCCAAAAAAGCTCTAAATTCCAGATAGATGGAAGTTCCAACTACTCATGACTCCCCCCACCCCGAAATACTATATACAATAGGAAATTTTGGCCAGGATTGTGGGGGTGATACACACACCCACCCCCTGTCGCCACGTCCCTGCTTACTAGGACTTTGTGTCAAACAATATGTCGAGTGCCTATTGCCTAACAAGAACACGAAGGTCCCGTTTTCAAATTGATGATTGGAATGTATTACATATTTATTTTTTAACAACTCCGGTATCGATTCGAAAATTATAATTATCAGAGTTTGCGAAAACGCCCATGAAAGCGTCAACTAAAATGAAACATTCGAGTTAAAATGGTATGTGAAGTTGAAACGCACAGTGCCACATGAACTTACAGTACGGCCGCCGTGGACTGGTTACTTTCCTTGGGTGGGCAATATGTCCACGGGCGTTACAATATTAGATTCCAAACACTAAATTATTGTAATAATCAGTAAAAATTTAATTAATGAAGAACCAAGTACAACCCGGTGCTTCATTAATTAAAATTTTGCTGATGATGATCTTTTACTACCTGGTAAACGCATGCGTGGACATCACTGCCCACGCGTGGATTACCAGTCTGCATTTTAACTTTAACTGACCGGACACTCCCGTGAAGACAGAAAGTGTTTTCTTTGCTTTGTTTTGCCTATCCGATGCCGCATTGAAATTAAAACGATATGTATGTTCAAGAAGATTCAACATTCGTGACCTCTGGAGAACATAGGTGACCGCTGGTGTAGAAAACACATCCAACTTGGGGGTTATCCATGCACTTATTTGTGGCCCATGTCTTAGTGGTATAAGAAAAATTGCAGATATGCAGAAACCCTCACTGTTTTTCAAGATAACTTACAAAATAATAATTTAACTTTATATGTTTGGCATCTTCCGCAAGTATCCTTTCATGTGTTGTGCATAATTACGCTGCTCACCATTGCAACATTGTACTAAATCGTATACTCATAATGAATACTGCCGTCTTTGAAACATTCGTCAGCGTCGGTTGATGTATCCTCAAACTCAAATGATACAAATTGAACACCGCTGATATTAATTACCCGGACAATTATCAAGCCTGATTTTCCTGTTTCCAGGCACCACCACATATATACACGTTTATCTTGCAAACGGAATTATGCCTACAAAAGCAAAATCCGATTCGGGTGCTACAGACCCCTACTTGTATGGTCGACTACGTGTATTTGTCACAAGTCGAAGTATCAAATATAGTTATGATTATTAGCAGGACTGAATCGATATCTTAAGACGTCAACCCTGACGAACAGGTTCTGTCTGGAAAAAAATACTGGGGAGGCTGTCATTAAACTCACCTCAGCAACGGGGCGCGCGGTGGCTCAGTTGGTAGAGGTGCAGGCTGCAAGCCGAGAGGTCCTCGGTTCGAATCCCACCTGCGGCAACCGCGTTGTGTCCTTGGGCAAGACACTTCGCCCCGGTTGCCTACATGGGGGCACGATGACGCTGTGTACAGAGGCGTACTGCACGTCGATGGTGCGCATGTCTTCAACCAATCTAACCCTGCCTGTGCTGCGGTGCAGAGTTCAGAGTTACGATGTTGGGGAGCTGACAGCTGCTCGTCGTTGCTCGGTGGTTCTCTCCGGGTACTCCGGCTTCCTCCACCCGCAAAACTGTCACGGTCACGATTGGCCATTGTGCATAAGTATGTGACCTTAAACACCAATAAATAAATAATAATATACCTCAGCAACGACTCTGAGCTGAAGTCCTCTACTGTGGGCAACAACTGGCTAAACTTGACTTTGTAGTTGTGTTGTGATCGTGATGTGGAACGGATTCTGGAAGTGACTTTAAGCATTAAAAAATAAATGAATAAAAAATTAATTCCATCCAGCAAGCGTTCATTAGTAATCCAAGCTTACTTATGATCTGGAGCCCTGACTAAAATGAATCAATTGCATTTTAAACTGGCAAATTGCCACATCTTTGAAAATGCTAACGGTTCATTTCAACCCATTTAATGTCATAACTAGAAAATACATTTCTAGAAAATATAATTGTAAAAGTTTTATAGTATTGGTGGCCTCTGGTATTATCTGGAAGTCGAGCGTTTTATAGCGATTTTGTAAAACTGTACACGATTTACGGATGGTACTGAGAGCCCCACTCAAAATATATTTAGTCGCGAACGTGACGCACATGAATTACTGCTAGTCTCTTACGGGAAGGCCTTAGAGGATGGAATAACTGCTAGTCTCTTAGAGGATCTACTTAATACTTTGAAAAAGTAGAGTCCATATTCATTATTTGGAGGTGAAACAATTAATATTTTTAACGTGCAGCCTTTAGACTGCACGCTGGAAATGTCGAGTGGTCTCTCCCACAAATTCTCGAGTTGCGATTTATATTTGCAATTAGGACGTATCATAATCATAAACCGAGGGAGCGCGGTGGCTCAGTGGTATACTGTTGGATTTCTATGCTAGAGGTCTCGAGTTCGATCACCGTCCGGGACGACCTGCGGTGTGTCCTTGGGCAAGGCACTTTAACCCGGTTGCCTATATGAGGGCACGATTACGCCATGTACTGAGGCGGACTGCACGTCGATGGTGCAGATGCCTTCAACCGCTGTAGCCCTTTTTGAGCGGAACTTGAACAGAGTTAGAATGTTGTGGAGATGACAGTTGCTCGTCGATGCTCGGCGGTTCTCTCCGGGTGCTCCGGCTTCCGCCACATGTAAAACTGTCACGGTCACGATTAGCCATTGTGCATAAGTATGTGACCTTAAACACCAATAGATAAATAAATAATCATAAACCGGAGAAGCCATCTTTCAAAAGGTTTTATAAAGTCAAGAACGTTTCGTGTATATCAGTGGACAACCTTGTCCTATTTGTCGAAGAAAGAGTTAAACTGACAAAGTGTTTGCCTCGAGATGCATCCATTACTTTCTTTGTTCAGCGTCATGTTAGGCAAACATTTACGATTTTATCTATTAATTTTAGTATGGTAAAATATCAATTGAACAAAGATTTGGAGTATGTTGAACATTGTACAGTGTTTGATCTATCCGTTGCTGTATCTTCTATCAGTTAACTTGCACAGAATTACCTGAGCGTCAGACCTTTCAATAGACGGCTTCCAACCGGACGGAAGTACATAAATAGGTTTATGTGTACATACTATATAAATGCGCGGACATTGATTGAATCTGATTTTTTTCAATGTCACACAGAGAACGTCAGCCTTTTCCGTTGGGCTATTTACCTCAGACGTTTATTCTAATCCATTATGCTATGGGGTTGGTTACAAGAACTAACATATGGATGAACCGAAAAACTGTTTTTAACACAATTTTTCTCGTTGATAATACACATGGTTCATCTCTTATTCTGATGGGTGTTTTATACCATGATTACCTATTCTACTATATATGAAAAGCCTATGACATAAAATTTTAGCTTTACACACCAACCGTGATGAACACGCAAGCAATGGGATTTCAATAGTAAAAATTTACACCTACAGTAGACCTACATCCCCGTTGACCTTTGGTGACGTCGACCTGAATGCAAACTAGTCTAAATTTATCGCACGTCACCTCGCGAAGAGTGAAATGAAAGTGGCAATTGTTTATTACGTTTTTAAATGGGTTTACCTCATAAGATGCCAAAAATTAACAAACATGCATTGTCCTATGTTAATAAAGCATGCAAACTCAAAATAGTATGTTATTAAAACGAAAAAAGCTCAGTTTCTTTTTTTCATTTCGTTTCGGCGATGAAATTGGAAGCGGAAGTATCGCCTACCGATGCTCGTGTAAACAAAAACAGATTCGCTCATATGTACGCCAGGTGCTCAGTAAAACCGAGAAAAAATAATAGAGACTCTTAATAACCTGACAATCATGGTTTTAATAAAATGTACCCAAAGTAGCTTGGTGTACCAAATGTTCACCATTCGTGGTGAAGTGGTATTAACCGCGCGCCGAAGGCTCGCGGTTAACACAACTTCACCACACGTGGTGAACATTTGGTACACCAAGCTACTATGGGTATATTCTATTTTTTAACATAATTTCTCTCGATGATAATACACGTGGTTCATCTCTTATTCTGAAGGGTGTTATATATTGATGCAATACACAAATAATCGGCGAAATTCATCTTTTACTTATAAACTGGACATGACTTGTTACCTTCTTTCTGTACATGTAATATGGGATTGTACTTATCCAAAACTGGTCGTATCCGATGAAGCCGAAAATGGCTGACTTTGGTATCGTACAGATAGGACCCCGCGACTCTCGAATTCTGGGTCGAATCAAATCCCCAATCGAATCATGCAGAAAATTTAGAATTGAATCGCAAATTGAATATCACCGTTGTTCGCGTTGAAGATATTGTACCGTAAAACAACCGCAAATATTGTCAATCTCTATTCAAGGAATTAATGCACGGCGATTCGTCGGTTTGGGCAAATCATACAAAAAGCGGAATATTCCAAAATGGAATCGAAATAGTTTCGGAAACGGAACCCACTTAAACTCGTCTTCCAGCATAAGATTTTCTGATAGAAAAAGAGTTCAAGGGAGACACAGAGTACGAGTCTGAGAATATTTTTACATTTCGAAAATTTTCTATTCAGTGCGGTACGACTCGAATCGAAACAAAGCAGGCCTGATATTCTTCAGGAGTGCAGGAGTGCTGCACGTCTACTGCACGCCTAGAAAAAATTGAGGAGGGCAGTTTTTTGCACCCTTGATTTTCTGGACCGGTTAGGAACTGCCTTTAAAACCTATTATCATTTCGTCCCCTGAGTTCCAATGTGTTCTCTGTGCCTACTGGCACAGAGAACACATTGGAACTCAGGGGACGATTTGTCAATGTTGTATTGATTCGCAATAATTCATGACCCATTCTGTGTCGCATTTCGATACATTTTGAGTGTAGAAGACAGTCACATAAGAATTGAATGCAACATTTTGAATAATGAGAGATGTGTGTGACAATTTTCCCACTATGTAGCTGAATGTAGTACAATTTTTCAGTCCCAATATTGATAGCTTGAAGTGAATATAACCAAAATAGCATACAAGTGTTTGCATTGAAATTTTCAGGTGCAATTGCACTCCTAAGCAATCTGAGGAGGGCAACTGTTTTGCACTACTCCTCGATTTTCTAGATTGCCAGGCCTGACAAAGCCATGCAAAAAACATAATGATCGTATGTTTTGGCTTGTAGGATCTCGAAAGGAGCTGATCAAAGTTTTCTGGTGAGGAAGCTTTTATGGGCTAAATGTCCTTCTCGTACCCAACCGTAAAACTTAAGGCAGAATGCTGTGTGTGTGTGTGTGTGTGTGGGGGGGGGGGGGGGGGGGGGGGTTGTACGGTGGCCAAAATTTAAAAAAAAACACATGGCTACCTATAGATAAACGGAAAACTTGTGCAGGTTTCCTGATCACGTTTTTAGAGTACAGGAGGTAGATAATTATTTTTTTAATTGTAATTTCCTCATCAGCGCAGAAACTTATCGTATTGCTGGAATCGCTCCCACTCGCATCACATGAATGCGTGATTATTTCTTCGTGGTTGCCATTCTCCTCCGTTTCCTACACATGAATAGGAAAACGTAGGTTGAAAGACTCCAGAATCTTCGGTATGATAGGTTAGCCTAATACTTCACAGAGTGTGATATTTCTCATTATTTAATTATTTTTTTTTATTTTAGTGCGTATCAAATCTTGGTTTTTACAAGGTTCCGGATTTTCACATTCGTTGTCACCGCATAACCAGTTTTTAGAACGAAAAGTGCAGAAAATGACGTATAGTGTAGAAACGATGTTTTGTGTAGAGAAAATTAACTTTTAGTACAGAAACGAAGTATAGTGTAGAAAAAAACAACGTATAGTGTAGAAACGATGTTTTGTGTACAAAAAATCTACGTATAATGCAGAAATTGTCCCAACGTCTAATCGAATTTAGATGTAGATCGAATTTAACGTATAGTGCAGAAAAAAAATTAAACTTCGTGAGTGGTTATAAAGAAAACACTTTTTTGTATGGAATTTTTATGAAGCCAAAATCGTGTTTGTTACTTCCACGCGACCCGCTCGTATACGCAGATGAGTGTACATAATAGGGATGCGGAGTGGACCGCCCGGACAGGACCGTTCCGCGGTCCATGGGTGGACCGGATCATGGACCTGTCCACCCACCCCGATCCGGTATTTTGCAGTCCTGTCCACTTTTTCGCGTATTGATAAACATATTCTTTCAATTACAAACTAAATTTTTCGTGAAATGAAGCCATCGAGTATTTGCTCGCACGAGCGAATCCTCTTACAACTCGTATCCTCATCTCAGTATTGGAGGATACTCATGATATGGTGATGTACTATTTGAGGATACCTTTTGAGGATACCTTTTGAAGACACCATTAGGAGAACACGTTGTGTGGGATACATACCTGAAGATAATTATGCCCCTTAGTACCTGATCAGTTCCTGGCTTCTGGGTCACCGCACATCTTCAAAGCTCAAAGAACACTACTACTGACTTATCCATTGTCACCACCATCTTATCTATGGTCAGTTCCTACTGTAGTCACCCAATACTGTAGTGCTCCACCGGCCTTGCAACCTATCACGATTACCACTGAGCTGTATAACTACTACTGACTTAACCACAGTCTCTGCCATCTTATCTGTGATTAAGTCCCAATACTGTAGTGTTCCACCAGCCTTGCGGCGTTGTACGATTACCCCTGACTTGTAGCACTTCTACTATAAGTTACAGGGCGTTTAGCTGGCAGATATAGTGTCATATACGGCGAAGAGAAAACAATATTAGGTGAGGCGAAGTACCCGCAACTACCTGTAACGTATTTATTATGCACGGCATGCTAAAATTTCATTGGGGAAGTTAACTCAACGAATAGTTAAATGATGCGCACTTCTCGAAAAATGTAAACAAAGCAGACGATGTTTACATACCCAACAAGGGGAGTAATTTTGCCTCCGCATTCTAATAAATTACTCGTGACTTGTTCTATAACCGCCAATGTTTTGGGCTGGTCTGGCATTTTATTATAACAGTTTCATTCAATCGAATGCAATGTTTATACGACGGAGCTGTTTTATATGGTGGGTCTTCTGTACGACTGCGCTGCAGCATGCACGTACGTGTAATTTAAAAACTGAGGCGTGTGGATATAATGATAAAACAAAATGGCTGACGGGCACCTAATATTAAATTAATATTGAGTGCTTTTCAGCCATCCTGAACCTAATATTACGGAGTCTATGTCTCTTAGTAACTTCATTTGATTGGATAAACAAATTTACTAGCATAATAATGACTCATCCATAGCCACAACCAAGTCTACCATCTTATCTATGATCAAGTCCTACTGTAGTCACCCAATACTGTAGAGTTCCATCAACCTTACATCCTTGTACGATTACCACTGACTTGTATCACTATCATTGACATAACCATAGCAACTACCATCTTAGCTATGATCAAATCCTACAGTAGTCACCCAATACTGTAGTGTTCCATTAATCTTGCAGCCGTGTACGATTACCACTGACTTGTAGCACAACTACTGACTTATCCATACTTCCCACCATCATATTAACTGGTAGCATGCTAAATTATTTTTTGTCCTTAGAATTTCTTTGTGCAGTTTGCCTTGTTTCAATTTATGGGAGAGTGCCATTAGGCACTCTCCCATAAATTGTAAGAAGGCAAATCCTAGCAGATAAAATAATATCACTTCGAAGATAATATGAAGCACATCCACATAATATGAAGCCTTTAAATTGCGGTACCGGTACTTCAGAATAAAGCCCAAATATGGGCTTCCAGCACTCTACCAGTTAATGATCACGCACTACAGTAGTCACCCAATACTGTAGTGTTCCACCAGCCTTGCAGAGTTGTACGATTACCACTGACTTGTATCACTGCTACTGACTTATCCATACTTCCTACCATCTTATCTATGATCCCAGACTTGTACGATTAATACTGATTGTAACACTACTACTGACTTGTAGCACTACTGTAGACATGTTTACACTCTCGGCTCACGACCTCCACCATCGGCCAAGTCTTGAAAAACAACCTATACTCTACTAGGAATCAAGTATACAAAATATGCCCCCCTCCAAGCTACCTATGGGGCAATACAAAGCATTAGATGGTTTTGTACGGCTAATAATAGGCCACCAGGGGTACATATCTCACACTGTATATTACCGTACTAGACGGCATGCACTACCCCCATCCCACAATACTGCATTACCCAGCATTGCACACTACCTATTCCAACTGTTGATTAGCACAGTACCTCAGATGGATAGTGGTATCGAGGGCTAACAGAAGACCAACTGGGGTACAGAGCGTACATCATATACTACAAGTGGTAGACAACCATGGAGTACCCCACCGCACGTCACAATTTCGCTTGCCGTAGCATAACGTCCTACATGTACCTGTCATAGAATAATACAAAGCAATAGGTAGGCTAATACAACAAGGATTAAGCTAGGACACACAGGAGAAAATACCGTACACTCTATTCTACCGCACCACACAACCATGCATTATCCCACCCCAAAATACCGCTTGCCGTAGCATAACATACTACCTTTACCAGTTATAAAATAATATAAAGTAAAAGGTGGAATTAATAGTACTAAGGACTAACAGAAGACCTACAGAGGTATAGAGCATACATCATATTCTACCACACAAGATAACCATGTATAATTACCACACCCATCCCACAATACCATCTACCTAACATAACATACTTCCTATTCCAGTCATAGAATAATATAAGGCAATCGGTAGGTAAATACAACAAGGATTACGATGGGACTTACAGGGGTATATAACGCCCATACTATAGTAGACAACCATGCATTACCCCCACCCCTCCATACCGATTCCCCTAGCATTACGCACAACCAATACGAGTCATAGGATAATATGAAGGTCGATTTGTAGTTCAAAGGGCTAATAGTATACAAGGGTATATTCCGCAACTACCATATTCACTCGCTGTGAGAAGCCCGACACCCCCTGACCCGAATAACGTCATATCAGATTGTACAGTGGGCAACAGGTGCAGTCAACGTCTCTATGACGACGTGTGCACATCATGACCGCCCAACATCTTTGGCAACGTCAACTGTTTCAGGGGAAAACTTTCAGGAACAATTTCTCGTTTCCCATCCATTTTTCATCACGTACCCATACAATATACCCATAACCCTGTATGTACAAAAATCACAAAACATACCATAGCATACTATATATGCACAACGTACAACACTTGCCGGATTTAACTGGACGTTTTACACCGAAAAACATGCTTCCCAAAATTTCGGTTCCAATTGGAATGTAGCACTTGCTGCTCCCCCAAAAGTTCAGGTATTTGATGGTAGAAAACCTCCTATATGATACAGGAGAAAAATAGGTATTTCCCCCCCCCCCCCCCCCCCCCCAAAAAAAAAAAAAAAATGGGCCCCGGCAGCTTCGACATACTACTTCCCTGGAAGAAAAGAATACTCGTGTCGGTAAAAATACCGTTCGTGTAAGATGGCGGCGCCCATGGGCTATTCAATTGGGTATCTCACGAGATTCCGATATGGCTTAACAAAATCTGAAATTTCCAAAATGTGACACTTTAAAATTATGTGCGCGCATGCGCACGAATCACCACATATCACCAGGATGATAACGTCACAAGATGTCGAGTTGCCTGTAGTACGCGGACGTATGGTCACATGGCATGAGATCCTCCATATTAGGTCATAGGCTGGGTCAAGCACCGGGGTCCACCGAATAGGGCTGAACAA
This sequence comes from Pictodentalium vernedei, assembly GCA_031216915.1. Lineage (NCBI taxonomy): Eukaryota > Metazoa > Mollusca > Scaphopoda > Dentaliida > Dentaliidae > Pictodentalium > Pictodentalium vernedei. The sequence goes on along the minus strand of CM062294.1, from coordinate 116,018,041 downwards.
CTACTATATACTACTAGGCTCGAATACACAATGAAAAATTGGAGAGAACTTTTTTTGGAATTGTCAGACCCTAAACAATCCAAGTATACCAAAAAACCAATTTGGGCAAGTATTTTCCACGAAAATACATAGCGACCCACACTAATTCGTCTTTTCTACACTCTACATTAGTTATGCACTGTACGTTCTGACACTTGACGAGTAGGGGGGGTGGCGTGGGCCCTCTGACAGGCCCACCCACCGTGGGAGCAGACAGTGGGTCTTCTGAAAGGGCCTCCTTGGGGGATGGAGTGAGTTTTCTGAAGTAGACAGCATAGGTGTAAATGATTGTGTAAACTTAACATCAAACTCTGTTGTGGTCATAATGTAGTTATAGATGTTTAAATTTACCCGAAACACTAATAAATTAATTTGATAATTAATTCACATTTCTCAAATGCGATAAAGCTTGTGCAGTGCGTTAAACCATACAGCAAACTGTTGATTTACTTGCCTCCAACCAATGCCAACTCTTGTGCGCACTGTTAGTGAGAATGGAAGGAGTATCTGACAATTACTAGCTGCAATGTGATGGTTTTACCTGGATACTCCGGCTTCCTCGCCCGAAATACCACCAGACACGATATGATCCTGGCTGTTGAATGTGATCTTAGCCCTTTTCCGGCCAGGAACATAAACGTCATGCCGTCATTAAATAGGGTAGACCAATCAATATTTTCAACGTGCAGCCCCGAGGCTGCACGTTGAAAATATTGATTGGTCTACCCAAATAATGAATATGGACTCTTCTAATTGCTATAATTGAACTGGCATGGAATATAGCACAAGAGTTTAAAGGGTTAAGGCCCACAACACAAACAAATAACCTGAAATTCAATGGAGTTGTCATCATTTAGGTTCTTCATTGGGAGGAGGGGGGGGGGGGGGGGCAAGTAAACAATATTAGTGCACCTCGAATAGAAGACGGCATTTCCAAATTAATTCTTGAAAAACAGAAAGTTTTTTTCATTTTTGGTCTAAAAAATATAGATTAGGCCACACAAAATAGATTCTATGTTTCTCAGGCCATTATTTGTAAAATTGCATGCGGGCGAGCGGTTTTTTTATTTTAGTTTTTATTTCTGTAATTATTTCTTTGCCATCAAATCTCATAATCTACGGAATAGCATTGCAAAGCCTTCTTGCATTCAAGGGACAAATTTATCATTTTTTTTTTAACTTCGGTAAAATATCAGACATAAACCATTTAATTTCTATTTTTTTTTTAAGTTTACATTGGTTATAAAAAAAAGCATGCGGAAGCGAAAAGGATCATGCGCGAGGGCCTGAGAAACAGATTTTTAATGTTTTGGGCCTTATGGACTTTTATTGTTTGTGAGATGTTTCACAATGTCTGTATCAACTCTAAGATATAACGATTCCACGTTGAAACATGTTCAGGTTTTATTATGTTATCTTGCACCAAGAATGTGTTTCCCCAATATAAGTAAAAACGTCTAGACCAAATACAAATATGTAACGAGTGCAGCAACCTCACTTGTGATCATTCAATCTAGAAAGAGAACGTTGTTTACCCGCACTCAATTAGCATCATGTTATTATACATGTCGAGATCAGAGTTTTTGATAATAGTAATTAAATGAAAAGTAAATCACCAGCCCAACGAAATAAATTACAATATATCATTTTTTGCCATGATGATATTTTTAATATTGGCCTACCATGCGTTAAACATAAAAAATAAAGCAGATAAACACGTACCTGAAACATGAAAAATTGTCTTGGCGATACGAAAAGGGTTAAATAAGATAGCTGTGCGGCCGAAATTTCCGTTAGGAATTTCAACCAATGGGGAAGGGTTTTTCTTTCTTACGAAAGGGAGATAATGTAGAAATGTGTGAATGCGTCATTTCTAGGCAGGCACTCACATGAAGCAGACATGCTCAATTCTCTTATTTCGTGGCTATAAGCCGTCTTTATATGATGTTCCGAGTGTAGGTCCGAGCACTCCCTCGCGGCATCCATGCAATTGATGTCGGATACAGGTTTCCAGGATTTTGTCCCAACAATACAAGAGGGTTTTATTCCTGGTTGTTCCTGGTCGGCATGGCTGCCTTTAACCGAGGATTGGTTTTGGGGAACATCTCATGTGTATTCACACATAATTCAGCTTGGGTGTTGAAAAGTAATATGTATTTTGTCATACTCTCAGTGTTTAAATAAATATTGAAAAGCTTCTAAGCCGCCAGCCTACTCGCAAATATTTGCGTCTTTTTATTATTTGTGTTACGATTAGAGTAATGAATGGAGATTAGCAGGAAAGCTAATATCATGACATCATGCTCTTCTTTCATTAAAAATCAATTCATAATCACTGAATGATTGTGAAAACAGACGCCGTTCAAGGCTGTACCCAATTCCTTCATTATGTGAACAAGTCAAGAAAGGAAGGAATGTTGTAAGATAAGTTGGTTATTACCATCATACGGGTTTCCGTGATGGTGCATTGAAGTTTCGACTTCGCCTTTGGGTCATATATCTACTCGTCCTAATGGACCCGTCGATATATACACAAGGACGAGGTCTCGATTCCAGTACGTCATCTCGGACATCCGCACTGTGGTAAAAACCAACATATACAGAGGATATGGAATGAGTGTTTTTCTCATATAATATTTATGAAACGAGTCTAAGAATTTTCCGTTTTGGCGAGCCTCTCATTTCATATTCTATTTATCATATGACACATACACGCACAAATTAGCCACTTAGTATGACCCTTTTAACCCATCACCTAACTTGAGTTGCAGACGGCACTTGAAAAAAAAAACATCCTCGTATAACTAAAAATTTTAATTTTGTGCTTCCAAAACATAGGTTATGACCCCTCATTGGAACGAGCTCGTCGAGCTCGTTCCAGTGAGGGGTCATAACCTATGTTTTGGAAGCAAAAAGTGAAAATATAAAAAAAAATGAATGGCGTTTTTCTTGTAGGTACAAGATTAATGCAATATAACCCACCCTAAATAGGACAGGTATCGTAAATTCTCCCTACTGAAATTATGCAAATGTAACCCAGTTGTATTTTGCTTAGCCAATCAAATATCCAGTTTTGAAATTGACTAATGAAAACTCCCAATTCTAATTATGCAAATTATGAAAATGTGGCCCAGTTGTATTTTGTTCAGCCAATCAAATTGTCTAGTTTTGAAATTGACCAATAAAATTGACGGAAGGCTTTATTTATCACTGATTAATATGAAAACAAAATATCAAATGCTTTAAAGTGAACAAAACGGACGAGTCATATGATAAATTACAATTCGACTCAAGTGTAGTGTGCTAAACAACCATGGACTTAACATAATGCCAACTCACATCCGGACGGAAATTGAACGAAATTTACTCAGTATAACTCAGGTCATGTGCAGTTTGAATGATGTGATACATCGGTCAATGAACCGAGTCAAAGGATGGCGTGGGGTATGTGTTAGATGGTGTTAGATGGGTAGCAACCTCCCTTCTTCCCACATTTTCCACCGCGAAACTTTCAGACGTCCAACGTACCAACAGTGTTAGCTTTGGTTGAAGGCAAGTACACCATCGACGTGCGGTACACGTTAGTATAGGGCACCACGTGTCCCCATGTGGTTAAGGGTCTTGCCCAAGGACACAACGCAGTTACCCCTGGTCAGGATAGAACGGTGGACCTCTCGATTTGAAGTCCGATAATCTAACCAATCTGCCACCGAGCTTCTTGTTGTTGTTCTTTGTTCGTCAATAATATGTAACTATTCAATTTCAATTACCGTGAAAGATGATCCCATCATGATGACCATATTCAGTTTTTGCAGACATTAAATAATTATCTTTAAAGCGATTGGCGATTGGAACATTTCGAGACATTTTTTGGTGAGCATCGTCTATCTATAGCAGTAATCCCTCCTCCCGCCCATAACAAGATGGAGGCATATGAGACACTTTTTATACGCGACCAATGGGCGTTTCAGAGGTCCAGCTGTACAGAGAACAGAGGTTTCAAGTGAAGCATTTGTGGAGAGTAGTTGCGGCAATAACTCGTATTTTGAGAAAAAGCAGCAGCTGCACAAGAAAACCGAAGGCCCATTGACTGAAACATTGTTTTGTTTGTTATGCTTTTTAACTGTATGTTCCAATAAGAGTAAAATCCACGCCCTCTGATTGGATGAGAGCTAGCGTAGTTTCTTCCATGTTTACGGCCCCAGTAGCAAATGTTACCGCCTGACGCCATAACGCGAACTATTTGAAATGACGTCGCCCATTTCTTAATTGCTTCATCAACGGAGTGACTAGCAAGCCGCTTCATTTTCGGGATTTTTCACACGTGCAGCAAACGGTGTTCCGAGTGAAGTGTTGTTTAAATTACAAACCGTTTTATGGTTTGAACTGGGAGAGAATGACTTTATCTGGTTTATTATTCCAGTGCCGTCGTGGGGTACACGAGAGGTTTATTTACTAAACCTGTGATCGTTAAAAGTTGCCTTGAACAAGAAAACTTTTAACGATCACAAGTTTAGTAAATAAGCCTCTCGTGTTTCGCGATGTAGGGTTTGGGCTATGGTTGATGACTTATTGGAACATATACGTTATTGTGAGAGTTGACGGTAACATGGTCTGAGGTTTACGGCTTGGAGCGTATGTTCAACCTCGACGCTTCGCGCCGAGGTTGAACATACGCTCCAAGCCGTAAACCTCAGACCATGTTACCGGCAATTCATCTCGATAACATATAATGTGAGAGAATTGGTCAGGTAGTAATAACCACATGCTAATTATGAAAATTCGGGAACAAAATAAATGCTTTGATTTGTCGCGGAGCACCTCTGATTGCCATTTCCACCTTCACTGTTCACAGTGTAAAACCTCTAGGTCGAGAATATAATTGTGCCATCTCGGCTTTATTTATTTTTTGGTGCTTACCGTACAGCCGCCATGGATTTGTCACTTTCCACAAAGGGCAATATTTCCACGCACGCAATAATGTCAGATTCCAACCACTAATTATAGGAGTAATCATCAAAAATTTAATTAATGAAACACCGGGTACAACCCGGTGCTTTGTTAATTAAAATTTTACTTTATTACCTGGTAAACGCATATGTGGACATCACTCTCCACGCGTGGATTACGACCAGTCCACAGCGACTGTACTGTAACGGCACATCAACATTTAATGCTCTATCGTGGCGATTAAAAGATATCCACGGTAAAAGAGGTCTACATTTCAGAAATAAAACGTTTTATTATATGCTAACCTGTGAATTATCGCAGATTATCTAAAAGATATTTCTCGATATCCATCGACTCGATGGGTATCGAGAAATATTCCTCAGTAGCTTCCTAAATGATGTCAAGCTATGATGCATTACGTCGCCTTGGAGGAACGATCAGCTGATATTTGTTATTGTTTTGAACGTGCGCATTTGGAGTCGAATTGGGCTGAATACTGCGCAATAAAATGTCTCGTGGCATATAATAAAAAAGAAAATCTACTCTATTTTTGTCAGTATCAGGAATTATCTCATGAGTGTGGACCTGAAAGTTTTATTTTTCACGAGCGCTTGTGCGAATGATAAATAATATTTTCAGGTCCACACGATGAATATTTTCAGTAGCTTCCTAAATGACGTTATGCTTCGGAGCATGACGCCGCTTTGAACATCGCCTTGAAGGAACATTTATTTATTTATTTTATTGGTGTTTAAGGTCACATACTTATGCACAATGGCTAATCGTGACCGTGACAGTTTTACGGGTGGAGGAAGCCGGAGTACCCGGAGAGAACCACCGAGCAACGACAAGCAGCTGTCAGCTCCCCAACATCGTAAAGGCAGGGTTAGATTGGTTGAAGACATGCGCACCATCGAAGTGCAGTACGCCTCAGTACACAGCGTCATCGTGCCCCCATGTAGGCAATCGGGGTGAAGTGTCTTGCCCAAGGACACAACGCGGTTGCCGCAGGTGGGATTCGAACCGAGGACCTCTCGGCTTGCAGCCTGCACCTCTACCAACTGAGCCACCGCGCCCCCCTTGAAGGAACAATCAACAGATCTTTGTTATTGTCTTGAAACTATTTGCAGTCGAACTAGGCTGAATATTGCGTAGTAAAATGTCACGTAGTATATAACAAAAAGAAAATCTACGCTATTTTAGTGAATATCTGGGAATATCTCACTAAAACAGCGTAGATATCCCATATTTATAAGAACCCTCTCTGCGTAATGTTAATCTAAAAAATAATACCATGATCGTTCCTTTTTAGGTCGAGATCTGGTCGCGACACACGCACACCAGTGGCGCGATATTTCACGAAGTAAATATTGCGAAATTAAGTCTGCATAAAGGGAAAGCAAACATAAAACTGGCATCCGAGATACAATATTCAAGCAGTTTTTTTTTTCCAGAGGAGAGGATCGGCATCGTTGTGGCCATGAAAGCGTACTGAGAATTTCGACTCCTGTTGGAGTCAATACAAAAAAACTTTTACAATTGTATTTTCAATAATTGTATTTCTATCTATTAATATATCTGACTGAAATGAATCATTAGCATTTTAAAAGATATGGCAATTTGCCAACTGGCAAATTGCCAGATGTTTGAAAATGCTAATGGCTCGTTTTAACCCATTTAAAGTCATAACTAGAAAGTGCAATTCTAGAAAATACAATTGTAAAAAAAGTTTTTTTATAGTATTGGCCCTGCAGGATGTAATACTATAAAAACATTTACATTTGCATTTTACAGAATTGTATTTCCCCTCTCTGACTTTAAATGACAGAAATTAATTATTATTGTTTTAAAATGCGTGGTAATTTACTGGTTGTACTAGTTAATCAGTTCGGTCATTCATATTTACATGTACATGCAGAAGATACAATTCTGAAAAATACAATTGTAAATGATCTCCGACCCAGCTGACAATTTTCATGATTGCAAAATATTTATAGGAAAGTTAGCTCCCCTCGATTTATTAAAGTCATCCGTAAATTAAAACACTAAGGGGTGGGAATTTCAGATAAAAATTGAAATTTCGAAATATTAGCGAATTTGTATCATTGATGCGAGCATCATGTCACAAACGCCAGGCATTTCCCTGTGAAGTAGTATAAGAATACAGAAGCTGTTTTTTTACAATTCTTTCCAATCAGTTTGAACGTTTGATTTTCACCATTTTCTGATGTAACCCTTATGCGTGCATCGTGGCGTCATTTTCATTAATATTATAAGTTATTCTGTTTGTTGACAGGGGACCTGGTCTCACGTTCCCTGCATGAAATTTATATTCAACCGAGGCGTCAGCCGAGATTGAATATATGTTTCGTGCAGGGAACGTGAGACCATGTCCCCTGTCAACAAACAGAATGACGTATATCGCACGTTCTTACACAAGTAAAATTGATTTGGAAAAAAATGATAAAAGTTAACACCTTACCGAAATGACGTCTGTTTTCTAATATTCGCTGTACAACAACAAATTTTAAAATGATTCGAATGAAGCGATTTCAGTTTATATTACAGTTAATTAATGAAAAGAGACCTTATAATCTAATCGGTTTCATAAATAATTACCCATGTTTACATAACTAATCTTTTTGTTCGTATTAACGGTACTTTTGTGTGCATTTTATTTCAGTTAACTGTATTTGTCTCAGTTGATTTCAAGTGAAAAAAGACATTGCGATGAACCGTTGCTCATGGCAACGAGACGCTTTCCTAGACAGTGGACATAAGAATCGCTGACAGTAGACATATGCGCGTCAAAATCAACGAGGCATTGCAATCACTGCAAGGTATTGCGGTTGGTATCGGGACATAAAAGTCTAGTAGAGGAGATTTGATAATAAAAAGACTTGTGAGAACTGTTAAAACACATTCGCAAAACAAAGAGCCATAGTGGGTTTAATGAAGGATGGTGGAATACTTATGGATATTCTCAATGACGGATTATCTGTGAACCAGTTGCTTCTACTTAGTTTGCCACAAAAGCCAAGTTTCCCTTTGTTACTTTTAATAAACAAAAACAAAAAATAGCTCCGAGAGCTGTCTGTTGTTTTCGTTCCTTAACTGGCTGAAGGCTATATTATTTTGGTGGTCTGAATTTGTTATTCAAAATTTATTCTATTATAAATTATTGGAAAGTGCCGATCGGCACTCTCCAATAATTTTGTAATAGAACAAATGTATAAACAAAATTTCTTTTGCGTTTGACTGAATACGAAATATGAGCAAGGAAAATGTCGGCTTTTGCTTTGTTACCCTCATTTTTTGAAAGCACTAACAGTGGCTTCTAGCACTCAAGCTGCTAAAAGTAATAAAATGGAATTTGGCTTTATTTTCTACATATGACATAGGTGTTTTATCAACAATCACTTGATTCTTAATTGGACATTCCTCGCTCGTCTAAAAGTTCTTGCGGGGAACGCGGTGACTCAGTGGTTACGGCATTGATCTTCAAACCGAAAGGTCCACGGTTCGATCCTCTCCAGGTGTTACTGCGTTGTGTCCATGGACAAGGCATTTCATCCCGATTGCCCAAGCGGAGGCACGGTGGCACTGTGTACTAAGGCGCACTGCGCGTCGATAGTGCACTTGTCTTCAACCAACGCTTACCCAGCTTTTGCAGAGTTTGTACGTTGTGGAGTTTGAAAGTTGCTCGGTGGTTCTGTCCGGGTACTCCGGCTTCCTCCAAGCGTAAAACTGTCGGACACGAGGTGACCCTGGCTGTCAAAAGTGTCGTTAAGGGTGATAAGTTTATCGAAGGTCGATTTTCATGAACGTATAAGTCAGTGATGTAGTGATCCAATCGACATTCTCCCTTAGTCTTTGTAGTGTGATCGTATAGTACATTCTCAGCCTTTGTAGTGTGATCGTATAATTCGTATTGTGCATTTGAAATATTCTTGTTTAATTATCTATAATTACCCACCATTCCGCGTGCATGAGAAACTGTGAAATTTTCAAGTGCTAGTATGCAAAATATGCCGAAAGGGACTTTAAACATGAACTTAAAAACAAATAAATCGATTTACCCTTCTACCCCGACGCCCTCCTTACACAAAATTCTAACGATAGGTACAGTTCAGTTGCAGTGGACTGGCCACTTTTCACGCGGGGAAACGTTTCCATGAACGCAATAATATCAGATTCCAATCACTAATTATAGGAATATTCATGAAAAAATTAATTAATGAAACACTGGGTACTACCTGGTTCTTTATTAATTACAAGTTGGTTGGCGGTGATTTTTGTTACCCAGAAAACGCATGCGTGGATTTAATACCAGTCCACGGCGACTGTACTGTGCAGTACAAGAAAGATAGTTTTTTACTGAATCTTCGTTGATAAGTCTTTCCTAATATTTTCAATTTTGTCAACAAAGTACAAGAGGCACATGCAACTGTTCAGCTCCTAGACTACAAGATCGCACTTGGTATTCCATGAGGAGAAAATGTGACTGTACATTTTGTGTATATTCGGAAATCGTAAATATAATTATTTGGGGGGTGAAAACTATCCCACTAGATTTAGTCGCGAGTCGCCCTCCCTGCAGTAGTGGAAATATTAGAATGATATAGTGAACCAATCTTCTCGTTTCCAATGATATGCCACTCTACGTGTCTCTCAGCTATTAGCTGCAAAAAGTCTAATCGATTGTGAATCGTTCAATATTCTATTGTCTCTATCGTTTCAAATACCTGCGCGCAATCCAAAAGTTTTAGTTTTCATTTGTTAGATATTCGGCAGGAGAAGATGGTGCATGCAGTTGGATTAATTTTCATCTTCCAGTTCACAGCTAGTCTGTCGTCAGGTGAGTCACTTTTGTTCCTTCTCTATCCGCTTTCTTTGACAGATGGCATGGAGATTTGTTGCAAGCGCGTAGCCCGGATATTTGTTGGGTAGGTGCGCAAAGTGTCGACTTACGAACACCGGCTCCACTTAGAGACCATGGTTCGCCTGGACTGATATCATTTTCAAAAAAGAGTATCAAATGGGTCTCTGTGATAGCATTTAGGAAAATATTATGTGAAATATTGTATCTAAAATATGATCACTTTTGCTCTGTTGTATGTGAAAAATTACAAACAAATTGGATCGGTAAAGTTTATAGGAATATTTTTCCCAGGTATATATACTATTCAAAAAAAGTAAGGGATATTTGATAAAAGTGAGATATATGAAGAAATATAATTATATTCTCATCAAAAAAGCAGTTAAAGCATTGCAATGTGACATCTGGTGAATGATTTCAGCGATAGTTGGGTGTCTGACACATTCCACGTACTGAGCTGTAGAAGACACGGACGGTCAGTAAGAGAATTTACCACATTCAGTCCAAGACCTCAATACCTTGTAAATCCCCCTCGTTCCGCGAGACAAGCCCGGATTCGACGTGGCATACTACTCACCAAATGTCCAATATCAGCTTAATTGATGTTATTCCATTCTTCCTGCAGTGCAGCGGCGAGTTCCTCGACATTGGTAGGGGGCTGTTGGCATTGTCGAAGGCGCCTGCCAAGCATATCCCGGACATGCTCGATTGGTGAAAGGTCTGGACGTAGTGCTGGCCAAGGCAGAGTAGTGATGTTCTGCTCTGTAGCGACACGGGCCCTATGTACTCTTTCATTGTCATCTTGGAAAATGAATCGACGGCCGTGATGTCGCACAAATGGCACCACATGAGCTGCTAACATTTTGTCACGATAGTACTGCCCTGTGACACGCCCTTGGATGACATGTAATGATGTTCTGCTTGTCGTCGTTATGCCTCGCAACACCATAACCGATCCACCACAAAACGTTCCTGCTGACTAACGGTTACGTCATGGTATCGTTTGTTCCGCCACACTCTGTTTCGCCTGACGTGGAAGTCGAGAGGGAACCTCGATTGATCGGAAAACATGACGTTGCTCCTCCGACGATTGTCCCAGCGCTGTCGTGCTCCACACCAATTACACCTTGCTGAGATGTGACGATCAGTCAAACGTGGAATTATTCGAGGTCGCCGAGCGTATAATTCCAGCTATGTAGGCGATTTCGGATAGTCTGACCACTGACTCGCAAATCTGTCGCTCGGTGCAGCTGCTGTCCAATCTCTAAGGTACTTTGGTGGCGGTTACGTAATGCTGTGGTTCGGATGAAACGATCCTGGTTAGCAGTTGTCGCCCCCAGATGACCTGACCGACGTTTGTCATCGACATTGCCTGTTTGACTGTAGCGTGACACAACCTGCTAATCACCGATTGAGTAACGTTGAGAATTTGAGCCACTGCAGTCTGTCTGTTGCCAGCTTCCAACATGCCAACGGCACATAAACGTTCGTCACGTGTCAGTCTACACATACCTCAAAAGTTACGTTTCGACCAGAAACTAATATTGAACGAGTTTATACCAAGAAAAGAACGATGAGACCTCCGAAAAAGCCCGTCCAGTACAAATGAAAATTTCGAAACGTACCCCACAGACATTAACGCGACTCGTGCGAAAAACCGGCACGAAGTTTTCTTGGGCAGGTGACATTCATGATCCACACTAAACTTGGTAACCTATTGATGTGTCCAATCACGCGTATCCAATACTATTTTCCGAAAATACCAACATCAGTTTGGATATCCCCTACGTTTTTACCTGCGTCGCCAGCGGCAGAGCAGGTCTAGTAACCGCTCGACTCCGTCCGTCCGTCCGTCCGTCCGTCCGTCCGTCCGTCCGTCCGTCCGTCCGTCCGTCCGAAACACTTTTTCCGTCAAAGTTTTCTTGGCTTCTATGAAAGGAAATGATTTTATATTTGGTCTGCTGCTTCATAATGATAAGTTGTATCGTGTAAGCAATTTTCAGATCTGCCATGCAGCCACTTCCTGTTTGCCGATACTTTGAAATTTTAGTGTACCCACTGAACATTGAAATTTTCCGTCAAGGTTTTCTCGGCTTCTATGCAAGGGATTGATTTTATATTTGGTCTGCTGCTTCATAATGATGAGTTATATCGTGTAAGCAATTTTCAGATCTGGCATGCAGCCACTTCCTGTTTGCCGATACTTTGAAATTTTACTGTACCCACTGAACATTGAAATTTTTCGTCAAACTTTTCTCGGCTTCTATGCAAGGGATTGATTTTATATTTCATCTGGAGCCTGATAATGATCAGTTGTATCGTATATGCAATTTTCAGATCTGCCATGCAGCCACTTCCTGTTTGCCGATTCAGTTACATGCAGCGACGCAGGTCCAGACCGGGTATTGGTCTTGTTTTGAATAGTACATATATATATAATTCTGTTAATATAAGATTTTAGCAGAAATTAAACAGCGATAAGATTGGTATAACATATATAGGGCTTATAACCACAAAACCATGCAACTAGTTTATGTGCAACACCGAGGCTCTTTGATACATTTTTGTAGCCGAGGCTATAAAAAAGTATCAAAGCAGTGCCTAGGCGTTTATGTAAACTACATGCAAACGAGAACATTTATGTTTTAAATCAATTATCACGACACATCGTACTCTGTCGCTGGTAAATTAGGTCGTCTCATTTTACCAAAATTTTCAGATCACAAATGGAAGATAATAATCCCTCAAGTGGAACTCTAAGTTTGTGGGGAGGTCCGTTCGCACTCGTCGTGCCTACCATGGCTACGCGCCTGTGTTGCTATCTGATTTCACGTCTGTTGCGACAGAATAGGTGGGCAAGGACGATTGTGTGCACGGTCTAACCTCGCCGCAAGTCGCGAGCAGACTAAATTCGCAGGTACACCTGCGAATCCGATCGGCTTGGAGGTTGTAGACTTATGCGTGGGCCTGGCGAATCGGGATTTTCGCTCAAACTGAATCTCGAATCGAAACAGGCAATAGGTTCGAAACCGAATCGAATCGCGAATCGTAACCACTTCCCAATTGTTACGATACTCCGGTTGTCTTATTACTGTTGTCTATTTTCCATGTTGACCCAGTATCAATATGCGCAAAGGTTTGGCTGTTCAGTACCATTGAACTACACATAGAAGCAGGTAATTCTATTCGTGTTTCTAAAAGGATGAGCAATTTATTCATATGGCAACCAAAGATATTTCGTGTAGAAATCTGCATCGACTAGTGCACAAACCCTATGTGCAACGTAATTTCATTAACCCTTTACCTAACATGAAAAGCAGACGACACTTGAAAACAAAATTTTTGAATAACTAATTGTTTTCATTTTTGTCCCCAAAACATTGGTTATGACCCCTCATTGGAACGAGCTCGTTCCAAAAAGGGATCATAACTTATGTTTTTGAGACAAAAAATGAAAAATAATGAAAATTAATTGGCGATTTTTGTGAATAGCACTGGCCGGTCTTGGTCATTACGTTGGGTAAAATGGGTTAATTAGAACCGTATAGGAGTGGTTTCGGATGTATTGACATTTAAATTACTTGAAGCTATCGCTTTGAATGTATCACTACCAAAAGTGGTTTTGACATATCTGTTCTCAGTATTCTAGTGGTGACAACACACCTTGCAGTTATCTTAGCAATGTGACTAGATTCAATCAAGAATTGGCCAGGTATCACCAGAGTTGACGAAAAGGGCATATATATTATATATCGTGCCTTGAGTGGAACAAAGAGCCTTCTGTCTGCTTTCACACAAGGGGTGACATATTGCGCAAACTAGGCCTAACGCAATCTCCGCTATCGGTTAAATTTTCCAAATAAATCTGTGTTGTCTAGTTAGGTTGGATATTGTCAATCTCGTTCCACAGAAAGCTGTAGGATGACTGGTCATCTTCAACAAGTCGACAATAAAAAGATGTATGAAACCCCAAACTCTCCGTGGTCGGAATTTCTCGAATAATCGAAATGGTTTCGAATCGAATCGAATCAATGACAAGATTCGACACGAATCAAATCTCGAACGTTCGCCTGGCCGTAACGTAATCATCCGAGGTCTACCAGTGGATACAATCATCTGGCTAAAGCCCCAGTCACACAGACAAAGCGACTGCGATGCAACTTCTTGGCGTCTGATTTCATTTGCGACAGACTGGCGTTTACTGAGACCGGTGCAACCACTTCTGCCAATATTGAGGTCTACCAGTGGATACAATCATCTGGCTAAAGCCCCAGTCACACAGACAATTCGACCGCGATGCAACTTCTTGGCGTCTGATTTCATTTGCGACAGACTGGCGTTTACTGAGACCGGTGCAACCACTTCTGCCAATATTTGGAATTAGGATATGATCGCTGATCAATCAACGATATGTTTTGCAACTTGTCAGTATTTTATCGGCAACTTATCGGCAACTGTTCACCCCAGATACGGCTATAGGCTTGTAACTGGTTGAGACCAATCGGTGACAAGTCAGTGACTGGTTGCAACTGAACGGGAACTGTTCGAGGACTAGTTGTCGATCGATCACCGATCAAAACATAGTGCATATAAAAAGTGTGCTTTTCAGAATCAAATCATGTCTCTGCAAGTTGTCAAGATGTTAACAGCAGAACAGTTGCCTGGAAATAATTGAAATAATAAAAAATCGTTGATGTGAACTCCGTGAATACTTGTGACAAAATGATGCTGTAATGGACGGTGGCATGTTGCAAACCTAACGGCGAACGATTGGCGCATGCTTGGAAACCACGTTGCAACCGATCGACAACCACCAGTCGCTGATGAAGTGCCGGTCGATCACCGCCTCATCACTGATCAATCACAGATAGGACGCCACTAGGTTGCAAAGAGTCACCACCTTTGTCTATACTAAACTATCACCGCACAGTGGAAACCAATCTGCGATTAAGATAACACAGCTTGGAGACATCCAGGAGACCAATGAAACCTCTGGGCATGCTCAAAAGATTGGTTGCGACCGAATGGGGTTTGCGACAGCTCAGAAACCTTGCAGCGATCTCAGTGAAACGTTTCAGAGACCACTGAAACCTCTTTGCGATTGTCAGAGTTTTTGGTCGCCAAGAGGTTGCATCACGGTCGCATTGTCTGTGTGACTGGGGCTTTACAGACACCATCGGCTTGTACAATACGGCGGCGTGGATTGGTCACTTTCGACGGATGCATAAAATGGCCAAGGACGCAATAATATTAGACTCCTAACACTAATTATAGGAATAATCATTAATTAGAATTTTGCTGATGGTGATTTTCATTACCTGGTAAACGCATGCTTAGATATCACTGCCCACGCGTGGATTACGACCCGACTACGGCGACTGTACTGTAGAAATTCTTTGATTCTGTTTACACGCAAAATTGCGTCTTATCGACGGCTGTTGGAAATAAATCACTTTTGACATTAAATTAACGCGCATATGGAGATTAGTTTTCTATTTTCACCCCTTTTTCCGTCCAAGTGCGATATTTACTGCCTGCTAATACCAGGGTTCTTTCGGACAAAACATGGTGTACCATGGAACTGTTTGACAGGGGTCTCTGGTGGGAGACAGACACCTTCCTCTCATTGTTGAGTTGAGCATTTCGGCGTGGATGCGCTTCGTTGGATGACTTCTGGAAATTCGCTTGTCAGTTTCAAAACCATTTAGTTCTGACTGGAATTCTATGATGTGATGGGTGTTTTGTTTACGTTGTTTTGTGAAACTTTCCTCGTAGACACCCGTTGATATAATGTGATTTATTATACGCCAAACGATAGATTATCGAAGAAATTTCGGAAAGAAAGAAATCGTATCACCCACTGTGAAGATATAGAAATTTTCACTTTCACGGTATCAATCGAAATGGCGGTTTTCAAAGCATCACTTTAGGTGAAAACGAGCCAAAGTATCACTGGAAATGACCAATTTGTTCTAGAAACGTATAATGAAAAGAAAATCTAGTTTTTCTGAGTGGATACCGATCATTTTCAGCAATAATGCAACACGTATTCACCTTGAAATGACGCATGAAACCCTCTAGTCCAAACATGGCCTGAAAGTATGTAATATAAGTTTTTTGGTTTGGTACGTTCTTTCAAAGGACGTACCAAAACCAAAAACTTATATTACTGACTTGCAGGCCAATTGTTGGACTAGAAGCCCGCCAGCCGAATCAGATTGCAAGACGCTGTCTGTTCCGATTATAGACCAAATCACTTCCGCGTACCAATGATTCAATGCGCTATTACTTTCATACATCAATTCGAGGTTGAAACAAGTGGAATTATCACATGCTTATTAAAGGTGTATAATAAAAAGAAAATCTAGTGTTTTTGAGAGGATACCGAAAATTATCTTACTTGTGACCGAGACAAATGGTTATTTTCTCGCGAAAAATAAACATTTGTCTCGGTCACTCAAGAGATAATTTTCGTTACCCAATCAAAAACACTAGATATCCTCTATATACCTTCAATTACAGATATACATGTATTCTCTCCTGCATCAG
The DNA here is from genome assembly GCA_031216915.1 of Pictodentalium vernedei. NCBI lineage: Eukaryota > Metazoa > Mollusca > Scaphopoda > Dentaliida > Dentaliidae > Pictodentalium > Pictodentalium vernedei. The sequence continues at coordinate 116,001,624 of CM062294.1, read as the reverse complement.
CTATAGATATTCCAATCAATAGCTATTTAATTCCCCCTGAAAACATCTAGATATTAAGAATTTGTGGAACTTTTCGCGGCATAATCCCAAAACTACGGCTGTAATGTCATCAAAATGTCGAACAAATCAAATCTCGAATAATTTAATCATTTGCCCCACCTCTGCGTTTGATTGGTTGAAAGCATACAGCGTGAAAGTCGTCAAAATCGTATAAACCAAATCACATATGATTTGCAACAATGTCAACACGTTCGCACATCCGGTCCAAATTTGAAGACTCTGGAAGCCCCGCCCACTCAATCCAATTGTCACCGTGAGGGCTTGACGGCACACTGATAGATGGACAACAAGCTTGTAAACAAAGATCAATGATCTATTTTTCATCGCCTCCAGTCAGCGAAAATATAGTGATAATTTCTCGGGAACAATTGAATTTAATAAAATATACCGAAGTGGGAGACGAATAAAAGATCAAACATCCAAACATGATGTTGGAGGAACTTGAAAAAAAATGTTTTTAATGATATTGTTACGTGACTTGCTTAATAGCTGTCGTCTGCGATCGAAAATCAAAACAACAAACAATTTGACTGACGTGACCTGTTTGTGGAACACTTTCCTGAGTTTGACTGTTGTCTTTTGCGAAAATTAAAAGTTTTTCGTTCACGTACACATAGTTTTTATATTTTAGTATTGCAGCCGGATTAAATTATAAGAAATAACTGTTGTGTTCCTTCAGTTTATGCGATATAAACCGAAAATTTTCAGCACAAGCTTAATCATAACTCGCTACGCGAGTCATGAAGCTTGTGCTGAAAATTTTCGGTTTATATCGCATAAACCGAAGGAAAACAACAGTTATTTCTTAATTGAACAGCATTTGTAGATTTGACTCACAGAAAAGGAATCGTTACGATTTTTTTCAGATTCAATCATCCGGGATATATCAGTTGGACGGAAAAGGGAACGGTTGGTCCGCTTTTCCAACCAACTGAAATATTCCAGACGATTGAATCTAAGGTCTCGTTACAGTTATTCAGGTGAAAATGTCAGCTTTTCAAGAAATGTTCAGCTTGTGATTAACCCGGCCGAGGATATTTCGCAATTTAAATTACCTCCCCTATTCACAATACTCACAATGTATATAGTTTTGGGAAGGTCTGAATATGGCCCTTTCTGGAGACAACTGTACGCACCAAAAATCTTACAATATCACTCAAATACACTCAGCCGAATGACACAGTTGATGGTTAAAAAAATGGCTCAAAATGTTCTCATTTTGGGGATAAATCTCCAATTTTCGTACATCGATAGTGATAAAACTGTGTTATAGGAATTCCTCATTCCTCCACTGAGGATTTTACAGCATAACATGATCATTCTGACAAATAAAAAACATATGGGTTTCTTATTCATTTTTTCAGAAGGCTTTCTCAAAGCAAATTTACACAAAAATTGTCCCGTTTGTAAACTGCAAATTGTCAGGTCCCAAACAGGTCTGGGTAAGTCATTTAACACTTCCATGTGACCTTGACCCCCTATTGAAATGCACTTGACAATACACAGTTTGAATCAAGACCATCAACAGATTATTTTGATCATATCACCATTAATGAGAATTATTTACTAAATCCACACCACCATAAACTAAAACTATAGCCCAAAATAGCCATTTGGCTGAGGATATCCAATAACCTCGGAGATGACCTTTTAATAGGAAACGAGACCTTAAGTGAAAAATAAAAAATTCTTCACATTCTCAGAAATAGTAAAGGTGCATCTGTATTTAATTCTGAGAAAAATGATGTATGCCATATATGAAAAAAATGTTAACTTAGTGCCCTTAAGCCCCATGGATAGCGGCAGACTGAGCACTCTGACAGCCAGTTTCTTTGCGTTTCTTTACGCAGTAATGCTCAGTGAGAGAAGGCCTGTTCTTTCACATTTCTGACTCTGATGAAAGTTCTGTAGAGTAAAGTTTGCATCAGGTGAAAGCATGTAACACCAGTGGTTCCCCTATTCTACCAAAGCAGTATGCTTTAACCTGAGAGGAGGAAGTTAGATTTCAATTTAGATAGATGCACAGCTGTCTCACCATGAACAATAGCTATCAAGACAGCTGTGTTGGTATATTGGCCAATGATCAGACTAAACCAATGGTGATGGATTATTTATTTTTGATGTGCACAGTCACTTTCAGCACCAAAAGTTACATCAGGATCACACATTACTGATAAAATTAAAACAAAACCAGAAATTATATTCATTTGTAAACTGCATCCTCCCTCAAAATGCATATTTCAGTCCCCACCCACCCACTCTTTTCCACAGCATTCTCAACTCACTTTCCTCATTTGGCTAAGCATCATTCACTGATTCTATCAATTATAATATAATGTGATCATAAAAGAAAAAAATCTATAAATCTCTTGTAAACTCATTTTCCTGCATAGCATACATTGTGTTTGCTAAAGGGTTAAAAATAGACCCATTTCAGTTCCTGACCTGATCCAAAAGACTGACATTTGAAGTATATGCTATTTGAAAAGAGCTGTGTAAATGTAACGATTAAGAATATTCAGTCCCAAATTATCTCTACTAATCAGACCACACTCTGATAATTCCCTGGAAAGTTCTTAGAAAGAGTTCTCCATATGACTGTACCAGTAAACAGCATTTTCAAATAAAATTGTGTTAAAAAACCTACATAATTCTCTTGATAACACCATTACTGGACTTGAAATACCTCAAGAGGGAGAACTTTCCAGGAAATTATATCTGATCAGGGTACCACTAAAAAAAGAAAAATATGTTTTAATATTTCTTTTAGTTATCCTACAACATATTCCCACTAATACAGTTGGTTGCTATGGAGATTGGAGGCCAGAAATTGCAATGAAAGCAAACACTGTTTTCTACTTAAGGTCTCGTTACAGTTATTCAGGTGAAAATGTCAGCTTTTCAAGAAATGTTCAGCTTGTGATTAACCCGGCCGAGGATATTTCGCAATTTAAATTACCTCCCCTATTCACAATACTCACAATGTATATAGTTTTGGGAAGGTCTGAATATGGCCCTTTCTGGAGACAACTGTACGCACCAAAAATCTTACAATATCACTCAAATACACTCAGCCGAATGACACAGTTGATGGTTAAAAAAATGGCTCAAAATGTTCTCATTTTGGGGATAAATCTCCAATTTTCGTACATCGATAGTGATAAAACTGTGTTATAGGAATTCCTCATTCCTCCACTGAGGATTTTACAGCATAACATGATCATTCTGACAAATAAAAAACATATGGGTTTCTTATTCATTTTTTCAGAAGGCTTTCTCAAAGCAAATTTACACAAAAATTGTCCCGTTTGTAAACTGCAAATTGTCAGGTCCCAAACAGGTCTGGGTAAGTCATTTAACACTTCCATGTGACCTTGACCCCCTATTGAAATGCACTTGACAATACACAGTTTGAATCAAGACCATCAACAGATTATTTTGATCATATCACCATTAATGAGAATTATTTACTAAATCCACACCACCATAAACTAAAACTATAGCCCAAAATAGCCATTTGGCTGAGGATATCCAATAACCTCGGAGATGACCTTTTAATAGGAAACGAGACCTAAACATAGGCGATTACCTATTTGATGGCTAGACTGGTTCCAGGCCATAACAGCGTCAAACTTTTAACAGAAATAGACTGGTGGTCTGAGAGCTTGAAACCTGATGTGCATTAACCCTTAACCAACGAATCGGCCGCATCCGCCCGCGTAATATGCAAATTCAGCAGTTGAAAAAATATTATTCTTCAAAAAATTTCTACAAAACCATTTTATGTGACCCCTCGTTGGAACGAGCTCGTCGATCTCGAGGGGTCACATGATATGGTTTTGTTGAATTTTTTTGAAAAATTTGAAAAAATGATATTTAAAATAATAAATTTTGATATCGTCTGCGTTGGGTAAAGGGTTAACCCGTTACCTGACACGAATAGAAGACGACACTTTATAAAAAAACACCTTGAACAACTAAATATTTTTATTTTGTGCCTATAAAACAAAGTTTATTACCACTCAACGGAACGAGCTGAACGACGTCGTTCCAATGAGTGGGTCATAAGCCATGCTTTTGAGGCGAAAACTGAAATATTATAAATGGGGATATTTGTGAATGGCAATAGTAGGAATAGAATCTTCACCTCGTCCCCAGTTTATATTGTAATTTACAAAACTCGTTCATAACCTCTATTTATTGACCTGAACACTCTTTTCATATATTTGCAGACAGTGTCTGGAATCTCAAAGTTTATACCTCTAACAGAGTATTTGCCGGTACAGACGCTGGTATTTATATCACAGTGTATGGTGTAGCAGCACAAACTTCATCCGACATCATAACATCGGAACGTATTGATCTGCATAGGCTGAAAAGAGATGCATTGGAGCAAGGACAAGTTGATGTTTATACGTTCTCTTCTCCCATCCATAAACCAACAAAAATTCAAATAGAGGCTACAAAGATGAACGCATGTGTAGTGTGTGCTACAGACTGGCATCTTCAGAAGGTACTAAAGTTAAATTGTCCGCGTACTCCGGCTTCCTCCAACTGTAAAACCGTCACGGCCACGATTAGCAATTGTGCATAAGTATGTGACCTTAAACACCAATAAATAAATATAAATAATGGATTTCGGATTTTTTTAACATTTTCCCACACTCGTTCCATCGGTTTATCCTCGGTTCTTCTCTTTAATACATTAGTGTCCAAGAGTTTGCGATTGGTTCTTCCTATTGCGATAGTCCAATTGACCTGTGTGTGTTTACTCCTGTTTTCTTGAGTTGTCTTTATTCTGGAATGTTTTGGACATCCAGTGCATTTGTAGATTCCCGATCTGTGGGTCGTGTTCTTATGGTCATAAAGATTGAGTTTTTGTGAACATCTTCTGGCACTCTTTACAGGCGTGATGTGAGGTCATTGCTGGTCAGAAACGAAATGATGTAGCTCTTAGATATCCTCTCTTTTATGCCCCGGTGTCATCTGTTATCCCGAGGTAGCTATGCTCAGATAGCTCTCATCCAAACTATGTCCATCAACAGTACCTCGCATTGTCATACGTATCCTCAAATACCAGTATGAACGAGTGTACAAATAGAATATACCCATAGTAGCTTGGCGTACCAAATGTTCACCACGAGTGGTGAACATTTGGTACACCAAGCTGCTTTGGGTATATTTTATTTATACCATGATCGTCAGATTATTAAGAGTCGCTATTTTATTTTCTCGAATTTACTCAGCACCAGGCGTACAAACGAGCGAATCTGTTTTTGTTTACCCGAACATCGGTGGGCGGTGCTTCCGCTGTCAATTTTATCGCCGAAACGAAATGAAAAAAAGAACCTGAGCCTTTTTCGTTTTAATAACATAATAACATACTATTTCGAGTTATGCATGCTTTATTAACATGAGACAATGTATGTTTGTTAATTTCTGGCATCTTATGAGGTAAACCCATTTAAAAACGTAATAAAGAATTGTCATTTCCATTTCACTCTCTGCGAGGCGACGTGCGATAAATTTAGACAAGTTTGCATTCAGGTCGACGTCACCAAAGGTCAACGGGGATGTAGTTCTACTGTAGGTGTAAATTTTTACTACCGAAATCCCATTGCTGCCATGTTCATCACGGTTGGTGTGTAAAGCTAAAATTTATGTCATTTATTTATTTATTTATTTATTTATTTATTTATTTATTTATTTATTTATTTATTTATTTTCAAACGACGAGCAACTGTCAGACTCCCAGCGTTCTAATTCCATACAAACAGGGTTAGCAATGGTTGAAGAGAAGGGCACTATCGATGTGCAGTACGTCTTAGTACACAGTGCCACCGTGCCCCCCCCCCCCCCCCCCCCCCCCACATGGGCAATCAGGATTAAGTGCCTTACCCAAGGACACAGAGCATTTACCCCAGGCGGGGTTCGAACCGTGGACCTTTCGGTGTGAAGCTCACTGAGCCACCGAGCTCCCATCATCGAGTGTACACTATGTTTTTGATGCACATTGTGCATTATCACATAAACACATCTCGACACATCCAGCATGTCCCCATGTGCTATTGCACACTGTTCATTAACACATAAGCACACCTCAGTACACCTAGTCTATGTGCTGATGTGCTATGCTGATTGAACAGTTAGACGGTGGAAATCAGGCTCGTGTTCGCATATTCAAGGAACTGTATTATTGACTGACACTGGCTTAGGTGAATAGAGCAATTTGATTAAACCCACTCAGACTTGATCTGAGGCAGAGATCGAGCAACAGTAGTCGAACACTGGTACTGGATGAAGACAGTGAACGCTGATCATAGGACAGACAGCGGCGACCATGGGCAATTTGAAGTAACAGTCTAGGGTCCTTCGAAGGCCATAGGATGGTCGAGGAGCTTGGTGCCTCACGGTAACTAGTATCCTCAATTATTCTTCAAAGTGTCTCCTTCAATAGTACATCACCATCTTATAAGTTTCCTCAAATACCCATTTGTGTGCTCTATGTTTTTGAGCCACGTTGTGCACAATCACATAATCACTTCTCTGCACATCCTGAATTTGCCTGTGTGCTAATGCATGATATGCACTTTCACATCTCATTACTTCTAATATGTGCATGTGTGTATCATGTGTTGTGAGACCTTGTTGATTAACTCTCACATAAAAACTTCTCATAGATGTCTCAATTCCACTTGGGAAAGGGATTGCATAGAATGACACCGGTTAAGGTGAATGGCACAGTCTAGCTCAATCTTGGTAAAGGCCAGGGCCAGAAATTAGAAAGAGGAGCTAGGACAAGACAGACTGGAACACAGCGCCCGGGATAGGTAAAAATGGAAGATTCCTGAAACATCCAAGCTAGATAAAACAGTTGCCGAGTAACTTTGGGTAACTGTCGAGTTGTTTGCGATAAAATGATATACTCTCAATGAATCTAGATAAAACCCCTATTAGTTAAATCACTCTAGCACTCTTATAAACCCAAGATAGGAAAAAGAGGATACGGGGACACTCGGAGGCATATTAACATTTGTCAGGTAGTTTTCTATAATTAAGATATACTATGGAAGCGAACATACCCTCCGAACAAAACTCCGCCTTGTTGTAGGATTTTCTGTAAAATAGTATCCACGTTCCACTATGGAAACCAAGATGGCGGCCCCCAGTGGAATAAATGGGAGACAGAAACATTTATTACCTTAACAACACGAATAGCTCATGTACATTAACAACATGCAACAGCATGGAAATGGCGTCATCATATGGTCGTCCAAGCTGCCTACCAGTATGAGCTACTCACAATGCACTGTGACATGACACCACAAGCGATTCCCTTGGTTGGTATTTACATGCATACCCACGATATCCCGGCAACAATATAATATGGGATATATCATTGTGTTCATTTTCTCACGTAGCAAATTCTGATCGATAAAGAGTAGTGAACTGTTTCAAAGAGAATTTTGCAATCATGAGCTAATTTTTTTTTCTTTTTTTTTTTTTTGGTGGGGGGGGGGGGATTGAGTAAAAACCGCGATTTTTTAGATTTTGAGACAAAATGTCCAAAATAAAATGAAATGCAATCGTTTCTAAGGAATTTTCATATCGAACGTCCGTCTGAACATGTAGCAGAACCGAAAAACGCATTTTAGTGTAAACTGACCCTTTTCACACGACCATTATTCCAAAATCAGCCGAAATGTCGTAAATTGTTTCCAAAACATGTATTTTTTTCATTTTTTTTTTTTGCTCAAACGCTAACAACAAAAACTCCTACATCACTTTTCTGATGACCCTGGTCACAAAAAACAACATGCAGATTTTGAGTTAGTTATACTCCGATAGATGTCAAGCCACAATTTGAAGTTTGACCGCGCCACTATAAATGTTGACGGTTGCATACGCTGGATGCTATGAGAGCGATGCGATATTCCTATGTTGTATGTTCGACCATAGTGGAGCCTGTAATTCAAGCCACGTTGTCGAATAAAAGACGCGATGCGCATGCGCACTAACACCACGTATCACTATGGGGAAGACGTCACAAGATGGCCGCTCACGCGGGTTACCATGTCAACACAACATGGCGACACTGGGTCACGTGACATGACATCACTTCCGAGGTCCCCCACTGAGGTCCCCCAAACCATGCCCCAAACATACGAGACATACTACTGGTGTCATCGTGCCCCCATGTGGACAGCGCGGGAGTCCGAATCAATCGCTCAGACGGTCATCGATCAAAGGACTAACCACGTTGCTTAATTTCGTTGATCTGACGAGAACCGGTTACCGCAACGCCAACGCGCCCCCTGGGCATCACTGTGGAAAGCGTTAAAACTTCAAGTCACTGTGTTACAATATGGTCGTTCGAGCGCGTTGCAGTAACAAATATCGTACATTGCGTTATCACGTCACTTTTTGGTCACCCACTTATTTACCTAAACGTGGCAAAACAACAAGCAATGACCACCAGTGTGAACTGCATCAGTAGAAGGAGATCGATGGATCGTGCCAGTTTGGCAGGACCTAGTGCAGGACCTAGGAAGTGACGTCATGTCACGTGGCTCAGTAACGCCCAAAGGAACATACCCTCCGAACATACCCCGCCCCATTTCAGAAAATTGGGTAACATAGCAACCACATGCTACAATCGAAACCAAGATGGCGGCCTCCAGTATACAAAATAGCCGACGGAAACACTATCACCCTAACAACGCGCGCTGCGCATGCGCACTAACACCACGTATCACTATGGGTATGACATCACAAGATGGCTGCCCACGCGGGTTACCATGACAACAAAACATGGAGCCACTGGGTCACGTGACAAGACGTCACTTCCTAGGTCCTGCACTACGTCCTGCTAAACAGGCACGTTCCATCGCTCTCCTACTACTTGCATCCATATTGCATAATCTGCTCGGTATTTATATAGAGGATCTCCAACTCGCCCCAGTTTATATCGAAATTGACAAAACTCGTCCAGTAAACTAGGTCTGCACAGAGCTTTAGAGATTTTTTTGTAAACTGGAAACGAGTTGACGATTCTACTTATTATATGAACCACCCCCGCCGCCCCAAAAGATACTTATATGGAACAAGAAACAAGCAATGGCTTCTATAACGCCTGCGATTGCGTGACAACTTGCAACTCATCGTTTGGCCGCAGTGTCCGCATCAGGAAATAGTGTCCAATAAAAAATCGACTGACACAAATTTAATAAAATAATTTTCAAACAGAGACAACAAATGTTTGTCATTCCTTGACCCCCGAGTATGATTCTCCGATTATTCTGAGGCGCTTGATAGACTTAGCATTGCCATTTTAACCCTTTACCCAACGTAACGGCCAAAACCGAACAGAGCTATTCTCAAAAATCGTCAGTTAATTTTCATTATTTTTTTTCATTTTTTGTCTCAAAAACATAGTCCCAATGAGGGGTCATAACCTATGTTTTTGAGACAAAAATGCAAAAAAATTAGTTCCTTAAATGTTTTTGCAAGTGTCGTCTGCTTTTCATGTTAGGTAAAGGGTTAATGAATGGGTTTAATAACCCCAAAAAGGGTCAGATCAAATAATAAAACATTCTATATTCTAACAGAGGTGTACCAAGATAAAGGAGAGTTCATTACTGGACAGGGAGATCAGTGATATTTTAATCTGACAGCCCAATAGAGCTGTAGAATTAAAGTTTTAGCAAACCCCTCCACAAATGCAACAAAGACTCGCCCATGTCGCTGCTTACAGCAGTGTATAAATCGATTCTGGGTTAAGTTTGACGCAAAAATACAACAGCGAACGATAGGTGCTACCACCGCTGGGTTAAATCACGTGGTAAATAAAAAAAATACCGAATCCTATGTGCAGGGTTAACTATTCCATCAAAAAGGTGCATTTGCGTGATAATTATAAAAAATGACTTCGTCTTACAGTTTGGACATTGGCCTGAGTGTAATGAATTCTTTCGCAAAACTTCAATAAAAGACATTACTTTGTGTCTTACGTGCTTTCTGATTTAAAAAATCGAAAATTTTTACGTCAGAGCATAACTAGAAATGTGGTCAGTTTTTAACAACCTTCGCGCAGACGTTCCTCTACTATACTGTTCAAGTAATCGGGAAATCGCGAGGATGGTCGACTTGTGATGTAAAACAAATTGTCCCGCACTATGATGGCTCAAGTCAAAACTCGACTGATAAAATATTTCAACTATATCAAGGCATGCCTTCGTCAAAGAAATGTCCTGATGATGGAGTTGGAATATTTGTCAATCTGAATTACAGTTGAAAAGTTGGATATTTATTTATGGATAAGTAAAAAATAAATATGTAGCCGTGAAGTACCTTCTTCTTTAATTAACACAATCAAAACGTACCGTACGCCTAATTGATTATGCTAGGCCTACAACTTCCCGAATCGCGTACCACTGTGTGTTTGAGAGACGACCAAGACTCAAATCCAATCACGAAACCCGGCACAAACAGAGTTAACAGCGGTTGAAGGCAAGTGCACCAGCGATGTTCAGTATGCCTTAGAACACAGCGCTACCGTTCACTTACGTGGACAATCGCAATTAACTCTTCACCTAACATGAAAAGCAGACATCACTTGCAAATAAAATTATTGAATAACTAATTTTTATCATTTTATTGCCTCAAAAACATAACTTATGATCTGTCACTGGAACGAGCCCAGCGAGATAAAAAATAATGAACATTGAATGGCAAGTTTGCAAATAGCGCTGGAACATGTTGGCCGTTACGATAAGTAAAGGGTTAAATGCCCTACCCAAGGACACAACGCAGATGGTGCGGGTCAGTATCATCGACCTTTTAATTTAAAAACCAATGCTCTAATCAATGACCCCCTGCCGCACTCACACACACACACACACACACACACACACACACACAGAGCATATAAAAGAAGAAAGGGAGTTCTGCGGTTGTATTCCACACAGCGCAATAGAATTATAGTGTATTCCTGCTTCTTTTTTGTGTAGATGCTGCGTTCATAGTTTTCCTCTCAAGTTCACGCGGGTTTTCCCTTAGTGACGGAATTGGTCTTCCATGTGAACGCAAAGTGAGAAGCAACCTTCTCCCCAAAAGTATGGTTCTTCCTTTTCTTAAGAAAACTAGTTCCACCAGTGCCGTTGATCAACAGAACAATACCCCGTTAACTATTTCTGCGATCTTTAGAAGTGAACTGAATATTGCAGCTCATATAATTAAGCTGTTGATTCCCTCTTATGTATCACTCGGTCATCCACACCTATACCCACCAGTGTCACCAGCTTTTCCGGTCCAGACATATGATACTTCATAATTTCATTAAGTCACAAGGCTGAACGTTGAAAATATTAACTGCCCCATCCCCAAATAATAAATATGGTCTCTTCTGATTGCTGCCGTTGATCTGCCAATGATGATACCACCAGCGCCCAGTTCATGCAATGTTATGCCAAGCTCTTGCTAATATTGTAAAATATTGCAAGACACACCTTGGTATTGACACAGCCAATTCGGAAACATAACACTGTACTGTACGCCACTCCTTGTTTGTTCACATAGTGCGGTTATGCCTTCTCGAAGTCGGTTTCTTCTTTGAGCCAACGAATACACGGAACTGACTGCGACTGGAGACGAATCCCACTACGTGAACAGTTGGAGGATCAGCGCTTATCTGTGGGTTCAAAGGATCATCAAATATGAAATATGAAATCATGTGTTTTTGAACTAAAATAAAACTTTAACCGACCTTTGACGATTCTCCCCGACGAAAAACTTTCGAAATTCAATTCCTCTTTGCTTTCTACGTCTAGTATGAACTAAAACGTTTCGCCCACTCTGCATTTCGGTATACGTGGGTCTTTTTTGCGTGTAATTGAATATTTTATTGTCTTATGCACATGACGCAAAATTTGCACAATCTGTGCTGTTTCGCACACACAGTATGTATTTTTGTGGATATTTTTTATGGATGGTTTTCTTGATAAAAAAAAAGTTATATTGGATACCAAAACGTATGGAAATGCGTGAAGCATATCGTCCAAGAAATGTGTGACGTCAGAGTGCGTACCAACTTTGAACAGGCCGGGATTGAAGCGCTATAGGCGTCGTGAAAATAAAGCTGAATTGTTCCGACTGTGATAGCTCAAGTCTCGACTGGCTTATATTCCAACAACACCATCAAGGCATGCCTTCGACGAAGACATACACAGAACGACACATGCATGTGAACGGGTTAATCGATATGGCACGAGTGCCATCGCGGACGGAGAGAACGAGAGGCCGCAGGCCTCGAGTTTTATACTTCCGCGATGGCACAAGTGTCATATCGATTAACCCATTCACACGCGTGTGTCGTTCTGTGTTTTTACACGCCTTCACGTCTATAAAAATAATTATTAGAAGGACACTCGTCAATTCATTTGTCAAATATCAGCGAAAAGAACACATTTTATCGCCAACCAAATTTGCGAGGAGAACCCGTGTTACTATTTCATTCATTTATGGCACATAGAAGACATTGGAACTCCGGAGACGATTTTTAGCTATCGTAAGCGATTTAAATTGTAATTGCGGTCCACGATTTGTAGAAAATTTCTGTAAAATGTCCCTTCTATTTAAAAATAATCCGTCAACGATTCCGTTCCGCACATATGTGCGGAACAGATTTTCATTTTCCGCACGGTTTAGTTTGCTGTAGATGGGGATTACATAGAACAGGCGTGTAATAAATACATTGATGATGTAGTTGGATTATTATTCAGTCGGGATTACAGTTAACCCCCTCCCCCGACTTCTTGGAAATTTATTTGCGAATAAATAAAGCGTACATGTAGTAGTCTCGAAGCATCTTATTTAATTACCAAGTGAGGTATTGGTACTCCGAATTGGTCATTATGGGCCCTTAATTGCCCAAATCGGGTACTACGGACAGCCATTCATGTGACCGAGTTTGTGCGTGCCTAAAGTCCCAATATCAAATCTAGTCGTTTCAGAAAGTACATAATTGCTAGGCAGTGAGAATTGATATCTAAGACTCCAATCCCGACGAACATTTCCCGATGGAAGAATTGTTTGGTGGTGTCGCACAAACCTAAATCCCTCTAGCGACGTCTCGCCTAAAAGCAGAGCTCTCGATGAAATTTGTGGCGGTCATTGCATGCAGACGACTGTAATCCAACGATTGCACTGATATGTAGCACTCGGCATTGATGGCAATTTATTATTATGATATATTATATCTCACATGACTTCCTTGCATTCTGATTGGCTGAAAGATGATACCCTATTTCGTGTAGTTTGCATCCACAGAACTGACCAGGTACTACACACAGGCACTACACGTTTTCTATTTTTAGCACACTACTATATCAGTTTTCTTTTCATACTGGGCGAATGAAACTAATCAGGCTAAATTTAAATATCGATTCACAGAGGCACAACATCCACAAAACGACCCAGAAAGAAATCATTGTGGAAAACTATATCGCTTTTCCATTGTTGAAGTCACCTTTTCCGAGGCGTTCATTTTATTCCTTGAGAAGATGATCCATATCTCGTTTCGAAGAGAATGATCCATACCTGGGTACAACATTCATGAGAACGCTTCCGGATATGAAAAATCGTTTGTTTCGCTGCTCGTGTTATTTCGCTATTCAATTGTATGGTTTGGGCAGTAAACGAAAAAATTTGGAATTCATTTGAATCTTCGGCGTTTGGTATCCCGTACTGACTCATTCGGTAATGTATATGTGTGACAAATGTGTGGAAATTATCAAACTGCTTTGTCAAATTTCGAAAATTTTAGCTTTCATTCGCGATTTGCGCGATTCTAGAATACACAGTTCCGTTTGGGGGAAATGTTTTGTTTACCCTTGCCGACCGATTCAAAATCTGTCTTCTGCTCATATCAATAAATGGTATTTTTTTCTATATAACGCTTGTTGGTACGGCTGCTACCTTGGTAATAGATTAACAAATCGGACAGATGTTTTTCTTGATGGGTGTTCGATATAATATAAGGATTAGTGCATGTCTTGTCGTTGACTACGCCTATATAGTGCCCAGTGAGATGGTGTAGTTCCCTCCGCTTCGCGGCGGGAACTACACCACCTCACTGGGCACTATATGGGCGTAGTCAACTCCAAGCCATGCACTATTCCTTAAATATTGTAATTGCCAGGTTTTCAACTTGCTAAATTTAGCGGTGGTAACAACCTATTAAAATTACGGTAAATGTTTCCAAATTATGTTCTGTCAAAAAACATTTTCCCGCTTTTTTTATTGTTTCTTGGTTTGGTCATGCTTTCCGAAAAAAACGGAATACAAGTGATTGCGATTAGCTCGAGTATAATGTCATCATAAAATTAATATATATTCTAATTTTTTTTTTTGTTCTGTTCGAACTTGAGTAAAAACGGAGGATGTGATATCTACCTTAAAAACTGAGTCTTCTGAACAAGGCGTCTTTTCCCATTTTACAAAAAGTATGAATTAACACCCTATGCTGCTGAGGATAGCCATAACCGGAACATAAAATCTCCCACCACAGAAATGAGTATAATTTGGTCACATTTAACCAAATTTTTCCCTGTAATTTGAGTAGACAGAATGGAAATGCGTAAAGTATATTGTCATGGGGCGTGTGATGTCAGTGGGCGTATTCTTTTTGCACTGGCCGGGAGGTATTTTCTTTTTAAATTCCTCCTCTGCACTAAGTCAAAATTTAGACTCCCAGAGGGGGCCCACATATGAACCCAGGGATTTTTCTGCGAACAAACAAACTTGAATCTGATCCCCCTAAAGATGCTGAATATCATAGAATACCAACGAACAATCATTTCTGCAACAATGATTTAATAGCAGTCTTGACAAGATTTGATAACAAACATTTTGAAAATTCTCAACGTGTTGAGGGTTAACAATTTCAATGCGTTCGTTCTGGAAAAAAACCCTCTGCTCCACTGTAGTCTGCTAGGTTTCATACAAAGACACTTTAACCATTTAGAGAATTTACCGAAAGGTTTACAGTAGAAGTTAGGACAACTGGTTGCCAACAATTGTACCCTCATTTTAATGGTAATAGTTTGCAGTGTTCGGTTGATAAAAACCCAAAACTATTTGATGTCAGAAGAAAACGTTACTTTTGTTGAGGTCTTTTTCAACGCCATCGAATTGTTTATATGAACAGGTCAATAACCGTGAAGCCGAAGACAATAAGAATTTGATCTCTTTTGTCTTCACACATTATCGCTAATTGTGCCATATCCTCCAAACTCAGCTTAAAGTGCGAGCTTCGTGTGTTCTTGATAATACGAGATGTCATCAAGTGTGTTGGTAACACAAAGTAGAAATAAGTGGCATGGTCAAAGTAGGTACACGATTTGCAAGCGATTTCCCCGGGCCGAAAATGTCCACACGCACGCCAGTAACTTAATATGATAATGGCAGGTAACAACAGGCGCTATTACACAAAAAATCATTAATGAAAATCAATGTACACACGTAATCTTTTTTCTAACTGCTTAAAATTGCTCCAATATAATGTTTATTTAATAGGCCCGTATATTTTCCATGAAGCACACACATCGGTGTCGATTTATTTATTTATTTATTTATTTATTTATTTATTTATTTATTTATTGGCGTTTAAGGTCACATACTTATGCACAGTGACCGTGATAGTTTTACGGGTGGAGGAAGCCGGAGTACCCGGAGAGAACCACCGAGCAACGACGAGCAACTGTCAGCTCCCCAACATTCTAACTCTGTTCAAGCTCCGCTCAAGCAGGATTACAGCGGTTGAAGACATGTGCACCATCGACGTGCAGTACGCCTTAGTACACGGCGTCATCGTATCCCCATGTGGGCAACCGGGATAAAGTGCCTTGCCCAAGGACACAACGCGGGTCGTCATCGGTGTCGATTAGATCACTCTTTATCAAACGTGACGACGGACGTGACAATCGTTAGTTATTCCCAGTTCCTCATTCCACATTCGCTATCAACCGATAAAAACGGTTAATAACGAATGTCGATTGAGGAACTGGGAATAAGTAACGGTTGTCACGCCCCCAATTCAACAGTCGTGACAACCGCTACTTATTCTCAGTTCCTCGTTCGACTTTCGTTATCTCTCCATAAAACCGGTTGATAACGAATGTCTAATAAGGAAATGGGGAAAGTAGCGGTTGTCACGTCCCGAACGTGACGGTCATATCTCATCAGTCTAGGGATCTGCGAATCACAAATTTCTTTTCGAATCGAATCTCGAATCCAAACGTGTCTCTGATATCGACATCGAATCGAATCCTGAATCGAATCTTAAAAGACAAGTTATTTCATATTGCATCAAACGGAAGTTACGGAACACTATGATGACCCTTACGCGACGGAGTGAACACCTTAAACACCAGTAACTATATATTCTCTGCAGCACCGTCGCTGAAACAGCTAGGCCTATTGTCCATAGTTTCAGTTTTTGAAGGCCTAACTTGTTACTCTTCACGTTCTTAAGAACATGAATAGTAACAAGTTAAGCCTAAAAAACCAAAACTATGGATAATGTTCTGGGCCAAATTCACACCTTACCTTACAATTAAACATTGTCAATTACTCAAATAAATAGGAATTGAGCCTACATGAATGTTCTAATGACAGTTTTATCCTATTTTTGTTGGAAATGTAACAAATTGAAGTTAGTAGGAGAGATTCGAAAAAATCGAATCATGAGACTGAATCGGGATCGATCTCGAAGCATACGTATGGTATCGATATCGAATCGAATCTCGAATATTCGCAGGACCCTACATCAGTTATATAAACAGCCAGTCAAATTTCGATTTATGTTTTACCTCTAAACATAGCTTTTGACTCGTCGTCGAGTTCATTCGATTTATTTATTTATTTATTTATTTATTTATTTATTTATTTATTATTGGAGTTTAACGACACTTTCGACAGCCATGGTCACCTCGTGTCGTTTATTCCATTAACGTGTCACCAGCTACATTTTAAGGTGATGTTACATAAGCAAAAATGGCTGAAAATTTTGCTGGCGTTCAAATATATCTGGGCACTCTCTAATGAACTAAATTTATATCATGGTTCCCTATTCTACTATATATGAAAGGGCTATGACATCAATTTTAGCTTCATACACCAACTGTGGCGAACACGCCAGCAATGAGATTTCAATAGTTAAAATTTACATCTACGGTAGAACTACATCCAAGTTGACCTTTGGTGACGTCAACCCGAATGCCAACTTGTCTAAATTTATCGCACGTCGCATCGCGAAGAGTGAAATGAAAGTGGCAATTATTTATTACGTTTTTAAATGAGTTTACTCCAAAAGACACCAAAAATTAACAAACATGCATTGTCTCGTGTTAATAAAGCATTCCATAACTTGAAATAGTATGTTATTATGCTATTAAAATGAGAAAGTCCCCGCCACTTTTTTCTATTTCGTTTCGGAGATAAAATTGACAGCGCAAGTACCGCCCACCGATGCTCATGTAAACAAAAACAAATTCGCACGTGTGTCCGGCTGCTGCTCAGTAAAATCGAGAAAAAATAATAGCGACTCTTAATAATCTGACGATCATGGCATAAATAAAGTATACCCAAAGTAGCTTGGTGTACCAAATGTTCACCCCTCGTGGTGAAAATTTGGTACATCAAGCTACTTTGGGTATATAATATATGTATTTTATTTCCAAGTAATGAGTCATGTGACATTTATAATTCCGATTGAATAATATTATGTAAGAAATAATGATAAATGAAAAAGCAAAACTCACAAGCAAAAATGTTTTTGATATCTCTTTTTTTCGTCATTTCAATTGAAGAATGTTTTCAGTTTTTTGTGACTCCATTATTGCAGTGTGTTCTTGTGCACATTTTCCCATACGTTTTGGGAACATTTGTTAACCCTGTGCTGAAAAAGGTTGATGAAGATCAAAAACACAATTTCTAGCGAGTTTCAATTTTTCATTTATCAATATTTCTTAAACAGGAGCATTCTATCACAATGATAAATGGCACACGACTCATTGCTTTAACCCTTTCCGACTACGGTTAACGTGACGTTAGAATCGTGTTTTGGCAACGTCAAAAGCAATCGTTAGCCTTTTGAACTCTGGTGGTATCTTCTATATCAGTTCAACGACAGCAACGGGAAGAGTCCATATTCATTATTCAGGGGCAGACCAATTAATATTTGCAACGTGCAGCCTTGTAGCTGCACGGTGAAAATATTGATTGGTCTACCACACACATGCACTTAGCATCCATCCTGTTTAATGAAATTACGAAGTATTATGTTCCTGAACGAAAAAGAGCCAGCTCTGGTTCAAAGTCGGAGTCCGTAATATTATGTACCGTAGTCGCCGCAACGCACGGTAATTTTCGTACGTAATATTACGTACCGTAGTCAGAAAGGGTTAATATTAGTTATCCTTGTGTTTTCCAGTGTGTATGGGACTTTTCACCGGTTTGATAACTCATACACCCTGCGGCGAAGCCGAAGGGTGTATGAGTTCCCAGACCGGTATTAAACTCCCATACTCCCCGGAAAACACAAGGACAACGGATTCATTTCCAAGAATTTTGGAGCACTCATTACTTTAACCTATATTGTTGGAAAAAACTGACAAAAAATGTGTATTTTGTAAGTTTCTAAGACCGGTATTAAACTCCCATACACCCTGGAAAACACAAGGATAACGGATTCATTTCCAAGAATTTTGGAGCACTCATTACTTTAACCTACATTGTTGGAAAAAACTGACAAAAAATGTGTACTTTGTAAGTTTCTAAATAAAACCAGACAAATATGGATGTCATTGGAACTGGCTCAATGAGCCATTTCCAATGACATCCATATCTGTAATGTTTTATTGCACATAAATATTAAATTTCCTGTATTCTTATTTTTCTTCTAACAAAACCGAGCAGAAAGTATAAATTAATACTGAAGAATGAATACTTTTTAGCTATTAAGCCTGCTTTTGTATATATTCTTGTTTTTACATCGTGGTTAACCACGATGTAAAAAAAGGCTACTGTGGATTGCAAGTTACACTTCCATTTGGAAATAAAATAAGATATTTGTAGTCTCTGAAAACTCACCAATTTATCTCTGAAAACAAATCAAAGTATCAGCCATTTTGGGTCATATAATCATCACCGTACGGTAAAATATGCATTCGTTAAATTATTGAACAAAACTGTTGGTACTTGCCTTCTGTTGGTTATTTGAGGTAAAAAAAAAATCAACATTTTATCTGAACGAAACAATTGTGTTTATTTATTTATTTAGTTATTTGTTCATTTATTTATTGGGGCTTAACGACACTTTCGACAGCCAGGTTCATCCCTTCTCGGTCCGTTTTACGGGTGGGGGAAGCCGGAGAGCCCGAAAACAACCCCTGAGCAACGGCGAGCAACTGTCAGACTCGCCAACGTAATAATAATGAATACAGTTCAGAGCCATGAATCCACAATATTGCGCTCTCAGTCTTTACAATGCTCTGCTGCTATATTGTACTTGTATTATAAAGATCTTATAAAGTTAACCCTTTACCCAACGCAGACGATAGCAAAATTTATTATTTTAAATACCATTTTTTTTAATTTTTCAACAAATTTCAACAAAACCATATCATGTGACCCCTCATTGGAACGAGCTCAATGAGCTCGTTCCAATGAGGGGTCACATGATATGGTTTTGTTGAAATATTTTGAAAACTTTAATTTTTTCAACTGCTCAATTTGCATATTACGCGGGCGGATGCGGGTGATTCGTTAGGTAAAGGGTTAATGAACCCCGAAAGCGCGGGCGAAAAGGTGGGGTTCCAATGCCTTTTTGAAGCTTTCTAGCATCTAAAGTGCCTTTAAGTGATCGGGCAGCCTATTCCAAAGAGTGAGGCTAGTCACGGAAAACGCCCGGTCGCCTGCCATCCATTACAAGGACACCTGATTTGGATATCAGGGAACTCGAAGCTGTTGAACGTACTAATTCCATGCGGGTAAGGATAGCATTGGTCGAAGGCAAGTGCACCATCGACGTTGAGTACGCCTTAGTACACACAGCGTCACCGTGCTCCCACGCAGGTAATCGGGATTAAGTGTCTTACCCAAGGACACATCGAAGTTACCCTTGGCGGGGATCGAGCCGTACACCTTTCAGATTCAAGTCCAATACCGTACGTAACCACTGAGCCACCGCGCTCCCAAAATATTTATGTATTAGAATGTACTTTAATAAAGGGAGAAACTTATCTTTTGGTTTACCCCTTAACAGCTTTTAACTCTTTGAACCCTGATGGTATCTTCCATCTATTTTCAATGGAGGCAATTGGGAGAGTCCATATTTATTATCTGGGGGCAGACCAATCAATATATTCAACGGGTATTCCTGCCCAGCACAGGGTTCTCTTGTCACCGAAATAAGTTGTTTTTTTTTATTAGGCTTTAACGACACATTAACAGCCAGGGTCATATCATGTCGGTGACAGTTTTACGGGTGGAGGAAGCCGGAGTACCCGTAGAGAACCACCTAGCAACGACGAGCAGCTGTCGGCTCTCCAACATCGGAACTCTGAACTCTGCACTGCGGCACAGGCAGGATCAGATTGGTTGGAGACATGCGCACCATCGACGTGCAGAACGCCTTAGTACACAGCGTCACCGTGCCCCCATGTAGTCAATCGGGGTTAAGTGCCTTGCCAAGGACACAACGCGGGAGCACGAATCAGTCGCTGAAATGTTCACCCATCCAACAACTAACCGCGCTCGACGTTGCTTAACTTCGGTGATCTGCCGAGAACCGGTTACCGCGACGTCACCACGCCCCCACCAAAATAAGTATAATTCGGGCACATATAATAAAATTTTCACCCTGTAAATTGAATGGATTTTATCACCAAGGATTTCTTATTTCTCATTTGGATTAATTTTACATCAAATCTAGTCATGGCTGCTGCACAGCAGCCATGACTAGATTTGATGAAAAATATCTTAAAAATACTAAGCGGGTTAAGAGTTAAAAAGCTATTTCTTACAACGTTTGACACTGGCGTCGACATTATAACGCCCCCTGTAATGAATCCATCGATTTCCAATGTAAAGGAAGAAGGCAATCGTTCACTGGTAAATGTTGTTTCTCTACTCAGAATGACACGGAAGAGATTTGTAATTGTCACTGAACCCGACAAAGCTTCTTTATTATTTTTGACCACATTCAGTGTTTGGCATGCCGGATATTCAGATAAGGAAAAAACTATTACAATAGGCTTTTTGGGTCGATCGCCTTTGATGGCTGTAATTACCTGCTTGGAAAAATAAATTAAACACTTGTAGTCATTTTATCTATTGAGGCCGCTCCAATATTTATTTATTTATTGATGTTTAAGGTCACATATTCATGCACAATGGCTAATCATGACCGTGACAGTTTTACGGGTGGAGGAAGCCGGAGTACCCGGAGAGAACCACCGAGAAACGACGAGCAGCTGCCAGCTCCCCAACATCGTAACTCTGCACTACAGCACGGGCAGGGTTAGATTGGTTGAAGACATGCGTACCATCGACGTGCAGTACGCCTTAGTACACGGCGTCATCGTGCCCCCACACGGGCAATAGAGATGAAATGTCTTGCCCAAGGACACAACGCGGTTGCCGCAGGTGGGATTCGAACCGAGGACATCTCGGCTTGCAGCCTACACCTCTACCTACTGAGCCACCGCGCTCCCCTGCCGCTCCAATAACATTTATTTGTTGATGAAGTTTGGAAGCATGCTATCGGGAAAAACAAATTCAGTTGTTAAAAGCCATGTTCTTCATTCACAGACCTTAATGACCGCTTTCTTCTACCGTGCTCAGACGTATTTATTTGCTTCGTTGTCATTCTTGTTTTACACCACCCCCGGAACATCATACAATTTTCGATATTTCGGAGCAGCGAAGAGCATGTAACCTGGCCGTCTGGATTGGAAGATGTTCTACCGTGTTTATAAACATAAAAGTCGATTTGAAAAATCCTAAATTTTGGTAAAACGCTAACAGAGACGTGGCGACAGAGGTGTGTGGGGGTGTCACCACCCCCACCCCCCAATTCTAGTCACAATTTCTTATAGTTGGAAGGAAATTCGGAGGGCAAATCATAATTAGCTGGAAATTCCATCTATCTGGACTTTAGAGCTTCTTTGGTAATGCTGATGTCTCCTTTACTTCCCAAAATCCCAACTCGGTTTCAAATTGGCAAAAATTCCAACTGTTACTATTTACAACTACAGTGTACGCAATATCGATCTTCATAAGTATGCGTGATGTCAATCGGTACAAGATTTATATAGTACGTTACTTATCGTAATAAAAAAAAATCCTCGAAATGCATTTCAAGCAAATCACATCATGTAAAATCGTTAGCCTGAGTTAATTCCATCATTCACAGTTACAAAATGATGAAACATCGAAAATTGATCATTCCTGCATAAGATCTGATTTAATGTTAGGACAGTGTGAATTGTTCAAAGTTCTTAGCTTGAGCATTTGTTTAGCACGTATTCAATTCTCTGAATAATACGAAATAATAATAACCTGATGTTTCTGTCATAAATGTTTTGTCATTTCAGTTACTAGGATCAATTTTATGTTCCATTTCCTGGTTTCATTTTCAAAATATTTCTCGGTAGTGAATTTTCAACTAGGAGAGGGACCGGGAGGAGGGTTCCCCTCCCGGTCCCTCCCTCTAGTTGGAAATTTACTACTCTACTGGAGAGTGGGTGAGTTCTGCATTCCGGAAGGTAACAGCAAACTTCTCAGTGTAGGGGAGACAGGTGATTACGAGTATTTGGGGGTAAATATAAACATTACAGGGAGAGGCATCTACCGAAACCACACAAATAAATTGATTCTGAAGGAGAAGCGAATCCTCAACCAAATGAAACTTATAGGGAGAAACAGTTTTAATAAGGTTTTCGTTGGGAAAACCATTTGGGAAATGGTGGGTCTGCCAAGTATCACATACGGTACGGAAGTGGTACCCCTAAACCAGACGGCCGTAAAGAGCTTAGAAATTCTGCAGAACGATGCAGGCCGATGGATAACGGGGTCGAGTAATGCTAGAAGCAATCAGGGGTGAGCTTGGGTGGATGATGATCAAGGACAGGATAGACCTGTTGAAACTCGGTTATCTTAATTATTTGGTAAATCTCCCAGACAGCCGATGGTGTAAAGTAATGTTCCTGAGAATTTTCAACTCAAATATAAAGACGGGGTGGATGGTCCAAGTGAGGGAGCTAGTAGAGAACTACTCATTGGAGATCTCGGACCTGGACGTTGGGGCCAACCAGGGTAAAAAAATCGTCAGAGAAAGGGTCATGGAGGAGTGTAACCGAAATTGGCGAGAGGGGGTCAAATCAAAGAGGTCTTTGGGTGGCCTGCGCGATAAAGAGAAGCCAGGCTTTGAAGAGTACCTTGATGGCACCTTTGGGGGTCACTGCTGTTCAAGATTAGGTCGCGATCCCTGGAGCTGAGGGGGAAAATTGGGAAGGACAGTGAAAGGGAGTGCCAGATGTGTAATTTGGGCATGGTGGAGACCCTGGAACACTTTCTTCTAGAATGCTCAAAGTACCAGTCTAAAAGAATAAGATTTACTGGGAGTATAATGGGGAAGTGGGATGGGAGAATGAAGGACATGTGGTTAGGGTGAGACTCAACGGGGAGGGTTAATATGCTAATCGGAGAGATTGGGAAGAATGGGGCAAGGGATGTCATCAAGCAGTTTGTCTACTAGTGTTGGGAGGAGAGGAGAAGCATGGGAATAGGGAGGCAGTTGGGAGTACAGGGGTAACCAAGGCCTTCTCGTCCGAGAACCGTGACAAATCAGCGGCTGGCCAAAGTGTTATTATTATTATTATAGAGAAGTCATCAGTACTGTAAATACAAACTTTGTGGATGATCTCGTTGAGGTGTCGTCTGCTTTTCGTGTTAGGTAAAGGGTTAAAATTGAATCCTGCGTGCATACCCCCTCAGATCCCATTTGAGGCAACAGGAAAGCTAGGCCTGTGTGATCCAAGTGGAACGTTTCATGCCTGGTGTTACTCGATCTGGGTGTAGAGTTTGACATCATCGACCACGAAATATTTCTCAACTGACTTGCTACTCGACTTGGCACCGTTCGCACTGCTTTTGTCTGGTTCCGCTCGTACCTTATGGATCGAACACAGAAGGAAACTATTCAAGGTTTTGCACCAAAAGAGGATATTTTGAAATTTGGTGTTAGTCAGGGGTCATTACCTGGTCCTTTAATATACGTTATTTATGTTCTGCTTCTGTGATACATCATCCGCAGTCACTGGCTGTCCTTTCATACTTTATATCTCTGCCCGATCGAATAGCTGCAGAGAAACTCGTTATCGAATCTGGGATGTCTGAAAATTTCTTAACCCTTTACCCAACGAAACGGCCAGAAACGGCCAGCGCTATTTACAAAAATCACCGTTCAATTTTCATTATTTTTTTTTTTTGTCTCGAAAAAATAGTTTATGACCCCTCATTGGAACGAACTCGATGAACTCGTTCCACCGAGGGGTCATAAGGTATGGCTTTGAGACAAAAAATGAAAATATTTAGTTATTAAATAATTTTGTTTGCAGGTGTCGTCTGCTTTTCGTGTTAGGTAAAGGGTTAAAATTGAATCCTGACAAAATTGTAATGATTTATATTGGATTAATTTATCGTTTATCTAAGTGTTCAAAGCCTTCTCTCAGCATTGAAGGCAGTACTGCCTCCCCATCGTACACAGTCCGCAACCTTGGATTATTCACGGACGAGGATTTTCTGGCAAAAAAACATATCCTGCATGTCTGCAGAATGTCTTATTACCATCTCCGGAGTATAGTATTAGTAGGACGGGGAGCACGATTAATGGAAGACGGGAAAACAACTCGTTCCTGCCACCATG
Organism: Pictodentalium vernedei; assembly: GCA_031216915.1. Lineage (NCBI taxonomy): Eukaryota > Metazoa > Mollusca > Scaphopoda > Dentaliida > Dentaliidae > Pictodentalium > Pictodentalium vernedei. The sequence goes on along the minus strand of CM062294.1, from coordinate 115,976,576 downwards.
ACAACTCTTATAGATTATTGCAACTCACTCCTGTTCGGTTGTAAACCGTCCATAATAAAATTGAGGCAATATAAATAAAAAAATGTGCAGGATGTGTAATTACTACGAGTGTATGATCTTGTCATATTACGCCTATTATTCAAGATTTTCACTAGCTGCATCGCAGGGGACGGATTGAATTCAAAATCCCCAGCACACAAAACATACATTTCTTTTTCAGGGGCTTCGCTAAGGGGTTTTGTCTCTAAAGTTCGACATATTTTGTCTTTTGATTGGTCAGAATGCCTCGGACAAATAGCCATCGCAAAGGGTGCACCCAACATCCACGGTATATGACAGCGTGGAATATCCAAGGTATATGGGAACGCGAAATATCGGGGGTATATGGTTTAAATGAAAGCGTTTCTCTTCCGTTCGCCTCGATATAAAAATCGAACCAAAAAACCTGAATATAGTCACAAATACTATCATATTTTGCCGTTATAAATTAAATAGTCGAATAATTAAATGAAACAGCTTGAGAAAAATAAAATAAGACCAAATATAGTCCCCTGAGTACCAATGTGTTCTATGTGCCAGTAGGCACATAGAACACATTGGAACTCAGGGGACGATATCGCGACCTGATTTCCAGGTTGTCCCAAGTGCAGTTTTTATGTTTTCGAGATAATCGATTTTTAAAGTTTGGAAGTCTGGTGTGGGCAACCTATTAGGTCTACATATATAGTTTCGAGTTGAAACGATGGACAAATCATTTTTTTCTGTGCGACTGAATATGTGGTGTTGGTGATTAGCGGCTATATATGTCATTTTTGTGCAAGTTTCTGTGGGAAGGGTACCCAGATTTGGAGTTGGGTCAAGATGGAACTAACATGTGATGAAATATGATGCGTGGTCCTACATGGCACCCCCATTTATTTTCACTTCCATTTTGTTCTATGTGGTTGAATCAAAAGTAAAATACGCACTTAGGACAAGACAGACGGCATCGATGATATGAAATTCTGCAAGGCACGATGAAATTTATGCTTATTAAACTCTAACTGCTCTATGTGCAGAAAGATTCTACGATATTTCATCGTTAGAAACCCCCTAGATATCAGTCAAATGTAAGTACATATTGATCATGCCCACGCACACCTTCGCACATGATCTGAAACCTGTTTTATCGTTCAGAACTAATACTTCCTAAAGCAATCTTGAGTATTATTCCTAATGGCATTTCGAGTCCAAAATAGTTAATGAATACTGTGATGAAAGAATATATTAGAGCTTTGTTAAAAAAGCCATTACAACGTTGAATTAAATTGGAATAAATGTTTTATGACTAACGTCAGTTCCCTTTTTAATCGCAAAGAGCCACAGGAATCACACAGAAAAGGTACAAGTGGTACCACTGTCATTGAAATTCAATAATACAGTCGTTTCTGGTTTGGTTTGCGCCAACTTGAATTCGACCATACGAATCTGGAAAACAAGGGCGTATCTAAATAGGTTAATGAAGTTAGTTTGACGTTGGGCGTTGATCGTTCGCTTGACATTGTTAGTAAGGTAGTTTAACGTTGGGCATTCGTCTGAAGGTAGCTCGATGTTCAGTGTTTGACATTCGTTTGGCATTCTACATGCAGTCAGTTTCGTGAAACTGACTGCAGAGGTGAAACTGACTTCAAAAGGTTAAACGAATGTAAAACGCTGAATGTGAAACTGAATGCTGACGAATCTTCAACGTTAAACTCACGAAAGCTGAACCTCATAAGAATGCCCACCACCCAACGTGGAAATGACAGAAGATGAATGTCTAACAATATTCAATGTCCAACGCCCAACGTTAAGCTTACTTCATGGTCTTTATCTAAGTGTCTAATACAAGTATCCAGGGATCTCATCATACAAAAAGTACTAAATCAATGGTGCAAAACAGATTATTGTAATAACCAGAATGTTCAAAGGCACTAATGAGCGGCCAATGTTAACCATATTTCTTCTCCTTTTTGTTCTCACTGTGTTCATGAACAATCGGTGTGGCTGCCTGTGTGGACACTAGGGCTGAAACGATTGGCTCATTTTCGTCACCGACTAACCAAGAGCTATGACCGGATAATATCTGGTTACCGTGGCCATTATTTCACGGAATATGGGATCAAAACTATAGGAATTGGAAAGCAGTATTCTCAAACTATTCCGCAGTGTGTATACAAACGAACGTTGTCGAGTACTCGATAATGTCGTTTGTTTTCACACAACGGAATAGTTTCTGCGATTACTCATTACTCGCGGAAACTGCCGATCATTAACGAAGTCCTGAATGCCAAAGTCGATTATTTCTCAATATATACAACGCAGCTTCGATGTGTAATCTATCACAAAGGAGAAGCGGCAGATTTACTACGTTTTAACCCTTTACCTAACGTGAAAAGCAGACGACACTTGCAAAAAAAAATCTTGAACAACTATTTTTTTCATTTTTTGTCCCAAAAACATAGGTTATGACTCCTCATTGGAACGAGCTCGACGAGCTCGTTCCAATGTGGGGTCATAACCTATGTTTTTGAGACAAAAAATGAAAAAATATGGAAAATTCACTGACGATTTTTGAGAATAGCGCTGGCCGGTTTTGGCCGTTACGTTGGGTAAAGGGTTAAACATGGAATGACGATTACTATCGATATTTCGGATAACCGGTTGACGGTTTTTCTAATTGGTTAGGCAGCTAACTGGTTTCAAACCGATTATCCGGTTAGCTATTTCAGTACTAGTGGACACATTCATTGTCTTATTCGTTGTCACATCTTAATAAATTCATGCTCACAACTCAATGATCAGGAACAACGTTGATTGTCAAACAGAATAGTTTTATTCAACCAAAAGTAGTCCCAGGCCAAACTTACCTCTGGAGTACAAAAACAATTTTGGGGAGCATCTGTATTGAGTATATGGACTGGGTCAACACTATTTGTGGAACTTCAATACTCGAAGGAAATGTGTCAATCACCATGCACTTTCAAAGCATAGGTAGCGACAGTGTGGTTGAAATCTACCCCTGCACTTCTCTTCGCGCGCCAGCTACTCGTGATAAGCGAAGTTGGGTATGGGGTAGGAATTTCGGCCAGACTGAGCTAGCTAGATTACGATCAATTCTTACAGAGACAGTTTTTGACACATCGCTTATTGTCATGTTCTACCAACATCTAGGCAAGTCTGATGAATGTCAAAGACTGGAAATTTGTCAGAGCGAATATATAAAATTGGATAAAACTCCTCGTAGAAATCTCAGAATGTAAAACAGTGCTTTTACAGTACTGAACAAGCTATGTTTTACTGATAAAATGGACCCAGTAACCAATGTTTGGGGTGGAAGTCTTAAACAATTTGCAATATGGTTATAAACAATATTGGCTAAACTTGACTTTATGTCCATGCTGCGGTCATGATTAGCCACGATGCAGAAATGTGACCTTAACCACCAATCAATAAATGAATGAATTTGACTGAATCCTAAATCGTAGGTAAAATATCAAAGAAATAAACGCATGAAAAAGCTATCAGATTTTGGTATTATTGATTTCCTGTGGACTAGTCACCCATCGTAAACATCACAATTTTCGCAGGATAATGATCTCCATGATTTTATTTATTATTTATTGGTGCTGAGGTCACATATGTCTGTCTTGGGGCTTATCATGACAGCAACACCGCCACAAAGTCAAGTTTAGTCCAATTATTCATAGCCAGGGTGCCCATTTTAGAGGACGTCCACCAAAAAACGTTGGTTAATGGGTCCTGTTTCGACAGCAAAACAGATATTGTAAACAAGCAGCGCTTTAATTCCAGGGTCTCCCATAAGATTATCTTGAGGAGTGTGAGATGCGAATACGAATTGAAGTTGTGACGAAATATCTTATTTTAAATAACTCCCACTCAGATGCCAGTATGATTTAATATCTCCAGGCATGGAAAAAGTCCTTTACTTATACCATGCCTGATGTTGATATCAAATCATACTTAAACTTCGAGAAATATCTTCAAGATCGAAGAAAATCCCCAAAAGCAAGAAAGAAAATATAAAAACTAATAAACAAGCAAACGTGAACGAATTTAGTTAGTGTGGATATGCCTAGTTACAATTTGTGGGAGAGTGCCTATATGCCCCTCCCATAAATTGTTTCAAAGCAAAGACATCTGAAAATGTCTGGAAGACTAAAAACAACAGCCAGTACTCCATCCGTTAATGTGATACAAGACACGGGACCCAGGCTGCTGTCTTGTATCACATTGAGAGATCATGCTGGAGTGTTATTTTTGGTGTTTTCTGAATACTGGATAGCTGTCTTTTCATGATCTCTTAATGCAATCCATAACTCGACCCTGGCGCCTTGTCTTGTAGCATATTGGGAGACCATGTTCATGAGTCATTGCAGCTTTTTCCAAATACTGGATATTTATATTTACCAGTTAAGATCGTAGATCGCCATGTACGTCGAGTCGATGCGGAGCGCAGGCTTTAGAGTTTTATGTTTCTACCCCCTCACCCAACACATTCACACCCTTTGGTCAACATATCTGCGCCCATGGCAGCAAAACAGTGTTCAGTAGTACTAAATCAGTAAGTCTGTTTCGAAACTGCCATCTTGGACTTGACTCCTTCAAGGGGGTGAATGTACATCACAAGAAGGGTGTAACATTCAGTTCCATATTGATCGAATTGAACATTTTATGCATGCAATGTCAGTTAGGACAAAATAGAATCGTTCATTTGGTTGATCGTCAAAAGTGGCAATAGGGAAGCATAGTGTTTCAATAGAAGTTCCAGATGGAACTGAAATGTTGTGCTTTGGATGCACTTGGGACAAAAAATAATCGCTTATATTTTTGTAGGGATGCGAGATACAGTCTAGATTCCATCACCAGTCGACGCGCAATGAAATTCCGGTTTCAACGGTATCCGAAACTCATTTTCGCCCCAGAAGTCACTTGGGACAACTTGGAAATCAGGTCGCGATATGTCAACAAAATACCGTTTACTCGTTTCCTTAACGACCCAAGGGATGTAACTCTATCTGTTGTCTTCTGCTTTTATAAAAAACAAAACCATTATTCACGAATTTGGTCCAAGTGATCAAGTGATTGCGGAGCGTTAGAAATACGTCCACAAATTTATTTCCACTCTGTATTGTGTGCAAACGGGACAAAAACGTTATCTCCGCCAACATATATGGTATATGGAGATTTAATACCTGGATGTCTCATTTAAACACCTCGCCTGCCGCTCGGTGTTTAAAAACCGACATCCAGGTATTAAATCTCCACATACCATACATGTTGGCGGAGATAACTTATAATGACGCCCCCCCCCCCCCCCCAAACACACACACGCACACGCACACGCAGTCATTTTTACTGTATCGTCAGGATTGAACACTAAGATATAGACTCTTTGACACTTTCTTGCTAGTTAACGTGAACTTTCCCAAAAGTCTATACTTGATACTTGGACTCCACACACACAGTCGACCATACAAATGGAGGGCTGGGGCCAATACTATAAACCTTTTACAATTGTATGTTCTAGAATTGTATTTTCTAGTTATGACTTTATATTGGTGAAAATGAGCCATTAGCATTTTCAAAGATGTGGCAATTATCTAGTTGGTAAATTGCCATATCTTTTAAATGCTAAGGATTCATTTCACATCTTTCATTTCTATTAATAGTAGAAAATAAAATTCTAGAAAAAACAACTGTAAAGGTTTTATGGTATTGTCTCCTGTATAGTGTGCCCAGCATGACCAATCTGTATTACCGTACGTGTCAGTTAACCCTTTACCCAACGTAACGGCCAAAACCGGCCAGCGCTATTCTCAAAAATCGCCAATTAATTTTAAAATATTTTCATTTTTTGTCTCAAAAACATAGGTTATGACCCCTCGTTGGAACGAGCTCGTCGAGCTCGTTCCAACGAGGGGTCATAACCTATGTTTTTGAGACAAAAAATGAAAAAAATTAGTTATTCAAGAATTTTTCTTCAAGTGTCGTCTGCTTTTCATGTTAGGTAAAGGGTTAAATAAGACGTTGGCTCACGACTACATGTTTTGTTTATTTACTAATAAATTTCCAAGAGTCTAGAGTTTTTTTTACTTATAATCTCGCTCGACTGACTGAATATTCCCACTGCACCACAAGGCATGCACTCTAAAATCAGTTTGGTCAAACATTAACCCCAAATCAGCTGGGTTGAGTGAACATGAACCCTATTGGGTTCATGTTCACTCAACCCAGTTGATTTAGTTGATTTTTAGCACAGTTGTTTGTAGAGTGTGCCTTTGACAGAGGTGTGCTTTGGTGATGAAGTTAGAATATCAGTCAGTCTGGAATTGAGCCATCACAGTCGGGTCAAATCAGCTTTGTACACCCGCACCCCCCCCCCCCCCGCCCTCACACACACACACAGATATACACACACACACACACACACACACTCACTCACACACACAGACACACACACCCAAATCGGTGGTCTGTGCGAGGACCATACACTGTTCCCACCAAGTTATTGTGTACTCAATCGATCTTGGTTTCCATCTTTGAGACGGCATTCACAACTTATCAGTTATTATTTTCAGAAGTTATTAAACACAAAAATGTTTATTTACACTTTGGTTGGACAATCTTTTTTGGTGAGTTATATATCGGCCTTTTTATTTTAGATAGAATTAATCGATGTTGAAAATGGTATGGTTTATACAATCCTTTACAACAATTGGATAAAAGATGACGGTATTTATGAGCTGATAATAGACTCACTTGAAGAACCGCCAACAGGTGAGTTTGGCAAATGATGTAGTTTTTATATTATTTTATTTTATTTATTTTTTTTTGTGGGTGTGGGGTAGTTACCGTTTTTATTTTATTATTATTTTTTTTTATTTGTTGTGGGGACGCGGCGATAAAGAATATCAGAGATGACAAGTTGTTAGCGTATCAATTATTTTTATCCCACCATTGAAAAACAAAACTGAAAGCAAAACCATGTTATGTTTATATTTTTTCTGATTTCGGTTCAGTGATACACAAAGGTGTCTTCCCTTTTCGTCGACATCCCACTTCGTCGTCCTGCCAGTTTGCAGACAAGAAATTAATTAATAATTTGCCACCTATTGGTGAATGAGTATCGCCCAGTTTTATTCGTCCATCGTTTTTTTTTTTTTTTTTGTGGATTACCTTAATTCCTCGCAATTTTATTACGCTTTTTTGTTATTTGTTGGGTATTGCTAATTTAAGCAGCTTTGTTAACCTTTCTCAATCTAACTACCTCAATTCGTCGATTTGTTTATTTATGGGCTTTTTGTATTTTATTGAAATAAAAATATCAACGCTAATCACTTCCAATGTTTTTTTAAGTTCATTTGGTAATTGCATTAAGTACCCGTAAGACACTTAGAAAAAAAAATAATTTCTATCCATATTTGTGTTTGCGCAAGAATTATAGTTTCACGAAAGCCTTTACAGGGCGACTAGAGCACATAGAGAGTAATCGCTTGACTGGACTGGTTACGTGAAATAATTCATGAGAGGTGAGGGACGTTGTACAAACACGAGTGGGCGAATGCGCACGAGTGTTTTACAATCTAGTCCCTCGCCTCGAATTATTTCACGTAACCAGTCCAGTCAAGCGATTTCTCTGTTTATTACTTTTCATTATTAATGATAATTATATTATTTAACTCTTTACCTAACGAAACGGCCAAAAACGGCCAGCGCTATTCTCAAAACTCGTTATTTTTTCATTTTTTGTCTCTAAAACATAGGTTATGAACCCTCATTGGAACGAGCTCGTCGAGCTCGTTCCAGTGAGGGGTCATAACCTATGTTTTTAAGACAAAAAATGAAAATAATAGTTATTCAAGATTTTTTTTTTGCAAGTGTCGTCTGCTTTTCATGTTAGGTAAAGGGTTAAAAAAGCAACAAAAAAACAATTAAGACCCCATTACACCCACGGCAAAGCGTCTTCGTTTGCGCGCATGGATACATAGCAGAAATGTTGATTGCATAATTCACTTGTGAAGTTATCGTTTATAATCGAACCCGGAAATCTCAGTAAATCACACTTTGGAAAGTAATAAAAAACCATAATGCCTGGTCTGAAAAAAGTCAGACAGGGCAAAATGTGTTCATATTGACTTAGGTGATGCACCATCTGCTCGTGAGATAGAAAATCGAATGGTCGATTGATAAGTCTACTGCAACAATAAGGAGAACGGACTCTTCGGTGTTTAGATGCAAGAGGTTTCCTACTAATACATGACCGATTGCTAATTTTAAGATATTTTATGCAAAAGATGCTCCCCGTTTAAACACTGCATCAATAGATTGTTCACCCGAGCAATTACTGATATTCTGCCAAGCAGTATAAGAAACACAGTGTTTCAGCCAATGGACCTCCTGGGATGATTTTGAATTGTATGCTTTTTCAGAAAACATCATTAATCGCGTGGGTAAAAAACCTACTGCTCATTAGGCCACCTTGCCTTCACTGTTTCTCGGATATTGTAGAGATTCAAAAAATTTATTTTCATACAATTTTTTTTAAGAATATGAACATGCGGACAAACGTCACCGGTGGCTCTTCTTTTCACCCCGTTTAAATCAGCCCGATTCATTTTTGTGTTTTAGTCTTCAACTGAAGGACTGAAACGTATTTTTGAGAGCACGCTTTCAAATTTCACGAAAATGTAAAACATCTATTGTTTCTATGACTTTAACTTGAGATATATTGGCATGTAAATGCAAAATTTAACAGAACGTCTTTGGACCAACTTTTCATTTTGGTGGTTCATGGGAAATCGCTCGGACATACAGATTAAAGAGGGTAAGAAATGGGGAATGGCCTTGGTGTTTGGTTTATGAACCTCTAATTATTATGCTGATCGGTACAACTTGTATGCGGAGTTTGATCATTCTAGATAACCCCAGTGGTTGCTAAGATATCTTACTGATAGACAAACAAACAGACAGAAAATGATAGTGATTGCTATAACTTTGCACGACTCACGTCGACGCGGGTAAATATAAGACATCCTTTTGTTCTACATATCTTGGCGCTATAGAAGAAAAATATCTCTTACCCATATTTTAAGTTTAGCGCTGCCGTTTCGGCACCAGTATGATCCCCCACGAATGCCCATGTCAACGTACAGTGAATTCGATCGTCCTCATCGCCGGGTGACCTCCGTTGTTCTGGTTGTTGAATTCCACTAAATCCACTGATGTCTATACAGCTGGATTGCCGGAAAGCTCATCATAAATATAAAGGTGTCTCCACCGTGGCCATTTTGGAGAAGGTGGTGCTATAATTAAACAAGGATCAACAACAAACAATTTCTAGAAACGTTTTCAGTTTCCCGACGCCTCGCAATCACCGATCACTTTTCCAGGAATATATTCTGATGCTTGCGCAGATTAAATATATTGATGATGTGCACATTTGTCGTGACAATACAAATTGAATATTTACCACATATTTTAGTCATTAATGACAAATAATGTGTGACGAAACTGGAAAGATGATATTGTGTTATTAGTTTCCATGCAGTGTAAACGCCATGACATTTCGTCCGCTGAGTTCCAATGTGTTCTATGTACCTACTGGCACATAGAACACATTGGAACTCAGGGACGAGTTGCTGAAGTGAAAGCTGTTAGGCTCCAGCGTAACAGAACTCGCGGGGCGCGGTGGCGTTGCGGTAACCGGTTCTTGTCAGATCACCAAAGTTAAGCAACGTCGAGCCCGGTTAGTCCGCGGATGGTTGACCGTCTGAGCGATCGATTCGGACTCCGGCGTTGTGTCCTTGGGCAAGGCACTTCACCCCGATTGTCCACATGGGGGCATGATGACGCAGTGTACTAAGGCGTACTGCACGTCAATGGTGCGCATGTCTTCAACCAATCTAACCCTGCCTGTGCTGCAGTGCGGAGTTACGACGTTTGGGAGCTGGCAGCTGCTCATCGTTGCTCGGTGGTTCTCTCTAGGTACTCCGGCTTTCTCCACCCGCAAAACTGTCACCGACACGATAAGAGCTTGGCTGTTGATGTGTCGTTAAACCCTAATAAAAAAAATAAAAAAAAAATAAATAAATAAATTAATAAATAAATAAATTGATAAATAACAGATCTCGCGTTATCAAACGTCATGTGTTGCGATGAGTTACCGAGTTGATTGACATCATCGAGGGGTGGGGGTGCGGGTGTTGCAGTTTGATTGGTGACATTTCGTTTCAGCAGACAAATTGTTTTCAGATCAATAACTAAATTGCATCGCAGCGATATTCGGCTTTTAATCGAAGTGATTGTTTGGTAATCGAAATGCCAAGAGAGTTATCTCGCCTTGGTTGTATTTCTCAAAGTTTTGAGACAGAACGCTTCGTAACTAACACAAGAAAATAGGTAAAAGGTCAAACACGAACAAGATAATGTTTAATAAGATAACGCTTTCGATCCCGTGTTCTTGAATCGAGTTCTCCCATTTAATACTATGTAAAGCACACGGGGCGGATTTATTATTCCTTTATTGGGCGTGAAGTAGAGGTTAAAATCGTTCTAACCTGGGTAAATTCAGCCCTTACAGAAATCCTCGTTGTCTCTGTATATGTGACTAGGTACGTCGTGAATTTCCATTTTTGACTGTTCCCCAACTCGACTACATCCTCACGATTGTTCTGACTTACCAGTATTTCGTTTCCAAAATATAAATAAAATACAGAACAGAGATTACACAACAAAGATTATTATTTGTGCAATGGGGACAGCAGCAAGCTGATGCTTATGGAAGCTGTCTCCACATCTGAAATTAAACATTGGTGTTTGCACGACCGAAGATCACATTTTGAACGAACTGGATGAAATCCATTTTAATGGCTTCACTCGGCATAAGCAAGATTTACGTTTTCTCTTTATGGAAAACAAAATGTGTATGCATCGCCTTGTTACGATCCAATGAATCCAGATTCGGCACGATTGTTGGTCCTAAACAGTCGTGTGAGGGGGTCATATATTATTCCACCTCCTCCGTACAATTGGAGTAGTGATCATGTTGTAGCGATAGCCGGCCCTACGGCCGACTCGCTACAATATGACCAATGCTCACAAATGGCCGTTTACGTACGTGCTACTTACATCTACCACGTAATCCCTCTTCAGAATTGTTTGCCGGTGTAAAAGGAATGGAAGTCCGTAGGAACGTTAGTCCCTCTGGACTATTATTCCGCGGAATTATAATCCTAGGTCTAACATTTCTAGGAATAGTAGTCCGGCGGACTACTATTCCTAGAAATGTTAGACCTAGGACTATTTATTTATTTATTGGTGTTTTAAGGTCACATACTTATGCACAATGGCTAATCGTGACCGTGACAGTTTTACGGGTGGAGGAAGCCGGAGTACCCGGAGAGAACCACCGAGCAACGACGAGCAGCTGTCAGCTCTCCAACAAGACCTAGGACTATAATTCCGCGGAATAATAGTCCAGAGGGACTAATTTTCCTACGGACTTCCATTCCTGTTACACCGGAATTGTTCGAGAATTGTTTGCCATACTGTGCTGATAATCGGCCAAACGGCGAATGTCACAATATGACCCTATTGTCTAGCTAATGTTTTTCAAAGTACCGAACAAGTTCAATAATTTTAGAAAACAATATATTTGTGCTACGAAAATAAGATAATACAATTCAAGCGAACAAAAACATGATCGTCTTTCCCGAAACCTCAAACATATTAGAATTAAAATGCATTATCCTTCGCTATATCGCAGTGTCGATGCGTAATGGACGCATTGGACGGGTTAAGTTAGACGAAGTTGTTTACGTACAACTTCATACAAAATTTAACACGGCCATTCCACATTCACATACAGATTTGTTACCTTTTAAGATGACCATCGCCATACACAGAAATCACAGTTCAATGTTTTATTTTTGTTTTTTATTTATTTTTCCAAAACACACTTCATAATACTTCAAAGACTGTATTGCACCCATTGATATGCTGTGTTTTAAAAAAAAATGAAAATCGTTATTGTTAATTAGTTTAAAAAATTATTTCCAAATGTCAAAAGTAAACATACCAGGTGATGTGATAGAAATGAAAATCTTTTCTTTTGCTGTCTTCAGTTTGACAAATTTCAGACGCTTATACCCCATTCCTTATTTCGGCAACGACACAGAGGTGTAAGCTCAAAGTAAAATGGGTCACCTTAGTCCGGCTGTCAGTGCACTGAACCTCAAAGTGGCTTCCAAAGTTTTTTTTCTCTTTGGAATGTGTAAGAGTAACATGTGACTACGAAAAAAGTTTATTGGACGTCAGGCAGCCTTGACCGATTTGAAATATCCACGTTTAACCCTTTACCCAACGTAACGGACAAAACCGGCCAGCGCTATTATCAAAAATCGCCAATTAATTTTCATTATTTTTTCATTTTTTGTCTCAAAAACATAGGTTATGACCCCTCATTGGAACGAGCTCGTCGAGCTCGTTCCAATGAGGGGTCATAACCTATGTTTTTGAGACAAAAAATGAAAAAAATTAGTTATTCAAGAATTATTTTTGCAAGTGTCGTCTGCTTTTCATGTTAGGTAAAGGGTTGAGGTGACATCGTCATTTCGAGGACTGCAATGTTTGACTACGGCTAATACAACAATCCGAGCGCATACCAGCGGTTGCATCCGGGCCTATATACATTTTAAGGGATGTTTTTGGGTATTTGGTGATTCTGTTCATCAGTGCTATACATAGCTGATGCATCTGCTTATTCATTGTAACACTCTAGTGTGGCGTTGCAAGAGCAGACAAATTTCCACGCCATTTTTGCAGTATTATATTTGCACCCGTTTGTACTACACAACGCAACAACATTTTATTAACTTCAATATTTCGTTTAGGTCCGGCGCAACATCGGGCGGAACAGTTATGCCGGGCTGGAGCAATTTGTGTCTCCAGTTCCCTCCCAAAGCCACATTTGATAGGATCTAAGTTTGGAGGTCTCGGTTGAGGGCGTTTTTCCACAAACATTTCTGAAGGTGCGCTCGTTTGATATTTTCCCCGAAAGCTGCTGTGGTAAGAGGCAGAGAACAAAGTTTCGGCGCATTAGTTGCCTTGGGATTCCGGGTTTCGAAAATCACGCATCAATACGCACATCAGTCAGTGACGTGGTTACCTTGGAACAGTAACAGAGAGAAATGAATTGGGATGCTTGGTCGAGTACATTTGACCACTCAGCGTCTTCCTCACCCAATGATTTCAACGAAGCTCCGCTTAGGAGAGCTTTTAATATTCGACCACTCCCTATCCCGAACAGACGCCCAAGTGTGTCGCAGCCTGAAATGGCATGGGCAGTGAGTAAATCTGTGATGATAGCCCCATTAGCTCTGACAGCTTTCCGTATATCAATACACGTCCGTCTGTGGATATGGGAATACTAGTCATCGGAGCAACTAAATTCTGCTATAAATAGTGATGGGGCAACACATCGTACACATTGGTGTTGTCTGCAAGTACAACTATTCCCTTCTGTTCATCAGAATCGACCTCAATGGCTTGATGGGCGATAGATAATATTGTCTGCTTCTTCGTGAGTTGTGGTCGGATCGAATCGTTTCCTCACTGACCATTTGCTCAATTCGACGGGGGTTTCATTTTTGCCAGTTTATGTTTCATTGTATTAAACCGAAAGAACTTGTCAGTGACAAACTGTTCGCATATTATGTCAATTAACTGCGCCTTGTTTGTAGCGACCGTCAAAACTTGTTTTTGTGGTGGGAGAACAGCTTGGGCGGGAAGTTTGGACACTCAGCATCTAGAACTTCTGTCAGCCCTGGTTACGGACTTAGTGCTGAAATCCACTATCTGTCAAAATTCAAATACACGTCACTCGACTTCAAGTGCTTTATATGATATTTAAACTTTTCTACAAAGTCCATAACTGTCGCTTGGTACGTTTTGTCCGAAACTGGCCAATGCGGAATCCACAACAATGCACAGCCATATATCAAAACTGTTAGGTGCCCCCTGCCAACCATTCTGTTAGAAGAAACAACCATCGTCTTATTTTTTAACCATTTACCTAACCTGAAAAGCAGACGACACTTGCAAAAATAATTCTTGAATAACTAATTTTTTTCATTTTTTGTCTCAAAAACATAGGTTATGACCCCTCGTTGGAACGAGCTCGACGAGCTCGTTCCAACGAGGGGTCATAACCTATGTTTTTGAGACAAAAATGAAAAAAAATAATGAAAATTAATTGGCGATTTTTGAGAATAGCGCTGGCCGGTTTTGGCCGTTACGTTGGGTAAAGGGTTAAATCCGACTTTGATTTAGAAATTCGCATGTCACCAGTCTCGTCAAAGAGTTGTGTTGTCAGTGGCTACAATTCACAAGAGAGAAGTCAGTTAACAGTGAAGTTGCGAGAGCTTGATAGTAGTCCAATTACTCTGGATTGCAAGATGTTTGTATCATCATAAACTTTAACATCAATAACTTTGACAGATTTTCTTGACATAACCATGGTTTAGACCGTCATTGGAATAGCGTCGTAGAAACCTCCAGGAAGGTTCTGTTCGAACTTGATCATCAGTGCTGACCCTAACTTTAGGACCTTGTCCACATTCATAGACACAGGACTTACCTGTCCTCTTACGATATTGACAATTGATTTCTTTTGTTTTTGGGTAGGTTTTTTTTTGTTTTGTTTTGTTTTTTGTTGTTTTTGTTTTTTTTCGGGGGGGGGGGGGTTCTGTTTGATTGTTTCTGATTTGAGAGTAATGCCTATAATACCCGACTTACGTGGCCATATCCCATAAATATAGTCTCTATGAACATGTCATCCCATAACCCGTTCTGAAGACTCGGAATGTGTTCACCTCTCATGGAATGGGCCAAAATATTAGGCTCAAGATTCTTCATTTGGCGGAAGTGGTACAGGCCATAATAGCTCGCAGATGCGCAAAAGTATGGCACCATTCTTCGCCCAACATGAAAGTGAAGGGGGTAGCCATCTTCCCGTTCAGCACTAACATACAACATCATGAGGAAAACCGGCTTCAGAAAAGCATCCACCCACATTTTCGTTGTCGACTTTCATCATTTAAATCTTCCAGTAATGAGGACGGATCTTCCGGCCATTCAAAGTTGTTTTTCTCGAATAATTTACGGGAAAGGTTCTTCTGCCAATAAACGTATTTATCATATGACTCGTCCGTTTTGTTCACTTTCAAACTCTTGATATTTTGTTTTCATATTAATCAGTGATAAATAAAGCCTTCCGTCAATTTCATTGGTCAATTTCGAAACTAGACAATTTGATTGTCCGAACAAAATACAACTTGGCCACATTTTCATACTTTGCATAATTAGAGCTGGGAGCTTTCATTGGTCAATTTCAAAGCTGGACAATTTGATTGGCTAAACAAAATTCAACTGGGTTACATTTGCATAATTTCAGTAGGGAGAATTTACGTTATCTGTCCTATTTAGGGTGGGTTATATTGTACTAATCTTTTACCTACAAGAAAAACGCCATTTTTTTTTATTTTATATTTTCACTTTTTGCTTCCAAAACATGGGTTATGACCCCTCATTGGAACTAGCGTGTCGCGCTCGTTCCAACGAGGGGTCATAACCTATGTTTTGGAAGCAAAAGATGAAAATTTTTAGTGAAACGAGGATGTTTTTTCCAAGTGTTGTCTGCAACTCAAGTTAGATGATGGGTAAAAAGTCATCCTAAGTGGCTAATTTGTGCGTGTGTGTGTCATATGATAAATAGAATATGAAATGAGTGTTTTTCTCATATAATATTTATGAAATTTGTCCTAATTTTCCGTTTGGGCTCGCCAGAGGCTCGCCAAAACGGAAAATTCTTAGACTCGTTTCCTAAATATTATATAAGAAAAACACTCTTTCCATATCCTCTATACCTCTCATGTTCATTAGAAATTGTTTTCCAACTAGAATTTTTTCCACCCCTCGAAACACCGATTGCAGCACATCAGCCAAACCTGATTCAGCCATCAGCTTTCCTATGGCACCGATGAAGTTCATAATCAGATGCATACTCACTAAACGAGGAATAAAAGATGGAATGATTGTTTCTATTAAATGCCGATTATATGAGAATTTCAGCACGTAGGCTGTGCAAATTTAACCCTTTACCCAACGTAACGACCAAAACCGGCCAGCGCTATTCTCAAAAATCGCCAATTAATTTTCATTATTTTTTCATTTTTTGTCTCAAAAACATAGGTTATGACCCCTCTTTGGAACGAGCCCGTCGAGCTCGTTCCAAAGAGGCGTCATAACCTATGTTTTTGAGACAAATAATGAAAAAAAATAGTTATTCAAGAATTTTTTTTGCAAGTGTCGTCTGCTTTTCATGTTAGGTAAAGGGTTAAATTGGATACCCCTTTCCTGCGACGAATATCTCAAATTGCTAAATGCTGTCAGACGTTCAGTAAACTTTTTTTCTGAATCAGGAGAAGTCCCTCTATCAGAAAAGCACCGAGAAAAAAAACTATGGACGCGACTTTGAGGTTGGGAAGAAAATTGTCATTTGGCGGCCAGACTACCTCTGTTAAGTATTTTTGATTGGTTGCAGACATGCAGGTCGGTAAAGTTAAAAATTGTGCACAAACTGTTCATCTCTCTGGTGTATATCCATCACGTAACCGATTGACTTGTTGACGCTAAATTCAAATACATGGCTGATTGTTTGTTTACAATACGTGCGCCAAGATTAAATTATGCTGGATTCTCGCTTTCACGGTTTGGGTTCCAGATTGCTATGGTTTTGAACCGTGGTAAAACCGGCGTGTTTTGGCCACGGTAGACAATTTCTACGGTGGCACTAGGGTGTGGCTACAGCGCCTACAGAAGATCTGCGAACACACTACGGACGTACTAAGATTGTGCTAAGAAAATACTAAGGATTCGCAAAGGATTATTACGGTTATGTGAGGTTTTCCTACGGCACCAGAGGAATCGCTGCAGACAAGCCGCGGTTGTCCTACAGTTTGTCGTGGTTATTCGTGGTCATGCCACGGTGTTAAGGATATGCTACGGTTCTGCAACGGTTCTTCCACGGTCGTTTCGGTTATGTTACAGTTACATAACCGTACACACCGGTATACAACCGTATCATATCCATAGTCTATCCGGAGTTTTACGTGGTCAACCGGGACCCCATTTCTGACCATGGTTATTGCCGGGTCGGCTACGGATACGCTACGGTTGCGTCCCGGTGTCTATGGTTTTCTACGGTCACTTGCGGTTGGTGACGAAAAAAATTAAATTTTCATTTTGAAAATCGCTCCACGGAATAAACAAGGCGGCGGAAGGGCGAATGTTTATCTCGGAACACCGCGGTCATGTTTACGGGCTCGGAACGGATTTACCACGGATAATCACGGATTAAAACCGTGGGGCTTCCGACACCCCGAACCGTGAAAGTGAGAACCTAACTTGTACATACACGATGAACAATGTGCAGAAAAAGACAGATATTTTCACAACACTGGAAGCGATGATCACATGAATCGCCCAGGTCCGAGAAGCTGAATCTCAAGATCACTGAAAAATCGCCGAAGACTGTGGGTTCACATTTCCATAGTCAGTGTCCTACATGTTTTTGAAATTTCTGCTATTCACAAACCGATTACAGATTTCATTAATTTGTTGGACCTCTTCGGGGAATAGAATTCAGTTATTGTCACAATTGACAAGCATTGTAACAATTTTTAGCTCAACTTTGGCGAAGCCAAATTTGAGGTATTGTCATGGCCCGTCGTCCGTCTGTCCGTCTGTTTGTCCGTCTGTTCGTCCGTCGCGCCGTACACACGGCTCGGGCTAGAGGCCGTATTTATGAACTGATCATTACGAAACTTCTTGGGTACCTTTGTTATCATTGTGAGACGAGAACGAGTGTTTTTGGGTCCGGTCCGAAATTCAAGACGGCCGCTGGCAGCCATTTTGTACAAAATTAGCTGCAATCCGATTTTTGCGCAGAACTTCCATATGAAAGCTCTGATTTCAATAATTTTTTGTATGAATGTTTAGTACTACGGGATACATCACATATAATACGGCTTTTTTTTCTCTTGCGTAAATTATGCAAATTAGACTAACTTTGATTTATTTAGTGTAACTTTCAGCACTGTAACTGCAAATGCCAATACGGCTCGGGCTAGAAGCCGTATTTATGAACCGATCTTTACTACGAAATTTCTTGTTATCACCGTGGGACGAGAACGAGTGTTTTTGGGTGCGGTCCGAACGTCAAGATGGCTGCCGGCGGCTATTTTGTACCAAAATTAGTGCAATCACTTTTTTGTACAAAACTTCTGTATGAAAGTTCTGATTTGAATAAATTTCTGTGTGAATGTTTAGTAACATGGAATACATCACATATAATACGGGGTTTTTTCTCGAGCAGAAATTATGCAAATTAGGTGAACTTTGATTTATTCAGTGCAACTTATACACAGTAAGTGCATGTGTCAATACGGCTTGGGCTAGAGGCTGTATTTATGAACCGATCTTCACCAAACTTCTTGGGTACATTTGTTATCACCTTGGGATGAGATCGAGTGTTTCTGGGTGCAGTCCAAAATTCAAGATGGCTACCAGTGGCCATTTTGTACCGAAATTAGGTCCAATCAGTTTTTGTACACAACTTCTATACGGCTCAGGCTAGAGGCCGTATTTATGAACCGATCTTTACGAAACTTCTTGGGTAGCTTTGGTATCACTGTGGGACGAGAACGAGTATTTTTGGGTGTGGTCCAAAATCCAAGATGGCCGCCAGCAGCCTTTTTGTACCAAAATTAGTGCAATCAGTTTTTTGTACAGAACTTCTGTATGAAAGTTCGGATTTGAATAAATTTTTGTAGGAATGTTTAGTAACATGGAATACATCACATGTAATACAGGTTTTTTCTCGTGCAGAAATTATGCAAATTAGTTGAACTTTGATTTGTTCAGTGTTACTTATACACAGTAAGTGCACATGTCAATACGGCTCGGGCTAGAGTCTGTATTTATGAACTGACCTTCACGAAACTTCTTGGGGTACCTTTGTTATCACCTTGTGACAGGAACGAGTGTTCTGGGGTGCCTTTTTTATCACTGTGCTATGAGAACAAATACTTTTGGGTTCAGTCAGAACCATTCTGGGACTCAAAGATTTCTTTTCTAGTTTAGCATCTAACTGTCTTGTAAATACTTGTAAAAATGGGGTGACAGTTAGATGCTGTGTCACAGACTATACATGTACATGTCTTAAACAAGTTGAGCTACAGAGTCATTGACACTTTCATTGGTTTGAAGTTTGTTCCAAGAAATTCGTGGTATTTAACGAAAGACATACCGACACTCATATAATATTCACGTTTTCATCAGTGATAGTCTAAGAGGAAATTATGAGGATTTTTATTGGAAACACTTGGCACTTAACACAAATCAATTTATTATACGCTAAACGATAGATTATCAAAGAAATTTGGGAAAGGTAGAAATCGTATCCCCCACTGTGAAGATATATCAATTTTCACTTTCACGATATTACTCAAAATGGCGTCTTTCAAAAAGCATCACTTCAAGGTGAATACGAGTCAAATTATCACTGGAAATGATCAATTTATTCTAAAAACGTATAATGAAAAGTAAATCTAAACTCTTCAGTAATTTGTAACAAAACGAATTAAAAGAGATAAAATAATTTGGCACCTATGAAAATGTGAAGCGCATCCACAGAATATGAAGATTTTTAATTGCGATACCGGCACTTTTGAATGAAACTAAAATAAGAGTTTCCCGCACTCAACCAGTCAATAAAATGTTTTCAGTGAAACCGCTGCCGGGTGAATTTGACGTTCAGTAAAACACATGTTAGTATGTGCATTTAACCCTTTACCCAACGTTACGGCCAAAACCGGCCAGCGCTATTCTAAAAAATCGCCAATTAATTTTCATTATTTTTTTTCATTTTTTGTCTCAAAAACATAGGTTATGACCCCTCGTTTGAACGAGCTCGTCGAGCTCGTTCCAACGAGGGGTCATAACCTATGTTTTTGAGACAAAAATGAAAAAAATTAGTTATTCAAGAATTTGTTTTGCAAGTGTCGTCTGCTTTTCATGTATGATCAGTAGAGGAGCGCAGTGTCTAAGTGGTTATAGCAATGAACATCAAACTGAAAAAAGGTCAACGGTTCGATCCTGGCCAGCGGTAACAGCGTTGTATCCTTGGGCAAGCCACCTAGTCTTCATTGCCCACATGGAGGCACGGTGGCGCTGTATACTAAGGCGTACTTCACGTCGATGGTACACTTGCCTTTAAACAATGCTGACCCAGCTTGAGCGGAGTTAGTACGTTGGAGAGTCTGACAGTTGCTGGCCGCTGCTCGGGTACACTGCAAAAAATATAGGATCTCTTTAGAACCAAAACTGGTTCTAATCTTGTCCTTGAGATGGAACCAGTTCAGTTTAAACAGTATTTATTTCAAATCAAATAAATTTACCAAGATTACCATTCAATTTTAACAGAATATTACATGAACTGAAGTAGATTCAGCAATAAACTTGGAGCTTATTCAACGCAGTCGCCAAACATTTTGAAACAAAGCGAATATAAATACCTGGTGTAGAGAACCAAAACTGGTTCGATATGCCAACTGTTCATATCTCCTTTGCTTAATGATAATTTGAGACAACCTCGTATGAGCTCTAAACTTACGGCTGAAACTCCCTCAATTTATGTTTAATTCTGTTAAAATTTAAGGTTAATCTTTATAAATTTATTTGATTTGAAATAAATACTGTTTAAACAGAACTGGTTCCATCTCAGGGACAAGATTAGAACCAGTTTTGGTTCTAAAGAGAACCAATATTTTTTTGCAGTGTACTCGCGCTTTCTTCACCCGTAAAACTGTCCGACACGAGATGGCCTTGGCTGTCGAAAGTTTCGTTAAAGACCAGTAAATAAATAATTACTCAGAATTACACAGAACGATTATTGTTCACGTGAAATAATGTATGCATGAACGCCAGAGGAACGAGTTGATTGTTTTCTCAAAATTAACCAATTTTGGAACTCAAGGTTAGACAGGTTAACACATGCGCATCGACTATTGCCGTTTATTTTATTTCAATGCTCTGCACGTTCCTGGCATGCTTAGGTTGCCACTATCATTTGACTAATTGCTGGAAGGATCATAGAGTACTCTTTTCAGCTATGAATCAGATGATGTAGATACAAGTGTGTTATACATTTTATTAACATTCTTCACATGCAAGCATATATAATATGTAGGTCCCTCATACATAGTCAAAGAGGGCGTGGAAGTGTAATGGTCATGTCAGTTTTTAGCATTTTATATTTGCAGATCAATCCGACATTCAGCTACTGTCAACAATACTGACATACACATCTTTAAATAGTATCCAGGAAGGTACAGGTGCAATATACATTGTGCCAACCACGTATGTACAGACAGAAACTGACTGAATTCTGTCGATGCAGAGTATCTCAACAGATAGACAGCCACTAGATTACGTTGAAACCACCAGTTTATCCATAGAATTCTCAACAGAAAACTGGAACAATCAAGAAGTCAGATTGGTTTCAACATTTGATGCAGATTCAAATATGGTGGAAAAGGGTCTCACTATCACTGATATCACATCCAGCAGGTCATCTTTCAGTCCAATGTTTCATACACATTCTAGCACAATAAGGACAGATTCTAGAATCACAACAATCAACATGTTGGCAGCAGTGCCTGAAATTATCACAGACTTTAGCACAATCATCATAGACAACATTATTAACAAACATTCATTGTCTCATGTTAATAAAGCATCCATAACTCGAAATAGTATGTTATTATGCTATTATTTTTCCATTTCGTTTCGGCGATAAATTTGACAGCGGAAGTACCGACCACCGTTAACCGCGCGCCAAAGGCTCGCGGTTAACGCCACTTCACCACCCACTCGCTCGTGGTGAACATTTGGTACATCAAGCTACTATGGGTATATCCCATGTATGCATTGCGCCAGCCACGTATGTACACTTATCATTTTATATTTGCAGGTCAAACTGACATTCAGTTATTGTCCACAATACTCACATTCACATCTTTAAACAGTATCCATGAAGGTACAGATGCAATACACATTGCACCAACCACGTATGTACAGACAGAAACTGATCGAATTCAGCCTATGCAAAGTGTTTTAACGGATAGACTGCCACTAGATTACTTTGAAACCATAAGTTTATCCATTGAATTCTCGACAGAAAATGGGAACAATGGAGATGTCAATTTGGCTCCAACATTTGATACAGATTCAACTAGAATGGAAAAATCTCTAACTGACATCACAGCCAGCAGGTCATCTTTCAATTCAATGTCCCATACGAATTCTAGAACAAGAAGGACAGATTCTAGCATCACAACAATCAATATATCGTCTGCAGCGCCTGAAATAACCACACACTCTAGCACAATCACCATAGACTACAACATTGGTACATCTGTGATCACAGATGTCGATTCTACAACAGTTAGAAATGTTACTGTTGCAACACAAATGGATACAGAGTTCGGCACAATAAGAAGAGATAGCACCACTGTCATAGATATCACACCTACTGGTAATATCACAGTGATATCAACCGAGAGACACGGGCCAACAACAAAGCAACTGCACCCTTTGTTGCCCACTCGCTGCGTTCATCCAGTACAAATTTCACTGTCAGCGAGAATTGAAAAGTATGCAAACGAAAGTCGAATTCCAAAGAGAAAAACAAAGGCATTTGAGCGGCGATACAAGTGTATGGATGATAACAGACCTTCTAGTAAAGCTCTAGGAATGCTTTCTTGCATTTTCCTAGCCAGTGTTATAACCGTCGTCATCACCAGTGACTTGAGTTGTGCAATCAAACAGCTGAAATAATATTTTGATGTAAAAAATTAACTTTGTGGTCTTTGTCAGATCATTATCACACTGAATGGGGCAAAATATTATAAACTTTTACAATTGTATTTTCTGGAATTGTATTTCTAGTTATGATTTTAAATGGGTGGAAAGGAACCATTAGCATTTTCAAACTTGTGGCAATTTGCCAATTGGAAAATTGCCAAATCTTTTAAAATGCTGATGGTTTATTTTTGTCAGTTATATTAATAGGTAGAAAATAAAATTCTAGAAAATACAATTGTAAAAGTTTTATAGTATTAGCTCCTGGTCATCCCTAAAAATTCAAAAGAAAGGGAAGTTCGATCAAACAATTAGAAATCCGCCAGTTGTTTGTTTGTTTGTTTGTTTGTTTGTTTGTTTGTTTGTTTGTTTGTTTGCAGGAATTTAAAGACACGTTCACCAGCTAGGATCATCTGGTGTCGGGCAGGTTTATGAGTAGAAGAAGCCGGAGTACCCGAAGTGAACCACAAAACAGCGATGAGCAACTGTAAGACTCTCCAACTCACTAACTCGACGCAAGGAGACTTAACAGCGGTTAAAAGCAAGCGTACCATCGACGTGCAGTATGCCTTGTAGTACACAGCAACACCGTGCTCCCACATGGCCAATCGGGATTAAGTGTGTTGCCCAACAACGCAGTAGACGGCGCGGTGAATGGCCTAACCATCAAGTTGTCGTTGTTTAGTTCAATGCTATAACCCTTTACCCAACCAAAACCGACCAGCGCTATTCACAAAAATTGCCAATTAATTTTCATTATATTTTCATTTTTTTGTCTCAAAAATATATGTTATAACCCCTCTTTGGAACGCGCTCGTCGAGCTTGTTCCCACGAGGGGTTATAACCTATGTTTTTGAGACAAAAAGTGAAAAAAATTAGTTATTCAAGAATTTTGTTTGCAAGTGTCGTCAGCTTTTCATGGTAGGTAAAGGGTTAACCATGAGAAAAAATAACTTCATCACTTGCAAATTGAGTTTAAAATGTTGTCTGTAATCCACAAGATTAACACAAAACAACAATTGTCCAAGATGGAAATTTGCCACTTACCTGATTAATAAACCCCTGCATCCTTGAAACAAACGTTGTTGAGATTACGACAAATGGAATTCAGATGAGAGTTGTCCTGAATCGGTTACCTCTATTTATACCATGATAACATATTCTACTATATATAAAAAGCCTATGACATAAATGTTAGCTTTACACACCAACCAGAGTGAACACGCCAGCAATGGGATTTCAGAAGTTAAATTTTACAGGAGAACTACATCCAAGTTAGTTGACCTTTGGTAACGTTCACAAAGACATTACTGTATAGCTTGAACCCCATCTGGACCCGGGTATAGTAGGTCCACATTTGATAGACAGTTTGTTAACGCACAGCTGCGATGGCCTGGCTGTTCATGTAGACATTTTAATACTTTATTGATGTAGCAAATTCTAAGGAATTCGTTTTATCCTTATATTGAGGTGCCAATGTGGATGAGCTTGTTAGTTCCTCCAGAGGTTGATGGATTCTTAGGGCCATCCAGTGGATCTGTTTGAATAATTCTACCTTCATCTTGGGAATTAGCAACGTTGTGATATGTATCGTATAGCCATAGTTATTGAAAGCAATGTAAAACCCCTATCAAACCAGATCAGACAATTGAGACAAACTGAATGTGTAGCTTAATATTCTTATAAATCTGGTTTCTCGGTGCTTACCTTGCAAATGAAACTCAATTATTTTTTTCCCAGAAACATTTGATTTTACACCAAATTTAAATAAGCATTTTCTAATTTTATCTCTGATATGCAGTGATATGTACTTCGAACAGTCTAGTTTCTGTAAATCATGGCAGATGCAGGCATATGTGAGCACTGTGCCTATTGTGTCCATAATTAATTTACTACTGCTCATACTGTAACTGTGTATGTGTTGCAAATATTGGTTGAGTAAAGGGGAACTTATTTTTATTCGGGCTCAAGAAGGGCAAACCTTGTGTTTTTTGTTTGTTTTTCTTATCGCATCTGCATACCAGGATAGCGACCAAAAAGACTTTTTTGTTTTTGCTGAAATAAAAATTAATATTTTAAATTTTCTCATTTTGAAATATCAGTTCCACCTAGCTATTATGACTCATTAGACAATATTATATATACTATGCTTTATTTTAAAGACTGTTTCATTCAAAACAAACATGCTATGAATGAATTATGTTGTGAATGGATATTTTTGTTGACTTTAGGAGAGAATTGTCGGGTAAATTTTTTCCGCTCAATATTGGGCACCCACCCCATCCACAAATCAGTTTTGGATTAAATTCTCCAATATTTTTTTTATTAAGGGGGTTAGTTTTGCTAATAATGCTTGTAAATAAGTTTTTATGATCGATTGGTGACACTTTGTTACAGTTTGGAACACAAAATATGCCATAACAGTGAAAATGGAAAAAAAAAAAATGCATTAACTGATTTCGCACATTTTTTTAGCACTTCACCACCCACCCCCACCTATGTTTATGCAATTGTTTCCCCCCCCCCCCCCCCTGCCTCTTAATAGCCAATCGAAATTTTGAAGATTATACTTTGATGTCAGGGGAAAATGAATAAGTTGATATGTGCACATTATCTCGGTAATTCAAAAGGGAATGTTTTCGTCGTAAGCTTTTGTTTGATGTGTTTTTGTTTGTTTGTTTTTATGATTTTTAAATGTCTTTTCACCACTTATTTTACACAAGCGCTCCCCAGTCACACCAGAACTGAAAAAAAATGTTGGGCCAAACTGTTAACAGTCGTATGTTTGTAGACGAGGCCAACCTCGCCTTCAGTTCTGATGCCTTTTTAGATGGGTATACACCAGTGAACATTAATTCTATATTTCTGTCCTCCTTCAGTTGTTCAATGAAGAGGGACGCAGTGGCTCAGTAGGTAGAGGTGCACGCTGCAAGTCGAGAGATACTCGGTTCGAATCCCACCTGCGGCAACCGCGTTGTGCCGTTGGGCAAGACACTTCACGCCATTGTCCAAGTGGGGGAACGATGGCCTTGTGTACTAAGGAGTACTGCATGGCGATGGTGCACCTGTCTTCAACCAATGCTAACCCTGCTTGTGTAGCGTTAGTATGTTTGGGAGCTGACAGTTGCTCTGTGGTTCTCTCCGGGTACTCCGGCTACCTCCACCCGTAAAACTGCGGTGGTCATGATTAGACATTATGCAGAAATAAGTGACCTTAAACACCAATAAATTCATAAATAATTGTTCAATGAAACTTGTTAATGTTGGGGAGCATGAATAAATGATTTTTTTATAGATAAGAATACATTTTTCTGTTACTGGTTCCGTTTTCTCGTTGTTATTGTAACCCAAAATGATATCCAGTTTTTCGAGCGGTATTGAGATTTCACATCCATCTTTTAACTTTTTCATCAAATTTATTTAGCGCTCGTTATATTTGGGACGATTGTTGACACAGTTCACGGTTTATCACATCTCTGAGGAAGATTAAACTGAGTTGATGAAAAAAGGACCTCTGCAAAATTCTGAAACGAATATTTGTAATTCTCCTTTATTTGGTTTTGATTTTCTTTCATTTCCGTGCATTGTTTTTAAACTGTGCAACCAACGCAATCTGTAATGCATATATATACTTTCACACCTTCTGCTAAAGTGTTTTGGCAACAGTGAAACGAAAACAATCCGACCAGAAAGTCTGACCCACTCTTTTTGCAGATGACAACTGAAATAAGACCGCAGGTAGAAAACAATGAGACCGGTCGTACTAAAATAATACCGTAAGTAGAAAATGAGTTCGCATGTGGCCGCAGGCAAAGTACAGGGGTTGGAGTCCCTAAATGAACACTATCTGGTTATATGGGGTATCCCAAATATATTTCGGAAGTTTGATACCGATATTTTCAATTGTAACCCTAAAAATTGTATTTTTAATGAATGGCGCGATATGCATCTTGCGATCTCACTTTTCCGCAACTAAGAACAGAGAGAACGCAAGTAAACGTCTGGTCCCCAAAACACACAATGAACACTACCTAGTGAATTGGGGTATATTCAATGTATATCCGAACTTTGATATCGATATTTTTATTTTAATCCCTAAAAATAAACTTTTAATGTATAGCGCGTCTTCCGATTTACGGTCTCAGTTTTCGCAAGCAGGGATAATGAGATCCGCAAGTAAATTATTAGTCTTGAAAGTAAACGAGAACGTATACGTTACGTTATACATAAAATTTATTCCAAATATGGTGGTAATATCTTGATTTTAACCTCTTATTATTTTAGGTGTAAAGTGTGATAGAAAATCACATTTTTGGTCTCATTTTTTCCAGGCAAAAAGACACAGATTAAGCGAAAACCCTTCTGTGAAATGAGTAACTTCAAAGATTGATTTAAAATATATAGATAATAATTTATCAACACTTCTCATCATTTACCTGAGCTTAAGATCGGCAACAGTAATACTTGGCAGATCTGGGGAGTGGGGTGGGGATGGGGGTTGTACAGTGAATTTTGCTACTTTTGTTTTTCGTTTTTAAATTATCAACTCCCCTCATCGTTTACTGATAATACTTGGAGATGGGCCTTGACAGCTCCTATCAAAATTACCCGCATTTTGTCCCAACTCGAGTTTAGTATTTGGACGATCCGTCCAAAAAAGCTGATCTTTTTTGGTGTGTGTGTGTGGGTGGGGGGGGGGGGGGGGGGGGTGGAGTGCCAGTGTCTTCGAAGGACGAGATTAACCTCCATAGCCTAGAACCCTATCCAATATACTTGAACTAATTTTAAACTAATTCCTTGCGAATCACCCATCACAATGCTTTTAAAGTACAGCGCGACTTCTAATTTACGATCGCAATTTTCGCAAGCAGGGTTAATGAGATCCGCAAGTACATTATTAGTCTTGAAAATATCAAAGAGACGCGAAAGTATACGTTACATTATATATATAGACAATAAACATATAGTGTGTTTTTATATCTGTGTTATACAACGAGTTGAAATATGGTTTATTTTTTCGAGGCTTCGCCGAGAAAAAATAAACCATATTTCAACGAGTTGTATAACACAGATATAAAAACACACTATATGTTTATTGTTTTTATCTGATAACAAACAGACACCCGTCTCGTGCGTCTACCCGACTTATATATGCTTCCCACGGGCCTCCAAAGAAAACCAGTCTACGAGACAAAAGAAATAGGACAAGACGCATAGAGTTGTGTCCCTTACATTACAAAATCGATGACGGCGATTGTAAAGTGCGATTGCACTTCTTGCATCATGTAACTGCGCTGGAACAAAATAAATTACAACTATTTTATTAACAGTAACAAAACGGTGTTTCAGTAGAGTTATTCTTTTTTTGACATAGTTCCAGTTTTCTTCCGTGTTTTATGCTGTAGTCCCAATATAACAAATAATTTTGCGTTTGTTTACAATTTTTACGAAGTGTTTTTTTTCAGGTAGAGCAGACGAACTTTTAATTAGCTCAGTTCCGCGAGTACTTTTGATCGAGGCCGTGACTATAAATAGTTCGCAGTCGCCGCATACTAATTACTATTAACATTCAAGTAATTTCTACAATGTTTTGAAGCAAAATTTTAGGTTGCCTTTATTGAAGCAAAATAAATAAGAAATGACACCATCAGAGGATTTTGACAAAGTGCAATAAGCGTACAATTAAAACCTGCCCTGTGATATAACGATGTTTCATGAATGAATGAATGAAAATGGAATTGAAAGAGGTCAGAGGTCGTTCGCATAAATTATAATTATATACAACACCCGTTGTATATACTTCAAGTATATACAACGGTTGTTATACTCTATGGTTATCAGATAAAAAATTTGTATTCACCTCCTATAAGTGAGAGAGATTCAATTTTGTTCAAAGAATGTTTCTTTTTTTTTTTGTTATAATACGGAGAGATTGCATGATGTATGCACAAACTAAGAGTGTTTCATCTCATGGGCATTTTCTCGCGCGCTTGTGCTTGCACAAACCATTTTCTTGTTAATATTGTTTTCGAGAATAAGCATTCAAAAATGATGCGAGATTGTGTCTTTAGCATTATTATGGAAGGTACATAATTCTGGGTCACACAGATTACATTGACGAAGTTTCGAGATTGTGTAGAGAATCCTTTGTAGTATTTTGTATTGAAGACTCTGTAAACAAGACTCATCAGTAACTGTAAATGAATTTGTATATATATGCTCCAAGTCACCAGCTTGCCAGTTGGTATTCAAAATTCATTCCATTTTCTTTGTGTTTATAGAGGAGTTGTAGCAAACTGTTGCAAGAGTTTTGGATAAAGCGCTGGACAGGCCTTCTAGGAGTGTTCAAGTTTTTTTATGTTGTCAATTTTTTCATGTTGTCTCATTGTTTTCTTCTACCATTTTGGGATGGTGGACAATGAATGGTATTTTGAGGTTGTATTTATCGGAAAAATTAGTGAAGGATAAGATTTTTCTATCTCCTGTCAAGAGATCATTGACAAAAATACATCAACCTTGAGTCACCTTTTATCACAAAAATGTATATTACTGATTTGTATGTCTTTATTATAATAAATTGGTTCTGAAAATATCCCTTTTGGGGCCAGTGTGTTACTATTATCCAGGAGTGGCCAAGCAGTCAAAACATTTTTCCAGAATGGGTTTAGAGTCTTCTTTTTTATGTCGTCCTTCTTTATGCAGGTACCAGATTTTGTTGCCTCCGAGATCTTTAATATCATTTTAAGAAAAGTCTTCCAAATACCAAAAATATTTGGATCTAACAGTGTTTTATTCGGAATACTTTTAGTCAGTAACTGTAAGCTTTTAAGTGCTTAAGAACTTATTTCCTTCGTTTTCTGCAGTATTAATTATTGTCGATCATTTCATTTTATCATTTTTCCCCGACTGTAGGATACTGAAGAATTTGGTTTGTATTTTGCAAAAAATATCCTCGGGGGTGGGAGTGGGGGGTAAAACTGACAGGCTGTGTAACAAAATTGGTAATACAGGCGTTTTTACTATAGCAGTCTTTGGGATTAAAATTAAATTTCTGAAGGACCAATCATTGAGTATTTTTTTATTCTGCTCCTTTTTATTTTATTGTTTAATATATAGTTTTCCCTGAACAACAAATTTTCAGACAGGCTTGGTACTAGGAGCGAACCGCCCTGCCCGGCACCGCATTAGCTTCAGGCCTGACCTAGATTATTATCAGCACACGACCCTATATTTAAGCCCCCACCGCTGACTTTTTATTTGTTTCATGCAACCAAGAACCCCATAAGTTGAATTTTCATGCGTGCAAGCAGATATCGCATATGTTTCATACTGCGCTTTGGACAACAACAAAGAGAATAATTCTATCATTGATTACAATTTATTAATGACGTTACTTCATTAACGCGTGGAGTAAGTTTAACTGGTTGAGCCCCAGAAGCCCTGATTTTGGTTTGCTTCTGGAGTGTATGTAATGCAACTTAATAGCTTCGTATTCCGTGGATGTGCTCCATATTATTCTTGACGTGAAGTTATTTAGTCGGTATCGATTTATCTTGTTATAATTTATGAGAGAGTGAATGCAGTCTCCCATAAATTATAACAAGACAAAGACACGTGAACAAATTTTAACGGCTGAGAATTATTTAGCTCTCTTCCTGTAAATGAATACAGATATGCATACATGGGGTCACTGTTTTTTTCCCTGAAAATATATAAACTTAACCCTTTAAACTCCAGAGGCCCTTTTTCCAACCCATTAACATTATACTTCATAATTTCATAAAGTAGGTTGACTTTTGAGTGAAGGCGTGATGTAGACCAATCAATATTTTCAACGTGCAGCCCCAAGGCTGCACGTTGAAAAAATTAATTGGTCTTCCCCCAAATAAAGAATATGGGCGTTTCCCGTTGCTACCATTGAACTGATATGGAGAATACCACTAGGGTTCAAAGGGTTAGATAATAAACAAATAGAATCAGCCCCCACACCCCATTTTAAAAAACTGTGGTATTGTACTTTATTCAGTAGACAACCCTAATGTTTTCCAAGCACCTTGGAAAATGACTTCAATTCCTTTGATTGTTTTTTTTTTTGTTTTTTTTTTTTTTGCTTTTGTTTCTGTTTTTTGGTGCACTTACACTGAGGAATGTGTGCAAACAAACTCCTAACTTGGTACTTTTTATCGTGTTTCGCAGAGACCTGGATCTTCCATGCAAGTAACATTTTCGGGTAGAAAAATCACCACAATACAAATCCGATCTCTATCGAGGTGTTTATTTTTATGGCGTAAAATAGCAAAATTCGATGACAAGATGACAGAACACACCACGTATTGGTCAGGGGAATAGGCAATAATTTAATCCCATAGTCGTGTGGAACCCCATAGAGCTGTAGGATTAATATATTACTGGACCTTTCTATGGATACAATAGATTCGTCCACTTCCTGTAAATTATATTTTTAGGACGATAGTTTGCGTGGTTAAACAATCACTATTGACATATGATGCATCCCTCATCAGGATTCTGATGAGCTATATTAACTGTAATGACAAGTGGGTTCAAACAGCATCTGTGTGTCGACAAGGAGCCTTATATGTGAGCAAAAGACTTGCATATTTTTTGACCAGGTGCCTTAAATATGTGTGAAAGGAAAGAATTTATTTTGATTACGCGCAAATTTCCTTTATGCGCATGTACAAGATAGCACCTTAACCTGTGTTCTCACTATAGAGTTTTATCGTACGTCTTAAATTATCGAACGCCTTTTGTCGATCGATTTTTGTCGAACGTTAAAAATGTGAAGGTTGTTGTCACGCTAGACTTTTGTCGTACGATTTTTCTGTGGCGGCTGGTCAGCCGTAATTCCTTCGACAAATCGAAGGAGTCTTTCGATAAAGGAAGTTGAAATCAAACGCGTTTGATTGTTTAGACAAATTTAAAATCTATCAGTCAAAAATCGAAGGAAAGTCATCCGTCTTGAGTGTTCTCACTATAGATTTTTGTTGATCGACACCAACTTTGCCGTTTACTGGAAATCTCGACGAGCCTCGATAACTGTAGTCCACTGTACCAAGAAATATCTACATACACATCACATATGACACGCCAATGACACTTCATTATTTACCTTGTTGACAGTGACAGAAAGTGTATAAAAGGGGTTGATCCTTGAGAAAATTTTGTTCAACTATTTCATCTAGTATGGCGAAAATGTGTAATTTAGAACCGGACACCTATTTCACGACACATTAACCAAACACACATTTTATAATTGCATGTGTGTTAGTTTTGCAGACTGAGAGTGACGAATTCTTTTCTTCTGGCATTTTTGCGATATAAAATAATATGATACTGGGGAGACAAACCAAAGAACATTTTTGTGCTTTCAATCGAAGCCTTTTATTAACACATAGAAATATTTACATATTTACATAATTAATTTACATTGTACGCCCATGACATGTATTTATAATTACCGGTTTGACTGCAATGAAAAGTCTATACAGAAATTGCGTCTTGAGATAATTTCGTATAGTTGTTTTATCTGAAACTGATATGTTAAAAACTTGTAAACTGTAATTTCAAATTGGAGATTTGTTTCATGTCGCAGTAAGCAAATACACCATTGATGACAGCGTGTATATTTGTGTTACAGATTCGTTGTAACCATTTGTTTTTCTGGTATTTGCTAGATAAGTCCATGATATAATAACACGATAATGGAGACACAGACCAAAGAACAATTTTAAATGGCGTGCGATTTATACCACGATTGCTGTGCACATTCAACTTTACGCGACACAAAGCAGATGACGCGGGCCAGGATTGAACCTACACCATTTTTATCTGGAGTCCAGTGCTCTAGCCAATGAAACGTCGCGCTCCACACCAAACAGAAAGATATTTCTCGCAAATGAAAAGCTTAAGACATGACATGAAACCAAACAAAACATTTGCAAACAGCACACCACGGTAATGGTTTGGCTTTAAGTAAAGCCACACCATTTCTGTGGTGTGTTGTGTGCAATTGTTTTGTTTGGTTTCACGAACCAACTGTCAATATGTACTGAAAATAATCAGGGTTCCTGAAGTGCAGAGCCGTTAGACTATAACAAAACTGCATGTGTGCAGAAAATGTCTCTAAGAGGTTCGTTCCCCATGCATGGGCCTCCTGATTGTATCACATAAGAATGTCACAATTAATGATCATATGACACAAATTGGGATTTTCACAGCTGAAATGATATAGATCTAGGCTGTAGATAACCACTAAAACCTCAAAAGGAGCAGTAAAAATATACTCAAATGTAAGGAGCAATTCATTGCGTTACGACTCTCGGTGAAAAATCCAAAAACATATTACCCGGACCTCAAACCCGGAGAAAATTTTGATTCCGCGAACTGAATGAACGCTGCTTCCACATGTCCGTGTAATCAGTGGAAGGTCACACGGAGGACATTTCGGTTGCATTTTTGTATCATCTCCATCGCTCATTCGGCAAGAGCGGTATCAACAGGGGGTTGGGGTCCGGCCCAATGGGAGAAAATTCAGATTTTTCCAAATAAACGTGCAAGAAAACACTGAGCGATAAGGACAGACTGGACTGCTAGTATATCGAAATGTTTTTTACTTGGACTGCCATTAGCTGTCCACATAGAGAACATTTCAATATACCGGCATTCTATGCAATCAGATCCATTTTGCCTATTGGGCGTTTTCATGAAATTTCAAGCACCAACAAGCCTTGGGTCCCCATGGGAATCCCGGGAAGTGAAGCAGTGCCTGTTCACTGCGCTAAACAGGCTCTGTTTATTGGTAAAATAGGACCCAGTCACCAATGCTTGGGAGGAACAAACCCTTTCTAAAATGGGGAAAATGGTTTATTAACGCTCACCCCTGGTCTTGAGTTGATACTCATGTTGTGGTCATGATTAGCCATTGTGCAAAAATATGTGACCTTAAACACCAATAAATAAATAAATACCTGGGGACCCTAAAACTGATGCAGGTATTTATGCATACCTGCATACCTGCAGGTATGCACAAATACATGCATCAGTTTTAGGGTCCCCAGGGGCCACCCAATAGGGGGCCCACCGGGAATTCTCCCGGTGAACCATATAGCAAGTCGGCCTCTAATCATTAAGAAGAGTAAATATAAAGAAACCCACGGAACAACTTGTAGTCATAATAAGATAGAAATGTCGCAATAGAAAATGTCTGTTGAAGTCAGAAAACTGTTGACATTTCATCAGACATTGTCAGGAGAAACGCATGCTAAACCTTAGTGGCTCTAACTAAATCACGCGGTGCTGAGAATGTACTTATGAACCGCTTCGAAAATTAATTGGTTTTCGCAGTTAGTCTCAAATTCAGACCCGTACGGCGGCAATGTATTACATTCAAGTGGACAGGGGAGTAGACCCAGAGACATCCATCGTATATTATTTTAGAAGAAAATCGTATGTGGTTTCACGCTCATCACATGAATTTAGTGAAATTGCTTGGTGGTTCTCAAAGAGATGCTCTTTGAGACGACTACTTCGAAACTGTGACATACAATGCTATATTTGAGCTTGGTGAGAAATTAGTTTGAAAAAATGCTGTTGTCGACAAAGGTTATGGTTTAAGTATTCCTCAAACTCTGTTAAGGAGGAAGTGTCTATGATATTGGCGGGATAGTTTCTTTGTGAGTTGGATAGATGATTTGACGCCGGATGAATTCGGAAGTTGCCCACGGCACGTAAGTTAAGCGCATGAATTGTGGAAATGAAGGACGACATGAAGCGGGAATTATAAGGTGGCGGTATGATATGATACATTTTAAAGTACTACATGTATATTAATTTATTTTTCATTCTCTTTTCTTCACACCGGGTATTCGTATGGTTCATTCCCACTAGACCAATTCCCTTTAGACCAACTCCCACCAAACCAATTCCCAAAAGCCCAATTCCAATTAGACCAATTCCCCTTAGACCAACTGATGTGTTCAACTTTCAAAATAATTTTATATCAATAATTTGAGTCGAGTGCTAGAAACCATTATAGGTGGTTTCAAAAACAAAGGGATACCAGATCAAAAGCCAGTATTTGATTCTTATATTTCACCCTCGGTCAAATGCAAATAATATTTTATTTATATAAATTTGTTTTATTACAAATTAGTGGAGAGTGCCTGTGGGCACTCTCCAATAATTTTGTAATAAAACAAATTTCAGGAACAAAATCAGACCACCAAAATAATCTAGCCCTCGACCATTTAATAACACTATTTATTTATTTATTTATTTATTGGTGTTTAAGGTCACATATTTCTGCACAATGGCTAACCATGACCGTGACAGTTTTACGGGTAGAGGAAGCCGGAGTACCCGGAGAGAACCACCGAACAACGGCGAGCAACTGTCAGCTCCCCAACATACCAACACCACACAAGCAGGGTTAGCATTGGTTGAAGACAGGTGCACCATCGACGTGCAGTACGCCTTAGTACACAGCGTCACCGTGCCACCACGTGGGCAATGGGGGTGAAGTGTCTTGCCCAAGGACACAACGCGGTTGCCGCAGGTGGGATTCGAACCGAGGACCTCTCGGCTTGCAGCCTGTACCTCTACCAACTGAGCCACCCCCCCCCCCCCAATAACACTAAATAGTTGGTATAAAAGGAATTGGTCTAATGGGAAGACACCATTCGTGTACTCGGAACCGGAGCGTCACTAAGAACATAGAGCAGAGAAAATGGAGGGAGAGGCAGGGATCAATACATTTTTTGCTAAGTACTCGGAACCGGAGCGTCACTAAGAACATAGAGCAGAGAAAGTGGCGGGAGGGGCAGGGATCAATACATGTTTTGCTAAGAAAAACATATTTAGATAAAAGAATTAACCCTTTACCCAACGTAACAGTCAAAAACCGGCCAGCGCTATTCTCAAAAATCGCCAATTAATTTTCAAAATATTTTCATTTTTTGTCTCAAAAACATAGGTTATGACCCCTCGTTGGAACGAGCTCGTCGAGCTCGTTTCAACGAGGGGTCATAACCTATGTTTTTGAGACAAAAAATGAAAATTTTAGTTATTCAAGAATTTTTTTTGCAAGTGTCGTCTGCTTTTCATGTTAGGTAAAGGGTTAACCGGAATGCTTTTATGAATCAGTTGTGTATTGGTTAAGGTATGCTGTGACAGAATTTCGGCCATGAACAATCGCTATTCATTGAGGAGGTTATCATTTCCATTGTCACTTTACCAATATCTGATGAAATATGCAAAATAATATCCCGTAACATGTTAAATTTAGCAATCTGCAGCAGTTTTAGATTCTTCAGATTCTTTATTCACGGTACACATACATGTGGAATGGTTACAAATAAGCATATTGCACAAATGTAATGAGTAGTAAGTATACCGTGGGAAGTGGCATAGCCAGATTTGCTGTCTACCTGCCACCCCCTGGAAAATGGGGTGATTGCAAACGGACTGTGACTAAATGAATGAACTTAAAACCAGTTATGTGATACATGATGGAGAATCATTTCTTTTCTGGGGCCGGAGGTTTGGTGCTTCATGTATGCCAGCGGAAACTGAGAAACAATCTGCTTATTGGACTCCCTCCACTACTCATCATAACACCTGAGAGCGGAAACAAGTCCCATCGTGGAGTTCTTGTCGATTAGACTGCGACAAAGAGGTAGGTCATTATGTTTGGGCGTGGAGTATACGTTAGCCGTATCATCATCGCAGGATGACGAATGTGATAAATTATTTGTTTAGGTTATTGTTTGCAAGTTCTTAATTGTGTACATATAGTATTTTACATAGCACAATTGTAGGGAGGAAGCGTAACAAGTTGCAGAAGACGAGGATTCTAGATGAAGACGCAGAACATGACTTTGACAATTTCCACGTTACGAAGTGCAATCGTTGCAGTAGGGATTATTGCAGCGGACAAAACTGATTATGACGAAATGAATGTGGAAGTTAAGATGTTCCTAAGCATGATTCTGTCGCTAATATTGCGAGTTGTGACGTCCAGAGCATTCCATAGTTTCGGGAATGTGTGTAAAGGAAATTTATCCAGAGTTTGGGTCCGTGTTTTTCTATGTATAGGAGGCCAGACTGTCTGGTTGTCCTACCAGATGGATTGTCAATAATTTTAAATACATCATTGAAAGAAAGCGGTAATCTACCGTTCTGCCAGTCAAACACGAACAGTAGTGCATGTAGTTTAAATAAATCATCAACCTTGAGTGTTTGATTTTCTTTAAACAGATGATCTGTATGAGAATTGTACCTTTTGTTATTAATTATTCGTAATGATCGTTTTTGCATGATAGCTAGTTTTTTTTATAGCTCTTGAGTTGCTCTATGCCTGGATTCCGTATACCAGATGGCTATGTATGAGGGCGTCATACAATGTTTTCAGAGCTCCGTGAGGGAGGATATTTTTTACTTCGTTGAGACTATAGTTTGCGCGTGCTATTTTCGAGCATAATCTGGCTATGTGAGCGGTGTAGGATAACAGTTCATCAATGCTAATTCCTACGAATTTCACAGATTTTTCTGTTTCAGTGGCCCCAACCTTGTTAATGTTTTGGTTATTTATTTTTACATCTCGACAGAGATTATTGTTTCTACCTTTATTTGGATAAAGTATAATATACCTGTACGAGGTTTTCTTAGCATTCAACATTAGCTGGTTCACAGAATACCGTTGGAATAGTTTTTGAAGCTCGTCGTTGTGTTATGGAATTATTGTCGGAGCCCGGGCAGTGTGCAGTGGTGTCATCGGCAAATGATAAAAGATTGAGTGATGTTGACTTACTGAAATAATTTATTTATAAAAGAAATAGGACAGGGCCTAAAATTGAGTCTTGTGGTACACCGCAACTCTGTTTGGCTTAGTCCAATTTGTGTTCTCCGTACATAACATAGTGAGACCTCTTGGACAATTAACTTCTAAGCAAATTGTTGGCGACACCTCGGATGCCATATTTTTCCAGTTTACCTAATAGTATTTCGTGATTTATGGTGTCAAATGCCTTTGACAAATCCAGGAGTAATGCGAAGGTGCTGTTTTTTCCTGTTTATTATTTTCTTTTGTGGTGCTTTTAAGGAGCTGAAAAACTGGATGAATAGTGCTTTGTCGTTTTTCGGAACCCGTATAGGCGAGGGTATAAAATATTAAACCTTTTGAGGTAGTCTCACTTCCATGAGTTTGTCCATTACTTTTGAGAATAGTGGGAGTACAGAGATGGGTCTGTAATTTGTAAAGCTGTTCTCGTCACGTGCTTTATATATGCCCATTTCTCTTCCGAAATGTCCAGTAAAACAACTGTATAAGTGGTGGCTCCAGGTAATCAACAGATTCCTATAAAATATACATTTTGTAAACACGGGATTTGAAATAATGGGCACTAAACCCCACGGATACTGGTTTAATGAAATTTTAGAATTGACAAGTGTTACGGACACAAAGAACACGAAGTTTTAAGGAAAATGTTCTATCGTTGTCTGTTTGTGAATGCGGGCGATTGTTAATTCATTTGCTTCATTTGTAACATCATTCCGTTCATTTTAGGGACCTTCCCTGCTATGGTGATCTCCGCGAGTGTCATGAAGGCGTCGGGACGTCAACAAGTTGTTAATAATATCATGTATAGATGTGTAATATTGTCATACGAGTTTTGTTTGCTAATGCATCTATTACTCAGTTGACTCGTATTTATTGTTATTTCCAGATATATCACAATCTGTGTACAAAACCACGAAAACAATGTCTCGAAGTATAAACAATTCTACGACGGCTGGGCATGGACATCATATTATAGAATTTTTCTTGTAGTATCTCTATCGATCGACTTAGTACCTTGATCGATCGAGTTTTTTATCTCGTCCGATCGACTTAGTATCTCGATCGATCGACTTATTATCTCATCTCGATCGATCGTCTTTTCTATCTTGATCAATCGATTTATCTCGATCAATCGACTAAATGAAAGGATTTTTTGAAGCAGTGTCAGTAGTATATAAGGAACGTGCCTCATTACCCAAAGCTTTGCAGGAGCAGCTAGTGGAAATTCCCAGGGGAAGCAGAGCTTTTGCCGGAGCAACTTTGTCCTGTGCAAAACTTGTCCCCCTCCATCTCGATCCGCCAAGCCAAGTGGTATACGTGCTGCATATATGGTATCCTTTTGCATGTATAGTGATATATGTACACACAGGGGTATGGGTATATAGTATGGGTATGTGATGGAATATTGATGGGGAAGTTGGGTTTTATTTAAAGTTTCCCCGCGAAACGGTTTGCGTTGCTATTGACGTCGTGACGTCTCTATGAGCACGGGACGTTATAGAAACATTGGCCGCTGTTGGCACTTTACAGTCTGACATGAAGTTATTCGGTAAGGGTGTGTAGGCCCTCTCGTACGAGAGTGATCTCGTAGTAGAGTATGGGTGTTATATACCACTTCAGGTCCCCTATTAGACCTTGGAACTGTTAATCCACCTTTTACTTCATATTATCCTATGTCTGATATTGGTAATACGTAATGCTAGTTCAGGCAGTATTGTGGGGTGGGTAGGTGTAATACATGGTCGTCTACTGCAGGTACCCTGGTGGTCTACTTGGTGTGTCCTCATGTGACGTTTCCTCTGGATTGGCGTGTAAACTCGGCGGCACACGTGTCACACTTACATGTATATCCTTCTTTTCTTTGGGTTTTCAGCACAAACCTCTTCATTTATTGACACATCGAGAAATAAGCCATCAATTGGATGCATCTCGCCTGTATCGTCTGTATCACTCATTGTTATTATCTGCGAAAGACATGAACCTTGAAGTTATTTTACACTTAATATGGAGGTCATTCAGAGAACATGGCACAATCACACATTAACACCTCGGGTGTGTACTACCGATGTTCTGGATTGTATCGGTGCTTCCTCTTTCTGATATGCTCTTTTGAAACTGGCAGTATACTACTATCTCCCTGTTTTCGGCTAATGACGGTACTTGTTCTAAGTGTCCGATATCCGTGTTCCAAGTGTCAATAATTCAATTTGCTCAGCGGGTTTTAGTGCCCATATTTTCAAACCTCATATTCATAAAAGGCATCTTATATAGATATCTGCAGACTGCTTGAAGTTACCTCTTTCACAGTTGTTTTACTGGACATTTCTGAAGACAATGGGCAAATAAAACTAAATGCTGCGGATTGATAATTTTAACATGTGACAGGCGATTATTTAGAATATTTCATCAGAAATTGGTCCAGTGACAGCGGAAATGATAATCTCCTCAAATAGCCAGTATTCATGGCTGAAATTCTATCACAGCATACCCTAACCAATACATAACTGAGTCATAAAAACATTCCTGTAGAATTATTTTTCGCCTGAATGTTTTTCTTAACCAAAATTGTACTCACTCCTGTCTCTCTCTCCACTTTCTCTCCTCTAGCTGCGTTCTTTTTGTCGCCCCGGTTCCAAGTATGTGAATACCCGGTGTGTTCTTGAGGCATCACAAATCCAATTTTGATGTATAGCATTGCTTTGCTCACAATCAACGTGGCGACCATAACAATGCGAGCGCTAGCAGTTTGAATGTTTGCAAGATTTGTTAGTTTTCTTTTCACTACACATATCCACATCATAGCTGCGCATTCTAGTAACAGTCTTAGAAACGTAATAAACATATATATCTCCAGTATTTACTATCTAGAGTGATTTTGTCACATAAGATCTAGGCGTGACATACTTTGGTGGAGATGTGTTTAATGTGAACAACTTGAATTTAGAATAACAACTGGATGCTAACATTCTATGACGTATTTGGTGGGAATATTAAGCAATAAGAGGAAAGGATGTTGAGCGCAATTTCCTTGACTCTGAGTCCGTTTGTGTCCATAATTTATAAATTTTGGAAGACATCAATAGTTAGGCCACATCACCTGGGGGATTGCCCCCTTCACTCCCCCCCCCCCCCCCCCATGGCTACGCCACTGGACGTGTGCCAGTTAGATTGAAAATTGTGACTACGCGCTTGGAGTTGGGTACCACATTCGTCCATTTCACCATTTGTGTGAGCGACTCTGTGGGGTGGGGGGGATGCTCCAGTAGCCTACAGAACGATATTACAATAATCTCCAACTTGCTGCAGTGTCGAGGAAGGCATTCATTTTAATGTTGCAACACTGTCGTTGATGGATTAATTCGGTCCTTCTGTCTGATAATATGTGTGAATGTATTAAATACATAACGATTGGAATCACGAATAGACGTTCTATTCCGCCTGGACTGTTGCTTGGTCTCCTTACTCAGTGTAGTAACACTTTGTTTTCCCCGTGGGAACAATGGGACTTGTACTGATAGAATATAATCTGGCAACCACTTCCTGTGTAGAAGTCCTTTAAAATGGGCAACATGGGTATAAACGTATAACACTTTATTTTACAAGTGGCGCTGCAATCTGATTTTCTTTTCATGAAACGTTTTTGCCAGTTGCATTAATCCCAATATCCGTAATTTGTGAAATGTCGATTTTTTTTTAATTTCCCTTGAAATAAAGTAATTACTGTCTCATCACAAAATCCACTACTTAGTGTTGTGTAGATCTCAAGAATATACCTGTCTAGTCAGAAATTGAAAACCATGGGACGACACTTACCATGATGTTACTTAACCCTTTACCCAACGCAGACGATATCAAAATTTATTATTTTAAATATCATTTTTTGAAATTTTTCAAAAAATTTCAACAAAAGCATATATCATGTGACCTCTCGTTGGAACGAGCTCGTCATATGGCCACGTGATATGGTTTTGTTGAAATTTTTGGAAAAATAATATATTTTTTCGGATGCCGGATGCGGCCGATTTGTTGGGTAAAGGGTTAAGAAACTGGAGTTTTGAGGATTAGATTTATTATTTTTGGATCAATGTGAGATTATTATTATCCCTGGTGGGTGAGGGTGTGAGATGGGGAAATCTCACCCGAGGGCGAGGTATTTGGGCAAGCCGACTGTCCGGACCAAATATCTTGTCCCGAGAACTGTCAGTGATATCCCCCCCCCCCCCCCCCCCCCGTCAATACAGTCTGACGTCATCTAAAGTCATTCACGGGCACGCGCAGCTATATCGAACAATTTTGTTCTCCATTTCTGAAAACAAAACTGCTTTACTTATCGGAAAGAGCACACAAATGTTCTGTATATACCACAGACGTATACCACAAAATTAAATCCCAACGCCGACAAGACAGGGGTTAAAGATTTGAAGCGAAATGAACATTGACACATTCCGATGACGTCATATTCGGAATTCTGTAATGTATTCGCATAACGTTTCGACGGGAATTTCATGGAACTCGCTCCACCCATAATGGCCTTCATCCATAAATTCATATAAAAGAGACAAGTGTCTTCAGTTTTGCGGTCTGTGTTTTTATTTCTATTTTCTTCAACAAACGTTCGTCTGCTAATATTTCTGAAATGTGACACCATGTTGTTTGTCTACAAAAGAACGTGCGATGATTGAATAGTCCTACGCTCATTAAATATGCTAATAAACCGGTCAGGTTGGCCATGTGAGATCTCACCTGACTTTCTCACGTGAGACACACATATCTCGTATAGGAAGTGGGGGAGAAACTGGTAACCTTATTTCGTTAAGTGATGTAAAGTTATTTACTTATTCCTTATTTGACATTTTGACATTTTTTATTCCATCAAAACAGGAAAAATGGCACCTGCTGTGGGGTGGCACAAATGAAGGCGAGTTGATTGACATGTTGCCCGTCCACATAAGGCCTCTGTTTATGGGACAACCAAGGCCCTAAAAATGACAACCTCCCAGAAAACCTTCTAGATGGGAAAATCTGATCAAATAAAAGGTGCTGTAGGGTGGCACAAATGAAGACGTGTTGATTGACATGTTGTTCGTCCGCATAAGGCCTCTCTTTATGGGGCAACCAAGGCCCTAAAAGTCACAACCTCCCAGAAAACCTTCTAGATGGGCAAATCTGATCGAATAAAAGGTACTGTACGGTGGCACAAATGAGGACGAGTTGATTGACATGTTGCCCGCCCGCATAAGGCCTCTCTTTACGGGGCAACCAAGGCCCTAAAAGTGACAACCTCCCAGAAAACATTCTAGATGGGCAAATCTGATCAAATAAATGGTGCTGCAGGGTGGCACAAATGAAGATGAGTTGATTGACATGTTGCCCTTCCCCATATGGCCCCTCTTTATGGGGCAACCAAGGCCCTAAAAGTGACAACCTCCCAGAAAACCTTCTAGATGGGCAAATCTCATCAAATAAAAGGTGCTGTAGGGTGGCACAAATGAAGACGAGTTGATCGACATGTTGGCAGTCTGCATAAGGCCCCTCTTTATGGGGCAACCAAGGCCCTAAAAGTGACAACCTCCCAGAAAACCTTCTAGATGGGAAAATCTGATCAAATGAAAGGTGCTTTAGGGTGGAACAAATAAAGACGAGTTGATTGGCATGTTGCCCTCCAAATAACGCCCTTCTTTATAGGGCAACCAAGGCCCTAAATGTGACAACCTCCCAGAAAACCTTATAGATGGGCAAATCTGATCAAATAAAAGGTGCTGTAGGGTGGCAGAAATGAAGACGAGTTGATTGACATGTTGCCCGTCCGCATAAGGCCTCTCTTTATGGGGCAACCAGGGTCCTAAAAGTGACAACCTCCCAGAAAGCCTGCTAGATGGGCAAATCTGATCAAATAAAAGGTGCTGTAGGGTGGCACAAATGAAGTCGAGTTGATTGACATGTTGCCCGTCCGCATAAGGCCCCTCTTTATGGGGCAACCAAGGCCCTAATGTGACAACCTCCCTGAAGACCTTGTAGATGGGCAAATCTGATAAAATAAAAGGTGCTGTAGGATGGCAGAAATGAAGACGAGTTGATTGACATGTTGCCCGTCCGCATAAGGCCCTTCTTTATGGGGCATCCAAGGTCCTAAATGTGACAACCTCCCAGAAAACCTAGATGGGAAAATCTGATCAAATAAAAGGTGCTGTAGGGTGGCACGAATGAAGACGAGTTGATTGATATGTTTCCCGTCCGCATAAGGCCCTCTTTATGGGGCAACCAAGGCCCTAAAAGTGACAACATCCCAGAAAACCTTCTAGATGGGCAAATCTGATTAAATAAAAGGTACTGTAGGGTGGCGCAAATGAAGACGAGTTGATTGACATGTTGCCCGTCGCCATATGACCCCACTTTATGGGGCAACGAAGGCCATAAAAGTGACAACCTCCC
The DNA here is from genome assembly GCA_031216915.1 of Pictodentalium vernedei. Taxonomy (NCBI): domain Eukaryota; kingdom Metazoa; phylum Mollusca; class Scaphopoda; order Dentaliida; family Dentaliidae; genus Pictodentalium; species Pictodentalium vernedei. The sequence goes on along the minus strand of CM062294.1, from coordinate 115,932,264 downwards.
AGAAAGCCTTCTAGATGGGCAAATCTGATCAAATATAAGGTGCTGTAGGGTGGCACAAATGAAGACTAGTTGATTGACATGTTGCCCGCCCGCATAAGGCCCCTCTTTATGGGGCAATCAAGGCCCTAAAAGTGACAACCTCCCAGAAAATCTTCTAGATGGGCAAATCCGATCAAATAAAAGGTGCTGTAGGGTGGCACAAATGAAGACACATTGATTGACATGTTGCCCTATTGACATAGCGGATAAACTCGCGTTAACCTAGCGGATAGACTCCGCGGGTATATTCCCGAATTTAACACGAGATTAACGCGAGTTTATCCGCGATGTCAACGCGTGTTTACCGTGCGATTAACCCGAGTTTATCCACGAGGTAATCCGCGAAGTTAATGCGAGTTTATCCGCGAATTAATAAGCAAGGTTAACACGACTTTAATCCGAGTTTATCCGTGAGTTTATCCACGTGTTTAGCGCGTGTTTAGCGCGTGTTTTGTTTATCGCGAGGTAATCCTCGTGGTTATCTCGCTTTTATCTGCAAGATTAACACGAGTTTAACGGGAGTTTGTTCGCGTGGTTAACGCGAGTCTATCCGAAATGTTAACGCCAGTTAAACGCCAGTTTAGTCAAGTTAAACGCGAATTTATCCGCGATGTTAACGCGAGTATATGCGCGAGGTTAACGCGAGTTTAATGCGTGTTCCTCCGCGCGATTAACGTTTAAAGTTTGGCACGAGTTTAATCTGGGAGGTTAACTCAAGTTTATTCACAAGGTTAACATGAGTTAACGCGAGTTTATCGGCGATGTTAACGCGAGAGGTTATCACGAGTTAATCCGCGAAGATAACGCACGTTTGGCGCACGGTTAACACGAAGTTATCACCGAGGTTACGTCGAGTTTAAAGCGAGTTTATCGGCGATGTTTACGCGAGTTTATGCGTGAGGTTATCGCGAGTTTATCCACGTTGCTAGCGCAAGTACAACGCGAGGTTAAGTCGAGTTTAACTCGTATTTGTCCGCGAGGTTATCGCGAGTTTATGCGCGATGTTAACTCGTGATTAACACGAGTTTATCCGTGATGTGAGCGCGAGTTTAAACGCGAGTTTATCCGGGATATTAATGCGAGTTTATGCACAAGGCTATTGCGAGTTTATCCCCGATTTTATTTGGCGCGAGTTTATCGGGGAGGTTAACGCGAGTTTATCCCCGAGCTTAATTCGACTTTAGCGCGCATTTATCGGCGATGTTAATGCGAGGTTAACACGAGTTCATCCACGAGGTTAACGCGACTTTGACGCAAGTTTATCGGCGACGTTAACCTGAGTTTATGTGCGAGGTTATCGCGAATTTATCCGCGTTGTTAGCGCGAGTTGAACGCGATGTTACGCGAGTATGAGGCAAGTTTATCCGCGAGGTCTTTGAGGGTTTGGCGCGCGAGTATATCCGCGACGTTAACGCGAGTTTAACGCGAGTTAATCCGCGTGGTTAACGCGAATGTATCCGCGAGGTTAACTCGAGTTTAACGAGCGTTTATGCGCGAGGTTAACGTGAGTTTGACGCGTGTTCATCCGCGAGTTAACGCGAGTTTATCCCCAAGATTAACGTGAGTTTTACGCGAGTTTAACGCGAGTTAGTCCCCGAGATTCATGTGTGTTTATCGGCGCCGTCAGCGCGAGTTTAGGCGCGACGTTAACCCGAGTTTTTTCGCGAGTTTATCCGCGTTATTAGGGAGAGTTTAACTTGAGTTTGTCCACGAGGTTAACGCGAGTTTGGTGCGAGTTTATTCGCGAGATTAACACGAGTTTATCGGCGGGGTTAACTCGAGTTTGACGCGAGTTTATCCGCGATTAGAACGCGCGTTTATGTGCGAGATTAATACGCGTGTATCCGCGGGGTTAAATCGAGATTAACGCGAGTTTATTCGCAAGGTTAACGCGTGTGTATCTGCGAGATTAAAACGAATTTATGCGCGACGCTAACGCGAGTTTATCCCCGACGCTAACGCGAGTTTATCCGCGAAATTAACGCGAGTCTAACCACTAGGTTAATGCGAGTTTAACGCGAAGTTAACTCGAGTTTATCGCGCGGTTAATGCTAGTTTATCCGCCTTGTTGGCGCGAGTTTAACGCGAGTTTATCCGTGAGGACAGCGCGTGTTTAACGCGAGCTTATCCGCAAGTTTAACGCGACTTTAACACGAGTTTATCCACGAGGGTAACGCAAGTTTAACGCGAGAATATCGCGAGTTTATCCGCGTTGTCAGCACGAGTTGAACGCGAGCTTAACACGAATTTATTCCCAAGCTTATTTCGAGTGTATCCGCGAGTTAATCGGCGAGGCTAACGTGAATTTAACGCATTTGCTAGCGAGTTTAACGCTATTTATCCCCGAGGTTAAAGCGAGATTAAAGCGAGATAATCCGTGAGGTTAACTCGTGTTTATCTGTGTGGTTAGCCGGTGTTTGGCGTGAGAATATCCGCGAGTTAATCAGGGAGGTTAACGCATGTTAACCACTAGGTTCCCGTGAGGTTATCCGCGAGGTTAATGAGAGTGTAACGCAAGTTTAACGCAAGTTAATCCATGATGTCCAACGTGTGTTTACCTGCGAGTTCAACGCTAATTTATCGCCGAGGTTAAGGCGGGTTTAACACGCCTTTCACGCTAGTTAATCTGCAAGGGTAACGCGCGTTTATCTTCAAGGTTAATGCGAGAATAACGCGAGTTATTTTGCGAGGTTAATGCGTGTTTATTCGCAAGATTAACGCGAGATTAGTGCGGGTTTATGCGCGACGTTAATGCGAGTTTATCCGCGAGATTATATCCGCTAGGTTAACGCAAGTTTAGAGCGAAGTTAACTCGAGTTTAACGCGAATTCATTCGCGAGGTTAACTAGAGTTTAACGGGGGATTATCAGCGCGACATTATCCGTGAGGAGGTTAGCGTATGTTTTACGCGAGTTTATCTGCAAGGTTAAAGCGAGTTTATCCACGAGGTTAACTCCAGTAAGATTATGGGCGTTTCTCTGCGATGTTAACCCGAGGTTATTCGCGAGGTTATCGCGAGTTTATCACGAGTTTATCCGCCGCGAGGTAAACGCAAGTTTAATGCAAGGATAACGCGAGTTTTGCGCGCCTTTATCCGCGAGGTTAACACGAGTTTGTTCGCGAGTTTAACGCTCGTTCATCCCCGAGGTTAAAGCGAGATTAACGCAAATTAGTCAGGGTGGTTAACGCATATTTATCCGCAAGGCTAGTGCGCGTTTGGCGCGGGAATATCCGCGACTTTAACACGAGTTAATCATCCGAGAGGTTAACACATGTTTATCCGCGAGGCTAACGCGAGTTTGTCCGCGAGGTTAACGCGAGTTTAACGCAAGTTTAATCCGAATTAATCCGCGATGTTAACGTGTATCAACTTGCGAGTTTAACGCGAATTTATCACCGAGGTTATAGCCAGTTTAACGCGAGTTTAACGATAGGTAATCCGCCTGGTTAACGAGCGTTTATTCCCGGGGTTAATGCGAGTTAATTATCGATGTTAACGCGTGTTCATACGCGAGATGAGCGCGAGTTTATGGGAAACGCTAATGCGAGATTATCCGCGAGATTAACGCGAGTCTATCCGCTATGTTAAGGTGAGTTTAAAATGAGGTTAACTTGAGTTTGACGCGAGTTTATCGGCGATGTTAACGCGAGTTCATGCGCGAGGTTATCGCGCGTTTATCCGCGTTGTTAGCGCGAGTACAACTCGAGGTTAACGCGAGTTTAACGCGAATTTGTCCGTGAGGTTATCGCGAGCTTAGCCGCGTTGTTTTCGAGAGTTAACTCGCGAGGTTAACGGAAGTTTAACGCTAGTTTATCCGTGATGTTAGCGCGAGTTTAACGCGTGTTTATCCTCGATATTAATGCGAATTTATGGGCAAAGGTATCGCATGTTTATCGCGATATTATTAGTTTGACGCGAGGTTAACGTGGGTTCGTCCGCGAGGTTAGCGCGAGTTCATTCGGGAGGTTAACGCGAGGTTGTCCCTGAGGTTAATACGAGTTCAACGCGAGTTTATCGTCGATGTTAACGCGAGGTTAACGTGAGTTTATCCAGGCGACACTATTTCGAGATTATTCGCGAGATTAACGCTAGCCTATCCGCTAGGTTAAGGAGCGTTTAAATTGAGGTTAACTCGAGTTTAATGCGAGTCCATCCGTGAGGTTAACTCGAGTTTAACGGGAGTTCACCAGCATTGGAAGCGCGAGGTCGACGCGAGGTTGACGCGAGATTATCCGTGAGGTCAGCACGTGTTTAACGCGAGTTTATCCGCAAGGTTAACGCGAGATTAACACGAGTTTATCCACAAGGCTAACTCAACTTTAACGCGAGTTGATCGATGATGTTAACGCGAGTTTATTTGCGAGGTTATCGCGAGTTTATCCGCGTTGCTCGCGCGCATCAAACGCAAAGTTAACGCGAGTTTAAAGCGAATTTATCGGCGAGGCTATTACGAGTTTATCCGCGTTGTTAGGGACAGTAAATCCGCGAGGTCATCGCAAGATTATCCGTTAGGTTAACGCGTGTTGAACGCTACTTTATCCGCAAGGTTAACGCGAGTTTAACACGAGTTCATCCACGAGGTTAACTCGATTTTAACACGAGTTTATCGGCTATGTTAACGCGAGTTTATGGCATGGTTATCGCGTTATCTGCGCGAGTTAAACGCGGTGTTAACACGAGTTTATCCGCTAGGTTATCGCGCGTTTGCACGAGGATATCCGCGACGTTAGCGCGACTTTAACGCGACTTTATCCGCGAGGTTACCACGAATTTATCCGCGAGGTTAACTCCAGTTTAGCTGGCGTTTATCCGTGAAGTTAACGCGGGTTTGGCGGGAATTTATGCGCGACGTTAACGCGACTTTATCCGCGAGGTTACCACGAATTTATCCGCGAGGTTAACTCCAGTTTAGCTGGCGTTTATCCGTGAAGTTAACGCGGGTTTGGCGGGAATTTATGCGCGACGTTAACGCGAGTTTATCCGAGTTGATCAGATTTGCCCATCTAGAAGGTTTTCTGGGAGGCTGTCACTTTTAGGGCCTTGGTTGCCCCATAAAGACCATGAAGAGGGGCCTAATGCGGACGGGCAACATGTCAATCAACTCGTCTTTATTTGTGCCAGTCAACAATACCTTTTATTTGATCAGATTTGCCCAACTAGAAGGTTTCCTGGGAGGTTGTCACTTTTAGGGTGTTGGTTGCCCCATAAAGAGAGGCCTTATGCGGACGGGCAACATGTAAATCAATCTGTCTTCATTTGTGCCACCCTACAGCACCTTTTATTTGATCAGATTTGCCTATCTAGAAGGTTGTCACTTTTAGGGCCTTGGTTGCCCCATAAAGAGGGGTCATATGGGGACGGGCAACATGTCAATCAACTCGTCTTCATTTGTGCCACCCTACAGTAACTTTTATTTGATCAGATTTGCCCATTTAGAAGTTTTTCTGGGAGGTTGTCACTTTTAGGGCCTTGTTTGCCCCAAAAAGAGGGACTTATGCGGACGGGCAACATGTCAATCAACTCGTCTTCATTTGTGCCACCCTACAGCACCTTTTATTTGATCAGATTTGCCCATCTAGAAGGTTTTCTGGGAGGTTGACACTTTTAGGGCCTTGGTTGCCCCATAAAGAGGGGCCTTATGTGGACGGGCAACATATCAATCAACTCGCCTTCATTTGTGCCATCCTACAGTACCTTTTATTTGATCAGATTTGCCCATTTAGAAGGTTTTCTGGGAAGTTGTCACTTTTAGGGCCTTGGTTGCCGCAAAAAGAGGGCCTTATGCGGACGGGCAACATGTCAATCAACTCGTCTTCATTTGTGCCACCCTACAGCACCTTTTATTTGATCAAATTTGCCCATCTAGAAGGTTTTCTGGGAGGTTGTAACTTTTAGGGCCTTGGTTGCCCCATACAGAGGGGCCTTATGTGGACGGGCAACATGTCAATTAACACGTCGTCATTTGTGCCACCCTACAGTACCTTCTATTTGATCAGATTTGCCCATCTAAAAGGTTTTCTGGGAGGTTTTCACTTTTAGGGCCTTGGTTGCCCCCTAAAGAGGGGGGTCATATGGGGACGGGCAACATGTCAATCAACCCTTCTTCATTTGTGCCACCCTACAGCACCTCTTATTTGATCAGATTTGCCCATCTAGATGGTTTTCTGGGAGGTTGTCACTTTTAGGGCCTTGGTTGCCACATAAAGAGAGGCCTTATGTGGACGGTCAACATGTCAATCAAATCGTCTTCATTTGTGCTACCCTACAGTACCTTTTATTTGATCAGATTTTCCCATCTAGAAGGTTTTCTGGAGGCTGTCACATTTAGGGCCTTGGTTGCCCCATAAAGAGGGCAATATGGAGACGGGCAACATGTCAACCAACTCGTCTTTATTTGTGCCACCCTACATCACCTTTTATTTGATTAGAATTGCCCATCTAGAAGGTTTTCTATGAGGTTGTCACTTTTATGGCCTTGGTTGCCCCATAAAGAGAGGCCTTATGCGGACGGGCAACATGTCAATCAACTCGCCTTCATTTGTGCCACCCTAGGGCACCTTTTATTTGATCAGATTTGCCCATCTAGAAGGTTTTCTGAGAAGTTTTCACTTTTAGGGCCTTGGTTGCCCCAAAAAGAAGGGCCTTATGCAGACGGTCAACATGTCAATCAACTCGTCTGCATTTGTGCCACCCTACGGCACCCTTCATTTGATCAGATTTGCCCATCTAGAAGGTTTTCTGGGAGGTTGTCATTTTTAGGGCCTTGGTTGCCCCATAAAGAGAGGCCTTATGCGGACTGGCAACATGTCAATCAACTCGTCTTCATTTGTGCCACCCTACCGCACCTTTTATTTCATCAGATTTGCCCATCTAGAAGGTTTTCTGGGAAGTTGTTACTTTTAGGGCCTTGGTTGCTCCATAAAGAGAGGCTTTATGCGGACGGGCAACATGTCAATCAACTCGTCTTCGTTTGTGCCACCCTACAGAAGGTGCCATTTTTCCTGTTTTGATGGAATGAAAAATGTCAAAATGTCAAATAGGGAATAAGTAACTAACTTCACATCCCTTGTTCCAAGAGCCATCGCCGTTGTCATCCGATTGCCCACAATCGGACGATTGTGGTGGCCGGTTCCGATCATCGGTTGAACACTATGTGATTTATTTTGGAAAAACAACATCATGCTATTAACTTTGTAACGAAGTTGTATTCTTCTGCAACACGGCTGGAACACTATGTGATTTATTTTGGAAAAAAAATTCATGCTATTAACTTTGTAAGGAAGTTGTATTCTTCTGCAACATGGCTGGAAACTCTAACAGTAGCTTAGACTATAAATGTGGAAGAAGAAAGAATGAGACAGAGGATGATATGCATGTTCCTGCAATATCTGAATTTGTCATCGACAAGATTAATGTGTAGACTCAAAGCTTCCGGCATATAAGCAAAATGTAACAAAATATGAAATATTATAGAACATCATTTTTTACACGCCTGTTCTATGTAATCCCGATCTACAGCAACACCACGCGGAAAATGAAAATCTGTTCCGCACATATGTTTATTTTTAAATAGAAGCGAAATTTCACTGGAATTTTCTACAAATCGTGCAATGCAATTACAATTTGAATCGCTAGCGAGAGCGGAAAATCGCCCTCTGAGTTCCAATGTGTTCTATGTGCCAGTAGGCACATAGAACACATTAGAACACAGGGGTCGAAATAGTAATACGGTTTCCCTTCGCAAATTTGGTTGGCGATAAAATGTGTTCTTTTGTTGATAGTCGTCAAATGAATTGCTGAGTGTCCTTTTAATAATTGCTTTTACAGACGTGAATGCATGTAATAAACACAGAACGACACGCATGTGTGAATGAGTTAATCGATATGGCTCCTGTGTCATTGCGGGAGGATGAAATTTATATAAAAATGTTATAGAACATCTTTGATAAATGGTTGATTATTATACTTCATGCAATGTCCATCAGTGATTCCTTCTGAGATGTCCTGAAGCCCGAAGATCTTGTAGAACCACAGAAGCAACCAATCAGTTGGTCATCAGGAAATTGAATGCCCAGTAACTTCTGTTGGGAGAGTTGATGTCAAGGGAGCTCATGCCAGGTGCACTCATAAAAAGACACCATCCTGTGGTACAGTCACGAGGGTCACCAGTTATCGCCCCTACAACACCATCCCCCTCTTGTAGAAGAAGCTGCAAACAGAAAGAAATATTTACAATAAGCAATGAATATATATTAGTTTGTATACAATTATGTTGATGAATACGTGTACCATGCGTATACCCCAGGTGTTCCAGGAATATTAATTGATTGGAAACAAAAATATATTAAGTAGTATGGGAATAGGACATTGCCTCCTACATTCAATGAGAATGTTATATATTTACATGAACGTATGACAAGTGTCTGTAGCTGATTCTATGTTATTCACAAGCACAAAACACTAATTGATACATCCCCATACCTCAGCCAAATCAACAACTAGCGTCACAAGAAGTAGCCGAAAACAGCTCCCTCTCACAATGGTAAGTCATCAGTTCTCCAAAGGTTGAAAGTGTCCAAAAACTCAGTCTCAAAATTTCATTTCGTTATGAAAACACGAATGACAGATTTTTTATACATTATATAACTGTTGACGATTTTTTAGATAATTTCAAGTATCGCCAAAGGTGGGTGGCATTGTCCTTAATGTAACCGTATGTTTAGCAATGGATAAAACAACCCAAGCCGAATTTGTTAAAAGATGTTGAATGGAGGGTAGAAAGGGAGTATCACATTGAAGCAGTAGTTTAGACAGCCTGACTTTATTCAATGCACTTCTCTTGAGGAAGTCAGTTGAAGCTTTTTAGTATAAAACCGAAGTAAATATTGGACAGGACAGCTGCCCATTATCTCATGAAAGGTTTCCAATAGGTATTCTTTGGAAGTTTATAGGGGCTTTCGTATGCCAGCATAACCAGGGTAAATGATCCCCAGCAACGTGTATTTTCAAATGATAAGCAGATCGAGTACACAAAGGATATTTCGTTTTTGAATTGATTTTAGTGTTTGTGTTGTTAGTCAAAAGAGCCGTTCTATTGTCTTTGTGTGCGGAAAAACTTAGTCGAATTCTCTCACTTTCAGCCATTGAAGTTGAGTCGAGAGTTTCTGTGTCTTTGTAATTCTGCAGGTTATATTCTTTATCTTTATCGGATAAAAATTCATTGTAATCAGGAATCAACTGTGCCTCATCCAACAAGTGAAACTACATATATCAGATGAAAACGTCGTTAATTTCGACGTAACGACCCATGTCTTATTTCCTGATTATCAACTAGTGTCTAATCGGCGCGTGGTCCCATAGCAGCAGCGTTGTATTCTTGACATGACGTTCACATGACGTCAATTACGACAACAGGTTCAAGTAAAGCGCATTCGTGACGTCATGGGATGAAGCGTCTGAGCCAACGAACTGATTGTCGGTTGTTTTGGGAGAATTTAGCGACAATGAATTAAAAATAAAAAGTGTAAAAAACAGTCGAAAACTCACGTGATATACAGAATCTTTAACTCGTGGTGTTTGGATATAAGATTTTTTGAAACTCGTTTGATGAATTCGATTCACAACTCGCCTAAAGGCTCGTTGTGAATCAAATTCATCAAACTCGTTTCAAAAAATCTTATATCCAAACATCACTCCTATGAGATCCTCTATATAAAAATAATAATTTTGTACTCAATGAGGACGAGAACGTTCCATCTAATTTATATTTTTATTTACAGGTTAAGATGTAGCGGAGTGAAATTATTTGATTAAAAGGTGCAGTTCTGGATCGTAAATTACATGTCATTGTCAAAGTATTTAGTGGGATGACAAATTTGTCTTCCCTTTGATGTAGCTCTTAGTTCTTTAAACAACATTGGGAGGGTCTCCTTCTCAATAAAATTAAGGAATCCCAGGTATTTTCTGAAAGAGCTGTCATTATAATCAGACTTGTTTATATCCTGAAAGCTATTTTCTCAGGAGCGGAAATAAAGAGCTTACATCATAACCCGTAAATATGTTATGCTATACAAGTCTGGTAACCTATTAGATAATAGAGATGTGATGCATTCCAGTTTTCTCTGTTTTCACAACATCTGCCATGGTGTTTACTTTTTAAATGAACTTTCGCAAAAAATGAATAGCAATAACTAACGCTCGATTTCGTTTTGACGAGATCGCGTGCAAGCTGTTGCTATTTATTTGGACCGACATTCTGAAAAGACAAGATGCATGCCACTCTATTCAAATGTAAATACAATGTGTAACCTAAATCTGAATGGCGAAACATGCGGGATTAGGAATTTAATTTAGTATATGACTACCACAAGTAGCCCCTCATTTCCACTGCAGTTTGCCCGTCAAATCCAGCTCTCCGGAAAACAAGAGTGCCAAGTTTTCCAGATCGTTATCATGCCTGTCTCAAACGAGGCGCACGTGAAGGACTATTTCTACCAATGACCTATAAATAAATCGGCAAACACAGAAAATAAACACGAGTGTATCCTCATTAAACTCCGTCGACAAACATTCCAGTCGAGGTCTATTTGAAAATGCCGTGCTGAATAATTGCAAAATAACAAATAACAACTATTTTCAAGATGCGAATCCAACAAAACAAGAATCTGTGTTGTCGAAAGCGATTTCGATTGAAATTCAAGTCTTGCCTCCATTGTTTTGACCTTCAAGTTTCGTGTTTGACACGAACGTTCAATATTACTACGCGTTTGGGATTTCCCCAATTCCATAAATTGTTAATGATTATTTGGCTAATATAATTCTTGTTGTATTTGATTTTACAGGTGTTGTGATTAGTTTAAAATACTAATTGTCATATAATAAACAAATTACTACAACAGTCAATTGTTCCGTGTTGTTGTAATTCGTCTCGTTGACGAGATAAGATCGGCAGATCAAACTTCCTTCACGTATTTTACGATCGATGTAACTCCTATGCATCCTAAAAGATCATTCTCAGGTTATTTCCAGGCCTATATACTGGAAGCTGTTAACCCTTGAACTATTAGTTTTACTCTTGTAGTCAGCAAATACATTGGACTGGTTGCGAGCGAGGAATTATCTTCACTGGAAATAACATCTAACGGTTGAGCAACACCAGAATCGATCTGGGTTTTACATTGTCATGAATGTTGGCATTGTGTGTTTGATTACCATTTAAAGACAGATCAATGTCCTAATTAATTTCTACTAGATTGTCATCATTGAAATATTTGTGCCTTAATCTCTTTATCCAATGGGGGGAAGTCTCTGTCTTCGTATAGTTTTAATCAGACAAATTGCAACACATGAAACCACTTTCTATCTCAATCCTTATATAATGTAGCATTTGCAGTTGCATTTGGGGCCCTCAACTTAATAGTTACACCAACTTTTGTAGAGGAGTCACGCTTGTATGCAACATCTCCTGGTTCGAAAAAATATTCCCTTACCGTCGTGTCATAATCTCGTTTTTGACCAATATTTATGTGCTCCCTTGCCAAATGATGAGCAGTTACCTGCCCATGGGACCCTCAACTTGATAGTTACAACAACTTTTGTAGAGAAGTCACGCTAGTAGGTGATATTTGCCGATTTACGATCACTTGTACATGTACGTGTACAAACATACGCACACGATGCGTTCACCAACGTGGAATTCAGTGTTAAATCACACGCTTGTTCACAAAAACTGTACATGGCGTTGAATCCCCCCCCCCCCGCCCCCCCCCCCCCCCCCCCCCCCCCCCATGTACAGTTGTGACTCCTAGATCGCACTTTTAACGTTCAAATATTCGTGGTGAACGCGTGGTGAATGCGCGTTTTTAAAAAAAGGGTGAAATCGTACATCTTCACTTGTATCTTGTACGTAATTTTTCGTCGACGTTCCCATCGCAGATCAGACCATCGATCCATCGTCGGCGAACGCGATCAAAAGCAAAAAATTATGGGTCATCATCAAAAAACAGTTTTGGGGACTCTAAACCAGCGGTCCAGAACCCGCAATTGTTTTGAGGCGGTGGGTTTTTTTCTCCCATTTACGACATTATTAGGGAATTCCCCACTATGAGAAAATTAAAATGCATTTTCCGTTCAATTAGGTTTTGAGTGGTAAAATTTTTAATATATTCATGATAGCAATCGCAGTGATCAAAAGGATTCTCTCTTAATTCGACACTCAGTGAATTGATGTGTGAATGAAAAATCTTTTGACAAATGTAAAAACTACTGTCAAAATGCGTTAAATCAGAAACCGGTTTGTCATGTACTGTTTAAACGTATTTTTTAAACTTCCATTAACACAGTCAGTTGAGATGTGAATATTTTCAGATTATTATATATTAAGACGGAAAGAGTTTTTTATTACTTAAAACATAAAAAAAAAAATATAATTAAACATTTAATTTTGAAAATAATAAAAACAATTAAAACGAAAGATGTTTTTACAGATGGATCCTAGATGCCGAGATTTAATTTTAGGCGAGTATGAACGTGCTAAGAAGAGCATTCAGTCTGCTGACAGAAGCAGACGTCTTGGTGAGATGGAACTCAGACGCGAAGCCACAAAAATATTTAAACCCGTGACGGAGGGTCAAGAGCGAAGCAGGAAGGAGATAGTTGAAGAATTGAGACCCATAAAGGAGAGTTCTTTGAGAATGGGTTCGTTGCCTCCTAGTTTTGAAAATCGGTATTCCGTTCAATCTACACCGGATTACGTTCCCACAGGAATTCAAACAGGTTTGAGTGAGAGTGACGATACTGCTTCGACTATCACCACTAGTAGCGTCGTGTCGTCCGATGATGATGGCGGTAAGAGAGATCAGTCGTATGGAATTTATAAGGATTCTGAGGGTAGAACTTTTGTAGGTGATACGGAAGTGGAAATGGATGATGATGAATTGATCGTGGGTTCGAATAAATATAAAGTAACTGATGGTCTGTGCAGATTGCTCCTTTACGACAAGCCCGGCGATTACACGGAACAGGATTTCGACAATTACGGAGACATTCTGGTCCAGACCCACGCCATGAAGAGAAATAACGATGCCAGAGAGACGAGACCCAAAGCCAACAGAGGTTACAAGTGGACGAAAGTGGTGAAACCCATATGGGACATGAACAAGAAGTTCGTCGAATCGGTGACTGGCAAAGGGGTGAAAACCACTTTTCTTCCGAGTGATTCCGACGCTCTGTCTCAGAGATTGAGTTTATTGATGGCGAGCAGACGGGCTGGTAACACGGGATTAGATAATCAGATAGTTGCTATATCTGACGAATTGTTAAGACAGAAGGTTTTGAATAAAAACCAGTATAAAAGGCTGATGAACGAATTGAAGGATTGATGTGTATATAATAAGTATAGCGAAACAAACAAACAAACAAACAAAAATAAAACAGTAAATTCTTACACTAGAATAATAAAAGTATTTAAAAACGACAAAACGATTTACCAGTGAAAAAAACAAAAAAAAATATATCATAAAAATAAAATATGTTGGTGATAAAGAACAGGGGATACGTCAGAACTTACGTTCAAGGCGGTTCTGGATGCTGGTAAGAAAGCCGCTTCCGAAGCCAGTGGTAGGATAGCTTCTGTGGCTGGCAAGAGGGCAGCTGATGCGTTGATCGACAAGTTGATCAGTCCGCCGGCGAAGCGAGCTGCGTTAGAGCGAACGCCGAAAAGTTGGAAAGATTTTAAGGATGCCGTGGTGCCCATACAAGATTTAGCCAAAATGACGAGTGGATCCGGATTGAGGAGAACTTGCGACGGTGCGATATAAATAAATAATAATAACATTAAAAAAACAGAGTTTGAAAAACATAAAAAAATTTGTGTTTGAAAAGAATCTAAAATAACAAACAAAATAAAAACAAAGATGAACATTAAAGATATGTCTTGGAACGACGCCACGACCAAGAGGTCGAATAACGAGTTCTTTCCCAAGAGCATAAGAGGTTTGATAGTGGGAAAATCGAATTGTGGAAAGACCAATCTGTTGATGAATCTGTTGTCCCGACCCGACTGGTTGGATTACGACAGATTGTTCGTGTTTGGCAAGAGCTTGTTTCAACCCGAATACAGATTGCTTCGAGAGTGCATGGATCGCAGATTGCCCAAGGACGTCATAGCCAGAATCTTTGACAGTAGGGAGGAATTCGACAAGAGTGGAGCTCCACTCTCGACCATTTTGGACGGCGCGGCGACGGAGCTGATGAAGAGAAATGCATCTTCGAACGTCGAGTGTCAATTTTATGAGAATGCTAGCGACGTTCCGGATCCTAGAGAACTGAAATCGGAAGATAAGAATCTCATGATTTTCGACGATCTGCTTTTGGAGAGACAGATGAGAATCGTATTACGTTAGGGGTCGACACAGCAACGTGGACTGTTTCTACCTGTTGCAGAATTATTTTCGATTGCCCAGACAGACGATAAGGGAGAACGCTAATTTTCTATGTCTCTTTCGCCAAGATCTCAAGAATCTCAATCACATCTACGGCGATCACGTCGCAAACGACATGAGCGCTACGGAAGTCAGGAGATTCTGCAAGAGGGTTTGGGATGGTGGACTTTACAATTTCGTCGTGATCGATTTGACAAGCGAATTTAATCACGGAAAATATCGGTGCAGATTCGACAAGTTTTATGTTTCCGATGGTAATAATAAGATAGAGCGTGAAAATAAAAAAAAATTAGAAAAATAATAAATCTTCAAATAATTAGTTTTGAATAAAAAAAAAAAAATAAAATTAAATATAATGTTCGAACATGGAGAATTGTTAGGACGGATAGCCGAGAATACGGCTGCGAAACAATCCATTCAAATCGTGGTGAGTGGCGATTCGACTCGATTCGCTACGAAATTCGAACCTTCCATCAAATTGAATAGAGAGAAAAGATACAAGATGGCGTTGGTGAATCTGGAGACTTATTATTCCTTTCCCAACGTCACCGAAAAGAATAACTCATTCAAGTATTCCGACAGAACGGATTGGTTGGAGATTCGAATTCCCAAAGGGAGTTATGACATAGACGATTTGAACGATTACATTCAGACGCGAATGAAGACGGATGGAAAGGGAAGCAACAAGATCAGACTCGCTCCCAATCCTAATACCTTACAGACGATGTTGGATTTGGAAGATAATTTTCGAGTGGATTTCAACACGGACGATTCTATAGGCAAGATGTTGGGATTTGGTCGAAAGATGTATCGAGGCCACGCGGCATCTGAAAATACGGTCGACATTCTCGCTGTCAATAGCATTCTGGTGAACGTGGACGTGATTGCTGGAAGCTACGTGAATGGTAGCACTCAACCGACGATCTATTCCTTCTTTCCAAACGTGTCGCCGGGTTATAAGATTGTGGAGCGACTTCGAAATTTAGTTTATGTACCAGTGATTTTAGACACGTTATATAGTCTCAAAACCACGTTGACGGATCAAAATGGTGAACTGTTAGATCTTCGCGGAGAGAGAGTGACGATACGATTTCACATAAGAGAAATATAAAAGCAAAAAAAAAAAAAAAAATTATATATATAGATAACAAAAATAAAATAAACGCAATATTAATTTTTACAAAATTATTTTAATATAATTATTAAACAAGAAACAATTGAAGTAAATATATTTTAAAAAAAAAAAAAACAGAATTATGACAGAATACATGGTTAAAAACGTGAACATATCCGCAGGACAGAGGAAGAAACTTAAGAGAGCGTTAACAACTCGAGGCGAGGCGGTGAGATTCAAATTCACTCACGAAGATCTGACGAGAGGTGGTCAGGATTCGATCGCCTGGACCAGAAGTCAAATCAAAAGGATGGAGAAAGCGATTCGCGATGGAAGAGGGTTGACGGTGAGAATGAGTCCCGCTCAATTGAGATACAATTTGAGAATGAAAGGTGGTTTCCTACCGCTATTGGCATGAATAGCCGCAAAAGCATTACCCTTTGCCGCAAAGGCGCTACCCTTTCTCGGAAAGACTCTCGGCGTGGGAGCTCTCACGGGACTCGCTAGTTCGGCAGTTGAGAAATTAATGGGTGGCAGCAGACTGTTTTAGAAGAAGGGAGGAGCCGTGTGTCGCGTCCACGTAGACGACAGCGGTAAAGGATTGTATCTAGAACCCGTTAGAGGTGGCAACTCTCTGAGAGGAAACGGTCTCTATCTGAAGAGTGGACGGAACGTCGAGCATCTCGGCAAGAGTTTGTTGCTCGGTGAGAATTCGCCATTTAAGAACATACCGATTTTGAATATGTTATTATAATATAAAATGATATAACATATAAAATCATAGAAAGTATAAAATAATATATTTAAAATGGATAAAAAGGTGGAGAAACAAATTTATCACCTGGATGAAAAGGTGGAGAAACAATTTGACGATAATGACGAACATCGCGAGCCAGAGAGCGAAAAAATACAAAAATGGTTAGACGCTAATGATGGATATCTAAGGAAAGAACTAATGAAAGAGATAGATGAAGCATGGATTAGACGGTTGAGAATGAGATGATGCTTTCCACGGTCACCACTACCTTCTGAAGAGAATGGTAATGATGCGAGTGTTACCAAGAGATGCACAACATTCGTTCATAATTATGATTCGGATAAACAAAAATGTTACCATAAACGTATCACATCACAAAGAAAAAGAAAAAAGAAGAATCAACGCTGAAATTTGAGAGAAAAGGAAACGTTATTATAATATATTATGATGATAGTGAAGAAGAAGGAAAACAAAAAAAACAAAAAGTAATGAGATCTAAAGATGATCTTATTACTTTTTTTTTTTTTTTTCATTTTTCTTTGCTAAAAATCAATCACTCTATTGTTTATATTTCCAAGTCCGTTATTAGCATGTTGACACTCGTGTCTTCTCCTTTTTCGAAAACGTGTTGAATGTTTATCTTTACTTTTTTGAGTTTTTTTACATCGGTCAACTCGCTCTCACCACCCAATTTCTTCACGAGTTCGAATGAGATGTTTGGAAATATGTAATTTCCATAGGGCAACGACAAATCGTCCTTGTCGAATTCTCTATCTTCGGCGATGACGATGTTCTGCAGATCGCTTTGGTACTCGTAAATCAAATCGAGCGCGGCTTCGTCCAATTTCAAAGGCATCTTATATTTCTCGTATTTGTGCTCTAAGCCCTTCGTCTCGACCTCGTTCAATTCGATGGGATCGTGTTGTTGTAATCTATAGATTTTATGACCGAATTTCTTATACGTTTCAACTCGTTTCAATTTCAATTCGCATCTTTTAGGTGTTGTTGTCTTCATGATTGATTATTTAGTATTTAAATAGTAATTTGTTTAAAAAGTTTTTTTTTTACTCTTTATATATATAAAAAAGTTGTTTTTTTTAATTTTTAATTTTCCTTAATGTAAAATTTTTTTAGTAAAAGTTTTTTTTCTCTTTATATATATAAAAAGTTATATTTTAATTTCAATCTCTCTATTGTTTATATTTCGAAGTCCGTTATTAGCAAGTTGACATTCGTCATTTTTCCACATACGAAAATGGTGTGAATGTTTATCTTTACTCTTTCGAGTTTTTTTTTCATAGGCGAGTGCGCTCTCACCACCCGATTTCTTCACGAGTTCGGGTGAGATTATTGGATATATGTAACCTCCATAGGACAACAATAAATCACCCCTATCAAATTCTCTGTCTTCGGCGACGATGATATTAATCAGCAGTTCGCTTTGGTACTCGTAAAACAAATCGAGCGCGGCTTCATCCACTTTCAAACACATTCGATATTTGTGGTAGTAGCGCTCTAAGTCCACCATCTCAACCTCATTCAATTCGATGGGATCGTGTGGTTGTAATGTATAGATATTAAAACTGGATTTCTCATACTTTTCGTCTCGTTTCAATTTCAATTCGCATCTTTTAGGTGTTGTTGTCATGATCGATTATTTGTTTTTTTATGAATTCTTGCAAATAATGTATATTTTAAATTTTGTATTTTAAATAATAATTTGTTAAAAAAAAAAGTTTCTCTTTATTTCTCTTTATATATAAATAAAAGTTAAAAAAAAAAAATTCTTACAAACTCAATTTTGAGGTAAAAACAATGATCAAGTCCAAACATCCGAATTATAGTCTAGAACATGCAAGACTTCAAACGTTTAAAAATTGGCCTTCGCATCTCGCTCAAAAACCCGAAGACTTAGCCGCCGCGGGTTTCGTTTACATGGGTAGAGACGACAAAGTCAAATGTTTTTGTTGTGACTTACATTTGATGAATTGGGAACCTCACGATGTACCTTTACTAGAACACATAAGTAATATTGAAAAAGGCGAATGCGATTATTTGAACAAGATCCTAACGTTGGGATTGATGAAAATCCAAGACGAAGAGAGAGATAGAGATAAAAACCAAAAATTATTAATGGATATGTTACAACCCAGAGAACAATTGTACGATGCGTTAAATAAAGCGAACAAGACCCTGTCTCAATTCATAACTTTACAACATCTCATCAAATTCATGGCGGAAGCGGACGAGTTATCGTCACTCATCAAAAACAAACCGAGTAAAACGTCCACCACCAAGTGTCTGGTCTGCGAAGGTGTCGCAAACGTCTTGTTTCTACGATGTGCACACCTGCGTTACTGTAGAGAATGTCATTCTGAAGACGAGAAAACGTGTTCGGTTTGCGAGCGAGAAATAAAAGCTGTCTTAAATTGTTTTTGAATAAAAACACATTAAAGAAAAAAAAAATTGAATTTAAAATTTAACTTTTTTTTTTTTTTTTTTCTATTATATATATATATAAAAAGAGTAAAAAAGCCAAACTTTTTTAACAAATTATTTAATACAAAATTCCAAACAAAAAAGAATATTCTTACAAATAAAGGAAACAGATAAAACAATGGTAAATTTAAATGAGAAAACCATACCTCAGTTAAACGAGATTTGTAAACTATTACAAATTTCAGATTTCAGAAATCATAGAACTAAATCCAAAAAAATTGAAGTCATACAAGAATATTTGCGAAACGCTACAAAGGCAAATGAAATGTCGATGGCAACGACGTCAAAAGATGCATCGGTTGTGAAAAATAAGAAGACGACTAAACGAAAAGCCGTTGAAGAACATCAAGTATCCAAAGAAAAGAAAAGAAAAACTAAAATGAAAACGAGTGATGCACTTCAGATTCAAGACAAACGAGATATATCGAGCGAAATTCAACGAGCAATCGATGAAGAGAACGGAGAAGAATATGTAACACGACTCGTTGGGGAACTATTCCAATCGAAACCCATAGAACGGGAGAGTGCGATCAAAGACATTTTTAAAACTTTCGACGTGATTCCCTCATTGAAGAAAGTCGATCTGAAATTGTTCATGGAACGGGTGAAGAAAGAAGTATTGGATTTGTTTCGCGAATACATGAACGTGGGATTAAAAATTAAGATGATACTCCATTGCATAATGAATAAAATTGACGTGAAGTCCGGCGAGAGCATCGTGAAAAATGCATATTTCAGATCTAACGTCGAACCCGTATTTCGAGGTTCAGATCTATCGGACGTTTTCGAAAAGATGAAAGACAAGATGTTGACGTCTCTCATGAATTATCAACATGAAGGTAGTAATTGGACGTTCGGTGAGGTGTTGAAACTCGAAATTCACATGAATAAAAACGAACCATTGAAAGGATCTTCCTACTTGGAATTACCGTATTTCTTGACTAAGAAACACGCCATAGTCAACGTGAGAAATAAAGATGATCAGTGTTTTAAATGGGCAGTCACCTCCGCTTTATACCCTGTCGAAATACACACCGATAGAGTTTCTCATTACGAGGAAACTTCTAAAAATCTCGATTGGACCGGAGTGACTTTTCCAACAGAGTTAAAACACATCGAACGTTTCGAGGTTCAAAATCCCACCGTAGCGGTGAACATCCTAGGATACGACAACGAAAATCGAACGATCTATCCTCTCAGACAGACTTCGTATCGCGAAAGAGAAAAGACGATTATTTTATTATTGATTTTGAATGGTGACAATCGTCATTATTGTTGGGTTAAACATCCGAGACGATTACTGTCGAGACAAAATAATAAACATAAACATAAGATATGTTTATGTTGCAACTGCATGAACGTGTTTCACAGCGAAGACTCATTGGCGAAACATCAGGAATATCGCAACAAAAATCAAGATGTCTTCGTCGAAATGCCCAAACCCAACACCATCGTGAAGTTTGAAAATCACAATAGAAGGTTAAAAGTACCATTTGTCGTGAACGTCGATTTCGAATGTTTCACCGCGAAAATGATTCCTGTCAACCCAACGCTCTTCAAAGTTACGTCAAAAGATATCAAAAACACATACCTTCGGGCTATTGCATTTACGTGAAATGCGCTTTCGACTCACAACACAACATGGGTCCCTTCACCTACACGAAACAGTGCGAAGACGACGACGTGGCTCAAAGGTTCGTGAAAGAGTTAGAATCGAAACTTCAAATGTTATACAACAAATTCAAAACTCCGGCAAAAATGATCATCACGCGAGAGCAGCAGGACGAAAATAACAGAGCCACCGAATGTCACATATGCAGACAATCGTTCGACGAGAATTCGGAGGAAAATAAGAAGGTCAGAGACCACGATCATTACACGGGTCTGTATCGCGGTCCGGCTCACAGCAAGTGTAATTTAAAATATCGAGATGCCACTTTCTATCCGGTGATGTTTCACAATCTCTCGGGTTACGACAGTCATCTGTTCGTGAAAAATCTCGGCACCTCACACGAAGAATTAAATTGCATCGCAAACAGCGAAGAAAGATACATTTCCTTCACGAAATGGAAGCTCATGGAGAGGAAAAGAGTAATCGATGGAAATACGTTGAAAGAAAAAACGAAATCCATTCGTAGAGGCATACGTTTCATCGACAGTTTTAAATTCATGTTGACCGCTCTGGAAAAATTAGTCGATAACATGAGCAAGGATAAATTTAAAATCATGAGCGAACATTTCGGAGAACGAGTAGACGTCATGTTGAGGAAAGGAGTCTATCCTTACGATTACATGAATGATCTAAAGAGATTCGAAGACACCGCACTACCTTCGAAAGAAGATTTTTATTCAAAATTATACGAATCCGACATTTCTGACGAGAATTACGAACACGCCAAAAACGTGTGGAAATCATTCGATATGAAAACCATGAGAGATTATCACGATCTCTATCTGAAGACCGACGTTCTGCTCTTGGCAGACGTGTTCGAAAATTTTCGAGACGTCTGTCATCGAAATTACGATCTGGATCCCGCTTGGTATTTCACCGCACCCGGTCTGGTGTGGGACGCTCTGTTGAAGACCACCGAAGTCCAATTGGAATTATTATCCGACTTGGACAAGTTGCTCATGTTCGAAAGGGCTGCGAGAGGTGGCATCTCGATGATCTCCCACAGACATTCTGAAGCTAACAATCCCTACATGAAAGAAGGTTTCAATTCGAAACGGTCGACTAAATACATACAGTATTGGGACGCCAATAATCTGTACGGTTGGGCTATGAGTCATCCTTTACCGATTGGAAATTTCAAATGGGTGAAGGAACCGGAAGAGATGCAAAAATGGAGAGACTATCCTTGCATTTTAGAAGTCGATTTGAACTATCCGGAAGAATTACACGATCCACACAACGATTATCCGCTGGCTCCCGAACGAATGGAACCGAACGAAGGAGACGAGGAAAAACTCATTCCCAATTTATTTAACAAAGGTAACTACGTTGTCTACAGTGAGAATTTGAAACAGTACGTCGATTACGGGATGAAATTAGTCGACATACATCGCATCATTCGATTCGACGAAGAGCCTTGGATGAAAAAATACATCGATCTCAACACGAATCTCAGAACTCGAGCCGAGAACGATTTCGAAAAAGATTTCTTCAAACTCATGAACAACTGCGTGTACGGCAAATCGATGGAAAACATCAGGAAGAGAACCGACGTTCGACTCGTCACGTCTGAGAAAAAAGCTAAAAAATTAGTGGCGAAACCCAATTACGAACACCGAACCATATTCGACGAAAATTTAGTGGCCGTTCACATGCAAAAGACGCATCTGAAGTTCGACAAACCGTATTATCTCGGACCGATCATCTTAGATATCAGCAAGCGATTGATGTACGAGTTTCACTACGATTAAGTCAAACGAAAATTTGGTGACAAAGCCAAACTACTGTTCACCGACACGGACAGTTTAGTTTACGAGATAGAGACGAAAGATGTCTACCGAGATATATCTCCGGACGTGGCCGATTGGTTCGACATGAGCAATTATCCCATCGATCACCCGTCCAACATTCAATCGAACGACAACAAGAAGGTGTTGGGTAAATTTAAGGACGAGAGCGGCGGTAAACAGATCGCCGAATTCGTGGGCTTGAGACCCAAACTCTATGCTTATCGTCTAGAAGATGATGAAGAGATCAAGAAGTGTAAAGGAGTTAAAGCGTGCGTGGTGAAGAAAAACATCTCTTTCCAAGAGTATAAAGATTGTCTGTTAGGAAGTGGTCCGGTGTATAAGACTATGAAATCGATTTGAAGCGAAAATCACGACTTGTATACCGAAATAGTTAACAAGATTTCGCTGACAGCCGACGACGACAAGAGATTCATGTTAGACGATAAAATAAGCACTTTGGCACTCGGACATTGGACTTTGGATCTAATTTTAGACGATATGAATGGAGATGATTGGATTCTAGATGCGATTGTGGATGATAAGATTCCAGATACGATTGTGGATGATAGGATTCCAGAAAATCAAGAAGAATTAGATGAACACAAAATTATGGAAATGGATAGTGACATCGAGAAAGTTAGTTTAAAAAGAAAAAGAAAAAAATAGAAAAAAAAAATAACATCATTTTTAGTAAATTATAATAAAATAAATAAAAAAAAATATATACTTATTTATGAATAAGAAAATAAAGATATCCGTAGAAGGTGTCATCTTACCCAACGAACCCCTATCCAACATTGATCTGTTGAATGCGGCAAAAGATTTGAAAATCGAAGATTTTCTAGGAGTGTTTTCCAGAGATGCCTTGCCGAAGAGAAGACCTCGACAATCGGAATGCGGAATTTTAAATCTAGATGATTCATCGGGTGAAGGCACTCACTGGGTGGCGTGGATGAAGAACGGGAAGAAGAAAAATTATTATTTCGACAGCTACGGAATCTCGCCGCCAAAAGAAATAAAGAACTATTTCAACAAATCAATGGTTCGTTACAACACGGAACAAGTGCAATCACCAGATCAAGTGTTTTGCGGTCACCTGTGTCTCTACGTTCTCAAGAGATGGTCTGAAGGAGATCGATTTCAAGACATTCTCAATGATTTACCTTAGAGAGAGATTTTTTTTTTTATAGTATATATAAAGATAAAAAATTATTTTAAAAAAATTTTAAATCGAATAAAAACGAAAAATAAAATAACATAGTTCATTTTTTAATAAACTGCGTTTGAACATATTTTTTCTAAACAACAAAAAAAAATCCCACAACAACATGCCAGTCGATAAATTTGGTAGAAGTGACGACGAAAAAGTCAACCCGAGAAAGAAGAGGAAGACTTTCGAAGTCGACGATGGTTATGACGTTGCCAACTTGGACGAACGTTACATTCGGAGATACGAACCTCGAGAAGAACCTTTGAACATGAACGATAAGAAGCTCTACAATCTTCCCGAGCCGATAGATCTCGCAGATGCTGCGACTAAAAAATACGTCGACGGGGAACGCCGATTTCGAAAGAATCCTGCTCGATAATTACGTGGATAAAACCATGACCGACAATCTGGATCTGAAATCCAAACGTTTGGTGAACGTCGCAAATCCCATACATCCCACCGATGCCGCGACCAAGAGATACGCGGATGACACTCACGCGAGATTCAGCGAACACCTGAGAAATAGATACGTTCAGAAAACGATGCACTCGGAATTGAACGCCAATTCTAACAAGATAACGAACGTGGCCACTCCCACGAATCCCAAGGACGTGGCAACCAAACACTACGTAGATCTGGAACAGAGAAAGTCTGACAGACGAGAAATGAAATCGGATCTGAATGCGGGATTCCACAAGATATTGAATCTGTCAAAGATCGACGACACGGATGCGGACTCAACCGCGGTCAACAAGGGCTACGTAGATTCTGCCATGATACAATTGCAAGAATACCTAGAATCGCAAGATGATCTCTACCTGAACAAAGAATCTGGCGGAACCATGGAGGGTGGCATCAACATGAATGGTCACAATTTATTCGGTCTTGATCACGATCCCGAATTCGATTCCAGCGCGGTAAGCAGGAAGTACGTGGACGACAACTCAGTCTGGAGAAAGGGCGACATCATGGAAGGTAAACTAGACATGGGTGGACACGCGCTCACGAATCTACCAGATCCCGTGAACATGACGGATGCCTGCACCCTGATTTCGGTGGTGGAGAAAGTCAAATATGCTAGACAATTGATCACCGTGTGGGCCGAAGAGGCCGGTGCCTTAGAGGAGGGAAAAGCCGAGTGGTCTTTCGGAAATGGAGGTAGCGGATCGAAACACGGTCAGGTGGGATATCCCATGCCGCTGGGAGGTGAAATCCTTCGAATGAGTCTGGCTTCCTCGGATTTGAATAACAGAGCGGTCGTCAGTCTGATGGTGAATGGTGTGGAGAGTGATAAGAGATACAGCATCGAAAAGACTGAGAATCAACACGCGAATGTTAGCACGTTCGGCACGCCTCTCAAAGTGAATGCCGGAGACAGGATTAATTTCGTCATGAAAACCAATAATCCCGAAGCCACCACTTCCGTGGTGAGTCTACTGATCGAAATGGATCCTTTGAACAAACAGTGAATGCATGGAAAAATAATGAATGAAAAAAAAATTAATGTGTGATTATTAAAAACAAAACAAAAAAAAACAAAAAAAAAAGTAATGAGATATAGAGAGATGTTCAATCTCTCTAGATCACATTACTTTATTTATTTATTTTTTTTTTTGTTTTGTTTTTAATAATCACACATTACTTTTTATTTTTTTTTTTGTTTTTTATTTTTTTTTTTCACACACTTGTCTCTCATCGAATGATCGACATCTTATTTCCGTCCGATTCGAATTGTAATTCTCTGTCCGACAGGACCAGGGTGAAGGCTTCGGTTTTTCTCGGCACGTTCCTATCGAATTGCATCTTGATCTGAATGTCTAACACGCTACTCTTGAGTCGTTCACTCTGTTTACTGACGTCGAACACGAACATGGGATACATCGACTTGTATTCGCCGGGAGATATGTTAGGATTGCTCATCAATTCGTCTAGACCGTGATACTTCTTTCTAAAATCAGCGGCGTCGCCGTACAGTCTGGAGAAATCATTCTTGTCGAACGACGCATTGTAATCGATTGCTGGATATCTCGTGGTTTTCAGAAACACTTGCATGTTTCTCAAATGGCAGTGATCGAACAGCGACGCATTCTTTTCCTGAGATCCGTCCCTATCGGTCTGAAACACAACCACGATGAAACGTGGTCTCTCGGAAGCGGATTTCACCATCAATCTCCAATCGAAGTGATTCGTGGAGAGAGAAATGCTAGCCGTGTCGCACTGTCTCATTCTAAATCCCACGGGTAATTTACTCTTGGATTCTATGATCTTGTAGAGACGCACTTTCTCCACGATCTAAGGCTCCACGTGCGGAACGAACCACGATATCTTGTGTAGAGTTATCTTACCCGCATCGGTCGCAGTGAGTTTCACTATTGCGTCGTCGTTTCCTTTTCGAATCAACGTCAGATTGTGTTTGAATCCGTACATGATCTTGTTGTAATCGTCCGCAAATCCGAAGATGTGTTTCAAAGGTATCCTGAACGAAAACATTCCTTTAGGTCTGGACGTCTTGACGACGTAGTCGAATATCGTGGCGGCGCCGGCGCTAGCAGGGCCTACGGTGTCTTTCACCCACAACTGATTAAGTCCTCTGGATTTCGAAAAATCATCAGGATACGTCAAGAGTCTGAACATCGTGGTGGCCTGACCGGGATGAAACACAGATTCTATCTCTTGTCCGGATAGCATGTATTTTATGTTACTGAATAGATGCATGATGCCATTATTGGCAAGAGTAACCGTGTCGTCGTCGGCGTAGTCGCTCCCGTCTTCCTTGGTGAGACGTCCCTGCACCACTACGTGAACCTCATATTCTTGAATACTTTCATCTTTCACTATGCTTTGTGCTATATCTAGTATATTTGTCATTTTAAAGGATTTTTAGTTTATTTTTTTTGTTGTTTATCAATTCACTTGCTTTCTTTATCTAAAAAAAATAGTTTTTAATTATTTTTTATTATTATTTTTTTTTCTCTCTTATATATATGTGTGTGTAAACAAGAAAATGTCAAAGAGAGTAAATAAAAAAAAAAATTTGTGTTCTTCATCAAAACTTCGTCTTCTGTAATTGTTGTTCGTAAAACTTTCCGATGATCCCTTCTCCATCCAAAGCTTCGATTTCGTAAGTCACCGGATCGGTGTGAAATATTTTGATGATCACGAAAATTTCCGAGGTCCATCGAGGAGTATAACCCTTTTCGAAGTGCTTCTTATAAGCGTAGATTCTCACTCGATCGCCGACCGCAAATTTCGGCGTTCTAGACTTCTTCCTGATCTTAGATCTCTTGGGATATAGATTCGCGTAGACCCGTTTTTCGTTTCAAGGATTGCTAGCTTCCGCGGGAGTCATCTTGATCGATCTGTGTTGCGTGTTGTTGTAATCTTTGACCAGACCGTTCAGAGCATATATGTATTTCTTGGTCGAATTCGCCGTGAAGTATCTGTACATCTTCTCCTTCATCGTTCGATTCGAACGTTCCACCACGCTGGCTTTCTCTTCGTTTTCGATTGAGTAGAAGTCTACCAATCGACGAACTTGTTGTAGAATTCCTTTCCCTTATCCACCCACAATTTACTCGGTTTTCGAGAAGACGAGTCGAACACGCTCTTCAGAGCCTCGGCGATGCAAGGTCCCGATTTATCCTTCAAAGCTCTGATCCAACCGTATTTGGAAAACATGTCGATGACCGTCAATAGATATTTGACGCCCTCGTTCCACCTCGAAAACGATCTCATGTCGACCAAGTCGGCAGACTAAATGTCATCCAGACCCTTCACGAACACCCTTCTCTTTCGAAATTTACGCACTATGGGTTTGTGTAACTCCTCGGCCAATTCGCTCGTCAATAATCGTTTCTTCTTCTTTTCAGATGCGCTTTTTTTTTTTGAACGCCCCATCCGAATCGATCAGATTGCCGACCAGTGAACATTCCATCTTCTCTCTCCTGGTCGGATCGATATGCCTCTCAATCTCCCCAACATGTTTTTGTCGCAGACGTCGTTGTGAGTCTTGGTGTCGGGATGTCCGGCGTAGCACAGATCATGATCATATGCGGCCGCGTCCACCCTATTCACGGGTTTGCTCCAAGATTTGGGAGTCAGATCGGCGTTGAGTCTCTTGTTCAATTTCGTTCCGGGTCCCGTGAAACTGTGACTGGGCAGATGCATTTCGAAAGGTAGATTGTTGATCATTTTATTCACGATGCCTTTACCTTTGCTCGCATTCTTTTGTTTGACGATTCGCGTCTTGACAGAACCACACACATCGCAAATTCCGCGAAGCATCCGTCCGTCGTTTTTAGTTCGCACTTCTCTAGAATTACTCGTCTCGGTAACTCTCTTACACTTTACGCAATACATTTTTTTAAGAGTTATTTAAGTTAATTTCGTTTTTTTTATTTTATATATAAATTTAATATTTTTTTTTTTTAAATTCTGTTCTTATTATATATATATATTTTTTTTTTTTTGTTCAATCGCTGCTCTTGAGTTCTATCATCTTACTGAATTCCTCCCTGGCCTTTTTCCTCCCCTTTTCCACGAGAGAATCCTTCATCTCTTCCTTGATGATCTGACGAGTCTTGATTCTCACGGCTTCTTTCATGGCATCGTATTTCGTTTTCTTGCTCAATATCGCGAAGTATTCTCCGTCCGATATCCTACCGTCTTTCAACACCATAGAGATCATTTCGGATATCGTGTCGATCTTGGAGTCGGCCAAGACGCGAATCTTGTCGTGTTTCCTCGCCTTCAGATATAATTTCCTACTCAAAAAGTTTCCGAGTGTGCTAAACAATCCGGCGGCGAGAGCCACTCCTTCTACGGTCAACACGATCAGAATGCCGAGCGCGGTCGACAACAATCTGATGCCGGCCGCGTGTAAACCCATGGAAATCGTGATGAGTGTTGTGTCGATCGCGTTGACGAATTTCACAAAACGCGAATACTTCTTCTTGAGGGAACGACGAGAATCGCTCTCTCGAGTCAGATACAATTGGATTCTACTGATTTGATCGATGCGATACCTCTCTCCTCTTTCTCTTTCTTCTAGCGATGACGCCGTCAGCAAAACGCCATTCGGCTTCTCATCCTCGTCGTCCACTAACGTCGGATACAATTTATTTCTGGTCCTCATTTTGTGTTTTTTTTTTTCTTTCTTTCTAATATTAGATAAAAAAAATTTATGTGTGTATTTATTTTTTTTTTTTTTTTTCTACTCTCCCTTATTTTTATATCAATGAAAAAATCTTAGACGTATGCTTCGTTCAGCAATAATTTTTTGATGCATCCCTTGTCTTCTAAAGTCAAACTTCTACGCGCTAATTTCAGTTCTTCCGAATCTGTGGGCCTGTCTCGATTCTTACAGAAGACTAATCTCTTCCAAAACGTGATCACATCATTGAATTTAACGCGTTCGAACGCCGGCTCGAAATACATGACGACCATATCTTCCCTTTCCATCGTCAGACACAAATGATTCTCGTGATCGAAGTCTAGATGATCCCGACACCCGACGCATCGTTCTAACAAGATGGGACGTAGTTGTTCATTCACACAGATTGCGTATGCTCTCATCAGCATGTTTAAAAGAAACCTCGCTCTAATAGTCTGAGAATCGCTCATGATTTACGTATTTTTTTTTTTTTTTTTTTTTTTATTATCTATTCGATTTGATATATTTAATTTTCTAAATAACTATTTATTTATATATTTTTTTTCTCCCCTATATATATCAATCAAAAACGTGACAGCGGGTTCGCGAATTTCCAACACACCGACGACAACAACACTCTTCGTTCAGATCGAGTTTTTACGAGAATCGAGCGATCCGATCGCTCGATCAGCTGAGTTTTTGAGAATTTCTCATAGTGGGGAATTCCCCTAATAATGTCATAAATGGGAAAAAAAAACACCGCCTCAAAAACAAGGGAGAGTTCTAGACCATCTGTCTCAACACAATTGCGGGTTCTGGACCACTGGTTTAGAGTCCCCAAAACTGTTTTTTGATGATGACCCATAATTTTTTGCTTTTGATCGCGTTCGCCGACGATGGATCCATGGTCTGATCTGTGATGGGAACGTCGACGAAAAATTACGTACAAGATACAAGTGAAGATGTACGATTTCACCCTTTTTTAAAAACGCGCGTTCACCACGCGTTCACCACGAGTATTTGAACGTTAAAAGTGCGATCTAGGAGTCACAACTGTACATGGGGGGGATTCAACGCCATGTACAGTTTTTGTGAACAAGCGTGTGATTTAACACTGAATTCCACGTTGGTGAACGCATCATGTGCGTATGTTTGTACACGTACATGTACAAGTGGTCGTAGATCGGCAAATATCACCTACTCACGCTTGTATGCAACATCTCCTGGTTCAATAGACTATTCCTTTACCTTCGTGCCATAATCTCGTTTTTGACCAATTGTTATGTGCTCCCTCGCCAAATTATGAGCAGTTACCATAGGTTCTTCTAATTTCTACTCAATCATTTTGTGTTAGCCTTTTTGAAACTCCCGTCATCAGATTTTCTGGCTGAGCGTTCTGTCTCTCCGGCATTCATCGATTAGGAGTAAATCCAGTGCATCAGTTTACTGTGAGTGTAATGTCATGGCCAGTAAGGGCACATTTTATACCACTCTTGATTCTACGTTTGGATGGAGCATCTGATTATTTACAAGTTGGTGTGATTAAATCGTACCACCTGCCTATTAGCTGCAGGGTGACAGGGAATGGTGCACTTTTTGTAGTCTGTGGAGCTTCACATAGTGCTGAAAACAGTTGGCTTTGAACAATACTACATTGATCAGTTTGGATTTCTAGTGGACATCCAAAGGTTACAATGAAATGAGTCAAAAATGTTTTGGTCACATTGGATCTGGAAGAGCAGAAATGTCTACCCACTTAGCCAACTCATCCGTCATAAGCAAAACATACTTGTTACTTCTGCTGCTGGTACTGAAAAGGCCCTATGGGGAAAACAGCATGAAAAGACTAGGGAAGTGTCTTTGCTGAAATGATTGTGTTTGCCCTTTTATAGGTTCACGGGATTTGACGTTATTCTTTGCAACGAGGGGACATATTGTGCCAAAGGAATGCACTTTTGAGCCTTGACAGAGTTTTGTTTTCTCCAACATTCCCAGCAATTTGGTGTCGTAGCAAATTTCTAATGCCTGTTCCCTTATAGCTATTCGGTCGACCAGGGCAACAAAATCTTCAGGAGACTTATCTCGTAAATAATATAGAACTCTTTCTGAGAATTAATTGATCTTTTAAAACCAAAACTGCAACACACACCTAGCAGAGAGGGAAACAATATCATCCACATTCTTCTCCAATTTTGTATGCATTGATAATATTTTCAGGGAAGGGACTCCACGTCAGCGAAGTAACAGTAACATGCTAGGTCCGAAAAAGTTATTCGCCACAATGAATCTGAATGTAGTGGTTTATTGCGGTGGTTTTTCTGTCAATAATTGTCATGTTGAACTGTGAAATTTACTCCAGCCATCGTGCTAACTGCCTGCTACATGTTTGAATAACATGAGCCACAAAGGACTTCCATGATCTGACTGTAACAGAAAGTGACATCCCAGCAAATAATGTCAAAAATGTCGACAGAATTTAATTATTGCTAATAACTCTTTGCTAGTTGTGCAATATTTTCTTAGAGATTTCAGAGTATGTGACTGGCATACCGTATTACTTAAATTTCATCCCTTTGTTTGGCATTGTTCCATACATCATTGCTGAGAATAAATAAGTCATCAGGTGCAGGGTATGCTAGTATATGCGGTGAAGTCATTATCTCTTTCCAACAGAGTGTCCATCCATGCAAGTTCATTCTTATAAAACAATTCAAATAGGACAGATGTAAGACCAGAAAATAATATGTAGTATCTCTAAAAACAACGGTTGTAAAGAGCTTGGAAACTCTTCAGAATATTGGAAGCAATCTCAGATGGGCTTGGGGGGGGGGGGGGGGATCAAGGACATGATAGATTTCATGAAACTGTTATCTTACCTCTTTGGTTATTCTACCCTACTGCCGATGGTGTGAACTAATGTTCCAGAATATTAGAATTCGAACACAAAGTCAGGGTGGACTGAGCAATTGCGGGAGTTAATGGAGGACTATTCAATGGCGATCTCGAAGTTAAAAGTGGGGGGAAATCCTGGGTAAAAAAATACTTGTCAATTAAAAGGTCACAGAGGATTGTAGCCGGAATTAGCGAGTGGGGGGGGGGGGGGGGGGGGGGAGTCAATCCAAAGAGGCATTTGCATGGTTTGCGTGATAAAGAGAAGCCACATTTTAAAGAGTACCTTGATGGCACCTTTGCGGGATCGTTGCTGTTCAAACTGACAGTGAAAAGAAATGTCAAATGTGTAATTTAGCAGTAGTGGAGATCCTTGAACACTTTCAATTAGAATATTCAAAATACCAGTCTAACAGGATAAGATTCAACGAGTGTATAATGAGGACGTGAGATGGTAGAATTAAGGATAGGTAGTTAGTGGTTAATACAAAGAAGAGTGTAATATGCGTATCGGAGAGGTTGGAAAAAAATTGGGCAAGGGATGTCACCAAACAGTTCGTTTTCGGATGTTGGGGAGAGAAGAGGTGTGGGGGATAGGGAAGCATTTGGGAGCAAACTGCTAATCATGGCCTTCTCCCCTGAGAACCATGGCAAATCTTCGACCGACCAAAGTGTTATTATAATCATGTGCTTTTGTTCGAACGTGAAAAAGAGCAAGCGAAAATTGAGGCAATTGTTGGTTTTGTGGGAAAAAAGTGGGGCTCGAATTGAATGACTACAAAATGCAAAGTTATAGACGTAGCCAGTGAGCATAAAAGAGTTAACTTGAACCTGGAGAGTGAGGGAGTTCTCCATTCCTGAAGGTTACATCAAACGCATTAGAAGGGCATATGAGTGGCACCAAATATTTGAGGGTAGGTATAAACATCACGGGAAGAGGAATCTACAGAAACCAATTAAATACACGGCGTATGAAGGAAAAAACGAATTTTGAATCAAACTTAAACTCTTGGGAGGAAATAGCATCAAGAAACTCTGCAAGATATGGTACAAACGTGGTAACTCTTAACCCAATGGTTCTTCAAAAGCCTGGAAACACTGCAGAGCAAAGTAGGCAGACGGATGGCGTGGTCGGACAATAGTTCAGTACTGGAGGTCGTCAGAGGTGATCTTTGGTGGGTGGGAACGAAGGTGAAGATTTGTGGAAACCAGTTCAGTTCAATTATTTGATATGTCCCCCGATAGCCAGTGATATAAACTTACGTTCCAGAATATTTTTAATTTTAGTATCCACACAGGATAGACTATGCACGAGAAGAAGTTACTGTCAAATAACTCACTGAATGGCAGACCCAGAAGGAAGGGTGACTAATCGACAAAGAGAGAATCAATGAGATTATTAATCAACATTGGAGATAAGTGGTCTTAATAAAGGGTCTCTGGGGGGGGGCGGAAAAAGGTGGAGCCAGGACTTTAGGATTGCCCAGAAGATACATTTGGGAAGTAACAATCACTAGTGCACTTCAGGTCGAGGCATGGGTGTAGCCAGGACAAATGAAGTAGAGGTGGTGAACAATATATTTACCCCATTGCATTTCACCTCGTGCTGGATTAAGATTGTGTATTCCCAGAGGCGGCGGAACCAGGAGGCACGGGGGACCCGTGCCCCTCCACTTTTTATACTGATATGTTTCGCGGCTACACAATAAGTTAAATTTGCGCAAACAATGGTGTTAGTATGCAGACATTCCAGTAATATATTATTTGCAAATTCAAACAACATTTGGAGAAAGAATTCCGCCTTCGGTCGCTTCGGTCCGTTTCTTCTATTTCAACCATTTCCAACCCGAAGGCCAGCCTTCGGCCTGGAAGATGGTTGAAGTAGAAGACACGGACAGGACAGTGGCCACACCGCGGCTTGCGCATCTAAGCGAGAGACTCTAGTGTGTCATGGTACATTTACCGATATTTGATTGTAACTTTTCTCCCACTGTGGCGAACCATAGTAACCTTTAAAATTTGTGACCCGCCACCTTTATCGAGCTTCCGCCTGCTCGGTGTATTCCCCTCAGGTGATGGTTCAATGTTTACCTCGGGTAATACAAATTTACTTTTTCATGCCAATTGGAACACCATGACTACTTTTTGAGGGCTAAAGTACCCAGAGAGTGAAGGAAAAACTGTAGCAAAATGGCGCAAGATACAGTTAAAACTAGAAGTCCTGCCATGCGCACAAATAGCACATTGATCTGCGCGTTAATGTGCGCGTTATGGCCATAGTAAAGCTATCAAATTTTGTACATATGGCCTGTGCACAAGCAATGTTTCAGCCAATGGACCTCCGGGTAACCCGGAGGTCCATTGGCAGAAACATTGCATGTGTTTGCCATGAGTCATCAGGAGAACCTGCCGTGATTTGGATGCCATTCGATATGGCAATCGCGCGCAATTCCAACGCGCAATTAAGCCTAGATAAGCGCACTATTCGTGACACGACTTTTAGTTTTAACTGTATATCAGGGTGAGAGTACATAAAACAGTTTTTCATGGTTGATATTTTTCAGAAAAAGTGTATGGGCGTCGTCCCCAACCCCACTCTCTCCCATGACTACACTGTTGTGTCAAGATCACTGCTGCTTATGGGAAAATTGGGAAAGACGGTGATAAAAGACGTCAAATGTGCAGTCTGAAAGTAATAGAGACTTTAGAACACTTCTTTCTTTCGATAGAATCTGAATCAAAATAAGATAAACTCGGTGCATTTATAACAATGAAATGGGGATGAGAATAAGGACATAAGGGTACTGAAACGATACAAGGGAGAGCACTATTATGCTTATCTACAATCATACACATCTGCATAATACACTGTGCAGTCGAGCTGACCACAGTCCATCACGCACAGTGCGTCAAACAACAGAAAATGGAAATAAGAAAATTAAGAAGAATGTGTAAATATTTGATGTGTGTTGAAGGACACAATCATGTTTCGGAGAAACTTAGAATGTTGGTTTCTGATCCCCGTCGGCAATCGAACTCACGGCAAGCCCGCCCGGCAATCGTGAGTTCAACAACTATCCCACTAGGCCACTGCACGCCGTCAAAAAAAAAACGATGACTGGAATGTGGCCTTTAAAATGAAGTTCTCATGATTGGTTCTCTTTGCTTTCGGCAGCAGCATGAAAGTGTGGAACGCGCTGGTTACGGTGCGGGGAAAGTGCTGCGGTTGGCCTCAGGTGAAGACTGGCACGGGCCTATGTGTGTATTTTGATGGGCACAAACATGTTTCGGGGGATTTATAATGTTGGTTTCTTATCCCTAGCCGCGAATCTAACGCACGGCAATCCCGCCTGACGTCCAACACCTAAACCATTAGACTATTCGTCCCCTGAGTTCCAATGTCTTCTATGTGCCAGTAGGCACATAGATTCTATGTTCCTACTGGCACATTGGAAATCGGGGGACGAATTGCACACCGTCAAAAACAATGGCTGGAATCCAATAAAAATATTATGTGTTGGGGTGCGAGGTGATGGTGCCGCCAGAATTCAGAATGTTCCCGAAAGGGGGAGCTTGTGCTCTCCGATGCGAGGGCTAGGGTTTTCACCGACATGCACACAATAAAAGATGCAGTTTACCCGACGGGGCGGGGTGGGGGGGGGCTAGTAAACATCGACGACCGGGCACTCATTTCAGACTTTGAACCTTCTAACCGCGCTTGCCATGACAAATCCGCACATTTAAGCTCCTTGTTTCGATTTATGATAGAAAAATCGAAATATGAGAGGGCCCGGTTTGAAACTTTTTTTTTCGACTTTGTGTGTTGAATCTATTTTTAGGAAGATTGTACATGCATATAAATGATTGTGTCTGGGAGCGCGTTTATGATTTTAAGAACGCGAATTGTGTGGTTCAATTGGTCAGATTCCATTTTGTTCAAATCGAGAGCCCGAATTTTAACTTTGTGTAAGATGAGGGAATTTCTTAAAAAATCTTCTTTTTCAAATGAGCCAGTCAGAATGCTTTCATATTTGGTATACAACATCTCTAGGGGAAGGGAGGGGAAGATTCAAGTTTCTTCAAACTGAGTCCCTGGGTTAATGGGCAGCCCAAATTTTAACTTAGTGCAATATGAGGGGATTTCTTGAAAACATTTCCTTCTCCAGATCCACCTATTGGAACTTTTGGAATTTTGGTATACACATGTAACATCTCTGGGGGTCCGATTCAGTATTTTTCAAATCCAGGGTATCGTTTGTTATCGAAATTTCGATTCGCGGTTTTCGTAGGTTTAGACCAAGGTTAGTTAATTTTCGTTTTATTGTTATCCAACCCATTTCGTTTTATTTTTGTCCGAAATACCATAATGTGCACATTTCTTCATCACATGCGCTTAGATCAATTTCCCTTCTGTAACAGTTTGCTGTTGCAATGTTCGTGGGCTTAACATTGACTACATTATAATGTAGTTCAGCGTGCATTCTTTTTTATGCGTCTGTATCACTGACACACTAATAAGAAAAGAAGTTTGTTTACCTTGATTTACTTTACTTACTCCCACGAATCAATCATTGCCACTCATTTGTGACTTAAACTTCGAAGTTTCGCTTCAGAGCATACTTTGCGCCGCACACATGCGCAGTTGATGTATTTATGTTGGATTTTCCTGAACGTGGCCATAAATACCACAGCTGTGCATGTGTAGGACGCAAATTGTTTCTAGATGGGTTACGGTATCAAAAAACAATGACATTGATATAATGAATGATAGAGTCAGTGACTGGACATGGTGACCAAGAAACCGTAACGTGGCTTGGTGGGAAAACCCAGTCAGTTTTCCCTGCATTGGTGGTTCCGTAATAGTAATCTTTGCGAGTAAATAGAATGTCTGACAGTCATAATGGCAAAAATCTTAGAAGGGCTTTGTATCGCAGTGCACGAATCATGTTTAGATATTGGTTGCAACCGGGAGATATTGCTTTGCAAACGGCTATACGATACCGAACAATAGATGCTATGAAATCTGGGTCTTAGGGTTAATATTTGGACTCTCTATTGGGGGAAGGGGGGTTGCAGTGACAAAATAACCCTTGGAAGTCTGTCAGTGCTTGTCTACAGACACCAGAGTTATGAATAATTTTATGATTTCATTCCTCTGTTGTGTTGATGAACCATGACTGACTGAATGTGACCCAAAACACTTCTTTGAACCACATTGTCAGATGAGCGATAAAGGCCCCTTGGGTTCTCGTTTTAAAAAGATTACTCCGTGTATATAAATTAGTACTACACTGTTCTCATTGTGTTCAGATTTTAAGTCTGCAACTCCCCCTCAATACTTTTAATAGTAAGATGGAAGAGCCCTCCATGAAAAAATGGTCAATGTATCTTCTAGCAGTCCATGATTTTGTGGCAACAATACCCCTTAAAAGGTACCATCCTTTGTGTTTGACAAAAGACTTGCCGTAGAAATGGGTGTCTGCTCTCTGAACAAGTTACGCCTATATAGTTTTGTCATGCATGGTAATTTGTTGATTAGGTCCATGTTTATTTCTGCATTTTGTCGACTAGTTCCATGATTTTATTCCAGTCAACTCATTACATTTATATTATTCTTTCACGTGCCAATGGTATGGGTCTACCTAGTTGGTTCTTACTCTTTATTTCTCATTATGTCTCGGGTTTGCTGGAAGAGGTTTCTAAATTACAGAGTATTGATTTTGTTTTATTTTGTTATATGTTGTAATTTTTGTTAAAAATTTAATAAAGAGATTCATCATTTTTAGATATGTTTTTAGTATTGCCAAGACCATGATGACGTGGGGTTGAACCAATAGTACTAAGTACTAATAAAAACAAGAAGATTAAGTCGAGTAACTGTCCTTGGTTAATTTACTTGGGACGTTTATAATACAATGGAAAGTCACGTCTCTATTTGTAATTATAATTTTTTTAGAATTATTCAGAAATGTTTTCAGTTTCCTGCCTGGAAACTTCTTTGCAGCAGGATGTCGAATGCTTCATTTTCCCATTGTGTTACCAAAGGCAACGCCTCGTGTGAATGAATGTCTTTCTGTTGCTAAAAAAGCCTGATTTCTTGGCTGGTATGTGTTGTAGAGGGAAATTGATTCCAGTGTTAATTTTATACCTGTTCAGTATCAGCTTGGTGTCGGAAACATTGTTGGTCCAATATTAACTAAACTTTCGAAATCTTATTAGGGTTCAAGACTGAAAACTGATGATGGGTCGACAATTAAAAAAAACATTGGACCCAAACAGCTTTTATAGCTGTCCAACATCAGCTTTGATGTTGGAAACAATGTTGGTCCAATATTACGTCAACTTTGCAAAACTGATGGTGACCCGATATTTAAAACTGATGATGGGTCGATACTGGAAAAAAAACATTAGTACCATATAGTTTTTATATCTCTCCAATGTCGGCTTGATGTCGGAAACAATGTTGGTCCGATATTACATCAACTTTGCAAAACTGATGGTGGCCCGATACTGAAATCTCATAATGGGCCGATATTGATAACAAAACTAGGTCCAATGTCGTCTTGATATAAAATGTTTGCTGGGAACTGGGCTCGGATGAAATTGTCTGTCTTAATGCTTCTAATAATCGGATCGATG
Organism: Pictodentalium vernedei; assembly: GCA_031216915.1. Classification (NCBI taxonomy): domain Eukaryota; kingdom Metazoa; phylum Mollusca; class Scaphopoda; order Dentaliida; family Dentaliidae; genus Pictodentalium; species Pictodentalium vernedei. The sequence continues at coordinate 115,894,061 of CM062294.1, read as the reverse complement.
ATCTGACTGCGGATTGAATGAATGAATAAAAAGTTCCAGAGCACCGAAGGCGCAGAGGGACGATGTGGGATTTGAAATCCCTTGCGACTCGATTAACCTTATTTGCTTATATCATTAAATTATTTATTTCTGGAATATAAGTTCAACTTTTATATATAACTTATAACTTAAAGGGGATTAATAATGATTTGTGTCCGATTTCATGTCGAATGAACGAAACATGCGCCTCTCCATTAGTTGAAATTGATTGATTCGAAATAGCTGTGGAGTTTCATGTGAGAATCCGCTCAAATATTTTTCCAGCACAGCTGAGCAAGCTAATTGAGTGGTAGTTAGAATGGTTGGTAGGGTCTTTGTCGGGTTTAAATATCATGACTCCTGAGGCCACTTTCCAGCAGTTTGGGAAGTACCCACGGGAGAGACAGCAGTTTAGGAGTTTGGTAAGTCTACAGCAGAAGATGCTGGGACACTGTTTGTAAGAGACTTCGTCTTCTCCGGGGGAGGAAAATGACTTGCATGTTCTGATTATACCCATGACCTCTTCTACGCTTATTGGCTTGATCAATTCATGATCGTCTCCATCTTCAAGCCTTTGGCCGAGGTTGGGTTCATTGTATTGGACAAATTCATTTACTTTTACCTTGAAATCGTTGTCAAATCCGTCCCCTTCTTGTGGACGATGGCTTTCTTTAGAAGTTCGGCAAAAGCGCTGGCTTTTGTCTTGTCGTCCAGGGCCAGAGTGCCGTCGCTAATCTTCGGCACATTATTATTGGCACTTTTGCTCTTTTGGACAGTATTGTATCCCAGAACCTCTTAGGTTCCCTCAGCCCAGTTAGGTTTGCTGTTGCTTTTTCCCATCCCACGTGATTGTTGTTACCTTTGGCCGTTTTTGCTTCTCCCTGTAGTCCATTATACGCGGTTTTAAGTGCTGCTTTTTTTATTTGATCAGCCTCTGATTGGTAAGCTCTTTTTTATTTAATTTCTTGAAGTGTTGTTTGGGTTATTCTGTTTATCCGCGGTTTTCCTGTTTGTTTGTTTGTGACAGATATCATCTAGTGTATTGTTGATAACGTCGTTAATGTGGGTGCAGGCTTTTTCTAGTTCATGGGCATTTGAGGAGTCATTTGCATTTATTTTCACTTCGATAATCTTTCTCAAGAGGTTCCAGTCAATTTTTAATAGGTTCCTCTTGTTCAAGGTAGGATGCCTTATGGGACATGTATTACATTCCAGAGTTGCGTGAACTGGTAGGTGATCACTGCCTAGATCATCGTCCCCTACAAATATGTCTTCCATTTGGTTGGTTAGTGGTTTGCTCGTGATAAGAAGGTCTATGATATCTGACTGGTGGAGTGGGTTGCTGCTTATGTATGTTACGCCGTGATCGTTATTTACCATGAATAGATCGAGTTCTTCAATGATATTGAAAAGGGCGTCACCATTAGGCTCAGTGTTTTACGACCGACTACCTGGTGTTTGCCATTGAAGTCCCCAAGAGTATGCAATGCTTGTATTTTCTTTTAAAGAATTCAGATACTTTACTGTCTACTGTTGCTTGCTATTTGTTATAATATGAGATGACGGCCACATTTTTGTGGTCCACTTCAATTTCAGCTGCAATCACTAAAGCATTGAGGTGGTTGCTTGGTATTGTTTTATATTCAATCTCCTGCCTTATTAGCAGGGCGACCCCGCCTCCTTTTTGGGCGGGGCGATCTCATCTAATAATGACGAACCCACTTAACGAGAATTTTTCGTTTAGTTTCAGCCATGTTTCGCTACTTCCAATTGTGTGCATATTTTTAAAATAGTTGAACATGTGCGAGTTTTCCTGATTAACGCTTCGGACGTTCCACTGGACTGATTTTAATTTTTCCATGAATGGTTTATGAATAGCTTTACTAATTTTATTTACAATTTGTAATATTGTTACCTAATTATATTTTGTTAACGGCTGCTCCTATTAGCGTGTGAGATATCTTAGTTTTATACATCTTAGAAGCTGATTTACCGATCTCCTTGCATACGTCCGAAAAACTGGTGTCCAGGTGTTTTTTCATCATGCTGAAAACAGGGCCAGCCATTAGGGTGCACGTGAATTAAGGGGAGGACGAGTTCTCGGCATTACTTACATTTAGAGCTTTAAGCTGGGTGTTTGTTTTAACTTTTTTGAATTGCCCACACCCCCGGTAATTACTGGGGTGTTGTCCCCCTCAGTTGGGGCATTTCAGCACTGTGGCACTGCGCTCTCTTGAGATGTCTTTGTCGCCGCATTTCATACATCGCTGCTCCCCGTTGCATACATGTTTTGTGACAAGTGCCCAAATTACTGGCATTTGGGACACTGGACGGGTGTGGAAGAACAGGACAGACCTCGGTTTCGTATTTTTTGCCGTTGATGTTTACCCCTTTGCTTATAAAATTTCATTTCGTTGCTTTATTAGTGCATTTTACTTTAATCTTGGCAATGAGGGTTGCCAGTGGCATCGAATGCGGGGATAAATAATAAATAAGCCCCTTCGTCGTAGACCAAGCTGGTTTAAAATCACTTTTTTCTAAATTTTACATAAATAGAATACCTTATGCTAGCAATAAAATTTATTTTCATCTTCAAATATATATTTTTTTTTGTTCTCATAGGTTGTTCTCGGTAAGTAGTCTCAATGGTCCTGTTCTGGGTCGTCGCCAGGATGCAGGTTTCAAACTGAAGTGCGGACGTATTTGTGAGATTGCGATGGTTAATTTGCGAGATATCATCAAACTCTTCGTCTTTGAGTACTCGGGGGAGAGAAGAGGCAGAGGAGGAAGCGCAGATAAAATGGAGGGAACGGGAAGATTCTGTCGGCCTCTTAAACATTCAGCCTCGGGAATATTCGACCTCTGGAAGAGCAGTGAAGATTCGGCCTGGGAAGATTAAGTACAACACGGACACGATATTGCGATAATCTTACACATTTGGAAACTGCTGAACACATTGAGACTTTCGGGGTTGACTTCTTCAGGAGTAGTCTGAATACTATTATGTACGGTACGTGTCGGTCATGTTAGTGGTGGATATTTCTGAACTGAATACATTGCTTTCCGGTGTCATAATGACCATTTGTTCACTATCTGGCAAATATCCAGGCATTTCCTCAACTTATTCAGCAGTTTCGTTGTAGGTCTGTAGAATGATCCCTATTCTCATCTTCAACCAGACTGGAGAAATTGTCATCATAGATAGACTGTTGCTTATTGGCCAGACCGTTTTTGTGAATTTTACCTTCGGGTTGTTTTTCGGTACTCATTAATAAAAAGAATTAGTTCGGAAATGAGTTCGCCATCTTTTACCCGTTGAGTGTTTTATCCTCGATGTTTTTAAGGCGGTGTCCCAAAACCAGTTGGTCCCGGGCGATTCGTCCAAAATACACTATCGAACCGGGACGATTCGTCCCAAAAAGCAATTTTGGGGGTTTAAATGATACAGGCATGATTATTTTAAAAATGAATTATCACGAAAATCGACAATTTGGGAGGTTCTGTCAAGTAGAAAAAAATGGCTATCACTAAAAAGTGTAAACTGAGTCCGAGTCCGGAAAAAGTGTAGACAGGAATTTGAATGTTCGATAAAAATTTAATGCCGCCGTCCTTGTGGACCAAATTCTCAATATACACTTTATGTGTTATCCATGTTTGTGGCAGATGAAATAAAATGAAACTATTTTGTTTTTAGGGGTTTATTTTAGAGAAATCATCTAAAAACTCACTAAAATGTGTAGATAGAAATCCGAAATATCAGGCATTTAGTACGAACGATTAACTGAATGTTTAAGTATAAAGAGTAAAGGTAACTTGAATACTAAATATTTCTCCGCAATAAGTGATATTTTGTGGACTTTGCCCCCAGAAATCGCCGAGTTTCGTATTAATTCTGATTTAGTAACATTCGATTTCCACCCCGTGCTCAGTGTTGTCCAGTCAAAAGTGGCATTAAAATATCACTGACTTTAATATTTTTATCAAATAAAAAAAGAAAAGAAGACTAGTGACGACGACAAACTGAAAAGGTATTCCATTTTTCAGAAAGTACCGTACACAAAATATACATAGTACACATATACAAAATATACATTATGAACAGAAAATGTCAACGTTCGCGCGAATGGCATGTGATAGAATGCTGACGCGAGCGAACCACACGACCACAGAAAATGCAGAGAGTCATCAGGACATACTTGTGTGCTGCATACAACAGACGTAACTGTTACCATGAATGAATGAAAAATTAAAATTTTATATTGAGAATTTGGTCCACAAGGCCAGCGGCATCAAGTTCAATTTTTATCCAACTTTTGAATTCCTACCTATACCTTTTCCCGACTGGGAGTCGGTGTACACTTTTAGTGATATCCAACAGACGGACTTGAGGGCCTAAAATCGTATTTGTTGGGACGAATCGCCCCGATTTTTAGGGCGAATCGTCCCGGTTGTCATTTTGGGACGAACCGTCCCGGGACGAACTAGTTTAGGGACGAAACGTCATGAAACCGTGCCACTAAATACCGAATCTGAGGTGGTCACTAAAAAGTGTACACCGACTCCAGAATTGCCGACTCCAATATTAGTTTTTTCACTACTTCTTTATTAACTATTTTTAAGGCGAGATGTCCAAAAGTTTGGCGAACTGTCCGAAATTTTCTTTCGGCGAAATGTCCAGACCCATACCGAGGACGGTTACGGGTCGTTTCGTACCTTTTCCCTTTCGTACTGGGTCGTTTCGTACTGAGTCGTTTCGTACCTAAAAAGGAACGAAACGACTCAGGTAATTTTCACCTCTATTTTTCTAAATTTTTATTCGAAAATTTTATGCATAATTTTTAACTTTAAAAAAATCAATACAGCGTATAGATTTTTTGAAGAACATTATGCCTAAAACGGCAATTTCATTGTAGGATACTCGGAATGAAATTTTCTTCACAGTTTTCCAGTGGCGGATCCAGGATATTTTCTAGGGTGGGTGGGGGTGGGGGGGGGGGGGGACCGATGTAATGAGAAAAGAAATTTTCCGTGAGGGTTTTATGTAAACAACCCCTACGGTTTAGTAACATATGATTCTTCGGGGGTGTCGTAATTAGTACGATGACAAGTTTTTAAACATATAACCCTGCTTATTGCATGCTAGGTGTTATAACTATTATTATTGTAAAAAAAAACATGATGTTCCGGATTCCTTAATTTTCGATACAAATGCAATTTCTATCACAGGAAGCACACTGAAAACATACAATAGTTTCACGGTGCTATCTTTCTCCTTTATCGCCCAAGTGCCCCCCCCCCCCCCCCCCCCCTTGTATCTCCCACTGCAGTTTTCCGTTGTTGATGATTCCAACACTCGGCGTCATTTCTTGGGATGCTCAACATCGAAAAGCTCATCAAGAAAGATTATCAAGAAAACGAAAATCGACACTGTTAAACAAAATGAACTTATTTATTTTCCTACAACTAACTTCAGCTGGTAGTGTATCCTTCAGCTTATTTCAGCTGGACAGTATTTGAGAAACACTGTTGTTGTAAAATTTCGCAAGTGCTATTTCGTTGTTTATTTCTTTTTGTGAAAATTGAAAAAAATGGTGAAACTCGGTTGAAATAAAAACATGTATTCACATCGTTCATTTGTTTCTTCTTATACAGCCCAAAATTACTTCATTTATGTCATCATTGGAGGTTTTACTTTTAAAATTGTTTCTAAGTTCTGCGTGTGTATTTAACTTGTGAAGAATTGAGCGTAGCGCCACAATTCTTCACAAGTTAAATAAACATCAAACGATTTCAAAAGCCAGTTACCAAGCTTAGGATAGTCCATATGCATCGTCCCCAGAAGACTTTAAACACCCATGATGATTACATGCGCACCATCGACGTGCAGTACGCCTTAGTACACAGCGTCATCGTGCCCCCATGTGGGCAATTGGAGTTAAGTGCCTTGCCCAAGGACACAACTCGGGAGCGCGAATCTGTCACTGAAATGGTCACCCGTCCAGCTACTAACCGCGCTCGACGTTGCTTAACTTCGATGATCTGACGAGAACCGGTTACCTCGACGCCACCGCGCCCCCTATTCCTTTTTAGTTGTCATTTAGGTCCGCTCGCTTCTTCCCTCAAAAACTGAGTCGTTTCGTCCCCCTTTTTATGTGAGTCGATTCGTTGCTTTTTATTTAGGTGAGTCGTTTCGTACCTAAAGGGGTACGAAACGACCCAGTACGAAAAGGTAAAGGTACGAAACGACCCGGGGGACGAAAGGGAAAAGGAACGAAACGACCCGTCACCCCGAGGACCAATCAGACTGCTTAATTTGCCTTTGTCAACAAAGAAAAACACTTTTCAATTTCTGTCTACACCTTATTCCGGCCTCGGAGCCGGTCTTCACTTCTTCGTCCATCCTCCACCTTTCTTCATATGGAAGATCAAAATTGCCTTCCAACTCTTTCGCAAAATACATGAGTTACTTCTCTTTTTACAAAAGCCCGCCATAATCAAATCAAAATAAAGAAAGTAAACATTTGTGAAATGGTGCTTTTTTCACAAACATGTTTTCTTTTTCTAAATTACTAAATAACAGACACCAAAATTGAGCTTAGTATTTAAGCCATTGTTTTTCTCATAAAATGATTGTTAAAGATATCCGCAAAAATTTTTATGATGAAGTTCAAAATCAGGTAGTCAACTCTTCTAATTTCGTTCAAAGCTTATTGCCGAGATCATGTCTACACATCGAAATGTAGTGTGATCCAGTGAAAATAAATGACCGTAAAACACCTATTGTAGAAATGGGGAAGTGAGGAAGTAAAGATGACACACATTGACAACCGGGGGGGGGGGGGGGGGGGGGGGGTGGGGACTACTAAAATCTAAATACCAAAAAGAGTGGATCAATTAAGTTCACATTTCATTTGTCAAATAAAATAAGGTAAACAAATGCTAGATTTTTCCTCTATCTGACCCGCCAATATAGCAGCATCAACAAATAGCACAGCAATATCGAATCACACATTTATAAGCCAATTAATTAAGGTGCTATATAAGTAAGAGAAATTTGTTTACTTCAAAATCCCCAACTCTGATATTCCATCAATTTCCTTAACTTCAAATTAAATGTACACAAATTATACATCAAAATGAAGGTCGGAAGGTATAGAACATGAAAAATACATGTAACCATTATCCACTTGTAGAGTTAACAGTCATCACTGGTTCCAGCAACTTCCAGGAATTCTGTTACTACAGTCATTCAGGTGGTAACGGGTCTCCGGCAGTAATGGGTCAGGTGATCGCCAGTGGATGCCAAAGAGGGTGATTCTTTATAGACACAAGCAACGAGTTACCAAATTTTGACAGTTTATAAAATACAGTTAAAACTAGAAGTCCTGTCATGAAATGCGCACAAATAGCACGTTGATATGCGCGTTAATGAACGCGTTATGGCCCAAATGAAGCTATCAAATTCTGTACATATGGCCTGTGCACAAGCAATGTTTCAGCCAATGGACCTCCGGGTGACCCGGAGGTCCATTGGCAGAAACATTGCATGTGTTTGGTATGAGTAACCAGGAGAACCTGCCGTGCTTTGGATGCCATTCGATGTGGCTATTGCGCGCAATTCAACGCACAATTAAGCCTAGATAAGCGCACTATTCGTGACAGGACTTCTAGTTTTAACTGTAAACAGACGCTTCATCTGAAGAATTCCGCTGCAGTAATGACTGTCAGATACATGTACCTGTCTGTCACAAACAAAAATTATATTTAGATAACTTATTTTATTTGAGAGAAATAAACAAAAATTTGAAAGGTGGCCCGTTATATTCTGAATGACTGTACTGTATTCGTACCAGAACTTTATGATGATTTGCCCCTGGACGATGAAAAAATGAAAAGAAAATAATTTTGGTGAATCAGCACTCAGTCAAAACCACAAGATTGTAAGTGTCTGTTGTACAATTGACAAACGGTAAGGACAATGTTTGTCCAAAGAAGTCAGTGCCCTGAAAATTCTCTGAAACAAATCGTACCCATGTATAAGACGCACCCCCGATTTTGACATAACATTTCAGGTAAAAAAGTGTGACTTATACACGGACATATACGTATGTTATGTACTGTACTGCTGGCTCAAGTGCAATGAACTGAAATTCCAAATTTATCTGATGGGATGAACTTGAAGGGGATGAAGTTGAACCATGATTGGCTTGTGACAGTTGTGAGTTTACAACTATCCAAATTACGCAATGCAACTTTGTGAGTAGAGCATGTCTGGTCACAGTGTTTAACTGCATTCATATGATATATCCAACTGCCTTCCATGTCCAAAAAAATTAGAGCCATTGGCTCTCCTAGATCATTTCAGGAGAGCGATTTTTAGCCCCCCTAAATTTTTCAGAATGCCGGGCCTGGCAGCAAATCAGCAGAGAATCACATCTGATGCACGGTAGTGTATCGCAATTTCAGCAGAATTGTAATGCGCGACGGCTGATTGATATTCAGTTCTTGAAACAGGCAATCAACATTAATTAAGTCACACCTCCTACTGACATAAGGTGGCAATTAAATATTACAATGCTGATAATCAGAGGACGGGATGATGTTCACCCCCCCCCCCCCTTCCCAGGCCTCGATTTGTTCGAAAATAATTGATTAGCAGTTTTTAGATATGACCTTGAGAGATAGCCTGAAGATGCCCAAGGCCTCTACTGCGAGTGCCGAAGGCACGAGCGAAGTGTGTGTGTCGGGGGAGGGGGGGTCTCCCCCAGAAAATTTTTGAAATGTGCTATCAAATGGAGCCTTCTGGTGGCCTTTGGGGTGAAAATCCACTTTGTTTTTTGGTCCCCAAAATCATGTTGTTTTAGGATCTCGTTTTCAGTTTTCATTTTACCACCTTGGAAATTTTATTGTTTTAAACAAGCACTCACAAACAGCTAAAAACGTGAGCCTTTCATTCGTGAATGTGGCATGTGTGTGACAATATCTCTCTTTAGGCTTTTGGCTATTACCAGGCTTTAAAATTTGCCTCGATTCACGAGAATCGGTTTCGATTCTCGCGAGCTCCTGTTGCGAGAATCAATTTTCAGTTCTTAAATATTTCGAATTTGAGAGTACTGTTATGTGAGTGCAACATTTACATATGCCAAAGTAAAAGGCTAACGTCATAGTTTTTTTCAGAGAGTTTTCCATTTATGGGCCCAGTTTCCATTTTGTCGAGTTTCTCACACACGTACACGTAGAACACATGTTCCAACATACAGGCTTTTGGTGGTCTGGCTGATGGAAATTACAGTATCGTGGCAGTGGTGTCTAGTGAAGTCTTGGCTGCCTATATAGGCAGCCAAGACTTCACTATACACCACTGCTAAGTGTAGTTTTTTTTACCTTATTATGAGGGGACAAAGACAGAGCATTCTCTTGGCTTGTTAAAGCCACCATTAGAATCTACGACAAGAATCAAATGAACATTTTGCGCGAATCTAAGTTGATTCTCATTGTTTCCCTTGCGAGAATCATTTGCGCGAATCGATTCGGACTCACGCATGAATTTTAATCCCTGATTACTGGTGTATACATGTAAGTTGTATCCCAGGTGAGGTAACAATTTCAAATTTGCCATCAGATAAAGCAACAATGTCAGAGGATCGTGCGTTACGTATGGTGCTATGACGATTTCGGACTTGGGACTTTTCGGTCCAGGACATTTCGGCCTGGACGTTTCAGCCTCCAATTGGACCGAAACGTCTCGAGACTGAATCGTCTTGAGGGCCGAACGTCTCGGGATCGAAATATCCCGTTCCAAGTGCGCTACAACGGAATTAGGCAAGTCTTTGGTAAAGCTTAATTTTGAGCTGTGGTTCTTTAACATTTTTTTTTAGAAATATTATAAACTGAATAAAGGAAGAACAATTATAATATGCTTCAATTTCACTTTGCTGGAATTATTTACCTCCGATCGTAAACAGAACTTTTACCTCTGAACAGATTGAAAACAATTTCACTCCACAGACAACCCCATCAGGGGTTCACAGTGGGATACAGAAACGTCTTCAATGAAAATAGATAACATTTGTCAATGACATAATTTTCCTCAACTCCATTGGACCTCTTGTGTTGTGTGTTCGATTATAATATCTGCGAATCAAATATGCGCGTACCCTCTACTTACGAAAATGATGTCATCGGGATTCCCACACGCCTGCTTTCCCCAAATAATTAGGGCAAATTAAAGATATAATCGGCAACTCATTAAAAAACAGCGCACCTGGCAACTGATTTCATTGAACTCCCAGAAGAGAAGGTGTTTTTTTTTCATTTACAAACTACAGTTCTTTTTAAAATAAACGGAACATCTTAATTTTTATCGCTAATCAAAGTCTAGATGTTGAATCGCGGCCCGGGATTTATGCTTCGCAAATTGCGATGCGAAACCGAACAAATCGAGCCCTGCTTCCCCCTTATCAGTAATATCACTTCATTTCGCGACAATACAAAAAGTATTTAAAAACGTGTATTACGTGATTTTTGTTTTCGAAGATTGAGAAAATCTTGCAGGTTATTAGAGACTGCTAACCCTTAAGAAGGCAGAAGTAATGACGTTTTCATTTCGAGAATTTTTAGCCTACTATGAATCGCAGCCATTCTGGAGGAACTATGAGAAGACAAGCGTGGTTGGAAACAAAGAACGCTCTCCACAGAGTACCGAACTGACAGTGGATTGAAAGTGTTGCAAGCGAATTAAGAAATCGGAATTCTCAGCTATTTATAAAGAAAGTTTCAATATCAAAAGATAGTTGGCAATCTGTAAAAAAAAATATGCATTTGGGTGAAAGCTGAAAAAGAAATTAATTATTCACTGAGAATTTTGAATTCAGATCAACAAAAAGAAAAAAAAATGCCCCCCCCCCCCCCCCCCCTCCCACACACTCCCTTTCTCAGCCGAATCTTCAAGTCCTCATGTACCCTTATCCCTACATAGAGGAAAGCATGGGTAGCAAACTGCCAATTCCCCTCACACCACAACTCTTCTGCCCCACGCTAGCTTTGATTTTTTTTTCAAGTAAACGGTAAAAAAAAATTCTAAAATTTTGCCAGTGGCTAATGCCACGTGCACCTTCGATCATTGAAGGTAAAACAGGGTTAACATTTGGAGTTATAAAGGAACGTTGTATTAAAAATGTTGATGCGCAATTATTTTGTGTGATGGGGGGTGGGGGTAAAATATTATATCTGGAAAAATCCCCCCTGCCAACACAAGTTTCCGCCACTGCATGGTTCGGTGGGCATGCTGTGTTAACAATTTATGATTGATAAGGGAGGGCCTACCTTTCCCATCACTTTTTCTGGGACCTACATTCCTACTTTTCCACATGTGGTCAGTTAAATTTGGCCTATAATTCACAGTATGGCATTTTTAAATTTCTCGCAAATACTGGCAATAGCTATGGAATATTAAACCCTTGGGCTTGACATGCATATATTTTATTTTTATTTTAGAAAGATGTCCATGAAACATTTCAAACAATCGTTGTCAATGTTTAATGGAGTGTTGAGAAAGCTGGGACAACTGAAAATTGTCCACATGCTCATGCTAGAAATCAATTAAAATCATTTTTTTATTTTCTGTCCACGGACGGCTTTTTTGGGGTAAATTGATATTCAAACGCACTTCACTTGATAGGTTAATATGTCGTGAGGGAGCATTTCCAAATGACTGAGAACAATCAAAAGCGTGTAACAACTATTTATTCATGAAAAATATCTGAAAGAACGTTTTAGAAAGCTCAGTGAGCATGAACATTGTGGACAATTTTCTCGTGCACATCTTGACACATGGTTTAACAGGCCTGGCATTCTGAAAAATGCAGGAGGGCAAAAAATCGCTCTCCTCAATCAGCTTAGGCGAGCAATTAGGTTTACACAGCATTTTAAGTATCCAATTGAACGAACTCATTGAAACTGAAACCAACAGACTACATCAGTGATTTTATTAACTTTACTAAGGTAAAGCGAAATCTCTTGGATATCTAGATGTCTCACTCAACAACCGAACACACACTTGGCAAGACCTGTCTGTGCACCCAGACCTGTTGTTCAAGAAAGTCATACGCCTACCATTACCACCTTCAACCCCCCAAGGGGGGGTTGAAGGTGGTAGTGGAAGGCGTATGACTTTCTTGGACAACAGGTATGCTTGAATCTACAGTCACATCCTGGTGCAAGTGCTTCAAGTGACAGGATAGTAGTAATGGTAGTATATTATAGTGTCAATATTCCTTGAATAATTACCCCTCAAACTGTGATGTCAGTTGTTGAACTTGAAACTGACAGAAAAAAAAATATTGCTGTGACCCATTTTGCTTCAAATGATTGCAACTGTGTTTGGGTATGGTTGCAGCCATTACCTTTTACCACTAAACCACTTTCAAAATGAAATTACGTGATGTTATGTGACTTCGAAGTTAAATTACATTTTTGCCTTACAACAAAAATTTAATGTGAGCATAATACATGTAATCTCAATCATCCCAGACCAAAATATTTAGGAGGGCAATTTTTCGCTCTCCTTAATTCTTTCAGGAGGGCAGTAAGGAGAGCTAAAAAATTGCTCTCCTGAAATTGCCAAGCCTGGTTTAAGACGTTGCAACTTCCACTCTCAGTTTTGTACCACAGGTGACTCGACCCATCGTTCTTGTGAATTTAACATTCTCGTACACCGTGAACGACTGTACTTCTGATTGTGGATATCCTGTAACGTGTCTGAAACCCATCCACGGTACATGGTGGATGCTTTTGTACAGAAACACCAACAACACGTCGTGAAGTCTCCAATTGGGAATTTGGGAGAAGAAACTAGTGCTGAAACGATTGTTCGACTTGTCGACCTCGACTCAATTACTAAAAAAGTTGAGATGCTGAAATTCGCTAGTCGACCAGTCGGCACCTTCATTATGGAAATCATTGTTAGGTATAAGCGTCAGACATACTATACTCTGATTGGCCACAGCTGACAGTAAAGTTGACAGAACCCTATTTTTTGTAAAACTGAGGCAAAATATGTTATTCATCTTAACCCAACTCACGAAAATTTACATTTCCGGCACTTCTGTATTTGTTTAAAGGTTTACTTTCACTTTTGCGCTCATGTTGAATCCAATTTGTTACATTATATGCCCGTATTGGCCAGGCCTTAAAATAACCAGGTTCGCATTGCATTTTGCGATACAAATCGCCTATTTAGCAATGCAATTCATAATTTGGAATCGCATTTTGCGAATAAAGCTAAATATTGTCAAATTCATTCAATTAGCGATGTATCACCAAAGATTTATTCGGCTTCCGTTATAGCTACGAGAACTTACTATCAAGTAAAAAACGCACTTATCTATGACCTATCTTCATGAATATGAATTACCTAAACAAGCCTATTTAACATAATTCTTTCCTAATATGGCGATGTGAGTGAAAATAATACAGGAATTCAGCCAATTAAATAGTGTATTTTATTCTGGCACCAAATGATTTATATCCACATCATCTGATTGGAAGTCTTCAGTTCTGTGCTACATCCTCTGTCATTCGGTGAAATTTATAATCTTTTTTTTATTTGAAGAATTGGTATATCAAAACTAGACTGCGTTTTGGCACCGTATTTCACAGATATGTATTTATTACATATCTACAGTACAGTCACCGTGGGCGGGCACTGTTCCACATGTCCACAGTGGTTGTGGAAAACCGTGGGCAAATTACCTTTCAATTGCCCACAGAAATTTCTGTGGACAGAGATTTTTCTAGACTGTGGGCATGCTACCTACTTTCCCATGGAATTAATAACTAACACGGCAATTCCCGTGGAGTCCATATGATCAGACTTTTTATTAGATTACTATAATATTTATGTTACGTAATTTTTCTACACGATAGCAATAAGAAAAAAAATCTGTTGACATCGGAACGAGGTCAAAATATCAGACTAGTTTCTGTTCTCCCCTGACACGACAAATTCCCGGGATAATCCAATTGACGAAAATGCAGAAACTAGAAAAGCTTGTGGTCCATGTGATATTTATCTACTCATCATTTGCTTCCAAAACATTGGTTATGAACCCTCATTGGAACGAGTGTGACGCACTCGTTCGAATGAGGGGTCATAACCTATGTTTTGGAAGCAAAAAATGAAAATATAAAATAGATTGAATGGCGATTTTCGTGTATAGCACTGGCCGGTTTTGGCCATTACGTTAGGTAAAGGGTTAAATAAAAATAAAATTAAAAAGGAGGGATATTTCCACCAATTATGAATCTATCGTCACCAAATAAGGCCTCGCCAGTTCCCCCTCACAGCGTCATTTTTATCTTCTGCTTCTTCCACAATGTGCAACGCGTCTCTATGGAAAAATAGGGGGAATGCCGAGAGCGCCTTTGACGGGAAGTTTACCCAATCATTTAAACCCATGTTGCCTCTTCTACCCCAAGCATTGGTTACTGGGTCATAATCCACCAGTAAAGCAGGGCTTGTTTACCACAATGAACAAGCACTGCTTCACTTCCCGGGATCCCCTTGGGGGTCGGTCCATTACAGGTGGGGGAAGCACTTCTCGAGTATTCGCTTACCAATACCTGATGTTGGTTTTTAACCCTGCCCCGTCGATATTAATAAAAGTTAGCCCCAGTGGTCTGCGTTGAAAGGGCAAGACCACAAGTCGTTTGAAGTTTTTAATCCCTTCAGTCGATGCTGTATATAGCATACCTATGCCACTAATTTCTGTAAAACTACTTCAGAAGGATTATAGCGGGTCATAAATCATAAACACAAGAGCACCATTAATTGCCGATCAACATAAGTCAATCAAGTTAATTAATTTAATCATTGATGAATAACAAACAATCTTGCAGAAAAATAATAACAACCAAGAGAATAAAAATGTTGTCAATCAAGTTAATTAATTTAATCATTGATGAAAAACAAACAATCTTGCAGAAAAATAATAACAATCAAGAGAATAGAAATGGTTTATATTTTTTTCATTTTTTCACTTTAACAATTAAAAATATACAAACTGATTTATAGGGGTTCCGGGACGAAAAGGCCCAATAATCAGTTAACCTTTTACTCAAAGAGAAGTACACCACCCCCCCCCCACCTCCCAAAAATTAACTGAAATGAGGCCACCACAGAACGAAATATCTCAATAAAACCATGCAAATATGGATGTTATGGGAACCGACTGATCAAGCCAGTCCCACTGATATCCATTTTTCCGTGGTTTCATTGAGATATACCCATCCAAAGTTTCCTAGAATATGAAAATAAATTTATGGTAAAAATCCTTCATCCCATCGATTCGCCCTTCTGTGTAATTTTTAACTTTGGTTATTTCGCCTCATTTGAATTTACAAGAACACAGATATTTTCACATTCCGTCCTTTCTGTCCACATTGTATTCACTTGGGTTTCACAGTTTTCTGTGTGTCTTATGATATTTACAAGTCTACAAATCTACAAATCAAGAAGCTCACACTCATAATCTAAAACACAGTCCATAGCCTCCGCTATAGGAGGTACCTGCATTCGTTTTTTTTTCTTCAGATGCCACCTCAAACCTTCATTTTTTGCCTCAATCACTTCCTTGGACATCTGGGGATGTCTATACTCAGGGAAAAACTTAATAACATGGTGTTCTAAAACCTGTTTCTTTGATGGGTCTATTTCTGTTTTTGTGGCCATGCCACCGCCCCTGTAACTATATTTGAACCGCAAATTGTCAGGGCCAAACAATTCGGGGAAGAGTTTTTCAGTTACCTTTTTCGCAAAATTTCCTGCTCCCCTCGATGCATTATAAATTGTTAAAAGAGTGTCATTGTCTAGCAAATCATAATTTCCTCTTCTACCCCAAGCACTGGTTACTGGGTCATAATCCACCAGTAAAGCAGGACTTGTTTACCACAATGAACAAGCACTGCTTCACTTCCCGGGATCGCCACTTTTTAGTGAATAATTCCAAAGTAATTTATCGATAAGGTCAGGTTAAAAAAAAACAAAATTAATTTGACAATGCATTTTTATTGTATGCTGAACTATCAGAATTACTCCAAAATTATCCACTAAAAAGTGTGACTTTCATATTGCACTTTTTAGTGAATAATTCCGAAGTAATTTATCAATAGGGTCAGGTTAAAAAAAACTTAAATTAATTTGATGATGCATTTTTATTGTACGCTGAACTATCAGAATTAATCCGAAATTATCCACTAAAAAGTGCAACTTTCATATTGCACATTTTAGTGAATAATTCCGAAGTAATTTATCGATAGGGTCAGGTTAAAAAAAACGAAATTAATTTGACGATGCATTTTTATTGTACGCTGAACTATCAGAATTACTCCAAAATTATCCACTAAAAAGTGCGACTTTCATATTGCACTTTTTCAGTGAATAATTCCGAAATAATTTATCGATAGGGCCAGGTTAAAAAAACGATATTAATTTGACGATGCATTTTTTTTGTACGCTGAACAATCAGAATTAATTTGCCCAAATAATTTTTTAAATTATTATCAGAACCCGAAAAAGGTTCAAGGCCTGGGGGTGCTGTCATGATTAGCCTCTTTCTGCATAAATATATGACGTTAAACACAAATAAATAAATAAATGGGCCTGAGTACCGGGCGCTAATTTCCACGGGCTGATGTTCCTTTGTCAAAATATTTCCAGTCCGAAAATTTTAGAAGCCGAATGTTCCCCTTCCCGCCTGAGCTTAGAGTTGTCAATGAAAGCGAACGAATTGTTCAACAGTCGATCGAAAATCAGATTCGGTTTAACAGAAAGATCATATCAATACATAATTGTATATCGGCGATATTCCCAGGTGCACTCTTTTATTTTCTACTATTTTTTTTTCGTTTTGTACACATTTTTTTCAAAGCACTCATTCGCAATCGACATTGGTTTGTAACTGTATGTCTTGTTTTCACGGTGTGGGTTGTGCCATTCACTTTTCAGATTGAGAAAATGTGACGTAATTTTGACAAGTTATCAATTTTTTCCTTTTTGTAAATACAAAAATGACCATATACCTGTGCTTGCAAATTGAAATGATAAAGAAATAAATATTTTTAAACAGAGTCCTGTTCTATCAAGAGACGTGTTAAAAATTACTTCCAGTTACATTTCTGTGGGCAGACGTGTTTCAGATTAATTATGTGGACACTGCCGTCCGGCATTATCATCGTTCAGTAATCTTTTCCACAGAAGTTCAAAGGCTTTGGCCCACAGAACTACATGCCCACAGAAGTCCACAGAAATTGGTATCAAACTGATTTCTGTGGAAAACCAGTGGGCACCCACTGTGGACATGTGGAAAAGTGCCCGCCCACTGCGACTGTACTGTACATACGGTGCCTCAGTTTTAATCACACATGTGAAGTATTTGAAAAGTAATTTTTAATTAAAACTGCTGAAGTGACAGGAAACTCAAAACGCACAATGTGGATTCCATTTCCGAAAAGAGACAGTGGTGAACCATGTGGTCTGTGACGCTTCGCATGAAATGATATACAGCCTAAAAATAACTCTTGAACTGCCCCGTGTGAATGAAACATTTCAAAATAGTAGGGGTAATTTTCTAAGGAATGAATATCAATATATTCCCTTCTATATTTTGTTTTAAAAGTTTTTGATCTCATAAATATTTTCCACAACTAAGAAATATACCTGGCATTTGTCATACATTTAAGCATGGGTGCAGGTCGCAGGTGGATGGGGGACGACATGTCAACAAAACTTCAAATCAGATCACTTGCCAATTTGCAAATTACAGTACGTGTCGAAATAAATTGTAGCGTTTCACTGAAAAACTATGCATTTTTTTAACACTTGGTGAGTAATCTTGTGTTTTTGTAGCAAAACAGGCCAACTAGTCAACTTTAAGTCGATTACTACCGGCGACTAGTCGACTTTCGAAAATAGCTAATCGTTTCAGCACTAGAAGAAGCGCACAAAGAATAAGAAATGTTACCTTCATATTGAACTGAGGACATTTAATACAGAAGCTCCTACATGTATATTGCATGTAGTACATTTTATAACAACCAGTCATATGAAATAATGATCAGTCTCTGTAATCTCTATTAAT
This sequence comes from Pictodentalium vernedei, assembly GCA_031216915.1. Taxonomy (NCBI): domain Eukaryota; kingdom Metazoa; phylum Mollusca; class Scaphopoda; order Dentaliida; family Dentaliidae; genus Pictodentalium; species Pictodentalium vernedei. The sequence continues at coordinate 115,875,906 of CM062294.1, read as the reverse complement.
TAAATTGTTCTTACACTAATAAATGATCAAGATATCTACGCGATAATCTACATTTTGTGGCTTTGCAGTTGTGTCTAGGCAAGTCTTGGCTGCCTATGTAGGCAGCCAAGACTTGCCAAGAAACAACTGACAAGGTTCCTTGGATGTAACTTGCAAACGTATCTAAAAACTGCATTTTGGACCTTCAAGAATTAAAGAAGAATTAAATTTTTATTTGAATGAGGACTCAGATTGGGAAATTTTTGGTTTGAATTGGGAAAAATCATGCCAAAATGCCATTGTGAAAGAAGCCCATATTCATCCCCTGTAGACATAAAAAAAACCAGGTGATTGAAGCACAGAAATTGAAATTAATTAATTTTCGTAACTTAATAACATTAAAATATGAATGTTAGAATGTGATTGTCCATTTAGAATATTTCTAAGTGTGAATTTGTCAATTTCTTGATGGGGGTAATGTGCGAATAAATTATTTACGGCCCTGTTTTTCCCTAAATATTCTAGAAACTTACACGACACATTATGAAAGTTTGCGATGTCTTCTATGCAGATATATTAACACTCCCGGAATGTCTGGGTAAATTCGAAAAAATTCAGTGCACGGCAGGTCCTGGCCTTTCGGAAGGGAATCAGTTTTGGATCCCAAACCTGGAAAATTGTACAGTCGAATATTTTTATTTTTATCAACACGTTCAGTGTCAAATCATATGCCTTCGAAGATCCAATCAAACTGAATGAAACAAACCGTTTCAGATTTCATAAGTGACTTTGGGGTAATGTCGTTGCAAACATATGGCCGCCTGCTGCCTTTGATTTGGCATATAAATTGTCAACAATTCCATTAGCACACCCAACAGGCCACATCTCTCATCTGATCTTTTTTCAAATTTCATATTTAGCTTTGATATATCTAGATGGGAAGCATTGCATTTTTCTGAATTTCATTGAAAAACATGGCAACTGGTAGCCTTCTTGGATTTGGCATATTAATTGACAACAATTTCATTAGCACACCCTACGGGCTGCATCTCTCATCCGATCAATTTCAAATTTCATATGTCGCTTTGGTGTTTTGTCTAGATGGGAGCTATAAAATTTTTCTGAATTTTGTTGAAAAACATGGCTGACAGTGGTTATCTTTGATTTGGGATACAATGTGTCAACAATTCCATTGGCACACCCTACAGGCTGCGCGTCTCACCAGATCTTTTTCAAATTTTAGATTTAGTTTGATATGATGTCCAGATTGGAGCTATCAAATTTGTCTGAATTTCGTTAAAAACATGGCTGTCGGTGGCCTTTTTTGATTTGGCATATAAATTGTCAACAATTCCATTAGCACACTCTACAGGCCGCTTCGCTCATCCGATCTTTTCATCCCCCACCAAAATGAAGTTTGCGGGGATATAGAAATGGGGTTCTGTTCATCCCCCGGCCGTCTGTAACAACTTTGATCTTCGTATCTTCATCAGTGGATGTTGGATTTAAATCTTCAGTATGCTGATAGAGTTGCATGGTATTTCAAAAAACCAAATATTTTCGGTATTGAAAACCATACTGTTGACGTTACCATGAGTAAACAAATATTTGATATACCGAAAATCTGGTTTTACTCCGATATAGCATAATACCAAGGCTGTCCTGGTAATTCATCCTTGTTTCCTTGGCAAAAAAAAATGCTGTAGAAAACTGGTGCTTCTACGGCAATTGCTGTGAAGCCTGTTCAATTGTGTAAAAATCATCAGAGTGCAGGGCATAGTCTCAATTGCCATGTTTTTGTAGTATGCGGTGAAGTGAAAAACTTTCAAGTAACTTTAACACGTGAAAGTAGTTCAAGATAGTTGAAGATACATGTACATGTGTATATAATCCAAATCAGTGTGTAGAATCTTTCACTCAATCAGATCATGCCAATATGAACCATGTGGATGCTGAGAAAAAAATCTTGGAAGTGACAGACAACCTGCTCTATATGTATAGAGTGAAAATAGGATGCAGCATAACCACAAACTAAGTATCTCACAGTTTCTAAGTTGATAACACCAGAATCTGACATCGGTTTCTGGAGAGCTCTGTAAGAGCTTTCCAGAAACTGATGTCAGATTCTGGTGTTATCAACATAGAAGAAGCAGAACACAAGGTTTCTAGGGGTAATGTTGCTACTTGTACTGTAACTTGTATGAATAGCAAGACGGCATAGTGCAACCCACATGGTTTGATTCCTTGTGCAACCTGGAAATTGTGCAATTTCTGTCACCACAAGGCTTTCTGAAGAAGCCAGCCTCAGCAGTATTTTTGCTGTGGATATATTTTGTTTCCTCGGCACTGCTGATTGTTGAGGGTGAATTACCAGGGCTGCCAAGGTGGTCAAAGACACCGAGGGGTAATTATGCTATTATGATAATATTACTTCATAACTTCTAAGGTACACATGGCTTACTGACACTGCCATGACTCATGAGAAACGTCCAGTTTATTACAACCATGGAACTTGACCAGTAGGTAAAAATAAGAAATCGAAGTTGAAACTTGGGCAATATGACTGGCAGTAGAGTTGTGCGCTATTGAAATTTCAGGTTCAGTATCTGTATTTTCAAGTAAATACCTCGGTTTCGGTGCGGTTTTCGGTATATGCCCAATGCACAGAACACTGAAAGTAGTCGCAAACTGACCTAATTTCCCAACATTCAACCAAATAGTAACTTGAGAGGTTTAGTGCTGACATCTCATGAACTTGACAAGTTAATTCAACTGCGATAACTGATTAGTCTAGCAAGTTATTTAATGAATCACTTGATTCAGTGTGAATCATCACACTGAATCAAGTGATTCATTAAATAACTTGCCAAGATAATCAGTTGGCCTCAATGCCCTTCATACCATGACCCCCTCTGTGAATCAGGTAGAAGAAACAAAGGTTAGGTTGTTCACCTTAAAAGCTTTTCAGTAAATTTTCACTAGCAGTAACACTCCAGGTCAGACCTCTCCTTATCTTTCAAAGTGACAACCAGATTAATGTCCACTGTCCAAAGGCAGTATTACCGTTTGTGTGTCAAGTTGTCAAGGTATTAAATTGTCAATACCAGTGGATTATTTCCAACCAATTGTCAACCAGGTAACCACCCATCTGACCCCTAATGTTCCCTGTGAATAAATCGCACAGTAATTTCCAGAAAATATATTGAATCAGCCTGAATATGAGGAACAATGGAACCGGGGTGTATTTCTTCAGAACGGAAGTACCAAGTTAACAACTTGCCATTTTTAGCTGGACTGTTTATAGTCAGGGCCACAGTCATGACTTTCATCTGTCCGTCTGCCCGTCTGTTAACATTTTGAGTTTTGGTTAAAGTTTGTGGTTAAAGTTTTTTAGTTCAGGTTAAATTTCTTTTTCTTTTAAATTAATATTAATTACTATTGATTTGTATCATTCTCATTATGTTTTATGTTATTTTGGGAAATATTTAACCCTTTTTTGTATGGCAATTTAACTTACAACTTCCAGGTTAAAGGATTTGGTTAAAGGTTTTTTGTTTACAAAGTTACACCTTTAATTCTTCAAACAGTTTAGTGCAATGTCACTGTTTCTCATTTGAGACAATGTCTACTGAACCTTTCTACGGTGATTTTCATTAATATTGGCATGATTTTAACCCCTTTTAAACATGTTTGCAGACTTACTTTCTTTGTATTTGAATTTGAAATTAGGCTTTGCCACATACTTTCTTACTTTAATTCTTGCATGGACAATACATCTTAATGATTGCATTTACATCGATGATTTCTTTTATTGATTTTAGGAAATATTTTAACCCTTTTTTAGGGTCAGTTTTATTTAGTATTCCCAGCGTAAATTTTCGACTTAAAGTTTTGCTTTTCAAGGTTGTACCATTGATTCTTCAAACACTGTGTTACAATGTCATTGTTTTTCATTTGGGGCAACCTCTACTGAACCTGTACACAGTGGTTTCAAATAATATTGGCATTAATTTAACCCTTTTCAAAACAGTTTTCGAACTTAGTTTCTTTAAATATCAAATTAGGCTTCTACCACATACATTGTAGTACATACTCTGCTACTTTTTATCCCCCACAAGGTAGGGATATAGCATAGAGCTCCATCCTTCTGTCCTTCTGTCCATCTGTCCGAACTTTCTTACGGCATAACTTGAACAATAGGTAACGGATTTCAATTCTTTTCAGTATATGTCTCCATAGCAACAAGGTCCATGTTAAGTTTGATGACCACCATTATCCAATGAAAATTGTTGGTGTTATTGCCCTCCCCCCTCCCCTTTGCCAATTAGTCATTTTTTCTTTGGTCAGAAATGCATTTTGAAGCATTTAGAGTGACTATATCCAAAAAAAAAAGGATGCCTATACCCCCGTCCACCCCCCCTCCCCCCAACCCACCCCCATACCCCCCTCCTCCTCGGGGCCATTTAAGCAATATTTTTTCTTTTGTCCAAAATGCATTTTGAAGGATTTAGAGTTACTACATGCAGAATTTTTTTTTAACTAAAACCCACCCCCACCCTCCTGGGGTGCCAATTAAGCATTTTTAGCCCGACTGGTTACAGGCAGGGCTATAGTCATGACTTTTGTTCATCCGTCCCTCCATCTGTCTATCAGTTAACATTTAGAGTTTTGGTTAAATTTTTTTAGTGAAGGTTACAGTTTTTTAGCTCACCGAAGGGAGCTAAACTTATCACTTGCCGTCCGTCGTCCGTCTTCGTCCGTCTGGCGTTGTGAACATTTTTCCAAACGACTTCTTCTCTGAAACCACTGGTCCAATTTTCACAAAATTTCATGTGGATGTTCATTGCTATATGGCAATTCATGTTTGTTCAAATGAAATGGCCACGCCCCTTGGGGGCTCTGCATGGGGCATAACTCTGATAGCACTTTGGGGCCTCTTGTTTCTTTTTAATTAATATTAATTACTATTGATTGTATCATTCTCATTATGTTTTACGTTATTTTGGTACATATTTAACCCTTTTTTCCAGTCAAATTAACTTTGTACTTCCAGATTAAAGGTTTTGGTTTAAGTTTTTTATTTACAGTTACACCTTTAATTCTTCAAACAGTTTAGTGGAATGTCACTGTTCTCATTTGGGGCAATGTCTATACTGTCTACTGAAGATTTTTTTCAGTGATTTTAATTAATATTGGCAGGATTTTAACCTCTTTTAAACATTTTTAGATCAACTTTGACGTATGTCAAATTTGAGCGTATGCCATGGCCAGTCATCCGTCTGGCTGTCTGTCCGTCAACAATTCAATACGGCTCGGGCTAGAGGCCGTATTTATGAACCGATCTTTGCGAAACTTCTTGGTCACCTTTGTTATCACCGTGGGACGAGAACGAGTGTTTTTGGGCGTGGTCCGAAATTCAAGTTTTCCGCTGGCAGCCATTTTGTACAAAATTAGGTGAAATCAGATTTTTGCACAGAACTTCCATATGAAAGCTCTGATTTGAAAATTTTTTTGTATGATTGTTTAGTACCATGGGATACATCACATATAATACAGGTTTTTTTCTTGTGCGTAAATTATGCAAATTAAACTGACTTTGATTTATTTAGTGTTACTTTCAGCACTGAAAGTGCAAATGCCAATATGGCTTGGGCTAAAGGCCGTATTTAAGAACCGATCTTTACAAAACTTCTTGGGTACCTTTGGTATCAATGTGGGACGAGAACGGGTGTTTTTGGGTCCGATCTGAAATTCAAGATGGCCGAAGGCAGCCATTTTGTACAAAATTAGGTGCAATCAGATTTTTGCGCAGAACTTCCATATGAAAGCGCTGATTTGAATAATTTTTTGTGTGAATGTTTAGTACCATGGGATACATCACATATAATATGGGTTTTTTTCTCATGCAGAAATTATGCAAATTAGATGAACTTTGATTTTTTCAGTGCTACTTACACACAGCAAGTACACATGTCAATACGGCTCGGGCTAGGGGCTGTATTTATGAGCCGATCTTTACGAAACTTCTTGGGTACCTTTGTTCTAACCTTGGGATGAGAACGAGTGTTTCTGGGTGTAGTCCAAAATTCAAGATGGCTGCCAGTGGCCATTTTGTACCCAAATTAGGTCTAATCAGTTTTTAGCTCACCTGAGCTAAGCTCAAGGGGATCTTTACTAATCACTTTCTGTCCGTCATCCGTCCGTCCATCTGTCCGGCATAAACTTTACATTACCGACTTCTCACAAACTACTGGACCAAATTCAACAAAATTTGCTGTGCATATTCCCTATCATATGTCAATTCAAGTTTGTTCAAATGAAGTTGCCACGCCCACAGGGGACACCACAGGGGGCATAACTCTGATGGCACCCATGAACTTCTTTCCAAAATTAAAAAAATCTTCTTCAGATCCACCATGCAGAATTCTTTCATATTTGGTATACAACATCTCTAGGGGGGTCAGATTCAAGTTTGTTCAAATCGAGTCCCTGGGTTTATATTTGGGCTCCCAATGGGAGCCCGAATTTTAACTTAGTGCAATACATGTATGAGGATTATTCTTTAAAAATCTTCTTCAGATCCACCAGGCAGAATTCTTTCATATTTGGTATACAACATCTCTCGTGGTGTCAGATTCAAGTTTGTTCAAATCGAGACCCTGGGTTCATATTTGGGCTCCCTATGGGAGCCCGAATTTTAACTTGATGCAATATGAGGATTATTCATTAAAATCTTCTTCAGCTCCACCAGGCAGAATTCTTTCATATTTGGTATACAACATCTCTAGGGTGGTCAGATTCAAGTTTGTTCAAATCGAGTCCCTGGGTTCATATTTGGGCTCCCTATGGGAGCCCAAATTTTAACTTAGTGCAATATGAGGATTATTCTTTAAAAATCTTCTTCTTCAGATCCACCAGGCAAAATTCTTTCATATTTGGTATACAACATCTCTAGGGGGGTCAGATTCAAGTGTTTTCAAATCGAGTCCCTGGGTTCATATTTGGGCTCCCTATGGGAGCCCAAATTTTAACTTAGTGCAATATGAGGATTATTCTTTAAAAATCTTCTTCAGATCCACCAGGCAGAATTCTTTCATATTTGGTATACAACATCTCTAGGGTGTTCAGATTCAAGTTTGTTCAAATCGGTTCCCTTGGTTGGTATTTGGGCTCCTTATGGGAGCCCGAATTTTAACTTAGTGCAATATGAGGATTATTCTTTAATAATCGTCTTCTTCAGATCCACCAGGCAGAATTCTTTGATATTTGGTATACAACATCTCTAGGGGGATCAGATTCAAGTTTTTTCAAATCGAGTCCCTGGGTTCATATTTGGGCTCCCTATGGGAGCCCAAATTTTAACTTAGTGCAATATGAGGATTATTCTTTAAAAATCTTCTTCTTCAGATCCACCGGGCAGAATTCTTTCATATTTGGTATACAACATCTCTAGGGGGATCAGATTCTGGTTTGTTCAAATCGAGTCCCTGGGTTCATATTTGGGCTCCCTGTGGGAGCCCGAATTTTAACTTAGTGCAAAATGAGGATTATTCTTTAAAAATCTTCTTCTTCAGATCCACCAGGCAGAAGTCTTTCATATTTGGTTTACAACATCTCTAGGGGGGTCAGATTCAAGTTTGTTCAAATCGAGTCCCTGGGTTCATATTTGGGCTCCCTATGGGAGCCCAAATTTTAACTTAGTGCAATATTAGGACTATTCTTTAAAAATCTTCTTCTTCAGATTCACCAGTCAGAATCATTTCAGTTTTGGTATGTATACAACATCTCTAGAGGGGTAAGATTCAAGATGGTTCAAATTGAGTTCCTGGGTATATATTTGGGAGCCCGAACTTTAACTTAGTGCAATATGAGGACTATTTTTAAAAAGTCTTCTTCAGATCCATCTTTCAGAATTCTTTCCTATTTGTAAACACTACATCTCATTGGAGGGCAGATTCAAGTTTGTTCAAATCGAGTTCTTGGGGTCATATTTGGGCTCCCCGTAGGAGCCTGAATTTGAACTTAGTGCAATATGAAGACTATTCTTTAAAAATCTTCTTCAGATCCAACAGCTAGAATTCCTTCATATTCGGTATAGAACATCTCTGGGGGGATCAGATTCAAGTTCGTTAAAATCGAGTCGCTGGATTAATATTTGGGTTACCTATGGGAGCCCAAATTTTAACTAAAGTGCAATACAAGGAATATTTTTTAAAAATCTTCTTCAGATCTATCAGTCAGAATTCTTTCATATTTGGTGTACAATATCTCTAGGGAGGTCAGATTCAAGTTTGTTCAAATTGAGTCCCTGGGGTCATATTTGGGCTCTCTGTGGGAGCCCGAATTTTAACTTAGTGCATTATGAGGAATATTCTAAAAAATTCATCTTCGGTTTCACCAATAAAAATCTTTTGATATTATGCAAAAACAGTTTTACCCGTATTAATCCATCACCCCCTCCTATACCCTCTGGGGGTCAATAAGGCGGAAACATTTTTTTACTCCCAAAATGCAATATCCTTAAATAGGCAGATTCAAGTTTGTTCAAATCCATTCCTCGGTGTTCTTCCCTCAAACTGCAATGGAATAAAACCCCTTGGAAGTTCGGTAGTACTGTCTTCAGCTGGTAGAATTGAACCCAGTCAGCAAGACATATGATAATAATCATCTGACATGGCACCAGAGTTATAAATAATTTCATGACTTCTTTCCTATGAATGTTGATAAGCCTTAGCCATGGCTAGCTAATTTTGATCCCAAATACTTCTTTGAACTACTTTGTCAGGTGAGTGATTAAAGGGCCCTTGGGGCCTCTTGTTTGTACACATCTTCTATACGGCTCAGGCTAGAGGCCATATCTTTACGAAACTTCTTGGGTACCTTTGTTATCATCGTGGGATGAGAACGAGTGTGTTTTTGGGTGTGGTCCGAAATTCAAGATGGCCACCGGCAGCCATTTTGTACTAAAATTAGTGCAATCAGTTTTTTGTACAGAACTTCTGTATGAAAGTTCTGATTTGAATAAATTTTTGTATGAATGTTTAGTAACATGGAATACATCACATATAATACAGGTTTTTTTCTCGTGCAGAAATTATGCAAATTAGATGAATTTTGATTTATTCAGTGCTACTTATACACATGTCAATATGGCTTGGGCTAGAGGTTGTATTTATGAACCGATCTTCACGAAACCTCTTGGGTACCTTTGTTATCACCTTGGGACAAGAATGAGTGTTTCCGGGTGCGGTCAAAAATTCAGGATGACTGCCAGTGGCCATTTTGTACCGAAATTAGGTCCAATGTTTTTTGTCAACTTCAATATGGCTTGTATTTATGAACTGATCTTCATGAAACATCTTGGGTACCTTTGTTATCACCTTGGGACAGGAATGAGTGTGTTTTGGGGTGCCTTTGTTACCACTGTGCTTTGAGAACAAATATTTTGGGGTTCAGTCAGACCCACTTTGGGACTCAAAAGATTTCTTTTCTAGTTTAGCATCTGACTGTCGCCCACCTTTACAATACTTTACCTGTACATTTGTTACAGGCTACGGCCAGTATTTATGTACAGACCGTTACAATACTTTATATGTACCTTTGTTATCAGGTCATTTCCTAGATGTTTGTCATTGCTGTGTCACATACTATACATGTACATTTCATAACAAGTTGAGCTACAGTGTCATTAACACTTTCATTTCAGACTTAGTTTCTTTGTACACATATTGAAAATTAGGCTTTTACCACATACTTTGTTACTTTAATTCTTGCCTGGACAATACAACTTAATGATTGCATTTACATCAGTGATTTCTTTTATCGGTTTTAGGAAATATTTAACCCTTTTCTGCAGTCAGTTTTACTTAGTGTTCCCAGCTTAAAGTTTCGGATTAAAGTTTTGCTTTTCAAGGTTGTACCTTTTATTCTTCAAACACTGTGTTACAAAGTCATTGTTTTTCATTTGGGGCAAGGGTTACTGACGCTGTATTCTGTGGTTTCAATTAATATTTGCGTTAATTTAACCCTTTTTAAAACGCTCTTTGAAATTAGTTTCTTTAAATTTGAAATTGGGCTTCTAACACGCACTTTGTCACTTTTTGTTCTTACATGATCAATACAACTTTTAATAATTTCATTTACAGACATGATTTCTTTTACTTGTACGCAGCTGTTTTTCTCATTACCTGAACTTCACAGTTTGAAATATAAAGAAATGCCTTCTGCAGCCTACTTCTGTTGTTTTACAAAAAGTAATACAGATTGGAAGGAAATGAGAGTGAGGGACTTTGATGCTGTCTCCAAAACTTCGGGCGAGATGGATGGAATCAATCCACCTCTCCCTCCTCCCCGTGTTATCCAGAAGATAAATCCAGTTCTAATTATACCATTCTCTTCAAATTTGATATTTCTTTTTTATATGCCCTTGTCAAAACAGTCATATTATGTAAATGGTCTGTCTGTCCATCCATCTGACCGACCATCTGTCCGTAAACAATTGGTTTCCGACTGATAACTCCAGTTTTATTTGTTTTCAACCAAAGTTTATAAGTGTATTTTCCAGCTGGCAATACAGGCCAAGTTTGAATATCGGTTCTGTAATATCTCTGCTCGGCAAATCCCTAAATATTCTGCTATGCACTACACACCTTTTTAATGGGGAAACTTTATTGAAGTGGCCGGATATCAAAGGGATTTTTAATACTAATAGTCAATGTTAAATATAGAATAACCGGAAACTGCCGTTTTTTAACTGCCGGTTGTCATAATCGGCCGATGCCCATAACTGGCCGGTTCCGATTGTGGATTCCGATTACCGGTTCATCACTACTGCGAAAGGAGGTGAGTGGTCCAGTAGGGATCGAGGAATGGTGATGTTAAACTGACCACAAAGTAACAAAACAGGCATATAATGTATAGCAGTGGCAGTGTCAGGATTTAATTCGGTGGGGAGGGGGGCTAAGTAAGATATGCGGGTCCAAGATCGAGATGCCTTTGGCATCTCCCGAAGGCCGTAGGCCTGAGGTAGGGATGGTTATGGGAGGGTGTGACCCCCAACCATTCGTTTGGGATCTGGGGACACAGGAAAAAATGTTCATATTTGGATAATTTGGATGTCATGGGTGCGGTATCTGAGTGTTTCTACAATGCCTGGCATGGTCTTCGAAGGTGCCCAGAAGGTATCAGATAGCAATTTGGCACTGCCAGTGATGTTTAGCATTTACCAAATAGAACATATACAACAATAACATAAACATAATACATACAATCTACCCCAAATTCATATTAACACTTCGTCAGCTGAGTATTAGTGAAGTGCACTATATCCCAGTACTGCCAGTAGGACATAGCAAGCTTTAAATAGCTCTCCGGTGACATTTCTATGGTCTTTTTTTTTAGTAAGATGATAGAGATTTAGATTAACTGAAGGGCCTGGAAATAATACCGAAGAACTGAACCGAAACTGAGGTTTAAAAAAAAATAAAACTGAAACCAAACCTGAAAAAAAAAACCCCTCCGTGCATAACAAAAAAGTACATATATCAATATTCAAAATTAATTTACTGAGTTTGTGACAGATCACATGTCTTTCTGTCCCCATCTAATTAATATTCATGATGTAAGGTCATAAATGAGAATTGTGGCGAATTGTTGACATTAGTGTTCAACCGATTATCAAAAATGGCCACTGAATGATTACTGGTTATTTGAGCTCACAATCGGCCGTTTCCAATTGTAATACCTTGCACTACTTAACAAGTCGAGGCTCGCAAAGAACTACATCAAATTGAACATATTTTACAGTGTTTACAGTCTGTTCACTATTACATTATCATAATGTTAGTGAATGTGCAATGAAATATTGTGGATTAATGAATTGTATTAATGTACTGGTTTGCAAACAATGAAATAACAGCAAAAGTTGCTTTAATGAATGGTGAAAATTATTCAGTTAACAGGAGTATTCAATTGACAGGTGTTTGGTATTTTCCTGTATTACAGACAAAAAGACTGAGCATTTATTCAGTTATATCTAGTTTGACAGAGCTCATGGAGCTCTGTCAAACTAGATATAATACATAAAATGCCTATATTGGATGTACTGGGACCAAAGAAGACTTTTAACAAAGGAAATTTTGTGAGTGTTAGGATAATTTCTTGACGTATTACAAGATTTTTTTATTCAATTAACAGGAGTTTACTCTATAACCTATAGGCAATTAACAGGTCAAATTTGTACTGCCCCTTTGGGAACCCCGGGAAGTGAAGAAGTGCTTCTTTACTGTGGTAAACATGCTCTGTTTCTCTGGTAAAATACATGTAGGACCCAGTCACTTATGCTTGGGGTGCGAGTCCTCTAAAATAGGCAACATGGGGTATAAACGATTGACTGACTTTGACATTATCTCCATGTTGTGGTCATGATTAGCCATTGTGCAGAAGTATTTGACCGTAAACGCCAATAAATAATAAATAAATTTTGTATTGAAGGTGTGGTGAATGGTTTTTACTGGTAAAATAGGGCCTGGTAATGAATGCCTGGGGTAGAAGTCCTCTAAAAGCCATTGTGCAGAAATATGTGACATTAAACACCAATAAGTTAATAAAAATAATATCCCTCAAAAGTCTCTTATCACCCATGATATGACCTTAGATGCTGATATGGCATTAACTCTTAACCCGCTGAGTATTTTAAAAGTATTTTCCATCAGATTTAGTCAAGGCTGCTTTGAAGCAGACATGACTAGATTTGATGGAAAATTCAATACAATTTAATTCAAGAAATCATTGAACAAAAAGTTGATACAATTAATTTATATGGGAAAATTTATTTGGTTAAAAATGCCCAACTTATTCCTATTTTAGTGGCAGGTGATTTTCTGTCCCCAGCAGGAATATCTGCCAGCAGCATGCGAGGAGTTGAGTTAAATACCATTTAATAAATAATTTAATTAAAAACCTCTTTCCAGTCAATTTGTATGACCTCAGAGCAGTAGCCTCAACATTTAGTCCTTGGGTAAATTTGCAAGGTATTCTAAGTACAGTGACAGTTGTTTCTAGACAATTCATGTCCACCTATAGAGACAGCCAAGACCTGCTGGATGCCAACTGCAAAATCCCGGAACAGAACTCACAGTGTAGCGAAAATATGCAGAAACCTTCAGGCCTTTACAGTACAGTCACTGTGGACTAGTCTTAATCCATGTATGGTCAGTGATGTCCATGTATGTGTTTACCAAGTACAGTGGAGCCCACTTAATTGGATATCTCTTAATTGTATATCCCTGTTAATTGAATATAATTTTCAAACAAAACCATTTACCATACCGTCAGTACAAATTCAATCTGTTAATTGCATATGGGTTGTAGCGTAAACTCCTGTTAATTGTATATAAATTTTTGTAATATGTCGAAAAAATTACTGTGACACGCACTAAATTTCCCTTATTATCAACCTTTTTGGCATCACTACATCCAATACAGGCATTTATTCTATTATATCTTGTTTGACAGAGCTCTATGAGCTCTGTCAAACAAGATATAATAGAATAAATGCTCAGTTTACCTCCAGAACAAAGGAAACTGACCAAATCCCTGTTAATTGTATTCCCCGTGGGAACCCCGGGAAGTAAGCAGCACTTGTTTACTGTGGTAAACCAGTTCCGCTTTACTAGTAAAATAGGACCCAGTCACCAATGCTTGGGGTGAAAGTCCTCTAAAATGGGCAACATGTTGATCAACGATTGACTAAACTTGACTTCATCTCCATGTTGTGTCACGATTAGCCATAGTGCATAAATATGTGACGTTAATCACCAACAAACAAACAAACTGTTAATTGTATACTCCTGTTAATTGAATAATTTTCACTAGCAAAATGGATATTCAATTAAGAGGATTCTACTGTAATAAAAATCAGCATCAGCAAAGTTTTAAGTAATGAAACTCCGAGTGGTACAAGGTGCTTCGTTAATTAAATATTTTCCCCGTGGGAACCCCGGGAAGTAAGCAGCACTTGTTTACTGTGGTAAACCAGTTCTGCTTTACTAGTAAAATAGGACCCAGTCACCAATGCTTGGGGTGAAAGTCCTCTAAAATGGGCAACATGTAGATCAACGATTGACTAAACTTGACTTCATCTCCATGTTGTCTCACGATTAGCCATGGTGCATAAATTTGTGACGTTAACCACCAACAAACAAACCAACAATTAAATATTTGATGATTATTCCTGTAATTAGTCTTTGGAATTTAATATTATTGTGTCTGTGTTATTTTGGCTGCCAGATGCTTTCTTTTTATAACCAATGCAAACTTAAAGAAATAAAAATTAAGTGGTCTATGTCTGATATTTTACCCAAGTTAATAAAATTGATAAATTTGTCCCATGAGTGTAACAAGGCTTTAGCATTACGAAGCCTTATAGCACTCAAGCTTAAAACAAATCGAGAATATAAACTTTTGCTTTCTAAGAAATAATTACAAAAAAAAAATAAAATAAAAAGCCCACCAGGATACAATTTTACAAAAAAATGGCCTGAGAAACAAAAGATTTACTTTGTGTGGCCTTTTGGGTTAAGATTATGATATTTTAAATAGGTAAATCCCCAATAACTTTTTCATCAGATTCCGTCAATTTCATTTTTGTACACATGTGCAAAATTTCTGCAGGTGTCATAAATAGTAACAATCTGAACAAAACTTACGATCATCTACCCCAGTTTTATTTATTTTAATCGTTACTTTGAAGTTACTGACATATATACTTTTCATATTATTTTTCAGAGAGTATTAGTGTTAATTGGGTTTGATGTGGATGCTATTTGCGCCTGTAAAATACTGCAGGTAAGTAAGTGTACATGTATTATCCTTGAACGTTCAGATTTTCTACAGTTAAAACTAGAAGTTCTGTCATGAAATACACACAAATAGCATGTTGATATGCACGTTAATGTTATGGCCCAAGTAAAGCTATAAAATTCCGTACATATGGCCTGTGCACAAGCAATGTTTCAGCCAATGGACCTCCGGGTAACCCGGAGGTCCATTGGCAGAAACATTGCATGTGTTTGCTATGAGTAACCAGGAGAACCTGCTGTGCTTTGGATGCCATTCGATGTGGCAATTGTGCGCAATTCCAATGCGCAATTAAGCCTAGATAAGCGCACTATTCATGACAGGACTTCTAGTTTTAACTGTAAGTTGGATTTGGAATGTATGCCATAGAAAGTGCCAGTAATTATAACTCTCAGAATGGTCTACACTCACACACAACTTCATTGAACATCGAAATAGCAACAGGCAAGAACTTTTTTTTAAACTTTTACAAAGAACTATTTATATTTATTTATTGGTGTTCAAGGTCACATATTTCTGCACAATGGCTAACCATGACCGTGACAGTTTTACGGGTGGAGGAAGCCGGAGAGAACCATCCAGCAACGGCGAGCAACTGTCAGCTCCCCAACATACCAACTCCACACAAGCAGTGCTCAAAATAACTTTTTTTTCTTCGCGTAGCAAAATGCTACAAATTTCCAAAAAATGAATAGCATTTTGTAAAAATTACATAGCTATTTTTGTATACCAAAGTTATGTTATGCTGTTTTGTATTGAATTCTTCTAAGTAGATAGAATAGTTTCCATCCATTTCTGGGCATTTCCAAATCATCTGCAACACATGAAACATTTTTTTTTTCAACTGAACTGCGTTTAAGGGTTGCATGGACTTGGATATTTTATTTTCAAATAGCGTGTTGGTTGTTCGATAGAGTTCTCAAAATGGAAGTTGGAATTTTTAATTTGATGGGCTTGAAGTTATTTTTAATGTACATTTTATGCAAAATGTTGTAAAAACAGGAAGAATTTAAACCAATAGAATTCATCTTAAATATGAAGTTGCTAATGATGCTTGATGGAGAGTTAATCTGAGTTTTGCCTGGAATGTTTCACAATCAGAAGTAAAGCATCAGTGAACTAGTTTTCAAATTTGTTTGCAAATTTTCATTTACATTTTGCGATGCAAGATAATCAACTGCACCCTAATAGGCTGCAGTTGATTATCTTGTATCGCAAAATGCTATACATAATTGAACATTGTGTAGCTTTTTGCAAGTTTTGCATAGCAAAAAGCGACGTGACACCACTTATTTTGAGCCCTGGGGGAGTGATGTTATACAAACCATTTGGGATTTTTCCAAGTTAAAGAGCTTAAAGTATTATTTACTGTATGTTCTTAACACATAGAAAAACTGAACTGAAACTGAGGTTCTTTCCTGAAACAGAATCTGATAAATCAAAACCTCTCAGCTCTATTTCAAAGAACACTGGTTATGGGAGATTTAGAACTAGACATGTTAACCTCAGAAAATTTTTTTCAGGGAACTTGAGGGTGATTATCAGGGAAATTGGATGAATTTCAGAGAAATGTACAAGCGCAAACAATATACACAAGAACTAAAATATTTCAGCTCTTGGACCGCCACTGGCACCATGTTCCACCCAGTAGTTCATAGGCTAATCATTTGCTGAAGCCCTTAATGCCATTCATTGGTTCAAATACTTCATCTCCCTCTTTTTTCACCCCCTCCCCTTCCTGCTAAGCCCCCTCTCTCCACCCCCACCCTACCCCCGCACACCCCCCAACCACAACCTGTGGTTATAATTTGTCCAAGTACAGAATCTGATAATACCCTTCTGGAATGGGCAATAAAATGTAATTCCATTTTTCATGACTCAATTTAATCCAACTTCGCCCTTATTTAGAGTTGTCTGTGGTGTTTCTTTACATGCACCAATTTCTGTGAAGGGACATTTCAGCCTTTGGGAATCAAGATTTTTTAACAGAGTTCTCAAAATGGAAGTTGGGATTTTTAATTTGATGGGCTTGAAGTTATTTTTAATGGACATTTTATGCAAAATGTTGAAAAAACTTGAAGAATTTAAACCAATAGAATTCATCTTAAATATGAAGTTGCTAATGATGCTTGATGGAGAGTTAATCTGAGTTTTGCCTGGAATGTTCCACAATCAGAGGTAAAGCATCAGTGAACTAGTTTTCAAATTCGTTTGCAAATTTTCATTTACATTTTGCGATAAAAGATAATCAACTGCAGCCTAATAGGCTGCAGTTGATTATCTTGTATCGCAGAATGCTATACATAAGTGGACATTGTGTTGCTTTTTGCAAGATTTGCATAGCAAAAAGCAACGTGACACCGCTTATTTTGAGCCCTGCACACAAGCAGGGTTAGCATTGGTTGAAGACAGGTGCACCATCGACGTGCAATACGCCTTAGTACATAGCATCACCGTGCACCCACGTGGGCAATGGGGGTGAAGTGTCTTGCCCAAAGACACAACGCGGTTGCTGCAGGTGGGATTCGAACCGAAGACCTCTCGGCTTGCATCCATTACAAAGAACCTAGACACCAGCAAAATTAACTAGATGATGTCATTTGTGTGCAGAGCACACCATAGTATATCCCCGCATTTACATTTTTGATTATTGGTTAATGCTTGATACAGATGGGAATGAAAAGGTATTATATGACACAATAAATTGATTGATAAACAACAATATTATTAATATTATTTAACAATATTAAAATCCCCAAGGAGCCTTTCACAGGAAACTGATTCTCTAATAATAAATGGGTTGGATGCTAAAATGGTGACCTGAAGAAGAATAATTTGGATTTTTTCTCAGGGGTGTGATTTTTCAGTTTTTTTTCTTACCCAATTACATATTTTTATTTCTTTAAATTTACATGAAAATGGTTCTTCAGACCAGGGTTGGCTGATTTAAATCATGATTTAACTCTTTACCAGCTGTGGGCGCATATTCCTGCTATGGACAGAAAATCTCTTGCATCTACAATCAGTAAAATTTGGGCATATTTAATTAAATTTAACCACTGTAAACGAATAAAGGTTTTGACCAATGATTTCTTGAGTTAAAGTTCCAAAAGGTTTTAATTATATCTAGTCATGACTGCTTTACAGCAGCCATAGTCATGGCTGCTTTATAGCAGCCATGACACTATTTGATAAAAATATTTTTAAAAATACTCAGCGGGTTAGGAGTTAAAATGGTGACCTGAAGAAGAATAATTTGGATTTTTTCTCAGGGGTGTGATTTTTCAGTTTTTTTTCTTACCTAATTACATATTTTTAGCTCAACTTTGACGAAGTCAAATTTGAGCTATTGTCATGGCCCGTCGTCTGTCTGTCCGTCCGTCTGTCTGTCCGTCTGTCCGTACGTCAACAATTGGCTATGGCTCGGGCTAGAGGTCGTATTTATGAACCGATCTTTACGAAACTTCTTGTGTACCTTTGTTATGACCCTGGGACGGGAACGAGTGTTTTTAGGTGTGGTCCGAAATTCAAGATGGCTGCCAGTGGTCATTTTGTACCGATGATGCAAAAATCAGTTTTTTGTACAGAACTTCTGTATGAAAGTTCTGATTTGAATAAAGTTTTGTATAAATGTTTAGTACCATGGGATACATCACATATAATACGGGTTTTTTTCTCGTGCGTAAATTATGCAAATTAGATGAACTTTGATTTATTTAGTGTTACTTTCAGAGCTGTAAGTGCCAAGCTGCTATGGCTCGGGCTAGAGGCCGTATTTATGAACCGATCTTTACGAAACTTCTTGGGTACCTTTGTTATGACCGTGGGACGAGAACGAGTGTTTTTGGGTGCAGTCCGAAATTCAAGATGGCTGCCAGCCGCCATTTTGTACCGACGATGCAGAAATCTGTTTTTTGTACAGAACTTCCATATGAAAGCTCTGATTTGAATAATTTTTTGTATGAATGTTTAGTACCATGGGATACATCACATATAATACGGGTTTTTTTCTCGTACGTAAATTGTGCAAATTAGACTAATTTTGATGTTTTTTGGGGTTACTTTCAGCACTGTAAGTGCAAATGCCAATACGGCTCGGGCTAGAGGCCGTATTTATGAACCGATCTTTACGAAACTTCTTAGGTACCTTTGGTATCACCGTGGGACGAGAACGAGTGTTTTGGGGTCCGGTCCGAAATTCAAGATGGCCGATGGCAGCCATTTTGTACAAAATTAGGTGCAATGAGATTTTTGCACAGAACTTCCATATGAAAGCCCTGATTTGAATAATTTTTGTGTGTGAATGTTTAGTACCATGGGATGCATCACATATAATACAGGTTTTTTTCTCGTGCAGAAATTATGCAAATTAGATGAACTTTGATTTTTTCAGTGCGACTTACACACAGTAAGTACACATGTCAATACGGCTCAGACTAGAGTCTGTATTTATGAACTGATCTTCGCAAAATGTCTTGGGTACCTTTGTTATCACCTTGGGACGAGAACGAGTGTTTCTGGGTGCGGTCTAAAATTCAAGATGGCTGCCAGTGGCCATTTTGTACCAAAATTAGGTCTAATCAGTTTTTTGTACACATCTTCTATACAGCTCAGACTAGAGGCCATATTTATGAACCAATCTTTACGAAACTTCTTGGGTACCTTTGTTATCACCGTGGGATGAGAGCGAGTGTTTTTGGGTGTGGTCCAAAATTCAATATGGCCACCAGCAGCCATTTTGTACCAAAATTAGTGCAATCAGTCTTTTGTATAGAACTTCTGTATGAAAGTTCTGATTTGAATAAATTTTTGTATGAATGTTTAGTAACATGGAATACATCACATATTGTAAGGGTTTTTTTTTCGTGCAGAACTTATGCAAATTAGATGAACTTTGATTTATTCAGTGCTACTTACACAATGTAAGCACACATGTCAATACGGCTCAGGGTAGAGGCTGTATTTATGAACCGATCTTCACAAAACTTCTTGGGTACCTTTGTTATCTCCTTGGGATGAGAATGAGAGTTTCTGGGTACGGTCCAAAATTCAAGATGGCTGCCAGTGGCCATTTTGTACCGAAATTAGGTCCAATCAGTTTTTTGTCAGAAGTTCTATACAGCTCGTATTTGTGAACTGATCTTCACAAAACTTCTTGAATACTTTTGTTTTCACCTTGGGACAGGAACGAGTGTGTTTTGGGGTGCCTTTGTTATCACTGTGCTATGAGAACAAATATTTTGGGGTTCAGTCAGACCCACTCTGGGACTCAAAAGATTTTTTCTAGTTCAGCATCTGACTGTCACCCACCTTTACAATACTTTACCTATACATTTGTTACAGGCAACGGTCAGTATTTATGTACAGACCGTTACAATACTTTATATGTACCTTTGTTATCAGGTCATTACCTAGATGTTTGTCATTGCTGTGTCACATACTATACATGTACATGTCTTTGTCTTGACAAGTTGAGCTACAGTGTCATTGACACTTTCATTATTTCTTTAAATTTACATGAAAATAGTTCTTCATACCAGGGTTGGCTGATTTACATCATGATTTAACTCTTTACCAGCTGCGGGTGCATATTCCTGCTATGGACAGAAAATCCCTTGCAACTAGAATAAATAAAATTTAGGCATATTTAATTAAATTTAACCAGTCTAAAATAAATAAAGGTTTTGACCAATGATTTTTTGAGCTAAAGTTCTAAAAGGTTTTAATCATATCTAGTCATGGCTGCTTTACAGCAGCCATGACACAATTTTATGAAAATATTTTTAAAAATACTCAGCAGGTTAGGAGTTAAATCAATGATTTTAAAAAACAAATATTCTGGTATAGTTTCAAAACAACTTGGAAATGAGCTGAAACCAGATGCAATGCATATTAAATGTTGAAATACAGTAATTAGCCCTTGTTTATTACAGAACTAATCTATGGGGTAGGAATATACATTCCACTGGGTCTTCACTGCTGGAACGTGCTCTAGCCTAGGCAAGTTAAATGTTCCTGAATAAGTTTTAAAAGTTTATATAATTTTCAGCTGATATGAATAAAATTATATTAAAGTGAAGATAGATTTTAAACCATATATAAGATAATCTTTCAATGAACACATCAAAAATACTGAATCAACTCCGAGAACAACGATCAGTGACTTCAGTATTAAAAGTATCAAAAATGATTTTCAAGAAGTCATCTTCCTTCCAGCAGTGCTGTAACAATGAGAAAAGACAAGTTTCAATGATTCCTCTCTATTTGCATCTATGCCAGATGTCTATTCTATGCCAAATGTATTCTGGAATTCTTCCCCTCATACCACCTCAAAGACTGAAATGGTTAACTTAACACAGACCTGTGAATGTTTCAGTCTCAGTTATTTGTGTCCATTCTTTGGGCCGCCTTTGATACCAGCTGCTGCTAATGTACTCTGTTTCTCTCATCTAAAAAAATTATGTGAGAAAACGTATCCTCTGGTGAATAATTTATACATGTAGTATGGAAATAAAAATCAAATAAATCGATTTACTTGATGTTGAAACCTTTCCACCTTGCAAACAACATGCTTTCAGTTTTTTTTTGCATGTCTGAACCACTCTCCTGCAGTGTTCATGTTCTTTAATAGAAGGCTCATACCTGTGACAGTAAAAAACAACACAACCTTTTTCATATCTGTTCCTAGCATATATGCACTAGGGCTAGGCAGTTTTGAAATTTGCATTTCGGTTTGGTTTTGGTTTTGTACAAAAGTTCGGTTTTCGGTTTGGTTTTTGGTTTTTCAAAATATATTGTAGAAATCCACATTTTAGAGGGTAATGTATACATAAAATGTGTCTGTATTTGTCATTCAAGTCATGAGGATCATACACCAGGGTTACTCCTTGTTAACAACTCTTCTCAACTAATGGACATATTGTGGTGGACTACTGTAGTGGGTTTCAGCGGTGGAGCCCTGAGGTATCTAGGGAGACCAGCCAAGCCCCCCACCCCCAATTCCACTTGCTCCTCCCATCCCCATATTTGAAAATTTGAAAAGATTCTTTTTGATTTCCTGCCCTCAGCACAAGTACAGTACCCTCAGTCCTGAGATCCCCCCCCCCCCCCCCCCCCAACACTTCACCAGCATGGTCCCCCAGGATTTCAAACCATGGCTCCACCACTGGTGGGATCTGCCTTGATCTGTGAGTGAGATTGGGGCCTTATCAAAATGCAAACATTTACAAGAAAAGCTACATTTTAGCAAAAGTCAACATTTCCTTATTTTTTAAGGAGTCGCAAAATTCTCACCTTGGTTTTGGTGGATAATATGCGATTGTTGTGCTTATTCCGGTAATTATCACATCGCTTCAAATTAGACTACCCCTGTTTCTTAATGGTTCCTGCTTCAAATGACAGTGGAATAAAAGGAACACAAGTCATATTTCTTGTGACTTTGATGACTATTATTGAAGTAAGTCGTGATATACGAATCACTTTTATTGGTAACTCACTCACTCCAATGTTTTCACAATAACTATCCTAATTTTGACTATTTAGGTTCGTTTTTTACTTTGATTTTGCCCAAACATAGAAATTGGGCGAAGTGAGCGGTGCCAAGGTGAAGATAATGCCAACTTCACTTTGTTCTCTTGGCTGATCCCTGCGTTGATTTCATCTCAGTCGAAACAGGCAATTGATGTTTTTGACGGGAGACAGCTGCATAATGGGATTTGAAAGTCTGCAATATTGCATATTGGGATTCGTTGTGTATACAAAATACACAGGGGAAAACACGTGTTGATGATAACAACTGCGTATTGGGAATGCAGTGTTAAATTGGCAGTTGACAGTTTATACACGACAGACCTGCAGTACTGCACGATTCCTTAAAGTAAGTTCATATAGTATACAAATAATTCGCAAAAAGTTTTGAAAAACTTTCAATAGTTACCTGCCATCCATTAAACAGGATATGTTCTATTTTAATTTAACCATTTTATTGTTGACAGAAAAACAGAACTGCCAATGCGCAGCATTATCTTTGAACACATGACTTCAGAGAACGTGCCAGAAGTCTGTTAAATAACATAATTTATCCGTCATTTTTCTCATGTGAACTTTTGAGGTTTTAAAACTCAATAAATTTTATGTTTACCTCCATTCTAATTTACTACGCACCATACCGCTCGCTGATGATTTTGGGTCAAAGATAATTTATATTACTTTTACACCATATATTGTCAGATAACTTTCAATACCTATTTGGTCGATCAACAAATATGAGTGAACCTGAGGCTGTGCCCGGTTCATTAAATTTACTTTACGATTTTCATGTAAAACTTTTTAATTTTTCATATTCCCTCTGGGGGTGGTTCTGTAGATATCGTTTAAGAAAAAAGAAATTTGCTACCACTGTTTGGGGGGATTTGTTGTCAATCATCTCGAAGTAAGCATAAACTGCACAGCGTTTACCTTCGCCTGACATTTCAGCTTTTGATGTAAGGAATACAGGTGTTGGAGAGGTCATAAACTTACCAATTTGTTGAAACCGAAAGTCTCGTTTTTTTGTTAAGGTGGCGGTTGGGTTTCGGTTTTGAAAAAAGAACCGAACCAAAAAACCGATATACTGCCCAGCCCTAATATGCACTGGCAAAATCTCTGTAGGTTATTTCTTGGCAACTTCAGGCTGGGAAGGAGAGCACCTCCACCCCCATCATGGACATGC
Source organism: Pictodentalium vernedei (assembly GCA_031216915.1). Taxonomy (NCBI): domain Eukaryota; kingdom Metazoa; phylum Mollusca; class Scaphopoda; order Dentaliida; family Dentaliidae; genus Pictodentalium; species Pictodentalium vernedei. Next base: position 115,852,358 of record CM062294.1, on the reverse strand, counting down.
TTTGTTTTGCTTCAGGGCTTGGCGAGTGAAACACTCTGTAAGAGCTTTGAATGCATCACTGGAATTGTGCTTTATTTGATACATATTTCCGATTATTCTCACACCCATTTCTGTTTTGGAATATAATCCTTACGTGGTAATATTCCTGCTACATCTAGTTCTAGTGCTGAAACATACCAAATTTGTGTATTCTAATATTTGCGGACAATATTTGATTTGTATTTGAATATTCGATCAAATAACATCACAGCCAATTATGACCATTATAGTGGAACTGATCACACAGAAGGCCTTGCCATTTAAAAGACACTGGTGCTTTGTATACCAGGCACCTGAAACAAACTTCGCATTCGAAATGAGAGCCAATTTATTTATATTAGTTAAAAATTCTCCAGTGGGTTTGTAATTGGGCATATTTAAATGTAAAGAGCCTCTTACCTTGAGTGGCTTGAGTTTGTTGTTATCCCATGATGATGATGTACTCCTCTATTTTTATACCCCCCCCCCCTCTCCCCCACAAACAATGTTTGGGGGGGGGGGGGGGTATATAGGAATCACCCTGTCCATCGGTCTGGCCATCCATCCGTTTGTCCATCCTTATAAGCGCAACTCCTCCAAAACCGTTTGAAGAATTTTCATGAAACTTTACACAATGGAAGAACTCCATATGAAGATGTGCATGAAGCAATATAATTCCGTTCTGACATTTTGAAGGGGAGGTAATCTAACTTATACATTCGGGAGTATCACTTTGTGAGCTTGCTCACAGTACCTCTAGTTTATACTAACACATACCATAGGAACCTATGCACCTGCAATTATAGTTTGTCAGACTTTTTTTCCCTAGAGTTATGCCCCTTTTCATCTTAGAATGCATGTATTTTGGCTTGAGATTTTCTCAGATGGTTATGGGTCAGTTCCTTTGAAACTTGGTGTGGATGTTCACTACAATAGGAACCTGTGTACCTGTGATTATAGTTTTGATCGGACTGTTTTTGCTAGAGTTATGCCCCTTTTCATCATAGAATAATCATGAATGTTCGGGGTATGGATAGGCCCATCTGGGACAGTCACAACTCAGCATATAGTTTGGTGAGTGGAGGATGGGCGTAAACAATTGGTTTCCGAATGATGACTTGATAATGGTTCGACCCACGTTCATGAAACTTCATAGGTAGATTGGCATCGGTGAGAGGAAGAACCCTATTTATTTTGGCCATGCTTGGTCAAATTCAAGGTCATAGTGACCTTGAACATAGTAAATTGTAAATAATTTGTTTCCGGATGATAACTTGACTATGGTTCAACCCACATTCATGAAACTTCATACGTAGGTTGGTTTTCATGAGAGCAAGAACCTTATTTATTATGGTCACGCAACATAGTAAATCGTAAACAATTGGTTTCCGGATGATAACTTGATAACAGATTGAACAACATTCATGAAACTTCATAGGTAGGTTGGCCTAGGTGAGTGGAAGACCCAGGCCTGGCATTCTGAAAAATGCAGGAGTGCAAAAAATCGCTCTCCTCAATCAGCTTAGGAGAGCAATTAGCTTTACACAGCATTTTAAGTATCCAGTTGAATGAACTCATTGAAACTGAAACCAACAGACTACATCAATGATTTTATTAACTTTACTAAGGTAAAGCGAAATCTCTTAGACATCTAGATGCCTCACTCAACAACCGAACACACACTTGACAAGACCTGTGTGTGTACCCAGACCTGTTGTCCAAGAAAGTCATACGCCTACCACTACCACCTTCAACCCCCCAAGGGGGGTTGAAGGTGGTTGTGGTAGGCGTATGACTTTCTTGGACAACAGGTCTGCTTGAATCTACAGTCACATCCTGGTGCAAGTGCTTCAAGTGACAGGATAATAGTAATGGTAGTATATTATAGTGTCAATATTCCTTGAATAATTACCCCTCAAACTGTGATGTCAGTTGTTGAACTTGAAACTGACAGAAAAAAAAAATATTGCTGTGACCCATTTTGCTTCAAATGATTGCTACTGTGTTTGGGTATGGTTGCAGCCATTACCTTTTACCACTAAACCACTTTCAAAATGAAATTACGTGATGTTATGTGACTTCGAAGTTAAATTACATTTTTGCTTTACAACAAAAATTTAATGTGAGCATAATACATGTAATCTCAATCATCCCAGACCAAAATATTTAGGAGGGCAATTTTTCGCTCTCCTTAATTCTTTCAGGAGGGCAGTAAGGAGAGCTAAAAAATCGCTCTCCTGAAATTGCCAGGCCTGAAGACCCCTATTTATTTTGGACTCGCTAGGTCAAAGGTCAAGGTCACAGTGACCTTATTGTAAACAATTGGTTTCCAGATAATAACTTGATAATGGTTTGACCCACATTCATGAAACTTCATAGTTAGGTTGGCCTAGGTGAGTGGAAGACCCCTATTTATTTTGAACTCGCTAGGTCAAAAGTCAAGGTCTCTGTGACCTTGAACATAATAAATCAGAAACAGTTGGTTTCCAGATGATAATTTGACAATAGTTCCACCTACGTTTATGAAACTTCATAGTTAGGTTGGCATTGGTGCAAGAAAGAGCCCTATTTATTTTGAAATCAGTAGGTCTAAAGTCAAGGTCACCGTGAACCTTTGCATAGTAAATTGTAAACAATTGGTTTCTGGACGATAAGTTGATAATGATTAAACCCACTTTTGTGCTGTCACAACTCGACCTTGGATCGGTGATCCTATTGGGATTTTTTTCTATTCACTGCCAAGGTAAATGTCACAAACACTTCAATGTTTATGTATTCCACGCAATGGGGATTTCTGGTGGGAATACGTTTCAATTCATGGAAAGGTTGTGGTGAGAAATTATATGCACCATTGACCAACAACCCCTCGTTGACAGTTACCAATGAAAAATGAATTTTAATGTTAGATTTTAAAATAAGGTTTTTTTTATGACACATGTTCAAAGTTTTAAGCTGTTAAATAAAACTAGAACATGGTTTATTTGTTTTCATACAAACACTGTCGTGAAGTATGTTCGTCCATCCTTTGTCCGTCCGTCTGTCTGTCCGGGCCAACATTGGGGGTTTAGGGAATATTATTATTAGGGGCTACCTCCAAATTAAGGTAGGGTTAGGAGTGGGGTGGGGTTAAGGGTAGCCCCAGAGTAGGGCTTAAGGTTCCGGGGAGGGTTAGGTTCTGGGGGAGGTTAGGGTTGGTTTCAGGGGTGGGGGTGGGGTTGGGTCAGGGGTGGGGTGGGGTTAGGGGTATCCCCAGAGTAGGGCTTAAGGTTGGGGTGTTAGGTCCTGGGGGTGGGTGGGCATTTAGGGTTTAGGGTCAGGGTGGGGTAGTGTTAGGGTTAGGGTGTGGTTTTTGGGTGGAAGGGCGGCGTTAGGGTTAAATATAAGTTCTAGGGTGGAGGGGGTGGGGTTCTGGATAAAATAAGGTTTTGGACTTACAAAATGTTTTTTTGGTAGCCCATAAACCCGAAATATTGGAGCGTCCATCTGTCCATCCGTCCGTCTGCCTGTCAGGCATCCGTATCCATTTCTTTGGCATTCGATAACTTGAAAAATATTGCTTGGATTGTCAAGTTACTTTATATTTGTATTCAGGTTACTGATGTGCCGAGCCTTATAGTTTTTGGTATAAATCTGATGATTTGATCCTGAGATATTAACCCTTTATCCTTCAAATTGAAAATTCCTGCAATCCCTTTGCCATGAGATAACTCAAAAAATATCAATCCAATTGTCATGTTACTTTATATATTTATTCAGGTTACTGATGTGCTGTGCTGTATAGTTTTTTTTATGTAAATCTGATAATTTGATCCTGAGATATTAACCCTTTATCCATCAAATTAGACACTCCTCCAATCCATTTCTATATGTACCCATACCATGTATGGTGTACATAATGTCGGCATCTGTGGTGGCCCTCCGTCATACTGCTTTCTACTAGTTGCACGTATCTGTACACATCTGACGAATTTCATTGGACTATTTTTTGATGATGGCACACTCAGTGGTTCCTTCGGTGGTTCATCAGTGTCATCTGGGATTCCTTCTCTCAAAGTCTCTCTGACAAATATCAGTTCATTAACAGTTTCCAGGACTGGCATTTTCAAGACGGGGTGGTGGGCTGCTTGCGCAAAATTTTCCAATGCAGGCCTTTTTTTTCTGCCTGCCTAGCCGCCACACCTCCCATTCCCGATTTTACATGTTGGACGAGAAGTCTGATTTGAGGCCACAAAAATGAAATCGGGTGAATTATTGCAACATTCCACTCAACAAATTGGCTGAATTTGAGAACTGGATGCTGTTTGTGGGGGTTTTTTGTGTGTGCTTTTATCCAACAGCGTAAATTCAGTGAGGTAAGTATTGTGTATTTAGTCGGGGTTGGGGTATTCGTATTTGGTATTCAGTGAAATTCAATACATTTTTTCAGGGTTTCCAATGTATTGAAGGACCATTGACATAAAGCCGAAAGATTATTGTGGTTAAATTAAAACTTAATTTAATTCCAGCAGTATAGTAATTGAATAATTGATTAATTGTAGACTTAGTTAACCCTTTATCTGACAAAGGGTTCCGAAGAAATTGTTTTTTCTTTTTTCATATTTTCATGTATATGGATGTCATTGGAATGAGCTTGAAGAGCTGGTTCCACAGACATTGATATTTGTATGATTTTATTGACATTGTTCCAAGATATTCTAGGTTTTGTCAATTTAATATACTGTCATCCATTTGGAAGAAAGAATTTGAAAAGTATTCATGTATTCATATTTGTATTCATGAATACATTGCAAAGAATTTGTATTCATATTCAAAATTCAAATACATTTTGATTTTGAGTATTCATATTTGTATTCGTATTCATAAAATTTCAAAGAATTCGTATTCATTACATTTGCAATGTGTTTGCCCCAACCCTGTATTTACAATGTACAGTACACTCATCATGGACTGGTTGTAATCCACATGCATTTACCAGGTAATAAAAATCATCAGCAAAATAAATTAAAAATTTTAATTAGTGAAGCACCGGGTTGTACCCGGTGCTTCATTAATTAAATTTTTGGTTATTATTCCTATAATTAGTGCTTGCAATCTGATATTGCATCCGTCAAAATACTGCCCACCCCATGGAAAGTGACCAGTCCACGGCGGCTGTACTGTAGTTCATCTGAAATATCTCGTGCAACAACAGTCCTGGATATAAGAAAAAGGATGGCGAGCAAATAGGAGCTCTCCTAAAATAGGCTCTGGGCAAGTAAAGAGCAGCTCTCCTAAATTGACGTAAGGCAAGCAATATAATGAATCACTCATAACATTGAGAGAAAAGTTATGAAATGGACTTTTTCTGTGAGGAGCAATGACAATATATGCTGCACACCAGCTTAAATTATTGTTGTTACACCTTGCAGATCAGTTAATTGAAAAATATGATCTTTGATGAATTCAATTTTTTTAATACCCTGCCAACAAAATCAAACCACTGTTACATTATGCTGTTATGCAAGATGCATTTTAATTTGCATCTTTTTTCCACTTTATTCAATATTGAATATTCTTCCATGTTGTGACTTGTCAAATCAAGGCAAGGAATGAAGTCTGTAAATCAGCAATGACTTGGTTTGATTCAGTAAGCTCAAGAAAAAAAATGAACTCCGAGGGGCACCCCACTGGCAGTCTGGCACTGCTACTTCGTCAATTTGGGGAGAACTAACTAACGGCAATGCCATTCGGTGTTCTTTGCCACTTATGTGCCGCATTAATTTATATTTTGAAATATAATTCGTCCCAATAACGTAATTCAGCATGTGTTCTTTGGCTTTCCCTGTACAGCTGTCAAGCGATTTTATTGCATTTGCATTCTGTGAACACATTTTGCACTGAATATGATTGACAAACGCTCGTTGTCTCTGTTGATCATAACATTCTTTAATCAAAAATACTTTTGTTAACCCTTAAGCCCCCGTATAGCCCCAAACCGCCACTTTTATATTGCATTGAAGCAGGTGCTCCCTTGTGTAATCTTTTTTATTACTCTTGTGTGTAGACTGAATTTTCCCTGGCAGTGGTTCTACATCACTGCTGGCTGCCTGTATAGGCAGCCAGCAGTGATGTAGAACCACTGTCAAGTCATCAATAACTATGTAAGCAGAAAAAGGCCATAAATACTTTAAAATTAATCTGAGGACTTAAGGGTTAACAGTCCGTCCCACTTCGGATAAGTTCTGAATTCAACTCTATGCCCCCATTTGCCATTTTGTCTTATCATATATTGAATAATTTGAAAATTGGGAACATAAATGGACATAAAAAAACAACTGACCACTGCTTTACAACTTGGTGTCTGCCTGAAAGTAGATTATTTTATATTTTGGCAAACGAAATGTAAATCTTTTTTTCAGTAGTCGTTCAGCTTCCCACTTTGTTGGGTTACAATGATATAAATATTCGTTATTATACCCCCACTTTCAAAGAAAATGGGAGTATACTGGATTACATGCGTCCATCCGTCCGTGTGTGAGTCCGTCCGGGAATATTCATAACTTTCATAACTTAAGTAAATTATTATTTTCTATAATATTTGTTGGTCATAGGTATGCCCATACTAGTTATTTTTTTTATTACTTGTTCACTTAGAAATTTTGTCCGTCCGTCTGAGCCAAATTTTGTCTGTTCAGCCTGTATCCTGAGTATAGAATGTTCTATTTAAATGACATTTGCCGTGAACACTGCTTATGCTTATGGTATAGGCTTTAAAAAAAGGATTCAACGATATTTCCCACATTCTCCTTTTTAGAGTTATCCCCCTTTTTCAGGGTAGCCGCAGGTCCTTGAAAACCTGGAATGTCCTTGAATTTGAAACGCTATTTTCAAGGCCTTGATAGTCCTTGAAAACGAGGTATATCAGTAAAAGGTCCTTGAATGTCCTTGAATTTGATCGCTGATTTATCACAAGCATAATAGCGGTCCGAAAAGGAACGAATAAAATTTGTTAAGTCCAAACAAATAGGTGTTATTAATATTAATTAACTCTTAGCACTTGGTCGGCTCATGTTTATTAGTACAGAGGGGGCTTCCCTGGTCGAATTATTATAACAACCAATGAAAACCTTTTGATTTCCACCGGAATCGTCATGAGTTTCCATATTAAGTAACGCACATGTTCCAATACTTTGTCCGACAGGGGGACAAAACGTCCCAGTTTAAAAAATGGCGTCATGAATTGAAAATAATTTATCAACTTTCTATGACATTATTGGGGATTCTGACTTGGATGAGGACGGTTTTCCTGGATATTCTTTCACAAGAAATATCAATGAAGACTTGTCAGACGAATTCGAGTCGTGTGAAAGCGATTTGGAAGGAAATGTAAATGTCGGCGAATCAGCTGATCAATCAAGCACTTGTGTTCATGTTGACAAAACATTGAATTTGGGGGACTTGTTCCACCACCCATGGTTAAAAACATTTGACGAGCCCACGGGCATTCAGTTTTCTGTGGATGGCAATGAGCGTGACTTGGACATTTTCAGTAAATTTTTTGACCGTGATTTTATTGAACCGTGCTCTTCGCAAACAAATTTATATACCAAGCAATACATTGAGAAAAACCATAACATGAAACCATTCGCACTTGCCCGATCTTGGGTGGATACATTACAGATGCGACTGAAATGAGGGCTTTCATAGCAGATGAAACAGTTGTCACAGTGATGAAAATGTGCGCACCTGTTTGCTTGACAAACAATAAGTTGTAAATTTTACCTCTGTTCACAACTTGTGAACCGAGGTAAAATTGACTACTTATTGTAAAGGGGGTATTGCAAATGGGACATTTCAGCCTTAGGACGTTTTGGCCTCGAGACTTTTCGGCCTTGAGCCAGTCCTTGAATATCCTTGAATTTTCTTCAAAAAGGTCCTTGAAAGTCCTTGAATTTTGTTTTCAGTATTCTGGGGGAACCCTGTTTTTTGACATAGAAATTGTGAGAATAGACATTATTTGTCTGTTCAGCATGTATCTCAGGTATGGGTTATCGGATTTCACTGAAATATATGTAGTTTGCCTATGACAAAGGCTTCTGCCTCATTGCATAAAACTTCAAAACACCAAACAATTTACCATACCTTTTGACTTAGAAATTGTTGGAAATTGTTGAAAACTTTCGAAGAAAATGGGGAAGGGGGGTGTATACTGGATTGGGGTTATCTGATTTCAGTGAAATATGGCATGCAGTTTGCCTTTGACAAAGGCGTCTGCCTCATTGTATAAAACTTCCAAACACCAAACAATTTACTATACTTTTTGACTTTGAAATTATTGAAAACTTTCGAAGAAAGTGGGTATACTGGGTTGCGTCCATCCGTCCGTACAAGAATATTCATAACTTAAGTAAATCATTATGGAATTAAATGAAACTTAGTATGCAATTAAATTGTAACATTGCCCAAGACTAGAATGAATTTAGGTGTTGTCAGATAATTTTTTTTATTTTATTAGATAATTATACCCCCAATTTTGAAGAAAATGGGGATATACTGGATTACATGCGTCTGTGCATCCGTCCATGTGTGAGTTTGTCCGAGAATATTCATAACTTTCATAACTTAAGTAAATTATTATTTTATATAATATTTGTTGGTCATAGGTATGTCCACACTAGGCGGTACACCACGGGGGGTATGCACCGGACTACAGTCCAGCTCATGTATTTCGTTTTTCACCAAAATCATCAGGCAAGTGGCAAGGAGCTCGCCAGAAAATGGAATTAAGTGCGAAATAGGCGCATGCGAGTAACTGCTCGCCTCTCATATCCATATCTGCAACAACAACTTGTTTTTCAGTCATTCGCTTTGTGTATGGAACAGATTTTCATTTTCCGCATGGTTTAGTGTTGCTGTAGATGGGGATTTCATAGAACAGGCATATAATAAATGAACTGCTTGCATTTATTCATAATACTCACTTATGATAAATGGATGTAGTTGGAGTATAAACATTTTCCCATATTTCTAATTGGTTTGACCGAAGCAACAAGGATATAAAAAAGATTCTTTTCTCTTTTTTTTAACAGTATTTATTCCAGTGTGATCAAGTTTTGTACACAATTGTACCTGTAACAGGAAAGGAAGATCTTGAAACAGCTTATGTTGAAAATTCAGAAGGTGTAAGTGTGTAGTTATTCATTGTTTTTATTAATTAAAAGTACTCAAGTTTTCAAAATGCCATTATCGGTGCTTGAATTCATGTCAGATTGTGAAGTGAACTTGATGAAATTTATTGCACCTGCATGACGTCGCCATCTTGTGAACAACTTATTTTGTCCGAAAATCCCACCTAAATGTCCATACCCTTTACCCAACGTAACGGCCAAAACCGACCAGCGCTATTCACAAAAAATACTATCCAATTTTCATTATTTTTTCATCACAAAAACATAGCTTATGACCCCTCATTGGAACGAGCTCGTTGAGCTCGTTCCAATGAGAGGTCATAAGCTAAGCTTTTGTGATAAAGAATGAAAAAAATTAGTTATTCAAGTATTTTATTTGCAAGTGTCGTCTGCTTTTCGTGTTAGGTAAAGGGTTAACAGAGTGATTATCAGCTGTAGGTCTTCAAAAAGAAGTTCATTTGCGGTATAACAGGAAAACTGTCTCACTTAACCCTTAAGTCCTCAGATTAATTTTAAAGTATTTATGGCCTTTTTCTGCTTATATAGTTATTGATGACTTGGCAGGGGTTCTACATCACTGCTGGCTGCCTATACAGGCAGCCAGCAGTGATGTAGAACCACTGCCAGGGAAAATTCAGTCTACACACAAGAGTAATAAAAAAGATTACACAAGGGAGCACCTGCTTCAATGCAATATAAAAGTGGCGGTTTGGGGCTATATGGGGGCTTAAGGGTTAATTGTCACTAAAAATAATGCTTTGGGATTTATTGCCTTCACACTTGTGGGATGATTCTATGTAGACTGCAAACAAGTGGAGATGCATTGTTGTTGAATATCTATCTTCTTATCCCCCTTTACCTGGGACTATTAACTCTTTACCTAACATGAAAAGCAGACGACACTTGCAAACAAAATTCTTGAATGACTAATTTTCTTCATTTTTAGCCCGACTGTTTACAGTGAGGGCTATAGTAATGACTTTTGTCTGTCCGTCCGTCCATCTGTCCGTCTATTAACATTTAGAGTTTTGGTTCAAGTTTGTCTTTTCCTATTTAGTTGACATTTGGAGTTTTGGTCAAAGTTTGTGGTTAAAGTTTTTTATTCAACCTTCAAGTACAGGCTATACCCGGTATTTCTTGTCTGATCGTCACGAAATTTCATATGCAGGTTTTAGGTCATGTCTACATGAGAACTTCCCCTTTTGGTCGTGATCGGTCAACCGGTATGGCTGCCCGAGCCCAAAACCCGAAAACCATTAGCACAATCTTCAGGTCATATTTATGGAGGGATTTCATTGTAACTTGATAGGTTGACTTCATATAATGTCTACATGAGAAAGTCTCCTTTTGGATGTGATTAGGCAACTGTGACGGCTACAGGTGCCCAAAGCCCGAAAACCTTCACAGTCTACAGGTAATATTCATGAAGGGTTTTCATTGTAACTTCGTAGGATCAATCCACATGATGCCCAGATGAGAATATCCCCTTTTGGTTGCTATCATTCAACCATGATGGCTGCCGGAGCCGGAAGCCTGAAAACCTTTAGCACAGTCTACATGTCATATTTATGGAGGGATTTCATTGTAACTTGATAGGTTGACTTCATATAATGTCTAGATGAGAATGTCCCCTTTTGGGCAACTGTGACGGCAAGAGGGGCCTGAAGCCCGAAAACCTTTAGCACAGTCTACAGGTCATATTTATGGAGGGATTTCATTGTAACTTGATAGGTTGACTTCATATAATGTCTAGATGAGAACGTCCTCTTTTGGGCAGCTATGACGGCAACAGAGGCCCGAAGTCCGAAAACCTTTAGAATATTCCACAGACCATAATTATGAAGGGATTTCATTGTAGCTTGGTAGGATGACTCCAAGTTTGTGGTTAAAAGCCCAGACAAACACCACCACCCCCCCCCCACCCCCCCCCCCCCCCCCCCCACCCCCAATTAGAGTTTTTTTCTTCTTTTTTTCCAATATGCATTTTGAACTATTTACAGTCACTACATGCGGAACCTTTTTTTAAACTTACGTATTGCCCAAACAACCCCCCCCCCCCCCCCCCCCCACCACCGCCAGGGGGCCAATTAGGCACTTTTTTTTCTGTCATCAAAAATGTCATTTTTTTTTTTATTTCCTCCAATATGCATTTTGAACTATTTACAGTCACTACATGCAGAACCTTTTTTTCTTTTGTCAAAAATGCTTTTTTACAGTTTTGTTTAAAGTTTTTGGTTAAAAATCCAGACGGAAATTATCCCCCTCTCCCCCCCCCCCCCCTGCCCCCCCCCCCCCCCCTCCCCCCAATTAGGCATTTTTTTTTCTTTCCTCAGATATGCATTTTGAACTATTTACAGTCACTACATGCGGAACCTTTTTTTAAACTCACGTACTCATCCCCCTGCCCCCCGGGGGGCCAATTAGGCACTTTTTTTTCTTTCGTCAAAAATGCTTTTTTACCGTTTTGGTTAAAGTTTGTGGTTAAAATCCCAGACAAACACCACCACCCACCCCCACCCCCATGGTGCCAGTTAGGTATTTTTTCTTTCTCTGCTCAAAATGCATTCTGAAGGATGTAGACTGACCACATGTGGAAAAAAAATGGACTCCCCTAACACACCCCCACTCTCCTCTCCCCCACCACTCACCCCCCACCCCACCTCCTCCTCACCCAGGGCCATTCATGCAATATTTTTTCTTTGATACAAAATGCATTTTTAGCCTGACTGTTTATAGTCAGGGCAATAGTCATGACTTTCGTCCGTCCATCTGTCGGTCCATCCATCTACCTGTAAACAATTGGTTTCTGACTGATAACTCCAGTTTGGATTATTTGTTTTCAACCAAAGTTGATATGTGTATTTTTCAGCTAGTAATACAGGCCAGGTTTTATTATAGGTTTCTGTATTTGGTAAAGTGGTTCGTTTTGAAGCCCACCCAGCGACAAACAATATGACTTTCCCATTCCATGCTGACATGAAATGATTGCTGATTATTTTACTAGGGCGGGTGGTGGCACTAGTCACCACTGTGAGTGTGTGTGTGGGGGGGGGGGGGGGGGGGGGGGGGGGTGGTACTGAAAAGCGTCCATACATCAGTTCATTGTCAAGTATGTTAGGATGGGTGTCTAGGTGATCCACTTGGCAACGCTTGTTATTATTTGCAATGCCTGGTAGGGTCATTTTGTTAGGCTGGCCAGGGCCCCCACCCAGGAGTGAACTCTGAACAGAGCCCTGGAAAATTGTGAATTAGCTCTTTTCGCACCCATGTGTTAATATCAATTCATCATAGACTCTCTTATGCCTGAACTTAAAGACCAGAGGTGTGGGGGGGGGGGGGGGGGGGGCATGTGCCTACAATTGGTGAGTAGTGATATTCTACGAACACTGTTACATTTTATTTTAGTTTATATTATTTTGTTTTGATAATGCCTGCCATTTATACATTTAGCACAAATGCTAGTCTCGGCTAATTAAATCATCATTGAAAATATGACAGTATGGGCATTATATCGGCGCTACATAGTTTCTGTTAGAAACTGCAGATGTCTTACTATAAAAAAATGAAAACCGACCTATAAACTGAGTTTTTTTTTAAAAACCGAACCGAAACCGAACCGAAACAAGAAAAATAAAACCGCACAACACTATTACCCATGCCATTTTGTAGATTATGAGGCCTAAAACATAACACAAACCAATAACATGAACTTTTGAGGGCCAAGAAATAATTACAAAAATAAAAACCGCCTGCCCACATGCAATTTTACAAAAATGGCCTGAGAAACAGATAATCTACATTGTGGGGCCTAACATTTATTACGTATTTTGTTTTCTTTCAGATAAAGCATGTGATATTGATAAATTGTGGTGGGAACATAGATTTGGTTGACACTTTACAGCCTGACCCAGGCATTAAGTTTTATATCTGTGATAGGTATGTTTACCAAATATGGCATAGTTTCATATTCAGAAGTTTGGTTAACCTTCCTATGCTGTGTTTGAAGAGTGCATTTTAACTATCAACATCTGTGATGTTGTGTTTCCACTTTAACAATTAATCTATCGATTCTGCATACAGCATAGTCCTCTGTGAATTGATGTCATAACACCCATAATTACCAATAATTTTGTAGTCATATTGGAAGACACTGCAAGGCAAATAAAGACATCCAATGGGGTTGTGTAGGGGCAATTTCTGTAAGGGATTGCCTGAGAAAACAATTTTTGAAACAGGGTTGGTTGGTGTGATTTTTTTAAATATTTTTTTTCACTCATATTTTTTGCTATTTAGTTTATCTTGATGAAGTGAATATGAGCTATTATTATATGCTAGCCTGTGAATTATTGCATATTATCTAATAGATATTTCTCAATATCCATTGACTCGATGGATATCGCGAAATATCCCTTAGTAGCTTTCAAAATGATGTCACGTTACGTCGCATCATGCATGCTTGAAGGAGCGATCAACTGATCTTTGTTATTGTTTTGAAACATACACATTTCGGGTCGATTTGGGCTGAATATTTTGCAATAAAATGTTTCGTAGCATATAACAAAAAAGAAAATCTACTCTATTTTGGTCAGTACCTGTAATTATCTCATTAGTGTGGACCTGAAAGCTTTATTTTTCATGAGTGCTTGCACAAGTGAAAAATAATATTTTCAGGTCCACACAAATTTTATCAGTAGCTTCCTAAATAACGTTACGCTTCTCGTCGTCTTGAAGGAACGATCAGCAGCTATTTGTTATTGTCTTGAAACTGTTTACAGTTGAATTGGACTGAATATTGTGCAGTAAAATGTCACGTAGCATATAATAAAAAGAAAATCTTTGCTGTTTTAGTGAATATCGTGAATTATCTCATGGGTGTGGACCCAAAAGCTTTATTTTTCACTCAAGCGCTTGTGAAAAATGAAACTTTCAGGTCCACACTCATAAGATAATTCCTGATATTCACTAAAACAGCATAGATGTCCTCTATTTGTCATTGCCCTAGTAGTTGTCTATATGAGACTGTCCGTCTGTCCATTATTTGTCCATCACAGGGCACAGCAGATCTTTTTCAATCATAGACATACTTTATATGCTTGTTTAGGTTCTTGCCTAGATGAGAACGTCCTATTATGATCATGGTTGGCTGTCCACAATGTCTGCTTGATTTCTTATGCGCAGGCTTCATATTGCATTTATGCATCAGCTTTCTTAAAACTTGGCTGGGTTCTTGAAACTCATGCAGCAAATTTTTTTAATGCAATTAAGGAATTTAACCAATTCATTGAGCCAAACAAGATTAAATTGGTTAAATTCCATGTGTTATTACAGTGGGGAGGTGTTGGGGGGGGGGGGGGGGTGTAAAAATGTGTAGGAAGGTATGCTGGGGTGGGTGGGCTCAAAAATAGATTATAAAGATTGAATTTAGCATATTTAGTTGTTTAAAACATGCTATAAGTCAGTATTGACCATTATTAGGCAGTGGATAACTCTATTAGAACCCCAGATTGTTCATAACTGTATCTTCTGTCTCAAGAGGATAAAATTGTGCCCTGCTCAAAGTAGACCTATAGGGTGAGTTGGTTGGAGAAAACATGGGATGGATTAGATTGATCAGATTCTTAAAAAGAGCGTATAATAAAATGAAAATCTAGTGTTTTTGAATGGATACCAAAAATTATTTCACTCGTGACAGAGACAAATGGTTGTTTTCGCTTGGGCAAGTGCTCGCAAAAACTAACCATTTATCTTGGTCACTCGTGAGGTAATTTTCGGTATCCACTCAAAAACACTAGATATCCTCTATTTATAGACATGCTACTTCAAACTGGTTAGTCTAGTGGCTCAGCAGTTTCTAGCCAAGACTTGACAAGAAACCACTGCCAAGGTAATTTGGTTATTCGTCCTCTCTCCCAAATAAATTGTTTGGTTCAGTTTAGGCTTAATTAATTGCTTCTCAGGAATTTTTTTTTCAAACCAGTAGAGGGGGTGTAATTATACCCCCACAAAACGAAGTTTACGAGGGTATATAAAAGTCAACTTGTCTGTCAGTCAGTCTGTTGTCGGTTCGTTGCACATGTTAACTTGTGGAGCAAACTACTTCCACAGTTTTAACTGGATTTTCATGAAACTAAACAAAAATGATCAACATGATGATGGGGAAGTGGGTGACATAATTTTTTTTCCCGCTCAGTTTCAAGATGGCCGACTGGTGGCTATATTGGATTTTTTTTTTACCCCACCGAAGGGAGCTAAACTTATCACTTGCCATCCGTTGTCGTTGTGAACATTTTTCAAACGACTTCTCTGAAACCACTGGTCCGATTTTCACGAAACTTCATGTGGATGTTCATTACTATATGGCAACTCAGGTTTGTTCAAATGAAATGGCCACGTCCCTTGGGGGCTCTGTATGGGGCATAACTCTGAAAGCACCGTATGGATTATAGAAAAATTATTAAAAAATCTTCTTCTCCAGAACCAGTGGGCAGAATCTTTTGATACTTGGTATGCAGCATCTTGGTATGGGTCTGATTCAAGTTTGTTCAAATCGGCCCCCTGGATTCATATTTGGGCTCACTATAGAAGCTCGAATTCGAACTTGGTGCATTTCAGGCAAATTTCTTAAAAAATCTTCTCAAGATCCAGCAGGCAGAATCTTTTGATATTTGGTATGCAACATTGTGGGGTGGATCTGATTCAAATTTGTTCAAATCGGCCCCCTGGCTTCACATTTGAGCTCAGTATAGAAGCCCAAATTCGAACTTGGTGCATTTCAGGTAAATGTCTTTAAAAATCTTCTCCAGATCCAGCAGGCAGAATCTTTTGATATTTGGTATGCAGCATTGTGGGGTGAATCTGATTCAGGTTTGTTCAAATCGGCTCCCTGGATTTATATTTGGGCTCACTATAAAAGCTTGAATTCGAACTTAGTGCATTTCAGGCAAATTTCTTTAAAAATCTTCTCAAGATCCAGCAGGCAGAATCTTTTGATATTGTGTATGCAGCATGCTTAGGGGGGTGAGATTCAAGTTTGTTCAAGCCAAGTCCCTGGGTTCATATTTGGGCTCACTGTATAGTAGCCCGAATTATAACATAGTTCAAAATGAGGAATTTTCTTTAAAAATCTTCTTCTTCAGATCCAGAAGTCGGAATGTTTTGATATTTGGTATGCAGCATCCTTAGGGGGGGTGAGATTCAAATTTGTTCAAGCCATGTCCCTAGGTCCATATTTGGGTTCACTGTGAGAGCCCAAATGATAACTTAGTTCAAAATGAGGAATTTTCTTTAAAAATCTTCTTCTTCAGATCCAGCAGTCGGAATGTTTTGATATTTGGTATGCAGCATCCTTAGGGGGTGAGATTCAAGTCTGTTCAAGCCATGTTCCTAGGTCAATATTTGGGCTCACTGTGGGTGCTTGAGTTGTAACTTAGTTCGAAATGAGGAATTTTCTTAAAAAATGTTCTTCAGATCTAGCAGTCGGAATGTTTTGATATGTGGTGTGTAGCATCCTTAGGGGGGTGAGATTCAAGTTTGTTAAAGCCAAGTCCCTGGGTCCATATTTGGGCTCCCTGTGTGATATTTGGTATGCAACATCCTCAGGGGGGGGGGGGGGGGTGAAGATTCAAGTTTGTTCAAGCCATGGCCCTAGTTCCATAAAATTTGTCTCTCATGACTTCATTCCTTTGTAGTGTTGATGAACCATGTCTAACTCAATGTGACCCCCAAATACTTCTTTGAACCACTTCGGCTGGTGAGAGATTAAGGTTCCTTGGGGCCTCTTGTTTATGTAAACTTGTGGAGCGAACTACTTCCACAGTTTTAGCCACATTTTCATGAAACTTCACGAAAATGATCAACATGATGAAGGGAAGTGCGTGACATAATTTTTTTCCCGCTCAGTTTCAAGATGGCCGACTGGTGGCCATATTGGATTTTTTGCTATGTAAACTTGTGGAACAAACTACTTCCATAGTTTTAGCCGCATTTTTATGAAACTTCACAAAAATGATTAACATGATGAGGGGAAGTGTGTGACATAATTTTTTTCCCGCTCGGTTTCAAGATTGAAGACTGATGGCCATATTGGATTTTGTTTACTTAGAAAAATTGAATGCCCCTTTTCAGTCACCCACACTAGGCGGTATGCCATGGTGGGGGTATACCGGGCATCAGACCATCTCTAGTTTTTGGGGTTTTTTCTGCGATATGAACATGGATTGGGAGGCTTTCATCTATCATTTCACTGAATGAATACAGTGGAACCCTGTTAATTGAATTGCCACTTGCCAATGAAAATTAGTCAACAGAATATTCAATTAACAGGGATTGTATCACTTTCCTGTATTGTAGAGATAAACTGAGCATTTATTCTATTATATCTTGTGTGACATAACTGAACTAATTTTAGCTAAATTCGAGGTGATTGCCTGTTCTGATATCTTGTTTTTTTATCAAATCAACTTGCCCAGCCACATAAGGAGGGGGTGGGGGAAAATCCTCCAAAATTTTTTTTTATATCATCTTCTCACGAATGAGTGGGTACTATGGCTTGATATTTGGTATGTAGCTTCCTTTTGAGGTGTAGAATCAAATTTGTTCAAACGAAGTTTGTGGAGCAATATTTGCCTTTCTAATGGGAGGGACAAGATTTTTTACCCTGCCCAAAATATCTATTTTGTGAACTGTCCGATTTGAACAAATTTGGTATTACTTATGAGTCCTAAGTGCTTGACTCCTGCAAAAAAAATTTCCTGTGTCCCCCATGAGCTAAAAATAGAAATATTTTCAAACTCCCGTATTTCCCAAACCACATGGAACAGATAACTGTTATTTGGTATGAAGCATCCTTAGGACCAGTGCAATGGTAAAAACATTGCCATCAGTTGTATCAAAGCGTTTTGTAGGGGGGCATCGAAAAATATATTTGGGCTCAATGCAGGAGCCCTAATTTTTATATGGGGAATAATCTTTAAAAATCTTCTTCTTCAGAACCACCAGTCAGAATCTTTTAATGTTTGGTATACATCCTTGTTATGAGGGTCAAAGTCAAGTTTGTTCAAATTGAGTCCCTGGTTTAATAATTGGCCTCCCTCTGGTAGCCTGAATTTTAACTTAGTGCAATATGAGGAAATTTCTTTAAAAACCTTATTCTTCAGATCCACCAGTCAGAATCCTTTCATATTTGGTATACAACATCTCTAGTTCACAGAACTCTTTGTCCGATCTTAACAAAATTTGATATACGGCAAAAGTGGAAAACAGATATTTGATTTGTATGAAAAAAATTGATCCGAGCTTTTGTTGGACTCACTGTGTGCTAAAAATAGAAACATAAATTTCATAAGGAGCCATGAAGCTGAAGAATTAGAAATTTTTTTATTAACTACCCTCTAGAGGTGTGTAACTAAGATTAAGTCACATAGGTTGTATCTAGGGGCTCCATAAGGGAGCTCCTGTTTTTTCATAATGATTAACTGAAGAAAAGGCAGGATGCTTGGACTATTTTAGTCACACCTGAGGGGCTCAAGGATTGACAGTGGATCCTATGGTGAATGATGGCTTAATGTAGATTCATTCTTGACCTCTGTTTATATCAGGTTCTGTTCAAGGTGAGTGCTTCAGGCCCTTTGGGGCCTCTTGTTATTACTGGTAAACGAATGCATGGACATCACTGCCCACACATAGATTACCACCAGTCCACGGTGACTGTACTGTACAGTAACATTGAATCAAGTACTGTGAGTGTCCACTGTGAGTTCAGCCCAGCACTGTTTTGCTTGTTTTAGCTAATCATAAAATTCATTGCCATTTCTGTCTTGTTGCGTATTCATGTGCACTAAATATACACCTGTAACTTAATTAAGCACCCCTGTTTTTTTTTGCTGTGGTGTTAATATAAACTGTCATTACTTTCATGCTATCTTTCAGATGGCCAAAAGTGATTGTTCGTATACAGCAAGTTACTGGAACATTATTCTGTTAATGTGCTTCTAATTATGCTAAGAGTGAAATTATATAGTCTTATTTAATTAGCCTTATTGCAATTTATGGGAGAGTGCCTATAGGCACTCTCCCATAAATTGCAACAAGGCAAATTAATAACATATCCTGATAGCCCAAAATAATTCAGCACTCTACTAGTACCAGTTAAAACAAACTACTGTCACTACTATTAGATGGCAATTGATGTATACATTGATTGCCCAATATTGCTGTTCAAACTGGCTAACAGTGGCACAGAATGGATACTATTTACCTAAAAGCTTGAACTCCTCCGACTAGTCGACTGCACAATTGAGAGTCGACTACTGGTTTGCCCAGAGTTGACATCGACTAGTCGACTAATCATTTGAGTACTAGCGTTTACCAGGAAATAAAAATCATCAGCAAAATTTTAATGAAAGACCGGGTGGTACCCGGTGCTTCATTAATTAAATTCTGGATGATTATTCCTATAATTTGTGTTTCAGAATCTAAAATTGCGTCCTTGAAAATATTGCCCACCCTGGAAAGTGACCAGTCCATGGCGGCCATACTGTACAGCCTTTAAAATATTGCTATATCATGACACATGCAAATTATGCCCTAACCTGGATGTTGATTGTTGCTGCAATGCATCATTCAGCATTTCTGTCTTGTAAAAGCAAGGAATTATTGCTATTTGCCCAATATATGCTCTGATATTCAATGTGGTTTTCTTGTTAACAACATAAATATGTGACCACAAATGTTGGATTATTTCCTTTAGATCACACTGTGAAATACGTGGTCATTTGTCTATAGCATTTATCAAGAATTGGAAGTGTTTCTACAGTACAGCCGCCATTGAATGGTCACCTTCCACGGGTGGGCAATATTTCCATGGACGCAATAATATTAGATTCCAAACACTAATTATAGGAATAATCATTAAACAATTTAATTAATGAAGCACCAGGTACAAGCTGGTGCTTCATTAATAAAAATTTTGCTGCTGATGATTTTTATTATCTAGTAAATGCATGCAAGGAGATCATCACCCACACGTGGATTATGACCAGTCCACAGCGACTGTGCTGTAGACATGTATGTACTATTCATATCGCAACTGGTATAATGAGATACAGTAGAACCTGTCTTGAGAGACCGCCCTTTGGGCCACACAAAAGTGGTCTCTCAAGACAGGTGGTCTCTCATAACAGGTTTCAGGTTTTCACAAGTCAGTGAATAACCAACCACAAAATTCTGAAGAATGGATTTTTGTAATTACTTTGTAGTTCTTTTTTTATGAAGTTTTTGTAACAAATTGAAATGGACTGTTATAAAAATTATAAAAATAAATTAGTGTTAAAAATCTTCATTGAAGATTTTCAACACTAATTTATTTTTATAATTTTTATAACAGTCCATTTCAATTTGTTACAAAAAGATTTTCAACACAATTTTATATTTTTATACTGTACCAATGACCCAGACTTAGCTGGTGCTAACTCCAACAAAACCAGGGCCAAACACAAATTTTGCCCCCCAATCCCCAAAATTTGCATCCAAAACAAAAAGAAATCATGTCCTAAAGGACCTCCATACTACGCCTCTACTGCGCATGCGCAGTGACGCAGTCGTCCCGAAATTGGCGCCAATTATCATTCTCTGTTTGGCCCTTCATCAGTCAACATCTCACTGATCTTTGTGCTTGTAAATCTCAGTTTAAAGGATGCCAGACACGTAATTTTTGGAGAAAATGTGATTCTAAGGAGGATAGAAGGAGGAGAGGAAAAAGAAGTGGCAAAAAATAATCAGGGCTGTACTTAAAATTTTTTGATGAAATTATGTTAAGTTGCCTATTTTCGAGGCATGGGCCTCTTGTTGTCATTCTTGCTAATTGTTGCACTGCTTATTCAGTGTTTCCTCTCCCCTAGCCTTCTAAAGTCCCCCCTTGCAATTCTCCCATGCTTTTGGCATATTTTTGAGAAATTTCATTTCTAAAATTTCCTGGGAGAGTTGCTTGGTTACAGAATGTTTTCTGTTATTTTTCCCATAGTTACGTTTTCACCCATGGGTGTATAACGTTTGTGTTCTGCATCTTCCATCTGATGTTCTACAGATTCTCCCCTGGGAGTCTCTGTTTTGCATCAGATAGAGTGTAATTGATGACTGATTCCGGGCCAGTTTTTTCAGTGCCTGGAGTCATGTTTTCTAGTGTGTTTACACTGTTTGTTTTCATTGGCAACAGCCTTTTTTGAGGGGGGCTGTTTGCCTTTGTAGTAGTTTATCTCATTATAAGATACATTTATATTATCCGAAAGTGTCTCATTAATTATTTTATATAAATTTAAAATTTTTGACCACACTTTGCCATCGGATCCATCGGGGCTCAACGTTACTTTTCAGCAACTTGGGCTTCTCTGAAAAAATATTTTTTCAAAATTATTTTGTTTTGCAATTGTTTTTTCATTTATTAATGGATCATGTTATTATGTATCTTTGTGTCAGGGATTTTTGCGAGTAACTAGGACTTATTGTTGTTCTTTCACAATGAAGGGACATTGTTCAAATTGTAATAGGAAGAAATCTTCCTCTGACTTTCATGATCATTGTATTAATTGTAGTCAGTGTTCTCGCATTAATCCCTGTCCTATATGTGAACATTGGGATGAGAAACATTGGAAACGTGTGTCACGATATGTTGTTTCTGGAGAAAGAGCGATGCCGGCTCTTTCTCCACAAGGTCACTCTACTCTCTCAGTTTCTATTTCAGAGGAACCAGAACAGGGTGATGTTTCCATGTTATCTTCTTCAAGTGTGCGTCCGTCGTCACAAATGAATTCAGAGCTAGCGGCAAAAGTGCTCATGGAGATTAGACAAATGTCGTCCGCTAGCTCGCCCGGTGTAGCGTCCATTCACCGAATGGTTCGGCAGCCGGGTTCGTCCGATGCGGTCCAAGAGGAAATTTTGGGTGATGCGAGCACTATAAACATAATAGATGCACACCCAGTGACGGCGGATAGTAAGCGAGAACGGAGGAAGCCTTTTAGTCCGGTTCCTAGCTCGTCCAGGTCCAGCCGGGCCGCGAGCGAGAGAGGTCCCTCTCTCGTACAACAACATCTGGGACCAGATGTTGTGGTACAAAATGTGTCTTTAGCGGAGCATACGTCCGTCGCTCGGGACGCTCCGTTGTATAAGCAGTCCGCAGAGACTGTTAAGGCTTCCTCTTCTCGTCAGCGCACACGACCGCACCTTGGCTGCGTGACCGCCGATATTTTACCAGCTTCGCCGATGAAGGATTCTTCGGCGACCAGGTCACACCATCCGGCAGCCAGGGATTCGAGACCGATGGACTCCGGACGTTCGCATAGGAAAAGTATGCGGGAGCCATCTGATGCGGAGCTGCCCTCGGCGAAGCAGCAAAAGACTGCGCCTCCGCAGGTCTCGACGTCGGACATTCTTGTGCAGATAGCACAGCTTATCCCAGCAGCCGACAGAAACGGTGTCGGATCGAGAATTATCCGACGGCGCTGGGTCGGTACGCTCCGCCGAAGCATCGGGGGCGGACGACCGGGAACATCGGGAGGTCCGACCGGATGGTGAAAGGGATACGGATGACTTGGAGCTATCCCTTTCGGAACAACATAAAGCTGCCGTGGACTTCATCCGGCACTTTCTCCCTCAAGTTGTTCCGTCGGGCCAGACTGCTGCGCTTCCGGACAAGAGAATTATAGCGTCATTGGACTCTAAATTTTTTGAGCGGTTCAGGGACATCGCTCCCGAGTTTCCGTCGCAGTCCAATAATGTTGCAAGAACATTTGAATTATTGAACGACGCTATATTTAAACTTGCTTCCAGGACGGGGAAAGCAGGTTTCTTGTCCGCTAATGCTCTCAACCTGCCTTTCATTAATGCAAGGAATAAATTCGATACGGCAGGACAGGGTATACCGAGAGTTCCTCTGCGTATGGACGACGAGGCGGAAGACTTAGAGCTATCATTACCGTCGTCAGCTTCTATTCCAACCGTGGTGTTGGAAACAGCTATTGCGTCTAACAGAGCCAATTTAGATGCCTTATCTTACGCAGATCACCTTACTAAGGCGTTATCACTGCGCCTTCAAGGGGAAGAGTTTCAGGATATACAATCCTCTTTAAGACTTCTTTCAAGGGCAGTAGCTTATTCCGCGTGTAACTCCGCCCTTTCAGTGGCAAATCTGGAGTTGGTTAGACGTGACGCAGCCCTAGCTACATCCACACTAGTGGATTCTAAGGTGAAGAACTCTCTTAGAGTCGCTTCGGTCTCAGGAGAACTTCTCTTTGACGGCAAGCTTTCCGCTATTTATGATAAAATTAAAAAGAAAGCTAATGATTCTCTGTTGTTCAGACCGGCTCCTAAAAAGTCGGATACAGCAGACACGAATAAGACAGGCACTTCTGGGTCTAATGCGCCCAAGAGAGGTTCCTATAGAGGTTCCGGTGAGTCCTCTTGGTCTTATTCGAGAGACCGTCAGGATAGCGACTCTCGTTCGGGACGTCCTTCAGGCCGGGACAATCGGTCGGATGCCCCGAGGTCGACGAGGCGAGGTGCGGGTCGTGGAAGACGTGGTTTCTCCTACCGCAGGCCTCGCAGGTCCAGGAGGTGATGGCTTAAACCTCTATCGCGTTCCGGTTGGCGGAAGGTTGTCGAGTTTTTCACAAGAGTGGGCGTCGATTACGGACGACCCTTGGGTGAGAGGAGTGACTTCGGAAGGTCTAAAGATATCCTTCAATCGAAAGCCTCCATTAACTCGAAGTCCAAAGTGGACTCATCTTCCGTCAAATCCACAGAAAAGAGACGCTCTGTTATCAGAGGTGCAGTCTCTTTTAATGAAGAACGCGGTAGAGGTCGTAGAAAACCAGGAATCTCTGGGATTCTACAGCCATCTGTTTCTGGTTCCGAAACCAGACGGCTCGTTCCGTCCAGTCATAGATTTGAGCTGGATAAACAAGCTGATCGTCGCTCCGAAGTTTTATATGGAGACGATTCGATCGGTCAGAGCGAGTATTCGGGTGAACGATTATGCAACGAGCATAGATCTCAAAGATGTGTACTTTCACGTCATGGTACATCTGACATTCCGAAAGTATCTACGCTTCGCAGTCCTAGGAGTGGTGTATCAATTCCGGGCGATGTGCTTCGGATTGAATCTAGCACCCTGGGCTTTCACTCGGGTAATGAACTCGGTAATGATCTACTTCCGAGCTCATTCGTCTGCGGTAACGTCGGCCTACCTGGACGACATTCTTCAGAGGTACGGCAACGAGTTAACGCTTCAGAACGATGTTCAGAATCTTCTTCTATTGCTCCGACGTCTCGGTTTTATAGTAAACGAGGAGAAGTCGGGTCTGGTGCCGTCCAAGTCATTCACTCATCTGGGAATGAGCTTCGAGACGCACAACAATCTCGTTCGTCTGCCGTTAACCAGAGCGAAATTAGTCAGTTGTTACGCTCGCTATTGTCTGCACGCAGACAAAGTCACGGCGAGAGAATTTATGAGACTGATAGGTCTGTGCGGAGCCGCCGCGGATCTCATTCCGATGGGGCGGTTACGCACACGTCCTCTTCAAATTTTCCTGACTCAGAATTGGAGTGTGAAAATTCATTCGCTCGATGTAGACGTTCTCTTGTCAGATCAAGTGAAACAAGAGATTCAGACTTGGGCAAACATTCAGTGGTTAACTCAAGGAGTTCCGCTGCAGTTGCCGGATCCGAGTTTTACCGTTATGACGGATGCCAGTCAAACAGGTTGGGGTGCATCATTAATCCCAACGGATTCGAGATGCCAGGGTCTTTGGGATCCGCAATTCCTGTGCAAGCACATAAACATCAAGGAAATGATGTCAATTTGGCTTGCGTTACGTCACTGGATGGACATTATTCACGATGCTCATGTCCAAATCCTATCCGACAATACGACAGTAGTGGCGTATATACGGAATCAGGGAGGCACTCATTCAGTTCGTTGTTCAATCTAACGGAAAGAATCCTTCTGTTTGCGTTAGAACATCACGTTCTTCTTTCGGTCCGTCACATACCGGGTCGTCTGAATGTGCTAGCAGACTCCCTTTCACGAAAGGGTCGCTTGTTGCCGTCGGAGTGGACTCTCAACAAACAAGTATTCAATCAGATTTGCTACCAATGGGAACGGCCAATGATAGACTTATTTGCGACACATCTCAACAATCAGTTGCAGACGTATGTGTCTCCGTGTCCGGATCCAAGAGCATTTGCAGTAGACGCTCTGTCGATCCCTTGGGACGGAATGATAGGATATGCGTATCCTCCAGCGCCGTTAATTCAACAAGTATTGCTAAAGATAAAACAATCTCAATGCAAGATTCTGTTGGTAGCATCTCTGTCGCCACAGAGACCGTGGATAAATCTACTCAGGTGTCTGTTGTGGGACCTACCGCGGAAGCTTCCTCCACGAGAGGATCTTCTTTCGCAGGGGAAATCGCGCCAACTCCATCACAACCCGCAAGGTCTCAACCTTCACGTTTTTCCGTTGTGCGGTCCTTCTTGCATGGCAAGCACTTTACAGGACGAGCAGTGGACGCGATTTCTAACTGTAGGAGGACCTCCTCTTCGCTAAACTATGCGGCTAAGTGGAAGGTTTTTCGTCGTTGGTGTAGGGATCATTCTGTAGATATATTTGATCCCTCTATTCCAGACATTGCAAACTTTCTAGTATACTTGTTTGACGAAATCAAACTGCAGCCTGTTACTATAAAGGGTTATAGATCTATGTTATCTGATACCTATGCACATCATGATAGTTTACAAATTGGATCTAATGTCTCTTTATCGAAGTTGGTTAGAAACTTTTCGATAAATAGACCCAGAACTCTTAGATTAATTCCTAAGTGGAATTTAGCTTGGGTTCTCCTTAAATTGAAGGAAAAGCCATTTGAACCTCTTGGGACAGTAGATTTCAAATTCTTATCTTATAAGACAGCTTTTCTCTTAGCTTTCTCTTCTGCCAGAAGAGTCAGTGAGCTTCATGCACTATCGGTGGATGATTCTCATTATCGTAGTGTTGGGAACACTATCACCTTCACTACTAATGTGGGTTTTTTAGCTAAGAATCAGGCTCCTAATAAATATCCGGAACCTATTGTTATTAAGGCTCTTCCGTCTTCAGACGGGCGTAGGCCTTTACTCTGTCCTGTTAGGGCACTACGTATCTATAAACAGAGATCTCAGTTTATCAGAAAGGGACGGAAACGTTTCTTTCTGTCTTTGATGCCTAATAGAAAGGACATTTCAGTCCATTCTATTGCTAGATGGATTCAGTTAACTATCCGTACTGCTTATGAAGATTTATCTTCTTCTCAGCAGTCTGTGCTTAAGATTTCTGCTCATGAAGTAAGAGCTCTTTCTACTTCCTGGGCTTATGCTAATAGTGTTGCTATTACAGATTTAATGAAGGCTGCTTATTGGTCTCAGCCATCCACATTTACGAATTTTTATCTCAGAAATATTGAGTCCATTTCTGGAGACCTGCATTGTTTAGGTCCGTTATCTGTTGCTCAGAATGTCGTCCACTAAACAGTTGCAACTATAGTTATGCAGGCTTTCTGTTCCGGCAGTGACTCCGTCCGGCTGCCCTCTTCGCTCTGGGCTATTTGACCCAGGGCAAGGGGAAGGGGGGGGGGGGGGGGGTGGGTGTTCCCTTAGATCACCTGCTTTATAGTGAAAAGCAAGGGAATGCCTCCTCCAAGTCAGTATTTCTGAGTCGCTTCCGGGATGGTTTTAAAGTGTAATATTAATGTTTAAATTCATTCATGTCTTATTTTTAAAGTGTAGCTCGGTGTGAAGCATTTGTATATGTCAAGTGTCAAACGGGCTTTAATATACAATACTCGGACACTTTTAAATGATTATAAAGAGTCTCAATTCTCTGGACTACTTTATTTATTGGCTTGCTTTAAAAATACTTAGTATAAGGGTTATACTGGATGTTAATAGAGAACATGAATGTTATTGTGCTCAATTATTAAGGGTAGTGTATCTTTCTAATTTAATATTAAATAAGAAAGATACATGTAAAGCCTAATACTCCTTTTCTCCTTAAGGGGTTACCTCTTTACTATATAGTTGAGCTTATTGGATTTTCCTCTATGTCCTAGGCCCTCCAGCCTGTTTACTATTCAGCTAAGTCTGGATCATTGGTGCAGTATAAAAATGTTAAAAAATTTATAGTAATTTATATATTTTTTATACTTACCAATGACCCAGACGGGGATGGCCCTCCCTGGAGTTGGGAACTCTTGCCTCCCCGCTGAGTACATAGCGCTGACCAGGCACTGCCAGTAAGAATGATAATTGGCTCCAATTTCGGGACGACTGCGTCACTGCGCATGCGCAGTAGAGGCGTAGTATGGAGGTCCTTTAGGACATGATTTCTTTTTGTTTTGGATGCAAATTTTGGGGATTGGGGGGCAAAATTTGTGTTTGGCCCTGGTTTTGTTGGAGTTAGCACCAGCTAAGTCTGGGTCATTGGTAAGTATAAAAAATATATAAATTACTATAAATTTTTTAACTTTTATTCCTATCTGTCACATTTCAGGTTTGTATGAAATTGTTTATTCAGCAATAATCCTAATCTTTTCACAGGGGTCTTATAAAAACATCTCAATCTTTAATGAGTTAGCAATTGAAACCCAATTAAGAGCTTTTAATACTTTTAATTTTGTTAGTATAACGATAATGGATTTTCCAATTCCAGAACAAGTAAAAAGTTTTTGTCATGGTTTCAGTCTTCAAAGGGGCGGTCTCTCAAGACAGGTCTAT
Source organism: Pictodentalium vernedei (assembly GCA_031216915.1). NCBI lineage: Eukaryota > Metazoa > Mollusca > Scaphopoda > Dentaliida > Dentaliidae > Pictodentalium > Pictodentalium vernedei. The sequence goes on along the minus strand of CM062294.1, from coordinate 115,824,375 downwards.
TATGGCATAAAAATACAATTTGGTACCAGGTCACAGTGGTCTCTCAAGACAGGTGGTCTCTCCAGACAGGTGGTCTCCCATACCAGGTCCTTTATAGAGTAAAACCAATCGGTGCCTGGCAGATGTGGTCTCTCAAGACAGGTGGTCTCTCAAGACAGTGGTCTCTCAAGACAGGTTCTACTGTACTATTGAATTACTGCATGCATGCATCATTACATCCTTAATGTTTTGTCTTAGTACTTATTGTATTTATGGTCATGCCCTTTTCTGTTTTAGCCATAGGCCTGTTGATGTACATAATGTATATAATGGAGTACAAGTGAAGTTACTGATCAAGGAAGATGAGTTGTCATCAATACCAGAATATGATCTTGTGTTTCGAGATGATGATGTGAGTGAATTCTGTTGTCAGACATAATATTTTAACTGGTTTAGTGCTGGAAGCCACTTCACTGACTATACACTCCATGCATTAGCTTGTTTGCAGAGAATAGAAGAAAACAAATTCATTATTGTTTTGTCACAATTTATTGGAGAGTAACACCAAGCATTCTCCAATAAATTGTTATAAAACTATCTTTTATTAACATTATCTTTATAAAATAAAGCTAAAGTTTGTACAAATCAAGTCCCTGGCTTCATATTTGAGCTCTGAAAAGATTTTCAAAGGAATTTTTCTCATATTGCACTAAGTTAAACTCCAGGCACAAATTTTTTTTATTGCAATATTGTTTTAAAATCTTCAACAGATTCACCAATCAGAATATTTTGATATTTGGAATACAGCATCTTGGGGTGGGGGATGGAGGTGCAGATTAAGGTTTGTTTGAATCGAGTCCTAGTTCGGCCAGAATAGTAACATGGTGCAGTATGATGAATCTTCAGATACAGGTTGTTCAATCAAGTCCCTTGGTTCATATTTGAGTGGCTTATGGTAACCCAAATTTTAACTTGGTGGAATATGGAGAATATTCCTTAGTTTTTTTTTTCAGATCCTTTTGATATATTAAACTCCAGGCACAAATTTTTTTTATTGCAATATTGTTTAAAAATCTTTTCCAGATTCACCAATCAGAATATTTTGATATTTGGTATACAGCATCTTGGGGTGGGGGATGGAGGTGCAGATTAAGGTTTGTTTGAATCGAGTCCTAGTTGGGCCAGAATAGTAACATGGTGCAGTATGATGAATCTTCAGATTCAGGTTGTTCAATCAAGTCCCTTGGTTCATATTTGAGTGGCTTATGGTAACCCAAATTTTAACTTGGTGGAATATGGAGAATATTCCTTAGTTTTTTTTTTCAGATCCTTTTGATATATTAAACTCCAGGCACAAATTTTTTTTATTGCAATATTGTTTAAAAATCTTCTCCAGATTCACCAATCAGAATATTTTGATATTTGGTATACAGCATCTTGGGGTGGGGGATGGAGGTGCAGATTAAGGTTTGTTTGAATCGAGTCCTAGTTGGGCCAGAATAGTAACATGGTGCAGTATGATGAATCTTCAGATTCAGGTTGTTCAATCAAGTCCCTTGGTTCATATTTGAGTGGCTTATGGTAACCAAAATTTTAACTTGGTGGAATATGGAGAATATTCCTTAGTTATTTTTTTCAGATCCTTTTGATATCTGGTATATACATCATCCTTGGAGGGGAGGGGGGCTGATTGAGGGGATGGCGGCGGGCTTGCAGTCGCTTGTTCAGATTGAAGCTAGTTTAAATCTAAGGCCTGGATTCATGTTTGGACTCTTATAGTTAGCTCACCATAGATACCATAGATACTGAATGTGGTCTTAAATCCTTCTTGAAGCAACTTTCTCGGGTGCCTTGCACAAAGCCCACAGATATCTGTTTAATTTGAATGTTCTAGTCAGTCATTTTAACAAGTGGATATGCTTGGAAAACTGGTGTAGGGCTATATAGTTGTACTGTACCACAACCAGCTACATCACCAGACTAACCTCAAGAAGGCCTTGGGTGTGGCATAGAAAGTATTAGATGTTTCCTACTCCTGATATTTTTGGAGCATTAGAAAAAAAGAGTACCCGAAATGCAAATAAGGTGTTCCACAGTTGTGGAAGTACAGTGGCATAAGGCCTTAACCTTTTACCCAACATAACTGCCAAAACCAGCCAGCACTATTCACAAAAATAAGCTCAACAAACTCATTCCAATGAGAGGTCATAAGCTATGTTTTTGATTAAAAAAAAAAACTGAAAAAATTTAGTTATTCAAGAAGTTTGTTTGCAAGTGTTGTCTGCTCTTCATGTTAGGTAAAGGGTTAAAATTCATACTAGAATCAGAATCAATTCTCACAAATGATTCGTGCAAGGAAAACAATGAGAATTGTTTGATTTTTGTCAGAGATTCTGAAAATATCATTAAAACCTGGAAAATTCTTCTTATTTTTGCCTTTTCACAATAAGGTAACCCTTTCACTTGGAAATGGTGTCTAGTGATGTCTTGGCTGTTATCTCCCCTTTAATTTAAAATATTTAATGTAGATTTTTATAGAAGATTCTTTTGTGTGCAACTACCCCTGCAACTATGAATTGAATTGAAACTTCTCACTCAAGATCACCAACAAATGAACATACACAACCCCAAATTTTTAATCTGCTTCAATTTTAACTAAGTTAAATCGTTTGAACTTACAACAAACTTAGAACTGATTTTGAAGTGCCACATTAATAGGTGCATTCTAGAAAGTACGAAGTGGGGGTATTTCAGGTACTCTTTTTCTCATGTTCCTTAATATCAGCAGTAGGATTATATCTAGTAATTTCAGGTCTACTTACGTTTAAAGAGGTGATGTTGCTGGTTATAATGCAAGGCTTAAAATTCATAGTAGAATGAGTATTGATTCCCACAAATGATTCTCGCACGGAAAAGGAAAACAGTGAGAATTAGTTGATTCTTGTCATAGATTCTGAAAGTGTCCTTAAAGGCCTGGAAAATTCTTCTTACTTTTGCTCCTTCATTATAAGATAGTACTTTGACTTATAATGGTTTCTAGTGAAGTCTTGGCTGCCTATACAGGCAGCCAAGACTCTACTGGAAACCCTTGCCAGGTAATGTAACTTTCATAAGCAAGCCCACCAAAAGCCTGTATGTTGGTTCATGTACATGTAGAAACATACTCTCAACTTCTTAATTATTTTAAGAACTGAAAATTATTGATTATCGCATAAGGAGTTCAAAAGAATCCAAACCAGTTCTCATGAATCACGACAATTTTTAAGGCCTGTAGTGGAAGCAGTATTTTGTTCTGATTGATTAATTTCAACTCCCTGATTAATTTCAACTTCCTGGCTTTGCCAACCTGAGCTCAGAATGCACACAGGCCTGAAGAGCAGCGTAAATATTTCCAGTGATTATCATACAATTATCATATAAGTATTTTCATCATGAAACATCATGCGCATCCACTGTCATCCTGTACAGATACTTATCCAGTAGCTCCCTGTGAGATCCCTGAAAAGTTAAGGAGTGCTTTCTTAGTGTGGTAAACAAGCTCTGTTTTACTGGTAAAATAAGACCCAGTCACCAATGCTTGGGGTGGAAGTCTACTAAAATGGGCCACATGGGCATAAGCAATTGACTAAACTTTGCCTTCATCTATGTTTTGGCCTTGATTAGCTGCTGTAATAAGTGATCTTAAAAACCAATAAGTAGATAATAAATGGCTGGCAACTTCGTTATATTACATGCAAAAACACATTAGTGTGAAAAAAAAACAACCTATAGATTTTCTCAAATCACTTGCCTTGAACGTCAGTTGTGGCAAGCTCCCCTAATACTGTGTCATAATAAAATTTGGAGCACTATGTTCTTCTTGTCTTGTTCGACTGAAGTGAAGCACAGTTAGTGAACTTTCTCTTTTTAAGACTGATCTAAACATTTATGCAGAAAAATACGAATTTAATCTTTTGGTCGAAAAATGTTTCGTAAAGATTTCTTAAAATGTTGAATGTCTGTATGTTTGTTATTTTGGTTTAAAACAAAAATAACCCACCATTTTTCTCAGTCAGATGACTCGGGAAATGACAGTGATGATTCAGGAATGTCTGGAAAAAAAAGACGATTTGATGAAGAAGCATTAGAAAGGAGAAGAGAACGAAGAATCTGGAATGAGAACAGGTACTTGAAATATTTATTATTCACCCTTGTTGCTTGTCTCACAGTCTGCTGTCCCACTATCAGTAATTAGGAATCAGTATGTGGATTAATTGGAGAAGTTCACATGTAGGCTATATTTAACTGCTTATCTGCTGTAGTCCCCCAAATCAGCTGGCACTATTCACAAAATTTGCCATTCAAATTTTATTATTTTTAAACTTTTTTTTCTTGAAAACAGCTTGTGTCTCAAAAATAAAGTCTCAGAAACATTGTCTCAAAAACATAGCTCAGTGAGCTCTTTCCAATGAGAGGTCGTAAGCTATGTTTTGAAGACAAAAAATTGAAAAATTCTAGCTATTCAAGAATTTTTTGTGGCTTGTGTCATCTGGAGTTCATGTTCGATAAAGGGTTTAAACCTTTGAACTCGCAAGACCTATTTTTTAGTCCAGGGTAGTGATTAACCAATGTTCGGCAATCGCATCTGACATCGGCCAATTTTTTTAAGCCATCGATTGACCATCAGTAGAAGTATTTGAACATTTTTGAGGTGGAGGAAGCCAGAGTACCCGGAGAGAACCACTGAGCAACAACGAGCAGCTGCCAACTCCCCAACATCGTAACTCCGCACTGCAGCACAGGCAGGGTTAGATTGGTTGAAGACATGCGCACCATCGATGTGAAGTATTCCTTAGTACACAGTCTCACCGTGCCCCCATGTGGACAATTGAGGTTAAGTGCCTTGCCCAAAGACACAATGCAGGAGTCCGAATCGATCGCTCAGACGGTCACCCATCCGAGGACTAACCAGGCTTGACGTTGCTTAACTTCGGTGATCTGACAAGAACCGGTTACCGCAACCCCACCACGTCCCCTCCCTCATTTCACTTATAACCTACCAAGTTCAAGTTTGTCATGTTGAGCTACAGTATCATTGACACTTTCATATATCCTGCTCTAACTTTGAGTATGTTTAACCTTCTTCTCCACAGTGCGGACGTTTCTCAAAACAAACTCATGTTCATGTGTAATATTTGTGACAATCTTCTTTTCTAATGCCTCTTTCTGCTTCCCTGTTAACTGTGAGGTTTGTCGCATGGATAATGTTGATGGCAGATTAGTAGCTGTTGTTTTCAGTATGATCTTATCATCCTCTTCGTCTCTGTGACAGGAGAAGCTACCCATTGATTCTGGTAGCCCACTCTTTTCAGCAATGCAATCAAGCCCCTCCAAACATTCTTCAAGGGCATCAAATAAATTTGAAATCAAACTTTCTGTATTTTCCGTTGTCAGTATGACGTGCTGTGTGTTTCAGTACATCACAATAAAGAGATACATTCCCCAGAAATTCGTACACCAGCACTTTCTTATGAAATCCGCTTAGCTTGGCCTTCATTGCAGACGTCACAAGGCCAGAGGTTTCTGTTGCATTTTCCACAAATAAAAGGAAAATACACGTTATTTTGCAACACTCCAAGGCTTCTTTCTTGATGGCTTTGAAATCTTGTACCGTGTACTTTGGGATATGGTCGAATAGTTGCACGCATTTTCTCTTCTAGAAGTTGCATCATCCTCCAGCTCTTCCCACTATTCTTGAATAGGTAATATACTGAGTCAAAAAAGAAAGTATAAAAGAAATAAATGTGAAAAAATAGCATAAAGGATGAAATATAATAGTCCTAATGTTGCATGTTTGTGGACAAGAAGTCGTGCAAAGAGTTTGATGACATGTTGTTGTCCACCCAACCGTATACAATTTTGCTACAGATTTCAAAATAGCACGTGTTACCCGAGAATGTCATATTGAATGGATGACCAATGATTTTCTTTGTGTTATGTTGTGCTAGAGAGCCTGGGTTATGGAGAAAACATGCTAGTTTTTGTCTTCCGACATTTTAAAAAAATGCCAACACTAACCGAAAATTAGAGGTTGCATACCATTGGTATGCATGAGGCTGGGATACCTCCAGATGTGCTCGCTGCTGAGTTCATAGTCACTGTGGAGACGAGGAGAATGGTTTTCTGATGCTTGCGTACAGGAATGCGACTGTTTTGGCAGGGGTAGTGTAATGGTTTGGGCATGAATTTCCTTGCACCATCGTACGCAGTTGATCCTTGTCGATGGTAATCTGAATGGACAGCGATATAGTGACGAAATTCTTAACACTGTTGTTGTCCCATTGTTCAACGCTAAAGTCGGATTGCAGTTATTCCAGCAAGACAATGCCCGATGTCACGTGGCACATATCTGTCGTGATTTTCTTGAGGAGCAGAGCATCGAACTTCTTCCCTGGCCCCCCACTTTCGTCAGATTTGTTGCCAATCGAGCATCTTTGGGATCAATTGGACCGTCGGGTTCGACTTCATGATCTTCAGACATTAGGCGATTTACGTAATGTTCTAAGGAATGAGTGGAACGCAATACCCCAGGGTAACATCCTGATACTATCAGGTCCATGCGCTGTCGATGTCTTGCCATCCAAGAGGCAAACGGTGGACATACACGTTATTGACTGCATGTGTGAACTTTTCAATTCACCCCATGTCTGAATTCCAACATCCTGGCATGACACTGGCAGCAGTAAGAACATGAAATTATGCAAATTCATACAGCTAGACTCTAAAAAAATTGCTCCTTAAAGTTAATTATACTTTCTTTTTTGACTCAGTATAAATGATGACATCATGCCGTTAATATTATTAAATTCTGTGGAACGTTTAAAAGCATCTTTCATGGCCAACTCAAGTTTGCGCCGTGAGCAATGTATAATTACAAGGTGTGATATATTTTCTTTCAGAGTCATCATGGCACCATTTCTCACACCCATATTTACTGACGCCCCATCGGCAAAAACAGAAATTACTTTTTGTGTGTCAGTGCCCTCAAAATCAAACCCATACTCTCTAAATGCTGCAAGGAATGATTCTTGTAGGCATCTTGCATCCATTCCGCCATTGTCTTTCATGTGCTGACGCTTTAGTAATATATAAATAGGTATCCCTATACTCCTCACTACTTTCACATAAATGAGCACTTTTTCTTTCCGTGTTTTACGTACCTCGGAGCCATCACATAACCTTGACACAAACTTCGACTTCTCAAGTAATTCTTTCAAATCGTCCCTTAAAACATCTGCTTAATACTCGACTACCTTTGCACATGCCTTTCTGTTAGTTTTGCCCTCTAAAAACTTTACTCTATTTTTAGCTTAACTTGATAAAGTCAAGATAAGCTATTGCCATCACGCGTGTGGAAGTCTGTTATTAGTCTGTTCACATTAACCTTTAGCACAGGCTACCCCCTGTAGTTCTTGTCCGATTGTCACAAAATTTCATATGCAGGTTTGAGGTCATATCTAGATGTGAATGTCCCCTTTTGGTCGTGATCAGTCAATCTTGATGGCTGCCCAAAAACCTTTAGCACAGTCTACAGGTCGTATTTATGAAGGGATTTCATTGTAACTTGGTAGGGTGCCTCTGTATAATATCTAGATGAGAACGTCCCATTTTGGTCATGATCTGTCAACTGTGACGGCTGCCCAAGCCCGAAACCCAAAAACTTTTAGCACAGTTTGCAGGTCATATTTAATATGGAGGGATTTCATTGTAACTTAGTAGAATGACTCCATATGATGTTTAGATGAGAACTTCCCCATTTGGTCATGATCTGTCAACCATGACGACTGCCCGAGCACAAAACCCAAAAACCTTCAGCACAGTCTACAGGGCATATTTATCCAGGTATTTCATTACAACTTGGTAGGTTGATTTCATATAATGTCTAGATGAGAACGTCCCCTTTTGGTCGCGATTGGTCAACTGTGACGGCTACAGGGGCCCGAAGCCCGAAAACCTTTAGCACAGTCTACAGGTCATATTTATGGAGGGATTTCATTGTAACTTGGTAGGATGACTCAAGATAATGTCTAGATGAGATCGTCCCTTTTTGGTTGCGATCATTCAACCATGACAGCTGCCCAAGCCCAAAACCCGAAAACCTTTAGCACAGCCTATAGGTCGTATTTATGGAGGGATTTCATTGTAACTTGGTATGATGACTCAGTATAATGTCTAAATGGGGACGTCCCCTTTTGGTTGCGATCGGTCAACCATGATGCCTACATAGGCTCAAAGCCCGAAAACCTTTTGCACAGTCTATGGGCCATATTTATGAAGGGATTTCATTGTAACTTGATAGGATGACTCGTTTTGGAATAATTTCACTGTAACTTGGTAACTTTCATTCACATACATTAACTATGAGGGCCACATACATTAACTGTGAGGGCCACATTAACCCACCCCGCAATTCTTTAGAGCAGTCTGCACCTCATATTATTTTTATTGAAAACATAGCAAACAGGGAACAGAAATTAACATATTCCCAATTATCACAATTCTTGTCTTATTTCATAATCCTTTCATAAACATTGAACATTATCCTTTTCACACAACACACAGACATGTTAAGCTACAGTGTCATTGACACTTTAATTTTTCTGTAACTCTACTAACTGAGGTAATTTGGTGAACGTTTCTTCTTCAAGGGCAATGTGAAGAGCTGTGCGAAAGAGCTTTCTGTAAGAGTCTGTGCTAGATTATAAAAATATTTGGTCAATCCCTGTTTGCTTTGACTTATCTCCAGTAACAGGTGCATCAGTAGCACCCTCTTGAACAGATTTACTGGCACTGTTCTCTGTATCACTGTTTATTTTCTTGCCGTTTCAAGTTGACTGCAAACTCATGTAAAGAGCCAGGTTTACAATGCCTTTCAACATTAGCACGATGCATGTAATGCACACCATCAATATACTGTTTTACACTGTTCAGAACTGCACCATGCAGACCCCTTTTCTTTGCCTCATTCTGTATTTCATCCCATTTTTCACTGTATGTTAAACACTGAAACATGTCCAAACGTCCATCTTCTCCAATTTCATAGTGAAAGTGTTCCGAAACAGGCCATTTTTTTCTTATTTTGCGTGAACGGGAAAAGGGTTTCGTCAGACAACATTTGTGCGAGCGATGCGTGAACGAAACTATCGTTCGTGCAATTTATCCATGCCTGTGTTATAGGGCACTTGATGTTTTCAGATGCTCTTTTTGGTCCATGGTCACTTTTATTAACCTCATATTGCATTTTTCTCACTACAGTATTTAATGCTTTGTATCATTTTGTGAATTTTCTTTTCAGTTAACCCTTTACCTAACATGAAAAGCAGACGACACTTGCAAAAATAATTCTTGAATAACTAATTTTTTTCATTTTTTGTCTCAAAAACATAGGTTATGACCCCTCGTTGGAACGAGCTCGACGAGCTCGTTCCAACGAGGGGTCATAACCTATGTTTTTGAGACAAAAAATGAAAAAAATAATGAAAATTAATTGGCGATTTTTGAGAATAGCGCTGGCCGGTTTTGGCCGTTACGTTGGGTAAAGGGTTAAAAATTTTCATTTTAAGTAGTATGTATCAGTTTGTTTGAATCACATGGTTCCATGGCGTTCATATTGTATTTGTGTCTTGTTATGTGAAATTTGCAGTGAAAATTAGTCATGTGATGATTTTATTTTCTTTTCTTTTTTTGTAACGTTTTTATTTTGCAAGTGATAATATGGAGCCGGCCAGTTTTGATATTTCAGATTTTGTTTCAATTTTGGCTCGATTTCAGAAAAAGACCTTGGTTTCGGTTTTGCAAGTGATATGGAACTGGGCAGTTTTGATATTTCAGATTTTGTTTCAATTTCGGTTCGATTTCAGGAAAAGACCTTGGTTTCGGTTCAGTTTTTCTGTGCTAAGAACATAGAGAAAACAACACTTCAGACTTTGTACCAGGGACATACCCCACAATAGTTTGTCCAACACCACTAACTAAAAAAGCACTGTCTGTATCTCCATTGGGTTCAGCTTAACCTCCTATTTATCATCCTTAGGGGTTCTTGGGGATCAGTTGCTAAGCCTGTTGAGTTAGAGAAAAAACTCATAACAAATGAATAAAATTCATCTATTCTGAGTTGTGTTCTTAGTATCACATTGCCCCTTTGCCCGATCGACTAAGTGATGAGAGTCCACATGTGCCACTGGTCCAGTTCAATCCCTATAAGACAGTTGGATCAGTAAACACATTTAATCGGTTTTTGCTCTGTCTGGTAGTTCAGTTTTCCGGTTTACTGCAAAAACTGTTAAGGCTTCCACATTTAGACAAAATTGTAAACATTTAAACGACTGTCTGTAAACGAAACGGAAACGTTTACACATACTAACAATGCAAGTAGTCAATATTTGATAGAAGTGTGTATTAATACACACTAAGTTCATCACATATTTGTGTACAGGGCCTACAATTTATGTTATTGAGGCAGCCGATTTACAGTTCGGCCCAAAATGCCGTAGACGAACGATCACAGCATGCAGATGCCAAAGGCAAAGTCGCTCTGTCTATGGGGGGGGGGGGGGGGGGGGGGGGGCGGGATTTTGAAATTTATGGGGGACTCTGAGCTCATTCGGGTGGGTTTGGGGTGAAATTCCTTGTGTTTTTTCAAACAGTAATGTTGGAACGAGTTGCCATGGCACACAATAGTGACAATAGCGGACTTGAGAGTGGAATGCAATGTCGCAAAAATAAACAAAGTCTACAAACCATGCAGGGGAATCCAAATTTTCAAACACCGCAAGTGCCAGTCTGTCAAACTCCATAAATCGATCCTAAGATCATCCCATGTGTGAATAATAAATTAATAATCCATGTCAGGTGAACGAAATCATCGAGAACAATTGTGTATCACTTTGGGAATATACATGTAAATCCGAATAAACTAAAACATCCCACACATGTTTCAAAGGAAACACCAAAGATAAGCACGTGCCATGCGGCTCACGTGACTGTGTCACATATGATATCACATGATTTGAAGATGATTTCGTTCGGTTACTGTTGCGGCGGCGCCAGTCGGAACCAGTACACAGTTTTTCTGAAGCATTACCAAAATATTGCATTGCAAAGTTGGAAATTTTTTTTTTGTTTCTTTGACTTTCTGCATTAATCTGCAAATTTTGCAAGTGTTGATTGTGCCGATTGTAGCCCTGGCATACTTTACACTGTGTACTGTAGTGCCGATCCAATTTAACATCAATCCAAAAAGATGCGACAGATGCACAGAATTGCAGACTGCAGATATTTGCAACCCATCTCACCATCTTTGCGAATAAATGGGGGTGTGGGCTACTGGGCTACGTGTCAAGGGGTGGTTGGTCCTCCATACATCGCTTTTCAGGTTTTTATCGTCGGTTACTTGAGATGCCATATTAAAAATGGAAAACATGAAATTCGTGTTGTGAAGGGATTCAAGGGAAATTACTCTATTAAAACTTCATTCCGTGTACACGTTTACCAGAACTGTAAACGTTTAATGCCCGTAAACGAAACGTTCACGTTTACATGTGTAAACGTGGAAGCCTTAAAAACTGTTGCCAAACCTGAAAACCAAAAAAAACTCCCAGCTCTTAAAGTGATCTCAATCTTGGCGGATACACTTATCATGGAGTTTGTCCATTTAACTGTATTGAAGCAGAATGTAGGTGACAGGGTAGCCGCGGGTCCTTGAAAACCTGGAATGTCCTTGAATTTGAAACGCTATTTTCAAGGCCTTGAAAGTTCTTGAAAATGAGGTATATCAGTAAAAGGTCCTTGAATGTCCTTGAATTTGATCGCCAATTTATCACAAGCATATCACAAGCATAATAGCGGTCCGAAAAGGAACGAATAAATTTGTCGACAAGTCCAAACAAGTAGATGTTATTAATATTAATTATCTCTTAGCACTCGGTCGGCTCATGTTTATTAGTACAGAGGGGGGCTTCCCTGGTCGAATTATGTTTAACAACTAATGAAAACCTTTTGATTTCCACCGGAATCGTCATGAGTTTCCATATAAAGTAACGCACGTGTTCCAATACTTTGTCCGACAGGGGGACAAAACGTCCCAGTTTGACTTTGTTCGGAAAATGGTGTCATCAATTGAAAATAATTTATCAACTTTCTATGACATTATTGAGGATTCTGATTCGGATGAGGACGGTTTTCCTGGATATTCTTTCATAAGAAATATCAATGAAGACTCGTCAGACGAATTCGAGTCGTGTGAAAGCAATTTGGAAGAAAATGTAAATGCCGGCGAATCAGCTGATCAATCAAGCACGTGTGTTCATGTTGACAAAACATTGAATTTGGGGGATTTGTTCCACCACCCATGGTTAAAAACATTTGACGAGCCCACGGGCATTCAGTTTTCTGTGGATGGCAACGAGCGTGAGTTGGACATTTTCAGTAAATTTTTTGACAATGATTTTATTGAACTGTGCACTTCGCAAACAAATTTATATGCCAAACAATACTTTGAAAAAAAACCAAACATGAAACCATTCGCACTTGCCCGATCTTGGGTGGATACAGATGCGACTGAAATGAGGGCTTTCATAGCAGATGAAACAATTTCCACAGTGATGAAAACGTGCGCACCTGTTTGCTTGACAAACAATAAGTAATAAATTTTACCTCGGTTCACAACTTGTGAACCGAAGTACAATTGACTACTTATTGTAAAGGGGGTATTGCCATTGGGACGTTTCGGCCTTAGGACGTTTCAGCCTCGAGACGCTTCTTGAATTTCCTTGAATTTTCTTCAAAAAGGTCCTTGAAAGTCCTTGAATTTTGTTTTCAATTTTCTGGGGGAACCCTGGGTGAGCAGTTGTGCATTAACATCCCTCGTATTAAACAGAAGGATTATAAGAAGCGACATAATGTGTATTTCTTTTATCTCTACCCTTGGATGAGAATAGGGGTATACCGGATTACATCTCTCCATCCAGTCATCCATAATTCCATATAAACATTTTGCACTGTTATTCCCAAAAGGTTATGAACCTTCAGTGGATTGTGTCCTCTCATTTTTACAAGAGTAATGGCCCTTGATGAACTTGGATTGTTTGTTTGTTCATCCATATAAACATTTTGAATTCCAAAACTATCAGTCATAAAAACCCATATTGATAACCAGTTTTTCGACTGTTGGTGTCAAGAGGATGACTATTTATTACACACCTGTTCTAAGAAATCCCCATCTACAGCAACACTAAACCGTGCAGAAAAAGAAACAACTCAGTTCTGCACACATGTGCAGAACGGAAATCGTTGACGGACTATTTTTAAATAGAAGCAGAACTTTACTGGAATTTTATACAATTCTTGCACCCCAATTACAATTTGAATCCCCAGCGATAGCTGAAAATAGTAACATGGGTTCCCCTTGAAAATTTGGTTGATGACAAAATGTGTTATTTTTGTTGATAGTTCACCCACTGAGTTCCAATGTGTTCTATGTGTCTACCGGCACATAGAAAACATTGGAACTCAGGGGACGAGTTGCCAAATGAATTGCTGGGTGCCTTCTAATACAGTAGAATCCTCTTAATTGAATATCCATTTTGCCAGGGAAAATTATTCAATTAACAGGAGTATACAATTAACAGGGATTTGGTCAGTTTCCTGTGTTCTGGAGGTAAACTGAGCATTTATTCTATTATATCTTGTTTGACAGAGCTCATAGAGCTCTGTCAAACAAGATATAGTAGAATAAATGTCTGTATTGGATGTAGTGAGGTCAAAAAGGTTGATAAATAAGGGGAATTTGGTGCGTGTCACAGTAATGTTTTCGACATATTACACAAATTTATTTACAATTAACAGGAGTTTACTCTACAACCCATATGCAATTAACAGATCAAATTTGTACTGAAGGCATGCTAAATGGTTTTGTGTTTTAAAATTATATTCAATTAACAGGGATATACAATTAAGAGATATCCAATTAAGTGGGCTCCACTGTAATTGCTTTTTTAGACGTGAGAGCATGTAATCAACACAGAACGACACACGTGTGTGTGTGTCGTTCTGTGTATTTTTTTAACTCACAAGCTTTGGTCATTAAATAAATAATGCAACAAGTGAAATAAAAAAATATTATATTTTAAAAAACATCTTGTTTCTCAGGAACTCCCATTCTCATTGAAAATCTTCCTGATCACTATTTTTTTTTAGACCACACAAAATAGATCTTCTGTTTCTCAGGCCATTATTTGTAAAATTGCATGCGGGTGAGCGGGTTTTTATTTTATTTTTTATTTTTTATTTCAGTAATTACTTCTTTGCCATCAAAAGTTCATGTTCTTGGTTCAAGTTTTAGTCCTCATAATCTACAGAATAGCATGGGTGGTGGTGTATTTCATCCCTTGAGTGCAAGAAGGCTTTGCAATGCTAAAGCATTGCAAAGCCTTCTTGCACTCAAGGGACAAATTCATCAATTTTTTCAACTTGGGTAAAATATCAGCCATAAACCATTTAATTTTTATTTTTTTAAGTTTAAATTGGTTATAAAAAGAGAGCATGCGGCAGCCAAAAGGACCATGCGGGAGGGCCTGAGAAACAGATTTTTAATATTGTTAGGCCTTACCTGTGAATCTGTTTCCTAATACTATTTTGCACTTGTGGTACTAAAAATATAGCCAGCTATATCTTGTTTGACAAACTCACAGAGCTCTGCCAAACAGGATTCAATTTGCAACTAAATTTGGGGGAAATTTTCACTGCTGTCTAAAATTTTCCTCCCTAATTGTGGAGTTACATTTCTTATTCCAACCTTATTCATTGTATATATTTTGAGAATTTGAAAACAAAGCCTCCTTCCCAATCATAAACTTGAGAAAAAATTACCTGAGAAATAAGTCTTTTCTTGGAGGCCTCAGACAAAGTATATTTTTATACTGTACCAATGACCCAGACATAGCTGGTGCTAACTCTTAAAATTCTAGGGCCAAACACAAATTTTGCCCCCCAATCCCCCAAATTTGCATCTAAAACCAAAGAAATCATGTCCTGAAGGTCCTCCATACTTTCCCTCCACTGCGCATGCGCATTGTCAAGGAGGTCCCGAAATTGGCGCCAATTATCATTCATTGTTTGACCCTTCATCAGTTCACATCTGACTGATATTTGTGCTTGTAAATCTCAGTTTAAATGATGCCAGACACATAAATATTAGAGGAATGGTGGATCTAAAGAGGATATAGAAGGAGGAGAGGAAAAATGAGTGACAGAAAATAATCAGGGCTGTAACTTAAAATTTTTTTAGGAAATTATGTTAAGTTGCCTATTTTCGAGGCATGGGCCTGTTGTTGTCATTCTTGCTATAAAGTTACACTGCTTGTTCAGTGTTTCCTCTCTCCTTTTCCTTTAAGTCCCCCATGCTATTCTCCCATGCTTTTGGCATATTTTCTGTAATATTATTACTAAAATTTCTTGGGAGTTTTAGCTGGGTAACAGAATGAATTCTGTTCTTTTCCCCATGTTTACGTTCTCACCCATGGGTGTTTAGGCGTAGTGTTCTGCATCTACCATCTGATGTTCTGCAGTTTCTTCCCTGGAAGTCTCCGTTTTGCATCAGATAGTGTATTATTGGTAACTGATTTCGGGCCAGGGTTATCAGTGCCTGGAGTCATGTTTCTGGTGTTTATACACTTCTTGTTTACATTGTCAACAGTCTCTGTGGAGGGGGATTTCTTGTCTTTGTACTAGTTTAATCATTACAAGATGCATTATTATTATTCGTAAGTGTTGCATTAATTTTTTTAAAATATTTTTAAAATTTTTGTCCACACTTAGGCTTGGGATCCATTGGGGCTCAACGTTACTTTTTAGAAACTTGGGCTTTTCTGAAAAAATATTTTTTCAAAAAAAAAAAAAAAAAAATTTTTTTGATTTCAATTATTTTTTCTATGTTAATGGATCATGTTATTATGTATCTTTGTTTTCAGGGGTTGGTGCGAGTACTAGGACTTTTTGTATTCTTTTCACAATGAAAGGATATTGTTCAAATTGTAATAGGAGGAAATCTTCCTCTGACTTTCATGATCATTGTATTAATTGTAGTCAGTGTACTCGCACTTTCTCCTGTTCAGTATGTGTCAATTGGGATGACAAACATTGGAAACGTGTGTCACGGTATGTTGTTAGCGGGGAAAAGGCCATGCCGGTCCTTTCTCCGCAGGGTCACTCTAGTTTATCAATCTCTATTTCAGAGGAACAAGAACAGGGTGATGTTTCCGTGATGTCTTCCAAAAGTGTGCCTCCGTCGTCACAATTAAATGAAGAGCTAGCGGCAAAAGTGCTCATGGAAATACGTCAATTGCCTAAGAGGTCCCTAGTAGGATCGACGGCGTTGACGTCCGCTAGCTCGCCCAATGTAGCGTCCATTCATCGAATGGTTCGGCAGCCGGGTTCGTCCGTTGCGGTCCAGGAAGGAGATTTGGGTGATGCGAGCACTGTAAATAAACAAGGTGCACACCCAGTGACGGCGGATCAGAGGAGAGAACGGAGGAAGCCTATTAGTCCGGTTCCTAGCTCGTCCAGGTCCATCCGGGCTGCGAGCGAGAGAGGCCCCTCTCTCGTACAACAACATCTGGGACCAGATGTTGTGGTACAAAATGTTTCCCATTCGGAGCATACGTCCGCCGCTCGGGACGCTCCGTTATATAGACAGTCCGGAGAGACTGTCCAGAAGGCTTCCTCATTCTCTCGGCAGCGCACACGACCGCACCTTGGCTACGTGACCACGGATATCCAGCCAGCTTTGCCAATCAGGGATTCCACGGCGACCAGGTCACGCCATCCGGTAGCCAGGGACACGAGGCCTGTAGACTCCGGACGTTCGCATAAGAGAAGTATGCCGGAGTCAGTATACACGGAGCTTCCAGCGGCTAAGCAACGTAAGACCGCTACTCCACAGGCCTCAGTGACGGACGTGCTATCCCAAATAGCACAAATTATCGCAGCATCCCAGCAAACGACAGAATCTCTGTCGGATCAAGAATTATCCGACGAAGCTGGGTTGGTACGCTCCGCTGATGCATCAGGTACGGACGACCGAGAACATCATGGGGTCCGACAGGATGGCGAAAGGGATTCCGAGGATTTGGAGCTATCCCTTTCGGAACAACATAAAGCTGCCATAGATTTCATCCGGCATTACCTTCCACAAGTTGTTCCGTCGGGCCAGAATGCTGCGATGCCAGATAAGAGACTGATAGCGTCATTGGACACAGAATTTTTTGATCGGTTCAGAGACATCGTCCCTGAGTTTCCGACACAGTCCAATAATGTCACAAGATCATTCGAATTATTGAACGACGCTATCTATAAGCTTGCTACCAAAACAGGCAAGGCTGGTTTCTTGTCCGCTAATGCTCTCAATCTGCCTTTCATCAATTCAAGGAATAAATTCGAAACGGCAGGACGGGGCATACCGAGAGTTCCTCTGCGTCTAGATGACGAGGCGAAATACTTGGAATTGTCTTTACCGTCGACTATGTCTATTCCAACCGCGACGTTGGAAACGACAATAATGTCTAACAGAGCTGGCTTAGACGCTTTATCATACGCAGACCACCTTACAAAGGCGTTATCACTGCGTCTTCAAGGGAAAGAATTCCAGGATATACAATCCTCATTAAGACTTCTTTCAAGGGCAGTAGCTTATTCCACGTATAACTCCGCCCTTTCAGTGGCAAACCTGGAGTTGGTTAGACGTGACGCAGCCCTAGCTACATCCACGCACGTGGATAGTAAGGTGAAGAACTCTCTCAGAGTCGCTTCGGTCTCCGGAGAGCTTCTCTTTGACGGCAAGCTTTCAGCAATCTATGATAAGATAACTAAGAAAGCTTCGGATTCTCTGCTATTCAAATCCGCTTCTAAAAAGTCGGATACAGCAGAAAAGAGTAAGACAGGCACTTCTGGGACAAGTACGCCCAAGAGAAGTTCCTATAGAGGTTCTTATACGTCTTCTAGGTCTTATTCTAGAGACCGTCAAGGCAGCGACTCACGTTCGGGACGTTATTCTGGCCGAGACAACCGGTCAGACGTTCTGAGGTCGACGGGATGAGGTGCGGGTCATGGAGGACGTAGTTTCTCCTTCCGCAAGCCTCGCAGGTCCAGGAGGTGATGGTTTGAACCTCTATCGTGTTCCGGTTGGCGGAAGATTATAGAGTTTTATAGACGAGTGGGCGTCGATTACGGACGACCCCTGGGTCCGAGGGGTAATTTCGGAAGGACTAAGAATATCCTTCAAACGAAAGCCTCCATTAACTCGAAGTCCAAAATGGACTCATCTTCCGTCAAATCCGCAGAAAAGAGATGCGCTTTTATCAGAAGTACAGTCTCTTCTGACGAAGAACGCGGTAGAGGTCGTAGAAGACCAGGAATCACCGGGTTTCTACAGCCATCTGTTTCTGGTTCCGAAACCAGACGACTCATTCCGTCCAGTCATAGATCTGAGCTGGATAAACAAGCTGATCGTCGCTCCAAAGTTCTATATGGAGACGATTCGATCAGTCAGAGCGAGTATTCGGGTGAACGACTATGCTACAAGCATAGATCTCAAAGATGCATACTTTCACGTCATGGTACATCCGACATTCAGAAAGGATCTACGCTTCGCAGTCCTAGGAGTTGTATATCAATTCCGGGCGATGTGCTTCGGTTTGAACCTAGCGCCCTGGGCTTTCACTCGAATAATGAACTCGGTAATGATACATTTCCGAGCTCATTCGTCTGCGGTAACGTCGGCCTACCTGGACGACATTCTTCAGAGGTACGGCAACGAGTTAACGCTTCAGAACGATGTGCAGAATCTGCTTCTATTACTCCGACGTCTCGGTTTTATAATAAACGAGGAGATGTCGGATTTGGTGCCGTCCAAGTCATTCACTCATCTGGGAATGAGCTTCGAGACGCACAACAGTCTCGTTCGTCTGCCGTTAACCAGAGCGAAATTAATCAGTTGTTACTCTCGCTATTGTCTTCACTCAGACAAAGTCACAGCGAGGGAGTTCATGAGTGATAGGTCTGTGCGGAGCCGCTGCGGATTTCATTCCGATGGGGCGGTTACGCACTCGTCCTCTCCAAATTTTCTTGGCTCAGAATTGGAGTGTAAAGATTAATTCGCTCGATATAGACGTTCTCTTGTCAAATCAAGTGAAACAAGAGATTCAGACTTGGGCAAACATTCAGTGGTTGACTCAGAGAGTTCCACTGCAGTTGCCGGATCCGAGTTTTACGATTATGACGGATGCCAAACAGGTTGGGGTGCAACATTCATCCCAACAGATTCGAAGTGCCAGGGTCTTTGGGATCCACAGTTTCTAGGCAAGCACATAAACATCAAGGAAATGATGTCAATTTGGCTTGCATTACGTCATTGGATGAACATTATTCAGAAAGCACATGTCCAAATTCTGTCCGACAATACGACAGTAGTAGCGTATATCCGGAACCAGGGAGGCACTCATTCCGTTCCGTTATTCAATTTAACGGAAAGAATCCTTCTGTTTGTTCTAGAACACCAAGTTCTACTTTCGGTCCGTCATATTCCGGGTCGTCTGAATCTATTAGCAGACTCCCTTTCACGGAAGGGTCGCTTGTTGCCGTCAGAATGGACTCTCAACAAACAGGTATTCAATCAGATTTGCTACCAATGGGAACGGCCAATGATAGACTTATTTGCAACACAACTCAACAATCAGTTGCAGACGTATGTGTCACCATGTCCGGATCCCCGAGCATATGCAGTAGACGCTCTATCGATCTCGTGGGACGGAATGATAGGATATGCGTATCCTCCAGCGCCGTTGATTCAGCAAATATTGCTAAAGATAAAACAATCACAATGCAAAATTCTGTTGGTAGCATCTCTGTCTCCACAGAGACCGTGGATAAATCTACTCAGGTGTCTGCTGTGGGACTTACCGCGAAAACTTCCTCCACGAGAGGATCTTCTTTCGCAGGGGAAGTCACGTCAACTTCATTACAACCTGCAAGGTCTCAACCTTCACGTATTTCCGTTGTGCGGTCCTTCTTGCATGGCAAGCATTTTACAGGACGAGCAATGGACGCGATTTCTAACTGTAGGAGGACCTCCTCTTCGCTAAACTATGCGGCTAAGTGGAAGGTCTTTCGTTGTTGGTGTAGGGATCATTCTGTTGATATTTCTTATCCCTCCATACCAGACATTGCAAACTTTCTAGTATACTTGTTTGACGAGATCAAACTGCAGCCTGTTACTATTAAAGGTTATAGGTCTATGTTATCTGATACCTATGCACACCATGATAGTTTACAAATTGGATCTAATGTCTCTTTATCTAAATTAGTTAGAAACTTCTCGATAAATAGACCCAGAACTCTTAGATTAATTCCTAAATGGAATTTAGCTTGGGTTCTTCTTAAACTGAAAGAAAAGCCATTTGAGCCTCTTGGGACAGTAGATTTCAAATTCTTGTCTTATAAGACAGCATTTCTCTTAGCTTTCTCTTCTGCTAGAAGAGTCAGTGAGCTTCATGCACTATCGGTGGACGATTGTCACTATCGTAGTGTCGGGAGCACTATTACCTTTACTACTAATGTTGGATTTTTAGCTAAGAATCAGGCTCCTAATAAATATCCGGAACCTATTGTTATTAAGGCCCTTCCGTCTTCAGACTGGCATAGGCCTTTACTCTGTCTGGTTAGAGCTTTACGTATTTATAAACAAAGATCTCAGTTTATCAGAAAGGGACGAAAACGCCTCTTTCTGTCTCTGATGCCTAATAGAAAGGACATTACGGTCCATTCTATTGCTAGATGGATTCAATTAACTATCCGTACTGCTTATGATAATCTATCTTCAACTCAGCAGTCTGTGCTTAAGATTTTGGCTCATGAAGTAAGAGCTCTTTCTACATCTTGGGCTTACGCAAATAGTGTTGCTATTACAGATTTAATGAAGGCTGCATATTGGTCTCAGCCATCCACATTCACGAATTTTTATCTCAGAAATATTGAGTCCATTTCTGGAGACCTGCATTGTTTAGGTCCGTTATCTGTTGCTCAGAATGTCGTCCACTAAACAGTTGCAACTATAGTTATGCAGGCTTTCTGTTCCGGCAGTGACTCCATCCTGCTGCCCTCTTCGCACTGGGCTATTTGACCCAGGGCAAGGGGAAGGGGGGGGGGGGGGAGGGTGTTCCCTTAGGTCACCTGCTTTATAGTGAAAAGCAAGGGGATTCCTCCTCCGGAGTCAGTAATTCTGAGTCGTTACCAGGATGGTTTTAAAGTGTAAGATTAATGTTAAAAATTCATTCATGTCATATTTTTAAAGTGTAGCTCGGTGTGAAGCATTTGTATATGTCACGTATCAAACGGGCGTTAATATACAATCCTCGGACACTTTTAAGAGAGTATAAAGAGTCTCAATTCTCTGGACTAACTTTATTTATTGGCTTACTTTAAAAATAATTAGTGTAAGGGGTTATACTGGATGTCAATAGAGAACATGAATGTTATTATGCTCAATTATGGAGGGTGTTGTGTCTTTCTAATTTATCATAAAATAAGAAAGATACATGTAAAGCCTAATACTCCTTTTCTCCTCGAGGGGATGACTCTATTTTTATAGTTGAGCTTATTGGATTTTCCTCTATGTCCTAGGCCCTCCAGCCTTTTTACTATTCAGCTATGTCTGGGTCATTGGAACAGTATAAAAATGTTAAAAAATTTATAGTAATTTATATATTTTTTATACTTACCAATGACCCAGACGGGGATGGCCCTCCCAGGAGTTGGGAACTCATACCTCCCCGCTGAGTACATAGCGCTGACCAGGCACTGCTTTTAAGAATGATAATTGGCGCCAATTTCGGGACCTCCTTGACACTGCGCATGCGCAGTGGAGGCAAAGTATGGAGGACCTTCAGGACATGATTTCTTTGGTTTTAGATGCAAATTTGGGGGATTGGGGGGCAAAATTTGTGTTTGGCCCTAGAATTTTAAGAGTTAGCATTGTCTGGGTCATTGGTAAGTATAAAAAATATATAAATTACTATAAATTTTTTAACATTTTTCACAATAATGGAAGCATTGTTTCTTCTAATGCTTGTGTGGACGTGTAATGATGTTAGTCATATCAAATCTACTGTAGATATAAACTTGTTCAGTGTTAAACCTACAGGATAATAAGTTGAATAAAGCAAGAGTATTATCTCAAGCTTATTTATATTTGTGGGATAAAATAATATTTTTTCTTTCAGAAATAAAGTGCTATTCGATTACATGCAGTTTTCCACCTATGGGACATCAGTAAGTATTATTTTTCACATTATCAATAGATCTCGCCTTATCTTGCACTTACACTCAAATTAAAATGTTGAGTACTGTATATGACTATGTATAAGTTGCACTTTTTTACTTTAAAAACATGCGACCAAAATCTGAATGCAACTTATTGAAAGATAAGCATATTTTGTCCATTATTTAACATCATATCAATATTCTGGCAACTCCTCAAAGTGATATTGTAACCATGTACGACATGCAGCAATTGTTATTAGGATATTTTCTCATGTATGATTTGAATTTAAATACACTAGAAAAAAATATGTTTATTCGAGTTTTTTGTTCAGATTTAATTTGACTTCAATAAAAAAAAATAACAACCCAGATATCAGTTGCACAGTGTTGTTTGTTTACTTATCAACCTTTCCTTCAGTTTGCATGTGAGATTCGTAATGCAGAGAAGGTGAAGTGCTCTATGAGTGTGAGAGTGTGAACGATCAAAGTTATGCTGACTGAATTAAAATTCTACAAGGAGTACCTGCTTTTTTTGTTCACCATCCCTCCAGCATTAGGCCAAAGAAAGTTAAGAATCTGTTTTTCAGCCAGTGGCCAAACTAGTGATTAATATCACCTAATGTTAGTTCTTTGGTTGTCCTGTGTAATTCTTTGTATAATCTGTGATCCGTATTCTGTACCTTGACCTTGTAGTTATACACAATCATATATAAAAGCTTGTCGGCAGCAGAGGCAGCAATCTCAACGTTGTTGATGACCACTGCAGACAAAAAGCACACATCCAGGAATTGATCAACTTAATATAGCTACCCAAGGTAGTCATTCTATTGGAGTGGAGTAGGTTCGGGGCTCGATGGAGTTGTGCACCCAGATCCGGACGTGGCATTTTTGGAGGACACCACACTCCTCCCGGTTTTAAAAGAAGAGGGTTTCATTATTTTTAGTCGAGTTGTGACGAAGTCAAACTCGACTTATAGTTTAGTGAATGGCGGGCGGGCGGGCGTAAACAATTGGTTTCCGGATGATAACTTGATAGTGGTTCAACTCACATTCATTAAACTTCATATGTAGGTTGGTCTTGGGGGGAGGAAGAACCCTATTGATTTTGGACATGCTACGTCGAAGGTCAAGGTCACAGTGACCTTGAACATAGTAAATCTTAAACAATTGGTTTCCGGATGATAACTTGATAATGGTTCAACTCACATTCATGAAACTTCATAGGTAGATTGGCCTTGGTGAGGGGAAGAACCCTATTGATTTTGGACTCGCTACGTCAAAGGTGAAGGTCAACATGACCTTGAACATAGTAAATCGCAACAATTCCTTTCCGGATGATAACTTGATAGTAGTTCAACCTACATTCATGAAACTTCATAGGTGGGTTGGCCTTGGTGCGAGGAAGAACTCTATTGATCTTGGACTCACCAGATCAAAGGTCAAGGTCACAGTGACCTTTAACATAGTATATCGCAACAATTGGTTTCCGGATGATAACTTGATAGTGGTTCAACCTAGAGTCATGAAACTTCATAGGTGTGTTGGCCTTGGTGCGAGGAAGAACCCTATTGATCTTGGACTCACCAGGTCAAAGGTCAAGGTCACAGTGACCTTGAACATAGTATATCGCAACAATTGGTTTCCGGATGATAACTTGATAGTGGTTCAGCCTAGAGTCATGAAACTTTACAGGCGTGAAAAACAAATTTCCCCATCCCTGACACATGCATGAATGTGTACACTGTGTACACTGTCTTTTTTTATGAGCTAATAAACATTTACTACTGAGGTAGACACATCTATAGCCAATGGGCCATGGGAGTAAGGGGGAGTCTGTTTCCACCAGAAGTCTGTTATCGGGTATGGCCTGGAAACCCCAAAACCCTGTGATCCAAAAAGCGGCAACACCTTTCGCTCACACTAAGAACATGTAGATGGATGACCTGTTGGTGGTTACACATGTGGCTAACAATCTGCAGGCTAGTAGTGTAAAAATCAGGCATGGAAGAGTCCCATCCTTGGGTCCTCTGAGATGTAATACAAGGGGCTTATCTGGGACGGCCATTTTACACTTCTCCAGAAACTCATCTTGAAGATCCCCGAAAATACTCTTTGGTCCTATCCGAACCAACTTCAAGGACGGACACCTGTGGATACAGGGACTTCATCTGATCCACATGGTGATGAACAAAAACTGTGGGAGGTTACTGAAGTGCCTGGGGTGTAAACCAGTAGTAGTAGCAACTAGACGCTCTAAAGAGCCTGTAATCGCTCATCTGGAACTACATATAAAAATGTGATTTCCCATAGGCTTTCCATTGTCTAACTATGAGCTGCAATTGTGGCCATGCTTGCAACACAACATTACATCAACATTACAGGTGGATTATTGGTAGAAGGTGTCCCAGTCCTCAATCATGTGAAGTTTCAAAACATTTGACTTCAAATTCACATGAAGTTTTGTTGTTCCTGAAAAAAATCAACCTTCTTAATAAATTTTAAATTGTTTGTTTTTATTATTTCACATTCTCATTCATTCAGGGTTGATTTACGTAGCATTTTCTGAACACTTGATTTCATTTTCACCTTACTGTGTTCATTAATTAATTTTATTCCTCATACTTCATATTTCGTTGATTGGTTTTTAACTACCTCATGGCAAATGGTGATCTATTTTAAAATTCATACCTTTCATCGCCACGATATAGCCTTAGCTGTTGATGTGGCATAAAGCACCAATAAATAAATAAATAAAACATTTGACTTTGTAGTTTCAGAGGGGAATATTTTTGAAAATCCAACAACCAGAGTCAAAGAATGCCTCTGGAAGCCATGTTTTTCATTCGACGGAAACAAAATGAGGATTGTTTTTAGAGGACCTCCCATAGACCATTCCTGCCAAGTTTGGTTCACATTGGCTCAGCAGCTACGGAGAAGAAGATGAAAATGTGAAAAGTTCACGGACGACGACGGATGCCAAGTGATGTGAAAAGCTCACATGGCCTTTTAGGCCAGGTGGGCTAATAAATGGATTTGGGTCTGGACCCTGGGGATAGGTATCTGGGTTGCAATAATTTGTAATGCCACCTACCACATGGACCGGCACCTGAAGAGGTCGTGATCTTCCCAAACTCAAAAAGCAGTACCCGACAGATTTGGCAAGGATAATTTGGTCCAGGACCTATCCAAATGAAAATGTGCATCCATATCCTCTATCACTAATGGACTGTCTGGAGTCTGGGGTGAAGCCTGGGACAGACAACTAGAATCTAATAAAGGTGCAACAGTAGACCGAGAAGTAGGAGGAAGGCCCGGTGGGGGTCGGTTGACAAAAGTACTGGAAACGAGAGGCATCTGATAAGTAACAAACTGCAGTGAAGATGAAGGATCAGAAGAGTCAATCACTGGAGAGGGTGCACACACAAAGATTGAAGTTGAGTCAAGAGGCTGCACCGGAACAATAGTAAGAGAGTCCTGAGTGGTAGAGGAGTCAATCACTGTGACGGAAACATTGGTGAGCAATGCTTCACCAAAACCTGAGCACTGATCAACAGGAATACAAGTCAACATCCACATTTATGCATGCCAATTGAGCAGACAAGCCTTGGAATTCATGGGTGATAGAACAAATGTGGGGGGAACAGGTCACAAAGGGCCACCATACACCAACAAGCTGCTACCGAAGGCTCCGTATTTGAAGAAATAACCCCACTATCAATTAACCCTTGCACTGTGCCAGCTAAATCTGTCATTAGGGTTTCTGCAAGAAGCATCAAGCCCCTCAACTGTGTTAATGGACCTGGGGGTGATTCATTAGCTTCCGGCTCCCAGAAGTAACAGGGCAAACAATATTCTATAATTCAGTTAGGATTGACATTTCCTCCTGGGTTAACCACTCGAGAGGATCTTTCAAGGAGATCCGCCAAATTTTCTGGGACTTGTCCTGGTGGGCATGGGTTTGGACCTGCTTCAGCTGGAGGAAGGGGCTCGCCTTCCACTGCTTGTCCTATAATAGTACCTTTTTTCAGGGTAACAAACTTAACACTTGGATTCACAAGGCAGCTATTGGCAGATCTTTTTCAGAGTGAGCTGTTCTTGGTATCAGGAGATTTGGATCAAGATCAAGCTCAGTTATGTACACTGGCATTTGCTGGGGCAGGTTATACTGCACCCAGACCACTGATTTGGTAGGCACCACAGCATTCCATAAAAGGGAAACTGTAACTTGTTTGGACTGTTTGGAACACCAAGTCCATGTGGACTGAATTTCTAGTAATTGCGATCCAATTTGAATTTCATTACGGGCCAGATCAATCAGAACGTTATGATCACTCATGAAATCTAGTCCCAACAGTAAGTCCTCTGTTGGGGCCACGTACACCTGAACCCTGTAAATAGTTTGTCATAACTTTAACTGGTTGAGTGCTAGAAGCCACTATCATGGCTCTATTGAAAAGTGCTGGAAGCTACTTTAGTGGCTTTACACTGTATGTATTACCTTGAAGTTCGTTCAACAGTAGAAGACAAATTTCTTATATAAAATTGTTTAGTTGCAATTTATTGGAGAGTGCTATTAGCACTCTCCAATAAATTGTAACCAAACACTTATTATTGAACAAAATCTAGCAAAACTAAGGCTACCCTTGCTGGTAGCATGGAATCTTTGACAAAAAAATACCCATATTTCAAATTACCTTTCAAAAATAATTTAGCACTCAACCAGTTAAATGTACCAGACCAATGATTTTACCTTTCATAGAGAGTTCTCTAACAGCAGTGTGGACGGTCACCTCTTTTATGACTGGTGGTACTATATCAAAATAATCTAAGAGTTTATCAGAAATGATGGTAACCTCTGCTGCGGTATCAATTATGGCATTAGGTGAACGTTCTTCAATTCAGTTTAGCGAGATCTTAGGTGACACAGAGTGATACTTTCAGGTAACTGGACATCAGCGGGGTGGGAGAGGCCTTTTGCTTCAAGAGGGGTTGAGTCCAGGCCTAGTGAATCGACCCGTTTGAGTTTAAATTTTTAGCAACTCATATGGAAGAAGAGGGAGCTGGATTTTTATGGTCAGCAGGTCTATTGTTTTCCTTTTCAAATGGACACGCTCGAGAGAAATGGGATGGGGACCCACATTCCCAGCAGCCTCTCCAACTGGGAGAAGTTGTTTGAGCTGTTTAATCTATTTCTTTCTCGCCAATCTGCTGAACAGTTTTGAGTTTCTGACATGAGTGAAGTGATCACCTGTGTGAGAGCATTGGCATCTTTGGAGATAGTTTGCATTTCTTTGGAGATATTGGTGGACATTTTTTCCACCTGTATTGAAAGACTTTGCATTTCCGTGTCATTGGATCGAATATGTGGAAAAGGACTCCTTGATGGAGGTTCCAAAATGGATTTGGGGTTCGATGCAACTTGAACTCCCGGCGGGGCTATATCCCCTATAACGATCAGGACATTGTGTTCTCCCCCGCAGATATGAGTTTGGGGAAATATTGGGGGTAAGTACCCCCAGGCTAGTTGTACAGGAACTGTGTGGCGGAGAATTTGAACCCAAAATTTCTCTATTCGTGTAGTGAAACCACTTTGCTTTATCAATTGCATCCTCAAGGGTGATGGGGTGAAAGTTGGAAACATAGTGGCCAACATTTTTATCTCCCCAGCCCATGGCAGAATCGCATTATAATCTGCCAGTTCATATGGTCTTCGGGCAAATGGCCCAAGACTTGAATGGCAAGGGATTGGATTACTTCAGCCCACTCCTCCAATCTCATGCCAGGGGACTGTTGCAGTTGAGCAAATTTCATTTGAGCTGTTTCGGGTAGGTCGTAAAGGCCAAAACATTTTCCATTCTGTGTAGGACATCTTTAGTATCCATGTTGGGATTCTGGTGCAAAAGTAGGGTCCTGCGAATATTCGAGATTCGATTCGTTATCGATACCATGCGTGTGCTTCGAGATCGATCTCGAATCAGTCTCAGGATTCGATTTTTTCGAATCTCTCGTACTAACTTCAATTTGTTACATTTCCAACAAAAATAGGATAAAACTGTCATTAGAAAATTCATTCATGTAGGCTCAATTCCTATTTATTTGAGTAATTGACAATGTTTAATTGTTAGGTAAGGTGTGAATTTGGCCCAGAACATTATCCATAGTTTTGGTTTTTGAAGGCTTAACTTGTTACTATTCTTGTTCTTAAGAACGTGAATAGTAACAAGTTAGGCCTTCAAAAACTAAAACTATGGACAATAGGCCTAGCTGTTTCAGCGACGGTGCTACAGAGAATATTTAGTTATTGGTGTTTAAGGTGTTCACTCCGTTGCGTAAGGGTCATCAAGTGTTCCATAACTTCCGTTTGATGCAATATGAAATAACTTATCTTTTAAGATTTGATTCAGGATTTGATTCGATGTCGATATCAGAGACACAATTCGATTCAAGATTCGATTCGAAAAGAAATTTGTGATTCGCAGATCCCTACGCAAAAGAGTTGTGAAGTAATCACTAGCCTTCCCATTTAAACACCAACACAAATTCATTTTTGTTTCCTGTCCTGTCCAACACTGGGTCTGAGCAAAATGAAGAAATTTAATACAAAAAGCTTGCCAATTGGTCATGCCATCATATGATAAATATTTCGGCACCTGTGGTGACCGTCAGTCTTGATCACCAGTATTTCTTGGAGTTGAAATTCTAGAAAGATAACTCAGAAGTTTATGGTATGGGCAGACAGGAGGTACAGGTTGACCAAGTGAAATATAAGTGGGACCAGCAGCAGGGGTCCAGGGAGGCTGAGTGGAAAAGTTGAGGCCAGCCAAACTGATGGTGGGACCATAATTATGTGCACTATATTGTTGCAACTAGGAACCAACTGCTCCCACCTGGGATGTTGATAATGTCACCTTATAGGGAGCATTTATTACAGACAAGAATCCTGATTGGGAAGGGTCACTTCCCGATTTGCTTTGGATACCAGAAGGCGAACTGGGTTGGTTTAACATTCCCCCACCTTGTAACAAAGAAGGGTGAGGCTTAATATCTGTCGGAAAGCTACCATTCTATGATGGCAGGGAATGACTTGGGGGTCCCGACAACCGGGCACTGGAAATAGCACCCAAAATATTGTTTGCAAAGGCTGTCTGAAATTGTCTCGGGATGTGTACTTTTTCCATCACCTCCAATGACTGGGGACAATATGTACGGTCATCTCCACGCCCCTCCTGGTGTGGGGAAAAATCATTGGCTGCTAAAAACAACCTAGTCCCCTTCAAATTTGGAATTCCCTTAACATATCCTCATCCACATTCCCATTCTCCTCCTTCTTCCACAAAATGGGTAGGGCAGAGTCCACTGAAATCCCAGGCAATTGAAATAATTCTGGAAAGGTACGTATGTTAATGAAAATGGTGCCAGAGGATGTGGCACCCTTGAAAGTAATATCCCTGGATGGGCTGGTATGCACTGGTTTTACCGACATGTTTTGTTTTAATACATGGAAATGTGTTGGAAAAAAAAAAAACGAAGTCGCAAACCTTTAAGGGCAAAAAAACAAAAGCACATTCAAAACACAGTCACACATGCAAAATGAACCATAGCGAAATGCAAATGTGGGGGCGAATCAGAAATGAAGGATAACCACCAAATTGTAAGTGCAGGTGCACCGTGGTGTGGTGCACCAAGATGGCGGAAAATTCAAACTCAAATGTCGCGCAAGCACGAAACTGCATCAACGCCACTTGTGGTGACTCGACAGTGGCCGAACTAGTGATTAATCTCACCTAATGTTAGTTCTTTGGATGTCCTGTGTAATTCTTAGTGTAATCTGTGATCCTTATTCTGTACCTTGACCTTGTTGTTCATGACCACTGCAGATGAAAAGCACACATCCAGGAATTGATCAACTTAATATAGTTACCCAAGGTAGTCATTCTGTTGGAGTAGAGTAGGTTTGGGGCACGATGGAGTTGTGCACCAGATCCGGACATGGCATTTTTGGAGGACACCACACAGGTAATAAATAGCTGCTAATATTTATTTCTCTGACAGCAAATGCGTATATAATGCAGCATCAGACATTTAGATTGGACAAATTTGGGGACATCACAAACATATCTAGTCAGTTGCTGTTCAGTCTAAATAAAGAAACAATTTTGGAATACTGACTGTCTGAAATGCTATTTCTTGTCTTCTTGGGGCTATATTGGAGCCTCAGAATATCTGTTAACCTAATAGGGCCTAATTTCAAGTTTGAAAACTTTTTACAGAACAGGTAAGCCCAACATTCAGTGTCTGGGTACCCTGTGGTAAACAAGCTCTTTCACTGGTAAAATAGGACCCAGTCATCAATGCTTGTGGTGGAAGTCTACAATAGGCAACATGCGTATAAACAATGGGCAAAACTTACCTTTATCTCCAAGTTGCAGTCACAATTAGACATTGTGCAGAAATGTGACCCTGAAGACCAATAAATAAATAAATTCAGTCTCTGGGTAAACTGTATGTTAAATTATAAGTACCCTGACTGTTGTTTTTAGGCAGCCAAGATTTTACGCAGCCAAGACTTAACTAGAAACAACTGCAAAGTTACAGGGTGTAGACTCATTGTGTAGCAAAAACGCATAAACTTTCAAATCCTCTCACTCTCAGTGTTAACTGGTAGAGTGCTGGAAGCCCATATTTGGGCTTTATTCTGAAATGCACGTACCACAACTTGAAGGCTCATATTCAGTGGATGTGCTTTGTATTATCTTTGAAGTGATGTTATTTAGTCTGTAAGGGTTTGCCGTGTTATAATTTATGGGAGAGTGCCCATAGGCACTCTCCCATAAATTGTAACAAGGCAATGACATCTGTACAAGATCTGATGGCCAAAAATAATTTAGCGCTCTACCAGTTAAATTATTTTTCATGAAACCTGACTAAAAGCAGAAAAAACAGACTATACTATGTGTTATTCCCTCAAACTTGGGAACATTTCTGTAATTTTAGAATAGCGATTACCAGTGGGAGTTTGGTTCAATTCAGTGGCTTGCACTGCATGTGTAAATTTTAAAATTGAAGGGGGAATTCCCTTGGAAGAAGAACAAGGAAAGTGCTGTTATTTCCTTTCATCATAATTATATGATGCAGGGCCCCTATTGACTTCTAAAGGACTAAACAAAAATTGTCAGATTTGCCACCATATTTATCACAGGAGCATTGAGGAAGAAGGAACAAGGAAAGTCAAATAAAGTAAATTGGTATTTTATCAATTCAGTATGAAAACCAAGCAAGGAGAAACACATGTAGCTTCAGAAAATATAGAAAACAGATCTAAAATTGGTGTCTGCAAAATTGCTAATCAATTTTCATCAACAGCTACTCAATTTTCTCAAATGAACTGTAAATTACTGTTCAAAGTTTTCAGATTATTTGGAGCCCTGTTGATAAAGGATTACTATAGATATATTTCATAGTGTTCTTGGTTAACATGTGTTTCTCTGTGAACATTATTGACAGGGCAGCTAAAAAAATTATCTGTTATTTCCTTCTTGACCCCCCCCCCCCCCCCCCCCTTCCAAATGTTATTAAGCCCCTGTTAGAGTGCCAGTTAATCTGTTGAGAACCAATAATTTTGCATATTTGTGGCTGAAATCTTGAACTTCATACATTGGGCCGAACTGTGGTAGGTCCAGTGGGTCCTGTCAGTATATGTACCCATTGAGACAACCATGGTTTGTCCAAGGGAAGAAAATTTGGAGATTTTCTCACAAAAGTCTCCAGGTGTATAAGTTTTTTGGCTTTTGCTGGATTTCTCTCTCTATTGCTGGATTTCTGTCTTTTCATTTAGTGTTGAGTTCCATTTTTCAATCCACCTTGGGGCAGTGATTCAAACCTTGCTCAATTCAGACTTTTTTTGGATGATCTGTGCATTCCTAGAAAATTTGTACCTTAGACAAATGGACCTCTGGGTTTAGATGATTCAGACATTCATCTGGAATGATTTAGACGGGAGCGCGGTGGCTCAGTAGGTAGAGGTGCAGGCTGCAAGCCGAGAGGTCCTCGGTTCGAATCCCACCTGCGGCAACTGCGTTGTGTCCTTGGGCAAGACACTTCATCTCCATTGCCCGCATGGGGGCACGATGACGCCGTGTACTAAGGCGTACTGCACGGCGATGGTACGCATGTCTTCAACCAATCTAACCCTGCCTGTGCTGCAGTGCGGAGTTACGATGTTGGGGAGCTGGCAGTTGCTCGTCGTTGCTCGGTGGTTCTCTCCGGGTACTCCGGCTTCCTCCACCCGTAAAACTGTCACGGTCGTGATTAGCCATTGTGCATAAATATGTGACCTTAAACATCAATAAATAAATATAAATATGATTTAGACCTTGACTAAGGCACAAAACTGTCTAAGGTCCAAAACATCCTGTATTCAGCTGAAGTATGGATCAATGGAATGAAAGTTCTGCAGAGTTAAACAGGGATTTAAGTTCTGTTTTTTTTAGCTCACCTGACTGAAAGTCAGTGTGAGCTTTTGCCATCACTTGGCGTCCGTCGTCCGTTAACTTTCGTAACTTGGTCTTCTCCTTCAAAACCACTAGCTCAAACCCAAACAAATTTGACGTACAGTATATTGGAGGTATCCTCTTTCCAGTTTGTTAAAATGAACTTGGTGCCCCCACTGGGG
The DNA here is from genome assembly GCA_031216915.1 of Pictodentalium vernedei. Taxonomy (NCBI): domain Eukaryota; kingdom Metazoa; phylum Mollusca; class Scaphopoda; order Dentaliida; family Dentaliidae; genus Pictodentalium; species Pictodentalium vernedei. The sequence continues at coordinate 115,791,374 of CM062294.1, read as the reverse complement.
TGGGAGTGATGCCCCAAAAGCATCAATTTCTCCTGAAATCTTATTCTCTTATGAACCACCAGTCAGAATGCTGTGATATTTGGTATGCAAGCTCCTTTGGTACTCAAGATTCAAGTTTGTTCAAAGAAATTTTCTCAGGTCAATATTTGGGCTCATTATGAGAGGATCCCTATTTTGTGCCCCACCCAAAATTTCTATTTTCCGAACCGGAATGCTATGAGGTATTATTGGGTCCTAAGTACTTGATTCATGCAACCTCAGGAGCTAAAAACAGAAAAAAATTCAAACGCCCATATCTACAAAACTGCACGGCACTGAAACTTTTTATTTGGCGTGAAGCTTCCTTAGGACCAATAGAAAGGAATGGTGAAAAAAATTGCTATCGGTTTTGTTCTAAGGTACAGTTTCGGAACTTTGAAAGAATGCTGAGTCAGCATTATTTAACACTGAAGGCAATGGGAAAAATATAAAATAATCTTTTTCTCCCCAACCACTGCTCCAAAAGCTTTCATATTTCACATATAACATCTATGGAAGATTGATTCACATGGTTGTTGAAATTTAACCCCTGGGTCGATATTTGGGCACTCTCCAGGAGCCCAAATGTTCAAATTAGTGCAATATGAGGGATATTCTTTAAAAATCTTCTTCTCCAGATCCAACAGTCAGATTCTTTTGATATTTGGTATACAGCATCCTTAGGGATAGGAGATTCAGGTTTGTTCAAGCCAAGTCTGTATGGGAGCCCAAATTGTAACTTCGTTCAATATGAGGAATATTCTTTAAAAATCTTCTCCAGATCCAGCAATCAGATTCTTTTGATATTTGGTGTACAACACCTCTGGAAGGGTTAGATTGAAGGTTGTTCAAATCAGGCCCCTGTGTTAATATTTGGGCTTTTTATTGAAGCCCAAAGTTTAACTGTTTTGTCAGATATGAGAAAATTTCTTGAAAATTCTTCTTCTTCAGGTCCACCAGTGAGAATCCTTTCATATTTGGTATGTAACATCTCTAGGGGTGTCAAATTCAAGTTTGTTCAAATCAAGTCGCTTGTTTTTTCTTGTTTTTTTTTTTGGGGGGGGGGGGGGGGGGGGGGGGGGGAGGGGGTGCTAGAGGGAACCACAGTAGTTGAAAACAAAACAAAAATTTTGTTCAGTTATTGTTTTTCAATACTTCACTGAACAGAGCTTGCTAGGAACCTTTCATAGGACCAACAGAAATGAATGGTCAAAAAAGTTGCCTTTGGTTGCATCATAGCAAATCAAAAAATTACTCTTGGTTCTGTTCAGTTACTGATACACTCATCTCTTTGGATAATTTGAGCCAGGTGAGCATTTCAGGCTCACCTGAGCCTCTGTTTTCAACTCCTGCACACTAACCATCCCAAGTCTTTTGGACAGTCAAGTGGAGCCCCTTCGGTCAGGATTCCCAGTCATTATTCAGTCATGTCTGCCCAAAGGCAATTTTGAAGCATTTCAGAAAAAGCTGTACAACTCTCATAAGGATGTCATTTCATAGGATAACAAGTATTAGGCCATTAAAAAAGTCTGTGTTCTCAAGCACTGTCCGCGTAAAACTTTTTAATACCCAGTAAAAAAAAATTAAAAAAATTACGCCCAATCAAAAAAAATTCCACGATCAGTATTTTCGGATCGGAATTCTGAGCACCGGGACTGGTACATATTTATTGTAATATATCGACTTCCTGTTCCCATTTTCCTCCATATTTTCATGCTTCAAATTTCTGACTATTATATGTTTTCTATGTTGGTACATAGAACAACTTTTGAGGGAAATGCCACTATTATCTTTTCAAATTAGTGCTAGACTGAACACAATCCTGCATTGGAACATCTTTGGCATGTTGTCAACAGCCAAGTTGATTGAAGCATTTCGCAATATATACTATAAGATAACACCAGTACGGAATTTGTAAAAGATTTCTTCCTGAAATGTGAATACATTTTTTTTATGGTATCTTTTTCAGACTTCAGAATAAAAAATAAAAATAAAAGCATCCCGTCCTCATCAAAAATTTGAGGCACAATTGCCTGAGAACATTAATGGTCTTACCATGATGTAATTCTATCCATGAATACAGAAATAATTATTCTACTCTTCATTTTTCAGGCTGCACTGTTTATGTTTGAACTGGCATGGAAAATGTCAAAGGATACAAATGATTTGTTATGGTAAGGAAAGATAATTTGTAACAAATTATGATGTCCAAAAAGTAGCAAGTGCTGCGCTGGGCGATATGGTAATTTTGTGGACTGTATCGGTATTTTGGAAGTGAATTACCTTTGTATTGGTTCGATATTGGTAGTGACATGTTAACTGGTTAAGTGCTAAATTATTTTTAGTCAAGTTGTGACGAAGACAAACTCGACTTACAGTTTAGTGAATGGCGGGCGGGCAGGCTAAACAATTGGTTTCCGGACGATATCTTGATAATGGTTCGACCCACTTTCGAAACTTCATAGGTAGGTTGGCATTGGTGAGAGGAAGAACCCTATTTATTTTGGACTCGCTAAGCCGTAGGTCAAGGTCACAGTGATCTTGAACATAGTAAATCATAAACAATTGGTTTCTGGATGATAACTTGACTATGGTTCGACCCACATTCATGAAACTTCATAGGTAGGTTGGCCTAGGTGAGTGGAAAACACTTATTTATTTTGGACTCGCTAGATCAAAGGTCAAGGTCACAGTGGCCTTGAACATAATAAATTGTAAACAATTGGTTTCCGGATGATAATTTGACAGTGGTTCCACCCACATTCATGAAACTTCATAGGTAGGTTGGCATGGGTGAGAGGAATAACCTTATTTATTTTGGACTCGTTAGGTTAAAGGTCAAGGTCACAGTGGCCTTGAACAAAATGAATTGTAAACAATTGGTTTCCGGATGATAATTTGACAGTGGTTCCACCCACATTCATGAAACTTCATAGGTAGGTTGGCATGGGTGAGAGGAAGAACCTTATCATACCCCCCGCACATAAAGTTTGGGGGGGTATATAGGAATCACCCTGTCCATCCGTCTGTCCATCTGTCCATCGTAAGCGCAACTCCTCCTAAACTGTTTGAAGAATTTTCATGAAACTTTACACAATGGAAGAACTCCATATGGGGATGTGCATGAAGCAATATAATTCTGTTCTGACATTTCCAAGGGGAGATAATCTGTCCGTCTGACCATCCTTGTAAGCGCAACTCCTCCTAAACCGTTTGAAGAATTTTCATGAAACTTTACACAGTGGAAGAACTCCATATGAAGATGTGCATGAAGCAATATAATTCCGTTCTGACATTTCCAAGGGGAGATAATCTAACTTATACCGTCTGACCATCCTTGTAAGCGCAACTCCTCCTAAACCGTTTGAAGAATTTTCATGAAACTTTACACAATGGAAGAACTCCATATGAAGATGTGCATGAAGCAATATAATTCCGTTCTGACATTTCCAAGGGGAGATAATCTAACTTATACATTTCAGGCTCGGGGGGTATCACTTTGTGAGTTTGCTCACAGTACCTCTAGTTTATTTTGGACTCGCTAGGTCAAAAGTCAAGGTCACAGTGACCTTGAACATAGTAAATCGTAAACAATTGGTTTCCGGATGATAACTTGACTGTTGTTCAACCCACATTCATGAAACTTCATATGTAGGTTGTCCTTTCTGAGAGGAAGAACCCTATTTATTTTGGACTCACTAGGTCAAAGATCAAAGTCACAGTGACCCTGAACATAGTAAATCAAAACAATTGGTATCCGGACGATAACTTGATAATGATTCGACCCACGTTCCTGAAACTTCATAGGTAAGTTGGCATCACTAAGAAGAAGAACCCTTTTTTGGATTCAGTAGGTGAAAGGTTAAGGTCACAGTGACCTTCAACATAGTAAATCGTAAACAATTGGTTTCTGGATGGTAACTTATTAATGGTTTTCCCACATTAATGAAACTTCATAGGTAGGTTGACATAGGTGAGTGGAAGACCCCTATTTATTTTGGACTCACTAGGTCAAAGGTCAAGGTCACAGTGACCTTGAACATAATAAATCGTAAACAATTGGTTTCCAGATGATAATTTGACAATGCTTTCACCCACGTTCATGAAGCTAGGTTGGTATTGGTGCAAGAAATAGCCCTATTTATTTTGGAATCACCAGGTCAAAGGTCAAGGTCACAGTGACCCTTCACATAGTAAATTGTAAACAATTGGTTTCCGGACGATAAGTTCAAGCCAGAAAATAAGCAGACTGTCATCTACAAAATGAGGTCCCCAGAGGGTGAATTTAGTGATGCTACCCTGCATAGCAGGGTAGCATCACTAAATTTACCCTCTGTGAACCTTAATCTGAATCAAGGTCTCAAAACTGAACAGAAAGAGATACCTAGAGGATAAATTGGCCCACTGTATGGGATAGCATCATCAATTTCGCCCTCTGGGGACCTCATTCTGCAAATGTCAAACTGCTTATTTTCAGGCCTGGATAAGTTGATAATGATTAAACCCACTTCTGTGCTGTCACAACTTTACTTTGGATCGGTGATCCTATCGGGATTTTTAAAAGGTAATTTGAAACATGGGTATTTTTTTCAAAGATACCAGGCAACCAGCAAGAGTAGACTTGTACCAACGGAAAAAGGTAACGCAAGTTCAGGTTTGGTAATATAATTTTTTTATCCATAGACCAAATGTAGTAAAATTTGGCACATAGCTACCTCAGTGTTCTGTCTAAAGAGTCTTTGGTTAAAATGTGATCAACCATGACCGTATGCGATGCTGCATGCTTTCAACAGATTTTTCGACAAAGTGTGTATCTGGGGCACCCCAAGAGCTATGGGCTTGTAAACCATACCAAATCAAAGTTTTGAACCATGCACATCATTTTCACATTTCATTTCAACTTGATTGAAAAGCAAAATGCCGCAAATGTCCAAAGTTGATAGTGTTGAGGCCATTTCTCTAATTATGCAGGGCCAGTTACAGTGTCTTGTTGCCCAGCAAAGTGGGGTCCATGAGTCCACGATAGCTCATTTATTTTGACATCTCAGAGTGAAAGGAAGATTAAGTGAATATCGCAGGAGCTGACATCCCTGCATTACATTGCCACATCAAGATTGAGGCATATGTCTCTCACACCTCCATAACCAATTTCAGATGGCGACGGAGATGCTGAGTCGGCTTGTTGGCACTCATGGTCGCCAAATATGTCCAAGAACACTTAGGGATCGGTTGCAGGAGTTCACTTTAAGGCCACGATGTCCCTATGTTGGTCCGCAACTTACGCCCAGGTGACGTTGGTTTCACTTCGCCCACTGGAAATGCGTGTTATTCACTGATGAGTCTCAATTCATGCTTTACAGGTCAGATGGACAGCAATGTTGCTATCAGCGATGAGGTGAGCGATATTCTGATGCATGCGTTAAGGAAAATGACAGATACGGGGCAGAGTTGGTTATGGTTTGGGGTGGGGGGGGGGGGGGGGGGATTTCTCATAGTGTGAAAACACCTCGCGTTGTCATCCAGGGCAATCTTACAGCTGTAAGATATCGGGATCAGGTCCTCATGCCTCACATCCATCCTCTTATCCGTGCACATAACCTTATGTTGCAGCAGAATAATGCGAGGACGCATGTTGCAAAGGTTTGTTGTGACTTCAACTAAAACCCAGGTCTCGATTGGCCATTCTACAGTCCAGATTTGTCCCTGATCGAGCATATGTCAGGCGAGCTGGACAACAGGGTCAGGAAGAATGTCAGCATCCCAAACAACCTCACTCAGCTCATTCAGGCCCTTCTTCAGGAGTTCAATAACATCCCACAAATTACCATAAACAATTTGATGGAGGTCAGTGGTAAGGAGAGTTGAAGCAGCGACGGAAGCCTGGGGTGGGCACCACCTGCTATTGACATTGATCAGGAAATGACGTGGGGGACCCACATTTGAACGTTATCCATGCGAACACCGTCTGTGTTAAGACAACAAAACTCATCAAAATGTAATCGGTAATGAAGAAATTACATCAAAATTCAAACAATGAAATAATCATCCGTACCACATTTGAAATATTTACCACAGAAAATAGGCACTCTCCAATCAATTGTAACCAAACACTTTCATTTAAATTTTTTTTCTACCGTTGTTGAGCAAACAATAAGCAAATTTATCCAGTGTAAAGCTCTCTGGGTATTCCGGCCTCCACCTGTAATACTGTTCGACACAAAGTGACCTTTGCTGTATCAAGTGTCATTAAACCCTGATAAATAAATAAATAATCCAGTGTAAAGCCACTAAAGTGGCTTCTATTGCTTTTCAGTAGAGTCATGATAGTGGCTTCAAGCACTTAACCAGTTAACAATATCATATGGAATTTTCGGTATCCTACCTAATTGTAGGTCACAGTTCTAGAGTAGTCAGATTCGGTGTGCTCATATTCGACTATCAACTCATGATGGTGATAAGACATACTAAATATGATGAAAAATGGATGGATTATGTGACAAAACACTGAAAATAAAACAGGCATTTGCCACCAATCATTTGATCATCATCAAATGGCCAACAGCAAGTGCCTGTGAAATAACTAGTTCACAGGCCCTTCCTGTCAGTGATTTGGTGTGAATATTCTATTGTCTGAACTACTTTTTGCAAACTACAGGAGTATTTTTCCGTACTTAAATTTCAATACTTTGAGATTCTCTCATTACAGTCATTTGTTACTGCCAATGATACTGATACTGCATGGTACATATGGTATTCAACCTGGCTTCGAATAAGTCCTCATGTTACCTACTTCCTTGTTTAAGTACATGCTGTGTGTTTCCCATTAGATATTGCCATTAAGAACTCAACCACACTAACATGCCTGGTAATAACCTGCATATGATTGTTTAGATTACATTATGTGGGGGTTACTTCAGCATACAAATGAACTATAAGTTACGACAAAACAATACAAGATAAATTAAACTTCTAATCCTGCATGTTTTGCCTGTCAGACAGAACAATCTTTCAAAACTAACTTTCCTCAAAAGGTTATGAATTGCATTCAAATATGAATACAGTGGCATGTCATTAATACAGTGGAGCCCACTTAACTGGATATCTCTTAATTGTATATCCCTGTTAATTGAATATAATTTTCAAACACAAAACCATTTACCATATCTTCAGTACAAATTTGATCTGTTAATTGCATATGGGTTGAAGAGTAAACTCCTGTTAATTGTATATAAATTTTTGTAATGTGTCGAAAAAATTAGTATGACACGCACAAAATTCCCCTTATTTATCAACCTTTTTGGCCTCACTACATCCAATACAGGCATTTATTCTATTATATCTTGTTTGACAGAGCTCTATGAGCTCTGTCAAACAAGATATAATAGAATAAATGCTCAGTTTACCTCCAGAACACAGGAAACTGACCAAATCCCTGTTAATTGTATACTCCTGTTAATTGAATAATTTTCACTGGCAAAGTAGATATTCAATTAAGAGGATTCTACTGTATCTTAATAGAACTTTTACCAAAATAAATAACAATAGTCTATGTGCGATCTTGCCAAACCGAGATTTACAAGTTAATAGTTGCTATTTAATTTATTGAAATTCTGTCACTGATGGCATAATTCAGTACAAAAGTCCTAATGGTGCTTTCTAGCATTGAGAAAGTTGGTTATCATAATTTTTCTTTTTTAGGTTAGCAATAATAGGCGTAACAGATCAGTATGTTCATTACAAGACACCTAGAGAAAAATATATTGATGATGTTATGGCACTTCAATCACATGTATCTCGATTGAATCACAGGTAAATCAAGATTTCGATCATCTCTTGGCATCTGCCATCTACTCTGCATATGCTTGTTCTTGAGAACAACTGAACCAAGTCCAACCAAACTTGGCACAAATTATATTGGGGGATACCCTTCCAGATTTGTTTGATAGAAGTTTCTGAGCCTGATAGGCTGGGTACAGTGTCCCAAAAGTCTGAAATTCTTCAAAAATCCTCCAGGCCTGGCATTCTGAAAAATGCAGGAGGACAAAAAATCGCTCTCCTCAATCAGCTTAGGAGAGCAATTAGCTTTACACAGCATTTTAAGTATCCAGTTGAATGAACTCATTGAAACTGAAACCAACAGACTATTACATCAGTGATTTTATTAACTGTACTAAGGTAAAGCGAAATCTCTTAGACATCTAGATGTCTCACTCAACAACCGAACACACACTTGACAAGACCTGTGTGTGCACCCAGACCTGTTGTCCAAGAAAGTCATACGCCTACCACTACCACCTTCAACCCCCCAAGGGGGGTTGAAGGTGGTCGTGGTAGGCATATGACTTTCTTGGACAACAGGTCTGCTTGAATCTACAGTGACATCCTGGTGCAAGTGCTTCAAGTGACAGGATAGTAGTAATGGTAGTATATTATAGTCTCAATATTTCTTGAATAATTACTCCTCAAACTGTGATGTCAGTTGTTGAACTTGAAACTGACAGAAAAAAAAATATTGCTGTGACCCATTTTGCTTCAAATGATTGCAACTGTGTTTGGGTATGGTAGCAGCCATTACCTTTTACCACTAAACCACTTGCAAAATGAAATTACGTGATGTTATGTGACTTCGAAGTTAAATTACATTTTTGCTTTACAACAAAAATTTAATGTGAGCATAATACATGTAATCTCAATCATCCCAGACCAAAATATTTAGGAGGGCAATTTTTCGCTCTCCTTAATTCTTTCAGGAGGGCAGTAAGGAGAGCTAAAAAATCGCTCTCCTGAAATTGCCAAGCCTGATCCTCTCATAAACCGCCAGTCACAATGCTTTCAAATTTGGTTTGCAACTTCCTAACATACTGAAGATTCTTTTTGATTCAAAGAAAGTTTCTCTGGCAGAATTTGAATTTGGGCCCGAAGAGGCAAAATAATTCTTGGCCTTGATGAGAATTTCTCTTTTCTGAACCAGTTGACCAATTTGAACCAAATTTGGTCTGCAGCAGAAATAGGTGACATGTTCTTGATTAATGTGGAAGAAAATTTCTTGTGCCTCCATGAAAAGTCCAGAAGCTAAAAATAGAAAAGAAAAAAATTCAAATGCCTCCTTTCATGAAACTGCTTGGAACAAAGAATTGTTACACAGCATGATGCATCCTCAGGGCGAATAGCTGATTGACTTTGAGGTGTGCAATCATGCTTGCACTCAAAATTCAGCTTACCCCCACCCCCCACCCCCCTACACACACACACACTGCCCCACCCCCCTTTCACAGTAATTGTTATACTGGATGCACTAAAATAATGAGAACACTCAGTTGTTTAAGTCTGTCTTTCCTTTCCGGGAAATTGGAAGATGGAAATTACGAAGTGCATCAAATTCAGGAAATGAATATTTTGACACATTTGTATATATATTTTATCTTTTCAGAAATAGGTGACTTCAAAAAATTAATTACTTTTTTAGTTAAATTTTCATGAATTTTTCATCAAATCTGGGAACTTAAGAGCAGTGATGACCCAATGAAATTTTTTTTTTAAATACTTTGACAATTAAGAGGTAGAAATGTTTTTCATTATAGCTCATAAACACATGGCAATAGATTTTACTTTGTGATAAGTTCATGTTTGGCAATTATAAATAGTTGTTAATCAGGCACCACCCTCATCAGTGAAAATCTGTCTCATTACTTTTTTTTTACCTAGAAATCTCTGGTGAAACTATTTCGCACTTTTTTTTAAACAAACTATATCTTGCTGGCATAAAAATAACACAAAAACAATCATTTACATTACGTGGGGGTTACGCCAATTGTAAAATGCGCAAATGCAGTACAGGTTACGATAAAACAACACAGCATAAATTAACTTCCTAATCCTGCATGTTTTGCCAGTCATATATCAGGCCATTAGATTACCTTAATTTCATACTGTTTACATGTATGCCCAAATTCGAAAAGGTGTGAAGACAAAAAGAAAAATATATAAATTCTCTGTGCCTCTTCTACATTTGAGAATAACTTTCATCATAATATGACCACAGAAACACAAAGAAAGACACGGCAATAAAACATAACAGGATAAGGTTTTTATTTCTGGTTTTAATGTGCCCAAATTCGGGCAAAATGGTGTGCCTAAAATAAATGAATTTAAAGGCCAGTATATTACAATCTTTATAAACAAACTTGACTCCAAGGTTGCGCATTGCATTCACATATGGCCACAGTGGCATGTCATTTACATCTCAACAGATTTTTCCTGTAAATATAAATAGCAACAACTAAGGTGCGATCTTGCTTTGGCGAGATCACACATTTGTTGTTGCCATTTATTTTGGTGGACATTCTGACTAACACAAAAACCTGACTTGCATAGTAAAAACTGAGAAAATGGAAAGCATTACAACACTTTTTCGCTATAGGTTACCATTATGTTATATAACATAACCAGCTAACATGTTACAATGTAAGCTCTTTATTTCCAGATCTATCTTGTTTGACTGTGCTCTATCAAGCAAGTACAGTTGGTTAGATTTGCAACTGCATTATCGGAAATTTTCACTTTTGCTTCATCATAAAATTGAGGAAACAAAAAAAAATTCATAGGTCTTATTCATTTTTTTTTCCAGGGCAAATGATGATGAAAACTTGATATCAGTGAACTGTTTGAAGATTTTGTTTGATGATGAATTACAGTTATCATTGTACAGACATTGGTCATTGTTTGAAAGTATCTGTCATTCTGTAAATACAGCATGTAAATTTAAAGTCTGGTCACTGAAAGGACAGAAAAAGCTACATGAATTTTTAGCTGAAATGGGGTGAGTAATTTACATCTTTGTCCAGGGCTTAAAATTGATTCAAGAATCCAAATCGATACTCACAATTGATTCCCACAAGGAAAACAATGACAATCAACTTTGCTTCTTGCAAAATATTCAATTTTAGTGGACAAAAATTTCATGTCAAATCATGACAAATTTGAGATTCTTTTTATCACATAACATGTAATTTAACCTTTTATCTAACGTAATGATTAAACTCACCAGCGCTATTCACAAAAATGTCCAAACAAATTTTATTATATTTTTCCCACTGTACCCAACGGCCCAGACTTAGCTGGTGCTAACTCCAAAATATCGAGGACCAAACACAAATTTTGCCCCCAATCCCCAAAATTTGCATGCAAAACTGAAAATTAGAAGCCCTATCTGACCCTCCATACATTTACTCTATGCACATGTGCAGACGCCAGGAAGTGACCGGAATTGGTGCCAACATCATTCTTTGTTTGGCCCTCAGATAACAACAAACCGACTTCTGTGCTTTTAAATCTCAGTTTACAATGATGCCAGACACATATCAATGGTTAATTTGGTGGATCCAAGGACACAACTGGATGAAGGAAGGAAGAAACGGTGGTTTGAAACGCTCAGGGCTGTAACTTTATAATATTTATAAAAATTAATTCATGTTCTCCAATTTTCGGGACATGGGCCTGACGTCATCATTATTTATAATGATTTTTCCTCTGTTTGTTAAGTATTCCTTCCCTACCCTCCCTTGAACCCCCCCCCCCCCCTCCCCCAGTTAAACTCCCAAGTAGTGATGTTATGATAATCGGGAGCGGTTATCAGCCGATAATTGCCCATCGGAAAAACATATGACCTCGCACTTGAATATCGGCTTTTGCCGATTAGTAAAAGAAAAAAAACTGAAAATTTATCAAAGTATATGAGTGAAAAGAGATCTTTTACCAACCTAATACCGTGAAAGCATAACCATTTGCAAAATCTGAACAGCTAAAAGCATATCCCTGTTATCACATACACCATCGTAAATAGAGTTGTGTTTGGATGTGGCTTGTGGATGCGTTCTGAATTTCGCAGAGTTGTTCGATCTGTGTACAGAGTATCTCCAGTCATGCGCATCTGTAGAGAAATTGAGAATACACACCAGAAGAGTTGATAAGTGGGAGATAGACAAGAATATGCAATGGGGGAAGAACAATTCGGAACCAAAACAATTCACCCCCAGTTTTTAGTTTTCTGTGCGTTTCGGCACTAGCTTCAGGACGATTCAGCAACCTTAGTATCAAAGTGTTGTCATTTGTTTTTGTTCACATGAATATGATGAACTAAACTTTTCAGAGTCATGGTAATTTTTCTTTGATTGACATTCTTGAAGATAGTGACGAAAGTATCAGATACATAAAACATACGGCATTTAGACAGTCACACCATGAGGCAGTGATTGCATTGTGATGTTAATGGGAATAAAATGCGACAACGTGTTTACAGCTCTTTGATCTATCTTACTTCGAAGTTCAAAGTATTATAGTAGAAAGGTGAGGGTTGTCTTTCACTATATACTACACAGGTATAATAATGTACCTGAACATCAGAATCGGAAATCGGTCGATAATGCTCTCAGATAATCGGAAATCGATCCAATGGCAAATTTCGTTATCGGAACATCACTACTCCCAAGCTTTTTGGCTTGTTTTATTGAAATTTTTTTTTATAAAATTTCTTGGGAGTTTAACGTGTTACACAGAATGTTTATTCTGTATATCCCCATGGTTACGTCCTCACCCTTGGGGTGTTTAGGCATTTTGGTCATGCATCATACATACAATATATCGTTCTTTCTTCTGATGAAGATCTTGCTGTAAATCGGATAGTTCAAAAATCTGTTACTGATTTCGGGCCGTGTTGCCTGGGGTCTTGTTTCTGGTTTTTATTCTGACGTTGTTTACATTGACAACGCTCTATTTATATATGTAGTTTCCTATTTATTATATGGTAGGACAATTGTAAGATACATTAAATATTCCGGTAGTGTAGCAGTTAATTTCTTTGGATAGAAAAATAATTTTTGTCCACACTTGGGCTCTATCGGGATACATTTGGGCACATCGTTCCCTTTGGGAACTTGGGCTCTTGACAAAATTTTTCCCCCAATTTTTTTTTTGTGTAAATTATTTTTCGATTTATATTTTGAATGTTATTTGTTATGTGTTTTTTTTATAATATTTAATGTGGAGTTGGGGGGAGTACGATCGACTGAGTTTGCTTCATCATGAAAGCATATTGCTCAATAAGCAAGGCGAGGAAGCCTTTCCTCTGATTTACATGTTGGTTGCCTTGCTTGTAGTCGATGTACTCCCACTAAGTCTTGCTCAACATGTGTCGCATGGGATGACAAACGTTGGAGACGGGTGTCACGGTATGTTGTTAGCGAGAGGACACTGCCGGCCTTCTCGCGGTGAGAGGCCACTGCTGGTCCTCTTGCCAAAAAGTCGCTCTAGTTTTTTAGTTTCTATTTACAGAGGAACAAGAACATGGTGATGTTTATGTTACCCCGTCAGAGAGTGTGCTTCCATCGTCGCATTTAGATAGTTAATCAGAGCTAGCTCGCAGCTAAAGTGCTCATAAACCACAGCCAGCTAGCCCGACCGTTGAAGCGGTTACACCATCCGTGGGTACCGTGACGCCGGGTGTGTCCGTTGCAGTCAAGGAGAGTAGAAAGGGTAGAGTGAGCACTATAAAATAAGAACAGGCTCACCCTGCGACGACGGAGAGAAAAAAGCCGGCAAGTTCAGTAGGAAGCTCGGCGAGGTCTGAAGGACCACGAGCGAGAGAGCCCCCTCTCTTTCATAACAACATCTGGGGTAAAATGTTGTGCTTCGGAACTTGCGTCGGAGCATACGTCCACATCTCCCGTCCGGGACACTCCGTTCAGTTCACAGCCGGGGTCGGCTATAGTTATATAGGCTTCTTCAGCATCTACCAAGCACACGCGGCTGCACCTTGGCTACGTGACTTCTGATATCCAGCCTACATCGCCGAGACGGTCCACTTTTCGTTAAAGAAGTCACACCATACTGTAGCCAAGGAGATGAGGCTTCATTCATCGGGACGTCCGCAGATAAGAGCCATCTCGGACACATTGTCCCAGGAGCACCCGGCAGCCATGCAACAGAAGACCGCTGCTCCTCAGGCCTCCATAACGGACTTGCTGTCACAGATTGCGCAGCTCATCGCAGCATCCCAGCAAGTGCAGAAGCAGCTGACGGCAGTCTCAGAACCCGAGCTGTCGGATGGTGCTGGGTCGGTCCAGTCATCTGCTCGTTCAGATGCTGATGACCATGAGTATTTGGAGAATTACCCTTCCATTTCTGAACATCACAGGGTGGCGATGGATCTAATGCATTAATACTTCCCTGAGTTTGTTCCTGAGAATCAGAATGCTGCGACCGCTCGAGCGTAGCACTATTCAGTAGCTAAGCGATGAGGCCGCATAAATCGGGACGTCCGGATAAAAGAGCCATCTCGGATACACTGTCCTCGGGAGCAGCTGGCTTTCAGAATAGAAAACCGCTGCTTCTCAGGCCTTTGTAACGGATTTGCTGTCACAGATTGCGTAGCTCATTGCAGCATCCCAGCAAGTGCAGAAGCATGTGATGGCAGTCTCAGAACCTGAGCTGTCGGATGGTGCTGGGTCAGTCCAGTCATCTGCACGTTCAGATACCGCTGGGCGTGATTATCAACTGATTCAGACAAATGAAAGGGATACGGAGGGGGGATTACCCTTCCCTTTTGGAACAACACATGGTTGTGATGGATTTAATCCATCAACACTACCCTGAATTTGTTCCAGCGAATCAGAATGCTGCGACTACTTGCAAGAAACCTCTAGCGTTGTTGGACGCTGACTTCATCCGGAAAAAGAGGAGGTTATGTCTTTTCCGGTTAAGTCTAGACAGGTGTCGCAGGCCTTAGGCCTTTTAAACGACGCCATATTCAACTTTCCAGTGGGAAGAAGTAAGGCAGTTTCGTGTCATCATCTTCCATAATTTGACTGATTATAACGGAAAACGGAGAAGATGTATAGAGAGTTCCTCTGCTTTTGACTGAGCAGGCTAAGGACCTAGTTATGGCCTTACCTTCGATATTCACTATTCGCTCGGACACAATTGAGACGGCAATTTCTTCATTCGGAGCGAATTTAGACTCTCTGTCTTACGCAGATCACCTTTAAGAACTGTGACGCAACGTCTCTACGGAAAGGAGTTTGAGCACGTTCGTACCTCATTTAGAGTCCTTTCCAGGGCTATTATATTTATCACGTTAACTCTATTTTAACAGTTAATAATTTAGGAGTTAATCAGACGTGACAGAGCCCTTGCGTCGTCATCTTTAATAGATGACAAGGTGAAAAACTCTATCCGGTATCTGGACACTTAAGTTTTTATACGCCCGTTTGAAAAACGGACGTATTATAGTATGGAGTTGTCGGTCCGTCTGTCCATCCGTCCGTTTGGTTTCCGAACAATAACTTTAGTATTTGTTATCCGATCGGCTCCAAATGTGGTATGTGGTTTAATCACAACAAAATACAGGTCAAGTTCGAATATGGGGTCGGTCCGAACATTTTTCGCCTGAATTATGGCCCCAGTTGGACTTAGAATTCGTCAAATATTTGGTTTCCGGATGATAACTTTAGTATTTGTTTTCCGATCAGCTCCAAATGTGGTATGTGGTTTAATCACAACAAAATACAGGTCAAGTTCGAATATGGGGTCGGTCCGAACATTTTTCGCCTGAATTATGGCCCCAGTTGGACTTAGAATTCGTCAAATATTTGGTTTCCAGATGATAACTTTAGTATTTGTTTTCCGATCGGCTCCAAATTTGGTATGTGGTTTAATCACAACAAAATACAGATCAAGTTCGAATATGGGGTCGGTCCGAACATTTTTCGCCTGAATTATGGCCCCTGTTGGACTTAGAATTCGTCAAATATTTGGTTTCCGGATGATAACTTTAGTATTTGTTTTCCGATCGGCTCCAAATTTGGTGTGTGGTTTAATCACAACAAAATACAGGTCAAGTTCGAATATGGGGTCGGTCTGAGCAATTTTTGCCTGAATTATGGCCCCTGTTGGACTTAGAATTCGTCAAATATTTGGTTTCCGGATGATAACTTTAGTATTTGTTTTCCGATCGGCTCCAAACTTGGTATGTGGTTTAATCACAACAAAATACAGGTCAAGTTCGAATATGGGGTGGGTTTGAACAATTTTTGCCTGAATTATGGCCCCTGTTGGACTTAGAATTCTTCGTCAAATATTTGGTTTCCGGATGATAACTTTAGTATTTGTTTTTCGATTGGCTTCAAACTTGTTAGTCTTTTTCTCAAATGACTGAAAAATTTAGTCATTTCACAAAATCACTGATTTCAAAGTCTGACCGTAACGTATATATATATGCCAGTATAAATTTCTCGCACTCTAAAAAAATTGCAAATGTGTTAAAATGGTACAATTTGAACATATTTATTTATTTATTTATTGGTGTTTAAGGTCACATACTTATGCACAATGGCTAATCGTGACCGTGACAGTTTTACGGGTGGAGGAAGCCGGAGTACCCGGAGAGAACCACCGAGCAACGACGAGCAGCTGTCAGCTCTCCAACATCGTAACTCTGAACTCTGCATCGCAGCACAGGCTGTGTTAGATTGGTTGAAGACATGCGCACCATCGACGAGCAGTACGCCCCAGTACACAGCGTCATCGTGCCCCCATGTAGGCAATCGGGGTGAAGTGTCTTGCCCAAGGACACAACGCGGTTGCCGTAGGTGGGATTCGAACCGAGGACCTCTCGGCTTGCAGCCTGCACCTCTACCAACTGAGCCACCGCGCCCCCACAATTTGAAGAGTTCCCGGGCGTATGATGCAATGCCCAACGGTGCTCTTGTTGACGATAAGCTTTCATTGGTTTATGACCAAGCTACAAACAAAGCATCAATACTCTGCTCCTTAAGTCGGCATCTAATCGACCCGCAATAGCAGGAAAGAGTAAGGGAGGACGTCCTAGACAGAAAGTCGTCTGAAAAGAACTCCTCGCGAGGGTATAGGTAACCCTCCTATAATTACTCTAGCGATCATCATACAGCGACTCGGATAGGGGGCTTAGTTCTGATCGAGACTACCAGTCAGATGCCCCTATGCCGTTGGCTTGAGGCTCTTCGCGAAGGAGACGTAGTTTCTCCTTCTGTAGGCTTTGCAGGTGAGGGTTAGGACCTCTATTGCTTAGCAGTTGACGGTTGGTTATCAAGATTCGCATCAAACTGGATAACTATTACGGAAGACCAGTAGGCGAGAAGTGTGGTCTCGGAAGCCTACGGCTATCTTTCCGAGAGAAACTACCACTAACTTAATGTCAGTGTTGAACAATACTTTCATCAAATCCTTGCATAAGAGTCTCTCCAACCGGGGGAAAAGGTTCTCTTGACAATGAAAGTAATAGAGGTCGTTGAGAATCGAGATTCTCTAGGATTCTATAGTCACCTGTTACTCATACCAAAGCCAGAGAACTTGATCCAAGCGTTAATAGACTGGAGCTGGATAACAAGTTTATCATAGCTCTAAAAGTTTATTTATGGTAATCATTTAGTTGGTAAAAGCGAGCGTTTGAGTGATTGACTATACGACCAGCATAGATCTAAGGATCCGTTCTTTCATGTCCTGGTATATCCGGCATTCAGAAAGTACCTACGGTTTGTCGTCCAAGGGATAGTATTTCAGTTCCGAGTGATGTGGTACGGTCTGAATCTAGCGCCCTGGGCTGTCACTCGAATAATGAACTTGGTAATATCTCCCAACAATCTGGTTCGTCTGCCGTTATCCAGAGCGAAATTAGTAAGTTGTTATGCTCGCTTTTGTCTACTTTCAGACGCATTAACAGCGAGAAATTTTATGCGGCTGATGGGGTTGTGCGGAGTGGCTATGCATCTTATTCAGATGGGTCGCTTATGCACACGTCCCATCCAGTTATTCTTTACTCAGAACTGGAGTGTGAAGACGCATTCGCTCAAGACCGGTATTGTTTTAACGGATCTAGTAAACAAAAGGTCCATATTGGGGCAGATATTCAGTGGTTAACTCAAAGAGTTCTGCTGCAACTGCGGGATCTGGCTTTCACGATTATGACGGGTGTGAATCAATAGTTTGGGGCACAACCCTGAGTCCGACAGACTCGAAATGCAGGGGCCTTGGGACCCTCGGTTCCTGGAGAAACACATAAACATCAAAGAATGATGTCAATATTGTTAGCGCTACATCAATAGATTCACATTATTTGTGGACACGCATGTTCAGATATTGTTGGACAACTCGATAGTGGTAGCGTACGTCAGGAACCAGGGTGGCACCCATTCATTTCTGTTATGGTAACTAGCGGAGAAGATTTTTCTATTTCGTCGTGTATCATCATGTTCATCTGTCTATACGTCATATACCGGGTCATCTGAACGTACTAGCAGACTCGCTCCTCGGAAAGGTCGCCTGTTTCATTTGCATTGGACACTCAACAAGCGAGTATTTGGACAGTTTTGCTACCAGTGGGATCGCCCCATGACAAATTAGTTTGCGACGCACCGGAACAATTAGTTACCGTCATTTCTGTCGCCATGCCCAGACCATTGAGCGCATGCAGTAGATGCTCTGCAGAATTCATGGGGATGAATGCTGGGATACGCGTCTCCTTCAATTCATTTGATTCAGTAGATTACGTTTAAGATTGAACAGTCTCATTGTGAATCCTACTAGTAGCACCTCTGTTGTGAAAATAATCTTGGATCAGTATTCTCTAGTGTATGCTATGAGACACTCCCCAGAAGCTTCCTAAATGAGAGGGTCTTCTTTCAGGGGAAGTTTTATTCTTCACGTCCTTCTCTGCCCATAGTGGCATAATGGTGTCGGTTAGACGTGAGGGAACCATCGCGGTTCCTATATTATTTGATAACTGGCACAGGAACGATTAAATAATGTGGGTGAGGAGATTTCGATATGACTAGAATCCTCCCCCCCCCCCCCCCCCCCCCCCCACACACACACACACTCACACACACTGCCTAGGTGTTTAGAGGCAATTAACGGGCAAGACGTAGTTTTCTTCCCACAAGCCTCATATAATTTAATACATACATACTATGCATTTAGGTCGTGTTCTATGGCGACCTCGTGGGCACATCCGCTTTTTAATTGGATTAGTTTCCTCTGATTATTTGTTGATTTGTTATATACGAGCACTTATTTAAAAAATCATCACAATTAAATTGCTACTCTTTGAGTACCTCACAGGCTGCATAACCAGTTAACTGGTATTCAGATGATTACATGCTAAATATAAATGCTCTCGAACATTATATTATTAGGCTAACGCTTTATTGTATTTTGTGGACCTTGAAATCATATTCTGTTTCAGGGGCAGTCTGTGTCGGTGCCTGTTAATCATACCTACTTTCATTTCTAGATCCAGGTTTCTTTTATGTCAGTACTCATTTTGCATATTCCCACTTGTTTACGATCGTAGATATCGGATAGTACACGTTGGAGAGTGTTGTTACTGGAATTTGTTGTACAAAGGTTGCCTGTGGATTACCAAGGAAGTGTGTTTTCTCTTCAGGGATCGTTCAGTGTGGCTCGATTGGACATGTGTATGTTATATTTTATATCACTGGTTTTCGACATATCTGTGTACACCGTCTGCGGTGTACATTTATATAGCGGGCAATATTAATTACCAGGATCATCGCTATAGCCTCAACTTCTGAAGTGGCATTAAGCATCATTTATTAATCATGAATTAATACCTGAGTGCCTGTTTGACGATTATTTATCTTGTTTTTTGGTACCGCTCTTATTGATTCCAGAGCTCTCCCCTCTTTCTTTTGAAGATTCCTTCAAAAGAAAGGTGGGGGGAGTGATTTTTACCTCTTCTCTGGCTTCTTTTGATGTAACTATGAAGTAAGCTGTTTTATCCGTAATTATATCCTGCATACAGCTGAAGTGTTATTGTATGGCGTATGTTTGTGTATGTTTTCACTCATTCTCAGATACGCCATCCTAATTTTTGGGGCTAAGTCCGGACTAGCCTTAAAAATTAGGAATTTGTTACATCCTAAGTTGCATTGTCTTCATGTTTTCAATAAGGAATTACTTAATTTGGACTCCTTATTTAGAATATGTCTCTTCTATTACTGTATAGAGAGACATACATGTAATTCCTAATTATTTTAATTTCCTTTCATCATGGATTGCAGGATTGGAACTATGTTGATCTACTATTTCGGAAGTCCTAGGCCCTCCACCTTTTTACGATTCAGCTAGTCTGATCCATTGGGTACAGTGGGAAAAATATTATAAATTCATAGTAATTTGTATATTTTTATACTGTACCAATGACCCAGACATAGCTGGTGCTAACTCTTAAAATATAGGGCCAAACACAAATTTTGCCCCCCAATCCCCAAAATTTGCATCTAAAACCAAAGAAAACATGTCCTGAATGGCCCTCCACACTTCACCTCTACTGCGCATGCGCAGTGTCAAGGACGTTCCGAAATTGGCGCCATTAATTATTCTAAGTTTGGCCCTTCATCAGTTAACATCTGACTGATCTTTGTGCTTGTAAATCTCAGTTTAAATGATGCCAGACACATAAATATTAGTGAAATGGTGATTCTAAGGAGGATAGAGAAGGAGGAGAGGAAAAAAGTGTGACAGAATATTATCAGGGCTGTAACTTAAAATTTTTTAATGAAATTATGTTAAGTTACCTATTTTCGAGGCAGCAGCCATTTTGTTGTCAATCTGATTATTTAGTTACACTGATTTTTCAGTGTTTTCCTCTCTCCCTTTCCTTTAAGTCCCCCCTTGCTATTCTCCCATGCTTTTGGCATAGTTTCTGTAATTATTATTACTAAATTTTCTTGGGAGTTTTAGCTGAATAACAGAATGAATTCTGTTCTTTTCCCCATGTTTACGTCTTCACCTACGGGTGGTTAGGCGTTGTGTTCTGCATCTACCATCTGATGTTCTGCAGTTTCTTCCCTGGAAGTCTCTGTTTTGCATCAGATAGTGTATTTTTGGTAACTGATTCCGGGCCTGGGTGCCTGGAGTCTTATTTTAGTGTTTTTACATTCATTGTTTACATTTACAACAGCCCTCTGTATGAGGGGGGGATTTCTTGAAAATAATATCTTGATGTTATTTTAATCATAACTAGATACATTATTATTGTTCGTAAGTGTTGAATAAATTGTTTAAAATATTTTTAAAATTTTTGTCCACACTTAGGCTTGGGATCCATTGGGGCTCAACGTTACTTTTCAGAAACTTGGGCTGTTCTGAAAAAATATTTTTTTCAAAATATTTTGATTTCAATTATTTTTTCTATATTAATGGATCATATTATTATTATGTATTTTGATTGCCAGGGGTTGGTGTGAGTACCAGGACTTGTTTTCTTTTCACATTGAAAGGATTTTGATCAATTGTAATAAGAGGAAGTCTTCCTCTGACTTTTATAATCATTCTATATGTGGTCAGTGTACTCGCATTAACTCCTGTTCTGTATCGTATGATTTCGATGACAACATGGGAAGCGTATGTCACGGTATGTTAGTGGGGAATTGGACACTCCGGTCCTTTCCCCGCAGGGTCACTCTACTTTATCAATTTCTATTTCAGACGATCAAGATTAGGGTGATGTATCTGTGATGTCTTCCAACAGTGTGCCTCCGTCGTCACAATTAATGAAGGGCTAGCGGAAAAGTGCTCATGTAGATATGCCAATTGCCTAAGAGGACCCTAGTAGGTTCGACGGCCTTTGACGTCCGCTAGCTCGCCCGATGTAGCGTCCATTCATCGAATGGTTCGGCAGCCGGGTTCGTCCGTTGCGGTGTAGAAGGAGTTTTGGGGTGATGCGAGCACTATAAATCAACCAAATGCACACCCAGTGACGGCGGATTAGAGGGAGAACGGAGGAAGCCTTTTAGTCCGGTTCATAGCTCGTTCTGGTCCATCCGGACGGCGAGCGAGAGAGGCCCCTCTCTCGTACAACAACATCTGGCCCCAGATGTTGTGGTACAAAATGTTTCGCATTCGAAGCATACGTCCGTCGCTCGGGACGCTCCGACATATAGTCAGTCCGGAGTAGACTGTCAATAAGGCTTCCTCATTCTCATGGTAACGCACACGACCGCTCTTGGCTACGTGACCTTGGATATCCAGTCAGCTTCGCCAGTCAGAGAATCATCGGCGACCAGGTCACACCATCCGGTAGCCAGGGACACGAGGCCTGCAGACTCCGGACGTTCGCATAGGAAAGTGAGCGGGAGTCAACGTACTCGGAGCTTCCGGCGGCAATGCATCGTATGACCGCTACTGCACAGGCCTCGGGAACGGACGTGCTTTCCTAAATAGCACAGCTTATCGCAGCATCCCAGCATCAACTGAATCTGTCGCATATTTTTTATCCGACGATGCTGGGTCGGGACGCTCCGCGGAAGCGGTTACAGACGTCCGAAAATTTCATCCGGTCCGACGGGATACCGAAAGGGATTTGGAGGATTTCGAGCTTTCCCTTTCGGAACAACATATGCTGTTGTGTATGTCATCTGACTTGATCTTCTGCAGCTTCTTTCGTCGGACCAGAATGCTGCGATGCCGGATAAGAAACTGATAGCGTCGGTGGACTTAGAAATTTTTGGTTCGGTTCAGGGACATCGTCCCTCAGTTCCGACATAGTCCAATAATGTCACACAAACTTTCGAATTATTGAACGACGCTATATATATTATTATTATATGCTTGCTATAACCAAGCATTTCTGGTTTCTTGTTCGCAAAGTTATGGAGATGTCTTTCAAAGTGTGCCTCTGTCGTCATAGTTAATGAAGAGCTAGCGGCAATAAGTGCTCATGGAATATGTCTATTGCCTAAGAGATCCCTTGTAGGATCGACGGAGTGACATTCGCTAGCTCACCCGGTGTAGCGTACATTCATCGAATGGTTCGGCTGTCGGGTTCGTCCGTTGCGGTCTAGGAAGGAGATTTGGGTGATGCGAGCACTATAATTACTCACCCAGTGACGGCGGATTGAGGACAGATCGGAGGAAGCCTGTTAGTCCGGTTCCTGGCTTGTCCAGGTCCGTCCGGGCTGTGAGCGAGAGAGGTCCCTCTCTCGTCCAACAACATAGGGGACCGCATGTTGTGGTTCAGATATTTTACATTCGGAGCATATGTCTGTCGGTCGGGACGCTCCGTTATATTGACAGTCCGAGAGACTGTCGATAATGCTTCCTCATCCTCACAGCAGGGCACACGACCACACATTGGCTACGTGACCTCGAGAATCCGATCAGTTTCGTCATTCAGTGATTCCACGGCGAATAGGTCACGCCATCCGGTAGCCAAGGGACACGAGGCCTATACACTCCGTTCGCTCGCATATTGGTAGTATGCACGTGGTAACGATCACGGAGCTTCCAGCGGCAATGCATTGTAGGACCGCTTCTCCTCAGGCCTCAGTGACGGACGTGCTATCCGAGTTAGCACAGTTGTTTCGCAGCATCCCAGCAATCGACAGTTTCTTACTCGAATCAGGAATTATCTGACGGCGCTGGGTCGGTGCGGTCCTCGGTTGCATCAGGTACGGACGACCGAACGCTTTATAGGGTCCGACAGGATGGCGAAAGGGATTCGAAAGATTTCGAGTTTTCCCTTTCATAGCATCGGAAGCTGCCATTCATATCTTCTGGCATTATCTTCCAGTGATTGTTATTTCGGACTACATTGCTGCGATGTTGGATAAGAGACTTATAGCGTCATTGGACACGGAATTTTGGATCGGTTCAGGGACATTGTCCCTGACTTACCGACACAGTCCAATAATGTCATTACAACATGTGTTTTACTTTTCGACGCTATATATGCATATAAGTCTGCTACCAAGCATGATAGTTTAGTTTCTTGTCCGCAATGCTCATTTCTGCCGTTTTATCATTTATACGAATAATTTATTTTGGCAGAGCAGGGCATACCGAGAGTTCATATGCGTCTAGACGGTGTGGTTAAAGACTGGAAATATTCTTTTTCGCCGTCTATGTCTTTTCCAACCACAATGTTGGAAACGACAATGATGTCTAGTAGACTTAACTTAGACGCTTTATCATACGTAATCCACCTTACTGAGGCGTTATCATTACGTCTTCAAGAAAAGATTTACGGGATATTATTCTCAATGTGATTTCTTTTGAGGGCAGTAGTTTGTTCACGTATAACTCCGCCCTTCAGTGGCTGATTGGAGTTGGTTAGACGTGACGCAGCCCTAGCTACATCCACGCGCGTGGATAGTAAGGTGAAGAACTCTCTCAGAGTCGCTTCGTTCTCTGAGAAGCCTCTCTTCGACGGCAACTTTTCAGCAATCCATGAATTGCTCGATTTACACGTTCTCTTGTCTATCTAGTGTTACAAGAGATTCAGACTGGGGCAAACATTTGGTGGTTGACTCAGAGAGTGCCACTGCAGTTGCCGGATCCGAGTGTTATAGTTATGACGGTTGCCAGTCAAACAGATTGGGATATAATATTGATCCCAACGGATTCGAAGTGCCAGGGTCTTTGTGTTCCGCAGTCTCTAAGCAAGCAATTATCTTCCGCGGAATAATGTTTTTTTAGGCTTGCTTTATGTCATTGCATGAACATTATTCAGAAATGCATGTCCAAATCCTGTCCGTTAATTCGACAGCAGTGGCGTATCTCCGGAACCAGGGAGGCACTCATTCGTTTCTGTTATTCAATTTAATGGAAAGAATCCGTCTGTTGGTTATAGTACACCAAGTTCTGTTTCGGTCCGTCATATTCCGGGTCGTCTGATTGTTTTACCGGACTCCCGTTCACTTAGGGGTCGCTTGTTGCCGTCAGAATGGACTCTCAACAAACAAGTATTCAATCAGATTTGCTATCTATGGGAGCGCCCAATGATAATTTATTTACGACACAGCTTGCTAATCAATTGCAGACGTATGTGTTGGCTTGTCCGGATCTCTGAGCTAATGTTGTTAATGCTCTATTGATCTAATAGGACGGAATGATAGGATACGCGTATCATCCGGCGCTGTTGTTTCAGCAGGTATTGCTAAGATAAACAACCACAATACATTTCTGTTGATAGCATCTCTGTCTTCACAGAGACCGTGGGTAATTTACTCTGATGTCTACTGTGGGACTTAACGCGAAATCTTCCTCAATGAGAGGATCTTTTTTCGCTGGGTAAATCGTGTCATCTTTATCACAACCCGCAAGGTCGCAACCTTCACGTATTCCGTTGTGTGGTCCGTATTGCATTGTAGGCATTGTACTGGACGAGCTTTGGACGCGATTTCTTACTATAGGAGATCCTCTTCTTCGCTATTCTATGCGGCTAAAGTGGAGGCTCTTCCGTCGTTGGTGTAGGGATCACTATGTTCATATTGTTGATCCCTCCTTATTACTCATTGCAACTTTTTAGTATACTTGTTTGACAAGATCTACTGCAGCCTGTTATTATTAAGGTGATAGGTTTATGTTACCTCATACCTATGCACTCTATGATAGTTTACAATTGAGTCTTGTGTCTCTTTATCTAAGTCAGTTAGTAACTTTTTGATAAATAGACTTAGAATCTTTAGATTAAATTCCTATATGGAATTTAACTTCGGTTCTTATTTAGCTAAGTAATCATTTGAGCCTCTGGAAACAGTAGTTTTCAAATTCTGACCTTTTAGACAGTAATTCTGTTGGCTTCTCTTTTACTGAAGAGTCAGTGAATTTCATGCACTATCGATGGATGATTTTCACTTTCATAGTTTCGGAATCACTACTTCCTTTACTATTTAGGTTGGATTTTTGCATAAGAGTTAGGCTCCTAATATCCGGAACCTATTGTTATTAAGGTCCTTCCGTCTTCGTACGGGCATAGGCCTTTACTCTGTCCGGTTAGAGTTTATGTATTTATAAACAGATATCTGTTTATTACTACGGGCGTAAGCTTCTTCTGTCTTTGATGCCTAATAGAAGGACGTTACGCTCCATTCTATTGCTAATGGATTCAATTAACTATTGGTACTGCTTATGGTATATCATTGACTCAGCAGTTGTGCTTAAGATTTCGGCTCATGAAGTAAGAGTTCTTCTACATCTTGGGCTTACATTAATAGTGTCGCTATTATAGATTTTTGAAGGCTGCTCATTGCGCTCAGCCATCCACATTCATGAATTTTTATCTCAGAAATATCGAGTCCATTTCTGGAGGCCTCTATTGTTAGGTCTATTATCTACTGCTCAGAATGTCATTCACTTAACAGTTGCTACTATAGCTAGGTAGGCTGTCTGTTTCGGCAGTGACTCCGTTCTGCTGCCCTCTTCGCTCTGGGCTATTTGACCCAGGGCAAGAAAAAGGGGGGGGGGGGAGGGTGTTCCCTTGGGTCACCTGTTTTACTATGAAAACAAGGGGATACCTCCTCCGGAGTTAGTAATTCTGAGCTGTTATTGGGATGGTTGTTTAGTGAGAAGTTTATGTTTTAAAAATTCATTCAAGTCTCAGTTTTTAAAGTATAGCTTTTGAATATAGCACGTGTCAACGGACATGATTATGCAATCCTCAGACACTTTTAAGGAGTATAAGAGTCTCTATTCTCTAGACTTACTTGATTTATTGGCTTACTTTAAAAATTATTAGTATAAGGATTATATTGGATATTAATAGAGTACATGGATGTATGATGCTCAATTTTGGAAGGTGTTGTATCTTTCTAATTTATCATAAATAAGAAAGATACATGTAAGGCCTATTACTTCTTTTTCCCTAGAGGGGATGACTCTATTTTATATTATTGAGCGTATTCCATCTTGCTGTATGTCCTTGGCCCTCCAGCCTTTTTACTATTCAGCTATGTCTGGGTCATTGGTACAGTATAAAAATGTTAAAAAATTTATAGTAATTTATATATTTTTTATACTTACCAATGACCCAGACGGGGATGGCCCTCCCAGGAGTTGGGAACTCTTGCCTCCCCGCTGAGTACATAGCGCTTACCAGGCACTGGTTATTAGAATGATTAATGGCGCCAACGTCCTTGACACTGCGCATGCGCAGTAGAGGTGAAGTGTGGAGGGCCATTCAGGACATGTTTTCTTTGGTTTTAGATGCAAATTTTGGGGATTGGGGGGCAAAATTTGTGTTTGGCCCTATATTTTAAGAGTTAGCACCAGCTATGTCTGGGTCATTGGTAAGTATAAAAAATATATAAATTACTATAAATTTTTTAACATTTTTCATACTTACCAGTGGCCCAGATGGGGATGGCCCTCCCATGAGTGGGCACTCATACCTCCCCACTGAATTATTATGTAATACTCTCTTTTACAAAGAATCATGTTGGCGCCAGTTCCGGTCACTTCCTAGCGTTTGCGCATGCGTGGAGAGTAAATGTATAGAGGGCCAGATAAGACTTCTAATTTTCAGTTTTGCAATGCAAATTTTGGGGATTGGGTGGCAAAATTTGTGTTTGGCCCTCGATATTTTGGAATTAGCACCAGCTAAGTCTGGGCTATTGGTAAGTATGAAAAATATACAAATTACTATGAATTTATAATTTTTTCAGCTTTTGGCTTGGAAACATAGCTTATGGCACCTCATTGGAACGAGCTTGTAGTTTCATAAGCCATGCTTCTGAGAAAATGTTCTGTTATTCAGGAAATGTTTTTTGCAATTGTTGTCTATTATTTTGTATTTCGTAAACAGTTAATGAAATATAAGAGAAGATTAATTCAGTTCTAATTCCGAAACCAACTCACAATGTTACCGTATCAGACGTGTTGTGTACAATATTTTCCATAATGAGGTATTTGGTGGTGATTATGTAATAAAAAGACCTGTGATGTTAATGGCACCCAATAGATGGTATTGAGGAAAAACTTATGGTATAAGCTGTCCTGTCATAGTGAAATGAATGTTATACTATAAGGGCAGTCACCCTTCTGAACCTATTTACAGGACAGCATTTGTTGCTTTTCTGTGAGTTTGAACACAGGCCCAATTCTTGATCAAATGTCTGTTCCGGGCCTCAGTACAAATTGGGTGAATGATTGTTTTGTTCTCCTAAAAAGAAATAGGCTGACCAATTTAGGCCTGAAAAAGTTAAAAATCTGTTTCTCATGCCCTCCTGCATGGTCCTTTAGGCTGCTGCATGCTCTCTTTTTATAGCCATTGCAAACTTTAAAAAATAAAAATTAAATGGTTTATGTTTGATATTTAACCAAGTTAATAAAATTAATAAATTTGTCACTTGAGTGCAACAAGGCTTTGCAATGCAAAAGCATTGCAAAGCCTTCTTGCATTCAAGGGATGAAAAAGACCACCACACATGCTATTCTGTAGGTTTATTTATTTATTATTGGTGTTTAAGGTCACGTACTTATGCACAATGGCTAATCGTGACCGTGACAGTTTTATGGGTGGAGGAAGCCGGAGTACCGAGAGAGAACCACCGAGCAATGACGAGCAGCTGTCAGTTCTCCAACATCGTAACTCTGAACTCTGCACTGCGGATTCTGTAGATTATGAGGCCTAAAACAAACCAAGAACATGAACTTTTGATGGCAAAAAAATAATAATAAAATAAAATAAAAAACCCACATGGAATTTTACAAAAACTGGCCTTAGAAACAGAAGATCTATTTTGTGAGGACCTTATCATTCATCTTCATTACTAGATTGCTGTTGTATTCATGTTCTAACCACACATGTTAACTCTCCCGGAATGCCCAGGAAAATCCCATAAA
Organism: Pictodentalium vernedei; assembly: GCA_031216915.1. Lineage (NCBI taxonomy): Eukaryota > Metazoa > Mollusca > Scaphopoda > Dentaliida > Dentaliidae > Pictodentalium > Pictodentalium vernedei. Next base: position 115,762,682 of record CM062294.1, on the reverse strand, counting down.
TTTAGAGAAGTTCCTGGCCCCCAAGAAGGGAATCCGTTTTGGACAAAAATCCCTGAAAATTGTGCAGTCGAAAATTTTTCAATTTCCAGGCGTTCCATGTCAAATAATATTGTCCTTCGAAGCTCTGATTATAACAAACCGAACAAAAAAAAGTATACAAGTGAATTATATTTAATAAAAGAGCCCTTTATTATAAATGAAGCAAAAATAAGTGGCCTAAGTACATCACCTATTGACATCCACCTTCACTTAATTAATTATTCCTGGTGAAAAAAATGTACGCAAAAGAATTAAAGAATATGTATTTCTTTATTTGGTTCAAACATCCACTCATTTTTAATTCAATTATCCACTTGATTTGTGATCCACTTCGGCAAAATAGAAGAATACAGCATAAAATATGTCAATTTGCTCAGAAAAATTTTCTCCTTGTTTCCGTGATATGCCGAAAGATTACGGCTTAAAATCGATACACAATGGACATATTTTGTAATGGTCAATAACACTGAGTTCTGCTTCGCGAGTCACAGCTGAGGCGTCTATTCTCAGAAAGCTCCGAATGTTATTTGCACAGTTCAAAACAGAATTATGAATTACTGATGAGGAGAAAAAATCTTGATTCCCAAAGGCTGAAACGTCCCTTCACAGAAATTGGTGCATGTAAAGAAACACCACAGACAACTCGAAATAAGGGCGAAGTTGGATTAAATTGAGTCATGAAAAATGGAATTACATTTGATTGCCCATTCCAGAAGGGTATTATCAGACTCTGTACTTGGTCAAATTATAACCACAGGTTGTGCTGGGGAGGGGGGGGGGGGGCCTTAGCAGGAAGGGGAGGGGGTGAAAAAAAGAGGGAGATGAAGTATTTGAACCAATGAATGGCATTAAGGGCTTCAGCAAATGTTTAGCCTATGAACTACTGGGTGGAACATGTTGCCAGTGGCGGTCCAAGAGCTGAAATCTTTTAGTTCTTGTGTATATTGTTCCCACATGTACGTTTCCCTAAACTTCATCCAGTTTCCCTGAAAATCACCCAGGAAGGGGGGGGGGGGGGAAGAGGGAGATGAAGTATTTGAACCAATGAATGGCATTGAGGGCTTCAGCTAATGTTTAGCCTATGAACTACTGGGTGGAACATGGTGCCAGTGGTGGTCCAAGAGCTGAAATCTTTTTGTTCTTGTGTATATTGTTCGCACATGTACGTTTCCCTGAAATTCATCCAGTTTCCCTGAAAATCACCCAGGAAGGGGAGGGGGGGGGGGGGGGGGGGGTGAAAAAAAGAGGGAGATGAAGTATTTGAACCAATGAATGGCATTGAGGGCTTCAGCAAATGTTTAGCCTATGAACTACTGGGTGGAACATGGTGCCAGTGGTGGTCCAAGAGCTGAAATCTTTTTGTTCTTGTGTATATTGTTCGCACATGTACGTTTCCCTGAAATTCATCCAGTTTCCCTGAAAATCACCCAGGAAGGGGAGGGGGGGGGGGGGGGTGAACAAAATAGGGAGATGAAGTATTTGAACCAATGAATGGCATTAAGGGCTTCAGCAAATGTTTAGCCTATGAACTACTGGGTGGAACATGGTGCCAGTGGTGGTCCAAGAGCTGAAATCTTTTAGTTCTTGTGTATATTGTTCGTGCATGTACGTTTCCCTGAAATTCATCCAGTTTCCTTGAAAACCCCCCAGGAAGGGGGGGGGGGGGTGAAAAAAGAGGAAGATGAAGTATTTGAACCAATGAATGGCATTAAGGGCTTCAGCATATGTTTAGCCTATGAACTACTGGGTGGAACATGGTACCAGTGGCGGTCCAAGAGCTGAAATATTTTAGTTCTTGTGTATATTGTTCGCGCACGTACATTTCTCAGAAATTCATCCAATTTCCCTGAAAATCGCCCTCAAGTTCCCTGAAAAAAATTTTCTGAGGTTAACATGTCTAGTTCTAAATCTCCCATAACCAGTGTTCTTTAAAATAGAGCTGAGAAGTTTTGATTTATCAGATTCGGTTTCCGGAAAGAACCTCAGTTTCAGTTCAGTTTTTCTATGTGTTAAGAACATATAGTAAATAATACTTTAAGCTCTTTAACTTGGAAAAATCCCAAATGGTTTGTATAACATCACTCCCCCAGGGCTCAAAATAAGCGGTGTCACGTCGCTTTTTGCTATGCAAAACTTGCAAAAAGCTACACAATGTTCAATTATGTATAGCATTTTGCGATACAAGATAATCAACTGCAGCCTATTAGGCTGCAGTTGATTATCTTGCATCGCAAAATGTAAATGAAAATTTGCAAACAAATTTGAAAACTAGTTCACTGATGCTTTACTTCTGATTGTGAAACATTCCAGGCATAACTCAGATTAACTCTCCATCAAGCATCATCAGCAACTTCATATGTAAGATGAATTCTATTGGTTTAAATTCTTCCAGTTTTTACAACATTTTGCATAAAATGTCCATTAAAAATAACTTCAAGCCCATCAAATTAAAAATCCCAACATCCATTTTGAGAACTCTGTTAAACAACCTCGATGTCATTTGAAAATATCCAAGTCCATTTAACCCTTAAAGGCAGTTCAGTTAAAAAAAACATAGTGAATGTTTCATGTGTTGCAGATCATTTGGAAATGCCCAGAAAAGGATGGAAGCTATTCTATCTACTTAGAAGAATTCAATACAAAACAGCATAACTAAGGCTGTCACGATTATGAATTTTCATAATCGATTATTTTGTCATAAAAATCGACGGTTAATCGATTATTTATGGTTAACATTTCTGTCTCGTTTCCTAGAACTTCGTCTATGAAATAACTTGGGAGGCGTTAAAAATTAAAATATCCTAATCGTAAATGAAGCAAACGAACACCAAACCTTGAAAAATTTGACAAAACAGAATCTACATCGCATAGATTCAAACTTCAAATCATAGAAAAATGCATACTAAACTCACTAATGGCCCCATCCGCACTCAATAAGTAACGATTATGAATTCAGCCTCAGGGAATGTCAAGTCAACAAAGCTTTAGCCTTTACACGTGGAAATGAAACTTCCAGTTGCGGTACGTCGGAAAACAAAATAAATCATCATACTTTAAAAATAAATAACATGGCATTTCGAAGTTTTTCCCTCTTTACTTTCTGTATGTTAAAATTGCTTATCAAGTATCAAATTGATAAAAAGAAAAACAAACACTTGACGATGTCTTATTGGCAAGGAATACAATGTTGCCATTGACAGTAAGGCATTATCGAGTGTTATGTTATTTTTGTTGACAGAATATTTTTCAGGCACGTTTTACTTCGACTTTTATAAATTTTATGTACCGGTTGGAAATTGAATAGTTCAAAAGGAGGGGAAAGATCAAAGACATGCAATCGACAGCATACTTTTGATACTAGGCAGAAGAATACAACCTTGTAACAATGTTGATGTTTTTTGGCAGGTCACATGACTCACATCAAAGGAATGAGAAGTATTGGGAACTGAGTGATCATGCATACGATGATGACTGGGTTTCAGCTAACTTAACTCACGTGGTGCCGCAACTTCAAGCTATATATTGGTTTTATGTTTTAACCCCGTTCACACAAACATTTGTTGTCGAAATAGGTCCTTTATGTGAAACAATAGCTTGTGAATCAACATTTCCCCTTTGTTTAACAGAAAGGTATGACAGCACATGTCCAGTCAAATAATCGATCATTGAAAAAAATCATCGATTATGACCTCAATCGACGGTTGATCGATTTTTCGATCATTCGTGACAGCCTTAAGCATAACATAACTCCGGTATACAAAAATAGCTATGCAATTTCTACAAAATGCTATTCATTTTTTGGAAATGTGTAGCATTTTGCTACGCATAGAAAAAAAGTTATTTTGAGCACTGCTGACTCCCCACAAAAACCCTGTCTCTAAATATATTCATTATGTTCAGTCTAACTTGCTTTTTATTATTCTTAGGGGGTCCTAGGGGATCAGTTGCTAAACCTCTTGATTAAGACAAAACATCAATTGAGGTAACAAATGAATAAAGTTCATCCAATGTATTTCGTGTTCACATTGTCATTTTGTAAGGGAGAAAATGTGACAGTGAGAACATGACATATTTGCCCCTTTAGTTCAAACAATATTTATTTCCAACCTCAGTGAGTACAGTATACAACATGAAGATGTTTGTGGATTCGACAGTAAGCCGTTGGCTTGTACAAGGTCATTTCCACACCATTAATTAATTACCTCGAATATCTTCGAGAAACAGCTATAAAATATGTTAAATCCAAACCAGTAAATAATTTACTGAGTAATAATACGGTTTGATATAGGTTGGAAACACATTTCTGAAATTCTGAAATTATAGAAAGAAGAAGAAGGAAAAAGAAAAAAAAAAACAAAAAGAAATAAAAGAGAAAACCAGAAATAGTAATCATTTAAGTACTGATAGGCTACAAATTGTAAAACGCCACACTCCACAGAACGGAATACATGGCCTGAAATGACAACGGAGAATGGCTTGTGGTGGGTTACTTGGTTGGCAACATAGACTGAGGGTGTCACATTTGAATTTCAAAATTCGTTAAGATTAAGATTAAGTGCCCTGGGGCTTCGCATGACGGTAGGTGCATGGAGTGCATTGGATTCTCTTTGTCTTCAGTGTGTGTTGTTTGTAATGCATCGGTTAAAGGGAGATTTTTCGATGTTTCCTTGCCAATGACGGAGATATGCTCAAACTCATAGCTCCGTGATTTGTGCATACCAAATGAATGAAGCACCGCCCCTGCAGCGTGGTCATCACCTCCAATTCACACCTTCCAGAAGGGAAGGTGGGAATTGGAGGTGATGACTGAGCTGCAGGGGCGGTGTCCCTTTGTCAGATAGACGACTTAGTGATGAGTGTCCATAGGGGCCACTAGTCCAACTCCCTCTGAGTAAGATAGATTGACGAGTTCATGCACAAACACTGTAAAACCATTTATCCAGCTTTTGCTGGATCTTAGCAGTTTGGTTTGCCACAAAAACTGAAGCCGAACCAAAAAACTGCCCAGCTTTGCTTTTAAGTAACCTTTTTTAGAGTTGCCTTCATTTCTAACTTGTACAGGCCTGTGTTCATGATAAAGCATTCAGCATGGTCGTAATTTTGGACTATGAAAAAATGGTGAGCAACTCAATAAATTGTTTTGATAGTTTGTCTGAACTTCATCCATGAATATCTGGTTGAGTGCTAGAAGCCAATTTCAGAACTCTTCTGAAAAGTGGTGAAAGCCTCTTTAGTGGCTTGACATTGTATACATTACCTTATTATATACACAGCAGTAGAAATAAAAAGTTCATATAAAATTGTTTTGTTAGAACTTATTGGAGTGTGTCAACAGGCTCTCTCCAATAAATTGTAACAAAGCAATTATTTAGGAACAAAATCTAGCTAAATTAAGGCTCTCCTTACTTGTATCATTGTATCTTTGAAAAAAATGCTATAAATCACCTTTGGAAAATAATTTAGAACCCTACCAGATCAAGCCTAAAAATAATTTTCATTGTGCTCCCGGACAAAATGTCAGACACGAAATGAATCATGTCTGACATTTAGGAATGATATCTGACATATTACAGAATGGAGTTTGTATATTTGAAATAATGTGTTTTGGGTGTACATGTACCTTCTTCTTAAAACTGTTCAGAATTCATCCAACCATACCTTGTTTGACAGGGTTCAATGAGCCCTGTCAAACAAGGTATGATTGATGACATTCTGAATTGAGACTGATCTACCCTTCATACATAATTTAGGTGCATGTGTGGCTATATCAAATTAAATTCCTTCACATGCTGCTGATATTGATGAGCTGTGTAGTCACTTTCTTCATACCTCCCAACTTGCCAGGACTAGAACTCACTATAATCATTAACTTTAGGCTTTCTACATGTACATGTAGTTATGTACATGATTTCCAGCATGCAGGCTGTTCTGTTCACTGAAGTTTGATGATAATTTTGGCATCAGACATTTTGTCTGATGATTTTAAACCTCAGTCAGACATTGGGCTTTTGTACCTGACAATGTCCTTGTCTGACCACTTATTTTCTGGTATGCACCAGATATGTATATGATAAAACACTCACCATGACCTGACTATTGCTCTTCCTTACAGTGTACCACTTACCCAGAGTAAACAGAAATTTTCTGCCATGGATTCCTCTTTAAGAAGTGAGATAAAAAAGATGTTTGAGAATCACATGTCTAAGTATGGGTACGTATAAAACAAAAATGTTTCCTGATTATTTTAGCATTTCTTTTCTATGATATAAGGGAGTTTTAAATCTTGACCTGTTCAAATTATGCTCTGTTTTACTGCTAAATAGGACCATGTCACCGACATTTGGGGTGGATGACCTTCAAAATGGGCAACATGGATACAAACAATTGACTAAACTTTGCATTATCTCCATGTTGCAGTTCAAATTAGCCATTGTGCAGAAATATGTGACCTTGAAACACAATAAATAAATAAATTACCTGTTCAAATTGTTTTTTGTAAATAGTTTTTCCAACTTTTTCAAATATTTTCCTACAGTTTCTCAGGTTCCCAGTTGATTCACTTGCAGCACAATACGGAGAATCCAAGCAGAACATTTCTGAGCTCTGCCTGGATTATAATCGGTGTCGGCCAATAATTCTGTAATCGGCTTCAGCCAATAACTCTGTTGTCAGCAAGATACTTGTATTGGATCATCAAAATCATTTGGTCAATATCATTGCTAATAGGTTTTTTCTGCATTGACCATTCAAAACCACACAGTTTTTGTATCGGGGTAGCACACATGGTTCCTGGAATCTTGAAAGTGCTGGAATAAGGTGTTTTTGAATTCCAGGCCTGGTAGGTCCTGAAAAACAGGCGTTTTGTTAGGTCAGTCATTGAAAAGGTCTGGAAACCTGGACCAACTTTTAAGGCACTATCATTCACCAATCAAAAGTCACTGTTGGATTTTCACTGTGTCAGTGTACTCAAATTTTCAATTGTTGTTTTATACAAATAGAATATACAAAATACCTGCTAAGTGTGTCTTTGTCTAAGTGTGTCTAGTTCTGCAGCAAATTATGTCATGATATTGGAAATACATCCCAGTATCGGAGAATTTGTATGCAGAAGTTTCAAGCATGGGAAGAAACTTTTACAAGTATACAAATGGTCAACAAACATTGGCTTAACAAATTTTTTTCCCTTGATCAGCATGCTTAATGTACTTTGACCACCAACAATGTAAAACAATTGAAGCTGAGTCTGATACCAGTGATGGTGTTTGTGCTCCATTTTTTCTCAGAACACACTGTCCGTTTAACATAATCATATTGTTACCATTTGCTCAACTTCAGAAATTATTGAGACACTGAATATCCTAGGTGCAAGTCACAATATCCTGTCAATGAAACTTCCTCTTGAGTTGTTGGCACAAGCACTCCCATTTTTAGCCCAGCTGTTTACAGTGAGGGCTTTTCTCATGACTTTTGTCCATCCATCCTGCTGTCCGTCTGTTAACATTTAGAGTTTTGGTTAAAGTTTGTGGTTAAAGTTTTTTACCGAAGGTTCAAGTGTGGTTTTTTTTTTTGCCCTGGTTAGTTAACATTTGGAGTTTTGGTTGAAGTTTGTGGTTAAAGTTTTTTATTCAACCTTCAAGTACAGGCTACACCCCGTAGTTCTTGTCTGATCGTCACAAAATTTCATATGCAGGTTTTGGGTCATGTCTAGATGAGAACGTCCCCTTTTGGTCGTGATCGGTCAACCGGTATGGCTGCCCGAGCCCGAAAACCATTAGCACAGTCTACAGGTCGTATTTATGAAGGGATTTCATTGTAACATGGTAGGATGCCTCTGTATAATGCCTAGATGAGAACGTCCCCTTTTGGGCATGATCTGTCAACCGTGATGGCTGCCCAAGCCCGAAACCCAAAAACTTTTAGCATAGTCTGCAGGTCATGTTTAATATGGAGGGATTTCATTGTAACTTGGTACGATGACTCTGTATGATGTCTAGATGAGAATTTCCCCATTTGGGTGTGATCTGTCAACCGTGATGACTGCCCGAGCCCAAAACCCAAAAACTTTTAGCACAGTCTACAGGTCATATTTATGAAGGGATTTCATTGTAACTTGATAGACTGATTTCATATAATGTCTAGATGAGAAAGTCCCCTTTTGGACATGATTGGGCAACTGCGATGGCTACAGGGGCCCGAAGCCCCAAAACCTTTAGCACAGTCTACAGGCCATATTTATGAAGGGATTTCATTGTAACTTGGTAAGATGACTCCAAATAATGTCTAGATGAGAACGTTCCATTTTGATCTCGATCATTCAGCCTTGATGGCTGCCCGAGCCCAAAAACCTTTAGCATAGTCAAAAGGTCATATTTATTGAAGGATTCCATTGTAACTTGTTAGGTTGACTCCATATAATGCCTAGGTTATGACCTCCTCTTTTGGTCGTGATTGGTCAACTGTGACGGCTACAGGTGCCCGAAGCCCGAAAACCTTGAGCACAGTCTGCAGGTCATATTTATGAAGGGATTTCATTGTAACTTTGTAGGATCACTCCAGATGATGCCCAGATGAGAATGTGCCCTTTTGGTTGCGATCATTCAACCATGTTGGCTGCCCTACCCCGAAGGTCGAAAACCTTTAATACAGTCCACAGGTCATATTTATGAAGGGATTTCATTGTAACTTGGTACGTTGACATCATATAATGTCTGGAAGATAACGTCCGCTTTAGGACACGATTGAGCAACTGTGATGGCAACAGGGGCCCAAAGCCCGAAAACCTTTAGAACAGTCTACAGGTCATATTTATGAAGGGATTTCATTGTAACTTCATAGGATCACTCCAGATGTTGCCCAGATGAGAATGTCCTCTTTTGGTTGCAATCACTCAACCATGATGGCTGCCCGAGCCCGAAGCCCGAAAACCTTTAGCACAGTCTTCATATGAAAGGATTTCATTGTAACTTGGTAGGTTGACTTCATATAACGTCTAGATGAGAACAGCCCCTTTTGGACACGATTGGGCAAGTGTGACGGCTACAGGGGCCCAAAGCACAAAAACCTTTAGCGCAGTCTACAGGTCATATTTATGAAGGGATTTCATTGTACCTTGGTAGGATGACTCCAAATAATGTCTAGATGAGAACGTCCTCTTTTGGTCGCGATTATTCAGCTTTGATGGCTGCCCGAGCCCAAAAACCTTTAGCATAGTCTATAAGTCATATTTATGGAAGGATTTCATTGTAACTTGTTAGGTTGACTCCATATAATGCCTAGATGATGACATCCCCTTTTGGTCATGATTGGTCAACTGTGACGGCTTCAGGGGCCCGAAAACCTTGAGCACAGTCTACAGGTCATATTTATGAAGGGATTTCATTGTAACTTCGTAGGATTACTCCAGATGATGCCCAGATGAGAACGTCCCCTTTTGGTTGTGCTCATTCAACCATGATGGCTGCCTGAGCCCAAAGCCCGAAAACCTATAGCACAGTCTACAGGTCATATGTATGAAGGGATTTTATTGTAACTTGGTAGGTTGACTTCATATAATGTCTAGATGAGCACATCTCATTTTGGATGCAATTGGGCAACTGTGATGGCTACAGGGGCCCGAAACCCAAAAACCTTAAGCACAGTCTAGAGGTCATATTTATGAAGGGATTTCAATGTAAAAAAAACTGAGAACGTCCCCTCTTGGTCGCGATCACTTAGCCTTGATGGCTGCCCGGGCCCAAAACCCCAAAACCTTTAGTATAGTTGATAGGTCATATTTATGGAAGGATTTCATTGCAACTTGTTAGGTTGACTCCATATAATGCCTAGATGATGACATCCCCTTTTGGTTGTGTTTGGTCAACTGTGATTGCTTCAGGGCCCCAAAGCCCGAAAACCTTGAGCACAGTCTACAGGTCATATATATGAAGGGGTTTCATTATAACTTCGTAGGATCACTCCAGATTATGCCCAGATGACAACGCCCACTTTTGGTCGCAATCATTCAACCTTGATGGCTTCCCGGACCAAAAACTTTAGTAGAGACTACAGGTCGTATTTGTGAAGGGATTTCATTGTAAAATGACTCAGTATAATGTCAAGATGAGGACGTTCCCTTTTAGTTGCAAGTGGTCTACCATCAGGCTACACAGGCCTGAAGCCCGAAAGCTTTCAGCACAGTCTACAGGCCATGTTTATGAAGGGATTTCAATGTAACTTGACATACGTTAACTGTGAGGGCCACATACATTAACTGTGAGGTCATATTAACCCACCCCTCAGCTCTTTAGTACCGTGTAGACCTCATATTATTTTAAATAAAAACATACCATACAGGGAACAGAAATTAACATATTTCCAATTATCACAATTCTTGTCTTATTTCATAATCCTTTCATAAACATTGAACATTATCCTTTTCATCAAACACAACACACAGACAAGTTAAGCTACAGTGTCATTGACACTTTCATTATCCCTTCCCACAAGGGAGGGATATAGCATAGAGCTCGCTCTGTCTGTCTATCTGTCAGTCCATCCGTCAGTCCATCCATTCGTTCATCAGTCCATCTGTCTGTCCAAACTTTCTTTATGCCATAACTTAAACAAATGTTAACGGATTTCAATTCTTTTCAGTACATGTCTCTAGGCCAAGTTTGATGACCACAATCATCCAATGAAAATTGTTGAAATTGTCCAGCCCAGCCCCAGCCAATTAGGCATTTTTTTTTCTTCCTTTCCTCCAATATGCATTTTGAACTATTTACAATCACAACATGCGACAAACATCACACACCCCCCTTTTGCCAATCAATTTCATTCTCCAAACACTCGGCTACAATGTTATTTCTTTTTTTCATTTTGGGCAAGGTCTACTGAAGCTGTACACAGTGGTTTCAAATAATATTGGCATTTATTTAACCCTTTTCACGACGCTTTTCGAACTTAGTTTCTCTAAATTTCAAATTGGGCTTCTACCACAAATTTTATTACTTTTTATCCCCTCATCTATCTGTCAGTCTGTCCATCCATCCATCAGTCCATCCGTCTGTCCGAACTTTATGCCATAACTTAAAACAAAAGTTAACAGATTTCAATTCTTTTCAGAACATGTCTCTAGGTCCAACCAATGAAAATTGTTGAAGTTATTTGTATTTATAATACAGGCCAGGTTTGAATATAGGTTCCACAACTCCCTCCCTACCCCCCCCCCCCCCCCCCCCCCCACACACACACATACACACACCACGCACACACATACACACACACACATGTCACTTAGGCAATTATTCCCAAAATGCATTTTGAAGGATTGGGAGTTACCCGGTATTACATGCAAAAAAGAGACTTGTCTCCTATAGCCCAACATTGCTTTATGTACTGCATCTTTAATCCTTTACCTAATACAAGTTGAAGCCAACACTACAAATTATTTTTCTGAAACATCAGATTTATGGCTTATTAGTCCTTATTAAGCTCATCAAGCTTGTTCCATTAATAGGTCATGAGGTATGTTTTGGAGTAGAGAAATGAAAAAATAAAATTTGAATAGCAAATTTTGTACACCACAAGTGCAGATAAGCAGATTCATTAGGTAAACGGTTAACAAAAAATGGCTGTAACTATTTTGTGTCTAAGCATTGCCATTGCTGGGAAAGTCGGGCTGTATGCATGACATCACTCTAGTTTATCAAAATGTTGTCACTTGTTTGTGAAAAAACATGTCTGCAGGCATTGATCAAAACAGCCCCACTTATTGGTCAAAATGAACCTAATAACTATAGCAACTCACATCAATTACCTTTCAAACAAAAAAAAAAGAAAAAACAATATTAAAAAAATACAACACATGTATTCACCTTTACATATACAAATGTGAAGTTGTGATTCAGGTCATTGAAAGTTCTGGAAAAGTCCTTGAATTCAAACTTAATTTGGGCCAGGAACCCTGTTGTATTTTACAGTATTATTTAACAACTTTACTACATTAAATTTATCATATAACTTACTCACGGCCAGGATCATTTTCCCATGCCCAGAATCAGGAGTCCTAAAAAAAGTTTCTAACTTAAGGCCCCAGAATGTAGATTTGTTTCTCAGGCCATTTTTTTTTTTTGTGCTGGGGGGGGGGGGGACTATTAAAATAGCCAATGTCCATCCATGCAAGTGCGCGTGCGTCCCACTTTGGTTTCCCGATGATAATTACGCTTTCGAATTGGTGGTGCAGTAATTATGCGTTCGAATTGGGGTGGGGGGGGGGGGGGGGCTATTAAAATTGTCGATGTCCATCCACGCCTGTGTGCATCCGTCCTACTTTGGTTTCCCGATGATAATTACGCATTCGAATTTGGGTGCAGTTCGACAATCTTTGCCACAGTTATGCCCCTTATTCGACTCCAAAAATTCATTTTTTATGTGTACCCATACTATGTATGGGACACATAATGCCAGCATCCGGGGTGACCATCCGTCGTTCGTCCATCCTTTGTCCGTCCGTCTGTCTGTCTGGCGTCCATATCCATTTCTTTGGCATTCGATAACTTGAAAAATATTGCTGGGATTGTCAAGTTACTTTATATTTGTGTTCAGGTTACTGATGTGCCGAGCTGTATAGTTTTTGGTGTAAATCTGATAATTTGATCCTGAGATATTAACCCTTTATCCTTCAAATTGAAAATTCCTCCAATCCCTTTGGCATTCGATAACTTGAAAAATATTGCTTGGATTGTCTAGTTACTTTATATTTGTGTTCAGGTCACTGATGTGCCGAGCTGTATAGTTTTTGGTGTAAATCTGATAATTTGATCCTGAGATATTAACCCTTTATCCTTCAAATTGAAAATTCCTCCAATCCCTTTGGCATTCAATAATTTGAAAAATATTGCTTGGGTTGTCAAGTTACTTTATATTTGTGTTCAGGTTACTGATGTGCCGAGCTGTATAGTTTTTGGTGTAAATCTGTTATTTTGATCCTGAGATATTAACCCTTTATCCTTCAAATTGAAAATTCCTCCAATCCCTTTGGCATGAGATAACTCAAAAAATATCAATCCGATTGTCATGTTACATTATATATTTATTCATTGAAAATTCCTCCAATCCCTTTTGCATTCAATAACTTGAAAAATATTGGTTGGATTGTCAAGTTACTTTATAATTGTGTTCAGGTTACTGATGTGCTGAGCTGTATAGTTTTTGGTGTTAATCTGATAATTTGATCCTGAGATATTAAACCTTTATCCTTCAAATTGAAAATTCCTCCAATCCCTTTGGCATTCGATAACTTGAAAAATATTGCTTGGATTGTCAAGTTACTTTATAATTGTGTTCAGGTTACTGATGTGCTGAGCTGTGTAGTTTTTGGTGTTAATCTGATAATTTGATCTGGAAATATTAACCCTTTATCCATCAAATTAGACACTCCTCCAATCCATTTCTATATGTACCCATACCTTGTATGGTGTACATAATGTCGGCATCCGTGGTGGCCCTCCATCATACAGCTTTCTACTAGTTGCACGTATGGGTACACATCTGACGATTTCATCGGCCTATTTTTTTGGTTTCCTGGTGATAACTTCAGTGATGGTTGGCCAAATCAAATGAAATGTGGTTTGTAGATGTATCAATGTAAACTATAGGTCAGGTTTGAATTGGGGTGTGGTTTCACAACTTTTTCCAGAGTTATGCCCCTTTTTCGACTTAGAAAATTCTTTTTTGGGGGGGGTTTCCTGATAATAACTTTAGTTGCTGTTGACCAATTCAAATAAAATTTCATATGTAGGTGTATCATCTTAACAAACAGGTCATGTTCAAATCAGGGTTTGGTTTGCCATCTTTTGCCAAAGTTATGTTCCTTTTTTTGACTTCGAATAATTCAATTTTTTTCAAATCTCGAATTGCACACTTTTATAGGGGGACATGTGGATGGGTGGGCTTTTTTTATACCCCCGCCTAGCGGGGGTATATTGGATTCCTCGTGTCTGTCAGTCTGTCTGTCCGTCAGTCCTTCTGTCGTGAAATTGTTTAATGGAGGATACCGTCATGCTGTAATCAACTCCTCCCCCACTTTTCAATTCGCATAGTTGAAACTTCAGAATATGATCATACACACAATTCATGCTGAAATCAACTCCTCCCCCACTTTTCAATTCACATAGTTGAAACTTCAGAATATGATCATACACACAATGAAGATGTGCAATATGTATAAAGTCTTGCGAAAATTTTGTTTCTCCACAGTTATATTTTTATACTGTACCAATGACCCAGACATAGCTGGTGCTAACTCTTAAAATATAGGGCCAAACACAAATTTTGCCCCCCTATCCCCAAAATTTGCATCTAAAACCAAAGAAAACATGTCCTGAATGGCCCTCCACACTTCACCTCTACTGCGCATGCGCAGTGTCAAGGATGTCCCGAAATTGGCACCATTAATCATTCTTAGTTTGGCCCTTCATCAGTTAACATCTGACTGATCTTTGTGCTTGTAAATCTCAGTTTAAATGATGCCAGACACATAAATATTAGTGAAATGGTGATTCTAAGGAGGATATAGAAGGAGGAGAGGAAAAATGTGTGACAGAAAATTATCAGGGCTGTAACTTAAAATTTTTTAATGAAATTATGTTAAGTTACCTATTTTCGAGGCAGCAGCCATTTTGTTGTCATTCTTGTTATCAAATTACACTGCTTGTTCAGTGTTTTCCTCTCTCCCTTTCCTTTAAGTCCCCTCTTGCTATTCTCCCAGGCTTTTGGCATATTTTCTGTAATTTTATTACTAAAATTTCTTGGGAGTTTTAGCTGTATAACAGAATGAATTCTGTTCTTTTCCCCATGTTTACGTCTTCACCTATGGGTGGTTAGGCGTAGTGTTCTGCATCTACCATCTGATGTTCTGCAGTTTCTTCCCTGGAAGTCTCTGTTTTGCATCAGATAGTGTATTATTGGTAACTGATTTCGGGCCTGGGTGCCTGGAGTTTTATTCTAGTGTTTTTACACTTATTGTTTACATTTACAACAGCCCTCTGTGTGAGGGGGGGATTTCTTGAAAATAATATCTTGATGTTAATTTAATCATAACTAGATACATTATTATTGTTCGTAAGTGTTGCATAAATTGTTTAAAATATTTTTAAAATTTTTGTCCACACTTAGGCTTGGGATCCATTAGGGCTCCACGTTACTTTTCAGAAACTTGGGCTGTTCTGAAAAAATATATTTTTATACTGTACCAATGACCCAGACTTAGCTGGTGCTAACTCTAACAAAACCAGGGCCAAACACAAATTTTGCCCCCCAATCCCCAAAATTTGCATCCAAAACAAAAAGAAATCACCTCCATACTACGCCCCCACTGCGCATGCACAGTGTCAAGGACGTCCCGAAATTGGCGCCAATTATCATTCTCTGTTTGGCCCTTCATCAGTCAACATCTCACTGATCTTTGTGCTTGTAAATCTCAGTTTAAAGGATGCCAGACACATAATTTTTGGAGAAATGGTGATTCTAAGGAGGATATAGAAGGAGGAGAGGAAAAAGAAGTGACAAAAAATAATCAGGGCTGTACTTAAAAATTTTTATGAAATTATGTCAAGTTGCCTATTTTCGAGGCATGGGCCTCTTGTTGTCATTCTTGCTAAAATGTTGCACTGCTTATTCAGTGTTTCCTCTCCCCTAGCCTTCTAAGTCCCCCCTTGCAATTCTCCCATGCTTTTGGCATATTTTTGAGAAAGTTCATTTCTAAAATTCTCTTGGGAGAGTTGCTTGGTTACAGAATGTTTTCTGTTATTTTCCCCATAGTTACGTTTTCACCCATGGGTGTATAAACGTTGTGTTCTGCATCTTCCATCTGATGTTCTGCAGATTCTCCCCTGGGAGTCTCTGTCTTGCATCAGATAGAGTGTAATTTTGATGACTGATTTCGGGCCAGTTTTTTCAGTGCCTGGAGTCATATTTTCTGGTATTTTACACTGTTTGTTTACATTGGCAACAGCCTTTTTTGAGGGGGGCTGTTGGCCTTTGGTGTAGTTTATCTCACTATAAGATACATTTATATTATCCGTAAGTGTCTCATTAATTATTTAATATAAATTTAAAATTTTTGACCACACTTTGCCATCGGATCCATCGGGGCTCAACGTTACTTTTCAGAAACTTGGGCTTCGCTGAAAAAATATTTTTTCAAAATTATTTTGATTTGCAATTGTTTTTTCATTTATTAATGGATCATGTTATTATGTATCTTTGTGTCAGGGGTTTGTGCGAGTAACTAGGACTTGTTGTTGACTTTTCACAATGAAAGGATATTGTTCAAATTGTAATGGGAAGAAATCTTCCTCTGACTTTCATGATCATTGTATTAATTGTAGTCAGTGTTCTCGCACTAATCCCTGTTCTATATGTCAATATTGGGATGACAAACATTGGAAACGTGTGTCACGGTATGTTGTTACTGGAGAAAGGGCTATGCCGGCTCTTTCTCCGCAAGGTCACTCTACTCTCTCAGTTTCTATTTCAGAGGAACAAGAACAGGGTGATGTTTCCATGTTATCTTCTGCAAGTGCGCTTCCGTCGTCACAAATGAATTCAGAGCTAGCGGCAAAAGTGCTCATGGAGATTAGACAAATGTCGTCCGCTAGCTCGCCCGGTGTAGCGTCCATTCACCGAATGGTTCGGCAACCGGTTTCGTCCAATGCGGTCCAGGAGGAAATGTTGGGTGATGCGAGCACTATAAACATTCAATGTGCACACCCAGTGACGGCGGATAGTAAGCGAGATCGGAGGAAGCCTTTGAGTCCGGTTCCTAGCTCGTCCAGGTCGAGCCGGGCCGCGAGCGAGAGAGGCCCCTCTCTCGTACAACAACATCTGGGACCAGATGTTGTGGTACAAAATGTGTCGCAAGCGGAGCATACGTCCGTCGCTCGGGACGCTCCGTTGTATAGGCAGTCCGCGGAGACTGCTAAGGCTTCTTCTTCTCGTCAGTGCACACGACCGCACCTTGGCTGCGTGCCCGCCGATATATTACCAGCTTCGCCGATCAAGGATACTTCGGCGACCAGGTCACACCATCCGGCAGCCAGGGACACGAGGCCGATGGACTCCGGACGTTCGCATAGAAAAAGTATGCGGGAGCCATCCGATGCGGAGCTGCCCTCGGCGAAGCAGCGAAAGACTGCGCCTCCGCAGGTCTCGACGCCGGACATTCTTGTGCAGATAGCACAGCTTATCGCAGCATCCCAGCAGCCGACAGAAACGGTGTCGGATCGAGAATTATCCGACGACGCTGGGTCGGTACGCTCCGCCGAAGCATCGGGGGCGGACGACCGGGAGCATCATGAGGTCCGACCAGATGGTGAAAGGGATATGGATGATTTGGAGCTATCCCTTTCGGAACAACATAAAGCTGCTGTGGACTTCATCCGGCACTTTCTCCCTCAAGTTGTTCCGTCGGGCCAGACTGCTGCGGTTCTGGACAAGAGGATTATAGCGTCATTGGACTCTGAATTTTTTGAGCGGTTCAGGGACATCGCTCCCGAGTTTCTGTCGCAGTCCAATAATGTTGCAAGAACATTTGAATTATTGAACGACGCTATATTTAAACTTACTTCCAAGACGGGGAAAGCAGGTTTCTTGTCCACCAATACTCTCAACCTGCCTTTCATTAATGCAAGGAATAAATTCGACACAGCAGGACAGGGTATCCCGAGAGTTCCTCTGCGTATGGACGACGAGGCGGAAGACTTAGAGCTATCATTACCGTCGTCGGCTTCTATTCCAACCGCGGTGTTGGAAACAGCCATTTCGTCTAACAGAGCCAATTTAGATGCCTTATCTTACGCAGATCACCTTACTAAGGCGTTATCACTGCGCCTTCAAGGGAAAGAATTTCAGGATATACAATCCTCTTTAAGACTTCTTTCAAGGGCAGTAGCTTATTCCACGTGTA
This sequence comes from Pictodentalium vernedei, assembly GCA_031216915.1. NCBI lineage: Eukaryota > Metazoa > Mollusca > Scaphopoda > Dentaliida > Dentaliidae > Pictodentalium > Pictodentalium vernedei. The sequence continues at coordinate 115,744,696 of CM062294.1, read as the reverse complement.
ACTCCGCCCTTTCTGTGGCAAACCTGGAGTTGGTTAGACGTGACGCAGCCCTAGCTACATCCACACTCATGGATACTAAGGTGAAGAACTCTCTTAGAGTCGCTTCGGTCTCCGGAGAACTTCTCTTTGACGGCAAGCTTTCTGCTATTTATGATAAAATTACAAAGAAAGCTTCGGATTCTCTGTTGTTCAAATCTGCTTCTAAGAAGTCGGATACAGCAGACAAGAATAAGACAGGCACTTCTGGGTCTAATGCGCCCAAGAGAGGTTCCTATAGAGGTTCCGGTGCGTCCTCTTGGTCTTATTCGAGAGACCGTCAGGGTAGCGACTCTCGTTCGGGACGTCCTTCGGGCCGGGACAACCGGTCGGACGCCCCGAGGTCGACGGGACGAGGATGCGGGTCGTGGAGGACGTGGTTTCTCCTACCGCAGGCCTCGCAGGTCCAGGAGGTGATGGCTTAAACCTCTATCGCGTACCGGTTGGCGGAAGGTTGTCAAGCTTTTCACAAGAATGGGCGTCGATTACGGACGACCCTTGGGTGAGAGGAGTGACTTCGGAAGGCCTAAAGATATCCTTCAAACGAAAGCCTCCATTAACTCGAAGTCCAAAGTGGACTCAACTTCCGTCAAATCCGCAGAAAAGAGACGCTCTGTTATCAGAGGTGCAGTCTCTTTTAATGAAGAACGCGGTAGAGGTCATAGAAAACCAGGAGACTCCGGGATTCTACAGCCATCTGTTTCTGGTTCCGAAACCAGACGGCTCGTTCCGTCCAGTCATAGATTTGAGCTGGATAAACAAGCTGATCGTCGCTCCAAAATTTTATCTGGAGACGATTCGGTCGGTCAGAGCGAGTATTCGGGTGAACGATTATGCAGCAAGCATAGATCTCAAAGATGCGTACTTTCACGTCATGGTACATCCGACATTCAGAAAGTATCTACGCTTCGCAGTCCTAGGAGTGGTGTATCAATTCCGGGCGATGTGCTTCGGACTGAATCTAGCACCCTGGGCTTTCACTCGGGTAATGAACTCGGTAATGATCTATTTCCGAGCTCATTCGTCTGCGGTAACGTCGGCCTACCTGGACGACATTCTTCAGAGGTACGGCAACGAGTTAACGCTTCAGAACGATGTTCAGAATCTACTTCTATTGCTCCGACGTCTCGGTTTTATAGTAAACGAGGAGAAGTCAGATCTGGTGCCGTCTAAGTCATTCACTCATCTGGGAATGAGCTTCGAGACGCACAACAATCTCGTTCGTCTGCCATTAACCAGAGCGAAATTAGTCAGTTGTTACGCTCGCTATTGTCTGCACGCAGACAAAGTCACAGCGAGAGAATTTATGAGACTGATAGGTCTGTGCGGAGCCGCTGCGGATCTCATTCCGATGGGGCGGTTACGCACGCGTCCTCTCCAAATTTTCTTGACTCAGAATTGGAGTGTGAAAATTCATTCGCTCGACGTAGACGTTCTCTTGTCAGATCAAGTGAAACAAGAGATTCAGACTTGGGCAAACATTCAGTGGTTAACTCAGGGAGTTCCGCTGCAGTTGCCGGATCCGAGTTTTACCATTATGACGGATGCCAGTCAAACAGGTTGGGGTGCATCATTGATCCCAACGGATTCGAGATGCCAGGGTCTTTGGGATCCGCAATTCCTGTGCAAGCACATAAACATCAAAGAAATGATGTCAATTTGGCTTGCGTTACGTCATTGGATGGACATTATTCACAATGCTCATGTCCAAATCCTATCCGACAATACGACAGTAGTGGCGTATATACGGAATCAGGGAGGCACTCATTCAGTTCCGTTGTTTAATCTAATGGAAAGAATCCTTTTGTTTGCGCTAGAACATCAGGTTCTTCTTTCGGTCCGTCACATACCGGGTCGTCTGAATGTGCTAGCAGACTCCCTTTCACGAAAGGGTCGCTTGTTGCCGTCGGAGTGGACTCTCAACATACAAGTATTCAATCAGATTTGCTACCAATGGGAACGGCCAATGATAGACTTATTTGCGACACATCTCAACAATCAGTTGCAGACGTATGTGTCTCTGTGTCCGGATCCGAGAGCATTTGCAGTAGACGCTCTGTCGATCCCTTGGGACGGAATGATAGGATATGCGTATCCTCCAGCGCCGTTAATTCAACAAGTATTGCTAAAGATAAAACAATCTCAATGCAAGATTCTGTTGGTAGCATCTCTATCGCCACAGAGACCGTGGATAAATCTACTCAGGTGTCTGTTGTGGGACCTACCGCGAAAGCTTCCTCCACGGGAGGATCTTCTTTCGCAGGGGAAATCGCGTCAACTCCATCACAACCCGCAAGGTCTCAACCTTCACGTTTTTCTGTTGTGCGGTCCTTCTTGCATGGCAAGCACTTTACAGGACGAGCAGTGGACGCGATTTCTAACTGTAGGAGGACCTCCTCTTCGCTAAACTATGCGGCTAAGTGGAAGGTTTTTCGTCGTTGGTGTAGGGATCATTCTGTAGATATTTTTGATCCCTCTATACCAGACATTGCAAACTTTCTAGTATACTTGTTTGACGTAATCAAACTGCAGCCTGTTACTATTAAGGGTTATAGGTCTATGTTATCTGATACCTATGCACATCATGATAGTTTACAAATTGGATCTAATGTCTCTTTATCTAAGTTGGTTAGAAACTTTTCGATAAATACACCCAGAACTCTTAGATTAATTCCTAAATGGAATTTAGCTTGGGTTCTTCTTAAATTGAAGGAAAAGCCATTTGAACCTCTTGGGACAGTAGATTTCAAATTCTTATCTTATAAGACAGCTTTTCTCTTAGCTTTCTGTTCTGCTAGAAGAGTCAGTGAGCTTCATGCACTGTCGGTGGATGATCCTCACTATCGTAGTGTCGGGAACACTATCACCTTCACTACTAATGTGGGTTTTTTAGCTAAGAATCAGGCTCCTAATAAATATCCAGAACCTATTGTTATTAAGGCTCTTCCGTCTTCAGACGGGCGTAGGCCTTTACTCTGTCCTGTTAGAGCGTTACGTATCTATAAACAGAGATCTCAGTTTATCAGAAAGGGACGGAAACGTTTCTTTCTGTCTTTGATGCCTAATAGAAGGGACATTTCGGTCCATTCTATTGCTAGATGGATTCAATTAACTATCCGTACTGCTTATGAGAGTTTATCTTCTTCTCCGCAGTCTGTGCTTAAGATTTCCGCTCATGAAGTAAGAGCTCTTGCTACTTCTTGGGCTTATGCTAATAGTGTTGCTATTACAGATTTAATGAAGGCTGCTTATTGGTCTCAGCCATCCACATTCACAAATTTTTATCTCAGAAATATTGAGTCCATTTCTGGAGACCTGCATTGTTTAGGTTCGTTATCTGTTGCTCAGAATGTCGTCCACTAAACAGTTGCAACTATAGTTATGCAGGCTTTCTGTTCCGGCAGTGACTCCGTCCGGCTGCCCTCTTCGCTCTGGGCTATTTGACCCAGGGCAAGGGGAAGGGGGGGGGGGGGGTGTTCCCTTAGGTCACCTGCTTTATGGTGAAAAGCAAGGGAATGCCTCCTCCAAGTCAGTATTTTGAGTCGCTTCCGGGATGGTTTTAAAGTGTAATATTAATGTTAAAATTCATTCATGTCTTATTTTTAAAGTGTAGCTCGGTGTGAAGCATTTGCATATGTCAAGTGTCAAACAGGCTTTAATATACAATACTCGGACACTTTTAAATGACTATAAAGAGTCTCAATTCTCTGGACTACTTTATTTATTGGCTTACTTTAAAAATAATTAGTATAAGGGTTATACTGGATGTTAACAGAGAACATGAATATTATTGTGCTCAATTATTTAGGGTATTGTATCTTTCTAATTTAATATTAAATAAGAAAGATACATGTAAAGCCTAATACTCCTTTTCTCCTTAAGGGGTTACCTCTTTATTATATAGTTGAGCTTATTGGATTTTCCTCTATGTCCTAGGCCCTCCAGCCTGTTTACTATTCAGCTAAGTCTGGGTCATTGGTACAGTATAAAAATGTTAAAAAATTTATAGTAATTTATATATTTTTTATACTTACCAATGACCCAGACGGGGATGGCCCTCCCAGGAGTTGGGAACTCTTGCCTCCCCGCTGAGTACATAGCGCTGACCAGGCACTGCCAGTAAGAATGATAATTGGCGCCAATTTTGGGCCGTCCTTGACACTGCGCATGTGCAGTGGGGGCGTAGTATGGAGGTCCTATAGGACATGATTTCTTTTTGTTTTGGATGCAAATTTTGGGGATTGGGGGGCAAAATTTGTGTTTGGCCCTGGTTTTGTTAGAGTTAGCACCAGCTAAGTCTGGGTCATTGGTAAGTATAAAAAATATATAAATTACTATAAATTTTTTAACTTTTTCAAAATTTTTTGATTTCACTTATTTTTTCTATGTTAATGGATCATATTATTATGTATTTTGATTGTCAGGGGTTGGTGCGAGTACTTGGACTTTGTTTTCTTTTCACATTGAAAGGATTTTGATCAATTGTAATAAGAGGAAATCTTCCTCTGACTTTTATAATCATTGTATATGTATTCAGTGTTCTCGCACTATCTCCTGTTCTGTATGTGATAATTTCGATGACAACATGGGAAGCGTGTGTCACGGTATGTTAGTGGGGAATTGGACATTCCGGTCCTTTCCCCGCAGGGTCACTCTACTTTATCAATTTCTATTTCAGACGATCAAGATTAGGGTGATGTATCCGTGATGTCTTCCAAAAGTGTGCCTTCGTCGTCACAATTAATGAAGAGCTAGCGGAAAAGTGCTCTTGTAAATACGCCAATTGCCTAGGAGGTCCCTAGTAGGTTTGACGTCCGCTAGCTCACCCGGTGTAGCGTCCATTCATCGAATGGTTCGGCAGCCGGGTTCGTCCGTTGCGGTCTTGAAAGAGTTTTGGGGTGATGCGAGCACTATAAATTAACCAAATGCACACCCAGTGATGGCGGATTAGAGGGAGAACGGAGGAAGCCTTTTAGTCCGGTTCCTAGCTCGTCCAGGTCCATCCGGACGGCGAGCGAGAGAGGCCCCTCTCTCGTACAACAACTTCTGGCCCCAGATGTTGTGGTACAAAATGTTTCGCATTCGGAGCATACGTCCGCCGCTCGGGACGCTCCGACATATAGTCAGTCCGGAGAGACTGTCAATAAGGCTTCCTCATTCTCATGGTAGCGCACACGACCGCTCTTGGCTACGTGACCTCAGATATCCAGTCAGCTTCGCCAATCGGAGAATCATCGGCGACCTGGTCATACCATCCGGTAGCCAGGGACACGAGGCCTGCAGACTCCGGACGTTCGCATAAGAAAGTGTGCGGGAGTCAACGTACACGGAGCTTCCGGCGGCAATGCATCGTAAGACCGCTACTGCACAGGCCTCGGTGACGGACGTGCTATCCCAAATAGCACTGCTTATCGCAGCATCCCAGCAACAACTGAATCTGTCGCATCATGTATTATCCGACAATGCTGGGTCGGGACGCTCCGCGGAAGCAGGTACGGACGTCCAAAAATTTCATCCGGTCCGACGGGATGCCGAAAGGGATTCGGAGGATTGAGAGCTTTCCCTTTCGGAACAACATATGCCGTTGTGTATGTCATCTGACTTTATCGTCTACAGGTTCTTTCGTCGGACCAGAATGCTGCGATGCCGGATAAGAAACTGATAGCGTCGGTGGACTTAGAAATTTTTTGGTTCGGTTCAGGGACATCGTCCCTCAGTTCCGACATAGTCCAATAATGTCACACAAACTTTCGAATTATTGAACGACGCTATATATTATTATTATATGCTTGCTATTACCAAGCATTTCTGGTTTCTTGTTTGCAAAGTTACGGAGATGTCTTTCAAAGTATGCCTCTGTCGTCATAGTTAATGAAGAGCTAGTGGCAATAAGTGCTCATGGATTATGTCTATCGCCTAAGAGGTCCCTTGTAGGATCGACGGAGTGACATTCGCTAGCTCACCCGGTGTAGCGTTCATTCGGTCCGTTGCGGTCTAGGATGGAGATTTGGGTGATGCGAGCACTATAATTACTTTAGTACTCACCCAGTGATGGCGGATTGAGGACAGATCGGAGGAAGCCTGTTAGTCCGGTTCCTGGCTTGTCCAGGTCCGTCCGGGCTGTGAGCGAGAGAGGTCCATCTCTCGTACAACAACATAGGGGACCGCTTGTTGTGGTTCAGATATTTCGCATTCGGAGCATATGTCCGCCGCTCGGGACGCTCCGTTATATTGACAGTCCGAGAGACTGTCGATAATGCTTCCTCATCCTCACAGCAGCGCACACGACCGCACATTGGCTACATGACCTCGAGTATCCGACCAGTTTCGTCATGCAGTGATTCCACGGCGAACAGGTCACGCCATCCGGTAGCCAAGGGACACGAGGCCTATACACTCCGTTCGCTCGCATAATAGAAGTATACACAGGGTAACGATCACGGAGCTTCCAGCGGCAATGCATCGTAAGACCGCTTCTCCACAGGCCTCAGTGACGGACGTGCTATCCAAGTTAGCACAGTTTATCGCAGCATCCCAGCAATCGACAGTTTCTCGGTCGGATCAGGAATTATCCGACGGCGCTGGGTCGGTGCGCACCGCTGTTGCATCAGGTTCGGACGACCGAACGCTTTATAGGGTCCGACAGGATGGCGAAAGGGATTCGGACGATTTCGAGTTTTCCCTTTCGGAACAACGGAAGCTGCCATACATTTCTTCCGGCATTTTCTTCCAGTGGTTGTTCCTTTGGACTACATTGCTGCGATGTTGAATAAGAGACTTATAGCGTCATTGGACACGGAATTTTGGATCGGTTCAGGGACATTGTCCCTGACTTACCGACGCAGTCCAATAATGTCATTAGAACATTTGTATTATTTATTGACGCTATATATATATAAGCCTGCTACCAAGCATGATAGTTTAGTTTCTTGTCCGCAATGCTCAATTCTGCCTTTTATCATTTCTAGGAATAATTTATTTTGGCAGAACAGGGCATACAGAGAGTTTATATGCGTCTAGACGGCGGGGTTAAAGACTGGAAATTATCTTTTTCGCCGTCTATGTCTTTTCCAACCACAATGTTGGAAACGACAATGATGTCTAATAGACTTAACTTAGACGCTTTATCATACATAGTCCACCTTACTGAGGCGTTATCATTACGTCTTCATGAGAAAGAATTCTTGGATATGATCCTCAATGTGATTTCTTTCAAGGGCAGTAGTTTGTCCACGTATAACTCCGCTCTTCAGTGGCAACCTGGAGTTGGTTAGATGTGACGCAGCCCTAGCTACATTCACGCGCATGGATAGTAAGGTGAAGAACTCTCTAAGAGTCGCTTCGTTCTCGGAGAAGCTTCTCTTCGACGGCAACTTTTCAGCAATCCATGAATTGCTCGATATACATGTTCTCTTGTCTATCTAGTGTAGCAAGAGATTCAGACTGGGGCAAATATTCGGTGGTTGACTCAGAGAGTGCCACTGCAGTTGCCGGATCCGAGTTTTATAATTATGACGGTTGCCAGTCAAACAGGTTGGGGTACAATATTGATCCCAACGGATTCGTAGTGCCAGGGTCTTTGGGTTCCGCAGTCTCTAGGCAAGCTCTTATCTTCCACGGAATAATGTTTTTTAGGCTTGCTTTATGTCATTGGATGAACATTATTCAGAAATGCATGTCCAAATCCTGTCCGATAATACGACAGTAGTTGCGTATCTCCGGAACCAGGGAGGCACTCATTCGATTCCGTTATTCAATTTAACGGAAAGAATCCTTCTGTTTGTTATAGTACACCAAGTTCGGCTTCGGTCCGTCATATTCTGGGTCGTCTGATTGTATTACCGGACTCCCTTTCACGTAAGGGTCGCTTGTTGCCGTCAGAATGGACTCTCAACAAACAAGTATTCAATCAGATTTGCTATCAATGGGAGCGCCCAATGATAATTTATTTACGACACAACTTGCTAATCAATTGCAGACGTATGTGTTTGCATGTCCGGATCTCTGAGCTTATGTTGTTAACGCTCTATTGATCTAATAGGACGGAATGATAGGATATGCGTATCCTCCTGCGCTGTTGTTTCAGCAAGTATTGCTAAGATTAACAATCACAATACATTTCTGTTGATAGCATCTCTGTCTTCACAGAGACCGTGGGTAAATTTACTCAGATGTCTACTGTGGGACTTAACGCGAAAACTTCCTCCATGAGAGGATCTTCTTTCACTGGGGAAAATCGTGTCATCTTCATCACAACCCGCAAGGTCTCAACCTTCACGTATTCCGTTGTGTGGTCCTTATTGCATTGTAAGCATTGTATTGGACAAGCTTTGGACGCGATTTCTTACTGTAGGAGAACCTCTTCTTCGCTATACTATGCGGCTAAAGTGGAGGCTCTTCCGTCGTTGGTGTAGGGATCACTATGTTGATATTGTTGATCCCTCCATACTAGTCATTGCAACTTTCTAGTATACTTGTTTGACAAGATCTACTGCAGCCTGTTACTATTAAGGGTATAGGTCTATGTTATCTCATACCTATGCACTCTATGATAGTTAACAATTGAGTCTTATGTCTCTTTATCTAAGTCAGTTAGTAACTTTTCGATAAATAGACTTAGAATCATTAGATTAAATTTCTATATGGAATTTAACTTCGGTTCTTATTTAGCTACTAATCATTTGAGCCTCTGGAAACAGTAGTTTTCAAATTCTGACCTTTTAGACAGTAATTCTGTTGGCTTCTCTTTTACTGAAGAGTCAGTGAGCTTCATGCACTATCGGTGGATGATTCTCGCTTTCGTAGTTTTGGAATCACTACTTCCTTTACTATTTAGGTTGGATTTTTGGTTAAGAGTCAGGCTCCTAATAAATATCCGGAACCTATTGTTATTAAGGTCCTTCCGTCTTCGTACGGGCATAGACCTTTACTCTGTCCGGTTAGAGTTTACGTATTTATAAACAGATATCTGTTTATTACTATGGACGTAAGCTTCTTCTGTCTTTGATGCCTAATAGAAGGACGTTACGCTCCATTCTATTGCTAATGGATTCAATTAACTATCGGTACTGCTTATGGTGTATCATTGACTCAGCAGTTGTGCTTGAGATTTCGGCTCATGAAGTAAGAGTTCTTTCTACATCTTGGGCTTACATTAATAGTGTCGCTATTATAGATTTTTGAAGGCTGCTCATTGCGCTCAGCCATCCACATTCATGAATTTTTATCTCAGAAATATCGAGTCCATTTCTGGAGGCTTCTATTGTTAGGTCTATTATCTACTGCTCAGAATGTCATTCACTTAACAGTTGCTACTATAGCTAGGTAGGCTGTCTGTTTCGGCAGTGACTCCGTTCTGCTGCCCTCTTCGCTCTGGGCTATTTGACCCATTGCAAGAAAAAGGGGGGGGGGGGGGAGGGTGTTCCCTTGGGTCACCTGTTTTACTATAAAAACAAGGGGATACCTCCTCCGGAGTTAGTAATTCTGAGCTGTTACTGGGATGGCTTTTTAGTGAGAATTTTATGTTTTAAAAATTCATTCAGGTCTTAGTTTTTAAAGTATAGCTTTTGAATATAGCACGTGTCAAACGGACGTTATTATACAATCCTCGGACACTTTTAAGGAGTATAAAGAGTCTCTATTCTCTAGACTTACTTTATTTATTGGCTTACTTTAAAAATTATTAGTATAAGGATTATACTAGATATTAATAGAGTACATGGATGTATGATGCTCAATTTTGGAAGGTGTTGTATCTTTCTAATTTATCATAAATAAGAAAGATACATGTAAGGCCTAATACTTCTTTTTCCCTAGAGGGGATGACTCTATTTTATATAATTGAGCGTATTCCAACTTGCTCTATGTCCTAGGCCCTCCAGCCTTTTTACTATTCAGCTATGTCTGGGTCATTGGTACAGTATAAAAATGTTAAAAAATTTATAGTAATTTATATATTTTTTATACTTACCAAGGACCCAGACGGGGATGGCCCTCCCAGGAGTTGGGAACTCATACCTCCCCGCTGAGTACATAGCGCTTACCAGGCACTGGTTATAAGAATGATTAATGGCGCCAATTTCGGAACGTCCTTGACACTGCGCATGCGCAGTAGAGGTGAAGTGTGGAGGGCCATTCAGGACATGTTTTCTTTGGTTTTAGATGCAAATTTTGGGGATTGGGAGCAAAATTTGTGTTTGGCCCTATATTTTAAGAGTTAGCACCAGCTATGTCTGGGTCATTGGTAAGTATAAAAAATATATAAATTACTATAAATTTTTTAACTTTCCTTTCTTGACTTACATTTTTAGTGCTATTTTCAATAGAGGGTACCTTTATGCTGTAATCAACTCCTCTTACAGTTTTAAATGCAGATAGCTGAAACTTCAGGATATGATCAAACACACAATGAAGATGTGCAACATGTATAAAGTCTTGCGAAAATTTTGTTTCTCCACAGTTATTTCCCTTTCTTGACTTAAAACATTTTTAGTGCTCTTTTTAATAGAGGGAACCTTTATCCTGTAATCATCTCCTCTTACAGTTTTAAATGCGGATAACTGAAACTTAAGGATATGATCATACACACAATAAAGATGTGCAACATGTATAAAGTTTCACAAAAATTTTATTTTTCCACAGTTATTTACCTTTCTCGACTTAGAATATTTTGAGTGCTATTTTCAATAGAGAGTACCTTCATGCTGTAATCAACTCCTCTTACAGTTTTGAATGCAGTGAACTGAAACTTTAGGATATGATTACAAACACATTGAAGATATGCAAGATCTATAAAGTTTGTTGCAAAATTTTATTTTCTCAAAATTATGGCCTTCATCGACTTAGAAATTTTGTCGCGAAATTGTTTAATGGAGGGTACCTTCATGCTGTAATCAACTCCTCCCCACTTTTCAATTCACATAGTTGAAACTTCAGGATATGATCATACACACAATGAAGATGTGCAACATGTATAAAGTCCTGCGAACATTTTGTTTCTCCACAGTTATTTCCCCTTCTTGACTCACAACATTTTTAGTGCTATTTTCAATAGAGGGTACCTTTATGCTGTAATCAACTCCTCTTACAGTTTTAAATGCGGACAGCTGAAACTTAAGGATATGATCATACACACAATGAAGATGTGCAACATGTACAAAGTTTCACAAAAATTTCATTTTTCCACAGGTATTTCCCTTTCTTGACTTAGAATATTTTGAGTGCTATTTTCAATAGAGAGTACCTTCATGCTGTAATCAACTCTTACAGTTTTGAATGCAATGAACTGAATACACCAGTAAACACATCGTGGAAAATCCTCCGACTTGCAACTTTTGTCAGAATGTTATAAAAAACTACTGTGAGTTTGGACACATAAGAGGTATCAGTTTGTTTGAAAAATAGTATCCTGTATGCTCGTTGCTGCCAAAATACTATTTAATATGTCATATCCAGTGTATTACCTTTCTTCCTCGATTCTTCTCCTGTTTCTGAACTCCTCGGCCATTCAACTTGAAACCAAGTGATTCCCCACCATAGTAGTTGAGCAACACATTTACTGCTCTTAATTAATATGAAAACTTTTGTGATGTCCTTGGTTGATTTCAATGTCTAATATTCTCTTAATATCGAGAATACATGTATGCCTCACTTACATCATGCGCTTTAAAACATTACCAGCTGAAAGGTGGGGGTATTTGTTTGTGTCACCTTTAGGTGACACCTATTGTTTTCTGGACACCAAGATGTCACATTGTTGACCTTGCTCACCCTCAGGTATTGATGCGGGGGTAACACACCACTTGGCGATGGATTGCGGGGGGTATCGCACCCCCTGGCGATGGATCGTCTCTTGTTTACTTTTGTAATTATTTTTTTAACACCAAAAGTTCATGTTCTTGGTTTGTTTTAAGATTTTGTCCTCATAGTCTGCAGAATAGCATGAGTGGTGGTGTTTTTCCTCCCTTTAGTGCAAAAGCATTGCAAAGCCTTGTTGCACTCAAGGGACAAATTTGTCAGTCTTATTAACTTTGGTAAAATATCAGACTTAAACCATGTAATTTTTATTTTTAGCTCAACTTTGGCGAAGCCAAATTTGAGCTTTTGTCATGGCCTGTCGTCCATCTGTCCGTACGTCAACGATTGTATACAGCTCGGGCTAGAGGCCGTATTTATGAACCGATCTTTACGAAACTTCTTGGGAACCTTTGTTATGACCGTGGGACGAGAACGAGTGTTTTTGGGTGTGGTCCGAAATTCAAGATGGCTGCCAGCCGTCATTTTGTACCGACGATGCAGAAATCTGTTTTTTGTACAGAACTTCCATATGAAAGCTCTGATTTGAATAATTTTTTGTATGAATGTTTAGTACCATGGGATACATCACATATAATACGGGTTTTTTTCTCGTGCATAAATTGTGCAAATTAGACTAATTTTGATGTTTTTTTTTGGTTACTTTCAGCACTGTAAGTGCAAATGCCAATACGGCTCGGGCTAGAGGCCGTATTTATGAACCGATCTTTACGAAACTTCTTGGGTACCTTTGGTATCACCGTGGGACGAGAACGAGTGTTTTTGGGTCCGGTCCGAAATTCAAGATGGCCGATGGCAGCCATTTTGTACAAAATTAGGTGCAATCAGATTTTTGCACAGAACTTCCATATGAAAGCGCTGATTTGAATAATTTTTTGTGTGAATGTTTAGTACCATGGGATACATCACATATAATTCGGGTTTTTTTCTCGTGCAGAAATTATGCAACTTAGATGAACTTTGATTTTTTCAGTGCGACTTACACACAGTAAGTACACATGTCAATACGGCTCAGACTAGAGTCTGTATTTATGAACTGATCTTCACGAAATGTCTTGGGTACCTTTGTTATCACCTTGGGACGAGAACGAGTGTTTCTGGGTGCGGTCTAAAATTCAAGATGGCTGCCGGTGGCATTTTGTACCGAAATTAGGTCTAATCAGTTTTTTGTACACAACTTCTATACAGCTCTGACTAGAGGCCATATTTATGAACCAATCTTTAAAAAACTTCTTGGGTACCTTTGTTATCACCATGGGATGAGAGCGAGTGTTTTTGGGTGTGGTCCGAAATTCAAGATGGCCACCAGCAGCCATTTTGTACCAAAATTAGTGCAATCAGTCTTTTGTACAGAACTTCTGTATGAAAGTTCTGATTTGAATAAATTTTTGTATGAATGTTTAGTAACATGGAATACATCACATATTCTAAGGGGTTTTTTTTCGTGCAGAAATTATGCAAATCAGATGAACTTTGATTTATTCAGTGCTACTTACACAATGTAAGCACTCATGTCAATACGGCTCAGGGTAGAGGCTGTATTTATGAGCCGATCTTCACAAAACTTCTTGGGTACCTTTGTTATCACCTTGGGATGAGAATGAGTGTTTCTGGGTACGGTCCAAAATTCAAGATGGCTGCCAGTGGCCATTTTGTACCGAAATTAGGTCCAATCAGTTTTTTGTCACAAGTTCTATACAGCTCGTATTTATGAACTGATCTTCACAAAACTTCTTGGGTACTTTTGTCTTCACCTTGGGACAGGAACGAGTGTGTTTTGGGGTGCCTTTGTTATCACTGTGCTATGAGAACAAATATTTTGGGGTTCAGTCAGACCTACTCTGGGACTCAAAGATTTTTTTCTAGTTTAGCATCTGACTGTCACCCACCTTTACAATACTTTACCTATACATTTGTTACAGGCAACGGTCAGTATTTATTACAGACCGTTACAATACTTTATATGTACCTTTGTTATCAGGTCATTACCTAGATGTTTGTCATTGCTGTGTCACATACTATACATGTACATGTCTTTGTCTTGACAAGTTGAGCTACAGTGTCATTGACACTTTCATTTTAAGTTTGCATTGGTCATAAAAGAGAGCATGTGGCAGCCAAAAGGACCATGCGGTGTGGGAGGACCTGAGAAATGGATTTTTAAATTCTTTAGGCCTTAACTACATAACTAATGGTCTTTGTAATATTAAGTTAAGTTGATGGTGCTTCCTGTTTCCAAGTGCTCCCACTCCCAAGTGTGTGCATCAGAGTCTGTGAAATATCAGCAAGTTAACACTAGTAGTGGGTTGGCATAGACTTTTTCACTTTCGTGTGTACTTGCATATTAAGGGCTTTGAAGTATGAAATACGCATAGTTTTCACATCCAGAAAGAAATCTTGTGGAAAGATGATTTGAGTGAAATATCGGGGAAGGGACATTTTGGCTAGGGGCTGTCCAGGTGAGTTTGTCCGCAGCTATATTACCAGTAGGTGATGGTCGTCATCAAATTACAGAGGACTTTTGGGGGGCCAAAACATTGGTGGACAGATCAGTCTGGGGATGATTTAATTCCCCTTCAGAGTACTTGGGTTGAATCAACTTCAATGATTAAATAAATTACTGTTGAAATTGGTCTGTTCATTGTTTCTGCCATGTACATCTTTATCCAGTATTCAGTCTCTTTCAACGAGATTCTCTTATATTAAGGCTTGTATTTTACTCACCAGAATCATATCATAATACATTTCAGAACTTGGAGAATACAATCATAGGCAGTATTTTCTTAAATGCCTCTTTTTGTTTTCCATACAAATGCACCAGAACAATGAAAAAATTCCTAATATTTATCAGTATCAGCCAATATCAATTATCAATTTTGGCAGTTACTGATAATGTGGGTATCGGCCCAGCTCCAGTGCCATGAATCAGCCAGAACAGGTCCCATCAAGTTTGAGGACAAATTTCCTAGAAGGTAATATGCCCCTGCCATCTGAAAAAACTAGGTGGGTCCTCAGTTGTACACATCTGTGCAGTTATAAAACTTGACAAACCCCCCCCCCCCCACCCCCCCCCCCCCCCCAAAAAAAAAACAAGAGTTGGAAGAACTAATCCTGAAAGGTGTCCCATAGTTTAATTTTAATGTTGCAAGGAAAACAACTCAATGCTTTTGGGGTTGGGGGGGGGGGGGGGGGGGAGGGGGATTCTTTGGGGCATTTTGTTGGGTAAAAGGACTGCTTTTAATCATCAATGTAAGTTCTTAACACTTTTTTGATGAATGTCTATAAATATTCTTAAATCGATTCTGAAAAGTTAAGATCAAACTTTCCAATGTCCTATAAATGCTCAGTGATGGCATTTGAACACATTTTGAGCGATCAGTGGACATTTTGAAATGACATCACTGTGTTCACGCCACCTCAGCTAAATTTTCAGAAATTTGCCATCTAATGTTGGTGATGAGAAAGTTTTTATTCCAGAATTTTAATGACCATAGGTGCCTGAGAAAAATGTTGTCTTTTCTTATGCGATATGATATGTATAAATATTAACCCTCTTCAAAATATCAAACGTTCAGCCTGTAATTTTTTCCCATATTGCATTTAGAATGTAACCAATGTAATCTTGTTTGACAGACCTCATTGAGCAGTCCTTCCCAGGAAGAAAATCCCACGGGAGCAATAAAATGCCCTCGTAAAAATGGAGACAGGGGCATTATGCACTCGTGAATCTATAACAGCATGTTACAATTTTCCAAAATTTTAACATGCAGGTAGAAAAAAAAAATTGTTCCCACCCAAATTAAAAGTAGATTGACACCCTACAAGCCACCAGAACAAAGTGATTTTCATGGAAAATGCACGGCGATTCGGCAGATTCGGAGCTGCATGGTACAGTCTTTCGATTTTGAAAACCGTAGGCGCGTTATAGCCTACATCGCTTGCTACTATTTGAAGTGATCCGCGCTATCGTGCATCCAGCCCCGTCGATTAGAAAAAAGATTTGTCGGCGGCAATTCTTTGGCGAGAATGCTTGGGAGTGATGCCTGATGGTCGTGTTGTTGGCAAGAACAATTAACAGGCAATGAAGAATGCAGCCACCAATTGACAGCACTGTGATTTCAGTACGGTATTTGGACATATCCGTATCGAACGGTAACATGAAAGCTGGACGATTTGGTGCTTTCATGGTTTTCATTAAAGGAATCCAACTTTTGGGTCATGACGATGTGTTAGGCACCAGGTAACAAAAAAGCGCACATTGCGGCTATAATTTATGCGGAGCTGATAAATTTGCTCCATTGGTGAATACTGCATGGTGATTGGACCAGGAAGCACGAACCTCTCAGAGAACATCAGGTTTTTCCAAACAGAAGAAGTGAATAGGATTTGTGCTGAATACATTCATGCTATTACTAAAGCCCACTGCCAAATATTAGTCCCTTGTTACTTAATAAAAAAATAATTGACTGTTCACACAGAAATGATTTCTCAACTGGAATGAATTACCAGATTTTGATAGCTCTCTTAGCAGAGCCGAGGCGCACTGTTGTTGACTCGCATTTCCGCCGAATCGTCTTGTATCCCAATGAGTTTATAGGTGCCCAATCAAAATGCGTATTACACTAAGTGACAGCAATACATGGTATGTTTGATTATCATGATTCCGGGCCATAAATGCTGGTCTTTTGCTAAATTTCCGGTAATGTTACAGTAAATAATTAAAATATAGTAATCGCATCGCTTGAAACCTTTCTCCTTACTTGATAATAATATATGCCTGGTCAAAACACGAGCGCGTTTTTTTGCACTCTGGAAACGGGAATGACGAGCGCGGACGGGTGCGAGCGCTATAGCGCCCGTTTCATGGGAAGGACTGATTGAGCTCTGTCAAACAAGATTGCATTTGCTAAATTCCTGGTTGTATTTTCGGGAAGATTGACAGATTGAAATTTTTGGTATTTTAAAATTAATATTTAGCAGAAATGCATTGCAAATAAATCTTTTTAAATATTTAAATTTTCCATGAAATCGCTTATTTTCAAAAGAATACGCCTCACTTCTGATCACTGATGCTCTGCCAAACCCCTTGGGAAGTGGAGCACTGCTTGTCTACTGTGGTAAACAAGCTCTGTTTTACTGATAAAATAGGATCTGGTCACCAGTGCCTTGGGTGGAATCAGGGACGTAGCTAGAGGCCTTTTAATGGGGGGGAGAGACCCTTTGAAATTCTAACTGGGAATCCCGACACACAAGCGCCATAGGATGGTAGGTGCGAAACTGCGAGCGCCAAAGGCGCAAATCTTTGGCAGGGGGTCTGGGGTCCTCCCCTAGAAAATTTATAAAAATTGATGTGCTCAGAGGCGTTTTCATGGGTTCTGGTAATAGTTATAAGGCTAATTTTCAGTTCCAAATTCAGTGATTTTTTTGTAGGGAAACATTTTTAATTCGAGTTGGATACAAATTTTCAATATCTTCTTGCTTTGCCCGAATTGTCCCCAGTGGCTCGTACGCCTCCTGTCTGACGGACAAATTTGAAACATCGCCTTTGGGAAAGTGGGAGTTTTGTGTTTCTAGAGCATTTCACAGGCACTTGACATGACAACAAGTACTTTTTTATTAACTCTTTGAACCCGTAAGACCGCTTTTCCAGTCCAGGATCATGACACACCGTACATTTAAAAAGTAGAATGGAGGCTTGCTGATACTAGCTGAACTTAGTGAACTAAAAGCCGCTATCACGAAAGGACTCTCTTTTGCTCCGACAGTCTTTTTGCCTATAAATTTGTGGGCTTTCAACAAATCTCCATGTTGCTTTTCTTTGTGTGCTTTTCTATAGTATTGATCAAAAATGGCTCCACACACCCCACATTCCAACTTCACCTTCTTTTTGGGGGGCATCACTCCAACTTGTCAAAGTTACACTGAATCTGTATCGATGAAATTGATTTCCAGTCAACGAAAATTGGGCACATTGATTTACAAATTATCTCCCCTAGACTATCAGCAGCTGCTAACATAATGTGTAACGCAAAGCGGGTATGTGCAGTTGATACGGCATCAGTCTGCAGGCCGCGTGGAGTCGGAATTCTTTGACGCGATTTTCACCCGAAAGTCTCTGTTGTCGGAATATTTCCTTATTATGGTCCTCCAGTCGGGAAAATAGGTTTGTTAGTGAATTATACCGCATATATTCAGTAGTTTTTAAATTTCTGACTGTTGATATTTTTGCCCTCCGAATTTCCAAATATTGAGGTTTTGACAAATATTGGGGGTGAGACCACCCACCCCCCCCCCCCACCCCCTGTCGCAACGTCCCTGGGTGGAATACTCTAAAATGGGCATCGTGGGTATAAACAATTGGTAGGATTGGACACTATATCCATGTTGCGGTCACTATTAACCATCGTGCAGAAACGTGACCTTAAGCAGCAATAAATGAATAGAAGACTTTTGACACAATCGATGAAATTTGTTATCAAATATACAGTGGAACCCACTTAATTGAGTAGGCTTGTCAGTTGAATATAACTTTCAAACACGAAATCATTTATCATACCTTCAGTACAAATTTGACCTGTTAATTGCATATTTGTTGTAGAGTAAACTCTGTTAATTGAATAAAAAATATTGTAAAATTTCAAGAAATTACTGTGACAATCATCAAATTTCCCTTGTTTATAGACTTATGTGGCCTCAGTAACTTCAATGCAGTCATCTGATCTATTATATCTTGTTTGACAGAGTATCTGGCTCTCAGTTGAAGTACAGGAGTTGACCCAATTCCAAGTCTGAAGATAAGCAGACTGTCATCTGCAGAATGATGTCCCCAGAGGGTGAATTGCAGAGCAGGGTAGCATCACTAAATTTACCCTCTGTGAACCTCAATCTGAATCAGGGTTTCAAGTCTAAACAGCAAGAGGTACCAGAGGATAAATTGGCACACTGTATGGGATAGCATCAGCCAATTCACCCTCTGGGGACCTCATTCTGCAAATGACAGATTGCTTATTTTAAGACTTGCCCTGTTCTGATATTTTTTTCTTTTATTTTTCAGATTAATACCGCAAGACATTGTCATACCATCATTCTCTGCCCAGTATGGATACAGAACTAAACTCTGTGCAACTGATGTTGTTCTTTCATGTGCAGCAATTCTTGAGTCAGCAGTAAATATATTTCTGTTTCTTGTTTGCACAGTGTAAAGTTACTTTGCATTCAATTTCTCTTAATAGAAAAATGAGGTTCATTTGAAGTATATATTTAGTCAAGGGAAAATATTGTTATGTTCTTTTTTGCACCTACTTATATATTGTCATCACCCTGTATGTCAGTATGTATGCCAATGCATCAGTCGGTATGGTACGTCGAGCTGTCCCTGCATCTGAAATTTTTGTATGCACAATTCCTTCTACATTTTCAGTATGGCCACCGTGGACTGGTCAATTTCCATTTGTGTGCAATATTCCCACGGGTGCAATAATATTAGATTCCCAACACTAATTATCGGAATAACCAGAAAAAAATTAATTAATGAAGCACTGGATACTACCCGGTTCTTCATTGTTTACCGAAAAAGAAATTTTGTGGGTACTATTAAAATAGCCGGTGTCCGTGCATGCCTCCCTCCATCCCACATTGGTTTCCCGATGATAACTTTAGTTCTAGTAGGCCAAATTAAATTAAATTTAGTATATAACTGTATCAACATAAAATACAGGTCAAGTTCGAATTGAGATGCGGTCTGGCAATTTTTGCCAGAGTTATGTCCCTTTTTCAACTTCGAAAAAATTCATTTGTTGGGGTTTCCCGATGATAACTTTAGTTACAGTAGGCCAAATTAAATGAAATTTGGTATGTAGGTGTATCAACATAAAATACAGGTCAAGTTCAAATTGGGGTGTCATCCAACATTATTTGCCAGAATTATTCCCCTTTTTTGACTTCGAAAATTCATTTTTCTTAGTTTACCGATGATAACATTAGTTATTGTTGGCCAAATCAAATGAAATTTGGTATGTAGGTGTATGAACATAAAACACAGGTCTCGTTCGAATCAGGGTGCGGTCCAACAATTTTTGCCAGAGTTATGCCCCTTTTTCGACATAGAAAATTCATTTTTAGCTCAACTTTGGCGAAGCCAAATTTGAGCTTTTGTCATGGCCCGTCGTCCATCTGTCCGTACATCAACAATTGGATACGGCTCGGGCTAGAGGCCGTATTTATGAACCGATCTTTACGAAACTTCTTGGGTACCTTTGTTATGACCGTGGGACGAGAATGAGCGTTTTTGGGTGCAGTCCGAAATTCAAGATGACTGCCAGTCACTATTTTGTACCGACGATGCAGAAATCTTTTTTTTGTACAGAACTTCCATATGAAAGCTCTGATTTGAATAATTTTTTGTATGAATGTTTAGTACCATAGGATACATCACATATGATACAAGTTTTTTTCTCATGCGTAAATTGTGCAAATTAGACTAATTTTGATGTTTTTTGGTGTTACTTTCAGCACTGTAAGTGCAAATGCCAATACGGCTCGGGCTAGAGTATTTATGAACTGATCTTTACGAAACTTCTTGGGTACCTTTGGTATCACCGTGGGACGAGAACGAGTGTTTTGGGGTCTGGTTCGAAATTCAAGATGGCCGATGGCAGCCATTTTGTACAAAATTAGGTGCAATCAGATTTTTGCACAGAACTTCCATATGAAAGCGCTGATTTGAATAATTTTTTGTGTGAATGTTTAGTACCATGGGATACATCACATATAATACGTTTTTTTTCTCGTGCAGAAATTATGCAAATTAGATGAACTTTGATTTTTTCAGTGCGACTTACGCGTCAATACGGCTCGGGCTAGAGTCTGTATTTATGAACTGATCTTCACGAAATGTCTTGGGTACCTTTGTTATCACCTTGGGACGAGAACGAGTGTTTCTGGGTGCGATCTAAAATTCAAGATGGCTGCCAGTGGCCATTTTGTACCGAAATTAGGTCTAATCGTTTTTTTGTACACAACTTCTATACGGCTCAGACTAGAGGCCATATTTATGAACCAATCTTTACGAAACTTCTTGGGCACCTTTGTTATCACCGTGGGATGAGAGCAAGTGTTTTTGGGTGTGATCCGAAATTTAAGATGACCACCAGCAGCCATTTTGTACCAAAATTAGTGCAATCAGTCTTTTGTACAGAACTTCTGTATGAAAGTTCTGATTTGAATAAATTTTTGTATGAATGTTTAGTAACATGGAATACATCACATATTCTAAGGGGTTTTTTTTCGTGCAGAAATTATGCAAATTAGATGAACTTTGATTTATTCAGTGCTACTTACACAGTGTAAGCACACATGTCAATAGGGCTCAGGGTAGAGGCTGTATTTATGAACCGATCTTCACAAAACTTCTTGGGTACCTTTGTTATCACCTTGGGATGAGAATGAGTGTTTCTGGGTGCGGTCCAAAATTCAAGATGGCTGCCAGTGGCCATTTTGTACCGAAATTAGGTCCAATCAGTTTTTTGTCACAACTTCTATACAGCTCGTATTTACGAACTGATCTTCACAAAACTTCTTGGGTACCTTTGTTTTCACCTTGGGACAGGAACGAGTGTGTTTTGGGGTGCCTTTGTTATCACTGTGCTATGAGAACAAATATTTTGGGGTTCAGTCAGACCCACTCTGGGACTCAAAGATTTTTTTCTAGTTTAGCATCTGACTGTCACCCACCTTTACAATACTTTACCTATACATTTGTTACAGGCAACGGTCAGTATTTATGTACAGACCGTTACAATACTTTATATGTACCTTTGTTATCAGGTCATTACCTAGATGTTTGTCATTGCTGTGTCTCCTACTTTACATGTACATGTCTTTGTCTTGACAAGTTGAGCTACAGTGTCATTGACACTTTCATTTGGGGGTTTCCTGATGATAACTTTAGTTGTTGTTGACCGAATCAAATAAAATTTGGTATATAGATGTCTCAACATAAAATACAGATCATGTTTTAATCGGGGTTTGGGCCGACCTTTTTTACCAGAGTATGTTCCTTTTTCTGCTGAAAAATTTAATTTTTTTCAAATAACTGGAATTGCACCTTTTTTTCGGAGGACGCGTGGCTAGGCGGCCTTTTATTAATTAAAATTTTCTGATGATGATGTTTATTACCTGGTAAACGCTTGCGTGGACATCACTGCCCATGTGTGGTTTACGACCAATAGACGGCGACTGTATAGTATGAACCAAGTTGGATGAACTTGACAAATATTACTGCGAAAAAGTGGACATGTGCATATTCCATCTGTGAGTGGGTCCTAGAAAGTGGATGAAAGTGCTTGAATTTAAAAACAGAAATTTCTGGCACTTGAGAGTGCTTACAAATCAAACTTTCTTTGAAAAAAGTCATGGGATGCCTTTAAACAATATATTTACATGATTACCCTGTTTGCTAACAATCTGTACTTAAGCTGTTGTATTCACTTGGTTGTCTAACAGGGGGGGGGGGGGGATCTCAATTTGTCGGCCTCTATTGTTTTCTAAGAAGGAGTCAGCGATGCATGTTGATTGTTAGAACAACATTTGTTGTGAAAGTTAGACGGATTACAATAATGAGTACAATAAATTATATGAAGAAACTTCATTGACAAAGGTTTCATTAAAATAAACAAACATAAGGACGTAAAACATCAGTACCTAGATTATCGTCGGAATGTTTTTTAAATTGGGGCGAAAAGAGGGGAGAATTTTATTTTTTGTTACTAATTTTCTGGCAACCAAACAGTGAGCCAAAAAGACCCTCCCTATGTGCATGCATTAACTGACGGTGCTAAATTATTCTTGGTCATCAAACTATGTTTTTGTCATGTTTCACTCTATGGGAGAGTGCCTGTGGGCACTCTCCCATAAATTGAAACAAGTCAGATCCATACAGATGAAATACATAGATAATATGAAGCACATGGATAGATGTGAAGCCGTTAAGTTATGTTACCTGCACTCCAGAATATAGAGCAAACCAACTTCACGTGGTAATTGAAGTAATAGCATTAATAGATAGTAATGATACACTGTAAACTTATTTAAAACAAACTATAGTTACACTTTCCATCAGTTGCAGGCAAACCGAGAAAATAATGAATAATGAATTAGCTTGCAGGCTGATCGAGAATTTTAAAAAATCGGGCAGCTGGGAAATCAAGACATAACCTGTCTAATGTGAAATGCATTTTTCATCAATTAACACCAAAACATAAATTTACCCAATGCAGACGATATCAAAATTTATTATTTTAAATATAATTTTTTTAAATTTTTAAAAAAAATTCAACAAAACCGTATTATGTGACCCCTCATTGGAACGAGCTGAATGAGCCTGTTCCAATGAGGGGTCACATGGTATGGTTTTGTTGAAATATTTTGAAAAATTTAAGTTTTTCAACTGCCAAATTTGCATATTACGTGGGCAGATGTGGGCTATTCATTAGGTAAAGGGTTAATTACAATACTGTGAGCACAAAAGTGGATGGTGAATTATCTTTCTACTATTCTCACAACGCAATATAGAACCATTGGAAAACATATTCAAGAACAATGATTCTGTGATTGTGCTTTTAGTTGTTTTTCTTGATTAGGTCTTCATTTCCCAATATATAGTAAGTGTTTTATAGTCTGATTTGGATTTGATAGAGAGAAAAAAGTTTATTGCAGTTCTGGACACAGTGTTTTGAATCTTGTGAACTTCAGTGAATTTTAAAATCTTTTATGGACTGCTGTCATTCACAACAAACTTGAAACAATTTCAAAACATTCTGCAGAATGTTTTGAAAATTATCATCAGTTTTCAGGAGCTATGACCAGAATTAATAACAGAGATGGAAGTTTTCAGGATTTTTCCTGAATTCTGGATTTTTACCAAGTTGGACCAAATGGGTTATGGATCCAGTGGGAAGAACAATCGAATACTTTGCAAGAGGCTGGGAACCGTCTCATGATAAGCCTGTTAACTTCAAGAAAGCTGTTGCTTTCAAGTCAAGTCTTCTGTTTGCCCTAGATCCTTTGTCAGATATGATGTGATTAAAAATTTCAGGATCTTTCAGAGCAGGTCACTAACATTCCTGATTAATAACTCAAGTCAAGAGAACATTAGTAGGTGTAGAGTTTTTCATCAATGAAATGGGTTACAGATTATGCTGTTTTTTGTGTTTGTAGGATAAAACCAAGACAATTACTGATAATTTCTTAGCTACACTTGATGTCCTCAACAGGTATGCTATCTTTTATTTAAATAATATTAGTCTTGTTCCCTGAATTTAGCCTACCTCAGTTTATTTAATTTTTTTTCGTTTTCCCCTTGAATACAAAACCTATAACTTATACACATGCTCCACACAAGATATCGTTGATTGTCATTGTGTTTGGTGTTAATTGGCCAAAGGTTAACCCTTAAAGCCCTATTTCCAACTTTTACAACCTCAGAATAGGTACCCTTATATATGTCATCGTGAGGAGGTTACTGCTTACAACAGACAAATTGCCTAGGCATAATTCAAGTCAAGGCTTGGCTGCCTGTTTAGACATCAAGACTTGACTGGAAATCAATTCCAAACCACCAGGTTGGTGGTTTGTACAACCTTTGGTCGGGTGTGAATTCAGGATAATTGTCCAGTCCCTTAAGGGTTTTAACCCTTTACCCAACGCAGACGATATCAAAATTTATTATTTTAAATATCATTTTTTTAAATTTTTCAAAAAATTTCAACAAAACCATATCATGTGACCCCTCATTGGAATGAGCTCAATGAGCTCGTTCCAATGAGGGGGCACATGATATGGTTTTGTTGAAATATGTTGAAAAATTAAATTTTTTCAACTGCTCAGTTTGCATATAATGTGGGCAGATACGTGCGATCCGTTAGGTAAAGGGTTAAGGTCCTTGTTACTAGACATTGCATTTTGATTTCTGTGCAATAAACTTTTAAATTCTTTTCACATACAAAACTTTTAATGTCATTCACAGATTGTCTGCGATGCAACAACTTCATTTTCTTTTTGATCGTAAACAATGCTCATACCTCATATGTAGATTACCTCTAAAGGGACCATGGTTGGGATTGTGAAGGTCAAGATCGCTGTGTCTATAAATAAAATAAAGGTTTCCATGCAATACCTTTAGTTTCCTTTTGCAAACAAAACTCGAATTTCATACCCAGTTTTGTGGTTTTGAGACATTTCAGCCTCAAGATTAATTAGTTTAGATTTAAAAAAATGCTTTATTATACCCCCCACAAACAAAGTTTGGGAGGGGTATATAGGAATCACCCTGTCCATCCGGGCTTAGCAGAGGTACATTGTGGGGTTTACAATTTAGGGTCAGTGGTAGTTGTGAGATTGGGTTAGTACAGTGGCCACTTGTGGGGTTAATTTTTGCACTGTGGGGTTAATTTTTTGACCTTGTGGGGTTAGGGTTTAACATGGGAAAAAACCCACAAGTAAGAATGTGTAAGAATGTCCGTCTGTCCATCCTTATAAGCACAACTCCTCCTAAACCATTTGAAGAATTTTCATGAAACTTTACACAATTGAAGAACACCATATGAAGATGTGCATGAAGCAATATAATTCCGTTCTGACAGGCGCGGGGGTATCACTTTGTGAGCTTGCTCACAGTACCTCTAGTTTTGTCTTTGAATACTTTATATTATGACCTAAAACTCTCTCAGAATACATCTATGCCAGCACTTGTGCAGTACCACTTCCAGAATATTGTGCACTTTGGCTTGGGTTGCCCAAAAAGGGAAGAGTCTGTCGAAATCTAGACTGCCAGACTTTAGTCTGTTAATATATGTTTGAAAATATATTACTTGTTGCATTCCCCAGTTGCTGAGAGGAATAATAGCCACATGTGTAACTTCTTGAAAAGCAGGGAGATTGGACTTGATTCAAAACCTCTGCCTGATGAGATTCGAGGTTCAGTTAGTTCCAAAATTTTAAATTGCAGGACCTTATTTAGAACTATCTGTAAATTCATTATTTTATGAGGAAAATATGAAACTATTTTACAATTGAATAATGAAGTTCTGAAACATTATACCAGTTTAGATATTTGACAAAGCTCCATGAGCTGTGTTAAGCAATATAAATGTATATTTTGCTCTTAGTGTTTATCACAATGTTAGTAAAAATAATTTGGAGAGTAGAGTATTCCTGGTATTGGACGTACATACATGATTCGATCCTCAGTAGGGGGTAACTGTGTCGTGTTTTTGGGCATGGCTTATCATCCTGATAACCCACATGGAAACACTGAGATGCTGTGCACTAATGTGTACTTCATGTCGATGGTGCACTTGTCTTCAACCAATGCTAACCCAGCTTGTGCAGAGAACTTTAGTTTACTGGGAGAGGGGAGGGTCTGACAGTTGCTCTCCATTGCTTGGTGGTTGTCTGGATACTGAGGCTTCCTCCGCCCATAAATTAACTGTCTGACACTAGGTGACACTGGCATCAAAAGTGTCTTTAAACTCCAATCGATCAGAAAAAATAAGGAATTCAAAATAAAATATGAGCATTTACAGATATGTTAGCCCTTAAACAAAAAAATCAGAAGCACAAGAAGTGCTAGTTCAGTCATGCTTCAATCTCTGCAGGGATTCTCTTGGGTATCTACAATGGCATTAGGGTATGATTTTTTGTAAATCAGGAAAAAAATTTCCCAATTTCTGTCCCCATTCAAATAAAAAATTCAAAAAACAGTTGGTGTCCAGAAGTGAACGGTCACAAGTCCTCAGAAAACTAACAAATAACGAAGAAAACTAACAAATAACGAAGCACAAAAAGTGTCTCAATTCAAGGTCAAACAACCCATTTAAGGCCTAATTCCAATTTTGCTCACTCTTCACTGCAACAAAACAGGTGCTCCAATTCACTTTTTTGCTGCAGCAAAAAAACAATGTTACATTCTAAGACACCTGTCAGGTGTTTGTAGTTGTGTCTAAGCAAATCTTGGCTGCCTATATAGGCAGCCAAGATTTTCTTAGACACAACTACAAAGCCACAGAATGTAGACTGTTAAAGTGTTACAGAATGTAGACTATCAAGGTGTTATCAGTTCTATTTGAAGGTAATTATACCCACACAAAACAAAGTTTGGAGAGGTATATAGGAGTCAACTTGTCCGTCGGTCGGTCTGTCGTCATCGGTCCATTGCACATGTAAACTTGTGAAGCGAACTGCTTCCACACTTTTAGCCTCATTTTCATGAAACTTCACAAAAATAATCAACATGATGAGGGAAAGTGTGTGACATAATTTTTTCCCTGCTCGGTTTCGAGATGGCCGACTGGCGGCCATATTGGATTTTTTCTTTATGTAAACTTGTGGAGTGAACTACTTCCACAGCTTTAGCTGCATTTTCACGAAACTTCACAAAACTGATCAGCATGATGAGGGGAAGTGCGTGACATAAATTTTTTCCCTGTCTGTTAGTCTGTGAGTCTGTGACGTCTGTTCACATTTTCCTTTAGCACGGGCTACACCCCGCAGTTCTTGTCTGATCGTCACGAAATTTCATATGCAGGTTTGGGGTCATGTCTAGATGAGAACGTCCCCTTTTGGTCGCGATCGGGCAACCGGTATGGCTGCCCGAGCCCAAAACCCGAAAACCATTAGCACAGTCTACAGGTCGTATTTATGAAGTGATTTCATTGTAACTTGGTAGGATGCCTCTGTATAATGCCTAGATGAGAACGTCCCCTTTTGGGCATGACCAAGCCCGAAACCCAAAAACTTTTAGCACAGTCTGCAGGTCATGTTTAATGTGGAGGGATTTCATTGTAACTTGGTAGGATGACTCCTTATGATGTCTAGATGAGAATTTTCCCATTTGGGCATGATCTGCCAACTGTGACGACTGCCCGAGCCCAAAACCCGAAAACCTTTACCACAGTCTACAGGTCATATTTTTTGAGGAATTTCATTGTAACTTGGTGGGTTGACTTCATACAATGTCTAGATGAGAAAGTCACCTTTTGGGTATGATTGGGCAACTGTGATGGCTACAGGGGCCCAAAGCCCGAAAACCTTTAGCACAGTCTAGAGGTCATATTTATGAAGGGATTTCATTGTAACTTGGTAGGATGACTCCAAATAATGTCTAGATGAGAACGTCCCATTTTGATCGCGATCATGCAGCCTTGATGGGTGCCCGAGCCCAAAAACCTTTAGCATAGGCAAAAGGTCATATTTATGGAAGGATTTCATTGTAACCTGTTAGGTTGACTCCATGTAATGCCTAGATGATGACATCCCCTTTTCGTCATGATTGGTCAGTTGTGATGGCTACTAGTGCCCGAAGCCCGAAAACCTTGAGCACAGTCTACAGGTCATATTTATGAAGGGATTTCATTGTAACTTCTTAGGATCACTCCAGATGATGCCCAGATGAGATTGTCCCCTATGGTTGCGATCATTCAGCCATGATGGCTGCCCGAGCCCGAAGCCCAAAAACCTTGAGCACAGTCTACAGGTCATATTTATGAAGGGATTTCATTGTAACTTGGTAGGTTAACTTCATATAATGTCTAGATGAGAACGTCCCCTTTTGGACATGATTGGGCTACTGTGACGGCTAAAGGTGCCCGAAGCCCGAAAACCTTTAGC
Organism: Pictodentalium vernedei; assembly: GCA_031216915.1. Taxonomy (NCBI): domain Eukaryota; kingdom Metazoa; phylum Mollusca; class Scaphopoda; order Dentaliida; family Dentaliidae; genus Pictodentalium; species Pictodentalium vernedei. Next base: position 115,716,181 of record CM062294.1, on the reverse strand, counting down.
ACAGTCTACAGGTCATATTTATGAGGGGATTTCATTGTAACTTGGTAGGATGACTCCAAATAATGTCTAGATGAGAACATCCCATTTTGATCGCGATCATTCAGCCTTGATGGGTGCCCGAGCCCAAAAACCTTTAGTATAGGTAAAAGGTCATATTTATGGAAGGATTTCATTGTAACCTATTAGGTTGACTCCATATAATGCCTAGACGATGACATCCCCTTTTGGTCGTGATTGGTCAGCTGTGATGGCTACAAGTGCCCGAAGCCCAAAAACCTTGAGCACAGTCCACAGGTCATATTTATGAAGGGATTTCATTGTAACTTCGTAGGATCACTCCAGATGATGCCCAGATGAGATTGTCCCCTTTGGTTGCGATCATTCAACCATGATGGCTGCCCGAGCCCAAAGCCCGAAAACTTTAAGCACAGTCTACAGGTGATATTTATGAAGGGATTTCATTGTAACTTGGTAGGTTGACTTCATATAATGTCTAGATGAGAACGTCCCCTTTTGGACATGATTGGGCAGCTTTGACGGCTAAAGGTGCCCGAAGCCCGAAAACCTTTTGCACTGTCTACAGGTCACATTCATGAAGGGATTTCATTGTAACTTGGTAGGATGACTCCAAATAATGTCTAGATGAGAATGTCCAATTTTGGCCGTGATCATTCAGCCTTGATGGGTGCCCAAGCCCAAAAACCTTTAGCATAGGCAAAAGGTTATATTTAAGAAGAATTTCATTGTAACCTGTTAGGTTGACTCCATATCATGCCTAGATGATGACATCCCCTTTTGGTCGTGATTGGTCAACTGTGATGGCTACAGGTGCCCGAAGCCCGAAAACCTTGAGTACAGTCTACAGGTCATATTTATGAAGGGATTTCATTGTAACTTCGCAGGATCACTCCAGATGATGCCCAGATGAGATTGTCCCCTTTGGTTGCGATCATTCAACCATGATGGCTGCCCGATCCCGAAGCCGGAAAACCTTTAGCACAGTCTACAGGTCATATTTATGAAGGGATTTCATTGTAACTTGGTAGGTTGACTTCATATAATGTCTAGATGAGAACGTCCCCTTTTGGACACGATTGGGCAACTGTGACGGCTTCAGGGGCCCAAAGCCCGAAAACCTTTAGAACAGTCTACAGGTCATAATTATGAAGGGATTTCATTGTAGCATGGTAGGATGACTCCAAATAGTGTCCAGATGAGAATGTCCCCTTTTGGTTGCGATCATTCAACCATGATGGCTGCCAGAGCCCAAAGCCCAAAAACCTTTAGCACAGTCTACAGGTCATATTTATTAAGGGATTTCATTGTAACTTGGTAGATTGACTTCATATAATGTCTAGATGAGAACGTCCCCTTTGGACGCAATTGGGAAACTGATGGCTACAAGGGCCCGAAAACCTTTAGCCCAGTCTACAGGCCATATTTATGAGGGGATTTTAATGTAACTTGATAGGATGACTCGTTTTGGAATAATTTCACTGTAACTTGGTAACTTTTGTTGATATACGTTAACTGTGAGGGCCACATACATTAACTGTGAGGTCATATTAACCCACCTCTCAGTGTACACCTCATATTATTTTTATCATAAACATAGCATACAGGGAACAGAAATGAACATATTCCCAATTATCTCTTTTCTTGTCTTATTTCATAATCCTTTCATAAACATTGAACATTATCCTTTTCATCAAACACAACACACAAGTTAAGCTACAGTGTCATTGACACTTTCATTTTCTTTCTCTTATTCCTAACAGAAAAGATATTTCAGTACATTCGGTTGCCAGGTGCATTCATTTGGCAATACATCTTGCCTATCAGAATCTTTCTTCAGATCAGCGTTCTGTTAAATAGATTTCGGCTCATGAAATTAGAGCATTGTCTTCTTCTTGAGCTTATTCCAATAGTATTTCCATTACTGTTAGCATAAGGATTATGCTTGCATTAAATGGAGAATTTATTTATATTACTCCTTTAAATTGAGGGCATATGTAATTCCTCCTTTTCTCCTATTCTCATGTAGGAGTCCTCCTTTCAGTCAGAGTAATAGAGTTATTATTGTTTCCTTTAAATTCCTAGGCCCTCCAGCCTTTTACTATTCAGCTGAGTCTGGGCCATTGGTTCTAATATAAAAATATGAAAAATTTAAAGTAATTTGTACATGTTTGATACTTAACCAATGGACCAGACGGGGATGTCCCTCCCATGAGTGGGCACTCATACCTCCCTGCTGATTTATAACATTTAGCAGGCACTAAAAGAATGATGCTTGGTGCCAATTTTGGTATCTTCATGGTTACCGTGCATGCCCAGTACAAAAGTATGGAGGACCAGATAGGACTTTGAATTTTTGGATTTGTATGCAAATTTTGGGGGTTGTGGGGTTCCAAATTTGTGTTTGGCCCTGGATATCAATGAGTTTGCACCAGATAAGTCTGGGCTATTGGTAAGTATAAAAAATATATAAATTGCTTTAAATTTTTCATATTTTTTCAGAACAAACGTTAATTCAATGGAAAAAGGCATAGAAATGGCAAAGATGCAGCTGATGACAATTAAAACACAAGTACATACATTTCTGGATATGAGACAAGTGATATCAGCAGGACCATTCCTCTCAGCTTTCATACAGGAGGTAAGAACCCTTTTTGGGAAGTTTTCTTGTACGGTGGAACCGTGTTAATTGAATATCCACTTTGCCAGTCATAATTATTCAATTTTAAAACAGGAGTATTCAATTAACAGGGAAGTGTCACTTTGCTGTAGTCTAGAGATAAACTTAGCATTTATTCTATTATATCTTGTTTGACAGGACTTCATGAGCTCTTTCAAACAAGATATAATAGATTAAATGCCCATATTGGATGTACTGAGGCTAAATAGGTCTATAAACAAAGGAATGGTAATTTCTTGACAGCTTACAAGATTTTTCTTCAATTAAGGTTTACAGGAACTGGCAAATTTTCCCAAATAGAAAAAACAAATGGTTCCAAAACACGACAATTAAACAAGTTTCATACAAGCAATGACATGCAATGGTACTGTTTTTATCTAAAGAATATTTGGAGTGCTGAAGTTTCAAACTAAAAAGTGATTTTATTGTTGAAAATCAACTTTTAAATTGCAAATTGCACTAACAACTGAACTAAAAATTCACATTTGGAACACTTAAATTACTGAAACCAAAATTAATCTGAACCATGTATCTACAGCACTTTACCATCAAATGAACTTTGATGTGCTTTTTGAATTATTTAAAACTGGTTTTTAATCTCCACCCTGAAAGATTGTTTTTAGTATCAATATTAAGATGTGTAATCTTAAGAATGCATGCTTAGGATTCACAGGAGCTTTACACTATTCATTAGTTCTGTTTACCATCAACTGAACAATGATTGTCCATCTAGTGTTGGAGACAAAATAATTAATGTATTTATCCTTGACCAATCGGCTGTATCATGTATTGCCATTTCATAAGAAGGTTCAACATTGTACAACTCTGTCAGTGTTAGATGTTTGGATTTAAAAATCGGTGTCAACAAACATTCATGCATATCTGTACCAAATACATCAGCCAAGATGTTATGTACATCTTGAATGTGCCATTTGTCTCTTAAGGTCTCATGTCTTGGTGTCATTACTGGAAAAATATTTTGGAATGGACATTAAAAACATGTTTTAATTAATTTTAAAATCACCTCAGAGTTCATTTCTCAGTAAAGTGCTATAGATATATGTTTTGGATTAGTTTTGGTTTCATTAATTTAAGAGTTGCATGTGTGAATTTTCCGTTCTGTTGTTAGTGTGATCTACATTTTAAAAATTGATTTTCAACAATAAAATTATTTTTTAGTTTACAACTTCAGCAATCAAAATATTCTTCAGATCAAAGCAGTATCATTGCTTGTCACTGTTTGTACGAAAATCGTTTAATTTAGTTGTTTTAGAACTCTTGTTTTTGACCATCTATGGAAATTTGCCGGTTCCTATAGACCTCAACAGGAGTTTACTCTATAACCGATATTTTTATACTGTACCAATGACCCAGACATAGCTGGTGCTAACTCTTAAAATATAGGGCCAAACACAAATTTTACCCCCCAATCCCCAAAATTTGCATCTAAAACCAAAGAAAACATGTCCTGAAAGGCCCTCCACACTTCGCCCCCACTGCGCATGCGCAGTGTCAAGGACGTTCCGAAATTGGCGCCATTAATCATTCTAAGTTTGGCCCTTCATCAGTTAACATCTGACTGATCTTTGTGCTTATAAATCTCAGTTTAAATGATGCCAGACACATAAATATTAGTGAAATGGTGATTCTAAGGAGGATAGAGAAGGAGGAGAGGAAAAAAATGTGTGACAGAATATTATCAGGGCTGTAACTTAAAATTTTTTAATGAAATTATGTTAAGTTACCTATTTTCGAGGCAGCAGCCATTTTGTTGTCATTCTGATTATTTAGTTACACTGTTTTTTAAGTGTTTTCCTCTCTCCCTGTCCTTTAAGTTCCCCCTTGCTATTCTCCCATGCTTTTGGCATAGTTTTGGTAATTATTATTACTAAATTTTCTTGGGAGTTTTAGCTGAATAACAGAATGAATTCTGTTCTTTTCCCCATGTTTACGTCTTCACCTACGGGTGGTTAGGCATTGTGTTCTGCATCTACCATCTGATGTTCTGCAGTTTCTTCCCTGGAAGTCTCTGTTTTGCATCAGATAGTGTATTTTTGGTAACTGATTTCGGGCCTGGGTGCCTGGAGTCTTATTTTAGTGTTTTTACACTCATTGTTTACATTTACAACAGCCCTCTGTGTGAGGGGGGGATTTCTGGAAAATAATATCTTGATGTTATTTTAATCATAACTAGATACATTATTGTTGTTCGTAAGTGTTGAATAAATTGTTTAAAATATTTTTAAAATTTTTGTCCACACTTAGGCTTGGGATCCATTGGGGCTCAACGTTACTTTTCAGAAACTTGGGCTGTTCTGAAAAAATATTTTTTCAAAATATTTTGATTTCAATTATTTTTTCTATATTAATGGATCATATTATTATTATGTATTTTGATTGCCAGGGGTTAGTGCGAGTACCAGGACTTGTTTTCTTTTCACATTGAAAGGATATTGATCAATTGTATTAAGAGGAAGTCTTCCTCTGACTTTGTAATCATTCTATATGTGGTCAGTGTACTCGCATTAACTCCTGTTCTGTATCGTATGATTTCGATGATAATATGGGAAGCGTATGTCACGGTATGTTATTGGGGATTTGGACACTCCGGTCCTTTCCCCGCAGGGTCACTCTACTTTATCAATTTCTATTTCAGACGATCAAGATTAGGGTGATGTATCTGTGATGTCTTCCAACAGTGTGCCTCCGTCGTCACAATTAATGAAGGGCTAGCGGAAAAGTGCTCATGTAAATATGCCAATTGCCTAAGAGGACCCTAGTAGGTTCGACGGCCTTTGACGTCCGCTAGCTCGCCCGGTGTAGCGTCCATTCACCGAATGGTTCGGCAGCCGGGTTCGTCCGTTGCGGTCTAGAAGGAATTTTGGGGTGATGCGAGCACTATAAATTAACCTAATGCACACCCAGTGACGGCGGATCGGAGGGAGAACGGAGAAAGCCTTTTAGTCCGGTTCATAGCTTGTTCCGGTCCATCCGGACGGCAAGCGAGAGAGGCCCCTCTCTCGTTCAACAACATCTGGCCCCAGATGTTGTGGTACAAAATGTGTCGCAAGCGGAGCATACGTCCATCGCTCGGGACGCTCCGTTGTATAGGCAGTCCGCGGAGACTGCTAAGGCTTCCTCTTCTCGTCAGCGCACACGACCGCACCTTGGCTGCGTGACCGCCGATATATTACCAGCTTCGCCGATCAAGGATTCTTCGGCGACCAGGTCACACCATCCGGTAGCCAGGGGCACGAGGCCTGCAGACTCCGGACGTTCGCATAGGAAGTGTGCGGGAATCAATGTACACGGAGCTTCCGGCGGCAATGCATCGTAAGACCGCTACTGCACAGGCCTCGGGAACGGTCGTGCTTTCCTTAATAGCACAGTTTATCGCAGCATCCCAGCATCAACTGAATCTGTCGCATATATTTTATCCGACGATGCTGGGTCGGGACGCTCCGCGGAAGCGGGTACGGACGTCCGAAAATTTCATCCGGTCCGACGGGATACCGAAAGGGATTTGGAGGATTTCGAGCTTTCCCTTTCGGAACAACATAGGCTGTTGTGTATGTCATCTGACTTGGTCTTCTACAGCTTCTTTCGTCGGACCAGAATGCTGCGATGCCGGATAAGAAACTGATAGCGTCGGTGGACTTAGAAATTTTTGGTTCGGTTCAGGGACATCGTCCCTCAGTTCCGACATAGTCCAATAATGTCACACAAACTTTCGAATTATTGAACGACGCTATATATATTATTATTTTATGCTTGCTATAACCAAGCATTTCTGGTTTCTTGTTCGCAGAGTTATGGAGATGTCTTTCAAAGTGTGCCTCTGTCGTCATAGTTAATGAAGAGCTAGCGGCAATAAGTGCTCATGGAATATGTCTATCGACTACGGAGTGACATTTGCTAGCTCACCCGGTGTAGCGTACATTCATCGAATGGTTCGGCTGCCGGGTTCGTCCGTTGCGGTCTAGGAAGGAGATTTGGGTGATGCGAGCACTTTAATTACTTTAGTACTCACCCAGTGAAGGCAGATTGAGGACAGATCAGAGGAAGCCTGTTAGTCCGGTTCCTGGCTTGTCCAGGTCCGTCCGGGCTGTGAGCGAGAGAGGTCCCTCTCTCGTCCAACAACATAGGGGACCGCATGTTGTGGTTCAGATATTTTACATTCGGAGCATATGTCCGTCGGTCGGGACGCTCCGTTATATTGACAGTCCGAGAGACTGTCCTTAATGCTTCCTCATCCTCACAGCAGGGCACACGACCGCACATTGGCTACGTGACCTCGAGTATCCGATCAGTTTCGTCATTCAGTGATTCCACGGCGAATAGGTCGCGCCATCCGGTAGCCAAGGGACACGAGGCCTATACACTCCGTTCGCTCGCATATTGGTAGTATGCACGGGGTAACGATCACGGAGCTTCCAGCGGCAATGCATCGTAAGACCGCTTCTCCTCAGGCCTCAGTAACGGACGTGCTATCCGAGTTAGCACAGTTGTTTCGCAGCATCCCAGCAATTGACAGTTTCTCGGTCGAATCAGGAATTATCCGACGGCGCTGGGTCGGTGCGGTCCGCGGTTGCATCAGGTACGGACGACCGAACGCTTTATAGGGTCCGACAGGATGGCGAAAGGGATTCGAAAGATTTCGAGTTTTCCCTTTAGTAGTATCGGCAGCTGCCTTTCATATCTTCTGGCATTATCTTCCAGTGATTGTTATTTCGGACTTCATTGCTGCGATCTTGGATAAGAGACTTATAGCGTCATTGGACTCGGATTTTTCGATCGGTTCAGGGACATTGTCCCTGACTTACCGACACAGTCCAATATTGTCATTACAACATGTGTTTTATTTTTCGACGCTACATATATATATATATATACAAGCCTGCTACCAAGCATGATAGTTTAGTTTCTTGTCCGCGTTGCTCATTTCTGCCATTTTATCATTTATACGAATAGTTTATTTTGGCAGAGCAGGGCATACCGAGAGTTCATATGCGTCTAGACGGTGTGGTTAAAGACTGCATATATTCTTTTTCACCGTTTATGTCTTTTCCAATTTCAATGTTGGAAACGACATGATGTATAGTAGACTTAACTTAGACGCTTTAACATACGTAATCCGCCTTACTGAGGCGTTATCATTACGTCTTCAAGAAAAGATTTACGGGATATTATTCTCAATGTAATTTCTTTTGAGGGCAGTAGTTTGTTCACGTATAACTCCGCCCTTCTGTGGCTGCTTGGAGTTGGTTAGACGTGACGCAGCCCTAGCTACATCCACATGCGTGGATAGTAAGGTTAAGAACTCTCTCAGAGTCGCTTCGTTCTCGGAGGAGCTTCTCTTCGACGGCAACTTTTCGGCAATCCATGAATTGCTCGATTTACACGTTCTCTTGTCTATCTAGTGTTACAAGAGATTCAGACTGGGGCAAACATTCGGTGGTTGACTCAGAGAGTGCTACCGCAGTTGCCGGACCCGAGTGTGGCTGTTTTGACGGTTGCCAGTCAAACAGATTGGGATATAATACTGATCCCTACGGATTCGAAGTGCCAGGGTCTTTGGGTTCCGCAGTCTCTTAGCAATCAGTTTTCTTCCGCGGAATAATGTTTTTTAGGCTTGCTTTATGTCATTGCATGAACATTATTCAGAAACGCATGCCCAAATCCTGTCCTTTAATTCGACAGTAGTGGCGTATCTCCGGAACCAGGGAGGCACTCTTTCGTTTCCGTTATTCAATTTAATGGAAAGAATCCGTCTGTTGGTTATAGTACTCCAAGTTCTGTTTTGGTCCGTCATATTCCGGGTCGTCTGATTGTTTTACCGGACTCCCGTTCTCTTACGGGTCGCTTGTTGCTGTCAGAATGGACTCTCAACAAACAAGTATTCAATCAGATTTGCTATCTATGGGAGCGCCCAATGATGATTTATTTACGACACAGCTTGCTAATCAATTGCAGACGTATGTGTTGGCTTGTCCAGATCTCTGAGCTAATGTGGTTAACGCTCTATTGATCTATAGGACGGAATGATAGGATACGCGTATCCTCCGGCGCTGTTGTTTCAGCAGGTATTGCTAAGATAAACAACCACAATACATTTCTGTTGATAGCATCTCTATCTTCACAGAGATCATGGGTAATTTACTCTCTTGTCTACTGTGGGTCTTAACGTGAAATCTTTCTCTATGTGAGGATCTTTTTTCACTGGGTAAATCGTGTCATCTTTATCACAACCCGCAAGGTCGCAACATTCATGTATTCCGTTGTGTGGTCCGTATTGCATTGTAAGCACTGTACTGGACGAGCTTTGGACGTGATTTCTTACTATAGGAGATCCTCTTCTTCGCTATTCTATGCGGCTAAAGTGGAGGCTCTTCCGTCGTGGTGTAGGGATCATTATGTTCATATTGTTGATCCCTCCATACTACTCATTGCAATTTTTTAGTATACTTGTTTCACAAGATCTACTGCAGCCTGTTATTATTTAGGTTATAGGTTTATGTTACCTCATACCTATGCACTCTACGATAGTTTACAATTGAGTCTTTTGTCTCTTTATCTAAGTCAGTTAGTAACTTTTTGATAAATAGACTTAGAATCTTTAGATTAAATTCCTATATGGATTTTAACTTCGGTTCTTATTTAGCTAAGTAATCATTTGAGCCTCTGGAAACAGTAGTTTTCAAATTCTGACCTTTTAGACAGTAATTCTGTTGGTTTCTCTTTTACTGTAGAGTCAGTGAGTTTCATGCACTATCGATGGATGATTTTCACTTTCGTAGTTTCCGAATCACTACTTCCGTTACTATTTAGGTTGGATTTTTGCATAAGAGTTAGGCTCCTATTATCCGGAACCTATTATTTTAAGGTCCTTCCGTCTTCGTATGGGCATAGGCCTTTACTCTTGCCGGGTACAGTTTATGTATTTATAAACAGATATCTGTTTATTAATATGGGCGTAAGCTTCTTCTGTCTTTGATGCCTAGTAGAAGGACGTTACGCTCCATTTTATTGTTAATGGATTCTATTAACTATCGGTACTGCTTATGGTATATCATTTACTTAGCAGTTGTGCTTAAGATTTCGGCTCATGAAGTAAGAGTTCTTCTACTTCTTGGGCTTACATTAATAGTGTCGCTATTATAGATTTTTGAAGGCCGCTCATTACGCTCAGCCATCCACATTCATGAATTTTATCTCAGAAATATCGAGTCCATTTCTGGAGGCCTCTGTTGTTAGGTCTTTTATCTACTGCTCAGAATGTCATTCACTTAACAGTTGCTACTATAGCTAGGTAGGCTGTCTGTTTCGGCAGTGTCTCCGTTCTGCTGCCCTCTTCGCTCTGGGCTATTTGACCCAGGGCAAGAAAAAGGGGGGGGGGGAGGGTGTTCCCTTGGGTCACCTGTTTTACTATAAAAACAAGGGGATACCGCCTCCAGAGTTAGTAATTCTGAGCTGTTATTGGGATGGTTGTTTAGTGAGAAGTTTAGGTTTTTAAAATTCATTCAAGTCTTAGTTTTTAAAGTATAGCTTGTGAATATTGCATATGTCAACGGACATGATTATGCAATCCTCAGACACTTTTAGGAGTATAAGAGTCTCTATTCTCTAGACTTACTTTATTTATTGGCTTACTTTAAAAATTATTAGTATAAGGATTATATTGGATATTAATAGAGTACATGGATGTATGAAGCTCAATTTTGGAAGTTGTTGTATCTTTTTAATTTATCATAAATAAGAAAGATACATGTAAGGCCTATTACTTCTTTTTCCCTACAGGGGATGACTCTATTTTATTTTATTGAGCGTATTCCATTTTGCTCTATGTCCTTGGCCCTCCAGCCTTTTTACTATTCAGCTATGTCTGGGTCATTGGTACAGTATAAAAATGTTAAAAAATTTATAGTAATTTATATATTTTTTATACTTACCAATGACCCAGACGGGGATGGCCCTCCCAGGAGTTGGGAACTCTTGCCTCCCCGCTGAGTACATAGCGCTTACCAGGCACTGGTTATTAGAATGATTAATGGCGCCAATTTCGGAACGTCCTTGACACTGCGCATGCGCAGTGGGGGGCGAAGTGTGGAGGGCCTTTCAGGACATGTTTTCTTTGGTTTTAGATGCAAATTTTGGGGATTGGGGGGCAAAATTTGTGTTTGGCCCTACATTTTAAGAGTTAGCACCAGCTATGTCTGGGTCATTGGTAAGTATAAAAAATATATAAATTACTATAAATTTTTTAACTTTCAATTAACAGGTCAAATTTGTACTGGAGGTATGGTAAATGGTTTTGTGTTGGGAAATTATATTCAATTAACAGTGTTATTCAGTTTTTATACGGCCGCTCATATGACAATGTCCGTCTGTCCTTCCATTAGCTTTTATTTGTCCACGTGATAACTTGAAAACAATACATTTAACAGATACTATTTTTTTATGGTTGATTAGTCATGACTAGAGGATGGTTCCTTTCGATAACCAGCATCATTGTCCATCTGTCCATCCATTTGTCTGTCTGTCCGTCCATCCATCCGTTAACTTTTTTGTTTGCCCACATGATAACTTGAAAACAATACATCCAACAGATACGGTTTTTTTATGGTTGATTAGTCATGATTAGAGGATGGTTCCTTTCAATAACCAGATCAATATCCATCCGTCTGTCCATCCATCCGTCCGTCCCTCTGTTAACTTTTTTTTTGTCCATGCTATAACTTGAAAACAATACATCCAACAGGTACTGTTTTTTATGTTTGATTGGTCATGACTAGAGAATGGTTTCTTTTGATAGCCAGCATTCTGGCATGTACAATATGGCCGCCATGACAACCATCTGGGAGTTTTGGTGACTTTTGATTCTCCATGCAATAACTTGAAAACAATATATTCAACTTTAATGGGTCATAAGCCAGGAATGTACAATTAATTTTGAAGGAATTATTGACCTTTTGTTCAACTAAAAATTTCTTCACAAGCGCAATTTCTTCATAGGCGGCCATATATTGATCCACCGCCTGGCGGTGCACTTGTTAGATATCCAAGTGGGCTCCTATGTATTTTATAAGCTATGTTTATTAATTCTGTACCTAACAATTTGGCAGGTGGCGTCTTGAGGATGACAGATTGGGTTGTAAATCTGATTTCTTCTAGATTTGGTGGTTCAAGTCCCCGCTGATAAAATATTTCAAGTACATCATCAAGGTATGCCTGGATGGCATAGTTGGAATATTAGCCAGTCACGATTATAGTTAAAAAATACTCAAGACTTTTGAAAATTTATTTGTGGATGAATAAAATATACATGTAGTAGTCATGACACAATTTCTTGCAGTATGCTTTCCGTGGAGTGCTCACTTTCCATGGGTGGGAAATATTTCCACGGACACAATAATATTAGGTTTCAAGCACTAATTATATTAATAAGTTAAAAATCTGTTTCTCGGGTCCTCCCGCATGGTCCTTTTGGCTGCCGTATGCTCTCTTTTTGTAGCCAATGCAAACTTTAAAAATTTTTAAATATTTTAACCAAGTTAATAAAAATGATAAATTTGTCCCTAGAGTGCAAGAAGGCTTTGCACTGCTTTAGCATTGCAAAGCCTTCTTGCACTCAAGGGATGAAATACACCACCACCCATGCTATTCTGTAGATTATGAGGCCTAAACATAAAGCAAACGCCGCCTGCATTCAATTTTACAAAAAATGGCCTGAGTAACGGAAGATCTACTTTATAGGGCCTAATCATTAAAAATATAATTAATGAAGCACTGGGTACAACCCGGTGCTTCAGTAATTAAAATTTTGCTAATGTGGATTTTTATTACATGGTAAATGCATGCACGGACATCACAAGCTCACACATGTTTTGCAGCCAGTTCACTACGACTGTACTGTATTTAACCCTTTACCTAACATGAAAAACAGACGACACTTGCAAAAATAATTCTTGAATAACTAATTTTTTGTCTCAAAAACATAGGTTATGACCACTCGTTGGAACGAGCTCGATGAGCTCGTTCCAACGAGGGGGTCATAACCTATGTTTTTGAGACAAAAAATTAAAAATATAATGAAAATTAATTGGCGATTTTTGAGAATAGCGCTGGCCGGTTTTGGCCGTTACGTTAGGTAAAGGGTTAATTATCACGTGGCAAATTGGTCATGGCAGTCCCCCATTAAATCAGGTACTACAGACCTCCATTTGTATAACCAACTGTGTGTCTCATTCAGGTACTGAATATAGTCTTGTGAGAAATTACATGGTTTCAAGCTAGAGCAAACTGACATAAGACTTTCACCCAGATGAAAATGTCTTGGAAGAATTATAGGAGGTCCTTTGTTTTTGTCCCAGTATATCCTTGTAAATCCTTGAGTTTTACATACCAAGCTCCTTGAAAAAGACTTGAACATATAATGAGAAAATCCTCAACTTTCTACTGGAATTTACAGCTCATTTTAGTGCTGTTAGTCCTCACTGTTATCTTCAAGTCTTATAACCTGCTTCAGTTAACAGTTTGTTTCCATGCATGAATCCAACTTGATTCTGATTAGGTGTTGCTGTACACACTTCGCTACCCATCAAGGAAACTAAATGTTTGTTCCTTCACTCTTTACAGAACTAAATCTTGTGGGTAGGGGGAGAAATTTTGGAGACTGAGATAAATTTAAGAGCAGTTAAGTCTTAACCAGTAATGGTGAATCAATTAATCGATTGCTAAATTATCTTTGGTCATCAGAATTTGTTCATGTGTCTTTGTTTTGTTACAATTTATAGGAGAATGCCAATAGGCAAAGGAAATCCTAACAGACTAAATAATTTCACTTCAGAGATAAAGCGAAGCTCATCCACTGAATATGAGGTCTTTAAGTTGTTGTACCTGTACTTTAAATTAAAGCCCACTTATGGCCTTCCAGCTCTCTACCAGTCAAGTGCTGGAAGTACTGATCGCTATTTTCAAGTCATATAATAACCTGTTTTAGTTGGCAGTAGTTTTCCTGCATGAATATGATCTGTTTCAAATTAGTTATTGCTCTTCATACTTTGCTATCCATCAAGCAAACTTACTGTTGTTCCTTAAATCTTTACAGAACTACGTTTAGGGAATTAGAAATTTTGGAGACAAGAGATAATTTTAAGAGCATTTAAGTCTTACCAGCAATTAATCGATTAACTTCGACTGAAACAGTAAAAACCTTTGTCTGGACATGATTTTTGCCATCAATACAAGCTCAAAACAGACATGTAGAAATCTTTATTTGTGGATTGAGACAATGGGAAATATTCAGAATGTAATTCTTGGAAATTTCACATAAATTATTGGTTCTGCTTATCATGCCCGGGTATTTTATGCAAGATTTACATAAAGTTACATTCTGTAAGGTCCAAATAATTCATGTGTGATTTGGTGCAATATGAGGAATATTCTTTAAAAATCTTCTTCACATCCACCTGTCAGAATCTTTTGATATTTAGAATACAGCATCCTCATACGGACCAGAATAATAAAGTTTATTCACATCAAGTCCATAAATTCATATTTGGGCTCCTTATGGGAACTCTAATTACAGCAGTCAGAGGAAAATTTGTTAAAATCTTCTTCAGATCAACCGCTCAGAACCTTTTCAATTTTGGTATACAGTATCCTCACAGAGGTCATACTCAGGTTTGTCCAAATCAGGTCTCTTGGCTTATATGAAGGCTCCTTTCAGATCCTGAATTTTAACTTTGTGGATTGTGAGGAAAATTCTTCAAAATATTCTTCAAATCCACTACTCAGAATCAGTGTAAATTTCCAGAGGTTTGTATTTTAACTTAGTTTAGTAAGAGGAATAATCCTTTCCCATTCTCTTCAGATCCTCCATTCCGAATCCTATGGTATTCATCATCCTCTGTGAGGAGGGTGTCCACTTCAAATTTGTCCATATACGAGGCCAGATTTAAGTTTGTTCAATTATCGAGTCCCTGGTTCCAACCTGGGCTCAAAATTGAACTTAGTTCAATAAGAGGAATATTCTTTAAAAATCGGAGCCCGGCCCAGTTAAAAACATTTTGACATCGTCTGAACAAAATATTTTTGATATTGTCTGAACATCATCCACACTGGGATTGGGAGTCCAAATTTTACTTCAGTGTAAAATGACAAACTTTTAAATTCTCCTTCAGTTCTACCATTCAGAACCTATTGATATTTGTAATGCAGCGTTGGGGAAGGTGGAGGGGGTGGGGTTAGATTCGAGTTTGTTCAAGTTAAGACCCCAGGATGATATTTGGACTTCCTAATTTTGCAAGGAAATCTGGGTATTATTTCTGTGGTAGCATCTTAATACTAGAAAACATCATCTGACATGGGCAACAGAGTTATACGTAATTAAATGATTTCATTCCTTTGTAGTATTAACTAGCCATAGATACTAATTAAATACTTCTTTAAACAACTTTGGTCAGGTAAGAGCCTCAGACTCCCTGGAGCCTCTTGTTTAGTTTTCTTGTGGACAACTTTATCCTGGTGAGCATTTTGGGCTAAGTTCAAGCTTTGGTTATAGTCTTCCTGCAATTGCTGTTTGATGTGACAATACTCATGAGAAAAAACTGTCCACAGAGAATGGCATTTACTGTGACTACAGTTGAAACTGGAAGTCCTGTCGCTGTATTGTGCCCTATTTTGAAGTAATAGCATGCTGAGTAAATGCACTTTTGTCCCTGTTAAACTGCCTCATTAGCGTAACTCAACTCCTGTAGAAAAACAGTGTGCCCAACTCTGTACAATTCTATGCTATTAACTTGTAGAGTGCTGGAAGCCCATATTTGGGCTTTATTCTTTAGTGCCGGTACTGCAATTTAAAGGCTTCATATTCGGTGGATGTGCTTCATATTATCTTTATTTGGGCTTTATTCTTTAGTGCTGGTACTGCAATTTAAAGGCTTCATATCCAGTGGATGTGCTTCATATTATCTTTGAAGTGATATTATTTCATCTGTTAGGATTTGCCTTGTTACAATTTATGGGAGAGTGCCTACTGGCACATTGGACCCTTTGGGTCTACTTGTTTTTATTGCATTATAACGGTTGGTCAACATTATACCAAGTTTCCTCCAGGTAACCCGAAGAGAAAATACAACTGTCCCAAAAATTGTTGTGAGAAATAACTAGATCATTTCATACACTAGGCAGAAATGCAGCATTATATTTTTATACTGTACCAATGACCCAGACATAGCTGGTGCTAACTCTTAAAATATAGGGCCAAACACAAATTTTGCCCCCCAATCCCCAAAATTAGCATCTAAAACCAAAGAAAACATGTCCTGAATGGCCCTCCACACTTCACCTCTACTGCGCATGCGCAGTTTCAAGGACGTTCCGAAATTGGCGCCATTAAACATTCTAAGTTTGGCCCTTCATCAGTTAACATCTGACTGATCTTTGTGCTTGTAAATCTCAGTTTAAATGATGCCAGACACATAAATATTAGTGAAATGGTGATTCTAAGGAGGATAGAGAAGGAGGAGAGGAAAAATGTGTGACAGAATATTATCAGGGCTGTAACTTAAAATTTTTTAATGAAATTATGTTAAGTTACCTATTTTCGAGGCAGCAGCCATTTTGTTGTCATTCTTGTTATTTAGTTACACTGATTTTTCAGTGTTTTCCTCTCTCCCTTTCCTTTAAGTCCCCTCTTGCTATTCTCCCATGCTTTTGGCATAGTTTCTGTAATTATTATTACTAAAATTTCTTCGGAGTTTTAGCTGAATAACAGAATGAATTCTGTTCTTTTCCCCATGTTTACATCTTCACCTATGGGTGGTTAGGCGTTGTGTTCTGCATCTACCATCTGATGTTCTGCAGTTTCTTCCCTGGAAGTCTCTGTTTTGCATCAGATAGTGTATTTTTGGTAACTGATTTCGGGCCTGGGTGCCTGGAGTCTTATTTTAGTGTTTTTACACTCATTGTTTACATTTACAACAGCCCTCTGTGTGAGGGGGGGATTTCTTGAAAATAATATCTTGATGTTAATTTAATCATAACTAGATACATTATTATTGTTCGTAAGTGTTGCATAAATTGTTTAAAATATTTTTAAAATTTTTGTCCACACTTAGGCTTGGGATCCATTGGGGCTCAACGTTACTTTTCAGAAACTTGGGCTGTTCTGAAAAAATATTTTTTCAAAATATTTTGATTTCAATTATTTTTTCTATGTTAATGGATCATATTATTATTATGTATTTTGATTGTCAGGGGTTGGTGCGAGTACCAGGACTTGTTTTCTTTTCACATTGAAAGGATTTTGATCAATTGTAATAAGAGGAAGTCTTCCTCTGACTTTTATAATCATTCTATATGTGGTCAGTGTACTCGCATTAACTCCTGTTCTGTATCTGATGATTTCGATGACAACATGGGAAGCGTATGTCACGGTATGTTAGTGGGGAATTGGACATTCCGGTCCTTTCCCCGCAGGGTCACTCTACTTTATCAATTCCTATTTCAGACGATCAAGATTAGGGTGATGTATCTGTGATGTCTTCCAACAGTGTGCCTCCGTCGTCACAATTAATGAAGGGCTAGCGGAAAAGTGCTCATGTAAATACGCCAATTGCCTAAGAGAACCCTAGTAGGTTCGACGGCCTTTGACGTCCGCTAGCTCGCCCGGGGTAGCGTCCATTCATCGAATGGTTCGGCAGCCGGGTTCGTCCATTGCGGTCTAGAAGGAGTTTTGGGGTGATGTGAGCACTATAAATCAACAAAATGCACACCCAGTGACGGCGGATTAGAGGGAGAACGGAGGAAGCCTTTTAGTCCGGTTCATAGCTCATTCTGGTCCATCCGGACGGCGAGCGAGAGAGGCCCCTCTCTCGTACAACAACATCTGGCCCCAGATGTTGTGGTACAAAATGTTTCGCATTCGGAGCATACGTCCGTCGCTCGGGACGCTCCGACATATAGTCAGTCCGGAGAGACTGTCAATAAGGCTTCCTCATTCTCATGGTAGCGCACACGCCCGCTATTGGCTACGTGACCTCGGATATCCAGTCAGCTTCGCCAGTCAGAGAATCATTGCCGACCAGGTCACACCATCCGGTAGCCAGGGACACGAGGCCTGCAGACTCCGGACGTTCGCATAGGAAAGTGTGCGGGAGTCAACGTACACGGAGCTTCCGGCGGCAATGCATCGTAAGACTGCTTCTGCACAGGCCTCGGGGACGGACGTGCTATCCTAAATAGCACAGCTTATCACAGCATCCCAGCAACAACTGAATCTGTCGCATATGTTTTATCCGACGATGCTGGGTCGGGACGCTCCGCGGAAGCGGGTACGGACGTCCGAAAATTTCATCCGGTCCGACGGGATACCGAAAGGGATTCGGAAGATTTCGAGCTTTCCCTTTCGGAACAACATATGCTGTTGTGTATGTCATCTGACTTGATCTTCTACAGGTTCTTTCTTCGGACCAGAATGCTGCGATGCCAGATAAGAAACTGATAGCGTCGGTGGACTTAGAAATTTTTGGTTCGGTTCAGGGACTTCGTCCCTCAGTTCCGACATAGTCCAATAATGTCACACAAACTTTCGAATTATTGAACGACGCTATATATATTATTATTATATGCTTGCTATAACCAAGCATTTCTGGTTTCTTGTTCGCAAAGTTATGGAGATGTCTTTCAAAGTGTGCCTCTGTCGTCATAGTTAATGAAGAGCTAGCGGCAATAAGTGCTCATGGAATATGTCTATCGCCTAAGAGGTCCCTTGTAGGATCGACGGAGTGACATTCGCTAGCTCACCTGGTGTAGCGTACATTCATCGAATGGTTCGGCTGCCGGGTTCATCCGTTGCGGTCTAGGAAGGAGATTTGGGTGATGCGAGCACTATAATTACTTTAGTACTCACCCAGTGACGGCGGATTGAGGACAGATCGGAGGAAGCCTGTTAGTCCGGTTCCTGGCTTGTCCAGGTCCGTCCGGGCTGTGAGCGAGAGAGGTCCCTCTCTTGTCCAACAACATAGGGGACCGCATGTTGTGGTTCAGATATTTTACATTCGGAGCATATGTCCGTCGCTCGGGACGCTCCGTTATATTGACAGTCCAAGAGACTGTCGATAATGCTTCCTCATCCTCACAGCAGTGCACACGACCGCACATTGGCTACGTGACCTCGAGTATCCGATCAGTTTCGTCATTCAGTGATTCCACGGCGAACAGGTCACGCCATCTGGTAGCCAAGGGACACGAGGCCTATACACTCCGTTCGCTCGCATATTAGTAGTATGCACGGGGTAACGATCATGGAGCTTCCAGCGGCAATGCATCGTAGGACCGCTTCTCCACAGGCCTCAGTGACGGACGTGCTATCCGAGTTAGCACAGTTTTTTCGCAGCATCCCAGCAATCGACAGTTTCTTGGTCGAATCAGGAATTTTCTGACGGCACTGGGTCGGTGCGGTCCGCGGTTGCATCAGGTACGGACGACCAAACGCTTTATAGGGTCCGACAGGATGGCGAAAGGGATGCGAAAGATTTCGAGTTTTCCCTTTCGTAGCATCGGAAGCTGCCATACATATCTTCCGGCATTATCTTCCAGTGATTGTTATTTTGGACTACATTGCTGCGATGTTGGATAAGAGACTTATAGCGTCATTGGACACGGAATTTTGGATCGGTTCAGGGACATTGTCCCTGACTTACCGACACAGTCCAATAATGTCATTAGAACATGTGTATTATTTATCGACGCTATATATATATATAAGCCTGCTACCAAGCATGATAGTTTAGTTTCTTGTCCGCAATGCTCATTTCTGCCTTTTATCATTTATATGAATAATTTATTTTGGCAGAACAGGGCATACCGAGAGTTCATATGCGTCTAGACGGCGTGGTTAAAGACTGGAAATATTCTTTTTCGCCGTCTATGTCTTTTCCAACCACAATGTTGGAAACGACAATGATGTCTAATAGACTTAACTTAGACGCTTTATCATACGTAATCCACCTTACTGAGGCGTTATCATTACGTCTTCAAGAGAAAGAATTCCGGGATATTATCCTCAATGTGATTTCTTTTGAGGGCAGTAGTTTGTTCATGTATAACTCCGCCCTTCATTGGCTGCTTGGAGTTGGTTAGACGTGACGCAGCCCTAGCTACATCCACGTGCGTGGATAGTAAGGTGAAGAACTCTCTCAGAGTCGCTTCGTTCTCGGAGAAGCCTCTCTTCGACGGCAACTTTTCAGCAATCCATGAATTGCTCGATTTACATGTTCTCTTGTCTATCTAGTGTAGCAAGAGATTCAGACTGGGGCAGACATTCGGTGGTTGACTCAGAGAGTGCCACTGCAGCTGCCGGATCCGAGTTTTATAATTATGACGGTTGCCAGTCAAACAGGTTGGGATATAATATTGATCCCAACGGATTCGAAGTGCCAGGGTCTTTGGGTTCCGCAGTCTCTAAGCAAGCACTTATCTTCCACGGAATAATGTTTTGTTTTTTTTGTAGGCTTGCTTTATGTCATTGGATGAACATTATTCAGAAACGCATGTCCAAATCCTGTCCGTTAATTCGACAGTAGTGGCGTATCTCCGGAACCAGGGAGGCACTCATTCGTTTCCGTTATTCAATTTAATGGAAAGAATCCTTCTGTTTGTTATAGTACACCAAGTTCTGCTTCGGTCCGTCATATTCTGGGTCATCTGATTGTATTACTGGACTCCCGTTCACTTATGGGTCGCTTGTTGCCGTCAGAATGGACTCTCAACAAACAAGTATTCAATCAGATTTGCAATCAATGGGAGCGGCCAATGATAATTTATTTACGACACAACTTGCTTGTCAATTGCAGACGTATGTGTTTGCTTGTCCGGATCTCTGAGCTTATGTTGTTAACGCTCTATTGATCTAATAGGACGGAATGATAGGATATGCGTATCCTCCTGCGCTGTTGTTTCAGCAAGTATTGCTAAGATAAACAACCACAATACATTTCTGTTGATAGCATCTCTGTCTTCACAGAGACCGTGGGTAAATTTACTCTGATGTCTACTGTGGGACTTAACGCGAAATCTTCCTCCATGAGAGGATCTTTTTTTGCTGGGTAAAATCGTGTCATCTTTATCACAACCCGCATGGTCTCAACCTTCACGTATTCCATTGTGTGGTCCTTATTGCATTGTAAGCATTGTACTGGACGAGCTTTGGACGCGATTTCTTACTATAGGAGAACCTCTTCTTCGCTATACTATGCGGCTAAAGTGGAGGCTCTTCCGTCGTTGGTGTAGGGATCACTATGTTGATATTGTTGATCCCTCCATACTAGTCATTGCAACTTTTTAGTATACTTGTTTGACAAGATCTACTGCAGCCTGTTATTTTGAAGGTTATAGGTTTATGTTACCTCATACCTATGCACTCTATGATAGTTTACAATTGAGTCTTATGTCTCTTTATCTAAGTCAGTAACTTTTCGATAAATAGACTTAGAATCATTAGATTAAATTCCTATATGGAATTTAACTTCGGTTCTTATTTAGCTAAGTAATCATTTGAGCCTCTGGAAACACTAGTTTTCAATTTCTGACCTTTTAGACAGTAATTCTGTTGGCTTCTCTTTTACTGAAGAGTCAGTGAGTTTCATGCACTATCGGTGGATGATTTTCACTTTCGTAGTTTCGGAATCACTACTTCCTTTACTATTTAGGTTGGATTTTTGCATAAGAGTCAGGCTCCTAATTAATATCCGGAACCTATTGTTATTAAGGTCCTTCCGTCTTGGTACGGTCATAGGCCTTTACTCTGTCCGGTTAGAGTTTATGTATTTATAAACAGATATCTGTTTATTACTACGGGCGTAAGCTTCTTCTGTCTTTGATGCCTAATAGAAGGACGTTACGCTCCATTCTATTGCTAATGGATTCAATTAACTATCGATACTGCTTATGGTATATCATTGACTCAGCAGTTGTATTTGAGATTTCGGCTCATGAAGTAAGAGTTCTTCTACATCTTGGGCTTACATTAATAGTGTCGCTATTATAGATTTTTGAAGGCTGCTCATTGCGCTCAGCCATCCACATTCATGAATTTTTTTTCTCAGAAATATTGAGTCCATTTCTGGAGGCCTCTATTGTTAGGTCTATTATCTACTGCTCAGAATGTCATTCACTTAACAGTTGCTACTATAGCTAGGTAGGCTGTCTGTTTCGGCAGTGACTCCTTTCTGCTGCCCTCTTCGCTCTGGGCTATTTGACCCAGGGCAAGAAAAAGGGGGGGGGGGAGGGTGTTCCCTTGGGTCACCTGTTTTACTATGAAAACAAGGGGATACCTCCTCCGGAGTTAGTAATTCTGAGCTGTTATTGGGATGGTTGTTTAGTGAGAAGTTTATGTTTTAAAAATTCATTCAGGTCTTAGTTTTTGAAGTATAGCTTTTAAATATATCACGTGTCAACGGACATTATTATACAATCCTCAGACACTTTTAAGGAGTATAAAGAGTCTCTATTCTCTAGACTTACTTTATTTATTGGCTTACTTTAAAAATTATTAGTATAAGGATTATACTAGATATTAATAGAGTACATGGATGTATGATGCTCAATTTTGGAAGGTGTTGTATCTTTCTAATTTATCATAAATAAGAAAGATACATGCAAGGCCTAATACTTCTTTTTCCCTAGAGGGGATGACTCTATTTTATATAATTGAGCGTATTCCATCTTGCTCTATGTCCTTGGCCCTCCAGCCTTTTTACTATTCATCTATGTCTGGGTCATTGGTACAGTATAAAAATGTTAAAAAATTTATAGTAATTTATATATTTTTTATACTTACCAATGACCCAGACGGGGATGGCCCTCCCAGGAGTTGGGAACTCTTACCTCCCCGCTGAGTACATAGCGCTTACCAGGCACTGGTTATTAGAATGATTAATGGTGCCAATTTCGGAACGTCCTTGACACTGCGCATGCACAGTAGAGGTGAAGTGTGGAGGGCCATTCAGGACATGTTTTCTTTGGTTTTAGATGCAAATTTTGGGGATTGGGGGGCAAAATTTGTGTTTGGCCCTATATTTTAAGAGTTAGCACCAGCTATGTCTGGGTCATTGGTAAGTATAAAAAATATAAATTACTATAAATTTTTTAACTTTTTTTCCATTCTAGGGGCTTCCAGATGCAAAAGTGTTTGCAAAATCCCATTGCTTGATGAGACTGGCACGGTTTACATTGGAAGCCTATTGTTCCATGGTGAATTTCAGCTAAAAGAGAAGACTCTTTGATAATAAATTTTGTTTTAATGCTCAAAAGAGCTCTGTTGAACAATATATATAATGATTCAATTTTGATTGAGACAGATTCATGTTGTAAAAAGCGTGAATAATGTTGTGTTTATCTAAATACTTCCGTAGGAGAAGAGATTGTTATATTGAGTTGAAGGAAATTCTTTACACGTAGAGTGCTAAATTATTTTTAGACATAAAAATTTGTTCACATGCTTTTGCCTTGTTACAATTTATGGGAGAATGCCTCTCGGCTTTCTCCCATAAATTGTAACAAGGCAGGCATAACCATACAGCGAGAATAATTTCATTTCAAAGGTAATATGATGTACAACTGCATATGAAGCTTTCAGCTTGTAGCATCTGCACTTCACTGTAAAGCCCAAATATGGACTTACAGCATTCTACCAGTTAATCAGAATGTAGATAACAATCAAGTTTCTTTTGAATGCATGTTAATCATCCTTAAATCCCCCTACAGCCACAAACTGACCCTTTTGTATTGCTCTGAAAAAGTTGTCCAAATTAACCCGAGGACTTGACAGTTAAATGTTTTCATGCTGGATAAATGTGTGCAATAAATGCAAAATATCCTATTATGTAACCATTTAATTGGAGTACACTTGTAGTTCGTTTGCATATTTTACAGTTGAAGTAACCTAACCTAAACAGTCTCCTATGGACTATTTCCAGGGCTGCGACTCTAATAAATTTCAACTGTTTCAGTGCTATGATCTGCCTTGATCTGAAGCAAGATCTTTGACAATCTTTGTGAACCTTTCTTTTTGCTGATGAAAAGGTGTAATTAATGTCTTATAGTTGGAAATGGCTCTCTGGAGTCCTTTACATCAGTGTGTAACAAAGGCTTCCTGGAAGGAACTCCAGAAACTATAATGATATGGGACAATCTGATCTGGCATGGCACAAAACATAGTTTATGCTGTGCAGGGGAAGATATTTCAAATATTTTCAGGAAACCATGCATTGCCATGTTCACAACATCTGATAATCAGTCATTTAATTCTGAAAATGGGAGACCCTCTGCATACTGTTCGCTACCATTTGAAGTGAATCACGCTATTATTGAGTTCAGGCATCAGGAAAATGTTTTCAAGAAAAACATCAATGAACATCTGCTAGGGATTCCAAAAATTTTGCCCAATTTTTCAATAATCTTTTCGCAGAAATAATCAAATTTATTTGTGTCGGTATAATACATGAGATGGAACTTCAATGTAGCAATCGTAAATCAATCGGATGATTCACCATGGATTGCATGTGCAAAAAAACATTAGCATTACTGGCCTTTGACTTCAGTTCTCCATTTTGGAAATCCACTTGGTGGTAATAACCAAATTATCTTACAATATTCCTTCCTTGTTTGCATATATTTTGCCTCTAGCATCTATGAATTGATTTTTACCTGCGTCGGCAGAGCAGGTCTAGTGACCGCTCGACTCCATCAGTCCGTCCATCCAAAACACTTTTTCCGTCAAGGTTTTCTTGGCTTCTATGAAAGAGAATGATTTTATATTAGGTCTGCTGCTTCATATTGATGAGTTGCAATTTTCAGATCTGCCGTGCAGCCACTTCCTGTTTGCCGATACTTTGAAATTTTACTGTACCCACTGAACATTGAAATTTTTCGTCAAACTTTTCTCGGCTTCTATGCAAGGGATTGATTTTATATTTCATCTGGAGCCTCATAATGATCAGTTGTATCGTGTATGCAATTTTCAAATCTGCCGTGGAGCC
Organism: Pictodentalium vernedei; assembly: GCA_031216915.1. NCBI lineage: Eukaryota > Metazoa > Mollusca > Scaphopoda > Dentaliida > Dentaliidae > Pictodentalium > Pictodentalium vernedei. The sequence continues at coordinate 115,691,443 of CM062294.1, read as the reverse complement.
ACTTCCTGTTTGCCGATTCAATTGCATGCAGCGACGCAGGTCCAGACCCAGTATTGGTCTTGGCTTGTTTATGAATGAAAATCATGACGTCATGGTACAGTGGATCCCACTTAATTGGGCATCTCTTATCTGAATAACCCTGTTAATTGAATGTAATTTCCCAACACTAAACCATTTACTATATCTCCAGTACAAATTTCACCTGTTAATTGAATATAGGTTATAGGGTAAACTCCTGTTAAGAGAATAAAAAATCTTGTAACCTGTCGAGAAATTACCCTGACTCACCCCATGTTTCCTTTGTTTATAGACCTATTTGGCTTCAGTACATCCAATACAGGCATTTAATCTATTATATCTTGTTTGACAGAGCTCATGGAACTCTGTCAAATAAGATATAATAGAATAAATGCTAAGTTTATCTTTAGAATACAGGAAAGTGACACAATCCATGTTAATTCAATACCCCTGTTAATTGAATAATTTTCATTGGCGAAGTGGCTATTCAATTAACAGAACTCCACTGTATTACGTTCTTGAGGTGTGCATGCTGTTATCCGCAGTTTATAGTAGTGTTTCAGCTGTCAATTTCTTTATTTTGTTTTTCAGGTTGAACGCCTTGTAGGCCTATATAAATATATCGTGGCACAAAATTATCTAGTCTAATTTATTTTGCTGAGTTTTGATTGATTGTTTGATTTGATTGTCATTTAATTACTTTATCAAAACAGTGGCATCGACATGTGTCCTTTTGACCACTGCAGATGACTTTCTGATTTTATATAAATTATGTCATGACATTTTCTTGATCAAGCACTTTTCTTTTTTTTTATGACAGACTCGAAATAAGAAAGTTCAAGATTTACCTCTGGTATTAGGAGCCCCTCTAGATCTGGAACAAGGAACAACACTTGTTATTGGAATACCTCCCCTGTCTCTTGATGATGAGAGGAAAAAGTGAGTGTGTGAAAACTTTCATATTCTGTACCCATGTGCCACTCCAACATGCAGCTGTTTTATCTGAAATTTTGCCTATCTTTTAGCTTAATTTGACAAAGTCAAGATAAGCTTTTGTCATCACTAGTGTTGAAACAATTTTTCAACTAGTCGACATCGACGCGACTAGTACTAAACAAATCTATTAACCGATTAGTGAACCACTCGCCGATTAGTCGCCTGAGTGTATTCTCTAAAGCCTTGAAGTTTCCACTTTGTGTTCCTTTAAGAAATTTAATTTTATTATACCACCCACTTGAAAAGTGGGCGGTATATAGCATTCATGGTGTCCGTACTTACGTACGTCCGTACTTCCGTACGTCCGTGACGCTTTGGGGGTACACATCTGCTATCCGCTACTCCTCTTAAACCAGTGGGTGGATTTCATTGAAACTTACAGGCATTCTTTTCTATACATTATAGATGTGCACCTCCTATTTTGCTTTCAGGTATTTTTATTTTTTACTCTTTCCCAAAGGGCGAAATGAACTTAGCCAAATTGTTGTGATGCTTTAGGGGGGTACACTCCTGCTATCCGCTACTCCTCTTATACCAGTGGGCGAATTTCATTGAAACTCTCAGACATTCTTTTATATACATTATAGATGTGCACCTTCTATTCTGCTTTCAGGTATTTTTTTTTTTTTTTTTTTTGGGGGGGGGGGGGGGGGGTTGTCAGTGTTTGTGCTCTCTACATTAAACACACTTTTACTGTTGTAAAATGTTTCTTGGTGGGAGTGGGTGGTATCATTTAGTGAGCAGTGCTCACAGTTTTTCTAGTTAAAATTAATTTAGTGCTTTTGATTTGAGGTGCACTATCGCACTCGCGCTTCTGAATTGGAAACAAAAGCTTTCCACAGATGTTCATGCTTTTTCAACATGTCCTTGTTTTGGGTAAATGTTGCTGTAATAAGATTGGACAGAAAACAAAACATCACCTAATGATATTTACTACTGAATGAAGTTTTACAACTCGCATTATGTAGTGCACATACTGACCAAACAAATCGCACTGTTTAGTCACATGATGTATTTAATATTCAATGAGGCTATTGTTTATAGTTTGTCCAGCTTTTCATTGGAGGTTGATTGAGTTATGCAGGTCATGGAACAATCACGTCGTCAGAGCACACTTCTTCAGTGACCTGTTTTCTGCTTTCAAAGTTTTTTTAGCACAATAACAAAGTACAGAAATTTCTTATTAGACCACAATATGCGAGGTAATTTTGGGTGAAAAGTTCAATTTCACTTAAAAATATTTGACAGAATCGAATATTGGAACACAAAAGATTTATATTATTGGACCAATTTATCTTTTGCAGCACCAGTTGTTTGGTCATAAGGAAATGGAGACATCAGCTTCCGTAATGTTGTGGAGTTAGACCCATTAATTGTATCATAATTTCGGAAGTCACTCCAGCCAATGAATTCAGTTAAGACCACAATTTTGTAGAATTTATTGCTTAGTTTAGCATCTGATATTGCATAACAGACTAGTCGATTAATCATTGACTACTAGCCGTTAATTAGTTGATTAGTAAAAATCCAAATGGCATTAATCATTTCAACACTAGCCATCATGCATGTGAAAATCTGTTAGTCTGCGAGTCTGTTCACGTTTTCTTTAGCGCAGGCTACACCCTGTAGTTGTTGTCCGATCATAACGGAATTTCATATGTTGGTTCAAGGTAATGTCTAGATGAGAACGTCCCATTTTAGTTACGACCAGTCAACTGTGATGGCTGTGTGGGCCCAAAACCCAAATCCATTTAGCACAGTGTGCAGGTTGTATTTATGAAGGGATTTCATTGTAACTTGGTAGGGTGACTCTGTATAATGTCCAGATGAGAACGTCCTATTTCGGTTGGGTTCTGTCAGTCGTGACGGCCACAGGGGCACATTATCTAGATTCATTAGCACAGTCTATAAGTTGCATTTAGGAAGGGATTTCATTGTAAATTGGTAGGATGACTCGGTATAATGCCTAAATGAAAACATATTTCGGCCATGATCGGTGAACTGTGATGAACGTACGTGACCTAAATTTGATTAGCACAGTCTACAGTTCATATTTATGAAGCGATTTCATTGTAACTTGGTAAGGTAACTCGGAATGGTGTCCAGATGAGACTGTCATATTTTGATCACGATCAGTCAACTGTGAACAGTCTACACCTCAAATTATTCTTATTGAAAACATAGCATGTAGGGTACAGAAATTAACATATTCTCCGTTATCACAATTCTTGTCTTATTTCATAATCCTTTCATAAACATTGGACATTATCCTTTTCATCAAACACTTCACACAGTCAAGTTAAGCGGTAATGTTATTGACACATCCATTTCTCTTTAGCTGGTTGAGTGCTGAATTATTTTTGGAAATCAAAATTTGTTCACATGTTTTTGCCTTGTTACAATTTATGGGCACTCTCCCATAAACTGCAGACAGGCAAATCCTGACAGACTAAATAATTTCACATATGTAGAACATCCCCTGAATATGAAGCCTTTAAGTTGTGGTACCGACACTTCAGAATAAAGCATAAATATGGGCTTTCAGCACTTAACCAGTTAATTAAATAGTTGGAAAGACTGCACAGAACCGTAGTCCACTCTGCAGGCTCAGAGACATAAGCGACTAGTTTTTGCAAATGGATAGTTATGTTTTTACCATGAGATTCAAATTTGTACAGTTGAATCCACCAACATGGCAAATGTTCTCTCCTCGACCAAATTGACTGCACAGAAAATAGTATGCAGTCAGTATTCCGATATTCCTTCTTGTAATGAAACGATATATGTTTCACGAAATTTGTTGAGATATCCTCAGCAACTCCTATCAATTTCAGTTTCCAAGTGCAAAAGGTTTATGAGGACATAAGATTACAAACATTCATACAATGCACCCTGTATTATGGATTATTGTAAGATTTGTTTTAGGAGTGTCACGACTAATCGATTAATCGATTGTTGATCGGTCACGGCAAAATCGATTAGTATTTTTCGTTGTCGAATAATCGGTAAATTGTATCTCGCTTTAGACGTTTAATAATTAAAAGAAAATTTGATGAAAAAACTATTGTTTCTAAAGGTAAAGAGTTACATTGATGTTAAACCCCGAGAAGCCGTTGGAAGCATTTGTCTTTCAGGAACATTCATCAAAGCTATGATGTTCTGAACTTTTGAACCGTCAGTGTAATAATCAAGATCGGTCGGCAGTTGCGAACTTCGCAACTGCCGACCGGTCTTGATTATTACACTGACGGTTCAAAAGTTCAGAACATCAAAGCTTTAAGTGTACCTAAAAGAGGATCGTTTTCGTTGTTTACCGAAGGTAGGTCAACTGACATGAACTTCATTTTTTATCGACTTCAAAAAGAGGGAGGAGGTCATCTAGTACGATTAATCGATTATTATCGATTATTTGCGACGATTAATCGATTCCTAAATTAAAAAATCGTGACAGCCCTAATTTGTTTGGTGTTGATTTGTGAAATTTATCATATAGATTTAGGCCTGACAACCATGAGAAATGGTATGTATCACATAATGTGTTCCGAATCTGTATCATATGACTGATTCATTCTGATTCTGTATCATATAGACGGCTCATTTCCATTAAAACACCAGGCTATCATAACAAGTGCATGAATACATTCTATGTGCGTTTCAGTGGTTGAATCAGCTGATTGCTTACAAAATAAAACAAAATTCCTTACATTTAGCGACAGAACTATTAATAGCCAATGACCCTTCCCAATAAATAGTTACTGAATAATTCAATATTACACCTACCCAGTTAACGAGGATGTGCCCACGTCGCACACTCATAAATTCAAGCAGATCATCATAGGAAATGACAGAGAGTGAATAATTTGACAACACAACTTTGAAATTTGCAGTGACTGCATTACTCATTATTTGTTTTTTTTTTAACTTTTTCGTGCCCAACATTATGTCCCAAAACTGTATGAATAATTTAAGATTTAATCTGTTTATGTGACAGAATTGTTAGATAAATGAATTATCATAATAATGTGCATGTCCTGTGATTTGCATCAGATTCCCGGTGGTGTCCAAAATGGGATCACAACTCGCTGGAAAAGTCAGCTCGTTGAGATCCCATTCTGGACACTACCTCGAATCTACTACAAATCACAGGACATGCACATAATCTGTATTTATAGACTTTGTAAATCTGTTTGTTTTTGGTCCATTTTCTTTAAAAAACTTGACCTATAGTTTGATGTACTTAGTGTGTGGACGGGCAGGCACAGCCTTACTCATTAGTGCATTAACCTCAACAAATTAGAGCTATCCGGTTAACCGAAAATTTGGTTTGGGTACAAAACCGAAACAATTGCAGAAAACCTGTCATCCCGGTTTCCAAATTCAGTGTTGAATATCTGTAATAAGGTCTTCACTTCTCAGAATAATGAGAGAAACAACATAAAGTTACCTTTATTTTGAAACTTTAGAGTTGTGATACCCCTTTTTCAGAACAGCTACAATAATTGGTGTCACATTTGGGTGTTGCAGTCACCTGAATACCGTGAAAATAGGTGACAAAATTGACTTCTTGTCTTTGGGATTTTACTTGAGTTGAATAGAGTCATTAACAGTGTCAGAGACAATTCAAACTGGAATGTTTTACTATGCTTATGTTTCCGTAGTCTATTCCGGATTACATGGAATAATGTGACATGCGCAGTGAAGATACAGAATAGTAATCACAAGGAAACAGCAAATTGCACTTCAAATGTAAACCAGAATGGAATTTGAGGAAGTGGCCCTCGCAATTTTTATTGATGATGTTGTCAATGACAACATGGCTTCTGTTTTTGCTCATCTCATTGCCGCAGCTGTACAGAACTGCACAGCTCTCCTATGGATAGGTAGGTCAATATGACCAGATTAAAAAGAAACAAAAAATTTACAAAGAAATGCTGGCTAGAGCACTTGAGTTTTCTTATTATTTCGACTCCCATTTTTTTCAGGGGCGTAGCCAGGATTCTATAATTGAGGGGTGAGGGGGCTAGCCATTTTTTGTGGGGGGGGGGGGGGGGGGGGGGCATAACATGATATTTGTAATGTTGTGGGGGTTTCGGGGGTCCTTGCCTAGTCCCAGCTAGCACCCTTCCGTCGTTACCCCCTCCTGCCACTTTCCTTCATGGAAGTGGGAGGTTGGGGGGGTGGGGGGGGGATAACGACCGGAGGTCCTAGTTAGGACAAGGACGTGGGAGGAAGCGGGTGACGACCAGAGGGTCCTAGTTTGGACAAGACCTCCCCCAAGAAAATTTTGCAAAATTTAGTGCTCCAAGATCGAATGTGAGGCAATTGTAGAATGTGTAGCTCTATATTGGAGAGCATTAGGGTCAAAATTTATTTTTTATGTAGGGGGTGGGGGGTGCTAAAGCTTTAGGTTGACCTCAGTCTCCAAGCCCCTCCCCCCTCCCCATGGCTATACCATTGGCCAGGATGCCGGCTGATCCGGAAGATTGGGGACAGGTTCTCGCCCTTGTGTCCATACAACTCCGCTCGTTGACGTTATTTGAGCGAGAATTTAAAAAAAAAATTTCAGTATTTGGTGTCTACTATTTGTTGGTTATGAGTATACTGAGAACCAGCAAAGCCAGTCTGTGCACTCTCACCACAGAGTTCCCGTGAACAAGAAGGTCATGAATGCACCGCCGCGTTGTTAAGGCTCAGTAACAATATCCGATCTCACTAGGGAGAAGGTGGGGGGAGGCAAACTCACAAAGCTTGGCTGGAGCGTTATAATGGGGCGAGGTGTGGTCACACCCCTCATAATTTCTAACTGGTGGGGGTGGGGTGGAGAAAGGTTTCCAGATCTTCAGTTTTCAAAATTTTGGCATTTTTGCGTGTGTTGGATTTGAGCCTTGTAACCAAGTTGGTTGTACTCCACCCCCCCCCCCTCCCCCCCCCCCCCCCCCCCCTCGACGTTCATCATTTTAGGATTTCACATCCAGATGTAATGTTCTGTCACAATAATCAGGGTTTCGGGTCAAGGGGAAATAAATGAGTCAGTTATGGGCAGTCAAGAGTGGTCGCTTCGCAAAAAAAAATAAATTCCAGGGTCCAAAAAATTCATTTATTCATTTTGGGGGTGGGTCAACGGGCCTGTTGTTTAATTGACTCCATAGTTCTTTCTCTTTATTTTCATCAATTATTTGTGGGTATGCTATGTTTAAATATTTTGCTGAATTCCATGTACCTAACATATTTGTTATTGATCACTCAAACGTTTTTGGTGAATACAACGAACAGGGAAATATTTTCCTCCATTTGTTGATAATTGCGCATTTCAGGAATAAAAGGTAAACCATCTAAACCTGCTCGCGAGGTGGTTTACTCAGAATAATGACGGTTTGCAAAGGAAACAACAAGAATGATAATCCGAGTTGTCTGCGCATGCCCGGAATAAACCATGTATTCTGGAATGGACTACGGAAACATGGGTTATGACACACATATAATTTTACAACAGACTCAAGGGAGGAAATCATTTTCTTAATCTTGAAACTCTTGAGATAATTTATGCAAATACAATGCACTCGGGAAATCAAGAGTATATTACACATGTGCATTGCCATGGAAATGGAGTCCGTACCGACAATGACGGGCGCATAAATTAACACCTGTTGCACTGTATTTTGAGTTTATTGAATTAACATGTCAAAGACTGTTTTGGATTAAATTAATGCTTCCAGCGGCAATTTAACAATAATAAGTTCCTCAATGTGACTAGGAATTCTATCTTTTGACTGCTCAATTCTTGAAGTGATGACTTTATTATGTCAAGTTGATTTAATAAAGGTATTACTTCAAGAATCATGCAGTCCAAAATTACAACTGTTGGTCAAATAGGAGCTCCATTCACGATACGCCCCCCTTCTTAACTGTTGATTTAGGAGTCAGAACCATGGAGGTCCTAGTCCAAACATGGCCTGACACCCTGTATTTCAATTTTTTGGTTTGGTATATCCTTTGAAAGGAGAGGGAAGGCCTGACCCAAGAATTCTGGACTCCTGAGCCCCCCCCCCAAGTTCCGGGCCCCAAAGATACTACCCTGGCTCCCCTCCCTCTTCCTGCTACTATCAAAGATTGAATTTGACTTTGATATCTCGACAAAGTGTCATGTTCTGTTTTTTGCTCACCAACTTTAGTTGTGTGAGCTTATGGCATGGCTCGATCGCGCGGCGTCGGCGTCAGCGTACTTGTCCAATAATGTTAAAGCTTCTGTTTAGGTCACTTACTCACCCTATTTCCATATCATAGCCTTTATAATGCTGCTATATGATGATTATTATCATTATACCATGATTTAACCCCTCATTCCCTGCATTTTAAACATTTTTCTTGACATTTTTAGTTGCATTTAGTTTTCTGTTTAGCTCGGAATTTCATGTTTAACTAAATGTTTAGGTCAGCTGCTGTGCTCCTTCTCTTCCCATGGCAATTATTTTCATCATACATGTTCCTCAGTATCATTGTTCCATAATTAACCCCAAATACATTGCATTTTAAACATTTTTCTTGAATTTTTTAGTTGCGTTTAGTTTTCTGTTTAGCTCGGAATTTCATGTTATTAGCCATAGTGCATAAATATGTGACGTTAACCACCAACAAACAACAACAATTTCATGTTTAACTAAGTGTTTATGTCAGCTGCTGTGCTCCTTTTCTTCCCACGGCACTTATATTCATCATACATGTTCCTCAGTATCATTGTTCCATGATTAACCCCTCATACGCTGCATTTTAAACATTTTTCTTGACATTTTTAGTTGCGTTTAGTTTTCTGTTTAGCTCGGAATTTCATGTTTAACTTAGTGTTTAGGTCAGCTGCTGTGCTTCTTCTCTTCCCATGGCACTTATATTCATCATACATGTTCCTCAGTATCATTGTTCCATGATTAACCCCTCATACCTTGCATTTTAAACATTTTTTTGACATTTTTAGTTGCGTTTAGTTTTCTGTTTAGCTCGGAATTTCATGTTTAACTTAGTGTTTAGGTCAGCTGCTGTGCTCCTTCTCTTCCCATGACACTTATATTCATCATACATGTTCCTCAGTATCATTGTTCCATGATTAACCCCTCATACCCTGCATTTTAAACATTTTTCTTGAAATTTTTAGTTGCGTTTAGTTTTCTGTTTAGCTCGGAATTTCATGTTTAACTTGATGTTTAGGTCAGTTGCTGTGCTCCTTCTCTTCCCATGTCACTTATATTCATCATACATGTTCCTCAGTATCATTGTTCCATGATTAACCCCTCATACCCTGCATTTTAAGCATTTTTCTTGACATTTTTAGTTGCGTTTAGTTTTCTGTTTAGCTCAGAATTTCATGTTTAACTAAGTGTTTAGGTCAGCTGCTGTGCTCCTTTTCTTCCCATGGCACTTATATTCCTCATACATGTTCCTCAGTATCATTGTTCCATGATTAACCTCTCATACCCTGCATTTTAAACATTTTTCTTGACATTTTTAGTTGCGTTTAGTTTCCTGTTTAGCTCGGAATTTCATGTTTAACTTAGTGTTTAGGTCAGCTGCTGTGCTCCTTCTCTTCCCATGACACTTATATTCATCATACATGTTCCTCAGTACCATTGTTCCATAATTAACTCCTCATACCCTGCATTTTAAGCATTTTTCTTGACATTTTTAGTTGCGTTTAGTTTTCTGTTTAGCTCAGAATTTCATGTTTAACTAAGCGTTTAGGTCAGCTGCTGTGCTCCTTTTCTTCCCATGGCACTTATATTCCTCATACATGTTCCTCAGTGTCAATGTTCCATGATTAACCTCTCATACCCTGCATTTTAAACATTTTTCTTGACATTTTTAGTTGCGTTTAGTTTTCTGTTTAGCTCAGTATTTCATGCTTAACTTAGTGTTTATGTCAGTTTCTGTGTTTTACTTTTAAGAGGTTATGTTTAGGTAAGCTTTGTCACATGTTATGAGCCTGTTTGATACAGTTCTTGTGTTTGCCAAAGTTAATATCAAAGAGGAATGTTGGTGAGCTATAGGGCGTTGGCGTCCTTCTTGTTATTTTATAAATTGGTCGGGGGGAATGAAGGCCTCCTCAGTAGAGGGGAGTGGCAAATTAATGAACGTCTTGTGTCGGAATTAAAACTTTTATTCTACGAGTTGGCTTCAGAATTAAACTTGCCAGCCTTTGGCGAGTAAGTTTAATTCTGAAACTTACGAGCATAAAAATTCTGCATGGCAACATATTTACTCTACTGAAAAAAGAGATGGGCCTGTAACATTGCAACAGTAATGCTAAAAATGAATACATTTCAAAAATATTTTCTCATAGACTTGGTGATTTGAACATTTCGCATTTCAGTCTGGGTGTTTCGGTCTCAAACAAGACAGAAAGGGTGTAGCCAGGGAGGGTCATGGGGGGTTGTCATTTCAGTTAAATTGAATCAAACGTCATATGCGTTGATAACCAATTTTTTGATGGTGCCTGTCCAGTAGCCTGGTGCAAACTCTGCAGAGTACAATGCCATATTGGACAGATTTAAAAACTCCCACCAAGTGTAAATTCCACCCAGATAATAAATCAAGTTCAGTGTGAAACTGGTAAAAATGTATATTTAAGAAAAAAGTTATTAAAAAGACTTAAGAACTAAAAAAATAAGAAACTGTGTGAGAGCAAACTCCACTTTCAGTGTACGCGTCATAATTAACCTATGCCGTCCACCATCTCATTCAAAGTATTGAAGACAAATTATTAACCTTACAAAAGAGTCCTGCAAACCAAGAATGTAACAGATTTGTCACAAACTCCCAATTAAATCGACTGTGGATACAGAAGTCACACCTCACAAAGTCTATTGATCTTGCACATGTGAAGATGATTACAATAGTTTGTTCAGTAATTAAAACCTGTGACAATAATCTTTTAATAAGACAGTCACGACAGGGATATTAGTGACCAGTGACATAATCAAACTACTACTTGTTATTGTTTAAAGCTTCTTTTGTTCAACTCTCAGCAGCCTCTTGCTTTGTCCATGTTAACTTCCTATTAATAGTCGAACAGGATAACTTGACAATGTTAATAACCTAACTTTACTTCATTTAACAGAGAAAACTAGTTTTTAGACCTCTCTCTCAGTTTATAATCTTGGGATAAACTTCAGAAAAAAATAACAATGGAGGTGGGTAGGGGGAGATGAAAGTCACGAGAGTGTGATAATTTCTTATTTTTTATTTATTTATTTATCTATGTTTTTTTTTTTTTTTTTTGGGGGGGGGGGCAGATTTCCATGTCACTGGCTGTGGCGACTAATTCTTAAGATTTCTGGATAAAATCTTAGTAGCCACCCACAGTCATTAAAAGATGCGTAGCCCTTTTGCTTACATATTGAACTTGTAAATAATTATTGCCCCCACCCACCCATACACACGCACAGTGATTTAGTGGTAATCAAACTAAAATGCATGTGATGAGCAACGACTTTGATACAGGAGGTTTACATTGATCTTGCAGGCTGTGTTTTGACTTTAAATTGAGTTAAAACATTTGCTGTATTCAACAATATTATGGCGAATTAATAATTAAAATTGCTGGTGGTCTTTCTTTTTTGTGGGTGGGGTGGTGTGTGGGTTACCGTTTGAAACTGTAATTATTCGATTCCAGGTAATGAAAGCAAACAGGATGTCTGTATATCACAATCACAGATCCGTACAAATTTTAATGTGGGGATCCAAAATAGGGTTCAAACGACTATTTGACATCGATTTTCGTGGAACTGACTGTCGACGCCGAAATCCACAGTCGACTAGTCGCTACTTATAGTATTTAAAGAGTATATTGTCCATCACGGGGAAAAAGTGGGTTAAAATTCTGTCTAAAATGCATTTAAAGCTTCGCACACCAAACACAATTTGCAAATGGAACATTAAACCAAAGCTTGTGCACCTATGTGGATGAGCTTCGTTTCCGTGCAGTTTTGTGCGATTTGCGACTCCAACAACATGAGAGGCAAATGCCAACTCTCAGTCTTTGAAATGTAACGCACGTGTTTGAGTAGAATTCAGGTGGTTAAATCAACCAACAGAACTCCAGTACATTAAATTCGTAGCTATCAATAAATGTTGTGAAATCAATGATGACTTCAAAGAATGTCTAAACAATACAACTATGCATTTTTTAAATTCGAAGTTATCCAATGACTGTCTGATTTCGCTTTTTTGAATGCATGCGGGTGTGAAATTGACACAGTCTCGTTAAACTAAACGGCCTGGAATTAGAATCACTCTTTTCACTGCTCCATTTCAAGAAATTTATTAAAAGTTAAAACCAACTGCCAATCTCAATAACCTCAAAAATGTAAGCTTCAGCATTTTGGAGGTAAATGTGAATGTAACTTCGGGTCCCTGAAGAGTCTGCCTCGGATGATTCGAACCGGAGAAGAGTCAGACCCGGTTCTTTTTTGAGGAAGAGTCTGCCTCCACGGCGACAGGATCTTCTCACCTTTGAATCCGACTGGGCGCCTTGTGGTTGCCTGGGGTAACAGGACGAAACGGCCCATGGACGATTGATTTGGTCAAAATGGCCCAGATTTTGAGATGAAACAGCCCAGATTTCGAGACAGGGCCCACATATTTGGACAGAATGGCCCTCATTTAAAAAAAAATATCATTACAGTGGGGTCGGAGTTGTGCCAGCTTAGATTTTGGCGCAAATTATTTGCGAACTGAATAATTTGCGTTATCGATTCACACCACGAAGACCTACAAAGCTACTAAGCGGGACTCAAGCGAACCATAGGGTTCCAGATAAGTGTCCCCCCCCCCCACCCCCAAACCCCCCCCAGAAAGAAGAGATTAGTTTCTGCTCATCTGAAATAAATGAAATGTTAAATTAATTTCCTGTCATCCAAAATCATGAAAAAATATATTAGTCTCTTTTCTGATGTGTTCACCTGAAAGAAACAAAAAAATTGATTAGTTTCTGGTCATCTGAAATAAACAGGAAAAAATATGTTAATCGCTTCTGTTTCTTGGTTTCTGTTCACCTAAAACTTGAAGAGAATATTATTAGTTTCTGAGAGAATTATACTTAGCACGGAGCATAGATATGGCCACGATATTTCAGCAGGTCATTCGTCATCGTTTTATGGTTCCCGTAGAGTAACACTAACAAAAATGCGGGTCGTTTTGTCTCGAAATCTGGGCTGTTTTGTCTCATAATCTGGGTCGTTTTGACCAAAATCAATGTAGGCCATTTCTCCCATGGGCTGTTTCGGCCAGCATTCGTTGCCTGGAAGTCAGGATAAGGTCATGGCGAGATCTCTCAGAAATGCACATACATGCATCATCCCTTATTAATTTTATATTACACCAGTGTGGGATAAAGGCAAAGTTTATATCACACATGCTTTATCGCAAACAGGTATAAGATAAATATCAACATCATTTCATTGTGGTCCGAGCAATGTAGAAGCAGAATTAAGCCTGTACTCATTGCCGGAGTATCCATTGATATTCGCAATGTCCCAGCTGTAACTGACTGTTAGTTGACTGGGAGTACAGCCATATAGAATCCGATGTTAGAATTTACTTTCAAAAATTTCAGTTCACCGCTGGTTTCATTTCCCAGGAGGCATTCGTATTAAAAACGACTTTAATAGCTTTTAATTTACAACACCGGTTACTTTGGATAGCGTCAGCTTTGAATACTGCTAACATGTGAGAATCACTTGACAACGGTTACAGAAAATAACTCACCCCAGTAACATGATGTTATTCGATTTATCTGTGATGAACACCAAGATCTTCAATTGTTTAAATACCTGTACCTCGGGTGGAATCACAAAAGAGTTTACAATTGCCTTTGTGTTTATACACACGCAGGAATTTGTGAGTTCTGATGTGCTTGACGCCGATTGTCGAGTGGACTTGCAGCCCGGAAAAATACACTTGATTTTTAGCTTAACTTGACAAAGTCAAGATAGGCTATTGCCATCACGCGTGCTGAAATCTGTGATGAGATGAGAACGTCCTCATTTGGTCGCGATGGGTCAACCGTGATGGCTGCCTGAGCCCAAAACCTGAAAACCTTTAGCACAGTCTACAGGTTGTATTTATGAAGGGATTTCATTGCAACTTGGTAGGTTGCCTCTGTATAATATCTAGATGAGAACGTCCCCTTTTGGTTATGATCTGTCAACCATGACGGCTGTCCAAGCCTGAAACCCCAAAACTTTTAGCACAGTCTGCAGGTCATATTTAATATGGAGGAATTTCATTGTAACTTGGTGGGATGACTCTATATGATGTCTAGATGAGAACTTCCTCATTTGATCACGATCCATCAACCGTGATGACTGCCCGAGCCCAAAACCTGAAAACCTTTAGCACAGTCTACAGGTCATATTTATGGAGGGATTTCATTGTAACTTGGTAGGTTGACTTCATATAATGTCTAGATGAGAACTTCCCCTTTTGGTCACGATTGGTCAACTGTGATGGCTACAGGGGCCCGAAGGCCAAAAATCTTTAGCACAGTCTACAGGCCATATTTACAAAGGGATTTCATTGTAACTTGGTAGGATGACTCCAAATAATGTCGAGATGAGAACGTCCCCTTTTGGTCGCGATCATTCTGCTGTGATGGCTGCCCAAGCCCAAAATCCGAAAACCTTTAGCATAGTCTATAGGTCATATTTATGGGGGGATTTCATTGTATCTTGGTAGGTTGACTCCATATAATGTCTAGATGATAACATCTGCTTTTGGTTGTGATTGGTCAACTGTGACGGCTTCAGGGGACCGAAAACCTTTAGCACAGTCTACAGGTCATATTTATGAAGTGATTTCATTGTAACTTGGTAGAATGACTCCAGATAATGCCAAGATGAGAACGTCTCCTTTTGGTGCCGATCATTCAACCATGGTGGCTGCCCGAGCCCAAAACCCGAAAACTTTTGCACAGACTACAGGTCATATTTATGAAGGGATTTCATAGTAACTTAAATGGGTGACTCAATATAATGTCTAGATGAGATGTCCCTTTTTGGTTGCGATCGGTCAACTGTGATGGCTACACAGGCCCGAAGCCCGAAAACCTTTACCACAGTCTACAGGCCGTATTTATGAAGGGATTTCATTGTAACTTGATAGGATGAGTCGTTTTGGAATAAATTGGTATCTTTCGTTGACATACATTAACTGTGAGGGCCACATACATTAACTGTGAGGGCCACATACATTAACTGTGAGGGACACATTAACCCACCCCTCAATTCATTAGTACAGTGTACACCTCATATTATTTTTGTTGAAAACACAGCATACAGGGAACAGAAATTAACATATTCCCAATTATCACAATTCTTGTCTTATTTCATAATCCTTCCATAAACATTGAATATTATCCTTTTCATCAAACTCAACACACAGACAAGTTAAGCTACAGTGTCATTGACACTTTTATGTGTACATCCGATTATCAACTTTAAAATATAAATTTACAGGGACAGGAAAGCCTTGGCTAGTCGACAATGACTCGACTTTGGGGTGCCGACTGACCGGTCTTGGAACTCCAGAGTCGTTTGAACCCTAGTCCAAAACCTGGATGATTAAATTCAAGCTTTAATTTGTTGATTCTCTGGCAAGTCATAGCTCGCTTTGGGGAAATGATGGTATTTACGATTGTATTAAAGGTTGGTAGGAGAGACCAAATTTTTGGGGGATGGAGGGGGGTATTGGATGTTGCCCACAGCCGATAAATAATAGAGATATGCCCCACCTGTTTATTCTTGGACCTTCCCCGGTTTATGTAGGTCATAATGTGTACCAGTAACACTCCTCATCTTTTGTTTTTAAAACTTATTTCTATTTAATTTTAGTTTGCTGTTATATACTTAGAGTACCAGTATTCCTGTATTTATTTGCGTGAATGTGTCATTTACAACGTTTATCAAATTTTCACCTGGTGGTCTCAAATTGTGATGAGTGCTGCTGATCCCTCGATAAAGTTTATATTTTCCCTCAGGTTTAATAAAAACAAGCGTGAATGAATTTAAATGAACGGCATTGAACACAAACACAATCAATTAATGTTTTTAAAGATACACATTTGTGCGGTGAATGCAAACCACCGTGGATCCACACTAAGATGTTCTGCAGATTTTTTTTTTCAGTATGCAGTGAGCATTGGTGGGATGTCACACATATTTGTGCCAGTGTCTCATTGGTTGGTAATAATTGATAGGCAGGAATACGGTCAGGTCAATGTGTCGAAAACAGAATAGCACTCTGCGGATTAAATACACAGAACGACACACGCGTGTGAATGGGTTAATCAGTATGGCATGAGTGCCAGTGCGGAAGGATGGAACGAGAGGCCACAGGCCTCGGGTTTTTATCCTTCCGCAATGGCTCAAGTGCCATATCGATTAACCCATTCACACGCGTGTGTCGTTCTGTGTTTATTACACGCCTTCACTTTTAACACAGACAACACATTTTATCGCCAACGAAATTTGCTATGGGAACCCGTGTTAATATTTTGTCCCTGGAGTTGCAATGTGTTCTATGTGCCTACTGGCACTTAGAACACATTGGAACTCAGGGGACGATTTTCAGCTATCACTAGCGATTCAAATTGTAATTGCGTTGCACGATTTGTAGAAAATTCCAGTGAAATTTTGCTTCTATTTAAAAATAGTCCGTCAACGATTTCCGTTCTGCTCATGTCTGCGGAACAGATTTTTATTTTCCGCATGGTTTAGTGTTGCTGTAGATGGGAATTTCATAGAACAGGTGTGTAATAAAACTATAGATAGTAACACAAACTGGGTTCGTCAACCCCTAGTTTAGCACTAGAAATCAAGGGTGATGGAAACCAGATCTTTAATGGACTGTACACATAATGGAAAACCGGTGCGGTTTGACTATATTGAGCAGTGTTATGTCCCCTAATTAGTTAATATTTGCACGCTTTCAGCTTGTTTGTGTTATAACTTGAACAAATATTAATGGATTTGATCAATATTTGGTATGTTAGACTTTCACAACAGTGCCTTAAATGAGTTGGAAAACTGCTATAGTTTTGGCCATACTGAGTGTTGTTGTGGGTATGGTTCTTCCATACTGAGCTTATTGGTCCTTAATTAGTCAATTTTTTCCTGCTTTCAATTTGTTATTACCATAAATTGAAGAAGTATCAATGGATTCAGTCACTATTTGGTATGTGAGACTTTCTTAATGTCTTGAATAAGTTCGAAAACTAGTGCAGTTCGGCCGTACAGAGCAAAGTAATGGCCCTTAATTAGTTAATTTTTGCTTGTATTCAGCTCGTAAGTGTGATAGCTTGAACAAATATTAATGGATTTGGTGAACATATGGTATGTGAGACTTTCTTAACAATGTTTTGCTTGAATTCAAAAACTGCTGCGGTTTGGCCATACTAAGCAGAATTATTGTGCCTAATTAGTTAATTATGTCACCCCTTCCCAGAAGGGAGTCATATTGTTTTAGTGCATATTCTTCTTCTTTGTCTTCTTCTTCTTCTCATACAAACTTTGTCCGGGGCATAACTTTTTTGTCTTTTGACCTAGTCCTTAGATATTTAGCATGTGGATGTATCACCATGAGCCGGTGTGTTGCATACCATAGTGACCTTCATGTGGACTTGACCTGAAGGTCAGATTTATGTGCTTTTTTAAGGGAAATTTCGACCGGACCAAAACTTTTTTGTCTTTTGACCTAGACCTTAGATATTTGGTATGATTGTCAATATTATTCATGTATATATAATTTGCAGTGCATTAAAAAGAAAGGAAGGGAAGACATGTTTTAGTGTGCTAAAACAGTTTCTAGTTTTTCACTGCTTTCAGCATGTTAGTGAGATAACTTCAACAAATTTCAATGGATTTCGTCAATATTTGGTATGTGAGACTTTCTTGACAATGTCTTGAATAAGTTCGAACACTGGTACGGTTTGGCCATACTGAGCAGAGTTATGGCCCTTAATTAGTTAATCAACTTGTTAACACAATAACTTACAACAAATATAATTGGACTTGATTTTCTTACAATCACAAGCCTTACAAAAACTCGACCCCCTGTATCAGCGATGCATTATCCTTGTATTTTTATACTGTATACCAATAGCCCAGACTTGGCTGGTGCTAACTCAAAAATATCTAGGGCCAAACACCAATTTTGCCCCCCAATCCCCAAAATTTGCATGCAAAACCGAAAATTAGAAGTCCTATCTGGCCCTCGGAGCTCCATACATTTACTCTCCACGCATGCACAGATGCCAGGAAGTCACCGAAACTGGCGCCAACATCGTTCTTTGTTTGGCCCTCAGTCAGATAACAACAAACTGACATCTGTGCTTTTAAATCTCAGTTTTAATGATGCCAGACACAAATCAATGGTTATTTTGGTGGATCCAAGAACACAGCTGGATGAAGGAAGGAAGAAACGGTGGTTTCAAGGCTGTAATTTTATAATAATTATAAAAATTAGTTCATGTTCCCCAATTTCGGGACATGAGCCTGACGTCATCATTGATTGATAATGATCTGTCCACTGTTCATTTAGTATTCCTTCCCTATCTTCCCTTGATCCCCCCCAGTTAAGCTTCCAAGCTTTTTGGCTTGTTCTATTGAAATTTTTTTATAAAATTTCTTGGGAGTTTAACTTATTATACAGAAGATTATTCTGTACATCTCCATGGTTACGTCTTCACCCTTGGGGTGATTAGGCCTTTTGGTCATGCATCATACATCCAATGTATCATTTTTTCTTCTGATGAAGATCTTGCTTTACATCAGATAGTTTATTTCTGTTACTGACTTCAGGCCGTGTTGCCTGGGGGTCTTGTTTCCGGTTTTTGTTTGAAGTTTTTTTACATTGACAATGCTCTAGGTAGTTTCCTATTATTTACAGAAACAATGGTTGTAAGTAACATAAAATATTCCAGTAATATTATAATTTATTACATATTATTATAATTTTGTCCACACTTAGGCACTTTTGGGCTCATCGTCCCCTTTGGGAACTTGGGCTTTTATATAAGAAAAAAATTTTCAAAATTTTTTTATATTTTTTGAAGGAATTTTTCTTTCGGATGTATTTATTTCATCGATTTTTAGCGCGACTGTTTACAGTGAGGGCTATAGTCATGACTTTTGTCCGTCCATCCATCTGTCTGCCCATCTGTTAACATTTAAAGTTTTGGTTAAAGTTTGTGGTTAATGTTTTTTACTGAAGGTTCAAGTGTGTTTTTTTTTTTTTTCCCTGTTTAGTTAACATTTGGAGTTTTGGTTAAAGTTTGTGGTTCAAGTTTTTTATTCAACCTTCAAGTACAAGCTACACCCCGTAGTTCTTGTCTGATCGTCACGAAATTTCACATGCAGGTTTTGGGTCATGTCTAGATGAGAATGTCCCCTTTTGGTCGTGACCGGTCAATCGGTATGGCAGCCCGAGCCCAAAATCCGAAAACAATTAGCACAGTCTACAGGTCTTATTTATGAAGGGATTTCATTGTAACTTGGTAGGATGCCTCTGTATAATGCCTAGATGAGAACGTCCCCTTTTGGGCATGATCTGTCAACCGAGATGGCTGCCCAAGCCCGAAACACAAAAAGTTTAACACAGTCTGCAGGTCATGTTTAATATGGTGAGATTTCATTGTAACTTGGTATGATGACTCCGTACGTTGTCTAGATGAGAATTTCCCCATTTGGGTGTCATCTGTCAACCGTGATGACTACCTGAGCCCAAAACCCGAAAACCTTTAGCACAGTCTACAGGTCATATTTATGAAGGGATTTCATTGTAACTTGATAGGTTGACTTCATATAATGTCTAGATGAGAAAGCCCCCTCTTGGACGTGATTGGGCAACTGTGACGGCTACAGGGGCCCGAAGCCCGAAAACCTTTAGAACAGTCCACAGGTCATAATTATGAAGGGATTTCATTGTAGCTGGGTAGGTTGACTCCAAATAATGTCTAGATGAGAACGTCCCCTTTTGGCCGTGATCATTCATCCTTGATGGCTGCCCGAGCCCAAAAGCCTTTGGCATAGTCTATAGGTCGTATTTATGGAAGGATTTCATTGTAAGTTGTTAGGTTGACTCCATATAATGCCTAGATGATGACATCCCCTTTTGGTCGTGATTGGTCTACTGTAATGGCTACAGTCGCCTGAAGCCTGAAAATCTTGAGCACAGTCTACAGGTCATATTTATGAAGGGATTTCATTGTAACTTCGTAGGATCACTCCAGATGATGCCCAGATGAGAATGTCCCCTTTTGGTTGCTACCATTCAACCATAATGGCTGCCTGAGCCCGAAGCCCAAAAACCTTTAGCGCAGTCTTCAAGCCATATTTATTAAAGGATTTCATTCTAACTTAGTAGGTTGACTTCATATAATGTCTAGATGAGAACAGCCCCTTTTTGGACACGATTGGGTAAGTGTGACGGCTACAGGGGCCCGAAGCCTGAAAACCTTTATCACAGTCTACAGGTCATATTTATCAAGGGATTTCATTGTACCATGGTAGGATGACTAATGTCTAGATGAGAACGTCCCCTTTTGGTCGCGATCATTCAGCCTTGATGGCTGCCCGAGCCCCAAAACCTTTAGTATAGTCTATAAGTCATATTTATGGAAGGATTTCATTTTAACTTGTTAGGTTGACTCCATTTAACGCCTAGATGATGACATCCCCTTTTGGTCATGATTGGTCAACTGTGACCGCTACAGGGGCCCAAAGCCCGAAAACCTTGAGCACAGTCTGCAGGTCATATCTATGAAGGGATTTAATTGTAACTTCGTAGGATCACTCCAGATGATGTCCAGATGAGAATGTCCCCTTTTGGTTGTGCTCGTTCAACCATGCTGGCTGCCTGAGCCCAAAGCCCGAAAACCTATAGCACAGTCTACAGGTCATATTTATGAAGGGATTTCATTGTAACTTGATTGGTTGACTTCATATAGTGTCTAGATGAAAACGTCTCCTTTGGGATGCAATTGGACAACTGTGATGGCTACAGGGGCCCGAAGCCCGAAAACCTTAAGCACGGTCTAGAGGTCATATTTATGAAGGGATTTCAATGTAACTTGGTAGGATGACTCTAATTAATGTCTAGATGAGAACGTCCCCTTTTGGTCGTGATCATTTAGCCTTGATGGCTGTCCGGGCCCAAAACCCCAAAACCTTTAGCATAGTCTATAGGTCATATTTATAGAAGGATTTCATTGTAACTTGTTAGGTTGACTCCATATAATGCCTAGATGATGACATCCCCTTTTGGCTGTGTTTGGTCAACTGTGATTGCTTCAGGCGCCCGAAGCCCGAAAACCTTGACCAGTCTACAGGTCATATATATGAAGGGGTTTCATTGTAACTTCCTAGGATCACTCCAGATTATGCCCAGATGACAACGCCTTCTTTTGGTCGTGATCATTCAACCATGATGGCTTCCCGAGCCAAAAACTTTAGTAGAGACTACAGGTCGTATTTGTGAAGGGATTTCATTGTAACTTAGTAGAATGACTCCCTATAATGTCGAGAGGAGAACGTTCCCTTTTAGTTGCAATCGGTCCATCGTCATGGCTACACAGGCCTGAAGCCCAAAAACTTTCAGCACAGTCTACAGGCCATATTTATAAAGGGATTTCAATGTAACTTGATATGCCCTCTCCCACCTCCTCACCCAGGGCCATTTAAGCAATAAATCTGTGGGCCAATTTACACCAAATTTGGTATAGTGTATTATTGGGACACAAGTACTTGATTCATGCCAAAAAAAAGAAAAAAACATTTCCTGCATCCTTGTGAGAACCCCAGGATCTAAAAATAGAAATTTGTTCCAATGCCCATATTTCCAAAACTGAATAGAACAGAGAAATGTTATTTCATATGAATTATCCTTAGGGCCAGTAGAATTGAATTTGCACTATTCAGAATCTTTTGATATTTGATGAACTCCATCATTTGGAGGATCAGATTCAAGTTATTTCAAATCAAGTGCTTGGGTTCATATTTGGACTTCCTATCCTAAGTCATCTTCAAATCAATTAGTCCATTTTTTTGGTGATATTTGTAATGCAGCATCCTGGGAAGGGGGTGGGGGAATATAGATTTAAATATATTCAAATGAAGTCCTTTGGTTAATATTTGGGCTCCCTATTTGAGCTTGTAGTATAACTTTGTGCAATATGAGGAAACTTCTTTTAAAATCTTCTTCAGATTCACCAGTTCAAATATTTTGGTATTTCGTATACAGCATCTTTATGGGGATCAGATTCAAATTTGTTCAACCCTAGTCCCTGATTTCATATTTGGGCTCCCTATGACAGCCCGACTTTTAACTTAGTGCAGTATGAGTATAATTCTTTAAAAATCTTTTTCAGATACACCAGTCAGAATCTGTTGATACAGGTATTTGGTATATGAAATTCCTACTGAGATCAGATTCAAGTTTGTTCAGACCAAGTTCTTACTGATCAGGCCTTCAGTCCTTTAACCCTTTCCACTTTATTATTCTGTATTCTGTGGAAATGTTGTAATTTTCTGTTTCCAGTGTGCAAAATTTCAAAATTGATTCTAACCGACTGACCGTTCACGTGCAGACATGTTAACCTCCAAAAAAAATTTTTTACGAAATTGAGAAAATTCAAGGAAATGACATGAATTTCAGGGAAAAGTTTGTGTGACAGAAAATGCTGTGTGCAACAAGTTGACTGCCACTAAATCACCCTTAATGTGAGGATTTCTCTCCCTAGGAGGTACTACAAAACTATTAATGCAGGTCACCAAATAACAGTATGGTCAAAATATGTAAGTTTTAATTTTCATTTTGGTGTTAGGCAACTGATCATCTCAACTGGTTCTGTATCCTTAATGGCTTATTCAAACTGTATTTTATTGTCAAACTTTAAAAAAAAAATTGTTCCCTTGCACTTCGACAATCAATTCATGACTAGCAATAATCTTTAGAAAATAATATATATAAAAAAATGAGGCATAATTAACTCCCACAAATGTTCAGAAACTTCAATTGTTCAACTTCAAAAACATTTCTTGCAGTTCTCCTACAGTCACTTCATGGCTGCTCTTAAGCAGCCATGAGTTGAAATAAATAAAAGTTAAAGAAAATTCTCTGTAGTATAAAAAAGATTACGCAACAGGGGACCTCTTGAAAAATGTAAAAGAGACACAAAATGAATTTCTCTGTAGATCCTATTCATTTTAATATCATTTTGCAAGAAATAATAATAATGCCACACAAAGTAGATCTTCTGTTTCTCAGGCCATTATTTGTGAAATTGCATGTGGGCGAACGGTTTTTTATTTTATTTTTTATTTCAGTAATTTCTTCTTAGCCATCAAAAGTTCATGTTCTTGGTTCAAGTATTAGGCCTCATAATCTACAGAATAGCATGGGTGGTGGTGTATTTCATCCCTTGAGTGCAAGAAGGCTTTGCAATGCTAAAGCATTTGCAAAGCCTTCTTGCACTCAAGGGACAAATTCATCAATTTTTTTAACTTGGGTAAAATATCAGACATAAACCATTTAATTTTTATTTTTTTAAAGTTTAAATTGGTTATAAAAAGAGAGCATGCAGCAGCCAAAAGGACTATGTGGGAGGGCCTGAGAAACAGATTTTTTTTTTTAGGCCTAAATAAAATAATAAAATAAGAACATTTCCAAAAGAGACCTTTAACTTAGAATTAAACCAGAGTTGTCATCAGTTCAACTTCCCAAAAGAAAGAGGTGATTCCCAGGTGGATATTTTTGTCGTAAGAAATAGATCAAAGGAACTTCCCCAGTATCTCCCAGAATTCAAAGTTAAAATAGCAGCACACATCAACTGAATTGTGATTTACATTCTCTTTTCAATGTTTAAACACAGTGTTGCAGTTTATAAAGGAAAAACTTGGGCACCCTTATTCAAATGAAGGAAAAATATAAATGGAAGACTATTAAAGGGGAAGTCTCTGTTGAATAAAACTTTATTTTACAAACTAAACATCTAAAATTGTTCACGAGTGATCAGGTGTTTGAAACTGGGTCACAATGAAAATAGCTGATCAAGACAAATTTTGTATGTACACTTTAAAAGAGGACAAACACTTTTTTTGCTTTTATTAATGAATTTTATGATCATTTTAATGATTTTCGAACAGGGTAATGCCAAGACTATAAATCTTTTGAAACTGATTGCAAATTGACTCTTGAATCATTTCAAAACTGCCAAATGTTTTGATCGAAATTTTACTGGATTGTCACCCCAAGGAGATCTTTTTCCAGGATACCAGGAACAACGTTGAATTTCCGGTGATTTCCTTGGCATTCTGAGAGGGTTAATATGTCTGTTCACGTAGTTTGGAGATTGCGAACTGAGTGCTGAGGTACATAAACATTCTTGGGAAACTGCCTTTTTAGTCCCCTACGTGAACTGTAAGGGGACTGTAGGATTGCACTCCGTCTGTCTGTCTGTCCATCTGTCTGTCTGTCTGTCTGTCTGTCTGTCTGTCTGTCTGTCTGTCTGTCTGTCTGTCTGTCTGTCTGTCCGTCTGTCTGTCTGTCTGTCAAACACTTGTTATCATTAACAAGTACTCATATATTGCATGGAATTGAAATATATATAGCCTATCAAGGCAAAAGTCTAAAAAACTACAAAGACACAAGAAAGGCTGGTTAACTGGTAGAGTGCTAGAAGCCCATATATGGTTTTTATTCTGAACTGCAGGTACCTAAAGTTAAAGGCGTCATATTATGTGGATGTCCTTCATATTATCTTGGATGTAAAATTACTTCATCTCCATCGATTTGCATTGTTACAATTAATGCCTGTAGCCACTCTCCCATTAATTGTAACAAGACAAAAATGAGTGAACAAATCTTAAGGCTGAGAAAAAAATTAGCACTTTACCAGTTAAGTTACTCAAACTTTACCATTCAAGATGCAACTTTTGGCTAACCGGTCATCTGTTCACGTAGATTTAAATTTGTGTAACCACCACGCAAACGAAACGAGCTTTCTCGTCACATTTTGCACACTATGTTTCTATAAAGTATTTTAATAATGCAGTTTCCTTGTGGAAGCTCAGATGTATTCGACAGTGCATGTTCTTTCAAACCACTGCCCCATTCTGTGGACATGAAGGGGCCTTTTTTGCAGGTGAAAGCTTCAGGTCCTATGGAGTCTCTTGCTTCTTTTCTATTCAAACTCAATCAGCATGCAAGAAAGCTGGTGGTTGCATTGTTCGTCAGTTTATTCAGTGACAACAATAAAATCTGTTGTTCACACTTCATAAGAAGTACAAATGTATAGATGTATGCTTTGCAAAGGTTGTCTCAGGCAGGTTGTATAGAAGCTTGTGCCGGACACTTGTGAGAGTACTACATGTAAATGAGATAACATCTTGCACAAAACTTCCAATTCTGACTTTCCTTGGTATAACTTGGAAAAAAGGGTATCATTATAATTATTTATGTGTTTTTTGGGGTGTTATTGTATCTGGGTTTAACGAGAGAAATTCATTATTTCCATTTTTTTTCATTTTGACAGCTTTTTTGGAAAGGCATTTGAACAAGCAGCAGTTACGACAAATTCAAGAACATTTCAAGACTCATTTGACACTTTCAGTGAGTTATTAATTTAAAATTATCATAATGTTCATTGCATCATTTTGAATTTAGAATTGATATTCTTTCACTGATCAAGCCACGGTTAGTTAATTTTCAGTTTAGCATTATTCCAGGTTATCAGAACAAAATGTGAAATGAGATTATTAAATATACCCTTGTAGGGAAATGGCATAATATATCCCTTTCCACAAGATGCATATTTTGTTCATTTTGCACTTACACACTGCTTCCTTGCATGTGTAGGCTGTCTCAGATAGTACCACTTTCAATGGCCAGGGTTATATACAGAACAGCCTATAAACAAAAGGTTCCATTAGTCAACATTTTATCCTTAAGGCCTAAAAAAATTGTTTCTCAGGCCCTCCTGCATGGTCATTTTGGCTACCGCATGATCTCTTTTTAGTACCACTGCAAACTTAAAAAAATAAAAATTAAATGGTTTATGTCTGATATTTTACTCAAGTTAATATAACTGATAAATTTGTCCCTTGAGTGCAACAAGGCTTTGCAATGCTTTAGCATTGCAAAGCCGTCTTGTACTCAAGGGACGAAAATCCGCTACTACCACCCATGTTATTCTGTGGATTATGAGGCCTAAAGCATAAAACAAAGCAAGAATATGAACTTTTGATGGCAAAGAAATAATTACAAAAATAAAAAATAAAATAAAAAAAATGCCCGCCCGCATGCAATTTTACAAAAAAATGTCCTGAGAAACAGAAGATCTACTTTGTGGGGCCTAATAACATGAGACTATTGTCTCATTATTGTCAGATTGCTATAGCAATCTGGCAAAAATGAGGCAATAATCTGGCATTTCAGTGGATGAGGAAGAAATGTAAAATGATGCATTCTGCTGGCCCTACAAGAGGGTGACCCATTTGTGGAGCTAATAATAAAGAAGATGCATTATTATTTTGGACAAAAAACAAAATGTGGTGATTAACACTAAACAGAACATTAAAAAAAAAGTCTATGTTCTCAGGTACCGCCCGCGGCATTAAATTTCCACTGCGTCAAAACTTTTTAATACCCAGTCAAAATAAAAAATAAAAAAATTCTGCCCAGTCCAAAAAAATTTCCCTGGTTAGTATTTTCGGATCGGAATTTTGAGCACCAGCACTGGTACACATTTCTCTGTAGTATTTCAACTTCCTGTTCCCATTTTCCTTCGAATTTCTGACTATTAGATAAATGTTTTCCATGTTGGTACATACAACAACTTTTGAGGAATATGCCGCTATTATTTTTTCAAATTCGTTTCGGACTGAACATAATCCTGCAATGGAGAGTCTTTGGCATATTGTCAGTAACCAAGTTGATTGAAGCATTTCGCAAAATATGCGATAAGATAACACCAGTCAGGAGTTTGTAAAAGATTTCTTCCTGAAAAGTGAATATATTTTTTTAGGGTATCTTATTCAGATTTCAGAACAGAAATTAAAAATAAAAAGCCTCCCGCCCTCACCAAAAATTGGAGGCATAATTGCCCGAGAGCATAGACATTTTTTTTAAAGGCCTTAGTTTAACTATGGCCTCATCTTGGTTTTTCGGGGCACGGTGTCTCAGTGGTAGAGAACCGAGTTCGATCCCCATCCGGGACGACCTGCATTGTGTCCTTGGGCAAGGCACTTTATCCCGGTTGTCAACATCGGGGCACGATGACGCCGTGTACTAAGGCGAACTACACATCGATGGTGCACATGTCTTCAACCGCTGTAACCCTGCT
The DNA here is from genome assembly GCA_031216915.1 of Pictodentalium vernedei. NCBI lineage: Eukaryota > Metazoa > Mollusca > Scaphopoda > Dentaliida > Dentaliidae > Pictodentalium > Pictodentalium vernedei. Next base: position 115,664,046 of record CM062294.1, on the reverse strand, counting down.
TGAGCGGAGCTTGAACAGAGTTAGAATGTTGAGAATGTTGAGAAGCTGAGTAGTTGCTCGGTGGTTCTCTCCGGGTACTCTGGCTTCCTCCACCTGTAAAACTGTCATGGTCATGATTAGCCATTGTGCATAAGTATGTGACCTTAAACCCCAATAAATAAATAAATCTTGGTTTTTCGCAGTTTGTTGCCAAAGCATCATGACTGGGCAATTTATTCCTTTTGCTTGTAAGATAGTAGCAAAACTCATCAACTCAACAAAATGTGGCAAACTACTCATTTGATGTCATAAGAATCCTGCCAACAAAGTGAAGGTGTGTGTGGGGGTTGGTGGCTTGACTATTTTCAGCTTGCTTCGACTGTATTTATGCTAGCAAGCCATATGCTTATTCATCTGTAAGGCAGTCTGCTCAAAGATGCAGGCTTGTGTTTACAATAGCTATTGTTTGATAGAGATAATTTTTTAGTTCACCTGAATGAAAGACAGCATGTTTTTTAGCTCACCTGAATGAAAGACGGCATGTTTTTTTAGCTCACCTGAATGAAAGACAGCATGTTTTTTAGCTCACCTGAATGAAAGACGGCATGTTTTTTTAGCTCACCTGAATGAAAGACAGCATGAGCAATTGCTGTCACTTGGAATTCATCCATCCTCTGTAGGGCTGTCACAATTAATCGATTGTCGATCGGTCATGCCCAAATCGATTAGCATATTTCGTTGTCAAAGAATTGTTAAATTTTACCATGTTTTAGACGTTTAATAATTTTTAAAAAAAATGATGAAAAAACTGTTGTTTCTAACGGTAAAAGGTCAAGACTGTGGATGTTAAACCCCAATAAGCAGTTAGAAGCATTTGTCTTTCAGGTATATTCAAAGCTTTGATGTTCTGAACTTTTGAACCGTCAGTGTAATCAAGACCGGTCAGCAGTTGCAAGTTCGCAACTGACGACCGGTCTTGATTATTACACTGACGGTTCAAAAGTTCAGAACATCAAAGCTTTGAATGTACCTAAAAAATGATCTTCTTCGTTGTTTACTTGAGGTAGGTCAACTGACTTGAACTCTATTTTTAACGACTTCAAAGAGGGAGAGGGGGTCATCTAGGTACGATTAATCGATAATTGTCGATTATTTGTGTTGATTAATTCCTACATTAAAAAATCGTGACAGCCCTAATCGTCCGTTAGCTGGAGGATGTCCACAAGAGTTATAATTTTATGACTTCATTCCTCTGCAGAGTTAACAAGACATAGATGCTGAAATGCCTCTTAAACAACTTTCTCAGGAGAGCGATGAAGGGGACTTTTACCTCTTGTGTTCAAATTGAAATTTGTCTGCTGAATTTGTATATCATATAGTGTTGAGTGGATTTTACTTACCTGTTAAGTAGTATGCAATATGACTTTTCTATATTTTTTTCATTTTCAGTTATGGAATTGAAGACGGAAGACAAGAGTAAATTTTTTGATGCCTTGATCAGTTTGTTGCAGTGAATAACTATTTATAAAAAAAAAAATCATTGAATCTTTGTAATATATCTTACATTTAAAAAATGACTTGACTATATGAATAATCATGCTTCTAAAGATCATGGCAGCTCAGGTAGATTTTTCACCTTCTGAAGTTATGAAGCAAACTCAGTGTTTTAACAGTCTGTCCCTGCAAAGCTTCAAAAACTTGATTTGAATTCACCCTGAAGAGTCCCCGATTCGAAAATGTTGCATTTGTTGTTATGTTCTCAAAACCCTACCAAGGTCTCCTCTTTAACTCTTTTTCAATTACCTGGTGTCCTGTACAGGTTGTAATCGGCTGCATCCATCTGTGAGCGTGTCCATCTGTGTGTCTGTCTGTCTGGAGTGATAACTAAAGTTTGGGTCATCAAATCAAAACCAAATTTGGTGTATATGTCCCTTACGCCAATGATTAGGTGAATTCTGAATATCGGCTGGATCCGATTATTTTTGTTGGGAGTTATGTCCCTTTTTCGACACATTTTTACCCAGTTTTGCAACTTTGGAAATATGGTGTCCAGATGATAACTTTAGTTTGAGTTCTTGAATCAACACCAAATTTTGTACACAGGTCTGTCTCAAGAATACACAGGTCAAGTTGGAATTTGGGTGTGGTCCGACCACTTTTGGCTGAGTTATGGCACTTTTTCCATTTTTTGGACTGAAAATTTGGTGTCCAGATGATAACATCAGTGGGGTGCACGGGGGCTCAGTGGTAGACTGTTGGACTTCTATGCTAGAGATCCCATGTTCGATCCCTGTCCGGGACGACCCACGTTGTGTCCTTTGGGAAGGCACTTTATCCCGGTTGCCTACATGGGGGCACAATGACGCCGTGTACTAAGGTGTACTGCATGACGATGGTGACCATGTCTCGCTGTAACCCTGCTTGAGCGGAGCTTGAACAGAGTTAGAATGTTGAGGAACTGACAGTTGCTCGTCGATGCTTGGTGGTTCTCTCCACCGTACTCCACCCGTAGAACTGTCACGGTCACGATTAGCCATAGTGCATAAGTATGTGACCTTAAACACCAGTAAATAAATAAATAAATAGGACTGCAGTTCCAAAACAGAAATGAGTGTGAAATTACTGGTACTTGGCACTTCACAGGACTAGCAACAGCTCATCATGCAGATTGCTTGGAAACTTTAAATTTGGTTTCAACAGTGGTAGTGATGAGTGATACAGGAATTACCAAGGATGGTAGCACGGGTGTAGATGCTATCTATGTTAATATAGTGGAAATTACATTCAGTCTTTATTTTCAACATCATATTTTTATACTGTACCAATGACCCAGACTTAGCTGGTGCTAACTCTAACAAAACCAGGGCCAAACACAAATTTTGCCCCCCAAACCCCAAAATTTGCATCCAAAACAAAAAGAAATCAGGTCCTAAAGGACCTCCATACTATGCCTCTACTGCGCATGCGCAGTGACGCAGACGTCCCGAAATTGGCGCCAATTATCATTCTCTGTTTGGCCCTTCATCAGTCAACATCTCACTGATCTTTGTGCTTGTAAATCTCAGTTTAAAGGATGCCAGACACGTAATTTTTGGAGAAAATGTGATTCTAAGGAGGATAGAAGGAGGAGAGGAAAAAGAAGTGACAAAAAATAATCAGGGCTGTACTTAAAATTTTTTGATGAAATTATGTTAAGTTGCCTATTTTCGAGGCATGGGCCTCTTGTTGTCATTCTTGCTAATTGTTGCACTGCTTATTCAGTGTTTCCTCTCCCCTAGCCTTCTAAAGTCCCCCCTTGCAATTCTCCCATGCTTTTGGCATATTTTTGAGAAATTTCATTTCTAAAATTTCCTGGGAGAGTTGCTTGGTTACAGAATGTTTTCTGTTATTTTCCCCATAGTTACGTTTTCACCCATGGGTGTATAACGTTTGTGTTCTGCATCTTCCATCTGATGTTCTGCAGATTCTCCCCTGGGAGTCTCTGTTTTGCATCAGATAGATTGTAATTTGATGACTGATTCTGGGCCAGTTTTTTCAGTGCCTGGAGTCATGTTTTCTGGTGTTTTTACACTGTTTGTTTACATTGGCAACAGCCTTTTTTGAGGGGGGCTGTTTGCCTTTGCTGTAGTTTATCTCACTATAAGATACATTTATATTATCCGTAAGTGTCTCATTAATTATTTAATATAAATTTAAAATTTTTGACCACACTTTTCCATCGGATCCATCGGGGCTCAACGTTACTTTTCAGCAACTTGGGCTTCGCTGAAAAAATATTTTTTCAAAATTATTTTGATTTGCAATTGTTTTTTCATTTATTAATGGATCATGTTATTATGTATCTTTGTGTCAGGGGTTTTTGCGAGTAACTAGGACTTGTTGTTCTTTCACAATGAAGGGACATTGTTGAAATTGTAATGGGAAGAAATCTTCCTCTGACTTTCATGATCATTGTATTAATTGTAGTCAGTGTTCTCGCATTAATCCCTGTCCTATATGTGAATATTGGGATGAGAAACATTGGAAACGTGTGTCACGATATGTTGTTTCTGGAGAAAGGGCTATGCCGGCTCTTTCTCCGCAAGGTCACTCTACTCTCTCAGTTTCTATTTCAGAGGAACCAGAACAGGGTGATGTTTCCATGTTATCTTCTACAAGTGTGCGTCCGTCGTCACAAATGAATTCAGAGCTAGCGGCAAAAGTGCTCATGGAGATTAGACAAATGTCGCCCGGTGTAGCGTCCATTCACCGAATGGTTCGGCAGCCAGGTTTGTCCGATGCGGTCCAAGAGGAAGTTTTGGGTGATGCGAGCACTATAAACATAATAGATGCACACCCAGTGACGGCGGATAGTAAGCAAGAACGGAGGAAGCCTTTGAGTCCGGTTCCTAGCTCGTCCAGGTCCAGCCGGGCCGCGAGCGAGAGAGGCCCCTTTCTCGTACAACAACATCTGGGACCAGATGTTGTGGTACAAAATGTGTCTTTAGCGGAGCATACGTCCGTCGCTCGGGACGCTTGTATAAGCAGTCCGCAGAGACTGTTAAGGCTTCCTCTTCTCGTCAGTGCACACGACCGCACCTTGGCTGCGTGACCGCCGATATATTACCAGCTTCGCCGATCAAGGATTCTTCGTCGACCAGGTCACACCATCCGGCAGCCAGGGATTCGAGACCGATGGACTCAGGACGTTCGCATAGGAAAAGTATGCGGGAGCCATCTGATGCGGAGCTGCCCTTGGTGAAGCAGCGAAAGACTGCGCCTCCGCAGGTCTCGACGCCGGACATTCTTGTGCAGATAGCACAGCTTATCGCAGCAGCCGACAGAAACGGTGTCGGATCGAGAATTATCCGACGGCGCTGGGTCGGTACGCTCCGCCGAAGCATCGGGGGCGGACGACCGGGAACATCATGAGGTCCGACCGGATGGTGAAAGGGATACGGATGACTTGGAGCTATCCCTTTCGGAGCAACATAAAGCTGCCGTGGACTTCATCCGGCACTTTCTCCCTCAAGTTGTTCCGTCGGGCCAGACTGCTGTGGTTCCGGACAAGAGAATTATAGCGTCATTGGACTCTGAATTTTTTGAGCGGTTCAGGGACATCGCTCCCGAGTTTCCGTCGCAGTCCAATAATGTTGCAAGAACATTTGAATTATTGAACGGCGCTATATTTAAACTTGCTTCCAGGACGGGGAAAGCAGGTTTCTTGTCCGCTAATACTCTCAACCTGCCTTTCATTAATGCAAGGAATAAATTCGATACGGCAGGACAGGGTATACCGAGAGTTCCTCTGCGTATGGACGACGAGGCGGAAGACTTAGAGCTATCATTACCGTCGTCAGCTTCTATTCCAACCGCGGTGTTGGAAACAGGTATTGCGTCTAACAGAGCCAATTTAGATGCCTTATCTTACGCAGATCACCTTACTAAGGCGTTATCACTGCGCCTTCAGGGGAAAGAGTTTCAGGATATACAATCCTCTTTAAGACTTCTTTCAAGGGCAGTAGCTTATTCCACGTGTAACTCCGCCCTTTCAGTGGCAAATCTGGAGTTGGTTAGACGTGACGCAGCCCTAGCTACATCCACACTAGTGGATTCTAAGGTGAAGAACTCTCTTAGAGTCGCTTCGGTCTCAGGAGAACTTCTCTTTGACGGCAATCTTTCCGCTATTTATGATAAAATAACAAAGAAAGCTAAGGATTCTCTGTTGTTCAAATCTGCTCCTAAGAAGTCGGATACAGCAGACACGAATAAGACAGGCACTTCTGGGTCTAATGCGCCCAAGAGAGGTTCCTATAGAGGTTCCGGTGCGTCCTCTTGGTCTTATTCGAGAGACCGTCAGGATAGCGACTCTCGTTCGGGACGTCCTTCAGGCCGGGACAATCGGTCGGACGCCCCGAGGTCGACGGGGCGAGGTGCGGGCCGTGGAAGACGTGGTTTCTCCTACCGCAGGCCTCGCAGGTCCAGGAGGTGATGGCTTAAACCTCTATCGCGTTCCGGTTGGCGGAAGGTTGTCAAGCTTTTCACAAGAATGGGCGTCGATTACGGACGACCCTTGGGTGAGAGGAGTGACTTCGGAAGGTCTAAAGATATCCTTCAAACGAAAGCCTCCATTAACTCGAAGTCCAAAGTGGACTCATCTTCCGTCAAATCCGCAGAAAAGAGACGCTCTGTTATCAGAGGTGCAGTCTCTTTTAATGAAGAACGCGGTAGAGGTCGTAGAAAACCAGGAATCTCCGGGATTCTACAGCCATCTGTTTCTGGTTCCGAAACCAGACGGCTCGTTCCGTCCAGTCATAGATTTGAGCTGGAAAAACAAGCTGATCGTCGCTCCGAAGTTTTATATGGAGACGATTCGATCGGTCAGAGCGAGTATTCGGGTGAACGATTATGCAACGAGCATAGATCTCAAAGATGCGTACTTTCTCGTCATGGTACATCCGACATTCCAAAAGTATCTACGCTTCGCAGTCCTAGGAGTGGTGTATCAATTCCGGGCGATGTGCTTCGGATTGAATCTAGCACCCTGGGCTTTCACTCGGGTAATGAACTCGGTAATGATCTACTTCCGAGCTCATTCGTCTGCGGTAACGTCGGCCTACCTGGACGACATTCTTCAGAGGTACGGCAACTAGTTAACGCTTCAGAACGATGTTCAGAATCTTCTTCTATTGCTCCGACGTCTCGGTTTTATAGTAAACGAGGAGAAGTCGGATCTGGTGCCGTCCAAGTCATTCACTCATCTGGGAATGAGCTTCGAGACGCACAACAATCTCGTTCGTCTGCCGTTAACCAGAGCGAAATTAGTCAGTTGTTACGCTCGCTATTGTCTGCATGCAGACAAAGTCACGGCGAGAGAATTTATGAGACTGATAGGTCTGTGCGGAGCCGCCGCGGATCTCATTCCGATGGGGCGGTTACGCACACGTCCTCTTCAAATTTTCTTGACTCAGAATTGGAGTGTGAAAATTCATTCGCTCGATGTAGACGTTCTCTTGTCAGATCAAGTGAAACAAGAGATTCAGACTTGGGCAAACATTCAGTGGTTAACTCAGGGAGTTCCGCTGCAGTTGCCGGATCCGAGTTTTACCGTTATGACGGATGTCAGTCAAACAGGTTGGGGTGCATCATTAATCCCAACGGATTCGAGATGCCAGGGTTTTTGGGATCCGCAATTCCTGTGCAAGTACATAAACATCAAGGAAATGATGTCAATTTGGCTTGCGTTACGTCACTGGATGGACATTATTCACGATGCTCATGTCCAAATCCTATCCGACAATACGACAGTAGTGGCGTATATACGGAATCAGGGAGGCACTCATTCAGTTCCGTTGTTCAATCTAACGGAAAGAATCCTTCTGTTTGCGCTAGAACATCAGGTTCTTCTTTCGGTCCGTCACATACCGGGTCGTCTGAATGTGCTAGCAGACTCCCTTTCACGAAAGGGTCGCTTGTTGCCGTCGGAGTGGACTCTCAACAAACAAGTATTCAATCAGATTTGCTACCAATGGGAACGGCCAATGATAGACTTATTTGCGACACATCTCAACAATCAGTTGCAGACGTATGTGTCTCCGTGTCCGGATCCAAGAGCATTTGCAGTAGACGCTCTGTCGATCCCTTGGGACGGAATGATAGGATATGCGTATCCTCCAGCGCCGTTAATTCAACAAGTATTGCTAAAGATAAAACACTCTCAATGCAAGATTCTGTTGGTAGCATCTCTGTCGCCACAGAGACCGTGGATAAATCTACTCAGGTGTCTGTTGTGGGACCTACCGCGAAAGCTTCCTCCACGGGAGGATCTTCTTTCGCAGGGGAAATCGTGCCAACTCCATCACAACCCGCAAGGTCTCAACCTTCACGTTTTTCCGTTGTGCGGTCCTTCTTGCATGGCAAGCACTTTACAGGACGAGCAGTGGACGCGATTTCTAACTGTAGGAGGACCTCCTCTTCGCTAAACTATGCGGCTAAGTGGAAGGTTTTTCGTCGTTGGTGTAGGGATCATTCTGTAGATATATTCGATCCCTCTATACCAGACATTGCAAACTTTCTAGTATTCTTGTTTGACGAAATCAAACTGCAGCCTGTTACTATAAAGGGTTATAGATCTATGTTATCTGATACCTATGCACATCATGATAGTTTACAAATTGGATCTAATGTCTCTTTATCTAAGTTGGTTAGAAACTTTTCGATAAATAGACCCAGAACTCTTAGATTAATTCCTAAGTGGAATTTAGCTTGGGTTCTTCTTAAATTGAAGGAAAAGCCATTTGAACCTCTTGGGACAGTAGATTTCAAATTCTTATCTTATAAGACAGCTTTTCTCTTAGCTTTCTCTTCTGCTAGAAGAGTCAGTGAGCTTCATGCACTATCGGTGGATGATTCTCATTATCGTAGTGTTGGGAACACTATCACCTTCACTACTAATGTGGGTTTTTTAGCTAAGAATCAGGCTCCTAATAAATATCCGGAACCTATTGTTATTAAGGCTCTTCCATCTTCAGACGGGCGTAGGCTTTTACTCTGTCCTGTTAGAGCATTACGTATCTATAAACAGAGATCTCAGTTTATCAGAAAGGGACGGAAACGTTTCTTTCTGTCTTTGATGTCTAATAGAAAGGACATTTCAGTCCATTCTATTGCTAGATGGATTCAATTAACTATCCGTACTGCTTATGAAGATTTATCTTCTTCTCAGCAGTCTCTGCTTAAGATTTCTGCTCATGAAGTAAGAGCTCTTTCTACTTCCTGGGCTTATGCTAATAGTGTTGCTATTACAGATTTAATGAAGGCTGCTTATTGGTCTCAGCCATCCACATTTACGAATTTTTATCTCAGAAATATTGAGTCCATTTCTGGAGACCTGCATTGTTTAGGTCCGTTATCTGTTGCTCAGAATGTCGTCCACTAAACAGTTGCAACTATAGTTATGCAGGCTTTCTGTTCCGGCAGTGACTCCGTCCGGCTGCCCTCTTCGCTCTGGGCTATTTGACCCAGGGCAAGGGGAAGGGGGGGGGGGGCGGGTGTTCCCTTAGGTCACCTGCTTTATAGTGAAAAGCAAGGGAATGCCTCCTCCAAGTCAGTATTTCTGAGTCGCTTCCGAGATGGTTTTAAGTGTAATATTAATGTTAAAATTCATTCATGTCTTATTTTTAAAGTCTAGCTCGGTGTGAAGCATTTGTATATGTCAAGTGTCAAACGGGCTTTAATATACAATACTCGGACACTTTTAGATGACTATAAAGAGTCTCAATTGTCTGGACTACTTTATTTATTGGCTTGCTTTAAAAATAATTAGTATAAGGGTTGTACTGGATGTTAATAGAGAACATGAATGTTATTGTGCTCAATTATTAAGGGTAGTGTATCTTTCTAATTTAATATTAAATAAGAAAGATACATGTAAAGCCTAATACTCCTTTTCTCCTTAAGGGGTTACCTCTTTACTATATAGTTGAGCTTATTGGATTTTCCTCTATGTCCTAGGCCCTCCAGCCTGTTTACTATTCAGCTAAGTCTGGGTCATTGGTACAGTATAAAAATGTTAAAAAATTTATAGTAATTTATATATTTTTTATACTTACCAATGACCCAGACGGGGATGGCCCTCCCTGGAGTTGAGAACTCTTGCCTCCCCGCTGAGTACATAGCGCTGACCAGGCACTGCCAGTAAGAATGATAATTGGCGCCAATTTCGGGACATCTGCGTCACTGCGCATGCGCAGTAGAGGCGTAGTATGGAGGTCCTTTAGGACATGATTTCTTTTTGTTTTGGATGCAAATTTTGGGGTTTGGGGGGCAAAATTTGTGTTTGGCCCTGGTTTTCTTAGAGTTAGCACCAGCTAAGTCTGGGTCATTGGTAAGTATAAAAAATATATAAATTACTATAAATTTTTTAACTTTTGTACAATTTCCATGTAAACGATATGTTTTGTGAGACAACAAAGATGACTAATACCATGCTATATTCCTTTGAAGGGATTCTAAGGGAAACAAACCAGGAAGCTCATTTCAATTCGAATACCAAAGTGAGATTTGAAATCAAATTGAATCTCAAAGCTTGGCGAGATCATTCAGGTCTTTGAAAATGCTTAAATTCTAAAACTTAAATTCTAGGTCCATAGAAGTGCTTGAATATCAAACTTTTTAAGGAAAAATATAACTCGGAAAGGCCCCATAAAGTTGATCTTGTGTTTGTAAAATTACATCTGGGCAGGCATTTTTAAAATTTTTATACGCCCGCTTAAAAAACGGTTGTATTATGTTATCAGTCTGTCTGTCTGTCTGTCCGTAAACAATTTGGTTTCTGTTCATTTAAAGTCGAACGCCTTGACGGATTGACATCAAACTTTCAGATGTTGTTTGTAGCAATAAAATACAGGTCAAGTTCGATATTGGTGTTTCTCAGTCCATCCGCTGCAGAGTTATGGCCCTTTGAAAACACAATTTTTGAAAAAAAATTGGTTTCCGTACATTTAAAGCCGAACGCCTTGACACCAAATTTTTCAGATGTTGATTTTATACACCTGTTTGAAAAACGAGACGTATTATGTGAATGGTCTCTCCACCCGTCTGTCTGTCCATGGACACATTTCATTTCCGGACGATAACTTTAGTTGTAATGGTTTGAGCTGAGTTAAATTTGGCATGTGGATTTAGTATGACAAAATACAGGATGGGTTCGATTTCCGTTTCTAGCGGCCCATTTGCAGTAGAGTTATAGCCCTTTGTTTAAGGAAATTTAGCCCAACTTTTCGTTTCCGGATGAGAACTTTAGTTTGCCTTGACCGATTTATTTCAAATTTTCAGTTTTTTGTTTTTGACCGCAAAATACAGCTCAAGTTCACTTTTGACCACAATCGCATATACCTTTACAGAGTTATTCCCCTTGAATGATTGCAAATTTGTGGATTTTGTGGTTTCCGGATGATAACTTTAGTTTGCCTTGACCGATTTTTTTCAAATTCTCAGATTTTGTTTTTGACCACAAAGCACAGCTCAAGTTTACCTTTGGCCATAATCACATGTACCGTTCCATAGTTATTCCCCTTGAATGATTGCAAATTTGTGAATTATGTCGTTTCCGGATGATAACTTTAGTTTGCCTTGACTAATTTATTTCAAATTCTCAGATTTTGTTTATGACCACAAAGCACAGCTCAAGTTCACTTTCGGCCAAAATCGCATGTACCTTTCCAGAGTTATTTCTCTTGAATTTGTGCATTTTGTGTTTTCCGGATTATAACTTTAGTATGGCCTAACTGATTTTTTATTATACGCCTGTTGAAAAACTGTCGAATTATGGAATCAGTCTGTCTGTCTGTCCATTTGTTCATCCATCGGTCTGTCCGTTCGTCAACATTTGATTTCCAGATGATAACTTTAGTATTTTTTTTTCGATTGACTCCTAAACTTGGTATGTGGTTTAATCAAAACAAAAGACTGGACAAGTTCGAATATGGGATCAGTTTGAAATTAGAAGTTCCCCTGAATTATGGACCTTGTTGGACATAGAATGCATCTAATATTTGGTTTCCGGATGATAACTTTTATTATTTGTTTTCCGATTGGTTCCAAACTTGGTATGTTGTTTAATCACAACAAAATACAGGGCAAGTTCGAATATGGGGTTGGTCCAAACAATTTTCACCCTCACCCCTATCCTTACCCCAACCCTTCAAAAATACAAAACGGGCGTATATTGTCCCGCTACGCGGTGCTCTTGTTATTCTTCTAATTATTTCTTTGCCGTCAAAAGTTCATGTTCTTGGTTTATATTTTGTTTTTGGCCTCATAATATAATCTACAGGTAGCATGGGTGGTGGTGTATTTCGTCCCTGGAGTGCAAGAAGGATTTGCAATGCTAACGCATTGCAAAGCCTTGTTGGGCTCAAAGAACAAATTTATCAATTTTATTAACTTGAGAAATATATGACATAAATCATTTAATTTTTATTTTTTCAAGTTTGTATTGGTTATTAGGAGAGAGCATGCAGCAGCTAAAAGGATCATGCACGAGGGCCTAAGAAACAAATTTTTAACTTTTTAGGCCTAACTGCTTGGTTCAATTTGAAGAAAATATGCATTTATGTTGTGTAAATAGCAGACACTGATTCTCTGGAAGCTCTCAGAGAGCGATTCCAAAAAATTAGTGTCAGGTACATGTATGATAGGTCTGGAATATATACAAATTTTTGACAGGTATGTTTATAAACATAAAAGATGATTGAATGCAGATTACCATGATACCTTCTGACAGATGGCGTGAGTGTACTATCAGTCCTTGGTTTCCAACACGTCACTGACCACTGTTGTTTACAAACAATCCACCATGATAAGTATTCACTGTGTATTCCAGGCCTAAAAATAAGCACTCTGACATTTGCAGAATGAGGTCCTCAAAGGGTGAATTTGATGATGCTATCCCATACAGGGGGCCAATTTATCCTCTGCGTACCTCTTTCTGTTTACTGTTGAGACCCTGATTCAGATTGAGGTTCACAGAGGGTAAATTTAGTGATGCTACCCTGCTGTTCAGGGTAGCATCACTAAATTCACCCTCTGGGGACCTCATTTTGCAGATAACAGTCTGCTTATTTTCTGACTTGCACGTCATTGGCCACTGTTGTTTACAAACAATCCGCCATGATAAGCATTCCCTGTGTATTGTAATAATATTTACAAGATGAATTTTGAGAGCTTTAGTAATTACACCATTACTAGATTCAAGACAAAATTATCCAGACATGCTGCTATTATTTCTCAAAGTAAGAAAGGTATGCTACATGTTGCTATGTAAATAACAAAAATTTTTCCTTTTGATCGGATATTTCTTCCTTCTGAACGAATCTGAAGTCAGATTTCCCAATCAAACAAACACCCGAAAGATTGAGTGTGATTTTGCAATCTAACCTCATTCATTTATTAATTAGCCCATTTAATTGGATATCTCTTAACTGAATAACCCTGTTGATTGAATATAATTTCCCAGCACAAAGCCATTAACCATACCTCCAGTACAAATTTGACCTGATAATTGAATATAGGTTATAGAGTGAACTCCTGCTAATTGAATAAAAAATCTTGTAACCTGTCAAGAAATTACCCTGACTGCCCAGTTTTTAGCTCACCTGACTTTCAGTCAGAAGAGCTATAGTGATCACTCACCGTCCATCGTCGTCTGTGAACATGGTGTTTGCGTCTTCTCCTTCCAAACCGCTGAACCAATTTAATTGATATTTGAGATAATAGTTTGTTATGACATCGCAATTTGATTTTGTTCAAATCAAGTTGTCTCGCCCATTGGTAGGGCCACACCCAAAAAGTGTGCTGAAATCTTAAAAAATCTTTTTCTCATGAACCAGCAGTAGCAGAGACTTGATTTTGGTGTGCAACTTCCTTTTGAGGTGTAGACTCAGATTTGTTCAAGAGAAGTTTGTGGGGCTATATTTGGCATCATAATGGGAGGGGCAAGAATATTTGCCCCTCCCAAAATTTCTATTTTCCAAACCGAGAGGCAGATTTGAAACAAATTTGATATGAGGGCTTATTGGGTCATAAGTACTTAATTTATGCCAATTTTTTGTTTCCCGTCACCCCATGGGAACCGCAGGAGCCAAAAATAGAAAAAAAATAAAATGCCCATATCTCCAAAACTACACGGCACTGAGAATTCTTATTTGGTGTGAAGCTTCCTTAGGACCAACAGAATGGAATGATAAAAAAAAAATTGCTATCGGTTTTATCATGGGGTACTTTACTGGGACTTTGAAAAAGTGCTGAGTCAGCATTTTTTAACACTGTGGGTAATGGGAAAAACATATAAGACTAATTTTCTCCCAAACCACTACTCCAAAAGCTTTCAAATTTCACATATAACATCTTTGGAAGATTGTTTCACATGTTTATTGAAATCAATTCCCTCGGTCCATATTTGGGTTCTCTATGGGAGCCCAAATGTTTAAATTAGTGCAGTAAGAGGAATGTTTTTTAAAATCTTCTTCTTCAGATCTACAATAAGAATCTTTTGATATTTGGTATGCAGCATCCTTAGTGGGGGGTGAGATTCAAGTTTTTCCAGCCAAGTCACTGGGTTCATATTTAGGCTGAAAATTTGGGGCCCTGTTGTTTGGACCAAAATCCGGAATTTTTTTTTTTTTTTTTTTTTATGCGTTTCGGTCAATTTTAAGACAAAAAAATCTTTTTTTTTTACACTAAAAATTTGGGGGCCAGGTGGGACTGAAAATCTTGGCCAAAATCTGGAAATTAGTTTTTTGTTTTTTTGTGTTTTGGTCAATTTTAAGACAAATTTTTTTTTTTTTTTTACACTGAAAATTTGGGGGCCGGGTGGGACTGAAAATTTTGGACAAAATCCAGAAATTAGTTTTTTGTTTTTTTATGTGTTTTGGTCAATTTAAGACAATTTTTTTTTTTTTCTACTCTGAAAATTTGGGGTCCAGGTGGAACTTAAATTTGGACCAAAATCCGGAAATTAGTTTTTTTTTGTTTTATTTTTTATGCGTTTCGGTCAATTTTAAGACAAAAAAAACTTTTTTTTACACTGAAAATTTGGGGGCCTGGTGGGACCAAAATCCGGAATTTTTTTTTTTATGTGTTTCGGTCAATTTTAAGACAAAATTGTTTTTTTTTTTACACTGAAAATTTGAGGTCCGGGTGGGACTGAAAATCTTGGGCCAAAATCCGGAAATTAGTATTTTTATACTGTACCAATGACCCAGACATAGCTGGTGCTAACTCTTAAAAAACTAGGGCCAAACACAAATTTTACCCCCCAATCCCCAAAATTTGAATCTAAAACCAAAAGAAATCATGTCCTGAAGGACCTCCATACTTTGCCCTTACTGCGCATGCGCAGTGTCAAGGACGTTCCGAAATTGGCGCCAATTATCATTCTCTGTTTGGCCCTTCATCAGTCAACATCTCACTGATCTTTGTGCTTGTAAATCTCAGTTTAAAGGATGCCAGACACGTAATTATTGGAGAAATGTTGATTCTAAGGAGGATATAGGAGAGGAAAAAGGAGTGACAAAAAATAATCAGGGCTGTACTTAAAATTTTTTATGAAATTATGTTAAGTTGCCTATTTTCGAGGCATGGGCCTGTTGTTGTCATTCTTGCTATAAAGTTGCACTGCTTATTCAGTATTTCCTCTCCCCTGGTCTTCTAAGTCCCCCCTTGCTATTCTCCCATGCTTTTGGCATATTTTTGAGAAAGATCATTTCTAAATTCTCTAAGGAGAATTAGCTTTGTTACAGAATGAATTCTGTTATTTTACCCATATTTACGTTTTCACCCATGGGCAGGGGTCAGCCGAGTGGGCGACTTGGGCGAAGAAGTCGCCTTATCATTCCTCAAGTCGCCTTGGCTTACATTGGGGGCGAAATTCAAGTCGCCCTTCAAAACTTCCTTGGGAGACATGGCAGTTTACTGTATTTTCTTATGTTTTATTTTTTAAAAACACCCGCTTCCGCATTCGCAAAAAAAGTAAACACGGCTGCTGTTAAAGTCCGTCACACAGCTATGAAAATAGCCTAAACTAGCCCAATTTTATATTTCTGAAAAGAATTGTATTGGCCTAGTCGTTCGAACAATTCGCCCCAACTGATAGCAACCAGCACAAAATGTCTAATGGAAAACAAAGTGCCAGCCAAAACAATGAATCACACAAGACACGCATCGAGTTAATTAGAATTTTTTAAAGTTAACCACAGTTTAAAAACAAACAAAAATGTATTGGAGACAGTTCGTCCATATCGAAATTGCTTGCGGTTTCGCTCTGTTCCACTGAAAAATTGGTTGCATTGAAAATGAAATTCGCCCCGCAATTTGCATTGAATGTTTTTCTAATGAAAACTTGTGAAGTTGTGTTGGAACTTGAAGGGGGTTAAATGTAATAAGGCTACAATAGAAATCACAGGTATTTGGATGGATAAGAATGGCAGACCTTCAAAGCACCAATCGCACGTATCAGTGTAAGATGGTTGGCAGAAATTGTCAGTTTTCTGAACAGTGCATTAATTATTACCCAGCGCAGCCGGGAAGGGAGACAACTGAAATATTTTGTCATTTACCTAAGAAATAAATTAACTCAAATTGTTAATAACGCTCAATTTACGAAGGATATCGAAAACTTTTTTAACTACGCTTTTCAACTCATTTCTCATTTAGGGCATTCAGAAACCATGAATGACCCAGCTTCTTATATGAACTTGAAATTTATTTTAAACACTTTAAATATTTTTTTAAAAAAGAATATACCTTCTATTGCAGAGAACACTCTCACCATGGGTCATACTAAATTTCAAATCCACTGCATTGAGGCAAATACAAAATCAACTGCATGGTAACCTTAGTCATCACTGTTAGGCAAAGAGTTAGGGGGTATTCAGAAACCATGAACGACACAGTTTTTTGTGGGGTGGGGGGGGGGGGGGGGGGGATTTTAACCTACATTCTGTTATATACCATCTGACTTAGTTTTGTGTGTGTATGTATGTTTGTATAACTTTTACTTATTTTTGTCTCCACAATTGTATCCTCTATGTTCATTTATTTTGTCACGATGTCATATACATTTTATGTTTTTTTTTATTTACCCTTCATGTCCACTGACTTCTCCCTCCTGGATCCTGACTTCTCCCTAAAGTCTCTGGAGGGAGAAGTCACTTCTCCCTAAAATCAACTGCCAGGCTGACCCCTGCCCATGGGTGTATAAACGTTGTGTTCTGCATCTACCATCTGAGGTTCTGCAGATTCTCCCCTGGGAGTATCTGTTTTGCATCAGATAGTGTGTAATTTTGATGACTGATTTCGGGCCAGTTTTGTCAGTGCCTGGAGTCATGTTTTCTGGTGTTTTTACACTGTTTACATTGGCAGCAGTCTCTTTTGAGGGGGGCTGTTTGCCTTTGGAGTAGTTTATCTCACTATAAGATACATTATTATTATCCGTAAGTGTTGCATTAATTATTTAATATAATTTTAAAATTTTTGACCACACTTAGCCTTGGGATCCATTGGGGCTCAACGTTACTTTTCAGAAACTTGGGCTTCGCTGAAAAAATATTTTTCAAAAATTATTTTGATTTTCAATTGTTTTTTCTATATTAATGGATCATGTTATTATGTATCTTTGTGTTTAAGGGTTTGTGCGAGTACTAGGACTTGTTGACTTTTCACAATGAAAGGATATTGTTCAAATTGTAATAGGAAAAAATCTTCCTCTGACTTTCATGATCATTGTATTAATTGTAGTCAGTGTACTCGCACTAATCCTTGTTCAATATGTCAATATTGGGATGACAAACATTGGAAACATGTGTCACGATATGTTGTTAGTGGAGAAAGGGCTATGCCGGCTCTTTCTCCGCAGGGTCACTCTACTCTATCAGTTTCTATTTCAGAGGAACAAGAACAGGGTGATGTTTCCATGTTATCTTCCGCAAGTGCGCTTCCATCGTCACAAATGAATACAGAGCTGGCGGCAAAAGTGCTCATGGAGATAAGACAAATGTCGTCCGCTAGCTCGCCCGGTGTAGCGTCCATTCACCGAATGGTTCGGCAGCCGGGTTCGTCCGATGCGGTCCAGAAGGAAATGTTGGGTGATGCGAGCACTATAAACATTCAACGTGCACACCCAGTGATGGCGGATAGTAAGAGAGATCGGAGGAAGCCTTCGAGTCCGGTTCCTAGCTCGTCCAGGTCCAGCCGGGCCGCGAGCGAGAGAGGCCCCTCTCTCGTACAACAACATCTGGGACCAGATGTTGTGGTACAAAATGTGTTGCAAGCGGAGCACACGTCCGTCGCTTGGGACGCTCTGTTGTATAGGCAGTCCGCTGAGACTGCTCAGGCTTCTTCCTCTCACCAGCGCACACGACTGCACCTTGGCTACGTGACCGCCGATATTTTACCAGCTTCGCCGATCAGGGATTCTTCGGCGACCAGGTCACGCCATCCGGTAGCCAGGGACACGAGGCCGGTTGACTCCAGACGTTCGCATAGGAAGAGTATGCGGGAGTCACCAGATGCGGAGCTGCCCTCGGCGAAGCAGCGAAAGACTGCGCCTCCGCAGGCCTCGATGTCGGACGTGCTTGTTCAAATAGCACAACTTATCGCAGCATCCCAGCAACCGACAGAAACGGTGTCGGATCGGGAATTATCCGACGGTGCTGGGTCGGTACGCTCCGCCGAAGCTCCGCGGATGACCGGGAGCATCATGAGGTCCGACCGGATGGTGAAAGGGATACGGATGACTTGGAGCTATCCCTTTCGGAACAACAAAAAGCTGCCGTGGACTTCATCCGGCACTTTCTTCCTCAAGTTGTTCCGTCAGGCCAGACTGCTGCGGTACCGGACAAGAGAATTATAGCTTCATTGGACACTGATTTCTTTGAGCGGTTCAGGGACATCGCTCCCGAGTTTCCGTCTCAGTCCAATAATGTCACAAGAACATTTGAATTATTGAACGACGCTATATTCAAACTTGCTTCCAAAACAGGAAAAGCGGGTTTCTTGTCCGCCAATACTCTTAACCTGCCTTTCATTAATGCAAGGAATAAATTCGATACGGCTGGACAGGTTATTCCGAGAGCTCCTCTGCGTATGGACGACGAGGCGAAAGACTTGGAATTATCATTACCGTCGTATGCGTCTATTCCAACCGCGGTGTTGGAGACAACTATTTCGTTTAACAGAGCCAGTTTAGATGCTTTATCTTACGCAGACCACCTTACTAAGGCGTTATCACTGCGTCTTCAAGGGAAAGAATTCCAGGATATACAATCCTCTTTAAGACTTCTTTCAAGGGCAGTAGCTTATTCCACGTGTAACTCCGCCCTTTCAGTGGCAAACCTGGAGTTGCTTAGACGTGACGCAGCCCTAGCTACATCCACACTCGTGGATAGTAAGGTGAAGAACTCTCTCAGAGTCGCTTCGGTCTCCGGAGAACTTCTCTTCAACGGCAAGCTTTCTGCAATTTACGATAAAATTACTAAGAAAGCTTCGGATTCTCTGCTGTTTAAATCTGCTTCTAAGAAGTCGGATACGGCAGATAAGAGTAAGACAGGCACTTCTGGGCCTAATGCGCCCAAGAGAGGTTCCTATAGAGGTTCCGGTGCGTCCTCTTGGTCTTATTCAAGAGACCGTCAAGGCAGCGACTCACGTGCGGGACGTCCTTCGGGCCGGGACGACCTGTCGGACGCCCCGAGGTCGACGGGACGAGGTGCGGGTCGCGGAGGACGTGGTTTCTCCTACCGCAGGCCTCGCAGGTCCAGGAGGTGATGACTTCAACCTCTATCGCGTGCCGGTTGGCGGAAGGTTGTCAAGTTTTTCACAAGAGTGGGCGTCGATTACGGACGATCCTTGGGTGAGAGGGGTGATTTCGGAAGGTCTAAAGATATCCTTCAAACGAAAGCCTCCATTAACTCGAAGTCCAAAGTGGACTCAACTTCCGTCAAATCCGCAGAAAAGAGACGCTCTGTTATCAGAGGTGCAGTCTCTTTTAAGGAAGAACGTGGTAGAGGTCGTAGAAAACCAGGAGACACCGGGATTCTACAGCCATCTGTTTCTGGTTCCGAAACCAGACGGCTCGTTCCGTCCAGTCATAGATTTGAGCTGGATAAACAAGCTGATCGTCGCTCCGAAGTTTTATATGGAGACGATTCGATCGGTCAGAGCGAGTATTCGGGGTGAACGATTATGCAACAAGCATAGATCTCAAAGATGCGTACTTTCACGTCATGGTACATCCAACATTCAGAAAGTATCTACGCTTCGCAGTCCTAGGGGTGGTGTATCAATTCCGGGCGATGTGCTTCAGATTGAATCTAGCACCCTGGGCTTTCACTCGGGTAATGAGCTCGGTAATGATGTATTTCCGAGCTCATTCGTCTGCGGTAACGTCGGCCTACCTGGACGACATTCTTCAGAGGTACGGCAACGAGTTAACGCTTCAGAACGATGTGCAGAATCTTCTTCTATTGCTCCGACGTCTCGGTTTTATAATAAACGAGAAGTCGGATCTGGTGCCGTCCAAGTCATTCACACATCTGGGAATGAGCTTCGAGACGCACAACAATCTTGTTCGTCTGCCGTTAACCAGAGCGAAATTAGTCAGTTGTTACGCTGGCCATTGTCTGCACGCAGACAAAGTCACAGCGAGGGAGTTCATGAGACTGATAGGTCTGTGCGGAGCCACTGCGGATCTCATTCCGATGGGGCGGTTTACGCACGCGTCCTCTCCAAATTTTCTTGACTCAGAATTGGAGTGTGAAAATTCATTCGCTCGACATAGACGTTCTCTTGTCAGATCAAGTGAAACGAGAGATTCAGACTTGGGCAAACATTCAGTGGTGGTTAACTCAGGGAGTTCCGCTGCAGTTGCCGGATCCGAGTTTTACCATTATGACGGATGCCAGTCAAACAGGTTGGGGTGCATCATTGATCCCAACGGATTCGAGATGCCAGGGTCTTTGGGATCCGCAATTCCTGGGCAAGCACATAAACATCAAGGAAATGATGTCAATTTGGCTTGCGTTACGTCATTGGATGGACATTATTCACAATGCTCATGTCCAAATCCTATCCGACAATACAACAGTAGTGGCATATATACGGAATCAGGGAGGCACTCATTCAATTCCGTTGTTCAATCTAACGGAAAGAATCCTTCTGTTTGCTCTAGAACATCAAGTTCTACTTTCGGTCCGTCATATACCGGGTCGTCTGAACGTACTAGCAGACTCCCTTTCACGAAAGGGTCGCTTGTTGCCGTCGGAGTGGACTCTCAACAAACAAGTATTCAATCAGATTTGCTACCAATGGGAACAGCCAATGATAGACTTATTTGCGACACATCTCAACAATCAGTTGCAGACGTATGTGTCTCCGTGTCCGGATCCGGATCCAAGAGCATTTGCAGTAGACGCTCTGTCGATCCCTTGGGACGGAATGATAGGATATGCGTATCCTCCAGCGCCGTTAATTCAGCAAGTATTGCTAAAGATAAAACAATCTCAATGCAAGATTCTGTTGGTAGCATCTCTGTCTCCACAGAGACCATGGATAAATCTACTCGGGTGTCTGTTGTGGGACCTACCGCGAAAGCTTCCTCCACGGGAGGATCTTCTTTCGCAGGGGAAACCGCGTCAACTCCATCACAACCCGCAGGGTCTCAACCTTCACGTTTTTCCGTTGTGCGGTCCTTCTTGCATGGCAAGCACTTTACAGGACGAGCAGTGGACGCGATTTCTAACTGTAGGAGGACCTCCTCTTCGCTAAACTATGCGGCTAAGTGGAAGGTTTTTCGTCGTTGGTGTAGGGATCATTCTGTTGATGTTTTTGATCCCTCCATACCAGACATTGCAAACTTTCTAGTATACTTGTTTGACGAAATCAAACTGCAGCCTGTTACTATTAAGGGTTATAGGTCTATGTTATCTGATACCTATACACATCATGATAGTTTACAAATTGGATCTAATGTCTCTTTATCTAAATTAGTTAGAAACTTCTCGATAAATAGACCCAGAACTCTTAGGTTAATTCCTAAGTGGAATTTAGCTTGGGTTCTTCTTAAACTGAAGGAAAAGCCATTTGAACCTCTTGGGACAGTAGATTTCAAATTCTTGTCTTATAAGACAGCTTTTCTCTTAGCTTTCTCTTCTGCTAGAAGAGTCAGTGAGCTTCATGCACTGTCGGTGGATGATTCTCACTATCGTAGTGTCGGGAACACTATCACCTTCACTACTAATGTTGGATTTTTAGCTAAGAATCAGGCTCCTAATAAATATCCGGAACCTATTGTTATTAAGGCTCTTCCGTCTTCAGACGGGCGTAGGCCTTTACTCTGTCCTGTTAGAGCGTTACATATCTATAAACAGAGATCTCAGTTTATCAGAAAGGGACGAAAACGTTTCTTTCTGTCTCTGATGCCTAATAGAAAGGACATTTCGGTCCATTCTATTGCTAGATGGATTCAATTAACTATCCGTACTGCTTATGAAAATTTATCTTCTTCTCAGCAGTCTGTGCTTAAGATTTCGGCTCATGAAGTAAGAGCTCTTTCTACATCTTGGGCTTACGCTAATAGTATATTGCTATTACAGATTTAATGAAGGCTGCTTATTGGTCTCAGCCATCCACATTCACGAATTTTTATCTCAGAAATATTGAGTCCATTTCTGGAGACCTGCATTATTTAGGTCCGTTATCTGTTGCTCAGAATGTCGTCCACTAAACAGTTGCAACTATAGTTATGCAGGCTTTCTGTTCCGGCAGTGACTCCGTCCGGCTGCCCTCTTCGCTCTGGGCTATTTGACCCAGGGCAAGGGGGGGGGGGGGGGGGGGGGGGGGGGAGGGTGTTCCCTTAGGTCACCTGCTTTATAGTGAAAAGCAAGGGAATGCCTCCTCCGAAGTCAGTATTTCTGAGTCATTTCCGGGATGGTTTTAAAGTGTAATATTAATGTTAAAATTCATTCATGTCATATTTTTAAAGTGTAGCTCGGTGTGAAGCATTTGTATATGTCAAGTGTCAAACGGGCGTTAATATACAATCCTCGGAC
The DNA here is from genome assembly GCA_031216915.1 of Pictodentalium vernedei. Classification (NCBI taxonomy): domain Eukaryota; kingdom Metazoa; phylum Mollusca; class Scaphopoda; order Dentaliida; family Dentaliidae; genus Pictodentalium; species Pictodentalium vernedei. The sequence goes on along the minus strand of CM062294.1, from coordinate 115,641,484 downwards.
ACTTTTAAAGAATATAAAGAGTCTCAATTCTCTGGACTAACTTTATTTATTGGCTTACTTTAAAAATAATTAGTATAAAGGGTTATACTGGATGTTAATAGAGAACATGAATGTTATTGTGCTCAATTATGAAGGGTATTGTATCTTTCTAATTTAACATAAAATAAGAAAGATACATGTAAAGCCTAATACTCCTTTTCTCCTTGAGGGGTTGACTCTATATTATATAGTTGAGCTTATTGGATTTTCCTCTATGTCCTAGGCCCTCCAGCCTTTTTACTATTCAGCTATGTCTGAGTCATTGGTACAGTATAAAAATGTTAAAAAATTTATAGTAATTTATATATTTTTTATACTTACCAATGACCCAGACGGGGATGGCCCTCCCAGGAGTTGGGAACTCATACCTCCCCGCTGAGTACATAGTGCTGACCAGGCACTGCTTGTAAGAATGATAATTGGCGCCAATTTCAGAACGTGCTTGACACTGCGCATGCGCAGTAAGGGCAAAGTATGGAGGTCCTTCAGGACATGATTTCTTTTGGTTTTAGATGCAAATTTTGGGGATTGGGGGGCAAAATTTGTGTTTGGCCCTAGTTTTTTAAGAGTTAGCACCAGCTATGTCTGGGTCATTGGTAAGTATAAAAAATATATAAATTACTATAAATTTTTTAACTTTTTGTTTTTTTGTGTTTTGGTCTATTTCTTAAACAATTTTTTTTTTTTTTACACTGAAAATTTGGGGGCCGAGTGGAACCGGATATTAGTTTTTTGGTTTTTTACGAGTTTGGGTCAATTTTAAGAAGAAAAAAAAATTTATGCTGAAAATATTTTGTTTGGGACTTTGAAAATTTCCAAACAAAATTTGAAAAAATCTGTTTTTTATGCGTTTATCTCAATTTTTGGACGTAAAAGTGCAGGAACTGAAAATAGAAGGAAAAATCCTGTGTATTGTGTGGGCACAACTGCTTCATCTAGTTGGTATACGCTTTTCTTAGGAGGGGCGTATGCAGCTTATTCAAATTAAGTCCCTGCTTTGATATTTAGACTACCATGTCAGGTGAGCGCCCTCAGGCCCCCTGGGGCTTCTTTTTCTTTTCTTTGTTTATAGACCTATTTGGCCTCAGTACATCCAATACAGGCATTTAATCTATTATCTCCTGGAGCTCTGTCAAACAAGATATAACACAATAAATGCTAGGTTTATCAATAGAATATAGGAAAGTGACACAATCCCTGTTAATTGAATACTGCTGTTAATTGAATAATTGTATTGGCAAAGTAGCTATTCGGTTAACAGGGTTCCATTATATTTAAGGTCCTATATTTCTGCACAATGGATAACCGTGACCACAGCGTGGAGATCAAGTCAATCTTTTATATCCATGTTGCCCATTTAGACTTCCACCCCAAGCATTGGTGGGCGAGACCTATTTTACCAGTAAAAAAACACTTCTTTACCACAGTAAACAAGCACTGCCCCACTTCCCGGCATTCACACAGGAATTTAACCTCATGAATATGGCAGAAAGAGATAATTTTACTGTCCTAATCATTGAAATTTTATGTATCGTAGTACTTCATTTTTGTCAACATGCGGCAAGTAAAAATAACACACCTAAATTTATTAAGATGTGCTGTGGGGTAGCTAAATTGTCATTACTAAGGCCTAAAAAAATAAAAAATCTGTTTCTCAGGCCCTCCCGCATGGTCCTTTTGGCTGCCGCATGCTCTCTTTTTATAACCAATTTAACTTTAAAAAATATAAAATTAAATGGTTTGTGTCTGATATTTTACCCAAGTTAAAAAAATTGATGAATTTGTCCCTTGAGTGCAAGAAGGCTTTGCAATGCTTTAGCATTGCAAAGCCTTCTTGCTCTCAAGGGATGAAATACACCACCACCCATGCTATTCTGTAGATTATGAGGCCTAAAACTTGAATCAAGAACACAAATTTTTTATGGCAAAGAAGTAATTACTGAAATAAAAAATAAAATAAAAAAACGCTCGCCCGCATGCAATTTCACAAATAATGGCCTGAGAAACAGAAGATGTACTTTGTGTGGCCTAATACTCAAGGAAAGTAGTTTTGAAAAGTATGTTAAAATAGTTTACTGATCATCTTTTCTCTCACTTGTTATTGTGACACAATTCATATGGGGGTACAGGCCTTAAAATTTGTCCTGATTGATGAGAATCAGTTTTGATTTTCGCAAACCCCTGCTGCAGGAATCAATTTTCAGTTATTTAATAATTTAGAATTTAAGAGTACTGTTATACTGTTGTGAGTGTAACCACTACATATTTTATAGCAAGAAACAAACCTCATATTAGAGACCTTTCGCTATTAATATAACCAATTATATGTTGTTTGACCGAGCTCACTGAGCTCTGTCAAACAAGGTATATTTGGTTAAATATCAAACTGCTTTATGGGCAATATTTGCTGCTGAAATCTTTGCCATTTTGACATCAGAGTGCAGAGAGTTAATTGGCAATCAAATCATTCGTCGCCACGCAACATGAGAAAATTGTGAAACACAAATGGACTCTTCATTCAGTTCTGCAAAATAGGTGTTTTGACCGCCCGACTAATTTGCGACAACTATTAACCTTTTGTAATTTTTATCAGTCATTCATTATTATATATTTGGGAGCGTGGTGTCTCAGTGGTAGACTGTTGGACTTCTATGCTAGAGGTCCCGAGTTCGACCCCCCTTCCGGGACGACCCGCGTTGTGTCCTTGGACAAGGCACTTATCCCGATTGCCTACATGGGGGCACGATGACGCCGTGTACTAAGGCCTACTGCACGTCAATGGTGCACATGTCTTCAACCGCTGTAACCCTGCTTGAGCGGAGCTTGAACAGAGTTAGAATGTTGAGGAGCTGGCAGTTGCTCGTCAATGCTCGGTGGTTCTCTCCGGGTACTCCGGTTTCCTCCACCCGTAAAACTGTCACGGTCATGATTAGCCATTGTGCATAAGTATGTGACCTTAAACACCAATAAATAATATTTACTAGAGTCCAACATGTGCATATTGAACACGTGTTCCAAAACACAGGCTTTTGGTGGTCTTGCTGATGGAAGGTATAGTACCTTGGTAGTTGTTTCCAGTGACGTCTTGGCTGTCTGAATAGGCAGCCAAGACTTCACTAGACAACACTGCTATGTCAAAAGTGTTACCTTATTATGGGGGAAAAAATAAGTAGAATCTCCAGGCCTTTCGGGACATATTCAGAATCTAAGACAAGAATCAAATGAACCTTTTGCAAGAATCAAATCTGATTTTTATTTTTTCCTTGCGAGAATCTGTTCCGATTCTCGAAGGAATTGTAAGCGCTGTGGGAAATGTAATAGCTATTCCTATCCATAGAGTTATTTTTGTTAATAATAAATAGCCTTAGTTAACTGGTTGAGGGCTAGATTATTTTTAATGGTCTGAAATCGTTATTTGGAATTTGTTTTATTACAAATTATTGGAGAGTGCCTGCAGGCACTCTCCATTATGTTGTAATAAAACAAATTTACATGAACAAAACCTTATTTGCGTTTGACTGAATATGAAACATGAACAAGAAAAATATTGGATATTGCTCTGGTCGAGGTACCATCCTTTTTTGAAAGCCATGATAGTGGCTTCTAGCACCCAACCAGTTAAATCATCACTTCTCTAATGAATATTCAGTTTAATAAAAATCACCGTTGCTTGGCGGTTCTCTCCAGGTACTCCAGCTTCCTCCACCTGTAAAACTGACCAACACAAGGTGACTTTAGCTGTCGAAAGTGTCATTAAACCCCAATAAATAAATAAATAAATAGTACAATAAAAAACTTACTGTCTTTTGTTTGGGTGTGTTATGGGATGTTATCACCCTCGGAAGAAAAAATTAATACCCTTGACTTTGTCTTGGTGATAATTTTTTCCCTGAGGCTGATAATCTACAACATATATGTACTAAACAAATAGAGCTATGCGAATCTCAAATTTTGGATTGAATCAAATCAGGTTGAGGATATTGAATCAAATTGAAGCTCGCTACACTCAAGTTGCAGATATTGCACATTTCTAAATCGTAAAAATTGTTTGTCTTCACTCAAGTATTGCATTTGGCGTCAATGCATCTGTTTGGCCAAGAAACGTCATCCAAGTAATTTTGGCAGAGGAACCTCTTCTTTCATAAGGTCTCCTTCACAGGATGTTAGAAGAGTTTTAAAGCTCTAAACTTTACAAATGTTTCAGTTTCAATCTGCTCCCTATTAACCCTTTACCCAACGTAACGGCCAAAACCGGCCAGCGCTATTCTCAAAAATCGGCAATTAATTTTCATTTATGTGATGTCCTGTTCCAACGAGGGGTCATAACCTGTGTTTTTGAGACAAAAAATGAAAAAAATTAGTTATTCAAGAATTATTTTTGCAAGTGTCGTCTGCTTTTCATGTTAGGTAAAGGGTTAACCCTTTACTCAACGAAGATGATATCAAAATTTATTATTTTCAATATCATTTTTTTTAATTGTTCAAAAAATTTCAACAAAACCACACCATGTGACCCCTCATTGGAATGATCTCAATAAGCTCGTTCCAAAGAGGGGTCACGTGATATGATTTTGTTGAAATGTTTTGAAAAATATTTTTTTCAGCTGCCAAATTTGCATATTACTAGGGCGGATGTGGCCGATTCATTGGGTAAAGGGTTAAAATGTTGGATACTGGTCCACAGAACAAAGTCTGTGTCACAGAGTTAGTCTGTTGGAATAGAGCTCTTAACTCCCTAACGTTGTTGGTAGTTATCGCTGCCAGGTTAGCAATATTGCTGTCCCCAGAATGGATATTATCCTGCTTCTGTATAACAAACATTTCTCTGTACATGTAAATTTGATGTTTTCTTGTATTCATTTCTTTGAATTTTTCATCAAATCCAGTAATGGCTGCTTTACAGCAGACAGTACTGGGTTTTATGAAAAAATTCCAAGAAAATACTCTGCTGGATAAGGGTTAACCCAATAAACATTAAATTATCAGAAGAATGACATCAAATTGACAAACAATGGTCAACCTCTAAGTATCAAGCATTTTCATTCAGAAGTATGATTATTTTATTTGTCTCATCCTACATTTATAGTCAACTTAATTTATATGTCATAAAAATAAACATTAAACAAACTTCTATGTTTTAATTGTTTTATTCAGAAGCCCTTTGAATCTGAAATCTTTGATCCAGCTATTGGTTAATCTATCAAATTCTATAAGGAATCTGATGCTGTTATGTAGAGCTGTAGGTTTTTTAATTTCTTGTTCGGTTTCGGTTTTGGTTTTTCAGGTGGAGTAAAACCTCAGTTTGGTTTTCGGTTTGTTCATTAGGCCAAGTAAAATTCAATAAATCTCATTCTTATGTCCGAAGTCATAACTGAATGGTAGTGAAATTGAGTGAAACTCAATGAATGCCCGAAATAAGCTATAATACATGAAGAATCAGGAAGGCCAATATAATAATTACCTAAATATATACAGAACTTTTATTGTGCTTGGCCATTTTTCGAGGTCTGACACCTACACGCAACTTGAGGAAAGCTGCAAACACAACTAAACTGAAATGTGGGAAATTCACAGAATGTAGCCTTCCCAGAGTAGTGAGAGTACCCAGACACTGCCGTTGGCAGTGTCTGGGTACTCTCACTACTCTGGGATGGCTACAACATTCTGTGAATTTCTGCAGCAAGAGAGTATTTTAATAAAAAACGAAAAACCGTAGATTACGGGATGTTGAGGGTTTCGGTTTAAGTCGACGGTTTCGGTTTAAAAAAAAAACAAAAAAAACCTCGGTTCAGTTTTGGTTAACCTACAGCTCTACTGTTATGGCTGCACGCAGACTACTGTTGATGTAATGTGATGTCCTGTCACTGACCTAAATATACAGATATTCTTTCTAGCCACACAAATCACTTGTTCTTCAGCCCCTTACCTGGCATTTTGTATATTCAGTTCATGTAAAACAAGAATTGGGAACTCAAGTGCATGGCCACTGATAATATCAAATAGTATCAGATGAAACATGCAACCGTTGAAACAAAACAAACATTCACTTTTGACTGGTGTGTGATGGTATACCTAAAAGTTGACCGGTTTTTAAGAACATTCAAGAACCACCCTAACAAAAAGTCCATTTTTCCAGGCCTTGAATTTAAAATGGTCAAATTTCAAGATTCTAGGACCCTTGTGCACATTCTGCATCTGAATATTTCAGTTGGACCAAAAAGCAAACCCAAAGGTTTGCACTTCCATCCAGCTGAATGAAATATACCACCTGGTTGAATCTTGAAAATCGATGGACCATCAATGAGGTTCACAGGCTCCATTAGGGCTTTGTGAATCCTCCTTTTTGGCTTGAATCCAATTCAACACCGAATAAAATCTTGCAAAAGATTCAAATCTTAATGGAATAAATTTCTGTGTCAAATAACATGTCAAGACGCTCTATGCGAAATTCTCTGCATTATATATCCCAACTACATTGATCAGCGAAGAAACGAATGGACATTGGAGCCATCAAAGTATTTTGTATTTTGCTCTATCATAGGGAGAGATTTCATTACAAAACCGCTATACGAAATTCTTAATTGCAAGTTTTGTTTTGGGTTTTTTTTTTTTTTTGGGGGGGGGGGGGGGAGGGTTAATGACACAACAGCCAGGGTCCCCTCATGTTGGAGTGTTTTATGGGTGAGGAACCTGGAGAGAACTAAGCAGGGTTAGCATTGGTTGAAGAGAAGAGCACCATTGACGTGCACTACACCTTAGTACAGTTTCCCCACATAATTGAAAGGTTTACGGGGAAAGTCAGTACTATATAACATAATAACGTCAGGTTCAAAGGCAGAGCCAACTAAGAGGCACTTGGCATAGTCATAGCAGAATTGAATAGTGCCGGTAAACACCCCTCCTAATAGTAATAGGGAGTAACAGTTACTCAGTAACTATACTCTCCCAAAAAAGAAAGTGTGCATGCTAAAAAATAACACTAAAAAAAAATATCTGTCATTTTCATTCATGGAAATTTTATTCAATCACAGATGAATCAATTTGTGATCAACACGAGAAATTTCATTACGCTATGACGAATACTCTTGGTGCCATGGAGAGTCAAAGACACTAAGGGTCAAACACAAAAGTCACACACTCAATATCTGCTATGACCTCCGTCTGCATCTACTACTGCTGTGCATCTACGCCTCATGGAAGCGAACAAGTTAGCATGGAAGTGTTGTGGGATATTGTTCCATATTCTGATAAGCTGTCTTTGGAGTTCCACAAGCATTGACGGTGCATGGGGAAGCTGGCGTAGCTGACGTTTCATTTCGTCCCATACGTGCTCAATGAGTGAGATATCGGATGAATTTGCGGGCCAGGGAAGAACATCCACTTGTTGCTGCTGCAGATACTGTTGAACACCACGAGCTGCGTGGGGTCTGGCATTGTCCTGCTGTAGAATGACGCCGGGGCTGTGACGTTGCAGAAATGGGACAACAACAGGTGTAAGCACTTCATCACGATATCTGGCTGCATTGAGATTGCCATCAATAATGACCAGCTCAGTTCTGTTACGGGCAGTGATGCCACCCCACACCATGAGAGACCCTCATCCATAACGGTTTCGCTCCACGACACATGGATCTGCGTAGCGTTTGTTTTGACGTCTGTACACTCTCTGGCTGCCATCTGATGATGAAAGATGGAAACGACATTCATCTGTGAATAAAACACGTCGCCACCAGTGTAAGGGATGCTTCAGATGTTGTCTACACCACTGCAGTCGAGCACGACGATGACGTAACGTCAAAATCGGACGAATTGGAGGTCTTCGAGGACGTAAGCCGTATTCTCTCAGCCGTTTGATTACTGTTTGAGGATGTATCCGTCTCAGGTTAGGGATGTTCCTGGCTGTCGTCGTTGCCGTTTGTTGCCGGTTCCGGAGATGGACGACATGGATATACCGATCTTGTGCAGGGGTGGTAACTCGGGGTCTCCCGGAGCGGGGTCGGTCTCGAACGTCATCATATTGTGCATGTCGATGAACTAGCCTGTCTACAGTGTTATGGTGGCATTTCAAATGCTGGGCAACCTCTCTGTGTGTTCCTCCAGCCCTAATCATACCCAGGGCAATGAGACGTTGAATCATTGTCAATCTTGGCATGCTAATGTGGAGTCGTTTTAACAGCAGCACAAGTTTGAATGTGAACGATAGGAAAGCCTTAGTGTTTAAATACCCAAGGATTCACACTGCTGCATGAATTTTGAGACTCTCCACGTCCAAAACATGCCTTTTCACAAACGTGCAGCACGTCATTTAACGTTAATGCAATTTTAACGGGGAAAGCTATTTTTGTGTTCAATATAACTTATTCATGAACAGGTTTACACCCTTTACACCTACGAAATTATTTCTTTGGAGTTTGATCAATTTCTGCAATGCACACTTTCTTTTTTGGGCGAGTATATATTGACTTTACAGCCAATCACTTGACACAGGTTATTTACATGTGATGGCCTGTACTCGGGGGTGCATATAGTGAGCGGGAGAAAACCCAATGTCTTTCTAATACCTTGCCATTGAAGCAAGTTTTAATGTGCACATACCAGAAAATAAGTGGTCAGACAAGGACATTGTCAGGTACAAAAAGCCCAATGTCTGACTGAGGTTTAAAATCATCAGTCAAAATGTCTGATGCCAAAATTATCATCAAACTTCAGTGAACAGAACAGCCTGCATGCTGGAAATCATGTACATAACTACATGTACATGTAGCTAGCCTAAAGTTAATGATGATTGTGAGTTCTAGTCCTGGCAAGTTGGGAGGTATGAAGAAAGTGACCATACATCTCATCAATATTAGCAGCGTGTGGAGGAATTTAATTTGATATAGCCACACATGCACCTAAATTATGTGTGAAGGGTCAGTCTCAATTCAGAATGTCATCAATCATACCTTGCTCATTGAGCCCTGTCAAACAAGGTATGGTTGGATGAATTCTGAACAGTTTTAGATGAAGGTACATGTACACCCAAAACACATTATTTCAAATATACAATCTCCATTCAGGGTTCCCACGGGCCTAGAAAAGCCTGGAATTTCAAAAATGAAATTCAAGGCCTTGAAAAGCCTTGATTTGGCTCCCTGGGCCTGGAAAAGCCTTGAAAAATGAAGCATTGCACGCCGAGTTGAGATGAATGAAATACGTCCGAGATGGTTCGAGTGGTTCAACTATGATAAGCCTGGAAAAACCTTGAATTTAACTTTCTATTAGCCGTGAAACTCCTTGAATTTGGGGTGTATATGGCTTGGAAAAGCCTGGAATTTCATGTCAGGTCAGGTGCACGAACCCCACCATTCTGTAATATGTCAGATATCATTCCTAAATGTCAGACATGATTCATTTCGTGTTGGACATTTTGTCTGGGAGCACAATGAAAATTATTTTCAGGCCTTGAATGTGTATTTTCAAACTAATTGAGAGGATTTGACATTGAATCCATGATAATGGTTTTGGATCGAATCGGAAGCCAGTGAATGATTTGAATCTGAATCTAATCCCAAAGCTTCACAGGGCCTGAGGCTCCCTAACAGCATCAGATTCAATTAAGAATTTGACAGGTGGCTTAACCCTTTACCCAACGCAGACGATATCAAAATTTATTATTTTAAATATCATTTTTTTAAATTTTTCAAAACATTTCAACAAAATCATATCATGTGACACCTCGTTGGAACGAGCTCGTTCCAACGAGGGGTCACATGATATGGTTTTGGTGAAATTTTTTGAAAAATAATATTTTTTTCAACTGCTGAATTTGCTTTTTACGTGGGCGGATGCGGCCGATTCGTTGGGTAAAGGGTTAAGAACTTGGTGTCTCACAGCATGTGTGCCTCTAGATGGTTGCCTGGTACCCTTGGAAAATCATTTTTGTATTGCACTTCTACAAATTTCCTGGAGTGATAGGAGACAGTTCTTAGATGATGAGGGGGGGGGGGGGGGGCTCAGTTGGTAGAGGTGCAGGCTGCAAGCTGAGAGGTCCTCGGTTCGAATCCCACCTGTGGCAACCGCGTTGTGTCCTTGGGCAAGACACTTCACCCCCATTGCCCACGTGGGGGCACGGTGACGCTGTGTACTAAGGCGTACTGCACGTCGATGGTGCACCTGTCTTCAACCAATGCTAACTCTGCTTGTGTGGAGTTAGTATGTTGGGGAGCTGACAGTTGCTTGCCATTGCTGGGTGGTTCTCTCGGGGTACTCCGGCTTCCTCCACCTGTAAAACTATCAGGGTCATGATTAGCCATTGTGCAGAAATATGTGACCTTAAAACAGCAATAAATAAATACATAAATCTTAGATGATGAAATAAACAATTCAAACCAAATGTATGAAACTGCATTGAATTTATTCAGGAATTTAACATGGTTAGGTTCTGTTTTCAATAATGATACAGTTCATGTATCTCGAAACCTTCAAATTTATGAAGGCACTTTCTTATCCAGACAAATTTCAATTCATTCCTTACTTTCACATAACCAGTGGCTCTGTAATATCAAACATATCACAATATTACATGTGTATCTTTCCACAGAATGGGAATTCTTTGACGTTTATCACACACTGCTTGTGCCACAAATACAAGTACCAAATGTTAATACCACAGCTGAAATTTTCTTCAGTGAACATTGCATTGGCAGTGGATTCTCAGGTGTTATTTTGCCATGAATACCAGATGATCATGTGACATTCAAACATCGTACATTGATATTACACACTACATTCGATTTTCCAGTCCATTTTTACATTCTGTAATTTCTGCTTACATTCTATAAATAGATGGTTTCCCGTGTGTGAGTTCTATTTTATTCACTATATTAACTCTTAACTCGCTGAGTAGTTTCAGAAATATTCTTCATCAAATCTAGTAATGGCTGCTTTACAGCAGCCATGACTAGGTTTGATGAAAAATTCATCTAAATTTAACTTGAGAAATCATTGGTCAAAAAGTCCATTCAATTCGAAGGGCAGAAATTTTGTTAAATATGTCCAAATTATACATATATCAGTCACAAGAGCTTTTGAGTACTGGGCAGGAATATCCGCCAGCAGCGGGCCTGAAAATAAGCAGTCTGACATTTACAGAATGATATCCCCAGAGGGTGAATTTGATGATGCTATCCCATACAGTGGGCCAATTTATCCTTTAGGTACCTCTTTCTGTTTAGTTTTGAGACTCTGATTCAGATTGAGATTCACAGAGGGTAAATTTAGTGATGCTACCTTGTTATGCAGGGTAGCATCACTAAATTCACCCTCTGGGGACCTTATTTTGCAGATGACAGTCTGCTTATTTTCTGGCTTGGCCAGTAGCATGCAAGGAGTTAACAGTTTGTGGGAACTATTTTGTATTGGAAGTTATGTTGTTTTGTTTCTTTTTTAGCTGCGACTAGCAGCTCTATAAGTGGCAATGTCGGTCTGTCTGTCTGTCGGTCGGTCTATCTGTGACCAACGAGTTTCAAAACTCAATAACTTTTGAAATACTTGATGGAATGGCTTTATATTTGGCATGTAAGTGTATCTTATTGATGTCTAGCCACTGTTCAATGCATGTGTTGTTCTAAATATTTTTCTTGGAGTTATGGCCCTTGATGAACTTAGAATTTTGTGACTAACGAGTTTCTAAAAGAATAACTTTCAAACTACCTGGTGGAATGACTTCATTTTTGTCTAGCCCATGTCCGATGCAAATGTTGTTCCAAATATTTTTCTTGCTTTTTTTTCACCATCACCTGTAAATTGCCCCTGAGAATATTTTTTGGACTTGCAAATTGCACCACCCGTCGCAGCTACGGCATCGATATCGCGATTTTTTAGGAATTTTTTTTCAACTGTTTAAATCATGCATAATTACTCTGTTTATAACAAAGTGGATTATAGCGAATTATTGGCTATAACGAATAAGAATTATTATCCCAGCTTGATAAAATTACATCATATAATATGAATTCTGTTTATTTTCGGCTACAGCTGTAATAATTAATGCAATATCTCTCTTTGGCAGGATTGTGTGTTAGTTATTCCTATTTATTCTGACACAAATTCTGTTATGGCATAAACAGCATAACTGAGGTAGTAGAACAGAGAAGTCATCAAAGCATCCCAAAACTCTTTTCCTGTAGCTTACCACTGTGTTATATAGTGTAAACCGCTAATGGATTATGATGGAAGATCTTTATGTCTAGGCTAGTCTGTGCAAGTGTTGTTCTTTAACAGAAGGCCATCAGTCACCATCTATCCAATTTTTACTGATTATTGTTTTGGTAATGTTGATACAAGATGAATGATGTACTGTTATTTCTGTCTTTTTCCAAGCTGCCATTTTTCAACTGGTGTGAATAACAGCCATATCCTGAAAAAGAAATATTATTATTAACCCTTAGAACCAAAGAGCCGCTCTTCCAGCCCAGGAACCTGTAACTTCATAATTTCATTACGTAGGATGCCTGCTAAGTGAATGTGGGTGTAGACCAATCAATATTTTTAACGTGCAGCCTCAAGGCTGCACGTTGAAAATATTAATTGATCTAACCCCAAATAAGGAATATGGACTCTTCCAACTATTGCCATTGAACCCACATGGAAGAAACCACCAGGGTTCAAAGGGTTAACGTTGTTGTTTACTCATGTTTTATGAATGTCTACATTGAAGGTCTATATTTTTATCTCCAACCATGTAGTTGGAAAGTATGATTTCTGTCGATCCTTCCTTCCATTCATCCAAATTCCCATCTGTCTGTCTATTCCCAAATCTTATCACATTTAAAAGACAAGAGGCCCCAAGGGGTCTGAGGTGTTCACCTGACAAAGTTGTTTAAAAAAAGATTTAATTAGCATCTATGCTTATTAACACTGCAGAGCAATGAAGTCATACAATTCTTTTTAACTCTGTTGTCTAAGTCAGATGATTTTTTCTATTATTCGGATGCTGCCACTGAAATAATGACCAGATTTTCAGGAGTGCAAAATTAGGGAGCCCAAATATCAACCTAGATACTTATCTTGAACAAACTTGAATTTGACCTCCCCCCTCCACCCCAAGGATTTCATATACCAAAAATCAATAAATTCTGAATGGTGGATCTGAAGGATATTTTTAAAGATTATTCATCATATTACACCAAGTTAAAATTTGGCCCTCCATAGGGAGCCCAAATATGAATTTAGGGACTTGACTGTCACTTGATCAATCTTGAATCTGAGTCTGGCTGGGATGTTGTATACCAAATATCAAAACATTATGAATGGTGGTTCTAAAGAAGATTTTAAAGAATATTCCTCTTCTACACCAAGTTAAAATTTGGGCTCTCATGCTGGCCATAGGCAACCCAAATATTAACACAGGGAATTTATTTACACAAATTTGAAATTTGCCCCCCTAAGGCTGTGATATACCAAATATCAAAAGATTATGACTAGTCATTCTGGAAAAAAAGAATTTGAAAATATTCCCAATGTAGCACTTAGTTAAAATTTGAACTACCATAGGGAACACACATATCAACCCAAGGACTTTATTTGAACAAATTGAATCTGACCCCTCTAAGGATGGTGCATACCAAATATCAAAAGATTTTCAAGAAGGAGATTTTTAAAGATCATTCCTCATACTCCAATAGGGTGCCCGAATATTAAGCCAGAGACTTGATTTTTAAATCATGAATCTGACTCTGTTAAGGATGGAGTATACCATATATCAAAGAATTTTGACTGGTGGTTTCATAAGAAGATATCTAAAAGAATATTCCTCATATTGCACGGAGGTAAAATTTGAGCTCCCATAGAGAGCCCAATTATTGATCAATGGACTTAAAACAAACTTAAATCTGATCTCTGAAAGGATGCTGTATACCATATATCAAAAGATTCTGATTGGTGGATGTGATGAAGAAGATTTTTAAAGACTATTCCTCATATTGTAAGTTAAAATTCAGGCTCCCATAGAAAGCCCAAATATTATACGAGAGAATTGATTTGAACAACCTTGAATCCGACCCCTGTAAGGATGCTATACCGCATATCAAAAGATTCTGACTAGTGTTTGAGGAGAAGAAGCATTTTAAAGATTATTCCTCAATCTGATATTGGACTAAGTTAAAATTCGGTCTATGATATGGAGCCCAAATATTAACTCAAAGACTTGATTTTTATCAAGTTGAATCTTATGGCCCAAAGGCTAGTGTATACCATAAATCAAAAGATTCTGATTGGATGGCTTCTGAAATTTAGTTTAAACAATATTTGTTCTAGAAAATAGTGTTATACATATACATGTACATTACATGATGTAATAGAACAACAACAGTTTACATTTTTATACACGGTATAACAGTAATTAACGAGTTAATAAGTAGACAAGGATTCGACAGAAAGCCTTAGGCTTATATGAGTCATCTCCTTTGTGAAATTTAAACTGAAATTACAAACTGAAAGACAACAGATTTTCAAATTCTCAGTGCATGTGATTGCACAGCTATGCTCCTTTATTGTGCAAAACCTTTATTTTTTGGTTACTACAAAGTAACTTTGGTCAGTTTTAGCATGAAGGTTCGAATCTTTTCAGTTTCCCTAATGACCGCAAAGGAGAAGTTAGAATCTCAAATTTTTTTGGAGGGCAAGAAACAGAGACTACCGTGAGACATCTTACATTCGAACTGAACAGAGAACATTAAGGCTGATACCTTAGCAACTGCATGTATACCACAAGAAAGTTTTATAACAAACAATCACCTAGAATCATGTTCATCCCACTCACTGTTGTCTCTTATAAACTGTACTTATACTGAAGAAGAATTTGTCATTTGCCTTTGAATTCGGACATTCTCTAAGCTTCGTTAGGTACGTAATTTAAATTTAATGCACTACTGGTGTGGTCATAAGACCTCAGAAAACCAGCGTTTTCTGAGGCTTTATGACTACCCAGTTCAGGGCTCCAATTGAGCATTAAATTTTTATTTGAGAGGGGTCTGAGATTGGGAAATTTGTGGTTGGGAATTGGGAAAAATCATGCCTATTTGCCATTGGGAAGGGGTCCCATATTTGGCCCCTGTAGCAGGGTTTCTACTAGACTACTACCACCTTTGCAATCATTTACTGATAAAGCATAAAATCTAGTCGAAAAAAACAAACATGACAGCGTAAAATTCTAGTCAAGACGTGGTCATTCTCCCAACAAAGTTGACACATTTTAGGAGGACCGTTAAGATTGTCGAGTATCATTCAGAAGCTATCGCCATTTTCCGCCGTTTACCGATTAGGTAAGATGTCACATGCCAATTGTAGCAAAGAAACGGCGATAGATTGGGGGTGCTTCCCTGAAGATTCAACACATTTATTCTCACAAAATCGTTCACATTAAAACATGAATCGCCGGCTCAAATGCAAGGAAATGGTCTTCCTGCAGTGTTCAATTCTAAAAAAAATTTCGGCCGGCACGAACCATGGTCGTTCCAGGCTGTGATTTTCCGCTCCTCCCGGACCCACTAATTTATTCATAGTAGAAACCCTGCCTGTAGACACCCAAAAGAATACCCCTGGTAGTCATGTACTCTCTTTAACTGGGAGAGTGCCAAGTTATTTTTCAAGGGGATTTGTAACATCAGTATTTTTTTCAAGCATGAGAGGCTTAGTTTAGCAATATTTTCATCATTAATTGTTTTGTTACTATTTATTGGAGAGTGCCTATTGATACTCTCCAATAAACTGCAACAAAACAATTTTATATGAACATTTCTTTATCTACTTCTCTGCACTGATGACAAGCTAATCCACACTGTGTAAAGCTACTAAATTTGCTTTCAGCACCTTTCAGTAGAGCCATGACAGTGGCTTCTAGCACTCCACCAGTGAAAGACTAGGTTTGATACTTGGTCTTACGCAGGGGCACCGGAGCCGCCCGACCGCCAAAAAATTTGCCGATCATGACATTTTTGTGATCGACCTTCAGCCGAACGTCATTCATATCAAATAACTAGGTTATGATTTTTTTAATTTTGTTCTGCGGATATCCGAAAATAGTGCGCGCATAGATCGTCTTCTTTCTTTAATATTGGGCACACAATGGCGGCTATTAATGACGAGTTAACGTAAGATGAGGAGATTTTGGGGGCTACTTCTTTAGTATTCCAAAGCGGTTGGAATAGTAAAGAAGTAGCCCCAAAATTGGTCTGGTCATTTTTCAAACATTTTTGGGGGGCAGGGCCAGATTTATGAATTGGCAGACTGGATGGACGACCAGGGCCTGGCGCCCCCCCCCCCCCCCAACATTAAAGTTCGTATTTCGAGGAATATAATATGACAAAATACCCAAAGGCAATTTGGCAGGGTATTTTGTCATATTGTGTTCCTCGAAAGACGAACTGCATGCACTGTCATTTTTTTTCTCTCCCCCACATAATCGATGGCAACAATTCGAAAAAAAACAGGGATCTGGGTGTTATGGTCGGGCCAATGATTGGGCCGTTCCGGCGCCCCTGTTACATCACACGCACAATCGATCATAGACATGGAGATCTGTAGTACCTGATTCAGACAGTTGGGGGCCCAGCATGACCAATTAAGAGTAGTAATATGCTATAAGTTATTTAAATGAGAAGTTGCATCATGACAACTACATGTAGATTTTATTTATTCACCATTAATTTCCAAGAAATCTTCAGTTTTTAAAATATACTCCCGACTGACCAATATTCCAACTACATTGCCTTCGACAATAAATTTCCAAGAAAGTCTCCAGTTTTTTAGCGAGTAGAGTGCCAAAGTATTTCTGGTGTTTCTTTGTGCATCTTTAATTTGTTACATTTTACGGGAGAGTGACATTAGGCGCTCTCCCATAAATTGTAACAAGGCAAATCCAAACAGATAAAATAATGTCAATGCAAAGATAATATGAAGCACATCAACAAAAAATTAAGCCTTTAAATTGCGGTACCGGCACTTCAGAATGAAGCCCAAATATGGGCTTCCAGCACTCTACCAGTTAAAATAACCCTGACTGACAAATATTTCAACTACCGGTACATCATTAAGGCATGCCTTTGACAAAGGCATGCCCTGATGATGCAGTTGGAATATTAGTCAATTGGGACTTGGGCCAACACAGTAGGGGCGAATCGGGTTTACCCCACCTCCCCCAATCGGTCATCTTCGTGATGCTCCCCCTGGATGATCTGCTCAGTAGTTTAACCATTTCAGTGTAGTAGAGATGGGTAATGTACTGAAAAATGAACTGATACCGATATCATGGGGATACCGAAAAACCGAACAAAACCAATCATTCATTGAATACAAAAACTATCTAAATTTTCAAATTTTCCTACATGTACATTCACTATTTATAAGGCCTTGTTGAAACTTGATAGCAGATGAAGCATTCATTTTCATGAAAGAAGTGGCTGATTTTATTTTCAGTTTTGTTAACCCTCAGGGACCAGGGCTATTATCCTGAATTCTCATTAGTCTACAACATGAACATGTCCAGCTGCTTAACAGTGATTTCTAGGAAAGTATTGGCTACCTTAACCCCCTACACTCTGATGTTAAAATGGCAAAGTTTTCAGCAACAAATGTTTCCCAAAATGCAGTTTGATATTTAACCAAATATGGTTCCGCTCTACAGTTTTGCACTAGGTGAAATTCTAAACATAGGGCATATGTTGAAACTAAGGCCATGAAAAATAGAGATATATTTTTAGTATCAGATATATGATTACATTAGGCTTTTTGTTGGACAAGAGAATTTGAAGTTTTGGTCCCAAAGTTGGAGTCTGATACATAGGGGTAAATTACCAGATGAATTATGGGAAACAATGGCTTCAGAAAATTGGCTATTTTTTAAAATGTAATTTTACACGGGTTTGTTACCGGACAGGTATCTAAAAATTGAAACGGAAACATATAACTTTTTTTTTTGCATTTTAGAAACGGGATGCTCTGCTCCAGGGGTAGGTAGGTGGGGTTGGTGGGAAAATTCTGCTTTTGAGGCTGCTGGTTGGCTAAAATGACTGGTTTTGGCATGTTTTCATGCAACTTTCAGGTTGAAGTCGTTGCCTTTGATAATAAATTATTCCACCCACATTCAGACCGTTTATTTCTACTTAGATAGTGTTATATGTTTTTTGTGGATTTGGGAAATGTAATACATGCTATGGGTTAGATACCTAAGTTACAGAATATTTGCATTTGAAGAGAGTATATGGCATGTCATTTTTGGAAATGCCTGGAAAACTGTGGAGTGGAACCTTAAAGAGCATTTTGCAATCGGTGTCAATTCTTGAACCAGGAAGTTCCTTATTTGTGTTTGAGTTTTAAATACACCATTTTTAAAAAAACTTTTCATTATTTCTGGTTTGTGTGCAATTGTTAGTGATAGTTAACATTTGTCAAGTGATATCTCAGCATAACTGGAAGGAAATAAGAGGAAATTTGGAGAAATTTATTGATGTAGCTTAATTTCACACCTGTTTTTAATTTTCGTCAAGATTTCGAAAAAACATTTAGGTAGAGCACTGCCCTTCCTAAACACCAAGCCTTGTATTCATGACAAATATATGCAATTATGAACAGCCTGGTTGTTATTGTTGACCAGAGATTTGCAGTCATGGTGTCTACTTTTTCATTTTGGTCATTGGTGTTATGTCTGTGTGTCATCCGACCATTAAGCTGTTTACACTTTCATATCTGGAGAGCAACACCCCACCCCAAAGCAATGGTTATTAATACTTATTGTTTTACATTTTGATTGTATTTAACAGTGCTATTGACAGGACCTGGGTAGTCAGTGTGGCTGGTGGTAATAACAAAAATGCTCTCTGAAGTGCCTCAGAGAAATGTGAGGGTTGAGGTGGCGTGGTGTGGTTGTGAAAATCAGGCAAAAACTGTCTGCAAAAACTATTCGGAAGTCAGAAAGGCCATGCTGTATCTTTTTATTGGTTGAAAATAGAGACTTGTGGTTTTTGTTCATTCAACTCAGGATAGACTCCAGATTCTTTTGTCTGATTAAAATCCAAAGGGAGATCACTCTTGTTTTCTCTTGAAGGTTCCGCTCTACAGTTTCGCACTATTGCACAGAAGTGAAATTCTAAACATAGGGCATACATCGTATGTTGAAACTAAGGCCATGTAAAATAGAGATATATTTTTAGTATCACATATATGATTACATTAAGCTTTTTGTTGGACAAGAGAATTTGAAGTTTTGGTCCCAAAGTTGGAGTCTGATATATAGGGGTAAATTACCAGATGAATTATGGGAAACAGTGGCTTCGAAAAATTGGCTATTTTTTAAAATAATTTGTACACGGGTTTGTTTCCAGACAGGTATCTAAAAAATGAAATGGAAACGTATAATTTTTTTTTGCATTTTAGAAACAGGGGATGCTCTGCTCCAGGGGTAGGTAGGTAGGGCTGGTGGGAAAATTTTGCTTTTTAGGCTGCTGGTTGGCTAAAATGACTGGTTTTGGCATGTTTTCATGCAATTTTCAGGTTGAAGTCATTGCCTTTGACAATAAATTATTCCACCCACATTCAGATTGTTTATTTCTACTTAGTCTGATAGTGTTAAATGTTTTTTGTGGATTTGGGAAATGTAATACATGCTGTGGGTTAGATAACTAAGTTACAGAATATTTGCATTTGAAGAGAGTATATGGCATGCCATTTTTGGAAATGCCTGGAAAGCTGTGGAGCGGAACCTATATCTTGTTTGACAGAGCTCAGGGAGCTCTGGCAAACAAGATATAATTGGTTAAATTCATAGTTAAACAAGTGAAAAATGGTGATTGGAGAAAATTCTGTTATACTACCAGAGTGCCAGGGATTAATAGGCAGTCAAGACTTGACTAAAAATCACCTCCCAGGTGTTCTGTTTATTGTCAGCAGGACCTCCAGAAGATGGCATGGTCAGGGCACATGCTCTGAGATTACAAACACCTCAAATAGGCCTTTAACCCTTTACCCAACACAGACAAATTCAAAATTCATTATTTGAAATATCATTTTTTAAATTTTTTCAAAAAATTTCAACAAAACCATATCATGTGACCCCTCTGTGGAACGAGCTCGACGAGCTCGTTCCAAAGAGGGGTCATATAATATGGTTTTGTAGAAATTTTTCGAAAAATAATATTTTTTTCAGCTGCTGAATTTGCATATTACACGGGTGGATGCGGGCGATTCATTGGGTAAAGGGTTAAAGGTTAAGGGGGTTTTAGAAGAAGTCACATAATTACTGTAGATGTGATTTGTATTCATAAAAGAATGCAACTGTAGAGCTCATTGGCAGTGACATTTGTGGAGCTGTGGTAGAATGATACAAGAACAACTTATTTTGTATTTTCCTGATGTGAGTTACCCTTTGGTACTATCAGCAAATCTCAGTTAAGTCAGATACCGAATAGCGAACCGAAACCAAGGTATACCCCCTTAACTCTCTTCACTCCGATGTCAAAATAAGCAAATTTCAAGTAGCCATTTTTCCCATAATGCAACTGGGAATTTAACCAATTCAATCTTGTTTGACAGAGCTCAATGAGCTCTGTCAAACAAGATTGAATTGGTTAAATTTCTAGTTGCATTATGGGAAAAATTTGCACCTTGAACTTTAGATATTTCGACATCAGTGTGCAGGGGGTTAAACATACCGAAACCGATACCAAACTTTAAATTCCAATGCCACCCATCTCTACAATGCGGTATACATACATTTTGTGTAAAGCAAACATAGACAACACAAAAAATATTTAACTGGTGGGAGGGAGGGAGTGGATCAGTGATAATTTAATCCTACACCCCTATAGGGTTGTTAAGATTAAATTATTACTGAACCTTCCCACAAATACCAGACAGACTCACTCAGTGGATCATTGACCAGAGAAAGCATTAGATCAAAGTGTTGTACGTTCACTCCTGAATCACGTCATCTGTATTGTGTCCTTGGGTAAGACACCTAATAGGG
Source organism: Pictodentalium vernedei (assembly GCA_031216915.1). Taxonomy (NCBI): domain Eukaryota; kingdom Metazoa; phylum Mollusca; class Scaphopoda; order Dentaliida; family Dentaliidae; genus Pictodentalium; species Pictodentalium vernedei. The sequence goes on along the minus strand of CM062294.1, from coordinate 115,620,444 downwards.
CTTCTATTTTTCATTGAGAATCTGTGAATCGATTCATTTAAAGATTTGTGCAAGAAAACCAGTGAGAATCATCGTACAGTTAAAACTAGAAGTCCTGTCATGACATGCACACAAATAGCACGACGATCTGCGCATTAATCTACGCGTTATGACCATAGTAAGGCTATCAAATTCTGTACATATAGCCTGTGCACAAGCAATGTTTCAGCCAATGGACCTCCAGGTAACCCGGAGGTCCATTGGCAGAAACATTGCCTGTGTTTTCTGTGAGTAACAGGCAGAACCTGCCATGCTTTGGATGCCATTCGATATGGCAATTGCACGCAATTCCTATGTGCAATTAAGCCTAGATAGGCGAATTGAGTCAATTAAACCCTTTACCTAACACAGAGACAGAAAATTAACCAATACAACATTGACTGAAATATCCTGACACTTGGTTGGTCAATAAAATTATACAAATATGGCTGTCCTTGGGGGTTGAACAATGGTGGTGGTTACCCTGGGAACTGAATAGTGTTTTTTCACTGTGGTAAACAAGCTCTGTTTTACTGGTAAAATAGGAACAGGTCATCAGTGCTTGTGGTGGAAGTCCTCTCAAATGGGCAACATGGGTATTAACGATTGACTGAACTTGACTTTATCTCCATGTTGTGGTCACGATTAGCCATTGTGCAGAAGTATGTGACCTTAAACATCAATAAATAAATAGATAAATCAATAATGTTGGCATTGTGGGATCATGGGACACTCATAGCAGGTATGGATTCTTGCTACCATTTTTGCAAGAATCAAAATGGATTCTCCCAAATTTAAATGAAATAAAATACAAGCCCTGCCTAACCCCATGTCCCTAAAGGGAAACATGATAGCATGTTGTGATATGGCATACTGCATGTTGATGGTACACATGCCTTCAATCGATGCAAGCCCTGCTTGTACCGAGTCAGTAAGTTGGGGAGTCTGACACAGGCCTGTATATTTGAGGCGAACGGCCATTTGGGTCACATGGAGGTTACCTAAAATGAAAAACGTATGAACGAAAAATGGGTCATGACAAATTTTGCCCAGGTCACGCAAAATAATTGCATAGTTGAATGATCTAGTATGAATGAATGGGGGAATGATGCTGAGCATCAACCAATCATCAGCTCCACAGCTATACTTCAGGCAGATGCAAACACCTATGCTGATGATTGGTTGATGCTCAACATGATTTTAAACTTTTGATCATCTTAAGATGTAACAAAGGTACAAAATCAGGAAATGGTAATAATTCATGTCTCTGCCCCAAACAGTGATTATGGTTGCCATACTGTTCTGCAGCATACCAGCCCATGCCAAGATGAGGCTATAATTGCAACTAATTTGTATCTGAATTGATGCAACACAGCCTCATTACTGTTCCTCAGGATTCATCTCTATTCATCAGGATATTCAGGGACCGATCAGGACTATTTAAAATACGCTCTAGCCTCGGAGCCTATTTTTTCAATTTATGCGCCAGATTTCAATTTACGGAGTCACACTGTTGTTTGTAACACACACAGCAAGTTTGTAATAGCTCTCATCATTTTCATTTAGTACACTATACCAATCTTCACTGTGGTTTCTGATCAAGTCTTGGCTGCCTATTTAGGCAGCCAAGACTTGATCAGAAACCACAGTGAAGATTAATGCTTGGTAATTAAGACTTGAAGTATTAACTTAAGCACTCTACAACAATGATAAATGATAATCATATATATAATACATGCAAGAGTGTCTCTCTCGATTATCCATCGAAAGAATATCAAAATATGATCTGAGAAGTTACACGCCAACTGAGAAGCCTATTTCTGAGATTTAAGAGCCAGGTCCTGATGTTTCAGAACCAAATACGCACTGGCGCATGCCCAGGTCGGCAGGGCTTGCCTTGAGTAAAATGGTCGGGGCCTAAAAAAAGTCCCCCACATATTGAGGTGGGGGCCTTTTCGGGGCTGATTTTCCATTTTGTCCATTATTGTTAGTGCTTTTTTGTGGAAAATGTCGGGGCTTGAGAAAAAGCCCCCAGCAAGTGCTCCTCGGGGCTGATCTCGGGGCCTGGGCTGATCAGCCCCGACTCAAGGCAAGCCCTGGGTCGGTCCCTGGATATTGCATATAGGAACAAGAACTTGGCTATGATACAACAGTTCATATATCAGCATAGTTCTGATACATATATATTTCGATTATCTAATGGATTGTCTGAATCGAGCACAAGGGAACAAACGATAAGTTACCAAACGCTCAGACCAGATGAACGATAAATGGGTTACGCAAAATTTTGAAATGAAAACAGCAGGCCTGTTAGCAGTTCCGACCAAGTGTACCCATTTGTTGAAACAGGGCTTGCCTTGAGTTGGGGCTGATCAGCCCAGGCCCTGAGATCAGCCCCGAGGAGCACTTGCTGGGGGCTTTTTTTCAATCCCCGACATTTTCCACAAAAAAGCACTAACAATAATGGACAAAATGGGAAATCAGCCCTGAAAAGGCCCCAACCTCAGTATGTGGGGGCACTTTTTTTAGGCCCCGACCATTTTACTCAAGGCGAGCCCTGTTGAAAGTGTTGTTAAACCCCAATAAATAGCATTAAACCTGCCCATTTAAATTCACTGTTTACAGTAGTGTAGAAGATGATTTCAGTCAGAGTTTGATCCTTTCCCAACGTAACAGCCAAAAACGGCCAGTGCTATTCACAAAAATCACCATTCAATTTTCATTCTTTTTCATTTTTTGTCTCGCAAATATAGCTTGTGACCCCTCTTTGGAACGAGCTCATTGAGCTCGTTCCAAGGAATGCCATAAGCTATGTTATGGATGCAAAAAAACGAAAACATAGCTAGGCCTAAAAAAGTTAAAAATCTGTTTTTCTGGTCCTCCTGCATGGCACTTTTGGTTGCTGCATGCTCTCTTTTTATAACCAATGCAAATTTTAAAAAAATAAAAATTAATGGGTTGTGTCTGATATTTTTCCTGAGTTAATAAATTTGATAAATTTGTCCCTTAACCCTTTACCCAACGAATCGCCCACATCCACCCGCGTAATATGCAAATTGAGCAGCTGAAAAAATATTATTTTTCGAAAAATTTCAACAAAACCAATATCATGTGACCCTTCTTTGGAACAAGCTTGTCGAGCTTGTTCCAAAGAGGGGTCACATGATATGGTTTTGTTGACATTTTTTGAAAAAATTTAAAAAATGACATTTGAAATAATAAATTTTGAAATCGTCTGCATTGGGTAAAGGGTTAAGTGGAACAAGGCTTTGCAATGCTTTAGCACCTAAGGGGGGCAAAATATACCACCACGCATGCTAATCTGTGGATTATGAGGCTTAAAACATACATGTAAAACAAATCAAGACCATAAACTTTTGATGGCAAAGAAATAGTAATTTGCAAAAATAAAAAAAAATAAATAAATAAGAAACGCCCACCTGCATGCAAAAAATAGCCCGAGAAATGGAATAACCACTTTGTGGGGCCTTATTCAAGAATTTCATTTGCAAGTGTCATCTGCCTTTCATACAAGCCAGAAAATAAGCAGACTGTCATTTGCAAAATGAGGTTCACAGAGGGTGAATTTAGTGATGCTACCCTGCTATGCAGGGTAGCATCACTAAATTTACCCTCTGTGAACCTCAATCTCAATCAGGGTCTCAAAACTAAACAGAAAGAGGTACCCAGAGGATAAATTAGCCCATTGTATGGTATAGCATCATCAAATTCACCCTCTGGGGACCTCATTCTGCAAATGTCAGGCTGCTTATTTTCAAGCCTGCTTTCATATTAGGTAAAGAGTTAAAGAATTACCAGCAATGTTTTCATATTTAATTGAATTGGTAACACTTATAATTCAGGCCTGTCGTTTTGAGGCAGGCAGCCGTTTTTGTGTCACATGCAGGTTACGTAAAATGAAAAACATCACTGTGCCCGAGGATTCATCTTTATTCATCAGGATATAGCCCATAGGAGCAAGAACTTGGTTATGATACATACAACAGTTCATATATCAGCATAGTTGTGATACATATATATTTAGGTTACCTAATGGGTTATCTGAATCAGGTACAAGGGAATGAATGATGAGTTACCAAAGCTAAGACCGGTGTCTTCCCACTGGACCAATTCACTTTTGACCAATACCCTTTAGGTCAATTCCCAAAAGACCAATTCCCCTCAGACCAACTATATACTGTTATTGATTAAGGGTTGATTAAGGATAATTAAGAAAACATTTATTTACTGATAAGCACTTTATTTGATAAAAAAAAATTTATATGCATAACATACCAAAAATATAGGTTTATAACATTTCAGCACAGCTCAATACATATAACATTTTACAAAAAGTTAAAAAATTTATAGTAATTTATATATTTTTTATACTTACCAATGACCCAGACTTAGCTGGTGCTAACTCTAACAAAACCAGGGCCAAACACAAATTTTCCCCCCAATCCCCAAAATTTGCATCCAAAACCCTAAGAAATCATGTCCTATAGGACCTCCATACTACGCCCCCACTGCGCATGCGCAGTGTCAAGGACGTCCCGAAACTGGCGCCAATTATCATTCTTACTGACAGTGCCTGGTCAGCGCTATGTACTCAGCGGGGAGGCAAGAGTTCCCAACTCCTGGGAGGGCCATCCCCGTCTGGGTCATTGGTAAGTATAAAAAATATATAAATTACTATAAATTTTTTAACATTTTTATACTTTACCAATGACCCAGACTCAGCTGAATAGTAAAAAGGCTGGAGGGCCTAGGACATAGAGGAAAATCCAATAAGCTCAACTATATAATAAAGAGGTAACCCCTTAAGGAGAAAAGGAGTATTAGGCTTTACATGTATCTTTCTTATTTAATATTAAATTAGAAAGATACAATACCCTTAATAATTGAGCACAATAATATTCATGTTCTCTATTAACATCCAGTATAACCCTTATACTAATTATTTTTAAAGTAAGCCAATAAATAAAGTAGTACAGAGAATTGAGACTCTTTATAGTCATTTAAAAGTGTCCGAGTATTGTATATTAAAGCCCGTTTGACACTTGACATATACAAATGCTTCACACCGAGCTACACTTTAAAAATAAGACATGAATGAATTTTAACATTAATATTACACTTTAAAACCATCCCGGAAGCGACTCAGAAATACTGACTTGGAGGAGGCATTCCCTTGCTTTTCACTATAAAGCAGGTGACCTAAGGGAACACCCCCCCCCCCACCCCCCCCACCCCCCCCCCCTTCCCCTTGCCCTGGGTCAAATAGCCCAGAGCGAAGAGGGCAGCCGGACGGAGTCACTGCCGGAACAGAAAGCCTGCATAACTATAGTTGCAACTGTTTAGTGGACGACATTCTGAGCAACAGATAACGGACCTAAACAATGCAGGTCTCCAGAAATGGACTCAATATTTCTGAGATAAAAATTTGTGAATGTGGATGGCTGAGACCAATAAGCAGCCTTCACTAAATCTGTAATAGCAACACTATTAGCATAAGCCTAAGAAGTAGCAAGAGCTCTTACTTCATGAGCGGAAATCTTAAGCACAGACTGCTGAGAAGATAAACTCTCATAAGCAGTACGGATAGTTAATTGAATCCATCTAGCAATAGAATGGACCGAAATGTCCCTTCTATTAGGCATCAAAGACAGAAAGAAACGTTTCCGTCCCTTTCTGATAAACTGAGATCTCTGTTTATAGATACGTAACGCTCTAACAGGACAGAGTAAAGGCCTACGCCCGTCTGAAGACGGAAGAGCCTTAATAACAACAGGTTCCGGATATTTATTAGGAGCCCAATTCTTAGCTAAAAAGCCCACATTAGTAGTGAAGGTGATAGTGTTCCCGACACTACGATAGTGAGGATCATCCACCGACAGTGCATGAAGCTCACTGACTCTTCTAGCAGAAGAGAAAGCTAAGAGAAAAGCTGTCTTATAAGATAAGAATTTGAAATCTACTGTCCCAAGAGGTTCAAATGGCTTTTCCTTCAATTTAAGAAGAACCCAAGCTAAATTCCATTTAGGAATTAATCTAAGAGTTCTGGGTCTATTTATCGAGAAGTTTCTTACCAACTTAGATAAAGAGACATTAGATCCAATTTGTAAACTATCATGATGTGCATAGGTATCAGATAACATAGACCTATAACCCTTAATAGTAACAGGCTGCAGTTTGATTTCGTCAAACAAGTATACTAGAAAGTTTGCAATGTCTGGTATAGAGGGATCAAAAATATCTACAGAATGATCCCTACACCAACGACGAAAAACCTTCCACTTAGCCGCATAGTTTAGCGAAGAGGAGGTCCTCCTACAGTTAGAAATCGCGTCCACTGCTCATCCTGTAAAGTGCTTGCCATGCAAGAAGGACCGCACAACGGAAAAACATGAAGGTTGAGACCTTGCAGGTTGTGATGGAGTTGACACGATTTCCCCTGCGAAAGAAGATCCTCCCGTGGAGGAAGCTTTCGCGGTAGGTCCCACAACAGACACCTGAGTAGATTTATCCACGGTCTCTGTGGCGACAGAGATGCTACCAACAGAATCTTGCATTGAGATTGTTTTATCTTTAACAATACTTGTTGAATTAACGGCGCTGGAGGATACGCATATCCTATCATTCCGTCCCAAGGAATCGACAGAAGGTCTACTGCAAATGCTCTTGGATCCGGACACGGAGACACATACGTCTGCAACTGATTGTTGAGATGTGTCGCAAATAAGTCTATCATTGGCCGTTCCCATTGGTAGCAAATCTGATTGAATACTTGTTCGTTGAGAGTCCACTCCGACGGCAACAAGCGACCCTTTCGTGAAAGGGAGTCTGCTAGCACATTCAGACGACCCGGTATATGACGGACCGAAAGAAGAACCTGATGTTCTAGCGCAAACAGAAGGATTCTTTCCGTTAGATTGAACAACGGAACTGAATGAGTGCCTCCCTGATTCCGTATATACGCCACTACTGTCGTATTGTCGGATAGGATTTGGACATGAGCATTGTGAATAATGTCCATCCAATGACGTAACGCAAGCCAAATTGACATCATTTCCTTGATGTTTATGTGCTTGCACAGGAATTGCGGATCCCAAAGACCCTGGCATCTCGAATCCGTTGGGATCAATGATGCACCCCAACCTGTTTGACTGGCATCCGTCATAATGGTAAAACTCGGATCCGGCAACTGCAGCGGAACTCCCTGAGTTAACCACTGAATGTTTGCCCAAGTCTGAATCTCTTGTTTCACTTGATCTGACAAGAGAACGTCTACGTCAAGCGAATGAATTTTCACACTGCAATTCTGAGTCAAGAAAATTTGGAGAGGACACGTGCGTAACCGCCACATCGGAATGAGATCCGCAGCGGCTCCGCACAGACCTATCAGTCTCATAAATTCTCTCGCTGTGACTTTGTCTGCGTGCAGACAATAGCGAGCGTAACAACTGACTAATTTCGCTCTGGTTAACGGCAGACGAACGAGATTGTTGTGCGTCTCGAAGCTCATTCCCAGATGAGTGAATGACTTGGATGGCACCAGATCCGACTTCTCCTCGTTTACTATAAAACCGAGACGTCGGAGCAATAGAAGTAGATTCTGAACATCGTTCTGAAGCGTTAACTCGTTGCCGTACCTCTGAAGAATGTCGTCCAGGTAGGCCGACGTTACCGCAGACGAATGAGCTCGGAAATAGATCATTACCGAGTTCATTACCCGAGTGAAAGCCCAGGGTGCTATATTCAGTCCGAAGCACATCGCCCGGAATTGATACACCACTCCTAGGACTGCGAAGCGTAGATACTTTCTGAATGTCGGATGTACCATGATGTGAAAGTACGCATCTTTGAGATCTATGCTTGTTGCATAATCGTTCACCCGAATACTCGCTCTGACCGACCGAATCGTCTCCATATAAAATTTCGGAGCGACGATCAGCTTGTTTATCCAGCTCAAATCTATGACTGCACGGAACGAGCCGTCTGGTTTCGGAACCAGAAACAGATGGCTGTAGAATCCCGGAGTCTCCTGGTTTTCTACGACCTCTACCGCGTTCTTCATTAAAAGAGACTGCACCTCTGATAACAGAGCGTCTCTTTTCTGTGGATTTGACGGAAGTTGAGTCCACTTTGGACTTCGAGTTAATGGAGGCTTTCGTTTGAAGGATATCTTTAGGCCTTCCGAAGTCACTCCTCTCACCCAAGGGTCGTCCGTAATCGACGCCCATTCTTGTGAAAAGCTCGACAACCTTCCGCCAACCGGTACGCGATAGAGGTTTAAGCCATCACCTCCTGGACCTGCGAGGCCTGCGGTAGAAGAAACCACGTCCTCCACGACCCGCACCTCGTCCCGTCGACCTCGGGGCGTCCGACCGGTTGTCCCGGCCCGAAGGACGTCCCGAACGAGAGTCGCTACCCTGACAGTCTCTCGAATAAGACCAAGAGGACGCACCGGAACCTCTATAGGAACCTCTCTTGGGCGCATTAGACCCAGAAGTGCCTGTCTTATTCTTGTCTGCTGTATCCGACTTCTTAGAAGCAGATTTGAACAACAGAGAATCCGAAGCTTTCTTTGTAATTTTATCATAAATAGCAGAAAGCTTGCCGTCAAAGAGAAGTTCTCCGGAGACCGAAGCGACTCTAAGAGAGTTCTTCACCTTAGTATCCACGAGTGTGGATGTAGCTAGGGCTGCGTCACGTCTAACCAACTCCAAGTTTGCCACAGAAAGGGCGGAGTTACACGTGGAATAAGCTACTGCCCTTGAAAGAAGTCTTAAAGAGGATTGTATATCCTGAAATTCTTTCCCTTGAAGGCGCAGTGATAACGCCTTAGTAAGGTGATCTGCATAAGATAAGGCATCTAAATTGGCTCTGTTAGACGAAATAGCTGTTTCCAACACCGCGGTTTGAATAGAAGCCGACGACGGTAATGATAGCTCTAAGTCTTCCGCCTCGTCGTCCATACGCAGAGGAACTCTCGGAATACCCTGTCCTGCCGTGTCGAATTTATTCCTTGCATTAATGAAAGGCAGGTTGAGAGTATTGGCGGACAAGAAACCTGCTTTCCCCGTCTTGGAAGCAAGTTTAAATATAGCGTCGTTCAATAATTCAAATGTTCTTGCAACATTATTGGACTGCGACGGAAACTCGGGAGCGATGTCCCTGAACCGCTCAAAAAATTCAGAGTCCAATGACGCTATAATCCTCTTGTCCGGAACCGCAGCAGTCTGGCCCGACGGAACAACTTGAGGAAGAAAGTGCCGGATGAAGTCCACGGAAGCTTTATGTTGTTCCGAAAGGGATAGTTCCAAATCATCCGTATCCCTTTCACCATCCGGTCGGACCTCATGATGCTCCCGGTCGTCCGCCCCCCGATGCTTCGGCGGAGCATACCGACCCAGCGGCGTCGGATAATTCTCGATCCGACACCGTTTCTGTCGGCTGCTGGGATGCTGCGATAAGCTGTGCAATCTGCACAAGAATGTCCGGCGTCAAGACCTGCGGAGGCGCAGTCTTTCACTGCTTCGCCGAGGGCAGCTCCACATCAGATGGCTCCCGCATACTTTTTCTATGCGAACGTCCGGAGTTCATCGGCCTCGTGTCCCTGGCTGCCGGATGGTGTGACCTGGTCGCCGAAGAATCCTTGATCGGCGAAGCTGGTAAGATTTCGGCGGTCACGCAGCCAAGGTGTGGTCGTGTGCGCTGACGAGAAGAAGAAGCCTTAGCAGTCTCCGCAGACTGCCTATACAACGGAGCGCCCCGAGCGACGGACATATGCTCCGCTTGCGACACATTTTGTACCACAACATCTGGTCCCAGATGTTGTTGTACGAGAGAGGGGCCTCTCTCGCTCGCGGCCCGGCTGGACCTGGACGAGCTAGGAACCGGACTCAAAGGCTTCCTCCGATCTCGTTTACTATCCGCCGTCACTGGGTGTGCACATTGAATGTTTATAGTGCTCGCATCACCCAACATTTCCTCCTGGACCGCATCGGACGAACCCGGCTGCCGAACCATTTGGTGAATGGACGCTACACCGGGCGAGCTAGCGGACGACATTTGTCTAATCTCCGTGAGCACTTTTGCCGCTAGCTCTGCATTCATTTGTGACGACGGAAGCGCACTTGCAGAAGATAACATGGAAACATCACCCTGTTCTTGTTCCTCTGAAATAGAAACTGAGAGAGTAGAGTGACCTTGCGGAGAAAGAGCCGGCATAGCCCTTTCTCCAGTAACAACATACCGTGACACACGTTTCCAATGTTTGTCATCCCAATATTGACATATAGAACAGGGATTAGTGCGAGAACACTGACTACAATTAATACAATGATCATGAAAGTCAGAGGAAGATTTCTTCCTATTACAATTTGAACAATATCCTTTCATTGTGTAAAGTCAACAAGTTCTAGTTACTCGCACAAACCCCTGACACAAAGATACTTAATAACATGATCCATTAATAAATGAAAAAACAATTGCAAATCAAAATAATTTTGAAAAAATATTTTTTCAGCAAAGCCCAAGTTTCTGAAAAGTAACGTTGAGCCCCGATGGATCCGATGGCAAAGTGTGGTCAAAAATTTTAAATTTATATTAAATAATTAATGAGACACTTATGGATAATATAAATGTATCTTATAGTGAGATAAACTACACCAAAGGCAAACAGCCCCCCTCAAAAAAGGCTGTTGCCAATGTAAACAAACAGTGTAAAACACCAGAAAACATGACTCCAGGCACTGAAAAAACTGGCCCGAAATCAGTCATCAAAATTACACTCTATCTGATGCAAGACAGAGACTCCCAGGGGAGAATCTGCAGAACATCAGATGGAAGATGCAGAACACAACGTTTATACACCCATGGGTGAAAACGTAACTATGGGGAAAATAACAGAAAACATTCTGTATCCAAGCAACTCTCCCAAGAAAATTTTAGAATGAACTTTCTCAAAAATATGCCAAAAGCATGGGAGAACTGCAAGGGGGGACTTAGAAGGCTAGGGGAGAGGAAACACTGAATAAGCAGTGCAACATTTTAGCAAGAATGACAACAAGAGGCCCATGCCTCGAAGATAGGCAACTTAACATAATTTCATAAAAAATTTTAAGTGCAGCCCTGATTATTTTTTGTCACTACTTTTTCCTCTCCTCCTTCTATATCCTCCTTAGAATCACCATTTCTCCAAAAATTACGTGTCTGGCATCCTTTAAACTGAGATTTACAAGCACAAAGATCAGTGAGATGTTGACTGATGAAGGGCCAAACAGAGAATGATAATTGGCGCCAATTTCGGGACGTCCTTGACACTGCGCATGTGCAGTGGGGGCGTAGTATGGAGGTCCTATAGGACATGATTTCTTTTGGTTTTGGATGCAAATTTTGGGGATTGGGGGGCAAAATTTGTGTTTGGCCCTGGTTTTGTTAGAGTTAGCACCAGCTAAGTCTGGGTCATTGGTACAGTATAAAAATATATAGATTTATAACATCAATACACACAAAGGATTGTGTTTGTTTTGGAAATCAGGTCAACATCTGTTTACTGCAAAACAATAAAAAGAATCACAGCCTTTGAAAGTGTGTGATCACTATAACAATTGTTATGAAAAATTTGCCCAACATCTGTAAAATATCAACAAGCCAGAAAATAAGCAGACTGTCATCTGAAAAATGAGGTCCTCAGAGGGTGAATTTGGTGATGTAGCATCACTAAATTTAGCCTCTGTGAACCTCAACCTTAATCAAGGTCTCAAACATAAACAGAAAGAGGTACCCAGAGGATAAACTAGCCCACTGTATGGGAAAAGCATCACCCTCTGGAGACCTCATTTTGTAAATGACAGACTGCTTATTTTCAGGCTTGAATGAATAAATAAATATTTATAAAATATATCAAATTATTGATATAGAATTTAAAACTAGAACATATCAGTTGGTCTAAGGGGAATTGGTCTAAAGGGAATTGGTCTAAAGGGAATTGGTCTAGTGGGAATGAACCCTAAGACCAGGTGAATGATAGATGGGTAACACAAACTTTGAAAACAGCAGGCCTGTAATTATTTTATTTTACCTGTCATCAGGGAGTTTCAGTTCTGACATTATAAAGTCTCTGAATACTGGTGTACATTTTGGACAGGTTTGAGCATTGAAGCGATCTATTGTCTTGATTTCAAGCACACATGTGGACGAAGTACTGTCACGCAGGAGTATATTGGCTTCTGTTGTCAGAACCAGAGAACAACCAACATCCTACAAATAAATCATTACATTTCTTTACATTTCATATCATATATGCACATCATTATACCCCCAAAAAGTAGTGGAGTGTTGGGGGTATACTGGAATGAGCTTACTGGAATGAGCTTGTCGATCTGTCCATCCGTCTGTGGACACCTTTTTGTCTGGAGTTTTTCTCAATCATTTACAAATTAATTTGTTATAAACTTGACTGACATGTTAACCACCATAGGAACCTGTGCATCTGCGATTTGGAGATCAATCGGCCATGCCATTGCAGGGTTACAGGCCTGGCATTTTCAGGAGAGCGATTTATTCGCTCGCCTTAAAAAAATTGAGGAGGGCGAAAAATAGCCCTCCTAGCCTTACAAAATAATGATTACCACAACAGCCTATTCCTAAAACCCACAGGTTTTCAGATCTCTGCTATGTTAATAGTCTATGCGAGATGGCCAGACTACCCCTCCCACACCTCTGGGCCTTGCCAAGGCCCAGAGGTGTGGGAGGGGCAGTGTAGCCGTCTCACAGAGACTACCTTGTTAGCAGCACCAAATAGAATGTACAAAGCCCAGTAGGCAGAATTCATTACTAGTACAACTTCATTTTGCCACTTTTAGCTTATGTCAGCTTGAGGAGGGCTAATCGCTCCCCCAGTCCATGAGAGGAGATCGATTTTTAGCCCTCCTGCATTTTTAAGAATGCCAGGCCTGGGGTTATTGCCTTTTCTGTCTTAGAATTAGTCATCTATACACACAACTTTGTCCAAGATTAATTTTCTGTTACTTTTTTTCTTAAACTTGGCAGATATGTTAACCACCATAAGCATCTGTGATTTTGAGATTGACCGGTCATGTCATTGCAGAGTTATTGCCTTTTTCACTTCAAATTTGGCATCCATCCACATAATTTTGTCCACTCTTGTATTCCTTCATTTTCCAGTCAAATTTTTTTGCAACTTTGCATGTATGTTAACCAAGTGAATTTGTGCACCTACAATTTCAAGATTGACTGGTCATGTCATTGCAGAGGTATTGACTTATTAAACTCAGAATTTGTCATGCACTCACACAACTTAGTCTGAGTTTGTGTTCTTTCATTTTCCAGTCAATTTTTTTTATAACTTGGTAAAGACATCAACCTGCATGGCCACCTGTGCACCTATGGTTTTTAGATTGCATGGACTCATTTTATCAAAAGCAGGGTTCATACAGGTTATGGAATGTCTTGGAAAACAACACCCTGTAAAATAATGGAAAATTGGGATGGGTTTTGGATAAGTTACGGAAAACAAGCAGTTACATGTAACATGAGTATTTCTCCTGCATGTGACCATTCAAAAAATCTTTGTACTCCCAATTTTTAGGGTTCAACAAGAATTGCTACTCGAGTCATTGGTGTTTGAGGCTTTTTAACCCTTAAAGGCCTGGTGGTTTGTACATGTATACATTTTTTCCACACTTTGATAAGAGTACATCTGGCAGTCTTGCAGTTGTTTCTAGACAACTCTTCGCTGCGCCTTTACAGGCAGCACAGCCAAGACTTGCCTAGAAACAACTGATAAGGTATTTAAAATGCAACTTAAAAGTTTTTCTAAAGCCTCAATGTTCGATCTTTGGTATTATTGCAGAATAAAGTTATTCGGTTGGGATTGAAAAAGAACTGTCAAGGCGTGGGGGGGGGGGGGGGAAATATAATTGTATATTGAGTTACATTTAACCTTTGGGATTATGGAAACTGGATGTCAGAAACATTGAAAAAGTATGGAAAAGTTAAGGAAAACTAGACTGCCAAGTCTGTATGAACCCTGCAGGAGTTATTGCCTTTTTTTGATTGATGAGTTTTTTTGCAATCTTCATCATTTTGTCTGTGCTAAATATTTATTCATTTATTTATTGGGGCTTAACGACATGTTTCACAGCCAGGGTCACCTCGTGTCGGTCAGTTTACGGGTGGAGGAAGCTGGAGTACCTGGAGAGAACCACCAAACAATGGCGAGCAACTGTCAAACTCCCCAACATACTAACTCCACACAAGAAGGGTTAGCATTGGTTGTAGACAAGTGCACCACTGTGCCCCCTCGTGGGGAACTGGGATTGAGTGTCTTGCCCAAGGACACATCGCGGCTGCCACAGGTAGAATTCGAAACAAGGACCTCTTGGCTTGCAGCCTGCATCTCTATCTAATGAACCACCATGCCCCCCTCTGTGCTAAATTCAGTCATGCTTTTAAAGACTTAGCATAGAGATTAATCAAAATGGGAACCTGTACCCTTGTGGTTTTGAGATCAGCTGGACTTATTTTTGGCAGAGTTATTGACACAATTTGACTTGGAGTATTTTTGGAATCTACTTATTGTGGAATGCAGGGGGGTGGGGTAGGGGGGGTGGGTGGGGGGGGGGGTCAGACAGCACTTCTCTAGTTTCAATAAATTTACACAAACACATCAAATCTAGACCAAGTGTCAAATCTCATGTGCAGACAGAATTCTGACTAGGCGATGCAGTGAGTAATTAACCCTTTACCCAATGCAGACCATATCAAAATTTATTATTTTAAATACCATTTTTTGAATTTTTCAACCAAATTTGAACAAAACCATATCGTTCCAATGAGGGGTCACATGATAAAGTTTTGTTGAATTGTTTTGGAAAAATAATATTTTTTCAACTGCTGAATTTGCAACGGTCGAGTTATACACCACCCGAAAGCTTATTCATTCCCCTTTCCACTGATACCGAGTACTGTGAGATACGTTATATGAACCAAATTTGAGGGGGGGTATAACGAAGATGAGTGCTATCGTTTTCGAAAAGCGAGTTGTGTAACTTGTTAATCTTTAAAAACCATTATGGGGGCACGTCAGCATCGATTAAAAATGCTACCAAATATCATTTTTTCTTTCAATTTCACAACTTGTGCCGAGTACCTGTGTGGTAGAGTGCTAAATTATTTTTCAAATTTGTTAATTGAGTATATTTGCTGGCTGGAACAAACAGCTCTACAGTGAAAACCTTTTTAATTGAATAGACACTTTGCCAATGAAAATCATTCGATTAATAGGAGTATTCAATTAACCCTTTACCCAACGTAACAGATAAAACCGGTCAGCACTATTCACAAAAATCGCCAATTAATTTTTATTATTTTTTTTCATTTCTTGTCTCAAAAACATAGGTTATGACCCCTCTCTGGAACGAGCTCATCAAGCTCGTTCCAATGTGGGGTTATAACCTATGTTTTTTGAGACATAAAATGAAATAAATTAGTTATTCAAGAAATGTTTTTGCAAGTGTCGTCTGCTTTTCATGTTAGGAAAAGGATTAGCAGGATAGTGTCACTTTCCTGTATTCTAGAGATAAACTTAGCATTTATTCTCTTATATCTTCTTTGACAGAGCTCCATGAGCTCTGTCAAACAAGATATAATAGATTAAATGCCTGTATTGTATGTACTGAGGCCAAATAGGTCTATAATAAAACAAAGGAAAACTGGGGAGAGTCAGGGCGATTTCTCGGCAGGTTACAAGATTTTCTGTTCAATTAACAGGAGTTTACTCTATAACCTATATTCAATTAACAGGTCAAATTTGTACTGGAGGTATGGTAAATGGTATTGTGTTGGGAAATTATATTCAATTGACAGGGTTATTCACTTAAGAGATATCCAATTAAGTGGGCTCCACCGTACTTGGTGAACTGTGGAATGACAACATATTTGGTAAGCATGTGTATCTCATTGATGTCTAGCCCCCTGTTCCATGCAGGTGTTATTCAGGAATCAGCGTATTTTTTCAAGAGTATCTGTATCAGTCTCTTGGTCTGTGACCAACAAGGTTTTTGTGATCAAAATGTGGCAATGTTAGTCGGTCAGATGGTCTGTCTGTGATAAACAAGTTTTTTGTGAGTCAGTGACCAATGCGTTTTTTAACTCAATAACTTTTAAAATACTTGGTGGAATGACATCATATCTCAGATGCAAGTGTATATTTTTTATGTCTACTCCCATGTTCAGTGCAGGTGTTATTTATAGTATTTTTGTGAGAGTTATTGCCCTTTATGGCCTGTATGGAATTTATTTTTAATTTTTTACCATCCAATGCAACTTAGGTGAGATCATGCAATATTTTTTTAAAGGTAGAATTCTGCCTGCAAAGACTTCCTTACTTTAACATAATTCTGTCCATAAGTATGTTTTGTTTTTTTGACAACTTATTGAAGAGTGCCAATTTGCACTCTCCAATAAATTTTAACAAAACAATTTCATGTGCACAATTTTTCTACAATGCACACAGTGTAGAGCCACTACTGTGGCTTCTACCACTAAATCAGTTATTACTTATTTATTTATCAGGTTTTAATGACACTTTCAACAGCTAGGGTCACCTTGTGTGAGACAGTTTTAAGGTTGAAGGAAGCTGGAGTACCCAGAGAGAACTGCCAAGCAGCGGTGAGCAACTGTCTAGCTACCCTATATACTAACTCGGCACAAGCAGGGTCAGCATTGGCTGAAGACAAGTGCACCATCGACATGCAGTATGTCTTAGTACACTGTGGCACCGTGCCCCAAATGGGCAGTCGGGATTCAGTGCCTTGCCCAAGGACACAACACAGTTACCCCTGGTGGGCATCAAACTGTGGACCTTTCAGATCGAAGGCCAATTCTGCAACCTCTGAGCCGGCATGATCTCACTAAACCAGTTAAAGCCCCCTGGAAAATGGAGGGTTTTGTGTGCCCTCATAGAAAAATAAATAAAGTACACTACTGTTCTGCCCAGACTTATCTCCTTCCTCCCCAGCATTCACAGCCAGTTCCATGTACACCAGGTTACTGGTATTGGGATGTGCAGGACTAAAACAAAATGTAGAGATTTGGCGCCAGGTAAACTAAACAAACAGTAGTATACCAGGTTTTTGGCCATGGACAAGCAAACAGAAGTTGCATGGACAAATCGTCGCCTAGTTGCTAGAATGTCCTATGTCCCCCCCCCCCCCCCCCCCCCCCCCCCCCCCCCTCTATAGGACATAGGATATTCTAGCACTCGGGCGACGAAATGTAGAGGCATCCTTACAAACAGCAGTTGGGTGTGGGAGGAGGGTACTGGTTAGGAGGCTTAACTGATTATGTGCTGGAAGACCACATTTTGGTTCTATACAAAAGTGCAGGTAACACAACTAAAAGGGTTTGTATTCTGAGGATGAGCATCATATTAGCATTGAAACAGACTACATGTAAAGTTTCATCGGTATGGCTTTGCTACAATATATAGGGGGAGTGCCATACATAACCTGTAGCAAGGCACAGATATGAGAACAAATTATGAAGTCGAAAAATAAATTTACACTCTACCAGTATGAGGATTGTGGATCACCACCAATACTCTGAGTGCAGATCCCACCCAAGCAAAAACTCATATTCTGTGAATGTACAGAAAAAGGCATGACCTGATGGCAATATGACCAAAATTTTCTGACAATTCAAATTGTGTTTAGAGATTAAGGGCACTAGTTAAGCTGCTAATGGAAAGCTAACTACCGGTAGAAATTTGATGACAGGTTATTTTATACGAGAAAAGAGTAGATGATCTTTATTCATTTGTTGCCCCAGTTTATGTTGTAGTTTGTGGATTTTTTGTTTTTTCTTGAAAGGAAAAGACGTTTGTTTTTCTACGAATTATTACATTTTTTAGTTTTTCCCTTTTCGTTCTTTCTTTCTTTTTTCAACACTTTTGGGGAGTAGAGTTCCTGAAAACTCTCCTACAGATTTTGGTAAAACCTTATGATGGCTATAATTTATACTTGTAATAAGTGTTTCACTTTTGAAAATAACTTTCTTCCACCAACACATGCCCAAAACTGCCCACATTTTCAATGACCAACATCTTTCAATGTTGGACCAGTCAGCTGAGCCAAGATGGCCGCCAGTGGCCAATTCCTCATGACGTCCATGAGGGCCATCTTCAATTTGATTTCTGTCCAATAACTAATGAATACTGACTCAAATCAATTTCATTCTTTCACCAATATCTGTTATGAGTCAATTAAAATACCTTCGGTGCTCATTAATAAATGGCCTTCCATAGTTAAATTCCTGAATGTCTAACTCAACAAGAGACGTTTATCTCCTAATTGATAGACAAACTCCATATTGTGACTTTGTTTTGTTAACACTTTGGTGTTGTATGGTAATAGCCAAGGAGACCTCAGATATACAAGAGAGCACACACCAGCCTGTTGTGAGTCTTCCATACAAACATTCCACTGTATTTGCCGCATCAAGGTAATTTCCAACAATTGGAGCGCAAACACATGAGTAAAGTCCACTACTGACGAATCTTCCTGACAAACAAAGTTACTCTCAGCATTGTCACAAATACCTCTGTAACAGTGTTGGGAAGAAACGAATACAATATTTTGTGTAGACTGGTGGTTACATGGGAGGTGTGTGATAAATACAGAACTGCACACACATTTGAATGAGTTAAGAATTAGCGTACGAGATTGTTTGGCCCAGGATATCATGGACCCAAGCAATCTTGTGCGATAATTCTCAACCCATTCAAACGTGTGTGCCGTTCTGTATATTGCCTGGAAAAGCCAGTGATTCTACAGAATATTTCCATCTATTTTTTTCCTTCTTTCTTTGTGTTTGACTCAATAGGCCAAGTAACTGATCTCCTTGAACCCCTAAGAATAATCAAAAGGCAAAAAAGAAAGTTAGGCTGAACCCAATGGATATAATAATTACAGACAAGTCCTTTTGGGTTGGTTGTTGTCGTGCAAACCATTATGAATTTTTACAAGTTAAGGTGCCTGAAGTGTTACTATTTGTTCTTGACACACAGAAAAACTGAACCGAAAAAGAGGTTTTTTTTCCTCTGAAACCAGAACCAAAACCAAAAAGAAAACCTATCTTATTTGCCCAAGCAAAAGAAACAGCGTATTTACTGCATTACAGTTAAAACTAGAAGTCCTGTCATGAAATGCGCACAAATAGCACGTCGATATGCGCGTTAATGTACGCGTTAAGGCCCAACTAAAGCTATCAAATTCTGTACATATTGCCTGTGCACAAGCAATGTTTCTGCCAATGGACCTCCGGGTAACCCGGAGGTCCATTGGCAGAAACATTGCATGTGTTTGCTATGAGTAACCAGGAGAACCTGCCGTGTTTTGGATGCCATTTGATATGGCAATTGCGCGCAATTCCAACGCGCAATTAAGCTTAGATAAGCGCACTATTCGTGACAGGACTTCTAGTTTTAACTGTACATGAGAAATTATATTAATTTTGACAAAAATGATTTTAAAAAGTTAGTGCACTGACAGGGATATTGTTGCAATATGTCAGTCACTACCTGATCATCTACAGAAAATATTTTAGCAAGATGTTAGGTTGACATGCAGTCAAAAATGTTCTCATGTCAATGTAAAAGCAACAAAGTACAGAATACAATGTATGCTGTACAGAGATGACATGGCTACAGACCCGATGTCAGTGGGTGACTGGGCGTGCCAATATTTTCTCTGAAAAGCCGCTAATTTGAAAAAGGAGGCCTCTCAACCTAGACAGCTCAGCCCAGGGTAACTGCTTTCAGGGGAAGCTAAATACAAGACAAGAATCCAAGTGTTATGGCTTGTGACCTTAATCTTCAAGATGTGAAAATGGGTCAAGGTCATGACACAACATTAACAATTGTGTGAAGAATAAACAAGATCTGTCACGTAGATTTGATTATACAGACCAGACAAGGACTGTATAACAATATCAAAGTTTTGCTGTCTGTGAACTTCACCTTGACAATATGACCTTGGAGCAAAGTTGCGACACACCTTTGTGTCATGAGCAATAATTGTACAAACAATGAATGTAGAAACAATGAAAAGGATCTGTCAATCATATCAAGATACAGTACGTGGGGAGTGTATTATTACTAAATCACCAGCAGAGTGGAGATTCCACCCGGGCAATAATTGCAAATTTGTTGCAAAGCATTTATAACCAGCACCAGCAAAGTTTCAGCCAATGGGCCTCCGGGTTAAACCCAGAGGTCCATTGGCTGAAACATTGCTTGTGTGTTTTGTCGATATGTATAAAATTTGAAAGTTATAGCTTGGGTGGCAACTCCACTCCACAGGTGATTTAGTTACAATCCACTCTCCACGTACTGTATATGGACCAGACAAGGGCTGTATCACAATATAAAAATTTTGCTGCCTGTGATCTTGATGATTATGACCTTGGATCAAAGTCATGACATACCTTCGAGCCATGAGAAATAATTGTACTAAGTATGAATAAGATCTTTCAATTATACAAAGTTATATGGACCAGACAAGGGATGAACAATAACCAGGGCTTGCCTTGAGTAAAATGGTTGGGGCCTAAAAAAAGTGCCCCACATATTGAGGTCGGGGCCTTTTCGGGGCTGATTTTCCATTTTGTCCATTATTGTTAGTGCTTTTTTGTGGAAAATGTCGGGGCTTGAAAAAAAGCCCCCAGCAAGTGCTCCTCGGGGCTGATCTCGGGGCCTGGGCTGATCACCCCCGACTCAAGGCAAGCCCTGCAATAACCAAGGTTTGCTGTCTATGACCTTTACCTTGATGATATGACCTTGGATCAAAATTGCGACACACCTTTGAGTCATGGACAATAATTGTACCAGGTATAAATAAGATTTGTCAATCAGACCAAGTTATATGGACTGGACAAAAGTGACGGTGAAATGTCAAAGTTTTTTCAAACTGTCACCTTAACATACGGCATGTGACCTTGACCTTGAGGGGTACATACCATGTTATAATTCACGACACACTGTCTTTTGATAATACATATTGTTATAAAGTTTTGTCAAAAAATATTCAATGGTTAAGAAGTTATGGCCCGGACGAACAAAATGTTGAGGACGGACGGGGCAAATGGATGAATAGACAGATAACTTGGTATTAGACAAGATCAGTCCCATGAATCTGATTATAGAGACAGGACAAATATAGCAATATCAAAATATTATTTTGTGACCGTGACCTTGATATGGCCTTTGGTCAAGGTCACAAAACACAATTCAGCCATGGGTAATATTTGCTTGCAGTACATGTATGAACAAGATCTTGAACAAGATAAACAAGATCTATTATTATTTTATTTATTGGTGACTAAATATCGGAAATTTTCTTGAATGTGACCTTAACCATCACGAAACAACCTTTGCTAAAAGCTTGCAGGAAAAAGACGTATGTTAAGTTTGAAGATCATGCCGACGACAATTACCCGAAAACGCTGTTGGAATAGTTTAATTCTCGCCCCACCATGTTAGTACATTTTGAGATCCTGGCTTCAGGCCCGCATTGCAAGATTGGTTCTAAACCCTTTATCCCCTCGTGATAAGTACATTCATCCAATATTTTGTCGTTTTATCTCACCTTTTTATCAAGAGTTTCAAGTATCACATCACTTAGACGTTTTTCAAAACCTTCGGGAATTTCTTCTTTTTTCAAGTTTGTGTTGCAATATACAGTCGGCAAGTTGAAAACTGAACTTGTTGACCTGAAGGAAAAAAATCGGAGTAAATTCAGTTCGTTCAATGTCAGGCATCACAGCACCCAGAAGCAATCTGCAAATCAACATCTCATACTGGGTCTAGCATGAAATGTTTAAAGGACAAGAAAAGAGCAATGGCTAAAGTTAATGTGGTCAGTATTATTCACATGTTAGTTGAGCATGCTCACTATTCTAAATTTTTGGTTGTCACCCAAAAGCAAATTGGGTCGATTTTCTTTAAAAAGAGACAATCTCTTCTTGACTTCATTTATCGTATAACATTGTAAGAACTTAACATGTCCAACTATACTCATATCTGGACAAGCAAAATGGCATTTGTTTAGAGGCATGCGTTGTGAGCCCGAAGATACTTGAATAAGTATGTATCAACCGTTGACATTTAACTTGTATCATTGCTTCTTCCATCAATGAAAATAGTGTAACATTCGCGGGTCCAAGAAAACATTTCCATCATCTATCCTCGTCTTTTATATAATGATCGGTTTTGAATTACAGGTCAAAATTACAACTTCGTTGAAGTTTGTGATAAATCATTTGTCAACTCATTCAAGATTTCCACACGAATCCTTTGATGAATTTGGGCCAAACCGACCTCCTCCCAACACACACACACACGCAACAAAAAAAAAATGTATTTATTTTTTTCTTGAGGGGATGGGGTGGGGGTCGTAGAACCCGAGGTACATCAGGGAGGGGGAGAGGGGTCAGAGCTTTATTCCGGACAACTTCCCCCATCTGGAGCATCTGTAATTTTCATAAGATCAAAATACACTGACTGGTTGCATCTGAAGGCAAATGATCTGACAACAGCTAATAGAGAACAACCCTCTCTAGGGAAAGAGCTCTGCAATGCCAAGTCGTTATAACGCGTTAGCAAAGTCGTTGTAACAACTTTCTAACTCGGTATAAGGAGTCACATGAGTCGTTATAATGCCTTTCTAATTCGTTATAACGAATTACTAAGTCGATATAACGAGTTGGCTAGTAAGTCGTTATAATGAGTTACCAAGTCGTTATATAACGTTACGACTAAGCAAATCTTTTTACACATATAATAAATTACGTTTGGAACCGTACTTATTGCATGCACTGAAAGAAAAATTTAATTTTTGTATTATTCAAACTAAACCCGATGTTGACAAAAGTAGCCTACCCAACCTTCTGAATCCGCCAATCAACAATGAATGGCAGCATCCACTCACTGCAGAAGGCGAATCCCTGGTGAAAACTGAAAAATTATGTTCCTCTCTTGCTTCCGTATTTCTAATCAGACAAGCGCACTCACAGCGACCTGCATCCGATGTTGCTATTTTGGGCCGATTTATTGAATTGTGTGGCCAGCGACGCTAATTTTCTTTCAACATTTCCTTTCTTTCTGTTCAGGTTTCTTGCAAATGATGTGCTCACTCGACAGAACATCTCACGCTTTGTGCGAAAAAACACCTTCAAAGTAAGAAGCTGAAAAGATGCTGTTAACTCCACGCAGTGCGTTTGACTGGTTTTTCGGTGGATTAGTGACGTTTCGTACACCGGCGTTTCATACACTGTATGTTTCGTACACAATGGGACGTTTCGTACACATATCAAAGTACGTTTCGTACACGGAAAATATTTATATATATTTTATTGATTTATTTTTTATTTAATTTGTTAGCTTATTTAGTTATATTTATATTTTTTATTTGAAAGCAAATTATCTTTCATAATAAATAAAATGTTAGAAAAATATTTATTCTGTAAAAGGGGATGATCATTCCTGAAGATGTGTCTGATCAAAGAAAATGTTCTGAAAGCGTTTAATTTAAAAGCGGCTAGTGCGTTTTTGATCAATCCAATCAATGGTAATTTACAGTACCGGGTAAACAGAGCTATTTTGATGAGATGCTAAATGCTTTGATGTCAGTATAATGAGGACCAAGGGAGCGGGTCTTTTCGGCTTCGGGAATTTCGGCCCCGGGAACATTCGACCTGGGAACATTTGGCCTCGGAACATTCGGCCTCCGTTTTCTACAAGGGAGACTAAGAGAGACGAGGTTTAATATGAGTTTAAATACCTTTATTACAACTCACAACAAAATAAATACCGCGTAATATAAAATATACACAATATAAAATACATTTACACTTGATATGTACTGGCACACAACCTCAAAAAATATGATGCAGTTATATCATTCTCTTTATAAATCGCAGTTTGTTGGTTGTTTTAGAAAAACAGAAAAAGAGACCCAAACAGTCGCTGGTTTGGGAGTAGCCCCAGCATGTTACCCCTAACGGTTACAAAAAAGAAAAAATCCACCGATATGTGTTTCTGAAAGTTGAAGCAATGAATGAATTAATAGTCAGAATTGACTGCGGGCAGAAATAGAGAAGAAGAAGAAAGCTTTCCGCGCGCAGGAGGCGCACAGGGACGATGTTGGATTTAAATCCCTTGCGACCCGAACAACTTTATTTGCTTATAGTTACAGTCCAAATAAAAAGGTTCAAGTGTTCAAAGAAACTGTAAAAACAGTATATATGATCGCCTAATCAAGTGCGATTAAATCAATCAAACTTCAGTCATACTGTAAAAAACGCTGTGTGAGTATCTCATCAGAGGCCAGAACTTTGATCACCACTTCAGAAGAACTTATAAAAACAAACTTTTAAAGCTGAGTTGTACCAAACAACACCCAAGAAGAAGTATATCATTTCGGGTTTGCATGTTGGCGTTGGAGCACACATATTGTTATTATGTTATTCAATACAGTGGATTTATACAATGGATTTTATATTTCATTATTCATTACGGATAGGTCTCGTGCTCAATATATTTCGACTTTAGGAATACGAGGTCGTATATATTATTCTTTAAAAAAAATATTCTGGAAAAACTCCTAATATACAAAAAAACACAACAAATTATTTTTTAAAGTTATTTTTCAACTCCCAAACTAAGAAATTTTTTACCAAAAGTGGGAACATTCAGCCTCAAAAGTGGGAACATTCGGCCTCGACCGAGGCCGAATTTTCCCGGATAAATACCTGGGGCTGAATGTTCCCGGGGCCGAAAGACCCGGACCCAGGACCAATCACCTCTGATGAATGCAAGTGAAGACGACCCATCGCAAGTTCGGCCCAAGTGAGTTCGGCCCAAAGTTGGTGAGTTCGGCCCAAAAAAGTGAGTTCGGCCCAAGTGAGTTCGGACCACCCATAAGTGAATTCGGACCAACCTGTGCCTCAGTCCAAACTTGAACTAAAAGTCTAATATAATTATGGGGAGAGAAAAAAAAAATGCTCAGAGGTTTTATTAATTATTTATTTTGTCGTGTACTCTCATGTGGTTCATCTGTACTTGACAAGCCGTTGGTTTCTATTTCGAAGTTTGGAGCATCCTCTGTATATAACGGTTGATGATGAAGTCTCATTGGAGCAAGTCTCACACTTCCAATTTTCATTTGATAAATCATATTCACTCGTGATGTGAACTCGAGGACGCGCAACATCAATCAAGTACTATCATTCACAAACAATATTCACCATAGAGTGTGTTGTTTTTGCAAGACTTTGTTCTTAGGCCTGTGTGATCCAAGTGAAATAAAATAAGGTTAACCGGGTCGCAGGGGATTTGTAAATCCCACATCGTACCTGCGCGCCTTCGGCGCGCTAAAAACTTTCATTCATTCATTCTACAGTCTACCGAATAGAGCCCACTCTCTAATAGTCTTAATGGCGTTGAGGGATTGAATATTGACAATCTATCACTCCAACGTAAACTGCCGGGAATTCTAACCACGTGCATACCCCCCCCCCCCCCCCACCTCAGACCCCATTTGAAGCAATAGGAAAGCTAGGCCTGTGTGATCCAAGTGAAATAAAATAAGGTTAACCGGGTCGCAAGGGATTTGTAAATCCCACATCGTCCCTGCGCGCCTTCGGCGCGCTAAAACTTTTCATTCTTCTTCTTCTTCTGAATCAATTGAATTAAAAAAAACAACTCAATTTATAATTTATTAAAGGAAGGGCCGAATTCACTTCAATAGACAATCCCAAATTAGTAATGCCTTATTGATAGTTTCATCTGGGCCGAACTCACTTTTAGTTGGGCCGAACTCACTTTTAGGGGGCCGAACTAACTTGGGCCGAACTCACCAATTTGGCCGAACACACTTGGGCCGAACTTGCAATGGGCCGACCTCACCTGATACCCCTTTGATCAGCTCTTGAACGGTTTTGTTATTCCAAACAACACGTGAACATTGTTAATTACCAGCCTATATTCGTGGCATTTTTAGATGATAAATCTGCTTTCGATGTAGTTAACCACCAAATTATGATGAGACAAATACATAAATATAACATAGGAAGACGCGTCTGGAGCTTGATCGACGATCTGCACATTAATTGCAAATCAACGGTAAAATGGAACGGGAAGATATCGGATGAATTTACCATTGAACAAGGAGTTCGACAAGGAGGGGTTTTAAGTGCTGATCTGTACAAAACATACATTGAAGATCTTTTAGATCTATTCCAGAAATCTGAGAATGGAATCAAAATTGGCAATATTCATATGAATGCCACTGCATGTGCCGATGACATTGCAGTATTTACTCATGATCGAATTCAGCTGCAAGTTCTAATCAACTGCGCAAACCATTACAGTCGGCTCCATAGATACAAACTATGTATGTATGTACACAGAAAGATAATAGTCTCGAGAAGTTGATTGCTGAACGACAAAAGTAGTATGTCTCGTATGTTTGAGGTATAGGTTGGATGACCCCGGAAGTGACGTCATGTCACGTGACCTAGTGGCGCCATGTTGTGTTGTCATGGTAACCCGCGTGAGCGGCCATGTTTTGACGTCATCCCCATAGTGATAACTGTTGTTAGTGCGCATGCGCAGCGCGTGTTGTTAGGGTGATACGTGTTTCCGTCGTCCATTTTGTATACTGGAGGCCGCCATCTTGGTTTCTATGGTAGCACGTGATTGCTATGTTACCAATGGCTTCTAACAAGACAGGGGTATGTTCGGAGGGTATGTTCGATTGAACAGGGGTAAATCTGATTACCACAAACAACCCGACAATCCCTCCAAATCACCAAAATCCACCCGAAATCACCGAAATTGACTTTAGTTGATACGTATTTCCCATTTTATTGGTTTTATTGACTTAGCACGTAGTGCTATAGTACCAGGGGGTCCCCTGGGGGTGTGTTTGATTGAACAGGAGTAATGTTCTAGCTTTGAATTCGCCCAGATTCCCTTTTTGGATCCCTATCCCATGACGTGTTATTTCCCAATAAGAATAGCACGTAGTGCTATAGGACAAATTTACCCAGAATTCTCTGCTTCTATCTATATATGCAATACTTTTCGTCTACCTGACCATGTTCCTTTATCCTGGAGTATACTCCAGTAGCGTAGAAGAGCCTATTATTTGGAACAGCTTTGCTTATTATTACTATATTTAGCTATTCTAGTCTATTCTTGTTAGTTCTGACCCTATTCCAAGTACTCTTGTTGTTTCATTTATCTAGATCATTTATATAAATTATAACTAACCAATTAGATTGCTTGATTTCCCATAACCTGTATGCAGAGTTATCTCCCTTCTGTACAACAAAAGCCAATATCATTCCCAAAGCCAATATCATTCCCAAAGCCAATAAGCTATCGAGCAGTTACTGATAAGTCATTGCTCGAACGACTCGAAGCTCATCGGGCAAATGAGCCTTAGAGCAATTGCTCGATCGAGTGACTCGGCATATTGCTTGAATGACTCGAAGTCCGTCGAGCAAATGAGCTATCGAGTAATTGCTCGTTCGCGTGACTCCTCGAATGACTCTTCGACTCCTTTCAGTATTTGAGGATACCTATGGCCCGGCAGTGTATTATTTTAGGATACCTATCGAGGATACCTTTTATAGGATACTTATCTGAGGATACTATTACCTATATCACAAGGCATACCTATCCTAAATATCCCTTATAAGCTAAAGAGCAAGAGAGTAATTGCTCCATGAGCAATTGCTCGATCGACTCGAAGCTCATCGAGCAAATGAGCCTAAGAGCAATTGCTCCATGAGCAATTGCTCGATCGACTCAAAGCTCATCGAGCAAATGAGGTATCG
The DNA here is from genome assembly GCA_031216915.1 of Pictodentalium vernedei. Lineage (NCBI taxonomy): Eukaryota > Metazoa > Mollusca > Scaphopoda > Dentaliida > Dentaliidae > Pictodentalium > Pictodentalium vernedei. The sequence goes on along the minus strand of CM062294.1, from coordinate 115,592,493 downwards.
AGTAATTGCTCGTTCGAGTGACTCCTCGAACGACTCTTAGACTCATTTCAGAAAAAAGGGATTCCATAGCCATAGGCGTTTTCAAAAAAAGGATTCCACAAATGGGATTCCAAAAGTGAGATTCCGTCTTATGTCGAGTGACTCGCAACTATTGCTCGAATGACTCGAATCCCATCGAGCAAATGAGCCAACGAGCAATTGCTCGATCGAGTGACTCCTCGAACGACTCGACGACTCATTTCAGAAAAAAGGGATTCCATAGCCACAGGCGTTTTCGAAAAAGGGATTCCACAAATGGGATTCCAAAAAAGGGATTCCACAAACGGGATTCCGTTTCCATCTTGTCGCCAAAGCTCCAAGTCCACTACAGGTCTGTGGTCTATCTGTCCTATCATTAGCTTCTACAACTTGTTGTAGTCTTGTTCCATTGCGGCCTTGTACCAGTACTATTGGCTTCTGTTATTCTGCCCCATATCTCATCCATTACTTCCTAGCTATACCTATCTCAGTCTCGACTATAACATTGATCAAGGTTGAATCAGATTTCCCATGTATACATATAAAGCATTCCGTAACTACCAGGCAGTACCCCTACCCACAATACCCCTATGCCTAGCATTGCATACTACCTATACCAGTCATAGGATAACATAAAGCATCAGGTGGATTAATAGTACTAAGGACCAGCAAGAGACCTATAGGGATATGTACAGCCTATATAGTATCCTCAGATAAGTATCCTATAACTGAAAGGTATCCTCGATAGGTATCCTCGAATAATACAATACCAGGCTAAAAGTCGTAGTAAATTATGCCTCAATGAGGGATTTTTAATGGTCCCCATAACCTCAAAATTCAACGAGGCTATGGGGGATAGTAAATGAGGACTCATTGAGGGCTTTTACATAGCCCTCATGGCCTCATACGACAAAAAGGGATTCCACATGCAGTCACAGGCGTTTTCCAAAATGGGATTCCATAGGATATACCTGTTAAATCTAAAATGAGGATAAGAGTCGTAGTAACTTATACCTCATTGAGGGATTTTTCAAGGTCCTCATAATCTCAAAATTCAATGAGGGTATGAGGGATAATAAATGAGGACTCATTGAGAGCTTTTACATAGCCCTCATGGCCTCATACGACAAAAAGGGATTCCATAGCCACAGGTGTTTTGCAAAAAAATGGGATTCCATGGGATATGGCCATTGGATATAGTCTTGTTATACAGAAGGGAGATAACCCTGCATACAGTTTATGGGAAATCAAGCAATCTGATTGGTTAGTTATAGTTTATATAAATGATTTAGATAAATGAAACAACAAGAGTACTTGGAATAGGGTCAGAACTAACAAGAATAGACCAGAAATTGCTAAATATAGTAATAATAAGTAAAGCTGTTCCAATTAATAGGCTCTTCTACGCTACTGGAGTATACTCAAGAATAAAGGAACATGCCTAGGTAGACGTAAACTATTGCATATATAGATAGAAACAGAGGATTCTGAAAGAAATCGAAATAATACAACTTCACGGGTTTACTTGGGTAATTAAATGGGGATTCTGGGAAAATCCGAACCAGAAAATTACTCTTCTACCAAGGAACACACCCCCAGTACTCCCTCGGTACTATAGCACTATGCGCTAAGCCGACAAAATGGGAAATCCGTATCAATAAAAGTCAATTTCGGTGATTTGGGGTAGATTTTGGTGATTTGGAGGGATTGTCGGGTTGTTTGTGGTAATTTGATTTACTCCGATTCAATCGAACATACCCTCCGAACATACCCCTGTCATATTGTAGGCCTTAGGTAACATAGCAACCACGTGCTACCATAGAAACCAAGATGGCGGCCTCCAGTATACAAAATGGACGACGGAAACACGTATCACCCTAACAACACGCGCTGCGCATGCGCACTAACATCATGTATCACTATGGAGATGACGTCACAACATGGCCGCTCACGCGGGTTACCATGACAACACAACATGGTGGCACTGGGTCACGTGACATGACGTCACTTCCGAGGTCCTGCAACCTAGACCTGTAGGGGAACATGACATACTACTAACATGCTTTCAGTGAATTAAAAGAGCTAGCCGAGCCAGCAGAAAAATTAGGTGAACTTTTTCAGTATGTTTAGTGCACATGGCTAGAGTCACCACCTGTGTCACGAACACTCGGGGGGGGGGGGGGGGGGGGGATGTAAAAAAAGTGTTACGTTCATAGGCATTAAAAATTAAATATAGGGGGGGGGGGGCTGAAGGTGCTTCAGCGTTTTTTTTTTGTTTTGAATCGGGAGAAAGAGTCCATAGTGGTCGCTAGTCCAGTTCCCTCCAGTAAGATAGATTGATCAGTTTGTGCACAAACACTGTAAAACCGTTCGGCCGGTTTTTGCTGGGTCTTGCGGTTCGGTTTTCCGGTTTGCCGTAAATACCGGAACCGAACCGGAAAACCGCCCAGCCCTATTCTCCAGAAATCCTCAAATAATACAACACCAGGCCGTAGGTATCACCAAATACCGAAATGAGGCTAAGAGGTCTCAAGGTCTCAATGAGGAATTTTGTCATGGCCTCAAACGAAATGAGGTTAAAAGGGATAGTCAATAGACCTCACTGAGGGATTTTCTAATAGCCCTGGTGGCCTCATACGACTAAAAAAAAAGGATTCTCCAGAAGGTATCCTCGATAGGTATCCTCTAATAGTACGTCGCCATGCCATAAGTATCCCCAAATACTGAAATGAGGCCAAGAGGGATAGTAAATTAGGCCTCATTGAGGGATTTTTTCATGGCCCTCTAGCCTCAGCCAAAATGAGGCTAAGAGGGATAGTAGATTAGACCTCATTGAGGGCTTTTCTCATAGCCCTCGTGGCCTCATACGATAAAAAAGGGATTCCATAACCAGGGACGTTTTCCAAAAAGGGATTCTTAAAAAGGGATTGCATCGGATATGGCCATTAAATACCGAGATGAGGCTAAGAGGGATAGTAAATTAGACCTCAATGGGGGATTTTCCCATGGTCCTCGTGGCCTCATACTATACAAAAGGGATTCCATAACCAGAGACGTTTTCAAAAAAGGGATTCCATGAGACGTGGCCATTGGATACAGAGGTGATGAGAATCGTACAGGACTTCGTTGTAATAAGGGGAGACAATTCGACATAAAGATTATGGGGATATGGGGACGAAACAATCTGATTGGTAAGTTAGCGGCAGTAAAGTGAACCTATTGGGTGATCAGAGACGTTTTCAAAAAAGGGATTCCATGGGACGTGGCCAATGGATACAGATGTGATGAGAATCGTATAGGATTTCGTTGTAATAAGGGGAGATAATTCGGCATAATGATTATAGGGATATGGGGACGAAGCTGATTGGTAAGTTTACGCCAGTAAAGTGAACCTATTGGGTGATCTAGATAAATGAAACAGCAAGAGTACTCGGAATAGGGTCAGAACTAAGAAAAACATACCGGAAAAGCTAAATATAGTAACAATAAGCAAAGCGGTTCCACATGATAGGCTCCTCTATTCTACTGGAGTATACTCCAGGACAAACGAACGTGGTCGGGTAGACGAAAACTATTGCACAGATAGATAGAAGCAAAGGATTCTGAAAGAATTCGAAATAGTACAACTTGTTGGGTTGTTTGTGGTAATTATACGAATCGGGAAATTACTCTTGTACAAAGGAACATACCCTCCGAACATACCTCCAGCCTATTAGAAACCTTTGGGTAGCATAGCAACCACGTGCTCCCATAGAAACCAAGATGGCGGCGTCCAGTAAACAAAATGGCCGACGGAAACACGTATCATCCTAACAACACGCACTGCGCATGCGCATCAGGACCACGTATCACTATGGGGATGATGTTACAAGATGGCCGCTCACGCGGGCTACCATCACAACCAAACATGGCGTCACCCCCAATAAGGGCCGGTTCATCCCTCTCCTGCTTCTAACGAGAAAAGGTATATTTCATTTATGTTTATTTAAACGGGCCACTGTGTGCAAGATTGTTTTAATTGAGTTATTTCAGTGTTTGTTAAAATATCCAAGAACATGCACATGTACATGACCTTAGTTTACCGTGCACTTTGCGTTTAGCCATCAAACGAATGAACGGCTTTTATAAATATCAAGGTGAACCTGTTTGAATGTAGATTAGAGGGGGTGGGGGACTCCATCTCTGTTAGAACCCCGGGAAGTGAAGCAGTCCTTGTTTACTGTGCATGTTTTCAAGTGGATGGAAAGATGTTGATTGCCCCCCCCCCCCCCCCCCCCCCCCCCCCACACACACCTGGACACTGAAAGTTTGGACTGAAAAGGAAGAAAAAGAAAATTTTGTGAATCTTGTAACCCCTCTCCATCCCTCACTGAAGAGTTTTCCAATGTTTCCTCTTTGTTTTTTAACATCACAGAGTCTGATAGACGTAAAAATGTAAGTGATCAAAATGAAAATATAGCAAAAATCAGGTTGGGAAGACATTCTGAAGTGATGGTCAGGCCTGGCAGTCTTTAGGAGCGCAGGAGTGCTGCACGCCTAGAAAAAATTGAGGAGGGCAGTTTTTTGCATCCCTTGATTTTCTGGAATGCAAGTCGCAAGACCTGTTTGGGACTGCCTTTAAAAATCTATCATCATTCATCGTTCCCTGAGTTCTAAAGTGTTCTATGTGCATACTGGCACACAGAACACATTGGAACTCAGGGGCGATTTGTCTCTGTGTTGTACTGATTCGCAATAATTCATGACCCATTCTGTGTCGCCTTTGATACATTTTGAGTGTCGAAGATAGTCACAAAAGATTTGGATGCAACATTTTGAATAATGAGAAGATGTGTATGCCAATTTTTCCACTATCCAGATGAATGTGGTACTATTTTTCAGTCACAATATTAATACCTTGAAGTGAGTATAACCAAAATAGCATACAAGTGTTTGCACTGAAAACTTCTGGTGCAATTGCACTCCCAAGCAATCGAAGGAGGGCAATTGTTTTGCTCTCCTTGATTTTCCAGACTGCCAGGTCTGGATGGGAGTATAAACAAGGTTAACCCCTCCCCAGGAGGATATGCAGAGGGATAAATGTTACATTGGTTCTAAGGTTTGCTTAAGTGATTGGCATTCAACCACCACACAGTGGTTATATTTCCAAATTCTTACGTGGTAAACCAGTTGAAATTTGAGGGCCCAACAAAAAAAGATTAACTCAAGGACCAACAAATAATCTCTTGAGTTGTCCATGAGCTGAAACCTTTTTTCTTGGATTCCAAAGTTTGTTATGCTTGAGATGTGTTGTGCTTGAGTAAGTGAGTGAATGGGCAGCTCGCCAGATAACCACATTATAGGGGGCATACTTTAGGTGATAATGTCAGAAGAAATGTTTTGTTAGGGACCACTATTAGAGAGCTTTGTGTATTCATTTTGTTGAATCTGCAGCTTTTCAGAACTTTTTTAGTACCACCTGACTCACATAAATGTACACTATTATCACTCTGCGTTGTGGCATGTTGATCACAGTCAGATACTGGGTGTACGATCCAGGATCAAATCCCCTATCTCCAGATTGAACAAATTCAATAGAATATATAATATGGCAAGTAGACCTGGCGGTTCAGATTCGGTTTCAGTTCCGGTGAGGGGGAAAAACCTCGGTTTCAGTTCGGTTTTTAAGTGCCTCTATTGGGTTCAGCATATCTTCTCTTCGGTCATTCTTAGGGGTGATATGGGACCAGCTGCTTAGCCTATTGAGTACGTAAAAACACAAATTAGGTAACATATTAATAAAGTTCATTTAATCTGTGTTACGTTGTTTTGCACTATCGCATTTTGTCCCTTATTGACTCGTCCGGTGGACGAGTCAATAAGGGAGAAAATGTGACAATGAGAAAACAACATGTTCGCCTTTGCAGATAGACTACTAAATGACAAGAGTCCATAGGGGTCGCTAGTCCAGTTCCCCCTAGTAAGATAGATTGCCCAGTTTATGCACAAACACTGTAAAACCGTTCGGCCGGAAAAAAACCGGAACGTAAAAACCGGAACCGGCCGTAAAAACCGGAACCGAACCGAAAAACCACCCAGCCCTAATAGCAAGTTTAAATTTAAGAGAATGTGCCTGTTGGGAGTTTTTTATTGTGAAGATGGGGAGAGTTTAGAGGGATGTAATGGTTTCTCAACCCGACTTCATCTGAAGATCTAAATATAGGCGTGACGTGGGGGCAGTGTTTTTTTGTTGATATACACCCACAATCACAAACACTGTTGAGGGTGAAAAATTACCTGCAGAATGGCATTTTCAAGCAATCAATAATGTACATTTAGTACAAAATAAATAAAACACAAGTCAAGTTCTTGCTTGTGGAACTCTGTTACACTCAGAGATTCGTTAGATAGGTGTTAGGTTATGGATATATATGCACCCATATATTGTATTTTCAAATAACATGCCCAGCACCCACATGTAAATGACATTGGTTCAAGATTTTACAGTCCACACTAAGAGGATTGTTACCCTTAAAACAAACAAAACACAAACCCAATCCGTCACTCAAATAAAACTCTAAACGGTCACCCTACACTTCATATGAATGTTAAATGAAAGACTCTCTGTTAATAAGGTGAAGTCAGAAATAATCTCCAGAGTTACGATGAGGTCTGATAAAAACTAAATCCAAGTTGGCTGAGAATGTTAGAATATGCTGATTTATAAATTAATAACAAAATAAAAAAAGATACACAATAAATTGCTCGAAAATTGTGTATATGTGTTTTGTACCATAATACATAATTAGGAATCAGTGACAGGAATGGTGGGGGGGGGGGGGGGGGGGGCTGCATGACCCTCCCCTCACTTTTTTAAACAGAAATAATGGTTGTCTACAAAGGGCACTTCACACATTACGTTACGTTGAACAATCTCAGTATATGGCTTCTAAACATTAAAACATTTTCTTTAATAGTTCAGCGATTTTAACATGTAACTATTTGCTACCCACCCCCACCCGTTCAGAGACTCCCTCCTCCAGCATAGTTTAGATTGCTGAACTACCCATTCATGGTGGACAGAAGCAACTGAGGGGCAGTGGGTGAGGGGGGAGGTTAAGTTTTTTTAAAACATAGGGCAGTTTTTTAAAACATACCTTAATAATGACTCTTCATAAGATCTAGATTCCTCCCATTCAAATCTGTGGTAAAAATAGGAATATATATCAAACAACTTTCGCCCTTATTACCGGCTGTATTCGACAGTACACATATTTCCTTCCATTTGGGCAGAGTTTGTTGATCTAAATTCTCCGCGAATGCGATCGTATTTCTGTTTCCGCGTCGATATTTGTTTCGGGAGCAACTCCGGGTTGGGGTTGTGCAAAAAATCTGGACGACCTCGAAGCGACCGTTGAGGCTTCGCCGTGTTCACATCTCGATAAATAAAGGATGAAACATAGTTTGGATCAATAAACTCTGCCCAAATGTAAGAAAATACTTGTATTATATACTCCTCAAGTGTTGAAAAAGCTGAAGTGTTCAATGAATATTTCAGCTCTATCTCAACAGTTGAGGATTCAAATGCTTCCCTGCCGAACGCACCACCTCGAGTTTCCGTAAGTATCGATTGTATTACTCTACATTGCAGCGAAGTATACTCTGCAATGAAGTCGATGAAAGTGTCCAAGGCGTCGTGTCCAGATCTAATAAGCCCGCGTCTCCTCAAAGAATGTAAATCATCTTTATGCGAGCCACTTTCGGTCTTATTTAATATACTATAATGAATAACTCGTACTTCCCGTCACTGTGGAAAAAAGCAAACCTCTCCCCAATATTGAAAAAAACAACCTTCCAATTCTGTTACTAATTACCGCTCAATATAACTGATTAGCTGTGTTGGTAAAATATTTGAAAAATGTGTATTCAAGCGTTTGTGGGAGTTCCTAATTGACAATAACGTTCTCAGTCAATTTCAGTCCGGTTTTACACCCGGTGATTCAACTGTCCTCCAACTGACTGACATATATGGTGAATTCTGTCGAGCCCTTGATGAAGGTAAAGAAGTCAGGGTTGTCTTCTGTGATGTTAGTAAGGCCTTTGACAAAGAATGGCATGCTGGGCTTATCTACAAGCTAGAGAGTATTGGCGTTTCGGGTGATCTTCTGCTGTTTCTAAAATCGTATCTTGAAAATAGATTACAACGAGTTGTGATATCGTCGGAGACATCCGCATGGAGAACCATCAATGCCGGTGTCCCACAAGGATCAATTCTCGGGCATTTGTTGTTCCTTATATACATTAATGACATTACCAGAAATCTACTGAGCAGTATCCGCCTCTTTGCAGACGACACCTCCTTATATCAAATCATAGAGAACCCTGAACAAGCCTCCACTTTAATCAATCATCAGGGGCGGATCCAGGATTTTATAAGGGGGGGGGTGCTATTGTTGGTGGGCAAGCGCCGAAGGCGCGCAGCGTGACAGCGCTGTGCGCCGTCCTTGCGAGCGCCGAAGTCGCGAAGCAATTAGCGGGGGATCTGGGGGTCCTCCCCCAGAAAAAAATTTGAATTAGGAACCCATCAGATGCTATCTGAGACGTATCCTGGTCATATATTTGTCTTTTCTCTTAAACCTATTTTCTGCCGATTTGGCTTGAAATTTGGTAAAAACAATTATGGTACTGACACTGCCCAATGAAAAACAAAATAATCATTCGAAATTGTTACCTACCTAGAAGCAAATATAATCACCCCTGGATTTTGCATCGAATTGACTGAAATGCAGGGATTGCCTGGAAGAAACATAATAATTTTCACCATGACATATCTGTTGTACGCAGGGGCGACAGAAGTTCCAAGAAGTATGAGTGTGTGTAGGTGGGTGAATGTGTGGATGGGTGGGTGCCACTGGGTGAGTGGCCGAGGGGGGAGGGGGTCACATTTTTTCTGGTTAACTTTGAGATGCATATACTATTTAAATGTTAAACACCCCAAAGGCAGATTTAGACGGGGGCGCACATGGCGTGCGCCCCTCTATTTTCTCAGAAATCATTTCTGAGAAAATAGAGGGGCGCACGCCGCGTGCGTCCCCGTCTATTAATCAGATATAAAAAGTATATGTCGTTGAAAATTATTTTGTTAGAATTGACTGGAGCGTGCCAAAGGCAAAGGCACGCCCCAGTCAATTCTAATAAAATAATTAAAGCCAGTGCGTACTATAAATTAATAGCATGTGCACACTTGCATCACAACAGTTTGTGACCATATAAAAATAGAGGGCGACGTCCCTCTATTTCAAAATCCTGGATCCGCTTCTGAAACACCCAAGTCCTGTCTCAGTTTGTGCGCTTCTACCGTGCTATGTGAACGCACAAACTTGTACACTGCGTAAATACATTGTCCCATCAACTGATCTTAACTGGTAAGTAGCTTAATTATTTTATTCATGTTATCGAAGAAATAAGTCTGGATACAAGATGTCCTGTTGCTCTGTAACATTAAATTGTTTCAGTTTACTAGAGAATGCCTGTAGGCATTTTATCCAGCAAGTTCAACTGCTCTGTAACATTAAATTGTTTCAGTTTACTAGAGAATGCCTGTAGGCATTATCCAGCAAGTTCAACTGTTGCGACAATTTAATATTTAACAAAGAGCATTTAACATTGGTGAATCATTCACCAATGTTAAATGCTCTTTGTTAAATATTAAATTGTCCCATTCAATCATCTGTCATAGTGTAAAACTACTGCTGAAGGCGAACGTCACTATAGCATCACTGATTCAGCTGAACAAAGATATATTTACGAACAGAGCTGATATACGTGGAAACTTTGTCCATAAGACCGTAAATATGTGGATGACATTGGAATCAGCTCGTCAACTGATGCAAATGCCATCCATATTTGTATGGATATTGGCATATTTTAAATTTTTTTTTAAGAAATTCACAATTTTGGGAAAAGCTGTGATTGGTAACTGGTTAAATTCCAGGCACGTTCTTATAACAATTACATTTTTTTGAAATTAAATCTTCAAGATTATTGGAGGCTGGATCGGAAATACAGTAATCGCGTATGCTTATTACAGTAACACTTGTGATTGGGATGAAGTTCTCACTCTTTCAGAATGTCTGCAAATTCAAGTTTTCTTGGATGACTGTGAGTAGTGAGTAGGCGCGTGTGTGTGTGTGTGGGGGGGGGGGGGTGCTCGAGCACCCAGAGCACCCCCCCTGGATCCGCCCCTGATCATGATCTGGCCACAATTGAACATTGGGCTAAAACATGGTTGGTGGAGTTCAATCCGAACAAAACTGAAAGTATGCTAATATCGCGTAAAAGCAACCCCATCTACCATCCACCCTTATTCTTAGGTGGTACTCAGGTATCTGAAGTCTCTACTCACAAACACTTGGAGGTCATACTGAACAGCAACTGTACATGGAACGATCATATCGACCATATTTGCTCTAAAGCCTGGTCTCGCTTAGACTTACTGAGGAGGCACAAATTTAATTTAGATCGTAGTGTCTTAGAAAAAATATATTTTGCTTTTATTAGGCCTCTTCTTGAATACGCGGATACTGTTTGGGACGACTGTTCTGTAACCAAAGTGGTGGAACTGGAAAAAATACAGATTGCAGCGGCAAGGATTATTACGGGGGCAACTCTCAGTGCTAGTAAGTCCTCACTTTATTTAGAAACACAATGGGACCCATTACAAGACAGACGTTGCAAACACAAGTTAATTCAGTTCTTTAAAATGTATCATCGCATGGTTCCTCCACATATCTCCAGTAAAGTCCCCCAACTTGCCTCTTTGACCAATCCATCACTCAGTCTCAGATCAAGTCAAAACCACCGTGTTCCCTTCTGTCGGACCGAATTGTACAAGTCTTCCTTCATTCCCAGCGTTACCGTCCAATGGAATAACCTGCCTCTGTCTGTTCGTGAGAGCTCGTCATTGATTAATTTCAAAACTTTCTTAAACGATGGTAATCGACGACCTCCAAGGTTCTATAGTAAGGCGAAATATCGCACAGCCCAAATATATCATTGTAGGCTACGACTGGGGTGCAGTAACCTCAATTCACACCTATATGATAATCATTTATTACCAAATCCCATATGCCAGTATGGCGAGCAAGAGACTACTGATCACTTTCTTTTGCATTGTCCTATTTTCACAGACGTTCGTAATTATACAATTAACCTGCTCCCTTTTGGAGCAGATGTATCTACACTACTTTTTGGTTCGGAACTCTTGAGCAATGAAGACAACCGTCTTATTTTTAGGTGGTACATGATTTTATAACACCCATTCAAATTTTATTTCCTTAACAATTCTGGACTCGGAAACATGGCTCGTGGCCCTCCACTGGAGTGAGCTTGTTGAGCCCGCTCCGGTGGGGGATCATGGGCTGAGTTTTTGAAACAGGAGATACATTGTCGAGTGGTTTCAAGGCGCCCTTTGTGCAACTGTCGTACTCTATCCGTGTTGGATAAGGAGTTAATCTGGAGTACGGGGCGGGCCCCCGGACGACGGTGTGTGAGCTCGACTACTGACACTTGTGTAATTTATACAAATACCGTTTCAATTAAAGAAATAAAGTCACTCACACCTGCTATTGGCATTCGTAACTATTTGTAATCTTGTTTTGGGCGGAAACGGCCTTGTATAAGCTTTTAGCTTCCTGCCGAATCCACATCAATGTATGTAACAATTTTTATTATATATTCTTGAAATAAACATTGTTTAAACTAAAATACTTGTATTATCGAACGTAGCTGGTAATAAGGGCGAAAACTTGATATAGCCTATATTTCAATTTTCGTGTTTTGCGTTCCAAATAAAACTTGTGTAATTTTACCACAGATTTGAATGAGAGGAATCTGAACGCCAAGGGGTTGCCACTATGTTCAAATCGCTGAACTACATAGATCGAGCTCGTAGATGGGGTCATGCCCTATGTTTTTGAAGCAAAAAATTAAAATATTTGGTTGTTGGATATAATTTTGGCGATTTTCGTCTTCCATTAGGGTGAGGTAAGCAATTTAAACAAAATATTTCGTCGTTCTTTGTGGCCAGTCGAAGAACTTGATCGTGGAAGCAATCACTGAATCAGTCGTGTCTGGACAGCTTTTTTGAGCATTCTCGAATGCTGTATTGTCACTGATAATTCGTTCAAAACACTTGCAGATAAACAAAAATAAAGGCAATATTACGATAACCCTGTTAAACATGATGTATATTATTTTTGTTGATTGTTTGTGGCCGACTGTCACTTTCATGAACACAAACGAATCGGCCGGTTGTTCCTGCGTCAGACCGAAAGCGTGGCATTGTTTATGTTTACGTTTTTCGGGAGCCCCCCCCCCCCCCCCCCCCCCCCCCAACTATCCCATCATGCATCGGTCATGGAGGATTGTTGATGAGGTCTATTGCATAGAAATCTGAAAAAAGTGTATTATTAGATACCTATGGTTAATTGGGTCAATTACAGCAAAATATGGCTGTCGAAGTTATAGTCACACTCACAATGTTCGATACTTGGAGTTCTCCAACAGTACATTGTCTTTTACAGGCAGTTTTATGGGTAATGAAAAATTTCCCCAAGCTCTTTTGATTGCGAAAAAAGCAATTTGTTGACGAAACATTTTCGCTGATTACGTTGATGACAAAAAAACAATTTCAGTCTGTCACTGCTATCGACACGGAAAGTAGGCTACATGTAATTTGTAAATATGTTGGTTAATAGGTCACATAATATTTACAGGAAAATTCATCCGAGTCGATTCAATAATATAGAATATTACGGAGGCGTACAGGGGACATCTGCAAACATCACTTTTTGTCTTCGTAATGGCGACTAAGTGGTTAAAGCAAATTAGTTAAGTCGTTATATATAGAATAAATGTATAGCGTTTTTCAAATAAAAATTTATCCTCTAGCGAGTCTGCTTCATTCTTAATTCTACGAGTAGCTAATTTTTTTACTTGAAACACTGGACGTTTATTTCGGTCGTACTAAATACCGAGCTATACCGAACAGAACCGAGCAGTAGAAGAATAAGGCACATTAGGCAAAATAAAGGGCATAATATGGTATATAGGGGTCATTTAAATGTAAAATATCAATTTGGGGCAAGTTCGGGTAAAATTGGATGATTTATAAACGTTAGAGTATAACGCGCCCCGTCGAAAACTTCAGCTCGGTATTTAGTAAGTTGAGCAGAGAAAACCAATTAACACACAATCGCTGCTTGGTGTTCAATAGATTTGTGCGTGGTTTCTTTTTTGAGATTTTTTTCGCAAATAAATAATAAACTCCCCTCATCCTTTGGCAGATTTATTCTGCTTTCTTTTCAATGCATTGCTTTACAAGTTGGTGTACAAACATTTTTTGGAAGTTTTATTCTGCTTCAGATTTCGGCTTCTTTGTCTTTTTTTGACATAGCAGTGCCTTTTGGCTACTGTCAGCAGTGTGTTTCGAACATCTCCTGCTTTGAGTTCCCACATGAGTTTGTTATTGCCAGAACAGACAAGCTGCACATCAAACAGGCTCATATGCTTTGTTCAATAGACCAGAGTTACTGTTATAAAAACAATCAAGCTGTACTTAAAAACGCATGTTATAATCAAACGTGCATCACTTATTACAAAAACAACTCCGTATGATTTGTTCCAGTGGAACTGGCTAACAACAATGCAAAATGAATTCAGAAAGATAGGCAAAAAAACAACAACAACAAAAAAACCCAGATTTAATTAAACCAGCCATGTCATACAAGCGACTAATAAAAATCACATTTTATATTGTCTGCAGCGCCATCAGCAGGATTCGCACCTTGGACTCCGAGGTGCTAACAACTTGACAATGGAGCTCCCACTTGTAATCCAAGAGACACTCGTCAGAGTGAAGGCTACCCTTGCCACCACCTGGAGTATCCAGGTGCTCAAGGGTAAAATTCACCTGACAGTGGATTTTGACAGAGAATCTGAACCGTCGTCCTCGGAGAGGTGTAGCACCTTTCGTGAGAGGATTTCCCCTCACACTGGTCACCCTCCTAGTGACACGGATAAGCAGGATGAAGGCCGCCAGAGTAGCACAGCCACCAAGAAGAAGAAGAGGACGAGAAAGAAGGGACCCTCCGCCAGACGACGAGATGCCCGCCGAATGACGGAGTTCTTGGAGAAGAAGAAGAAGGAAAAGGAAGAGAAGGAGGCAAGTGAGGGCGTCAAAAGGACAACTCCTGTCACCCCTGAACAACCCTTGTCCAGCCCGGTACCCCCCTTCCAGGAGGAGGCTCCGGAGGACTGTGGGTCTTCAGGCGACAGTTCATTCTCCAGCTCATCAGACTCTTCATCTGAAGAGGAGATGGAGCAGGATGCTCTGTCAACGGTGCAGGGAGTTGTCTCTGATGACGCACCTTCCACCCCTCCAGCTCTTGCTTCTCCAGCTTCTTTGGATCAGGAGGAGAGCTTCCCGGAGTCCGCGGAGGCATTCCTTGGGGAGGAGATCAAGGACGACAACATCCGAGCCAAAGTCCAAGTCGAATATAGCTTTTGTGTATCCAGAAAATTCCCAGCACACTCAGTCAGGACAATCCTCACAATAAATTTAAAAAACTCCAGGAAATCTCAAGAAGAAACAGCTGCTAGGATCAGGCCATTCACTACCAAGGAACCTACTAATCCTCTAGATCCAAGAACGCCACCAACATCTATCTCTCTAACACATCCTCCTGCCACCAAGAAAAACCGCAGGAGACACAGACGCCGCTGAACACCTTTACTCTTTCCCTCCTCTACCACGCTCTGACATGACAAAATTATACAGTCAACGAGGGTCGAAAGGGGCTTGTTCCCCATACCGTCCCTGCGCGCTTTCGGCGCGTGAAACTATTTCGTTCGTTCGTTCGTCTGCAGCGCAGACACTAAATACCGAGCTGCGATAGCGTGTTAATTGGATTTCTGTATTCAACCTACTAAATGCCGAGCTGAAGTTTTCGACGGGCGCGTTGTACTCTAATGTTTATAAATCATTCAATTTTACCCCAACTTGCCGCAAAATTGATATTTTACATTTAAATAACCTCTATATACCATATTATGCCCTTTATTTTGCCTAATATGCCTTATTATTCTCCTGCTCGATTCTGCTCGGTATAGCTCGGTATTTAGTATGACCCGTTTATTTTGTTTGTCCCATAAATCTTTTACAGGGCAGTCGCGGCGAAATCGTGCTGTTACTCACTACAAAACACAGCGAGAAGTGAGGAGCACATATATATAGGTCTAATTCGATGACTTGCAAAATTGCCAAAATAAAAAAAAGGCGCATTTCTGACTAAAAATAACTCCCCTACAAACTTGAGCTGAACTTGCAAAAATACTCTATTAAATGAACATTGTGTAGTGTTTTCTACTGGCATTATGTAATACTTTCAAAAAGGTTTAAGAAAAACAACAATTGAACTGTTAGTTATGCAAAAGGAATGCGGTAGATGTCAGAGGTCAACAAGTCCGTCTCCACAACAGGAATAAATTCTTTTATTGTTAAACCTGCAGAGAAAATTGATCACCCTACTAGTCAGGTGAATAATTTAAATAAAGCAAAAAATTACCCAAGGCTTTTATTGTTCGAATAAACGGCCATTTATGAGATAAAACGACTTTCGTACCAAATTCAAAAAACTCCGGCGAATTAATTTGCTGGTACGGTTTTAACCGGTTACTTTGAACTTTTTGGAGGATCGGGCATAACCCTTGGCAATCATCTTAAACCGGATTAAACTGTAGAACTAGACTTTCAAAAATAGGAAAGGGTTGTCGGCTGCGCTCCTCAGGGTCCGCCCATGACGGTAAGTATCAGTGTAGGACCCAAAGTAGCTGGAATTCCAGCGGAGAATAGCTAATTTTATAGTTTTGATATTTACGTGCAATTCTTTGTTTGCAGCAATAAATATCCGATTTTAAATATAAACTGCAAACAAAGCTCAAAAGTTGAGCTAGACCCAAAGTGGAAAAAATACTCTACTTTTTCGAGTTACCTTATCGGACGTATACATAAGAAGCTGAAAGTTGTCACGCAGCTGTATATCGCCACGGGTCATCAGAGAAGTGATGTTGAAATTTGGGGCCCGTGCACAAATATGAAAAAATGCTTTTTTTAGCAGGCCAGTCCTGGAAATGAGACGGGTGCGAGTGGAATTGCTCCCGTCAGCACCCGTGTTTTCTATTTTACGGGAGCTAAAAATGCACTTGTTGATAAATATTGTGGAGCACTAATATAGGCCTACTGTGAGGGCTTATAATAATAACACTTTGGCCAGCCGCTGATTTGTCGCGGTTCTCGGACGTGAAGGCCATGGTTACCCCTGTACTCCCAACTGCCTCCCTATTCCCACGCTTCTCCTCTCCTCCCAACACTCGGAGACGAACTGCTTGATGATATCCCTTGTCCCATTCTTCCCAATCTCTCCGATTAGCATATTAACCCTCTCCTTTGAGTCTCCCCCTAACCACATGTCCTTCATTCTCCATCTCACTTCCCCATTATACTCCCAGTGAATCTCATTCTTTTAGGCTGATACTTTGGGCATTCTAGAAGAAAGTGTTCCAGGGTCTCCACCATGTCCAAGTTACACATCTGGCACTCCCTTTCACCGTCTTTCCCAATTTTTTCCCCTCAGCTCCAGGGGTCGCGACCTCAGCTTGAACAGCAGTGACCCCCCAAAGGTGCCATCAAGGTACTCTTCAAAACCTGGCTTCTCTTTATCACGCAGGCCACCCAAAAGACCGCTTTGATTTGACCCCCACTCGCCAATTACGGTTACAATCCTCCATGACCCTTTCTCTGACGATTTTTTTACCCTGGTTTGCCCAACGTCCAGGTCCGAGATCTCCAATGAGTAGTTCTCTACTAGCTCCCTCACTTGGACCATCCACCCCGTTTTGATATTTGAGTTGAAAATTCTCAGGAACATTACTTTACACCATCGGCTGTCGGGAGATTTACCAAATAATTAAGATAACCGAGCTTCAAACAGGTCTATCCTGTCCTTGATCCTCATCCACCCAAGCTCACCCCTGATTGCTTCAAGCGCTGCGGCATTACTCGACCCCGTTATCCATCGGCCTGCATCGCTCTGCAGGATTTCCAAGCTCTTTACGGCCGTCTGGTTTAGGGGTACCACTTCGTACCGTATGTTATACTTGGCAGCCCCACCATTTCCCAAATGGTTTTCCCCACGAAAACCTTATTGAAACTGTTTCTCCCTTTTAGTTTCATTTGGTTAAGGATTCGCTTCCCCTTCAGAATCAATTTATTTGTGTGGTTCCGGTAGATGCCTCTTCCTGTAATGTTTATATTTACCCCCAAATACTCGTAATCACCTGTCTCTCCCACACTGAGAAGTTTGCTGCTCCCTTCCGGAATGCAGAACCCACCCACTCTCCACCTTCGAGTGGGGTCCACTTTGCGGCCCACAGGTATAACTTTGCTCTTGCTTTCATTAAGTTCGAGTTTCCATTTGCTCCCTTATTTCCCAACAATTCATTTTTCGTTAGCCCCACTTCGCTTTCTGACACTAGAACCATATCGTCTGCAAAAAATAGCCCTGGAATCTTCAAGACCCCAACTGCTACCCCCTCCTCGCTACGCAGGAGTTCATCTCCTAAACCTTTGATGTACAATGCAAACAGGATCGGCGAAAGGACACACCCTGTTTTAGGCCTATCGCCATAGGCACACGCTTCGTTGTAATGTTACCCAGGCTAAGTTCACTCTGTACATCTTTATATAATGCTTTCATAATTCCAACAAACTCGCCTCCTAAGCCCATAGCCTCCAGCCTGCGCCACATACCTTCCCTCCATACTCTATCGTATGCCTTTTTGATATCCAAAAGGCCATTAAACATCTTTTTCTTTTTTGCTTTCGCGGATTCTATCATTTGGGATAGTGTGAAAAGATGGTCAGTAACTCTCCTTCCCTTCCTGAAGCCATTCTGGATTTCTCCCAAACCAAAAAACCCTTCTCCTCATCACTTCCTCTAGTCTCCCATACAGGACTTCACAGAAAACCTTTCCAATGTTGCTACTGACAGAGATGCCCTCGATAGTTATCCAAAACGTCTTTTTCCCCTTTTTGTGAATAAATGTCACTTTACTTTCTCTCCACTCCTTGGGACCTCTTGATTTTCTATGGCTAGATTGAATAGGGCAGTTAGGCTTTTCACGAGTTCCTCTCCCCCTTTTTTGATAAACTCGGTAGAAAATTTCATCCACTCCTCCCGCTTTTCCATCCCTTAATTTTGATATCACCTTTCGCACCTCCTTCGTATAAATGTGTGTTGTTTTGAGAAAACTGATTTTTGCAGCCAGTGGCAAGTTACTGTCATAATTCAGCAATTCCTAATACATTTAGCCTCTTGAACCCGATCGGCCGCTTTTCTGTCCAGGAACGTGATGCGTCCTAATTTTCGTTATTTAATATTTGAAAATAGAACCCCCCAGTTTATGCCATAAAATCTGCAGCGTGATCCGGGATTTTTTCGCCAGACGATTATGATATGTTTAGTGATGTGTATTGGAAATTCTAGTTCACGTCTCCACGATCTTTTTCGTATCAAATTAATAAAAATATAGTACTTTGATCATGGAAAATTGGTGGATGAAATTGTAATATTTTGAGTACTACTTTTGTTCATGTTACTTGTAGATTATCGCATACTGTCCTACAGGATGTTTTATGCTAATAAATGTTATGTTAACGTCATAAGTAGGATGGCTGTTCAGTAAATGTGTGGGGTAGAACAATCAATATTTTCAACGTGCAGCCCCCGTGCTGCACGTTGAAAATATTGATGGTTTACCCCAAAATAATGAATATGGACTCTTCTAATTACTGCCATTGAACTGGCATGGAAGATACTACTAGATTTCAAAGGGTCAAGGTTCCTGGCGTTTGGTGACACTATTCCCTCGAAAATTCATATAGGCCTACTAACATTTTACGGGTGCAATTTACTGTCGCCTCTGAACTCGTGGGAGCTAAAAAATGCACCCGTCAATTTGTTAATTTCCAGCACTGGCAGGCCCGAAGCTAGGAGAGTTAAAATCACCCGACATAGGGGGCGAAGTAGCAGCTGTATACCGAAGGCATACCCGAGGTGCGTAGCACCGAGGTGAGGGAGAGTATGAGAGGGGATCGCCTCCCATAATTTACTTTAACTACTTAGTCGTCATAACGAAGATAAAAAGTGATGTTTGCAGATGTCCTCTGCACGCCTCCGTAATATTCTATATATTATTATAGAAGTATGTACCTGTAAGTATTACGTAAACTGATTTACATATTTATGTAACCTACTTCCTGTGTCGATGGCAGACTGAAATTGTTGGATTAAGTTCTTTCAGTTGTGTTATCAGCGTAATCAACGAAATGTTTCGTCAACAAATTGCTTTTTTCGCAATCAAAAGAGCTTGGGGAAATTCTTCATTACCCAGAAAACTGCCAGCAAAAGACAATGATCTGTTGGAGAACTCCAAGTATCGAACAATGTGAGTGTGACTACAACTTCGACAACCATATAGAAAACAATCAGGTCGAGAAGACATTCTAAAATGATGGGAGTATAAACAAGGTTACCCCCCCCCCCCCCCCAGGAGGATATGCAGAGGGATACATGTTACATTGGTTCTAGAGTTTGCATTGAGTGGTTGGCATTCAACCACCACACAGTGTTTATATTTCTAAATGTTTACATATCTCCCATATTCTCCCCACCTTGGTGCGCAGTTATCCCCCATTGATCTGGGTTAACCTCCCCAAGATAATTTTGTAAAAGACAAGCCTCTGATAACAATTGTAGAGTATTTTGGCTTAATATCTGACTTTTCTAGCCAGTGGCGGCGCCAGAAATTTTTTTGTGGGGGGGGGGGGGGGGGGCAACTAGGGGGGCAGACTCCCATGAAGGGGGGCAAATACGTAAAGGATCATATCATTACTTTGTTATGAGGTAGTCCAAACTTGGACCCAAAGTCCGTAATATACTTTTTTGGTTTGGTACGTCCTGTGGACGTACCAAACCAAAAAATTATATTACGACTTTGGGTCCAAGTTTCGACTAAATGTAATGGTAATTAGCGGTCCTCCTTTCAAAAAATCCTGGATCCGCGTCTGGTGGGTCTGTGCGTGAGGGAGAGAAATGCATGCGAGATGGTTGGGGGGGGGGGGGCAAAGCCTTCGTTTTTTTTTTTTTTGGGGGGGGGGGGCAAATGCCCCTCCATGCCCCCCCCCCCCCCCCCCGTAGCGCCGCCACTGTTTCTAGCAGCTCTATATGGGCCATCCTGGGCGGTGCCCATGAGAATGAGCGAGGAAGCTAGACTGTTATGCAGAAGAGAAATATTATGGCTTACCGATCTTCATTTCCAAAAAATTATATTACGGACTTTGGGTCCAAGTTTCGACTAAATGTAATGGTAATTAGCGGTCCTCCTTTCAAAAAATCCTGGATCCGCGTCTGGTGAGTCTGTGCGTGAGGGAGAGAAATGCATGCGAGATGGTTGGGGGGAGGGGCAAAGCTTTCGTTGGGGGGGGGGGGGCAAATGCCCCTCCATGCCCCCCCCCCCCCGCAGCGCCGCCACTGTTTCTAGCAGCTCTATAGGGCATCCTGGCGGTGCCCATGAGAATGAGCGAGGAAGCTAGACTGTTACGCAGAAGAGAAATATTATGGCTTACCAATCTTCATTTTCAACAGATTCCGCTCTCGATCTTTCGGCAATATTCGGAATATTGCCGAAAGATCAAGAGAATCTGTCAGAAATGGACATCCGTACGACTTGGCCTTGTCGGTCAGAATTTTTTTTCCGACGGCAATTGAAAATTTCCGGCGGAGACTGCCATACGGGGGCGGTTCGCCCCTTCCCTTGCACCCACACTGGCTTCGGCTCTGGTTTTTGTGAAAAATCGCGACATTTTGTAGAGAATTTTGGAAATAATATGGTCATGTTAACATACATAAGGGTTAATACTCACCAGAATGCGTTTTTCGAAAACTGTAGATGTCCAGACAAATGATGAACATTAGATAATAAGGCATTTCTTATTTTTG